>CM072887.1:76068002-77510502 GCA_037013685.1 Acridotheres tristis | reverse complement strand
CCTAAGCAACAAAAGTAGCAGGGATGCAGATAATATACAGCTCTAATAATTAATATTAGAGCTGAGATGTGACAAAAGACTTCCACTGTTATAAATACATGCACGCTACCCTGAAGTAGTAAAACTGAGTATAAGATCATCTGCAGTGAAGAGTTGGTGGGGAGCAGAAAATACACAGCATTATAACCCATTCAAGTGCATTTAAAAAAAATCTTCCTTTTCATCACCGGAAACAGGCCATTATTAGATTTTGAATACTGAGTTAACAAATCTGTGTGTATACTGCAGTGAGATGGTTTTTTTGTGATTACTCAAATTCAGTTTGAGAAAGCTTATCTCCAGTCAGAGACAACACAACCATGTTGTTCTAAACATGACAGCTGCCATGTTGAGAGGCAAACTGCCACTTTCAGCAACCTTCTATATTTTAATTAAATGAACAGGTATTTATGGTGGCATTGCCAAGATGCAGAATACACTGCAAGAAGTACAGCTGTATCAGCAAAAGATTTAAGCACGACAGAAAAGGCCTGAAAGGCACAGAAGAGAAGCTAAAGAAAAAACAAGAAATTCACTTATTACAGTAACACCAGATGCCCATGGAAGAACAAAAGGGCTAATAAAGTTACGAGAACTATAAGCAGGGTAAACTTAACCAATTCCATGTGTACAGTAGGTCACCATGTGGAGAGCTCTATTAATCTTGCAACCTCACTATTCCATCTTCTTGGATGCTGCACAACAGCACTTCCAAGTTATTTTTGGAAGTAAGGTGGGGGAGGGAATATGGTTAAGAAAGCAGCAAGATATCCAAGAAGAAAAACACATGAGAAAATTAAGCAGAACACACCAGCAAGAAACTGCTTTTTTAGTTTTGTTTTTAACCATGTTCAGCATTTTCTAGTGCAAGATCTCTATCGGTATGAGTTCATGAGCTTCATGGGCAGATGTATCTTCTGCAAGTGGCAAGAAAGAATATCAGGATCGTCCTTTCAGTGGGTACTTTACTAAAGAGGGGGTGCTATACCAATACTACTCAGTTTCTGCTGAGAGGAACACAATGCTAAATTCATCCATACGACGTCACTGCAGAAATACAGCGAAATTTAGAATAAAACGTGAGAAGTATGCATGTTTCATTACCTTCAGACAGTTCCTCCAGTGCTCTCACATTCAATAAGCAGAGCACCTAAATTATCACTAAACACCACTATTAGATTTTTTGTGCAAACAAAAATGAATCCAACATTTTTCACAGAAGCCAGAAAACCTGGATACACTACAGCAGATCTACTAAAATACCCAGACGTTCTAATTTGACAGGATTGTACACATCTTTCAGAAGCAATACAACATAACTACATGCATTTACACTTACATCTGATTTTTAGCCGCTTGTCTCTGAGCTTTCCGTTCTTTCCTTTTTTGATCTGGTGGCTTAGCAAAAACAATTTCAATGTTTTCTCCCTCTAAATCTTTGCCATTCATTTCTTCCATTGCCTGAAGGAATTAACCAGACTTTAAATATACTTCCAAGCATATCTAAAGTTATTAATTTTGTTCTATCTTTTAGAGGACACATTTTAAAATTTGTTATCCAGAGCTAAAGTAACAATACAAAGCTAAAAAAACTTAGACAGCACAGTATTACGGGTTCCAGTTATGCATCTCTTCTGAACTTGGCTGTCAAACCCAGGACTTCATGTATCACTTTAGAAATCTTCCCCTCAAAACTGAAAACAGGCTTCAATCTTTGCAAGCTGTTACAATTAATGAAGTGATAGAACTGTCCTCTGAAAGTGCACATTTTGTAATCCATTAATAAATTCCTAATGTCAGCACACATGCAAACAGTACTAAAGCTAGAGCTCAATATATTCTGCTATTCCTTTATTTTACTTGTAATAAACACCACTTTCTTTTTCATCCAGAAGCAAAATTAAAGAGCCATTCTGATCACAAAGAAAACACCAACCAACCAACCACAAAAAATCCCAACTCCTCCCCAAATCCACACCACCACCTTCCCACAACCCTCTCCTCAAAATAATGCAAAACAAACAGCAAACCGTCAACCCTTCCCCTACCCTCTCTGCCATGTACAATTCCCATGGGCCATAGTTATTACTAGAAGTTAATTTTAAGCGGAGGAATCCTAAAGATTCTACAGCTTTTAGGGACTCTACATAGCTAAGCCCTGACAGGATATATATCTTACTAAGACTCTTCCCATCATCTTCCCGAGCATCTGCTTAAGACATATGGATATGTAAGAAAAACTGAATCCCCCTGTATCCTGCATCCACCCACAGAACATAAAAAAAATAGATACACTACAGGCAGGAAAAGTACACTTTCCCTTCCTTAACAACACATGACGGCAAGACTAGCCGGGCTAGCAAAATCCAGGAATGACAATTACTAAACTGTCCAGCACCCCTCATTAAAAAAGTGTTTATTCCTGGGAAAATAAATAAAATCATTACCTAAGTTTTTATCACCTGCCCTAGAAAAATTGCTTTAGATTTCCACCAATAATTTGGTTAGAAGAGTCACTCAACTTCTGGCACTTGAGTTTCAAATGGTAACAACATTATTGTCTTAAAAGCTCATCTGCAGAATTACTTCGGATAGGTGCATTTAAGATCCACTTTTCAAGCTAGAATTGCACCATCCTAGGAGAGGATCATCCCAGAGAGGACAAAGTTACCAGTGACAATGTGTTACCATTTCTCCAGACAAAGCTTTTACTCAAGTTAGAAGAAGTGTACAGCTTATAACAACACTACTTATAACATACATGCAGTTACAGTCCTCTTCGCTTACCTTTACAGCACCATCCCGTTCATCAAAATGAATGAAAGCATAATCTTTTAGCTTTTTCACTCGTTCTAGCTTTCCAAATTGACTGAAGGCCTTTTCTAGAATCTCCTCTGTTACAGTATTGGCAAGATTGCGTACAAACAAAACTTTCACCTAAGAAGGATCAAAAAAAAAAAATACTTAGGAGTATGATCTAATTTCAAAACACAAAATGAAGCTTTGCAAGTTACTGCTATTGGCAGTACTGAAAAAACATCATATCATTTTCTGTACAGCATTTTATATACACATATATGAATATGTACATTTCAATAGTCACAGAGCATGAGTTAGCATCAAAATTCCCTGACAGAAATATTTAATCTGTTATCAAACACAATTACAGAAATATTAGTATCCTGGAAGTCAATCCAATTTGCGTTAGTGTTTAAAAAGATCCTAGCAGCAGTTATCTTCAACCCAGAACACTATTAAACTTGAGAGAAGGTAACCAGAATTGGTTGCACACAGAACAATTAACTTATCAAAACATTTAATTGTTTAGACAGGCGTTTGCTTAGTTATTTGCAGAACAGTCATCACTGTAATATCTAGGTCAGAGGTGACAGGCCTGCAGCTTTCAAGCTGCTTAACTTGTGGTTCCCATGCTATAGCTACACCAAACACTTAATGTCAGCACTGTGCTTGCCTGAGGGACACTCAGTGACCTGAAGCCATTGCTACAAACACAGAACTGCAGACAGAGGCGGATACTAAGGCTGACACTGGCCAGTCACCCTTCAACTTTCTCAGAAGTCAAACTGTGCCGTTCCCTTGAGAAAGAGTCACCCCCAAATAACTCTGTAAGTTTATTCCCTCCCCCGGCTCGCTAAAGCACACAATACGACTCTTAAGCTACACCAAGACGGCTCCGTAGCTTCTAAAATCAGAAAGGCAGGTAATCATACAACTGTTGACTGCCTGACATGGACTAAATCATCAATATAAAGTTTCATCAGTCACCAACTGCATAAGATAAAGGAAAATCTAGAGCAGTCTGACAAAGGCTTAAAATAAACCCTTACTTAACATAGCAGACAACATATACTGGAACCAGGAATCACCTATTAGTGACCTAACAATATTGAAAGATTCATCCTTGTGTCCATGCCAGGGCTGCACTCAATGACTGGACATGAGTATGTTTACATGATGTCATCCATGTGTTCTCACAACTTACAAGACTCTTCAACTTGTTGAGAAGAGCTCCTTCCACATGCTGGCACCATGCCCTGACAGTTTAATCACCTCCTAGTGCCAAGGAATGATCAGTCTTACCTGCCTACAATGCAGCTGCCAATCAGCTGCAAGACCTGCAACTTCTACTTACATCCCCTCCGCTCCTCCTGGTTTCAAATTAGTTGATGACATTGCATGAACACTGTACACATGGCACCACTGACTCCTGACCCTGAAGGTCAACACAAATCACACAAGGTGTGAAAGGACCAAGGAAAGCATGCTTCGATATCTGCAGCAGAGCTGTACTCTACTCCTACCACATACAGGAATTCAATAAACCCAGACACCCCTGTCGGAAGAACTGCTATGTAATTAAGTTACAAAAAAACCACCAGGACAGACTTCCATTAATCTGTCTCACTCACTAGCTGAACTAGGATAGGATGCAGAATTTGGAAGAAGGGATACTACAGACCATAACGCTAACTCAATGTGTCAACTGCAGACTTTGGCAATAGTTACTCCTGCTGATTCTCAGGAGATCATAAAAGTCACAGTCAACTCCACAAGGAATGTTGTTTCCTATTATGCATTAAGCTTCTCCTACGTGTCTTGATGGTAAAAGCAATCTTTATTTATTGTAACCCATACAAAATAACCACTTTTAGTAAAATATCCTAACTGCTGCCTTAACCTTATTCCATGGAAATGAATTACAGAAAATTTTTGTGATGCAATCAATGGGTTTGAAAACCACTAACTTTTAAACAAATGTTCCATATGCTTGTTCTTTAGAAAAGAATGAAAACTAGAACCTCACAAGGAACCCTAAGTAGCCTAATAAATCCATGATGACAGACATGATTAAAAACCAGACAGAATAATCACTATTTTTTAAAAGATGCACTAATAGTATTTTTAAAGAAATAAAAAAGCAACTAGTTTAATTTTTCCCAGTGTGACAAATCCATTAATCTCTAACAACTGAAATTTTTAAACACCTTTGCTCATATTACTGATTAGAAGTGTAACTGAATGAGTCAAAGATGATGTAAAAGCTATTAGGCAGGTTAAAGCACAGGTTGAGAGAAGATGAACCCATTTTTCCTTCACTTAAGCCTGCTAAAAAGAGAGGGAAGAGAAAAAACAGAAGTCCTCTTCATTAAAGCTCACACATTATTACACTGAAAATCCATAAATACTCCTAACAAGCAATATACCCAGCACCAGTATTTTGTTTTAAAGGCGGAACTCACATTTAAAGAGTTGCTTAAGATTAGACTATCCCAAAACTTCTGATATCTGCACCTCTTCCTCCTCTTACCTACAGCACAAACACTTCAGGCCACATTCTCCAAGGGTTACTAGCCCTGTCTCTTGTCCTGTAATCTGCCAGACAGCCACAAGCATAAGACTTTATTTAGCTGCTTAACCTGCCACTCCAGAACGTCCTCTGCAGCCTCAGCCATCCTACAGAAATCAAGTAAAACATTAATAAATTTAGCTAGACTACAGGTGTAATAGGCAGCACAATGACACTTAAGAGAAATTAAACTATCAACACAGCTGCTTGTGAAGTTGGAAAAAAGTTCGCTTTGGACCACAAGTCAATACCTTAACTAATTATACTCTGATCTGTTAGTACAAGCACTAATCTCATGTAGCACATCCATCTAGCTTGAGAATCTAGCTTCACCCCTCATCATGCTCAAGCTACATTGTATTTAAGGTAACAGTCCATTTAAATGATAAGTATTTACTCATACAGTACTCTCCACAACATTTTAACAGAAGAACAAAGGAAAAAAAGACTCGAGTAGACATTTCAGAAATTTAAATTAGTAGGTGTCCATAAATTTTATGAAGCGACATGCCGCTTCGGAAAGATTTAGAACACTGCTCACCTTCTGCCTACATATGTGAATTTGCCTTCCTTATAGCTTGTTCTTGTGGACTTGCTCTTGTAGCAGTTTTGACAAGAAAACTGATGACCAGATGATTATTCTGATAAAAACAATCTACTTCTCTTAGTCAGTTTCCTCCACAGCCTTCTACCATAGCAATGTGCAAGATGACATGGGTCAATAGTTTTCCCTTTGCTCTGGACTGACAGTAGTCAGAAGCAATGGCAGCCAACCTGCAGCTCACATCCAGGAGATTACTGACTGGAGCAGCAGCTCTGCTGCTCTTTCTCTTAGGAGAAAGATGAAGAACAGAAAGCAAACCTTCCACTTAGACAAGGGCCAGATACAGTCAGCTTCTGCACAGATACAGCAGGTGGCCAAAAAAGACTGGAGTAGAGACTTTTCCTTGTTCCAAGAATAAACTAAGGGACACAACCAGTGAGGAAGGTCAGACACCAATGATCATCACAGTTTCTGTCTTCAGACACAAGCAAGATATTCTCTACTTTTTCAGCACTCTTATTCATAGAGCCTCACTCTTCTATGTATCTTCAACCCAAGTTTCATGTCCTATCTTTGGCATGTTGCACTAGATGCATGCAGGATGCATGCTGATTTTCTCCATGTTTTCCACATTTCTTTCTTTTATTTCCATGTTTCTTCTCTTTTTATATCCCATTTCAAGTACAAAACAATAGAAGATATTTACATATTTTTAAAAATGCACAGTAAACGGGGCAAACCACAATCAAGCTTTAATTTCTTTAGCCTTTCACTCTGCACACCTGTAAACTTAGTTAGGAGAGATGCTTCACTATGTCCCCTATCATTTCCTTTCCATCTATTTTGTTATATCAGCAGAAATTCCTGCTTATTTATTTTAACAGTTTGGGGTGGGTTAGGCCTCTTCTCTTTTGAGCCAATAAACTAAACATATAGACTGTCATATTTAGGAAGTGCCACCTTCCACAGATTTGACCTGCAAGACTCTTTCCCTGCTGCTGACAGGCTATCATGCTGGGCAAGAAAAATAAAGTCTGCAGACAAGATAGTCCAAAAGCTTCTGTAATATCTGTATTACAAAAGCAGCTTTTTCCCTAAAATGAGCCCCCACCCCAACCCTTTTCCCTTATGGCTCACCAAAGAGGAGATCCCAGCCAAGCTATCTTACTAGGTCCATCAAAGTAGGACTCCAGCAAGTGACGTGTCTCAGATGAGAGTAAAAGCACAGACGAAAAGCAAGCAAAGAGAAAGAGATAAGGATATGGGCTAGCTAGGAGTTTCCATTAAACAACTCAGCTACACAACACAACTGAAAAAGACAGGGTCGGGCAATATCTGACGGAGGGAAAAAAAAAAAATCAGGTAGTTTGTTTCGGGCAAGCTACCACGCACATATATAAAACAACTGCTACAATGTACTTCAAAATGTTAACAGTCCAGACTTCAGCTTCACCTCAATATTTAAAGTCCAAAACACTGCCAGTCTAGATATAAAAGGAATTAACTCTCCCAAATTAAAAGTAACTACCGAGTTTCAAATACAAGTTAATTGCCTATCTTCTCAAAAGTAACTGCTCATAGCAACTTTGAAAATACATTTGTGTACATTTGAACACTGACATGTTCTAATGCTGAAGTGATACATTCCCGACTTAAAAAGCACTAAGGCTTGTTCTGTAATGTTATCTCTATTTCTGTCCTTCCAAATACTAGAGTACAAATCCATTTTAACTTGAGGAGTCAACACCATCACTTCCAGGTAAAAAATTAACTACGTCATCCTATGTGCCATTTTGGCAAGAATTACATTCATTATTCAGCCTAGGGAACACAAAATAATGTGAGGCCATATGCGCATAATTTCTGAGGTATATTCATTTTTTATCATCACACCTACAACATCTCTGTCAAGAAGGCTGAAAGATGTTATTTAATTTTAGGCTAATGCCAGGAAATACCTAATTTGGAACAACGCACTTTAAATGTACTATGGTCTCCTTATAGCTTCATTACCTTTGCCATGACTTCAGGATCTGGGTCTTCTATAGGGTCAGCCCATTCCACTGTAACAACATTTCCCCAGACTTTCACTTTGCCGCTCATTAACCTACGTCTGGCCTGAGCAGCAGTTTTGTGATCTTCATATTCAAGAAAGCAGAAACCCCGGTTCTTTTTCTTGTCATCAGGCTGATGATACAATATGACATCTGTAAGACCCTCTGAAATTAAATAAAGTATTTATTTGTTATGCTTTCACTCCATTGATTTGCATTATGAAGCGCGGGTTATCTCTGCAGCTATGGAAGAATACCCTTTCTCTAACTGAATGGAGAGGAGTTAGGGCAGCCAGAAGTTTTGCTTTGTCAATTCTCCTCTTAAACCCCTAAGCTGCAACATTTATCAGTTTGTGTTTTTTCCATAACGTCTGAACAACATGAGATAAAAGTTGCATGACTTCAATACCAAAAAAGTTTATTGCCCCAAAGAACCTGAAGTCTATCATTCAGTAACAGAGAAAGTCATCAAACAGTACCTTTGCAGGTTCAAATGTTATCAAAAAGAGATCCTTAAAATTTAAGAATTATAAAGCACAGAACCACCTACATTCTTCAGCTTGCTTCAGTTTTGCCTTGAGAAGTTTTAGAACATCCAGTAGCATTAGAATTTTGAAACTTTTAATTCAAATTTCTTTGAACAGGTTTTTTAAACACTACACACTTATTCTACACGTAGAACTTAGAACCATCCATCTAGTCTAACTACAAATACCTCAGCCCTCAACAAAACAACAGTTTTAAAAAACCCAAACAAACCCCAACACATAATGTTGAGAAAAACGCTGAGTGGTCTCAGTTTGGTTTCATCATCATTCAACTATAAGCCAAAAGAAAGCTCATCACTGAACACATTTAACACTTTCCAGCTCTACAAAAGCTAGTTACTAACTCACCTGTTACTTTGCTGAATTCTTCAACAATCTGCTCCTTGGTTTTACTCTTAGGAATAGAGCCAACAAAAAGTCTATTATTGGCAACAGAAATGCATACACCAATGTGTTTTCCAGAACGAATTTCATGGTTGTTGTACTGCAAGAAACAAGTTATTGGACAATCATCAGTTACAAATAACTTTCACTCCCTTTCAAAAGCAGCATACCAAATATTTAACTTTGGAAAACTCAGCATTGATCAAGACATTAAATTTTTGAAGCTTAACGCATTTTTACAATGCATATTCAACTACTCTGAAGTATATCCATGTTTTCTAAGGTATTCCCAAAATTTCAGCCAACAATTATTCTTCGCAACTTGTTCCAAGTCTCTCAAGACTTTTTTCTCTAGAGACTTTTTCATACAAAACCATACAAGTCAAGAGCAAGGCTTCTCCCTTCACAATCATCAAGCAGAAAAAAAATGCAAATTCTTGTATAGGCTATAAATTCTTCATCTGTGTGTAATACAAGATACGAGTTGCAATTAACATTGGATTCCCTTCAGAAGTCCCACAGTTAACAAAACAAAGAGAGTCGTGATCAGGTCTTCTCCACAAAATGTTCAAGAGCAATTGGCAAATACTTTCCAAAGCATAAACATTACATATGTAAAGACAGTAAACAGCAAGAACAACTTTCTAATGACTTGAAATTCTAAGACTTCTGTTAAAATGCTTCTCCCGTAACATCTGTAAGATACCCTGAACAAGTCAGCAGATTAAGGGGAAAAAGAAAAATTATTACTGTAGACAGCTGTTGAGAAAAAAAAAAATCAAAAAATGCCTTTCATTGAGACGCAGACACAGACATGCATCATCAAAATAAGCAGCAGAGAGGACAACTGCTGGTATATCAACCCACTTAGAACGGGAAGCCCTGCAAGAGACAAGTTATTTAGCTAAGAAAATGAATTTTGTGGTCAACATCTTCTTGCCAAGTAGCGGGACAGATTTTTAAAATTCCATCTACCTGCTTGTTCTATGACTTATTCTGTGTTTGATGGTAAATCTTACTACATAAGCCAGTTATCCTCCACCCCATCATGCTTTTTTTTGTGCAATAAAATCTGGGGGAAGGTGTTTATTTATATTTATCTTGGGCAAACAAAAACTCCACCACTGAAAATTTTCTAAGCTAGGTAACTGCACCAGAAGTGAGCAAAATGGAGACTGTACATGTGAAAAGGACGCCAAGTGACATCTTCACAACTAATTATATCTCAAAACATAGCAGGAGACAACAAAGGACTTCTATCTTCATATCTATTGCCCACGTGGCAGAGGAATAGTTGATTTTAAAGTAGGAAACTGCAGGAGGAGCAGCACCAGCTGCATAGGAAGACTGTATCTATATTATCATCACTAATAAACATACACATTAATGAAGAGACAGATTATAGCAGCTAAAAAAAAAGAAGAAGTCTTCTAAAGAAGAACCTTTAAAGAAGCTGACAGTTTATTAGCCTGGGAAAGTGGTTCTTTACTGTACACTAAGAAACATTTCCTTGCATTAGGAAACTTTTTTACTGAGAGGGTGCTCAAACACTGGAACAGCTTCCCAGAAAGGTGGTCAATGCCCCGAAGTTATCACCATCTAAGAGAGGCATCTGGACGCCTCTGTTGATGATCAAGATGACAGCAACAATTTTGGTCAGTCATAAAATGGTCAGGCAGATGGACTAGATGATCGTTGCAGGTCCCTTCCAAATGAAATACTCTATTCTATATGGATAATAAAAAGTAGCATCCATCTGTTCCTGCTGACGTCTAACACCAAAGTTTGGCTACATATCTAATCCTAGAAGAGTCTCTCATACAACTCAGTATGTTGTATGAGAGTCAAATTAACAAACAAAGTAAAATTAATATTTTCTTTCATATTGCAGCTCCACTCACAGTTTCTAGATTTTTTTTTTCATCCTACAATGTACTAACTGCTATTTTTCACTGTGTGTTTCTCTTTACACAGAGAAAACAGTCTTCAGTAAGGTGCTCTTGACCACTGAGTTGCTGATTTTTAGGTAAATAGTTTGCATACCATCTGCAAACTCAGATTAGACATAAAAAGGTTCAGATCATGATCTGGGTAAAGCGCCAAAACAGTCAGGCTACCAAAGTAGCTATGTCAGCATACTGCTTCCCCCTCCTGTCACCATGGAATCTGTGTCTGAAGTCAGTAGCAGAGATTGCCACCCTCTAGACAATGTAATCGTTTTGGTTTTTTCTCACTGACTTATGTAAAAACTTCCTCACTAACAAGTCAAAATATGCAGGTCTTTCTTGTCACTTTACTGACTTAAATTTTAACTACCAATTTTAGTTTATTAGGAGCAAATGGCAAGTTGTACCTCTATGCATAGCTGGCAAACTGCTTAACTCACCGGTACCTCCACTCTGATCAAGTTTACATCTGTTCTAGTCAAAAATATATTGAATGGTTCAATAGTTTTCATTGTTTTCCTACAAGCCTCACCTCCAGTTTTTATTCTGTAGATATCTACAGTGATCTTACACAGAAATCTCTTGAAAAACTTTAGCAACCTCTTATGAAATAGGAAGGAGAATTGAAACAGAGTGCAAAAGAACACAGCTAGAGTTGTAATTCCTAAACAGTGTCAAGTAAACATGTTAACAGGGGAAAAAACTACTGAGATTAAAAAAAAAAAAAAAAAAAAAATCATACTTTCATAGCCAATGTTTGTGTGAACATCTGAGATACCATTTCTACTTAACTAGCAAAGGGTTAACCACACTGAATTAAATACTGGTCATATAAAAAGGAGAGAATTCCCTAAATTGTGTTTAAAATAGTTCTGGCTGCGCTTAAGACAAAAACAGAGTGATACTATGGTCTGATACTGAGAAGAATTACAGATATGAAGAGTAATTACTTATAAGTGGCTTAAAAATGCATATGCATAAACAAAATCAAGACTGCAACCTTTTAAACTGCAAGACTTCTTCTTCTTAACAAATTAAGTCAGCATGAAGTGTATCCAGATATTTTAGCTCAGTTTCACATGAAGCTGACTTACAGACTGTGGAAGATACATACAGCAGTCACACAAACACGAATTGTATGCAAAGTATGTTATACCAGCTCCAAGAGCCTGAAGACAGGTCAGTTCATCTTCTACTACAGTTTGGGTATTGACAAAAACATACTGTCTCTTATTACTTAAAAGTCTATAGCCAATGCAGGGACTTTTAATCTCATTTTTTTCTTTACTGTCCTGGAAAAAAGAGCCTCTTGGAAAAAGATGGGAAATAACAGAAGAACCATTATCCCAAGAGTCCAGAAAGCTGGGAAGTAAGTTGTATGCACATGAGAAGATTATAGGCAGTATCAAAAAGAACACCACCTGTTAAAATAATAGGTTATGAAAATGGCTAGGACCAAGTGTTCAGTGTTTTGAAGAGGTCTTTCAGCATTATCTCCCATGCATGTGTAACTAATACAAGTTATAGACTTAAAATTTTCAACTGAGCTCAACAGCCACAATTTGTTAATACTCCTGGCAAACAACTTCTAGATAACTTGGGAAACTTATACACCAAACTAGCCAGTCAACTATGGTTGGAATCACTCCAAAAAAAACCTGACACATATCACAGATTCCAATTTAAGACTAAACCTACTTTCTAAGAGTTTAGCATAAAAGTTGAAAGACTGCCCCATCAACTGCAACACTTCTCAGCTATTACCCTCAGTGGCTATTTAACTGACAAGCAGAACACAGCGTGCTTTTTTTCCTGCATATCAAACATCAGACATAAAGGGACACCAAGTAGCTCCTTCTCTTGTACTGTTTAGTGGAAGACTGAGGCTAGGATCTGATGTTACTTTTCTGGAAACATGACTCAAATGACTTTCCAGAGCATGATGCCTTTAAGCAAAATCCAGCAAAATGAAGAAAAATTGGTTTTTTTCATTTACTAGGTGCCTCTGAGACCTTATGTGATTTGATTCACTGTTTTGCTAAGTTTTAAGAGTTAACTCTTAAGAGCTCGCACACACTATGAACAGCTAGGTTGACAATAAAAGTACAAAGAGAACACACCATTATCCCCAGTATATCTGACTGCACATTGGAAAAACCAACTGTTCTTATTTAAAAATCTAATCAGTATATATTGGATTGGTTTTCTACTTCCACTTTAGCAGACATTTGTGCACTTTCTCAAAACAAATTCCCACTTTCAGCTTAATTTGTCTCCACCAATTGACTTATATGTCAATAGGGTACCTTGGTTTAAGCTATACTTCATTACAAAACAAAGTATGTTACCCCTACTATAGCAATAGAATATCAGCACACTCCAGAATGTGTATGGTTAGCACCCACAAGTCATATCACACACTAATCTTGGCCATATCAACGTTGCAGTAGCCAGCTCAAAAATTCAAATTTCACTTAGCTAGGAAAATAAAGGCACTGTGCAAGGATCAGAGTAGTGTTTCTCTCACCCACTTTTTTAGTGATAGGTACTTCATGCATAAAACTTGAAAAGCTTATTAGGAGTATACCACATCACACTATTTCATACCTCTGCATAAAACAGAGAGAATGCTCCTTAGGCTGGCAAGATTTATGATGTTTTCCTGTGAGCTGCAGCGAACAGAACTGACCTTCAATGCACAAAAGACATTTTTTTCCCCACCTGAAGTATCTTATAATATTCTGTGACTTTGAAGCACTTTTCCAGCACAGGCCCCCTGCTGGTGCAGAAACACATCAGGAGTCACAGACACCCTGACCAGCACTGCTCTTGTACCACAGCAACTCCAACACCACTGCTCTCCAAAACTCGGACGCAGACAGCTCAGAAGTCACTACTGCTAATACAACTCCGGTTAATAATAAAGGCTTATCTAACTGGACCAAACAGCAGTCCATCAGCTTTTTTTTTTCCTCCTGTCCCTAATGCAGTCAGCAAATATATATATACAATGAGGAAATAAATTTAACACCTAGTGGACATTAATGAAGTAATCTAACAATGACAATCTCACCTTAAGCATTTAAGCACTAGGACAAGAAGGACAACTGCTTCTAAGCCAGAGTGTACTTTATCAAAAAAGAAAAAAATCTAAGAAAACTTACCAGTTTAACAGCTTCCTGAGCTGCCTCTTTAGTACAAAAAGTGACAAAAGCATATCCTCTGTTTAGACCAGTTAGTGGATCCATCATTAAGCGGAGATCCCATATAGGTCCAGCTTTCTCAAATAATGGAACAAGTTCATCTTCAAACAAGTCTCTCGGAATCTTGCCCACAAATATCTACAACAGACGTACAAAGTACTGTTTATAAAAAGTACTTCCAATGAGCAAGTCTACAGCTGCATAAACATCTTCTTCTTCTTACCTCTGTACCAACAGAAGGTTGCTGTCCTGAATATACAGACTCTGGAGGAGGTCCACCATATTTCCTCTGTCCAGTAGTCACATCAAGAGTGTAGCCAGTTCTCTCTAACAGTGCCTTCAAGTAAGAAACTTAATATTTTAAAATCACATACAAACTGAGCAAGTTTAGCTGCACTTCATTCACAGACATGCTTCTAATTCCTTTTAGACTGTACTGCTTTGAAGCTCCCACAAACAAATCTACTGCTAGTACTTCAACAAGAAACTTGCAAAACAATTAACAGAATTATTAGGTAAAGAAATACTGCTAGAAAATTAGAAATTCACATCCAGTATCCCCAATTCCTTCATTTTCATTAAAAAAAAAAAAAAAAAAAAAGACAAGTAATAAAATAGTGAGCTTCCCTTTAATTAGGAAGATCTTAGTCTGAGCCACTTCTTGTTTTGGCATGTCCAATCCTGCAGATGTTTATGCACAAGAGTTCCCTGCACTTAATGAGATTACTCATAAATGTGAAGTTAAAGAACACATGTTTAAGTGCTTACACCCCTGGAACACTGTAGACTGCTACAGGTACCCAATTACCAAAGTGGTAGTACTACTTCCTTTCTTTTATCATCCCCCCTTCAAATTCCTTGTGGGCTTATACAGGATCCCAGGACAACTAACCCTCACTTGAACCACTGCATGTGGTTATAGATAGAGTTAGATATAGTTACAGACATACTACCAACTTAAAACGTCAGCTGACATTCACTAAGCAAACACATGAGAAACTCCTCAGAAATTAAGTCTTTCTTAATAATTTTGTACAAAGACAAATCAACTCTACATACAAAGAAACTGCATATTAAACAAGCCCAATTATAGTCAAGAGTTAGCAATTTTACAACTACAAAATTGCAACTATTTTAAATGCTATAGCCATCAGCAGTAAAAGCTATGCTACTTGAAGTTATTAACCAAGTCCTCATAATGTTGCTTTATGTGGCAGTGACAAAAACTGTACCAGTTTTTTTTAAATTATTAGCACCCCAGCCTCAAAATCAAGAGAAAAAAAGATTTTCTAATTTTACAGGGTATATAGTTATTTGTAATGATTATTTTATACTACATACATGAAGCGTCAAAGAAGAAAGATTCTCTGGGGTTTTTTTTACAACATCACCTAAACATGCTTAGATAGTTTTGCTTCCCTTAAGCTTTGCTAAAGTTGCTAATCACAGTATTTTAAAAAAAAAATCATTCTATGCCTAACTCTTGAGAAAGGAGTCTCTTGCTAACAGTAGATATGGTCAAAAAAATTAATTTACCCCTTATTAGGACAGTTTGGGGTACAATTTATAGGCACAGTGATTATGTCATATGAAGTGGGCTAAATCCTAAATCCATTACAATCTGTTTTTTCAGACATATGTTATCTCCTCCCTATTGTGGAGCAGCTCTAAATCTGAACTAAGGAGGCAGAGTGGAAACAACAACAAAAAAACAACACAAAAAAAACCAATCAGTAGCAGCTGAACTTAAGCATTTTGAACTCGGGTAACTATGCTGACAAGTACACACAAACTTTTTACTGCGAAATAAATGTCTCAGTAAAACATGGTGCAGACTGTGTAATCTTTTTTACTTTTGTATGTTCAGCTCCAACAACTAATATACTAACTTTCTACTTGGAAAGGAATAAGTGCAAGACAAAATTGCAAGTGACACCTTTCAAGAATGACAAATATGACAAATAATCTGTAATAACCTTTTTAAGAAAAGCAATTCCAAAACAACCAACATAACTATCACAACTCAGAAAAACAAACAGGTAGACCTCATAATTTATTTTTATCAACACACCTTAATTTTTGCCTCATCTGGTCCTTTGCTAGAATCTGCAACCTTGGTCCCCTGTTTTTCCCTCTGCCTGTATGTCTTCATGACTCCACATAAAAAGGCACTTTTGTTCTGCAAAAGATACAATCTTTAGTTCTGAAAACATAACAGGCCAGAATCTCATTTTACCTTGAATTAATACAGCGTTCACTTCACATATCACATATGGATGACTGAAGAGACTCAGAGCTCTTCCCAGACAACTAACAGTTTATCCCTCAACAATTATATTGTAAACTGCTTAACGTTACCTGAACATGTGAGAGATCACTGTCTTTAAACTGTTGAAGCACTGCCAGTGCACCTTCTTCATTGAATTCCTTTAAAGCTTCAATAGCTCTTTCATCTAGATCACTATGTGCAACTAACCCTAAAGAAAAGGAAAAAATTACTAATTATATTTGGTCAGTAATCTTTGTAAAACCTAAAGTAACATCCCTAACACATTTCAGTGACCTCTAAATCAATTACTGATTAAAGTAAATTGCTATGTCTAAAAAACCATGTAGTTTCTTTGAAGTCAAATATTTAAGGGTATATAATCCTTTAATTAAAAACAAAAGGAGGGAAGATTCAGAGCAAAAGTTGCTACATTTATGTGTTCATTTGACTTCTGTGAAACCTAGATGTTACTTGGACCAAGTTTAATTTCAATATCCTGAAGCTGAATTCTGGAGTCTATGAAACCTATCAAAGCCTGACTTAGCTTGCCTAGCAATGGTACCTTGCTATACGTTCAGAAGACTATAAATACAAATAAACTGCAGCACTAAAAATGACCACCACAATCCAAAAATCAAGTTTAAAAAATGCTAGCTTATTACCACATCTGAAAAATCAACACCATAACTTCTTGTTCACACTTCTGCATCCATAAGCCCAAACACCATGTCAGGAAGTATCACACAAGAAGATGCATACCAAGGCTTTAGTTTCTTACAGTTACCTGCAATTAGCACAAAAAATGCACAAGGATCACATCACCTGCTCCTCCTAAAAATCATCTGTTGCCTATTCCAGCTGTTGCTCTGCTTCCCTGCATACTTCTTCCTTTCCCTCAGCCAAGTAGCCTAGGACTTTCCTCTGAAAGATACTACACTAAATTGAAGTACTGAATCTAAAACACTCAGATTTTGGTAAGACCACAGTTCCCATACTTTTGGAAAACACAGAAAGTTGCTATTTTAGCCCAAAGACAGCAGGATCCAATAAAGTATTGTATGTGTGGTTTTGCAAGTCTTAGATCTTACCTGCAACATAAATTTCATCTAGTTTTTCAGCGACTTTCTGTGGTAAACCAGCATCAAGCAATGTCTGAAAATGCTCAGAATGGGTAACTGCAGCAGAAGTATCCATGGGCTCTTCAGTACCATTCCCATTAACATGTTCAGTAGCCATGTTTCCAGATATCTGTTCAAATGCAATAAGCATCAAAATTAAGCTAAATATATCTTCAGTCAGAACAATTCAAGTGACAATACATGCAACAGACTACCCTATTCTTTGAAAGTAATGGGAAAAAAAATATTAAAAATAGCAGGTCACCGCCCCGATACTTTTTTTTTTAAGTTTTGCAAGGCGCAGGAAATTCCTCAAAAGAAGCACTAACACAAAGGAAAGCCCTAACACCACTGCCTGGGGGGGTGGGGTAGCTTTCACTGCAGGTTTTACACAACCCAGACAGACACTGACTCACCTCCCCTCTCTCTAACACACTCCCCAAGACGCTCTGAACAAGTTAGAAATGGAGCAAAAAGGCAACAGCGGGGGTGGCAGGACAAGCAAACCTGCCACATGCCCCGCGATACCGTCACTGACATTCGCTGCCGCCTCCACCGCCCGCTGCAGACTCGCTGTCCCTCGGCGCACGCCACCTCTCCAGGCCCCGGGCGCGGCCGGGATCCCTTCCCGCCTCCACTTCGGTGCCGGCCGGGCAAGCGAGAGGAACAAAGCGCTCTTCCTAGCCCGCACCCACCCACGGCGGCGGCGGCCATGAGCCCGATGGAAACACGTGCTCCGCGCGTTCAGATGTCCTACAACTTCCTCCAGTGACCGACTTCCCCCCCTCGCCGCCACACTCCCGCGGGAGGAGCGGCTCCCCCCCGCCCCGAGCCCCGGCCATTCCCCACCTCTCACCCTATTCCCCCCGGAGAGCGGGTTGCAACACCCCGGGCCCGATTTCACCACCCGGCCGGGAGCTCGCGGTGCCTCCCGGCCCCGCCGCCGCCTCCCGGCCACGCTCCTGTCCGGAACAATGCAAGGCCTCGTTTCCCAGCCAGGAAACACCGCTGCCCATCGCCCACCGCCTCCCGACGTGACCGGGGCCACGCCGAACCCGGGCGGCCCCGCTCCCCGCGCACACGCCGGGCACCGAGGCCGCGGTTCGCCCTCTGCCCCTCACGGGCAATGAATGGAGCGGCGCGGCCGGCGGGACAATAAGGCGGGAGCCACGCGCCCCGCGCCGGCCCGGCTCGGGTGGTGCCGCGGCCGCCGCCGCCGCCACGCCGGGGCCGCGCACCGGCCCGGCCACCCCCCGCCCGCCGGACAGCGGCGGCCACGAAGGCAGCGCCAGCAGCTCCTCCACCCATCGCGCAGAGCACCGGCCCCATAGCGCTGCAGGGCCCCAGCGTGCGCCTCCCGCCCTCCGCCGCCTCAGCCCGTTCTGCCACCCGGCCCGCTTCCACCCCGCTACCGCCCGGCCGCCCTGACCTGTGTGTGTCTGCGGGGGGAGAACCGCCGTGTGCGAAGGGTCTCTCGGGGCGCGGGTCGCGGCTCGGCGTGCTGAGGCGCTGCCCCCGTTCCGCGCTCCCGCGGCGGTGTGTCCGGGCAGTGCTGCTGCTGGAGCTGGCGTAAAATGGCGGCCGCTCGAGCGCTCACGCCGCTGCTGCTGCTGCTGCTGCTGGCACCAGCCCCGGCCCCTTCCACTCCGCGCGGGGGGGGCGGGCGGAGGGCGGGCGGGAGCGGAGCGGGGGGAGAGGGAAGAGAAGAGGAGGAGGAGGAGGAGGAGGAGGCGCCGCCGCGCGCGCTGGCGCAGCCCCAAAACCCGGGGTCTCCCAGGCAGCTCCGCAAGGGTTATACCGCCGAGCCCCGCCCGCGCGCGCGCGCCCGCTCTCCCCTCCGCTCGCCCCACGCGCGCGCTCTCCGCCCTCCATGCGGAGCGGCGCGCGCCGCTCCCTCGCCGTGTTCCTCGCTCGCTCCCTCCCTCCCTGCCTGCCTGCCTCCCACGGGAAGCGATGCCGAGGGGAGGCGGCGGCGGCGGGACGAGCCCCGTGCGCGGACGGCGCGCTCCTCGGCGCCGCCCGCCTGCACCTGTGCGGGCTCGGCGCCGGCGGAGCGGCCGTGGCCGGACCGGGATTGGGCGAGCGGCCGTTCCCACGGCGCGCAGGTGGCACAAAAGGAGGGGGGAACGGCGGCGGCCGTGGGCGAGGGGGCTGGGGAGAAAGTCCCGGGGCCCGCGGCGGGGAGGGGACGGAGGAGACAAAGCCACGCAGACAAAGGGAGGGGAGAGCCACGCTTTGTGTGGCTGCCGGCCAGGCGAGCCCGGCGGCGCTCGGCGTTCCCGCACTGGAGACGGGAGGCGCCTCACCCCTACCCAGAGGGGCGCCCCGCGAGCAGCACCGGCCCCTCGGACCGCCCGCCCCACCAGAACCGCCGGGCGGAGGCAGAGCTTGGCCAGGGCGAACGGGAGTTTCCTTCAGGCGTCGGACGGGGCCCGGGGGCGGGGGTCGGCGGTGGGAAGGCGCTGAAAGCGGCAGGGCTGAGGCTCCGCGCAGCTCCAGCGCCGGAATTCCGCAGCACGGCCCCAGGAACGGGGCCTTTGCCCCGCAGCCACGCTCGGAGCGCGCCCTCGGCGGTGATTTAACTTTGTCCGGATGGCCCCAGCGGAATGTGGGTCTGCCCGCACAGCGCTGTCAGAGGCGGATTCCTCGCTAGAGCGTGCACTTCAGAAACCCAGTTGTGAGCCCATCGCGCTTGCACACCCCACACGAGAAACTTGGAAACCAGCCTACTGATCTCTGCCAGACTTGTGTGTCCGGATAAAGAGCAAAACGGAGGCAGGAAAGCACATACTCTATTACTCACTTCCCCAGAGGCAGCTCAGCCACAAGTTGTGCAGCGCCTGCTGCCCCTGAGCCCGGCCGAATATTTCCAGCATATTTCCAGTACTTTAAAAGCACTTGAACCTGTGCAGTGGAGCAAGCACAGACAATCGCAGGGCTAGCTCAGTGTCAACAAATGCTCACATGCTGGCGTATAAGTATGTGAAACATACAACTGGTATTCGGTGATACAAGGAAAAAAGATCTCTTCAATAAGTCTTCATTAAAAACTGGACCACTCCACAGATTTGTCTGAAATAGCAACAAATACAAGGCAGATGTACACTATGTAATAGTCCAGCTAATTTTTAATTCAAACATTTGATAAAAGGTAATCTTTACTCTGATTTTTCCCCACTTTTAAAAAAATGAAACTTCCTGAAAAAAAAATAGTAAAAGCTAACTTTTTTAGTGCAAACCTGAGTGGTATTTTTAAACATACCCTGTATAAAAATACATATTATTTTTTCTATTCAAAAGTTAATAAATTTTTCCAAGAAGATAGCTGTCAGCTGGGCAGTGAAAGTAATATTCTCAAAAACAAGCCTGGGGAACATTTTTCCACGTTTCCAATTTTTCCAGTTTTGGAGGATTTGCACCAAAGCATGTTGTTTTCAGATGTTTACAGACAGTGTTATCTTTATAGTACAGATGTGGTCCAGAATATTACCTAAATTTCAAAAATGCATTTATTCTCTTGAACTAATGAAAATAGTGAAAAATCACAGAATCATTAGGGTTGGAAGGAACCTCTGGAGATTATCCAGTCCAACTTCCCTGCTGGGAGTTGGGTCACCTAGAGTAGGTGATACAGGAACACGTCCAAGTGATTTGGAATTCTCCAGAGAGGGACATCCACAACCTCTCTGGGCAGCCCGTTCCAGTGCTCAGCCACCCTCAATGTAAAGAAATTCTTCTTTATACTGAGGTGAAACTTCTTGTGTTTCATTATAATTCTCAACCAGTCAATCTGACTAACTGTAGGTGGCAAACTCTAGAGAAAGTAACTCTTGCTTTCAGGCCCATTTTTAGAGGAAAACTGTTTTACGCTCTTAACTTTTTCCTCCATAAGATGGAAGCAAAAACAATAAAAAGACTAGGATTAATGTAGTGAACAGATTTGCACCCTTACATAAAATCACAGCTGACCCAGAGTCAAGAGTTCCAGTTATATGATCCTTTGAAGTTTTACATGGACAGCAGGAAGCACAGAGTCTGACACACAGTTCCCCCAAATATGGCTCCACTATTAGCCCTAACATCACAGCCAAAAGTGCCATGCCCATGAAAACCCTAAAATTAGCTCAATTGGGGTAGAGCACCATGCTAATGAGACCAAAGTCATGGGCTTAATCCCTGCATGGGCTGTTCACTTAAGAGTTGGACTCAGTGATCCTTACTGGTCCCTTCCAACTCAGAATATTCTGCAATTCTGTGAAAACATCCATTAAACCAGTGGGAGTTTTTCTTTTAAATCATGTAAAACATTGATTGAAAAAATATCTTTGCCAAGAACATTTGCAGGTGGTTGCGTGATGACTTAAATTTACATGAGGAGCTTCTCTGCACATGCCTGGAAGTTTGACGGCTTCTCACCATAATGAAAGTTGTGTTGATTCCTAAATTTTCCTGGTATATGAAAACCCTGCCTGCTTCTGTTCCAGTTATAACCATTGTAGAACCACACTGAAGCCACAGCTGGACTTCTGTGCCTCCCAGCACACCCATGGTAAAACCAGTCATTACAACAAGACCAACTACAGAGTAGCACAGATAAAGCAGTGAAAAATAAATTTAATTTGACAACTAGACTAAGAGACTATTTTTTTGCTTTGGAGCTACTTATATACAGTTAAACAATCATATCCTAAACAAAGATTAAACAATTATATCCTGAACAAAGAACAAAAATCTAGGAAACTCAACAGGAATCTTACCTTCAGTTTCTATGATGCCTCACCTTTCCAAAGTGTGTACTCATTGGAAATTTAGGCTTGTGTGTAGAATTCACTGTACTTGAGCTACGAAACACCAGCTACAGCCCTAGAGGGGTGGATCACTCTGGTAATGCAGCAAATGTCATCGCTCGTAATAACAAAACAAGCCCCTTGTGCTGTGTCTGCCACAGCAGAATCCTGAAATTAATGAGCCACTCTTGGGGTTTCTCAGCAGTGTGCTTTTCAAGCCAATCCCTGTTCTTAGCCTGATTGGTAAGGCTGCCAAGTTATTAATATATCTATATATTATAAAGATATTTAACTTCAGGAAAGGATTGCTGTATCCATTTTATTCAATGCAGAGCATAGCTGGCTAGTGGCCTATATGCCCTGCAAGATCCTTGGTAAAATAAGACTATTTGGGGAAATACTTGTTTAATTAAAAGTGTGTGCAATTTCTTCATTCTATCAGTCAAATTCTCTATCTTAAAAGATAGGTTGCATTATAAAATGCAAGGCCTGTGTCTATTAAGAGAAAAATGCAAGTCAGGAATTAATGAAAAGGAGATGAATCACATATATGAAACTTTTCTCCAGAAAAAATACTTTTCATATATGACTGTCTCAGTCTTTTATATGCAGATTTGAGAATCCTTCCATTCTATAAAAAGTAGCTTACCATCTAAAATTGTCATATGATTTCAGCAAAGAAACTTTATTAACATAACAAATGGTAATATTTTCTTTTAACATTCTTTCTAGTTATATCCTTTCTGCATATTCAAACTTTTTCAAATCTAGGCAGGGTAGCACTTCTTAAAATCAAGGTTAATCCCCCTTATATTTGAACTATTTCTAAAGTTGTAACTTTGACCCTGCTAATTCTTCAAACACTCCACTTCTTCTAACTAAATCAGGAAAACAAAATGAACAAACAAAGCATTTGCAAATATAATTCACAGCATCAGAGGCACACTGAACATCAGGAAACACTTTTTCACTGTGAGAGTGACCAGGCACTAGCATCAGTTGCTCAGGGAGGTTGTAGAGTGTCCATCCTCCAAGACATTCAAAACTGTCTGGACTGAAGCAACTAGCTCTCCCCTCCCTCCACCCACCCCCCCACCCCCCCCCCCAAAGTAAAAAACCCAGAGTAACTAAATTTCAATTAATTTTTAATTCTAGTTCCACAAGAGGGAAGAAGAGTCTGATCCTACAGACTTGACACGATGCATTTCAAGGCATTTGAGGTTGAAATCACCTGCACTCTTTTGCCCAGATAGTTGCAGGCAGAGGACAAGCCTGACAATGAGGAAGAATGAGGCTCTCCCAGGAATTCTTTTGCTGTTGAATTTTGTGTATAGACTGAAGGTGTTAAATTCTTCTCTCACTTTTGTTTTATGTCTGTGCTATAGCAACACTGTCAGTGAAAGAAAGGGTATCAAACTGCTCATTTCTGTAAAGTATCTATGTTTTAAGTCTTTTTTTCCAATATCAATCACTGTTTTTGCCTCTTCCCAGTCAACATCACCCACAAACACACAGGTACATCCACCCCCAAACACACTCCAGAGCTGACTTTGTAAGAAAGGGGCACAAGAGAAGCAGCAGAAGGTAGTTTAGTGCACATTCTGTTAACACCTTTAGGTTTTTTCTAACTTAAGTTAGAAGATTTTAATAGTTGTTTACCAACTGAGGTTTCAGAGCAATCACTGTAGAATTCAATGTATTTGCAGTATGCTGTAGGCTAATGTGCAAGTATTGAAAGAGGACTGGAGGAGGAGAGCACTCTATTTTTGCATGCTTAGAAGACAGTGAAGTCACTTCCACATGTATTGTGGAAATGCCAACTGAAAGCCATCCCAAACTGACTATTTTCACTCAGAAAACAGGTCCAGCCTTGCAACAAAGAACTACAAATGCCACATGCTTATTAAGAAGAAAGCAGTGCTAAGTTACTCAGAACCTATACCTTCAGTACGGAGGAGACAGATAAGGAAACCTAATGCAGGCCTACAAGTCAGAAGTGGCATGGGCAAAACTAGAGAATAACTGCTCACTCGTTCTTCCAGCAGAAGAACTAGGAAACATCAAATCAAACAGGCAGATAGCCAAGCAAAAAACAGTACTTTTACACGTATGCAGCTAAAGTTGGGGAATGCATTGGCACATGAACCTGTAGGTATTTCCATAAATCCCCAAAATAACTAATTAAGGCAAGAAACATCCATCTAAAATTGCTAAATGCAGAGATAGAGATATCATCCCAATTTAAATTTTGCAACAGAAATTAGTGGAAGAATTGCATAAACTGGGGGAGCATACCAGAAAGTACTATCGGATCTGTGCTTGCCCTATCTTTGTATTTTTTCATTAGCTAATACCCACTACTGGAAACTGAATATTGGTCTCTGTTCTTCAGTCTAACAATTGAAATACTTTGTCATTGCAGCAAGCAGAACATGCAATCTGTTTCTTTCTTCCCAAATCCCTTCCATTTCCTGGAAAAGTATACATGCAAATGTTCCTTCAGATTCCCTCTAGTCACATCCTCCTCTTTCCACCATAGACCTATAAATCACAATCTTCCTATACAAATAGCTCACAATTTTATCAAGAGTGGGGAAACTTGAAAAAGGCTTCCCAATCTGACCAAAAAATACTGCTTTACTATTGCTGTGGGCACAAGGGCAAGATTAGGACACAACTGCTGCCTTTTCCATTCCTGTTATCTAAGCATCTGATGCTTTAAAGCTCTTAGAGGAATGTTACCATTAGGTCAGTGCCTGGCAAAGCTCCATGGAAAGAGGAGACAAGATATTCAGCAAAGAAGTGACAGGAGAGTTACCACATATACTGCCCTATTTTCCTCAAATTGGCATGGAAAGGTTGAAAAATGAAGTTTCCTCCATGTCCTAGTGCATTCTGCCATATTAGAAGGACTAATGCAAGAGAACTGCAGGGAGCATTCCTTATCAGCATCCATCTTCAAAATATCTCTGAGTCATCTCGGGACAGTAGTGCTGTCCTGTCCACTTGCGCAGTGCAAGGAAGCCAAGTGCTGAAGCTGCAACTCACTGAATAAAGCCACAAATGAAAGTGTCAATAGAGAACTTACTGCTGTATTTAGCCCTTCCTTCGCCCCGGACACACATCCAGCCCAGCCTTTACATCCCTGTACTGCCCAGCAGCCATAAGGATTCCAGTACTTGGCATCCTTGTAAAAGCCAGCTAAAGGAAAGACCTTTGGGAGCTACTTAACCCCATGTAAGTTACTTACTGCATTAAGCCCATCTCTGAAGGCAGACAGCATGTCACTGGGTCACAGAATATTCTTCTCCAGCTCTGGGCATCTTTCCCAGGAGAGGAGAGCACACCACAGACACAATGGCCACAGCCGTACAGCAAGTGGGACAGGTCATGGGCTCTTCTCCAGCAGCAAGGCAGATATGGAGAGCACAGCTTGCATTCCCACAGCTAAGCTCTCACTCACCTTAATTTCTAAACCATGCCCAAATATTAAACTGCTGCCCAGGCTTTAGCTGTCAGATTGCATTAACCCTTTACGGCATGGATGATCAGTTGCCAGAAACTAGGCTTATGTCCCAGGCCTTTTTAGCTGGCTGGTAATTACATGGCTGATTACTCAGGAAAGAGTCTGATGCAGCAGTTGCAATACACAGCTTTCAGGTCAAGTGTTCCAGGCTACTTAACATGTAACCAAAGAATCTAAAAATCCTTTCAAGGATGGGTGAGCCCAAATAATCTTGTGTCTTCAAGGTCCTTGTAAGAATAGAATAATCTCACACATACACATTTATGACCCTTGCCAGGTGCAAGGCAGAAGTGACTACCAAAACGTAGCATTTCTACAGATCCCAAGAGCAAACAATGCAACCTTTTGTATACAAATGATTTTATTTTATTAAAGATATGTGGAGAATGCTGCCCTATGGGAGTTCTCATTTACAGCACAAACACCAGACCAGAGCACAGGGATGAAGAACTCTGACTATATTAGTACCTCAGGCTGTGCTTGCTGCTTTTCAATAGTCTTTTGGAAGATCTACTCTCTACTTCTACATGGGCCTTGAGTGATACTAGAATTAGATCTTAACCTAAAATAGAGCTTCAGCACATATAACTTTTCCCTTTCCAGCTTGTGCAGCATTAACCAGGAATCTCTCCATTGTTTTGCACAGGGCACGGCAGTGCAGTGCAGGCAACATAACTTGTGCTCAAACCTGAACAAATTTGTAATTTAATATGGTACACTTAATGTAGCTGTATTGTGCTGCTAGAAGCACAAGTTTAGATCTTGAGAGAAGCTAAGTTTTAATTTTACATGGCAACTGGTAACTAGAAAAAATAAATTGCTATTCTGTGATCTGCAGGGGATAGATAAAGAATATTATGCTTTTAATCTGCTTTTTAAAAATTTTTCAGTTAGCTTTGATCCTGTGAAAACATAAAAGGTTGGGTTTTTTTAAAGTTTAGATCTTAAAACAGCAGTAAGTAAGAACACTTACAGGGGAGTTTCATTTTGAAAATTTAAATCTATTTAAGTAAATTAAAATAAAAATCAGTTTATGACTAGGTAAATACCTGGCTGATACATCTGTGAACTTGTTTATTGACACCACATTTAAATTAACCAAAGCACTTGTAATAGCTCTTTTGTTTTCCAACAGGAGTTATGTACCAATGGAGAGCAGTGTTTCGAGGCACATACTGAGCAGCAAGAAGAGTCAATGCAACTGTGTGACAATATGTATTTTTATTGCCAATGCATCAATTCTTAGTTACAGCAGAATCAATAAAGATAGCTGAGTGAGCATGCCCATTACAAATAATTAAAATCATTGATGACAGTTAACTGCAGAAGTTTCTAAATTCTTTCATACCCTTCCAGGTCAGGCGTTTTTAGATTTTACTGCCACATCCACAGCAATATCTTATGTGTCTCACAAGAAAAATTATAAAAGATTCTTACCCAAGAGACAATCTTATGTACACTAAAAGGCAAAGGTTTGTAATTTAGTGCCAACTTTTATTTTAATCCCTTTAAGCATCTATGAAAAGATCAGTCCTGATCTTTTAGGTCAGTAAATTTGATGCATGAAAACCGTTAACAAATTTCAGATCAACTGTATTGATACAGACCTGCTGCAGCCAAAAGAGGCAGTGAGAAAAGTGCAGATTTTTTTAGTCTAAAAATATTTCAAACTCTTCCAGTCTCAGTACACAATGAAAAAAAATTAGAACCAGAATTAAGAAGGGACGACTATTAAAGTAAAAGCTTTTGTAAGCTATGCACAAAAATCAAACCAAACTAAACCAAAACAAAAAAACAACACAAAGAACACCAAACATGAGACATTCCCAGCTTAGAAGTTCACCTGCTTGCTATAGCTCAGCCAAGGTGATACAAATGGTTTCTTCCACCCTTAGGCATATGACAATAGTGCCGGTAACACATCAGCTTTCCCTCTGAGCCTCTGACACCCCAACTTCAAGTCAGATTTCTTAGCAAGCAGTGAGTCTATGCACCCCTACAATGATTAAATTCATATTAAGGTTAAATCCCAGAAAAAGGGGAGACTACTCAGCGAACCACAGAAAACAAATACTTCATAACTTACTGTTGGTTTTGCCCAAGACAGTATTTTCTATATTATTTATCTTAATCACCAAAGTTGAGCAGTAGGATTAGACTGTATATGAAATCAAGACAGCCCAGGAATTTTCTAAAACCTCATTATCACACTTCTTTTGGAAGCTTTAGCAGAAGCTCAGAATGTTTTGCTTCCAGGGCCAGATGCCAGTTCTACTGATAGTTCTTTTTGCTGCTGCTATAGAAAAGGCTGTCATCTTCACAGACATTAATTTCTGCCTTTTCAATGAATTTGAGTTCAACATCTGCAGAATTGAGGTATTTCTGAAAAATGGTTATGGCTTTTTGGAGAATACTATACAAAGTACAGTTGAGTTTTAGCCCTATTACATTAGTTGTGAGTAGGAAACGTTTTTATTTAAAATAATACTCACCTTCCACTTTTTTTCCCTAACACTTACTTTATAGCCTGAAACTTTGCAGTAGAAAGCTCAGTATGAACATAGAAGCAGATGAAGTATTTCTCTTCCATATCTGAAACAACTTGAATACCTGCTTGCTGATAGAGCTGCAATTTGCCTCACAAATGACTCTTATTTGCAGGCTCTGTCTCTGATTTCTGAAAAGCAAATCACAGCTTGCAAATTACAGCTGTCAAATCACATCAATTAAAGGTCCTGGTCTTGTTTTTAAAACTCATCACATATTTCAATTTATTACATCCTTGAGTCCCAGAGATATTTCGTTTTCTTCCCTTTACATAAGTTTCATAGATTCTTACAGCCCTTCTAGGATCAATATTGAATGCTTATGTGGTAGTCTTATGGAATTTTGTGGTTTTGCATTGGTTCTTGGGATGTTTAGTACATAACTGTTACAAGGAAAGCAATACAGGACTAGTATAGAAGAGGAGGAATAGCATCTTTAAGGGACTGGAACACAACTGAGTGCAACATAAAAGTTTTGGACACCAAGGTCCCAACCTTGGCCCAGAGTAAGAAATCTTATGCTGGGAGATAGACCAGATTATCTGTGGAAGCTTGAGCTTTCTATAAAAGATGTAACTTCAGTGAAGACAAATATGCATACTTTTGTCATTTTAAATGCATTTTACTAGTTGATAGTCAATAATACTTCAGGATTCCCTGGTCTCACCTCAGTGAAAAAATCACAACTAGAGAACTCTCAAGTAACCCTCAGGAAAAAAACAGCAGATAAAGACGAAGTGATACACCAAGTGCTCCACCAGGAGCAGTTCCTCAGAACAACAGAATTCCTCTTCTTCTTCTCATAGAGGTAGGTGAGAGAGTTTCATTATAGTGAACCATCCTTGTCACTGTCAAGTTTCTTCAACCAAAAACTGAAGGTAAGTGGCTATTTGCTTTGAAAGTGCTGTCAGGCAATAGCCATCAGAAAGTCAATGGTCCTTACACCACAGGTCTCTTCACATCTTTAGCTCCTAGCAAATAGTGTTTGTTCATATTTGTAAGGTAAAAGCTTTGGATTTTCCCATATTCACCATAGGTCATAAAAGGACTGCAGTTGCTACAGTTGTTCAGTGTTACTTTTTCAATCATAAAACTAGAAACTACGTAATACTCTCAGGAGAAAGTACTCATAGAATTTCCAGTCATCTTCTCATAGTATTTAAAAATACAGCAATACCACAGCTAAACACCTTCCAGTCAACCCCTGCCAGAGGATCACCATATTCTTTATATGGGGAAAAGGTTTCCAGCAGCCTTACAACCTGTATGTCAAATTAGCAGAAACTATACTGAACAACTAGCAACAGAAATTTAGTTGAAGTACATGTAAATGAAGACAAGCCAGTTCAGACAAGTGTAAGAGTACTACTTCAGAAATATTTTCAGAAGCCTAGACACTCTTCCCTGCCATGCAGATTTTTTGAAGAAACACTCAGCACTGAGATAGTGTTTATTATCAATTACTATTTCAAGATGTTTTAAAGGTAATTCCCATTCCTGCCGTTAAACTTTTCATATTGAGTGGTTCATAATCTGTGAAACAGGAAGAGGGGAAGGAGCACTAATTCCCACAAACCAAACTTCTCTGTTTGCAGTAGCAAATAGGCAGTTTAATAAAATTTTCAGAATCAGAAACTACATAATCCAACTACTTTCAGAAATTGCTTATTCTAATATACTCTGGGGAACGAATAATCATACTCTGAACTGTTTCAGTTATGAAGTCAAAATGGCATTAAGAACTGCCCCTCACCATGTTTCAATATTGTACTTTTCTGGTGGAGCACATGAAACAAAAGGCAGCAATCATGCTTGCATTTTCTACTGCAGAAAATTACCTAACTACTAGACAAAGCTAATATACCACCATGGTTTCAGATGGGATAGTTAGTTTTCTTCTTAGTAGCTGGTACTGTGCTATGGTTTGGATTCAGTATAAGAAAGTTCATAACAGTTTGATGTTGGGGTACCACTATATAGCAACAAGTCTCTACAAGTGAGGAGGGGCTCCAGAAGCCGTGAGGGAGCAAGGCCAGGACAGCTGACCTGAACTGGCCAAGAGGCTACTCTATACTAGCACCTCATGTCCAGTACACAAAAGCTGGCCAGGAGGCATGGATCATTGCTCAAGGCTGGGCATGTTAGCAGGTCATCAGCAATTGTATTGTGTATCATCACTTGCTTATCTTGGGCTTTTTCTCTTTGTTGTCTTCCTTTATGGTACAATTATGTTTAATTTCAATTCTGTTCTCATTTCAACCCATTGCTTTTATCTTTCCTCCTATTCTTCTCTCCATTCTACTAGGGCAGGTAGGATGCGGTACTTAGTTACTGGCTGCACTTAAACCTCGAGACACACGAGAATTTAAGTGTCAAATGTTTTTCATAAGACCCAGGTAAGAAACCAAGGTAAGCCTAGGGCAAATTATTTCCTATTATGTCAAGGTAAGATGAAACAGATTTAACAATACCTGTATATTCTTCTTCAATGATCTTAAGGCAATTTAAAAATACCTTTACTTTTCAATCAACTTCTGAATTTCAAAGTAAGGCCTAAGCATTTGTTTTATGACATTCCATACATCTCTTTCCTTCCACATAAAAAGACTGAACTTTATTTTGGGACAGATACCATTCTTTACCTGCCACTATAAAGCTAGTACCATTGCTGCTGGGAGACTGCTCCTTCAGTTAGGGAGCCCTCCAGTTTCAGGGAAAAAGATAATGTTTATTGGTGTAGTGAGAAATCTGAGGTATAGCTCAGGAGTAAGAGCACACATCAGTAATTCAAATTTTCACCCCCAACACAGCTCAGTTAAATAACAAGGCTGTCCTAGCACCGGGGCCTTCACTGAACTTCACTTACCAGTTTTCAGTAACATGAAAATCAAAAGTGACATCAGCTTCAAAAAGAGGAGAAAAAAAAGCTTTTACTTCAGCCCCCTTCCAATCCTACCCTCCCTACACTTAATATACTCACTACTTCATCTGTTTTACAGCCCACATATCATTCACATTTCAAATATTTTTAAATGGAGATAGCTCATAATTGCGAGTAAGTATTCAAATACAAATGAAAATCTCAGGAAATTCCCAAGAAAACTGCTGGAAAAGCTCTCTATACTTCTCCTGTTCCTTATACTGGTCATCCTCAGACAGAATACTGAACGAGGCAGACTTTGTCCCACTCAATACAGCCATTCTTCTGAGCATCAAACACCACTTTGTCCTCCGGAGCCTGCAGGAAGTTTGAGACAATGGCAGAGAAGTACTGTCTTCATAGCCCTGATAGCTCAACCGGACTATCAACTAAAAAGCCACATGATGTTTGAAAGGAAACAGAATTCATCATTCTAATTGTACTTTTCTAGTTTATATCCTCTGAGGGAAATACAAGGGCAGACGAGCAAAAATGCTTGTAAAACCGGTTATAACACCAAAAAACAGAGAATGCAAATCATCAGACATGCATTTACATAGCATATAAAGCCTCCATGTCTACTCCGCTCATCTGAAGTTACCATTTTTCTGTTAAATTCATTCATACTCTAGAAGATAGCTCAAAGGCTGTCCTCTAGGACAAAGGGAGAGAGAGACTGTGGAGAGAAGCTACCAAAGTTAGGGCCAAACACTCCTCAATATAAAGAATACCTTTCCTTGGGCATAGTCAAACACTTGCTGGCTGCTATGTCCGTGTTTGAACGTCCTACAGAATACTTTTCTTTACCGACTGATTTCATTTCAACGCTGGTTTTTAATTGGCGGAACACATACCTCAAATTTTAGATGGCAAATTTATACAGTTAAGAGCTTTCCTGCAGTAAAGATCGTACGAACCCAAACACCAGCACACAATATAGCTGCAGCCACAGTGACACATTCCTCTGCAGGATGGCAGCCAGACAGCACAGCTTACACTGAAATTCGTATTCACTAGGATCTGATACTTTGAGCAGGTGTCACACCAGCACTGACGCTCACATAGCAGTGTGGGTGCTGTGGCAAGATAACCACTGCTAGCTTAGTTTCACTCACTTGCAACTCTTGATTATAGATCAGAGCCTTCACCAGCAAGACAAGTTCTTCAGCAAGACAAAACCTACCACCTTAATAAGGACCTTGTTACTTCAATAGTAGCAAAGCATTTATGCAGTGCTACTCTCATGTAGTTGCAAGTTACTCCTGCTTATAAGCTCAAAATTCTTTTAATTACTAAGTCTCTGCTGGTTTTGCCCAGTTACTAAGACTGATAAATGGCAACATTCCAGAACAGTTTGTTTAACCACGGATTTCTTGGACCACAGCCCAACAGCCATGTGACACTTACAGCTCACCACTAATGATGGTTAATTCAAGACTTCACTGGACTAAAAGCACAAAAGCAGCAAAGTGCTTTCATGCTGTTTGCTGCACAATCTTAAAGCTTTAAATACAACAATCTGTTTTGTAAACCAGAAGTTTCATGAAGTGCTTTTGCAGATAAATCCCATGCCACGTGTTCCAAATGTGTCACACAGTAACTCTTAACAGCTGCATCTCCTTATCTCACTTGTATTAAACATTCCAAAAAACGTACTAGAACTAAATCCACAACTGTTCTGAAAACATACTAACCCCCTCCCACAAGGCAAAAAAACCCCAGTTTCCATCTTAAAATTGGTTATTATGACCTTCCTACATAATTTTCACTGGTCTTATAAACCAAATCCTCTGAAACATGTCAGTTAAAACATTAGTTCACTTTTGTAAACACTGCACTCCCTTTACTACTAATACATGTTTTTTATTGGCTACCAATTTTCAGTAGCTCTGAAGTACAGGATCATTCCTTGATAAAGTTCTGCAGCTTAATATGCAATATGCCTTACAACTGGTCACATATACTTCATATGCTGAGGCCAACCTTTTTCACGACTAAACATCCTGAGACAGGCCTCTACCACGCTGATATGCAGTAACTTTATTCACTGGCACCCTTTATTGCTGCCTATCCTACCCCCAAGATCATCCCCAGTAAATGATTTAGAACATAAAAAACAAGACTGTTATGAAATACTTCAGGTACCTGAAGTGCCACTCACAATCCTGAATCTTAAAGTCTTTTATTTCATCCCCCAACATCACAAGATAAATTCACTTTCACCAACAAGTTTACTGCACATACACACGGCATTCTTTCAAGGTTTTAATGCTCTGTATTAACACCAGCCTAAAAGATAAAGATGGTACCTTTAGTCTCCAAAACACATGCCACTCTTCTGACCCTGTAATGAAATATATAAATCTCTTTGAATACTTAAAGTACTTACCAAATATTGCTCTATTAAACCATCTCTCTGCTCTTTTGACATCTTAACATCCAGAAGAGACTGACCCACCTATGACTGACAACTTCTGGACTTAACAGCATCTAGTGGACCTGCTTGGCTGTTAACAGCATCCAAGCTTTTTGCAGATCTGCACTAAGCAGATTAAGACTAATCTTACCTTCCCACTTCTTGAGTACAAAGGCAGTAGTTTTTGTCCTGGAGTCACTCAAGCACATCATGAAGCATCGTGTGCCCAGTACACACCGCACCAGTCAGCACAAGGCCACATTGCCTCCATAGCTCTTGAGAAGTACAAGCAGTCAAGGAAGGAACACTGTGGTGTGATCTGCAGCAGCCATGACTTTAACATCCTTATCTTTATTCAAAAGCATGTACAAAACATGGCACATGAAAATATGCACCATTCTCAATAACATTTTTAACAGAAAAAAGTATTATTGAAAGCAATGAACACAAAGCTATTTTCTAGTTTATTTCTGCAGATCTTTATATTCAACAGACTGATTTACCATTCCTTGCTCAAAAGGAGCAGCCTTCAGCCAAAGTTGCTGGCCACTGCTTAATAAGCAAACAATAGAAGATGCTCAGAGAGCCAGTGCATTCCTGGAGTTCAGCTGGAACCTTAGCATCCACTGTAGTAGCCTGCTGGATACTTATTTTTGACATTTCCAATGCTTTATGTGCTACTCCTGGTAGCGTTTATTCTTCATATTACTTTTACAGAAAATTTGACTTTACATGGATTTTGTCATTGATGAACAGGTACACTTCATGAGCTATAGGGTTGTTTTACATATTTTGGACCATTTCCAAGTGATTCAGTAATAGTAGGTCTATGAATTTTTAATTGTGCTATTCTTATGTCTCTAACTTTATAAAGAATTCCTGACAATAAGGCTTGAAGGTCATGCTTTAAGGCCAATTTCCATCTCATGTACACCATGAGCTGTCTTTAAATTTACTTGGTGACCAATTTATGATCCTTCATTCCTCTGTGGAAAGCAGTTTGCTGAATACAGCAAATATTCTGCTACTGTGATTAGAACACCAGTACTTTTCAAGCGACTGTTCAAAGCCCAAGTTCCAATGTATGTAACTCACTTTTCCCACTACCAATCTCTTCCCCAGAGAGCAAGCAAGTACTGCTGCCAGTGTATTCCTCAAAGGGCAGCTCCATTGTTGTGGTATTAGTCTTCTCCTGCTGAAGTGGCAGCCCATAAAATCCCAACTCCTCACACCCTCGCTAGGTAGCGATGCAAGCTGTAAGCATTGTCTTTTTCTTTGCTTTCACCCTGTATTTACAGAGCCTGCCTGTGAGCTCCACTCTTGAGTTATCACACATCTCCAGTATCTGCAAAACTGTACCCATGTGGTAATTTTAAAAGGGTAAATAATGAAGGGGTTTTCCATGTACTGAAGCTCAACACTCCTTTCCGTAATACTGCTACACTTCCTAGAGAAGACAGTTAAGTGTTTGGAAAGACAGCATTTTAAATATGCAGAGACAGTAATTTTGGTCTACACGCAATTTCTGAAGACAGTATCTACTGAACAAATTGCAGCTGTTTCAGCAGGCATTTAAAAGCATGGCATCCCACTCCAGCCACGATCTCTTCAGGTGTTACACTTCCTTCGGGTTACATCATCCACATTTGTCAGGCAGCTCTGACAAAGTGTTCCAATTAATCACTGAAAAAGGAGAACAAGATCTAAGTAAAGTAGTTCATTCAAGGTAGAAATTTCAATTTGCAAGTAAGCACACAATGGTTTGTATTAACATTGTTAATTCTGAAAAAAAAAACAAAAAACCACCAACCAAAACCTAAATCCACAAAGACAGATTAATACTTCTCAGAAAGTTTAAATAAAGTATTTTGGTCTCATCTCAGCATCCGGATCCGTATAAAGTTTTTCAACAGGAATTCAGGTTCGGGATAGGATCATCACAGATGAGACAAAAGCAGTACATGAAGAAAAAAATCTAGTAGGAAATATTCTAAAAGGTTTCTGATTGTTTAGCTTTTGTATTACAATCACTAAAATTGTTATAATTCAGTAATAATGTACACTTAGTGTTTTTTAAATGCCAACTATGACTTACCATATCAATTTATCAATTATGTTCATAACTATCATAATGCAAAAATTCTGAATGGTAAGCACAGTCACTTTAGACTTAGACCTAGAAAATGTTTAGAAGCTTTTCAGTTACATACCTGAAAAAGCCAAAAGCTATTATTTCTACTTGTTTTCTATAAAACATGTTTTCCTGTAAAAAAGACATTTATTATGTCAGTTTTCTTTCATCACTCAAAATACAACTTGCCATCTATTTAGCCTCTCGTACAGGCCAAACTGCACTACTTAACATGTGTTGCATTAATATCAGCACACTGCAAGTTCTGTGAAACTTTATCAGAAGTGTAGTTACATCACAGTAAGATTTGTTTTGCTTCTCTTGCCCAGCTATTCTTAACCTGGGTATGAACTATTGATAGGAGGAGGGAATTACACTTGATTATCAGGATATCTGATACTGGCAATCTGCCTATCAGCATCAAAACCAATATTTATTGGAATTCTTACCTTCTATTCAGAAACAGCATTCAAGCACCTCTGCAATGACATAAAATGCAGTGGTTAGTTAGCACTAACAAAGTTTGCTACTTTAAACTTCTTTCTAGGTCAGCCATGGAAGCCACTCCCCTTTCTACCTGCAATAGTGCCTGTCTAAACAATCCAGCATTTTATAGGCAGCACTGCTGCACAAGAAGTTTCACACATACAGTTGAACTTCACAAACTGGTAGCTAAATAGGTATTTAAAGGTACCTTTCTTAAGGAGTAGAATAAAGTTATAGATGTGTAGCAATACAAGAAAGTAAGTTCACACACTATATTTTAACTTTTTAACTAAAAGCAGCCTGTGGATATACCCAAGCAGCAGTGGAGTAAAGTGAATTTCATTGAAAAATATTAAGTTCAGATACTTAGGTGGGAAGTTCTTAAGAGAAACCACTGCGAATATTCTTAAGGCACAGTAAGCATTTGTGAGCATTCTTGAGCCAATGTGAAATTTTCTGGCCAATGTACCAATTTATGTTGCAGGTTTAGTTTAGCACTGGCCAAATTGCCAGTGCACCCACTAGAATTATTTACTCATTTCCTGCTGTGAGACAGGATTAGAAGGAAGGCAAAACAGGTTCAAACTTTAAGGGGTACAAAGAAAAACTTTATTACTAGAAGCTATAAGAAAAAAGAATAAAACTCAGAATGAAACTTTTAGAACACTCTTCCTCCCCCAACTTTTCTTCCACACTGACAAAGTACAGAAACAAATCAGCCAATTCACCATTTTTTTTAAAAAAAGTCTTTCACCAATTTACTTGGGAGAGGAAGACTTTTCTCTTCAGTCTATGGAGATTTCTACACAAGAAACAGTTCTCTTGTGGCCTCAATATCAGTGAATCAGCCACCCAGGGGAATGGAAATCTGATCACTATGTAAAAATCCCTTCCTCACCTTATAGTTTTCCCACAACCATTATTGAGGACCATATCAACTTATGGGGGGCACTTGACGGATTGTAACAGTTCAAACAAAAGCTCTCATCTCTGAAAACAGGTCTTCTTCCCTGGGGGGCAGCAGGGATCTTCATCTCCTCTCTATTCAAACTTATGTGGATCAGTCATTTTAACATCTGCTTACTCCAGCACTAATGCCTCTGCTCACATCTACAGTTAAAACATTCATCCACCCCATAATGTATTATAGGGAAACAAGAGTCTTCTCCATAGCTTAAAAAAAAAAAAAAAAAAAAAAAAAAGAAGAAATATCAGTCTACAATTCTTCTCCTTCCCTCATCTGGACTCTTCCTTTTGTCTGATCTTGGCGTTTTCATGCTGTTTCTGTGTGTATCTTTGTCTTGGTCCTTTTTTTTCACTCAGGAGACAAAAGAAAGTGTCTGCAAGTCTTATTTGGGTGAAAAAGTGAATACCTTGCCTGAGCAGTGGATGGTCATGTGATCTCTTCCAGGTGGTGGCCCAGAGCTATTAAGGATGAAGAGTCTTTCAAGGTCGCTCTGGGGCTGGGCTAGGATTTTAAGGGCCCAGCCAGAAAGCAGTGATGAGTTTTATGGTGTTTGCTACATTCAATTCCAGCTGTGGGCTGATGGTCTTCCCCCAGCCCAACAGGCAAGGGTAGGGGAGGTCTTGCCGGAATGAAGCCCAGCTGTCTCTCCCTCAGGCTGCCTGGGCAGTGGGGCAGGCCCAGTTGCCCAGAGCTGCTCGGGGCTGGCAGCAGGGCCGGGTTCTGCTAAGCCACGGGCTTGCTGGCCATGCTGGGAGTGAGGCTATGATCTTAGCAACGGAGTGGGCCTCCCCTCCCCCTTTCAATTTGGGCCCTGGTCTAAAACGGGGCCCAGTGGGCTTTCCAAACCCTATGTCAGAGCCTGCCCACCCCTGCCTGTGCAGAGGGCCCAGGCCGGTGTCACCTTCTGAGAAGCCAGAAGGGAAAGAGAACTTTGCTGGGGTTTGGTCGTTTTGAAATGTGACTCTCACATTTCAAGAGAAAGGCATGTCTCTCTCTTTCAGTGGTTTAACCAGTTGTCAGTTCTCAAAACCAATCGCTGATTGGATGCTCACATTTGAGTGAGCCCTAGAAGTGCAAACATCTTCACTAGCTTTCAAACATCAGCAACACTTCCTGACCATACTTGACTAATGCTTCTATTTACTCACTAAAAGGCAGAATACCTCAAATCTAACATTTTCCCCTCTCTGCTCTTTAAGGTACAAGCTTCTGCAACTATCTATTTGTATTTGTGTCAGCACAGACCTGAGGCGGGTCTGAGTGGGCACCAACATTCTTATTCACAGCCTGGTGCATGCTGGCACCTCGCTTGTACACAGCAACAGCATTAAACCAACAACTGGGATGATTTACAATTGAAAGACTAAGTGGCTTCATGTCAATAGCCAAAGCCTTATGAAGTTGCTCGCCAATGTATCAGGTTTGGCAGTTTCAGCATGATTCACCATTATTCACAAATATCAGTGACAGGACACAACTCATACAGTCATATATTCCACAAAACAAGCCTTACGTCTTTCACTAGCAAAGTACTAAAAAAAGAATACATCACAATCAGCAAAAGATGTCTGCTGTTTAATCAATAAATATTACCTCTGTTTCACTCCCTGTTGCGAGGAAGTATTTCTTCAGGACATGTCACATTCCCATAACTAGAAACTGTTCATGCCACTCTAGAAATTTGAGTAAGATCCCAAATTATAAGAAGTTCATGCATAATGCAACACAAGCCACTATGAACTACCAAATTTGACTTTTCTAACAACCGGTCATAAGCATTTAAGTCAAATTAAAATTAATACAGATCCTGGAGTTCTTTTTCAAAGAAGTGATGATACCAAAATCATACATTAAAAAAAGTGAATACCATTTTTATTAAATCATGACAACATTTGCTTATTTATATTAATAAGCATCCAGATGTCCTGTGACTAAACACTGTTTCATATTTATTTCCCAATAAAGTGCAAATTCACAATTAAAATCTATACTGAGGTAAACTTTAGATTTAGTACGAACACTTCAGGACAGGCATTTTACCCCCTCCTCCAACACCAAAATCTACTCCCAGTCCCCCCAGCCCACACAATTCTAGGCCATGTCAAACATGCCCAAAATTACTGATACCTCAGTTTTAAAGCTAATGACATCATTACTAATTTAAACCTATGCATCTTTCGTGAATGCATTTATCATTAATTTATCCCCACTGATCATTTAGAACATACATGGCTTTCAGGAAAATCCACTTGTGTGTACCAAGTATTCTTCAACTTGTGATAGTCCTTCCATGAAGCGCTAAAATTAAAAACAAGCAAAATTACCTTTTAAACTAGAAAACATCTCTTCCTGTGGTCTAGCACAATCTCTCATGTTTCTGTGTCAGAAACATAATCATGAATCACTAAAAACTGACATTTTCATACAAAAATTGAATACTCTTCTGGAACAGCCTACAGTACCTAACAAGGTGAAATTTTGTAAGCAAAGGAAGTCCAACTAAGAACTGACCGACAGGCTGACTTTAACTCAAAGAGCACCAAACCCAAAAACTATCAAATAATTACTTATCACTTTGATGGCAGTTATGAAAATGCAATGCTGTTTTTCCTTTTTGTCCCACTCAGTACCAGTACAACGCTGACAACTCTCTGGCACTTCCCATACTTTGACAGACAAAAATACAGAAACTAAGTTATGAAATACAAGTATTTATTGACTTGGCCAAAAACAGAAACGCAGTGTTACTTCTAGATCAACATTAAAAATTCCAGAGCTGTTACCTTAATGCACAGTGTACTCGACACCACTGAAAACCTCCTTTCCATCACACCTAAAAAAAAAACCAAACAAAAACATGGACAGCCTTACAACTTGAAATCAGCAGATTCTTATTACCAGGCCAGTAAGTCACATACATTATGAGGCAACAATCGTAAACACAAACTCTAGAAGCAGCATGTTAAGTACTAAATCATAAATTGCAGGAGAACAGCAGCAAGAAATGCAGTTTTAAGCAACAAAAGGTCTAAGTTACACACTTGAAATCTCATATGAAAAGCACTGCAGAAATAACTGAATGTACCCCACTGTTAAACCTCAGTCCAAAGACCTTTTAAGGAAAAAATCATCATGTCAACGTTTTAATCACTTTTAAGAACTAAGAAGGTTTAGAGAATTGTTTGAACACTATATATGGCAATTATCAAAATCCACCAACTCGAGCAGCTCAAGAAATGTGACAATACATTATTACTTAAATGTGCTTATTTGAAGTACCTCACTCTGTACTACATAGATCTAATAAATGCATTGAGCCATGAAAGGTAACCCATCACTCATTTTGTTTCAGATCTCGAAAACAATTAAAGCTATAGAAAGCCTCGAGTTAAGTTTCTCCTTCTTGTGTGCAATAAACTACATGCTTACTGAGTGTAATAAACCAAATAATCAAGGATTACTAATGGTTTAAGTTTCAAAAATTTACTGTTCAGTAGTCTAATGTGTGACTCACACTGTCAGACAAGCTCATTAAGCACAAAATGAATGTACCTGACAACTTCCTATGTAAATCAACCAACGTCCTAATCTTTGCTTGCCTGGAATCCTAGATATATTTAATGGCATTTACCATTCTTTTAGAAGAACTATGGGTTCAGTGACACCAGCATTTCGTAGAGGGGACAAAAAGGCATCTTAGGTACACATTAAGCTTCTAGGGGAGAAGGTGCGAGTTTTTTGGAGTGGTGGTTTACTTTTATAATAAATCTCTATTCTGCTATGTCACTGTCTTAAAAATAACCCTCTGCAACACGAACAAGGTGGTTCCGCCTTATTCAGCATTTTATGCAGGAACACACACGACTGAAGGCTGTCGTATCGTGCCAGGGGCTGTCCCAGCCGCAGCCGAGGACACAGCAGGGGCAGCACCCCCGGCCCTGACGGGTGGGGATCAAAATGGCGCGGGCTCGGCAGGGCCACGCGGGCCACCGCCGCCTACCGATCCCAGCCTGCCCTGCGCCTCGGGATGCGGCTTCCGGCAGGGAGCCTCCCGCGGGGTATGCTGGGACATGTAGTTCCCTTAAGCCCCGTTGCACCCCCGCGGCTGCCAGCATCTGTGCACGGGCGGCTACGGCCTCAGCCTCACAGCTAGATTACGGCTGCCTTTTGCCTGGCTCTACCCGCGGCTCCAACGGTGAGAGCTTCTCCCGCCAGCTCCAGCCTCGAGTAGTATGCAACCTGCACGGCGGGCAGTATTCTTGAACGTCCAAATACAAAGCAGAAGACACGCACTCCCCTCCGCCCCCCCACCCCGCCGGGGCAGCGGCACACGCCGCATGCCGCGCGACCTTACCGCGTACGAGCACAGCTGGCACTCCGCAGGGAAAGAGGGGGTGTGGCGGGCGCTCGCCACCTTTATATGTACGCTACGGGGTGGGAACGAGGCTGGCCACGCCCCCTGCGCGCGGGCCGAGCGGCGGAGACGCTGCGCGGAGCTGGCGCGGCGGGAGCGCGCTTTGCTCGCGGGGGCGCGCGGAGGGGCTGGCGCTGAGAGGCTGGCCCGCGCTCCCGCCTCCCCGGGCACCGCGTGGGCCCCATGGGACGGAGGGGATGGGCGGGCCCCACAGCGTTCCGGCTGGGCACCGCGGCCCTGCCTGCCTGCCTGCCTGCCTGCCTGCCTGCCTGCCTCCCTCCCTGCCTCCCTCCCTGCCTGCCTGTCTGTCTGCCTGCCTGCCGGGCGCTACCGCCCTCCTGCCGGGCACCGCGGCCCTGCCTGCCTGCCTGCCTGCCGGGCGCTACCGCCCTCCTGCCGGGTCCCGCGGGCCTCCTGCCGGGCGCCGTGCTGCTCGCGAGTTGTGTGTTACAGGTTTCACGTGCAAAACGCGGAGCGGTTTTATGCGAGTTTTTGAAGGGAAGGCAGAAACCGGCCCTGGTGCAGCTCCACTCCCTAAACTTAAAGAATAAGTTTCCCGTATAATCCTCGCGTCATTAAGGTTGGAAAAGACCTGAGATCATCGAATCCAACCTGGGACCGAACACCACCATGTCAACCAGACCACGGCAATAAGTGCCACATCCAGTTTCTCCTTAAACATCTCTAGGAACGGTGACTCCACCACCTCCCTGGGCAGTCCATTCCAGTGTCTAATCGCCCTTTCTGTGAAGAAACGCTTCCTAACATCCAGTTTAAACCTCCCCTGTCGCAGTTTATGACTGACTGTGTCCTCTTGTCCTGTTGCTGATTCCCCAGGAGAAGAGGCTGACCCTTCCCTTTGGGGAGCTGGAGAGAGTGAGGAGGTCACCTCTGAGTCTCCTCCTGGCTAAACACCCCCAACTCTCTCAATCACCCACCATAGGACTTGTGCTCCAGACCCTTCACCAGCTTTGTTGCCCTTCTTTGGACTCACTCCAGCACCTCAATGTACTCCTTGTAGTGGGGAGTCCAGAACTAAACAGAGCACTCCAGGTGTGGCATCACCATTGCAGAGTACAGAATTTAGCCACTAGAAGTTGTACAGCTGCGCCTTGTAAAGTGACTTAGTCTCCATCTGAATCTGCCTCCTGAATTGCTGTAGAAGAGTTAGTGAAAGAAAGTCATAGTGAAAGGTGCCTGGGCTACAGTGGGGATAGCAGGAGCCCTAGATGATGTTTGAACTGGTGGGAAACCACATCCTAAATTCTTGTGTATGGAGGTTCTTATTAGTTGCTTATAAATAGGGGTGGTTTTTTTCGTCTGCCTGTTTATTGAAAGGTTTAGTATATCAACTTAACTGAGGTAATAAGGAAAAAACAAGGAAGAATGAAGAAAAGCTGAAAAAAATGCTTGATGTCTTGACAAGATATTAAAAATATGGCAAAAAACCAATGTTCCACGTATAGACTCTTTTTAGGAGAGTTTAACTGTCGAGGATAGATAAGGAAAATCTAGAATGGTGAGTTGTAAGGTTCTAAAATATTTGGCAGTTTTATTCCTAAAATTATTGAGATTAATACTACCAGGAAAACTAAATAGCTGACAAATTTTAAACAGTCCATGGCAGAAGACACTCTTCTCTCTGTTTTTCCTCTTATACATCCCGTTTTACCTGTCTGAACTCTTGAGTGTGAGCTGCAGTTGGCCCCTTTTCTGCTGTAAAGGCATGAGGAAAGAGGTGTTCAATGCTGCCTTTTTCTCTGAGTGCCTCCCACTGGCAGCTGTTCCAGCTGCTCCTTCTGCAGGAGTGAGAGTGAGAAACTGCAAGCATCGGGAAAGAGCTGCTAGTGCTTCAGGGAATGCTCAGCAGCCCAGCCTAGGCTCAGACAATCAAGCAGTTTATGCTTTTGTTATTTTTCCATCTGACCTATTCAAAAGGCCTCAAAACTGATGTTTGCTACATGGCACTGGAAATGTTAAGCCACCCTTCCTTAGTGACATCAGGGTTAAAGATAAGCAAAGTAATCACAGCCATTAATCACTACTCGATTAGCCCTCTGGAAAGAAGGCAGCTCCTTACCATTCCTTTACTAAGCACTAAGTAATTCTGTATTTCTGCCAGCGCCTGTGGAGGGCTTTTACTGCACGTTAGTCTCTCAAAGACTGGAATTTCTTTTTGGGAAAAACACACTCACAATTAAGCCCAAACATAAAGTATAAATGAGTACAATTTTAGTTTGCATTTGATAATAAGAAGTCTATAAGTACTGAAGGGAGTAAGGGCTGTCCAGGGCTGTGGGGTGCTGCTCTGTAGTGTGAGCTTTGCAGGTGAAACACGGGTGAGGACCCAGTGTGGGGAGCCTCACATTATGCAGTGTTGCTGCACCCTGACTTTTGAAACTTGGCAGAGAAAACTCCTCATCTCTCTGTTAGATTGGAGGGTAGAGGTTTATTAGCAAAGCCTGAATGCACTGCTATGGAAACCTTTTATCCCTAGAGAAATGTGTCTCATATTTCTCAGCATAGCCCAAGGTTGCTAGCACTAGACAAGCTTGTGGGTCAAGTGAAGCACAGCTTTACTGTTGGTTGGCAACAATTACAAGTCTGAAAAAAGCTAACCAAACCAAAGTAAAAATGTGCACCACAAACATAGATTATTTTTCAAAGTAAGATTCTTTCTTTCACCTTTCTTTCCCCTCCTTCAGGCTTCCACACTTTTAACCTATACCCCAGTTGTCTGGATGAGTATGTAAGCTGTAGCGTAAGAACTGATCCTTTATTGCCACTCTCCAGAGAGATCCTGAGGCTGGTCTGAACCATAAGCCTGGTTGCCATAAAGTCTTAGTTTATAGATGAGTTGCTTCTGAATTTAGCTCTCCACATGGCTTCACATTCATGCACAGTGTCAGCACTGGCAGAAGGGAGTGAGATACAGACTATGAGATACTGGGGATGTACTGGATTGACTCTTGTGTTGGCCCACACAAATGTCAGCCTGGAAGTCTGGTGGTGCAACTACCTCCATTGCTTTTCAGGTCTAAGCAACTCTCTCCAAGTTCTCTTTTCTTGTCTTAAATTATTGATTTCTTGTTCTTTCTCTTTATTTCTATCTCTCCCCCTCGCTTCCTTGCTGTTCCAATTTTAGGTCTGGCTTCTTGGATTTCCTCCAATAACATTGTATCTTTGATGACTCATGTCTCTTGGTTTGGTTTCGGGTTTTTACCAGTGCATCCTTTGGGATGCTGAGTTCCCTTCTCTCTCACCTTCCAAGCAGGAAATCTATTGTGTGTAGCTTTAATTTATTCCTTTTCAGAACAGATAATATTCATTGTAAACTCCTGAGCTGACTTTGCCATATTTCACATTATGCATCATAAAATACTTGAGTTGGGAAACAATTTAGCTTATGAATTTTACCTGATTTTAGTGTTTTGTGGATACCAGAATTTTTTGTTTAAACTTTTTAGGTCTCTCTCTTTGATTTTTTAGTCACTTCAGTGTCACAGAAAGACAAGTGCCTTTTTTTTCTTTTTAATAATAAATGAGATCATAAAAACATTAGAACAGCTGTACAGAGTTACATCTAAGGTCTACCATCCCCCACCACCCACTAGTATCCTGCTTCCAAATGTAGCCCAAAGTTAATGCCTAGGGAGGGGAGCAGGGATGGAACAAGCATATCCTTCCCCAAGTATTTGCCCAGCCTCTGGGAATATAAAGCTCAGAAACCTCCTAGAGGGTTATTATTTTTGTGTGCATGAGAATGTAACAATCCTTCGTTAATTTCCTACCTATAAATTTGTCCAGTCTTCCCCAGAGCCTTTTAAAAATTTTAGCATCCCCAATAACAAGGGCAAGGAGCACTAGGGCTTGCTTAGTGTTACAGGAAAATGTGTCTCCTTTAATTCACTTAGTATCTGCTTTCTGTTCACTCTTTGCAGTTTTAGAAGAAACAGTGGCTAATCCTTTCTTTCCACAGGCATCCCCTCATTGAGCCCCAGCCCCACAATCTCTTCTTCAGGCTGAGGAAACCTCATTTATTTAATAATTCCTCATAGCAGAATCAGTTCCTACCTTTGACCGTAATCTCGTTGATCTTCTTTCAACTTCTTCTCCTTTCTTTTTGAGATGGGTCTTCCAGGGTATACAGTCTGTTCAGGAAGCAGGTATGACATGGGCTTATGCAGAGGTGCCATGATGTTCTCTGCTTTCTTTCTTTGTTCCTTAGCACTTCCAAAACTCTGGTGTCCTTTTTTGGCTGGCTCTGTGCATGGAGCTGACATTTCCACAGAACTGTCTGTCATAACTGCAGGATCTCACGTCGGAGCAATAAAGGCTAGAGCCCATTGTTTTGCATTTGCTGTTGTGTTTGCTTTCTTTGGTAAGCAGTGCTTTATATTGATCTATGTTGAATTTCATGTTGCTGTTGTACTCACCAGCCTTTTTAAGCTCCTGCAGCTAATTTTGCATCAGCAATAAATAAATGATTACTAGGTTTTTTTACCCCTCTCCATACCACCTATTTCAGATCAACTCAGTAAGTTCACCAGTGCAGGTCATGCAGATTTCTGCATGTGGTAGTTTTCTTCCGCTGTGAAAACTAACCATCTGTTTCTACCTTCTGTTTCCTGTCTTTTACCTTTTATTGCATATCTGCTTAGTTTGCTTAAAATCATTTGCTAAGAGGCTTTAGGAAACTCATGCATTACATCAATTTATCACATGCTTGATGATAAGTGTGATGTGAGTTTACTAAGTGTCTGACCACTGCCCTACAGATCATAGTTATCTAGATACACACTAATTCTACTTTTTATAATAAGCTTTTTCTTATTTCCCTGGAATAGATGTGATCCTTAGTGGGATTTAGTTTTCTGGATTTCTGTAGAACCTGTTAAAAATATAATTCTGTTTGCTACTTGCATCTCTTTAGCACCAGACCAATTTCAAGGAGGAGCTCACACACTACAATTAGAAGTTTGTGTTTCACTAGCTTCCTCTAAAACATCATTTGGTCTTGTTGAAACTGCAGCATCTTCAAGAAGGTGGAAGCAACTTCACGAAAGCCTCAAAAGTGGTGTGGTGCAGGGAATTTCCCCCAGATTTTTCACACTGAACACAGGAGCAAAAAATTAATGCAATTACATGGCCTAATTTTCTCTGAACAGACTTCCTCATGAGGGTCAGATTTGTGAATTTGAAAAGGGTTATATTGTTAGTTTTGATGACCAAACAGTATTACTCTGACATGTAATGTAAGTTTCCTTTTGCCCTTTTACAAGTCTTGAATGGTTATTTTGTGCCTTCAAGACAGTGTTCTGTCTTCATACCATTTGTGAGGATCTAATGCATAGGAAGGGTTCTGTTACTTTTGTTTATAACAACATCTTCATTTTTAGGTATCTCCCCTTTCTGAAGCTGAGCACAGCTGTGGCAGATGTGGGTTTCTGCTGCAAAGTTAATCTGAAAGTACAATGGTTGCTTATACTGACACACTTCGTTTGGTGCCATAATCTAATCAGTTTATATGGCTAAAATTAACAGTAAAGCATAACTAAGCTTTTTGCAAGAAAAACCCTCAAACCCTCTTCACTTAGTTACCTAAAAGAAACTACTAAGCTGGTGTATTAAGGCAGGCAAACTGGTTAATATTAATAATTTTAAATTAAATCAGATAATTTTTCCTCTGTTCACAAGGGTTAATTTTGTGTGCTGTCTGTAGGAGTACATCATTGTAACTATTTTATCATGTGACAGAAGTGTTCATTATCTTGAACTACTGCAGCAGCATGCCCAAAAATACTTAAGGGAAATTTAAGTCTGAGTCTTTGCTTTGTGGTTGGGAACAGCATTTTCTCTCAGTGTTTAAATCTTTTCTGTGTTATTCCACATAAACAGCATGTTACTGGAAGATAATATTTTATTTAATTGCTATATAATTGCTACTTATCTTACTGGCTTTTCTCATGTTTAAGTGATGAGAATGAACAGACTCGGGTGAGATGAAAGCATTGAAGTGACAAGATGGGAGAAGAGCAACCTGATATTTAATGTTCTTCTCATAGCTGTATTACCCAGCCATTTATTGCTATCATTTGTGATCACTTCATTAATTAATGAGGCATAGGGAAAATAAGGCTTTTCTGCCATATTTATACAGCCTTGGCAAATTAAATGTCAAATCCATTTTTAAATAGGAAATATATCTTCATGTTCCTTAACAAGAGGCTGCCTCTAGCTGTTAGAAAATACAAGGCTGCTGAGCTACTTGATTACATTTACCAAAATTATTCTTAATATTGCCATCTTTCAGAGCCTTTCTTACAATTATATTTTATTTCTTATGACATCCTAAAATCACACTCTACAGCATCTGGAAAAACAACACCTACTTACTTTGTTCTTTTTAAAATGAAATACCATACTATAACAAAATAGAAGTTGTAAAACTACATTTCCGTATCTGGAATTAAATCTGGATATGATAAGCACAGAACTCTGGGTAAGAAAGAGGCACTCTGTTTGAAGTGGGTATTTCTCAGACACTTCTTCAACCACTTGGAATGTTTCATTTGATAAAGTAAGAAAATCAAATAGGAATACATATTATTTTACTCATTGTATTCATATTAAAACAGATCCAAAATTTTTTTAAATTAAAAAATTTAGGAAAATGTAGCTACCTTAGCTAAAGTTCCAATATATTAATTTTGATATAATTATGCATCAGATTTTCACTTGTGAAGTCTTTCCTGCTATGAAATTTGCATAGATGCAGGTATTTTTCAAATATTTTATTATAGAATTTTGTTTCCATATTGCCTTGTTCTTAAAAGTTAGCAGATTTTGTAAGTGTGTCTTGCTCTCAGCAGCTCAGTTTTTCTCATACAAGGAGAGATCAACAAGCACTTTCTATATTGTTTTAACTTTATGGTTAAGTAGAACTTACCAGCTCCTTCCCTCCTCCCCTGTCACTACTACAGGCTGTTACAAGCAACTACCTGATGCAAACATTTTTAAATTTTTTCTTTGCTTTAGTTTTCTAGCAAATCAGCCACCTGAGCTGACTTAGACTGTGACCATCTAATCACTAGATTTAACAGAAAGGAAGTGGTGGAAAGAAAAACTCTGGGCTGGAGAATTGTTGCACAGGGTGATGTCCCCTGAGAGCATCTAATACTCAGGCTGCTATAAATATGATGTGAAACCTCATGCTTGATCCCTCCAAAATGTGGTGTACCCCCTATTTAATTCTGCCTAAATGCAAGACTTCAACCATTAAAATAAACAATATTTTATGTTTAATAATTCGTTGTTTTACTGTTCACTGATATTTAGTGTCATACTGTGAAGAAGCAATTATCTCTGTCTAAGTACAATTAAATTAAAGAAACAAGTTATATTCAGAGCAGTAAAACTTATGACTGGTCCTACTAATGAGCAACACAGTTGTGATGCTCTGCCTTAGGATATGTGAGATTAATGTGTTCAGTGTTTGAAGGTGGAAGTCTGTATTTGTAAAGAACAGAAAGAGGCAGGCAGCACAGTTAATCCTATAATCATGATAATATTCATTAAAACCCAAATAAGCCATTTCAACTGTGTAAGTAATTTTTTAGCTTTAAGAGAAAGTAAACTAATATTGATAAATTCTTAGGTGGGAACTCATAGCATTGCAAATTTTTATCAGGTGCACAAGCACACATTCCCTGTCCTGATATTCTTGACTGGAGCAGTTAACAGACCTCCTGATACCAGAGAGACTGCATCCTTCTGTCATGGAAGTGTCCATACCAGGTGGCTTCTGCTGAAGGCCCTCCTATGATTTAACCTGCTTTGCCTGGTTGTGCTCTCTTGGATATTCACCACAACTCAATGGAGCTCACCCAGGCTCTCAGGGCAACAGAGGGAATGACCTGAGCATTTCAGAACTTGCAGGCTCCCTCTGTGTGCTCAACAGCAGAGTAAGACAAGGCCATCCTGGTTTTTGGTCCTCAGTTTTACATATGCTGTGTAGGGAAAGTATGGACAAGGCTGCCACTCCTAGTCAGCACTGGAACATGCAGCTAATAAACAGACAAGTTTTCTTCATACACTTCATGTGACATGAAGCAATTGCTCTGCCAGAGGTAATGAGCATGCACGTTTCTAAACACAGAGCCTTTGCAGATCAGGGAAACTGTGGTCTGAATCTTGAGTTGACATGAATACTCTGGTGCTCTTTAATCTCCAGTTGCTGCCAGAGTCTCAGGGTGTACTCCCATCAGCATCCTTTGTGATCCCTAAGCTAGGCCCTCTTGGGAGCCAGGAATGGATGATCAGGAGGTTCTCTATTCCTTCTCAAAAAAGCAGTGCTGGGGAAGTTTTCAGAGGCACCAGTGATCAGATCTGAGTAGTGCATCCCTCCAGGGAATAGCAGTTGACTCAGCCTCTTCTGGAGGAACTCCTAGGTGGAAGCCTGTGGTGGTGTTGTGCAAGATACAAAAAGGTCTGGCCTCTACCTGCTCTCGGATGAGGCAAGCAGCCCACTGCCCACGGGCAGCCTGGTGTTATGTGGGGGAACTTAGGATGCCAGATGGGGCTGAAGAAGCTGCTGAGTGGCCCTGGTAGCTGCATGTGCAGTGAAAACCATTAATATTTGCTCTAATGCACTGGGAGCTGTCATGGTTGCCAGAATTACCATGTGACCCTGGCTGGTGCCAGTTGCCGTGTTAATTGATATCTTCCATTTCTCTTGAAGATTCTGCAGTTTATTGGCATGCTTAAGCAGTTTCTATGGACTGCAGTGGGAGTTTGTGACACAGCTTGATTGTAGGATTTGTCTATTACATGCAAGCAAGGGATAAACTAAGATAGCTTTGGCATAATTAATACATATTATATTGGGAGTGTCATAGAGTTTGAAAACCTTACCCAGCCTACCAGACTGGTTGCAGGCAGAAGCAGACTAAGAGATTATCCATGTCCTCTTCTTTCGGGAATCATGTGGGTCCAGCTTCCATGTGTCCCTCTCCTGCTGTTGCCCTACTTTGAGTTACCACAGACCTCGCTAGGACCTGCAGTAACTTGATCTTACTTTATGCCTACATTTCTGCAACAAAGGCAGGACTTGCCTTGCAGGCACTGGGAGGGAACATCAGGTAGAGAGATGGAGCCGGTGGCTCTTGCCCATATTTGTTCACATGCCTCATAGGATGGGGCCATGGGCCTGTGCAAAGCCAGGGATTGCTGAAGGTTGCAGCAGAAGAGCTGGTGAAGCAGAAATGTGCTGCACGATACTGCATGACAAAACAAGAGGCTGAAGCCTTGTTTGAACTAGTAAGCAACCGGTTTTGCAATGTTCATCAGACTTGTACACCTGACCTGCAGCCAGTCTGGGGATGCTTGTTATAGGAGCAGATGAATTTTCTCCACTCAGTGATTTTGAATGGGATGGCCATTAAGATCATTCCTCTGAAAACACAAGAGGGCACTCCTGCCTCACTCCTCAATGGTTTGTAGCACACAGAAGTTTTAAATGCAGCTAATCCCTTGTACATGCTTTGATAACACAACACTATGCATTTATAAGCATTTATAGTTCACGGGCTTATAGGCCATATTTTAAAAATTTGGTCTTGGTTTGATGTTTTCTCTAAATCAGTATGTATGGAGAAAAGATTGAATTTAATCCTGATCTCAATGCAGTAAAAACAAAATTCATGTCCTTTTAACCAGAAACACACTGAAACTGGGGGACTGTAGACTACTTGTTGGGATTTTAGGTACATTATCTCATGGAAACAGAGATTACTTGTTTTGTCTACAGTAAAAAATCTCCAAAAGCAACTACAGAGGGGGGTAATGAGATTTAAAGTTGTCTCACCCAACATCCGAATGTCGATGATCAATTCATATAAGCTTTTCTCGTCCACTCATTTTTGTCTGCCTAATGCGCTATGCTATCAATGCTTTACACACTCTAGTCACACAAGAAAAAATGTATTTTAAGCTTATTCAATGGCCTCTTGCCTGTACGGGCCAGAGTCTCACTTGATCGCTCAGAAAGATTTTAAGAACTTTTAATATTGCTAAGCACAGTAAAAGAAAAGCTAGTCTTGTAAAGGAGAACTTTCTGTCCATTTTGAAATACAAATGAAATCTACAAATAATTACTCTTTAAATGTAAATATATAGTTACAAACCCCGAAGTCCGGTGTTCTAATTATCTCAGTTTAAATGCTTACAGTTCCTTCATTTGGAGAGAGTTATTTGGTATTGTCTAAAGCTTTTCCATGGGGAAACTAATTTTAACTGCACATTTAGCCTCTTCACATTCTTTCTACAAGGTGTATTTCCATGCTATTTTATCTAAATGGGATGTACTTTTCATTGTCCCTAGATGGTCCCCTCCCTGTGAAGTCAATTCTAGCCTCTGTTTCCCATATAAGACAGAAGATGTCAGGCATTGGAATAAAGAGGAGAGAGGCCTGGCAGTGCCCCATGGGAGATGGCAGATTTGTGTACATGAGTCTTGTCCAGATACCAGCTTGGCGATCTTCCCCTGTGCTTCTTCCCCCTTCTTCTTACCCTCATGCTTCTTTTGGTTATTATGAGCTTCATCACCGATTTCTTAAACAATTCTTCCTTTGGCTAGGAGGTGTGATGTCTCTCAGAACGTTTTTGATTTGAGATGCTGAATGCAAGAAACAGAAGGGTCAGCACTATCCAGTACAGCACTCTGGGGAAAATTTGAGAAACTAGAAGTATAAAGTACTAGAATAAGAATTATGTAGAGTGCTGGCATTAAAGGCATTTGAGTATGGGCTGTGGAGATTTGCATTGCATTTTATGTTCATGACATGACTTTTTTATTTTATGGCCCAGCAGACCCATAAGCCCATGCCTGACTGCTTCATAAAGTAGACTGTTTAGTATGGTTTGAAAAGATTAAAACCAGACAAAGTGTTTGTAAAGTAACTTCATGGAAAAACATTGAGTCTAACTGAATTGTCAGTTACCAGCTGCTTCTTCAAAAAACCCAGTTTTTAAAAAATGTGCATTTAGCCTGAAACAAATGTAGCAGTGACAGATCCTTTTGGGTTCATGTGCTCATTTAATTTTCAAGCATGATCTTCTCCTCAGAAATAGTAAATGATTTGTGAGTATGGATGTTTCTGAAACGATGGTCATAAAAGTTGACTTTTTAGCTGTGTTAAAGAACCATATTGAAGGGGCTGGCTGTTCTATAGAAGGCCTCCTCTGCCAGCACCAGGAAGTGGCTCCCCCAAGGAGGGTCGATAGTTATTATTAAAACAGAAGAAATCAATTTGAAATGCTAGTGACTCACTCATAGGTTTTTTCCTTTTCCTATAAATCGTCCTATTCCTAGGCATGGCAAAGTTGGGACAGGAGGAGGAACTTGTCAAAAGTAGTATAATTTGAAAATATATTGTGACTATGAATTTGGCTATGAGGCATTATTGTAATTCATTATGCAATTTATTATTGATAATTATTCATTTTCTGTTTCTATTTATTTTTAATTTAATTATGAAGCCTGTACATCCCATCTTCCATCACAGACGAACTCATTTCCCAGTCCTTTCTCCTGTCTGAGAGTGACATGAGATGCTCTGGCCAGAGATGTGTTGGTGCAGTGGTTGACTGATAGCTGCTACAACCACACAAAATGCTGTGTAGAAGCTTTTCTACCCTCTCTTTGAGCTGTATATGGAAAACTTTGTGTTTTGTGCAGGCAGCTCCTGGTGCACAGGGCATGCTGCAATGCCCAGGGAGAATCCTGTGGCACTGGAGGCAGCATGGGGATGTGCTGAGGCCAGTGCTTCTGTGGACAGCCAGTCTTGACAATGAAGGCTCAGTGACCTCCATTTGTCAACTACACTTTAGCAATAAAGAGTTAAATTTCTCTTTAGACTTCAGTTTTGGTTGTATTTAAACAGCACAGGAAACAATTGCCAAGGGGAGAACTTGTGAAAGGCCTTACACCAAAAATGTTTGTTTAAATCATATTCACAAGTAAAATGTTGTCCCAGTGTACAAAAATGGTTTGCTTATAGCATTGGTGGATGGTAGTTTAAAAATGTCCTGAAGGTAGATCCTGAGAGGGATAAGTCAATATGTTCTCAGTCTCATCCACGCTTGAAAACGTGAGTCAAATTTAATTACAGACTCTTGGGTGACTGCCTGGTTGGAGAAACCTAAAGTAGTTAGTGATGGAGCAACTGCCCTCATGGAAATCATCCAGCATGAAAAAGAAGACTGAGATGGATTATTTGGAAACAGTATACAAATAATGTGGAGTATTAGTGTACTTGGCTGGCTGTACAGAAATTCAAGGAGTGATGCAAGGAGGACAATCAACAAGAATTATGTGGGAGATCGTGAAGCAATGGCTGTAGATAAAATCTGAAACAATAGGTCTTGTTAATGAAATAAAAACTTGATTCATATTATTTGTGTGGTATGAGAATGGGACAGAAAGATAAGACACAGAAGTGTTCCAGTTTACAATTATAATAACTCAGCATCTACTGACATCAGAAGTTTTTCAACTGACTTTACTAGACCTTTAGTCAAAACTTATGTCACTGAGACATACCAGAATGGAAACAACAGAATAATTTGTGTGAGCATCTTAAAAATAAGACACAATGCTCTAGCCATCTGCTGCCAGTGATCACCAGCAAAGGAAAGTCCCTGAAAAGCACCTGAAATTCCAAACAAAGCATCCCCAAAATGCTGCTGAGCAGAAATGTCTCTTGAAAAGTAGGACTGTGCAATGTCATGGGTGCATCAGCATCAGAAACAAAAATATGAAAGTGCTTGCATTGCTAAGTTGTATATTGCTGCAATGACTACAAAGCTGTGCCTCATCTCACAGTCTCTTCATGAAGCTGCAGTTTAAGAGCGAGGCTACATGTTAAAATAATCTGGTCTCAACATCAAGGATGTACAATTTTGAGGCCTCTATACTGTTATTCTAATGAGAGATCAAGTTGTTAATGGGATATTTAAACTTTGATTACTAATATTCATGGGCATGATCTGTGGTACATCCAATATCCTCATGCAGTGCTCCAGCGATAAGCAACACAAGAAACCCAACACTGCAGTTGGGGCTATGATGTCTAGTGAGCAAGTAATAGCAGCCCAGAGTTATTAATTAACATGCCTAGACATGACACAATTATTAATCTGAGTGGATAATTTCTGTTTTGGCAAAACAATGGTTACCAGAGCACTATGCGAGGGAAAGCGTTGAGTCATCTGAGAGCAGAAGCTGTCACAAGTTTGCATACATTTTGCTATTGTAACAACATTTTTTAATGACTTTTTGAATACCTGAATCAAAACAGAAAACCTGTAGTTTCCAACCCCTAATGTCAAAGAACTTAGTTGTGTAGTTATTCAAAACGCCCCCTCCACCTCCTCTTTACTTCCTAAGGTCTGTGCAAGGTACTGAAGATTCCCACAAGGAATTCAGATATTCGGAGGTGCTGTGTTTGTGCTCACTGAATGTGAAGGCAATGAGGATGAACCTGCTCTGTGGTCCTGCGGGAACTTATTCACTTTCTGAGTACTGATTAGGAGACCAGAAACCTGCCCTTTGTGACTGGCTGTAAATTGAAACACATTTCAAAGAACTCAAATAGTGAATTTTTAGAAGGTAGAATTGCAAGTAAAAATTGCTGCTGTACATGAACAAAAGGATTTTTAATAGTTCTCACATCTCTCATAAATTCATTGTCATTTATCTCAGTGAATCTGTGCTTATTAACACGGAATGCAAATCTGATTCTCCTCTTTCATTCTGCCTCTCAGGAAGGGATTCCCTGTGGAGACGCACTGGCTTGCCCTGGAAGCCTCTATGTGGCAGTAGACAAGTGGTGATCCCATTGCAATTGTTCTCTAAATAGTGGGAGTTGCTGGGTAAGATATCAGCAGGCATGGAGCAAGTGAGTTACTTCAGAGCAGAAGTTAAATGCTGGTGACTTGATCTGTTCACTAGAGAAGAAAGAATTTTTTCTTTTTTTTTCTTTTTTTTTTCTGCAGAGGAAGGGGGATTGAAAAAGAGGATTCAGGACTTAGAGATCTAGGAAAGAGAGCCTCGTCCTTGCAGCACAGGATTGCTGTTCTTGGAGCAGACTTTTTTTGAATCTTCAAGGCGGAGCGACTGGTTTGTTAGGCTTGCTCTGTCTGAGCTTGGTTTCATTTGGTCTAGCTGTGACAGCAGTTTCTCTAATTGACCAGGTGCCTGTGGTTAATTTCTTTCACTTTTGTGTGTCTTTGTGTTGTATAACCATGGTTCTGTATAGATATTTTAGCAGACAGTTATTCTATATGTGGAATGAGATATTTATGGCTCTAACACAGTGATGTACTGTAGAGAAATACAGCCCTGGAGTGATAGCATCAGCCTTGAGAAATGGAAAAATGGGACACAGCACATAGGAATGCAGGCGAGGGATGATAAGAGATAGGGCTGTGTCCTGGCACTGCAGACCCCACAGCTATGAACAGTTCTACAGCTGCCAGATAAGGAAGTGCAGATCTGGACAAAACTGGTTGCAGGGTAACAAAGAACATAAATAAGTAGTATTTTTTTTGCTGTGAAATCTATGTCTGAGGTGCAGGAACTCTCACAGTACTCTGGACATCATCAGTGCAGAGCTACCCTAGAAACGATAGGGCAGCTACACAGCCCACCTCCATAGACCTTCAGTCGGACAAGTGGAGTGGACCTCTGCAAGGAGGGAGCCCAGTTGTCCTGGGACTGACAGTTGGTGCAGACTTAGATGAAAAATCTCAATGTCTCAAGGTCACTTCACACTTTACTGCAAAGATATGCAAAAATAAGGCCACACTACCAGTAGCACTGGCATAACACTGTAGAATGTAGCATAGTGTTTATGCTTCTGTCACCAGAAAAGCACAGCTGAGAAGCATGAAAGTTGAGAAGAATGCACTTAGTAATTCACACTTATTCTGTGTAAACTAAGTGTATGCATAGGTTTTCAAGCTATAATGTATTAAGTTTCTTATATGATTCTATAGATTTTTTACAAAATACTCTGCAAACATCTTCTCTTAACAGTCCTTCAACATCTGTTTCAAAGGTGTTTCTGTAAATGAATATTCTGTTATTCCTCTTCCTGATTTTCCTCAGTGAAGGGGAAATGTGATGAAGTGTGGTATATCTCTGACAACAGATTTACTCTGCCCATCTAAAAATGTCCAGTACCCATAAGCTACTGCTGCTGACTGGTTTGTTAGTCTGTGTGATTTACAGCAGACCCACTGTACCTCAGTAAGAAATGTGTGTTGTCCCTTTCAAGACATGTTCTCTCACGCTGCTGATAAACAGTCTCCCTGGATTGGACCATCGTCCAAAAAAAGGGAATGATACATACAACAAACCTCAGGTCTTGATTTCCCATTTAATTGTATTTCATGTTGCTCTAAGAGTGTCCTCTCACTGTAGTATTATCCCTGAATGGATGTCAGGAAAAGGCTGGCATGTAGTTAATTTGTGTAGGTGGTTTTATTTTCACTGATATATTATTGTCATGCCAGCTAGTGCAGCAATCTGTATTTGTTTCAAACAGGCAGACAAACTTACTCTTGTGCTTGGCTCAGTGCAAGGCAGGACCTGTGGTATTGTAATTCAGACACTTCTTCCAGAGGATGAGAAATAGCTGTTTATGGAAAACTCCGTGTCTCAGGACCATAGTCCCTAAATGAGAGCAATGCAGCTCTTTAGTGCTTAGAAGTGTTGGGTATTTTTGCAGTTTAATGGTGGACTAAAGGCAGTCTAATTGCAGAACGTTATTGTCCCAGCTATCAGTACATGATCCCTCCACTGCTCCTGTATTGGCTCAAGCCATGCTTCAGACATTCATTCCTCATCTAAGACTTCAGTAAGATTAGTTCCCAGCCCGATCAGCAAGCAAACCAAGCTCAGCCCCAGGTGGTGAAGGCTGAACCTGATGTGGCAGAGGTGCATAGGGCACCCATTCAGTGGTGCTGTGCTTTTTGATCACCTTGTTGTGGTCATGGTGCATTTTCAAGTCTGACGGAAAATGACAGGGCCTAGACTCAAAGGATGAGAGTCTTCATCACAGCCAGTGAAATGACTGAGGCTTTATTTTCTGCAAATTTCTACCTCGCAAAACCTGTTCTCTCTGTTTACAGTAACTCAAGATCCCCCATGTTTGCTCCCAAAATTTCACTTTTTAACACTTTGTGAATGCAATGGCACTCTTTTGTTTGCTTAGTTGAGAGAATTTATAGAATGCTGAGTATTAATATACTAAATGATCTCTGAGAACCTGGTGAGAGCATGGAAGATGGCAATGAATTGCTCTGCTAGAGCTGCTTCCACTCTAGCCCACTGAAAGAACCTGCAGCTTCTCACACAGTATTTTGAAATCTTTCTCACAGAAAGATTTTGAAGGGTGGTCATATTGCAGAATGGCAGGCACCAACAAATGTCTTCTTAAAAGGAGAAGGTTGGATGAAATGTCTCAAAAAAAGCTCAGCTCCATTTTTGTAATATGATGCTCTTACTCAAATCAGCTTGAAAACTTTCCAGCAGTCATGAGTAAGCCTAAATTGATCACATTTTTACTATACATGTTTTACAGTAGCTGACATTGATTTGATATTATGGTTCTATTTTAGTGCTTTGTAAAATGAATGCCTTATTTTTCTCATCCCCACACTAATACAATGTCCCTATCTGTAATCTATAGAGGCAGCAGAGACATACTATATGCAATTCTAGAAATAAACCCATTAAATTATTATGCAGTTCTCGTGCAGCATAAGAATATGACATGACGTGAATAATGTGTCTTCCACACCAGATTTATGGGTTTGCATTCTTGTTACATTTCTCTTACTGTATTGTTCGTATTCTCTCAACCATTTGGAAATACTTAGGTATAAGTTATGCAGATGTCAACTGCCCTTTGTTACCGTGGGTCTCAAGGCTGAAGTAATTACAAAAAGAAGTTAATTTCAGAATGCAGCATAGGCTCTAGAGTTATTCTTGGAATTCTTGTTTCAAGTTTCAAGATATTTACATTTATCTTCTCACATAGATGTGGGATGGGGGCAAATTAGAACAGGTCTTTGTTCCCAAATTGAGTGACAGCATAAATTAGCTGCAACTAATCCCAGTCTGCAGAGATCCAGGGAAAAGTCTGGAAAAAGGATATCTTATCTTTTGTGAATAATGACCAGGATGGCAAAGCGAGCTGTACATACCTAGGGCCCTAAGGAGATGCACCCATGAATACTGAGGGAGCTGACTGATTTGTGCACAGAGAAATAATTACTGTAATTAACTTTGTAACTTCCATTTTTAATGGTCAACACAGATGATACTCATAAACATTAGATCAGTGCAATTCCAGTTCATTCCCCTTGCCTGTACAAAGCACATCCAATCCATTCATCATGGTTTTCATGGAGCACCAGGCCAGGCTTCCAGCTTGTTATGTTAAGATACATTGGAAGAGGAATCACCTTACTTGAATATGGAAATTTACAGCAATTTGGAAACTAAGTAATAGTGCATCAGATTGCCCTGTCTTGGAGCCAGCAATATCCATCAGAGGGGTAGGGCAGGTGCCTGGGAAAGGTATCAGTGTAAGCCACATAATTTCTCATGTTGCTGTATCGTATCAGAGACCTTGGGCTCTACAGCTTCCTCTCATTTTTCAGTCTCATCATTTGCAATCTATAGTAATGTTGCCACTGTTATTTTGGTAAAGTAGCCACGGTTCATGCATCTTTGTAGGTACAGCTACAAGAACTGCTTGTTTTCTATTTTTTTTAACATAATACTGCATTAAAGAATTAACAGGTTTCCTAACTGCAAATAATAATTTATGACTAAAGCATTGTTTTAGCTTATGTGACAATATACCTCTTTGTGGTTTCCCAAAAAAAGGAGCTATGTAACATCTCTGATTCAAATTCATAGTGGTAAACTTTCAATAGGTATGAATTTTCCCCCAGATGCCCAGCCTTTTGAATTCTCTTAGTTTCTTGGTGTTTTCTGCCTCCATTCACCCCAGTACTTGTTCTTATGTGTTGTATTCCCACTCCATTAGTGTTACAGAAGGCTAAAATGCTTGGATTTGCTATTTATCTTTTTAAAATAAACCAGATGGTCCTTGTCACACATTTTATCCCTAAGATATATAATACTATTTGTTTCCTTTTGACATGGGTAGGTTTATTAAGAAATGGTGAAAAGGTCCAGGTAAGGGATATAGCTGTTCTTTCAAATGTAAAGACAACTTTCTATAAAATGGAAAAATTAAAGGAATCTATAAAATTCCTGTTGTAAGAACAAAGGGTTGCAGCAGGTAGTGATTTTTTTCCTCCTAGGGATTCTCTCTACAAAACCCTATCAGTTGAGCATGGTGAGAAATAGTTTTGAAAAGCTCAAGATTGAACAGCTGTGAAGAAATAGAGTCAACTCAGATCAGTAGAAATCCATTTCTAATCAAAAAACTCATCCTACTCTCCTTAGAGCAAATTACAAATGAAGAGGGAAGCTCCCTGTCTGAAAAACAGAATTCCACCTTTGATGTGTGAAGATCTACTCCTCATCTTGAATCTACAACACAGTTTTATTTTGTAGTACAGGATTTTATATCCTTGAAGCAAAATGGAGCAAAGGGCAATTGTACAATCAGATTTCTCCCCTGATATATTGAAAGAACAGTATGGCATTACTGTGGTAGTTTTGCTGCTTTAAAAAAAAATTGTTACAATTGGCTTCCAGCTCTTCATTCTCTTGCCTCTGTGTTGTCTCCTCTAGAGGGCAATTTAACACAAGCTATACATTTATGAGAGTTTTAGGCTAGTAAGTGCTCTGTCAGCCGTAAGAGAGGTTGAAGAATTTATTTCCTTTAAAAGGCCTGAATAAGCTAAACCTGATTTGTGTGGCCTGTCCATAAAAGATTTGCAGGGGACTGCTTAGACTTTTAAGAGTTCAGGTATCTGTGCTCCCAGGGTCACATTACCCTTTTCCAGTCCTGTAGAAGGTCAAACACAGGTTTCTGAATGTCCTCATTTTCCAAAAGAGAGTCCCTTCAACACAGGCCTGGGGACATCATCTGCCTTTTTTTCTGTATTGCTTCCCTCTGCTTCTTTGAAACTTGAAAAATAAAAGAAATGCCTTACCAATTATGAGCAAGTAATTGATATTCATGCTGCTGCTGCTGAACTACCTGCATGAGGGTGTAAAGGACATCTTGAGCTGCCATGGCTGGGCAGGTGCTCCAGGTGCTCAGGGGGTCATTTCTCCTTGTCGAGGTTGCCACCTTCCCACCCTTGGGAAGCTGTGTCATCTCTGTGCCTCGGTTTCCATGATTAAAAGGAGGACAACACACAGCTGATATGATTAAAATGGTGTTTCATAGGGCTACCAGATTTCTTGAAAGAGAGGTTCTGTAGAGACCATTGTCATAGGCCCTACAAGAGCAGCAGATGCCAATCCTCTTAAATGGAACAAAATCCATAAATATCAGACAAGCTGATGACCCTGCTCTTGGAAACAATTTGCAGAAGAAGTATTAATAGCCTTATAGTGTCACTACATTAACTGGGTTCAGACCTGTTTTTCTTGTCTTTTTAACCATAAGTGGTTTGTATTTCCACACTCTTTAATCTAAAGTGCCTTGCATGTTTGAAGGGGTAATATACTTCTTTTATCAGATAAAAGATGTAAAAATAAAAATAGGGGATGACAACCTGCTTCTTTCATTGTCTGAGCATAACTGCCATCGACTTCTACTTATTTTGCTTGTGCCTAGAATAAGTCTCAACAATAACAATGCTAATCAGTAATTGACCAAAAGGCCTATTGATAACAGTTGTAAAATGCAGCTGGGAAAAATGAGAGGAAAGGCAAAATGCATTGCAAAAAAACAGAGAAATATAAAGTCTAAGGAGTTCCTTTTGTGTTGGTATGTATTGGAGAGTGATGCCTTTCAGAGGTTTACTAAATTATTAGTGCAGGTCATACAAGAACTTCAATCTCAAGAGAGCTGGGACCTAAACCTGTCTGATTTGTCTTAATATAGCATGGCTTTCTGTGAGGTGGCTCCAAGAACAGTAGACTGGAGCTCATCAGGCAGAGGATAATGGTGGAGGTGAAGAAAAAATACAGGGTCTTGAGCTAATCTTTAATTTTTTGACCTGTGTTTGAAGTTTCCAGTGCAGTTAAGATAAACTGGGATTTGTTTCATTTATAACAGCTACCTTAATCTGCATAAATCTGTCCTCTTCAGGGCTGTTCCTTTTGGTGCTTCGGGTTCTTCTAGCTGCTATATGAGGGATAAAGTCAAGATTTCTACAGTTTGAGGAACTTCTATGACACAGGCAGTGTTACTGTGGCGTTTTCAAAATGTTTTTGAAACCCTAATTTTAGAGTATGTTGTAATAATACAAGGGTGATCTTTAAAAGCCCCCACTTCTCATGCAGTCAGTAATTGTCAGAGGTACAGGAAAGTTTTTCATCACTGAAATAGGAATTGACCAAACTGACTGGGAAACTGGCACTTTGGAGCAATGCCAGCTTCCAAAACCTGGACACAGCAGCATTAATTATGAAGACGTTTTTTGACATTGAGCTCTCTGGCTTTTAACTAAATTCCTCATACCAGGAATAACCAGTTTACAGGAGCTGTTGTATTAAAATCAAACTACCAATCCGTGTAATTTGCTGTATTGGATTGGATGTCTGATCTAGCTTTGGCATTGGTGAATGCTTGATGCTGTGGTAGGAGAGAGATCTTCAGTAATGCTGATTGAATATAGTTCTTTATTTTGGAAATTATGATTTTTCCCTGGTCTTCACAAATGACTTGCACCCTTGAAAGAGGAAGCTGGATTTTTTCCCTTTTGTTTGAATTCCTATACCCAAAAGCCTGGCAAATACTGAAAATTCTCCATTGCACTTATGTGGAAATTGATGGGAGTTGCTTGGCATATTGGTTTTGCCAAAACTCATGGCTGGTTTATTTTACATATAATGTTTTGGGCTTTCCACATCAATTTGCCATGGAGTATTAAGCTTTCTCTTCTTTCTCTCAAATTGCTCTAAAGCTGCACCACAGACTTGAGTTCAATGTCAAATATGTAACAAAATACAGTTAGCCACAGCCTTGCCAGTCTGAATGCAAATGTTGCATGAGGTTAATAGTATGAATTTCCACTTGAATATCAGCGGAAAGCACTGTGAGTTTCACAATGAGTCAGTTTGCAAACGCTATGCTAAATGAAACTGGGCTTTTTTTTTAGTTGGTAGCAAGAATTAAGAGTTGCAGAGGTAATTTTATCTAACAATAGACTTGTATTCTTAGAATAAAACTGGGTGAATTTTAATTCTGACTCAATAAAAGTGTCCAGACAGCTACACAGACAATCTGTGCAACACCATTGCAAACTTTTAAAAATTTTGCTGTGTTTGTGGTCTTCAGCAGACTCTTGCTGGGTTTTATAAGACATCGTTCTCTCAAATTAGTACTGTGGCACGTGCCTGGCTTCAATACACCAGTCTATTGCTCCAGAGACAGGGAAACATAATATCCCTTGTCAGTGTATACCCTGCAGCTCTTCTAGGGGACATTGTTTGGGATGCCAGGGTCACAGATACTTTGCATTTTGTTTTAAAATGAGTATGGGAAAAAAACTATCATTGTGTTGATGTCCTTGAAGAGAAATTACTGACATATTTTTATGTGAGTCACTATGACACTTGTGTGAATCAACACAATTCTACCGAATTTAAATGAGTTTAATAATTAGCAATTTAATGGGGTGCATTATAACAGTGGCATACTCCATAAATTCTTGTAGCATTTTAACAGGGTTATGTGGTATAAATGCTTTATTTTATATTTCATGACTTTATAACCTGTAAAATACCAGAATTCCAGGACTTGGAGTTAAAAATTGTCAGCTCAGTGTGTGTGCCCTACTGTATATATGACATCCATGATTTACCCAGGATAATATAATGTACATTTGCATGTATGCATGGCCTATAATTGTCTTATCCCTTAATTAAATAATGGCAATTTTCCCCAGTTCTCTAAATACATTGATATATCCTTTTTGAAGTACCCTGGCTAGTGTCTGCGTCCAGCACTATTTACATATTTAAAAATAGAATCTTTCTAGGTCCAATGTGACTCTTGAGACAACATATCTATTTATCATAGTAACTGAGAATCCCTTGATTTTTCTGCTGCAAATCCAGGAATCAAATCTGAAAATGTCAATTCAAGAATTTATTGATATTCATTGAAGCACTCTGGTCTGTGTTTTGCTTAAAGCAGGACTAATTTTGGAGACAGAATAACCTGAAACTGATTCCACCTTTAAACTGAGTGATGATGTTAGCTGCAATTTTATACATTCACATTCTAGTATACTTTTCTATAAAAAATTACCTTTGGCCTCAGATCAAGAAATGAGATGGATAAGCGAAATATTTAAGTGCTCTGCTGCATTAGTGCCTGAAAAGCACAGCCACTGCTAACATAACACCATTGACCTCAGTGGGGCATTTTACTGGTCAGACAAGCCAAACTATGTGGGCTACTTTGGGTATTCCTTTGATGTAGAGGGGAAAGATGCCAATTTTCAATATCCTGTCATATGTGCTGTCGTTTTCAAACACTCTGTCGTTGCCTATTAAAAATAGCACCCACAGTTTGGCACCTCTGAAACATGAATGCAGAACCTGCAGATTGATGAAATAGCCTGACTTTGTGAAGAGATGACATGTTAAAAGTAAGTTGGAATGCAAGAACAAATATCCTCAAAGCAGTACTTGGTGGATTATGCAGATTTTCATCTTCCTTGTACGAAATGCCTATCACCTGAAAGGATGTGGATGTGCCTTTCATTTTCTAGGTTCTCCAAGTAAACAGCTGGTTTAAACCTTCTGATCCTGACTGCTGCTGGAGGTGTTTTGTCCCAACAGGAAAATGCCACCATGCAGAACAATCTCTTCCTGCATTGCCAGGAGCATCTTGAAGGGAGTGGACCAAGGGTGTGTGGCTCAGCTGGAAGCAATGCTGCCACCTGAATAGCGTGAAGTGTTGGGAGGAGCAATGTGGTGATGCATAAACAGGGATCAATGCAGCTTTAGTCAGGGCAGGAATGTAAGGTCCTGAATATATGCATGTATATATATATATATATATATATATATGTACATATATCTGTGTATATATATGTAGCTAAGAGCTTTCACTGTTAGATAAAGTGTCTGGAAGTACCACCAGTTAACCAGACCTTGGCTTTCATCACTGTACAGCATCAGCTTGTGTTTAGCGTTTTTGGGCAGTTCAAGTCAACATATCTTTGACATGTGGGGGGGGGGGGGAATAATTCTGCAAACAGCAGATGATTTCTTTGAAAAGCTCTGATGCTTTTATAATTTGAGGTTAAGGCATCACATCTGCAAAACAGCACCCTTTATGCGAGGTGTGAACTTTGCATTTTCCTATTAACATGTGTTTAACTTTGATTAAGTTTTCCCCATTTGCTTCTGCTTATTAAATGTTAATCACAGCTTAGACTTCCATAAATCTCTGCAGTTTCCATGTACACTAAGCAGTGCAGCTGCCTTGCCTCCTTTCCCTCCTAGACCCCAAGGGAGTGATGGAAAATGGGAGGAGGGCTGCCTTTCCTACATCCCTACAGATCCCCAGGTGGTTTTTTTCCTGCAAAGTGCAAAAAGAAGCTACCTTATTTGAATTCAGAGTCAAGAAACTCACTTGGCTGTGGGGAAAAAGGAGAAAAGGCAGTTAACACGAGTGATTTCAGAGACAGGAAATCTATGATAGGGATTTGAAGAAGAGAGGAGAGAGAGGAACCAGGGACCAGTAATGAAAACCAGTGAGTGGAAAGACAAAAAGATGGATCTTAAGAGGAACTGCAGTGTGGAGAGTAGAACTTAATGCTGGAAGAGAACAGCACTCTCTGAGGGTATTGAAACCTGGGGAGAGATTTAGTGGCAAGTAATGATGCCTAATTTAGCTATCTACATGTAGAACTTTACACAGGTAACAGATTTTTAAGCCCTCATTATAGTCAGTCTCTTCTGTCACAGCAGCTGGGAACACACACCGGGCACTCACACCATTTTCAATGTCTGTGAGAGGGACAGCTGAACTTACCTCTGGTTGGGACAGTCTTGTGTCAGTTTGTTAAATTCCTCTAAAGAACTACATGATGTAGCTACTTCTAACTGCAGAAACTGACCCTGGGTGCCCTCTCTAGTCCAACACGCCTGAATTCTTGAGCCAAAGTATTAAAAAAAAAATCTTAAGTTGTGATTAACTCTTCATTATCTTTATGCAGTTGCTTATAGAAAAGAGAAAATTAACTTTTACAGATTCTTGTTGTGTAGATAGTCAATGAAAATTTCTGTCCCACATGTACAAAACTAAGTAAAGTATTTAGTAACAGCAACTAGCAATTTAGGCTATAGCATGTACTGTGTTTATGTAAGAACATATATTCTACAGATATTTAAAAGAATATCTAATTTCCTTAATGATTCCTCTAGGTTAGAATATACAAACCCCTGGCTATCAGTGAAATCAAATGTGATGCAACTATTGTTGTTTTTGGACACTAACTTGTATCTAAAATGAATTTAATTTTTCTTCATTACTTTATCATAGGGGTTTTTTGTTTCTTTTTTAATAAGAAAAAAGCAGATACTGATATAATGTGGTTATCCATATAGATTGTAGTCTAAAGGTTATCAGAGCTATACCTAAATTACCAACATAATTTGGAGCCAGTCAGCTGGATATCTGGCTGTTTGCTGTTTGAAGAGGTGATTCTAAAGTTGAGATCTTTCTGAAACAAGGAATTTATTTGAGACACACTCTCTCAAATTAAGTGCCAAGCTCTGAGAAGGCATCATTGTGTAAATTCCCTGAGTTTTCTAATGCGTAAGCATTTCTGTTCCTACAGAAACAAAGGATGATTTCATTACCCTGGCTGTGTTTCAGGTTGAACCCTTCAACAGCACTTGGAGTGTTCTAGGAAAAGACAGTGCTTCTTGACAATTTTCCAGAGGAAAAATGTTAAATGACTTTTTTTACAAGTCAGTGTTAGTATACTACCTGTGTTGGTCATGACAGAAGGAATGACTGGAGGGTAATGAACAGGAAAATACTTTGACACCTACTTTGACATACAAGTTTTTCTTGGTCCTTTTGGGACTTTTTCTTGATCATTCATTTCTACACAGGCAGCCTAGAAATGTTTTCAAGTCCAAATCTCAAGAAATGCTTAGTGCAATGAAAGGAGAGGATACCATGTGTACAAGGAGGCTGGTCTTGTCATGGGTATGTACTAGAATATTTCTGTCCTGCCCTCTGCTGGATATGTCAGCTGGAGTCCCCAGGACACATATAGGGGATGTTCGGCCAAGGCATTGAGGTGAGAGGTAGAAGAAAATTCTGAAAGATGGTGTGGAAATAAGCCAGGAAATAAACCAGGCTGCCAGAGAAGTTCCACAGCTCATTCTCAGTGCAAATCTTTCCTTGCTGAATTAATCCAAATTTTTCATCTCTTCAGTTAGAAATACAGCTGCTCTGCAGCCACATCCTCTTTGTTGCTTGATATCTTAAAGGTGCCCATCATGCCCTCTTCAGTGATCTCTTCTCCAAGCAGAAGGATCTGCATGTGTTCAGTTTTCTTATACAGAAGGACAATAATCCCTTGATCATTCCCTGTTCATGTTTTCAGTAGAGTAGAGCAACACAAATTGCAATAAAGAAGACATAGATGCAGAAAGACTTTCATAGTGCCTATGCTTTGTTCTTTGTTCCTTTTCTAACAGTTGTTGACACCTAATTTATACCAAAACTGTTTGTGTAAATGATGTTTTAATAATACCCACTATAACTCTGAGATTTTCTTTATAAGAGATTACAATCAAGTAAGAGCCTGTCCCTATGATTGTAAAGCTGGGTTTGTTTAAAATATTATAAATATATTTACTGAATTTTACCCACCTGTTTTATCATTCTACAAGGTCCTTCTACAGTTTTTAAACTATCCTGAAAGCTTACCACCGGCAAATGCTTTAATTTTCCTTTTCATCCTCTTCTCAAGATCATTTTGGGAGATACTGAACAGCACAAGCCAGAACAGAGATCCCTGTGGTGCTTCATTTAGAATCCCTCTCACTATGAAAATTGCTCATTTCAACCACATTCCCTCTCTTTAACCAGTTCTTCATTTATATGATGGCATTTCTTCTTATCCAATAGCAATTTTGTTTACTTGAGTCAACAAACAATTATTAGGGAGAAATGCATTAGCTAATTATTAAATCATTTTATATTCATCTCTGTCTCTGGATGTTGCCAACATATTTCATTTTCAGAAGCATTCATCTGTCTCTTGCTGCCTCGTTAGTGCTTTTTCAATTCTCACTTTCAGATGCCTTATATTCATAGGCCTTAGAATGATCCTCATGAATCTTCAGAGTTGTTGGGAGCCAGACAGAATTCTCTCTTCATCAAGCTATTAATAGCAGTGAAAGACATACAGTGTCCATCTTGCAGATATTTATGCCTATTAACTGCTAGAATCCCTTGGTCTTTTCACCAGTATAGAAACATATCACTGGATTTACTTTCACTGAAGTCTCAGAGCTGCTATTGGCTTCTCAGTTCCAAATTCACTACCCCTCTTACAGTATTTGATGCAGATTGCATCATATATTCCATTTGCCATATTCCAAAGATTAATACCCAGTGATGTTACCACTGAGACTGATCCATTTCCTATAGCCTTATCCAGAAGTAAGGGATTTTAAGTGCCTGTCTCTGATTTAATTTAACCAAGATTAGATTTCACAGATATATACCATTTTAATATCCTATTTTTAAAAACTCAAATACATAGTTAACCCTAACTGGTTTAATATGGATTTCAAATATCTCTAAGACAGAGCAGCTGAATGTGGGGTTAGAGGGGTGAGAAGGAGGTTGCTACTTCCCTGGGGAGCTGTGGGACATGCTTATGGAGAGAACAACCCAAGACAAGAATTCTTTCAAGAAAAGGTAAAGAAGGAAGCACAGAGGCTGAAGCTGTGACAGATGCAAGGATACCTGGACTAAAGAACCAAGGTGCCATTCCTGGTCAGGCAGTTTGGATATAGATACCCTACTTCCAGGAAGTGGAAGAGCACTTTGCTTAGTGGATGTGATCTGTACTCTACCAATTGTCTTTGAGAGCAGAAAGAGGTCCCTGCCTGCCCTATTTAATACACCTGTCTCAGTAGTGACAGAATGAGAAAATGCCTCATTTTGGGCAGTTTTCTGCAATTCAGAAAATCCCTGAATTGACTTATAAAAAGCCACTGGAAACAGAGGCTTTCCCTGCAAAGACATAGTGGATGAAGGAAAGAGTATTTTATAACTTTTTTACTTGTATTCAGCCAGATTTAGGACTATGGGTTTTCTCTGTAGAAGAATTTGAGAATATGCATTTATATTCCAATTAAATCTGATTTTCCCAAGTTCAAAATCTTTATACTCTCATTTGGAGAGTTTATTTTGGAAACAGATTTTTAAAATATATGTATTTAATCATTTGCAAAGGTCTGTCTAGTTTGCTCTCCTGATGCAAGAAATTATGCATCCATTTAAACATCTGAGTTTATCTCTCTACAGCAATGCTTTCTGCATAATCAGCTTGGTCTGTGTTTGCAGCTTCTTTTTCAACGAGAGCATTTCAAGCTCTCATTTTCTTAGCCTAGATTTAATTAACTGAGCTCTGAGTATTTTTACACCAATATGGGATAGGCAGTGTTTCACTACTTATGCATATATGCACTGTTCTGCACCATAATTGTTTTGATATGAATATGAATTACACAGCCTTGGGCTGAATTGACCTTGGGCTCTGCTTAGTCTGTGCTGACTGCCAGGCCTGTGCTTTGTCCTCTGCATAAACAGCAAATCACATCACTTCTTACCTGGCTCTTTGTACGAAAATATGCTTTCCCTGGGGACCCATTTGGATTGATTCCAATAGTCATGACACTTTTCACCTTTCTGTGCTGCTTGAGTGCACTTTGCTCTTCTCAGAGGTCATACCGTGACCTCCAGTGCCTTCCAGCTTGCTCCTTGTTATCTGCATGCTTTCTGCTTTCTGTGCCATGCTACTGCTTGAAAATTTGGCACCTCTGAAACTTTTTTTCGTAACTCTCCTTTCCCAGAGCTGCTGATTCATCAGATTTCACTTGCAGGGACCAATTTGGAGGTGTGTGATTTAGAGATATGGAATGAGACTGAAAGTACAGAGCTAAGGGATGTACACTGGCCTTAGATGTCATCTGTGTCCCCCTGATATTCAACTGCTCTTGCAGCCCTAAGGTGGCACCAAAGGAGAATGACAGTCTTTCCAAAGTGACCCTTGGAGCTGCTCCAGTGACACATAGGATGTGTGTTTAGGACAGTCCTTGGGGGTGCTGAGTGTTCTACTAGGAGGCCAAAGTGAGCCTTGGCATCTCACACTGCGCATTTCTGGTGGAGGGAGACAGTGACTCCTGTTCACCTTGCACCAGAAGTGTCATGTGCAACTCTCCAAACCACCAACACGAGTAACAAAAGGAGGCACAGAGGCAACTACCAGCTATGAGGGGAAGCAGAGGAGCAATCCACAGCATCCCATCTGGAGCTGAGCACGTCCACTCCTCTGCTGGCTCGCAGCCGCCTGGCCAGCCGTGCCAGTGTCTCGTAGGGGCCAGGTTGTTTACTGCTGTTCCTTTGGCAAGCCCAGCTCCCAAACAGATGGATGCTTATGACTTAGACCATGCTATTGCAGCAAAGCTGGTCACTTAAAAGGCTTTGTCAGGACATGGACAAATGCACAGAAGGGAACTGCAGCTGAAGGGGTGCTATAGCCAAATAGGATGAAGCTGCAGCCCCATCTATTTCATCTCTCCTGTAGTTTTCAGGGGCTGCTTTCTATGATAGCAGCTGATAAATTCTTCAGAGTCAGTCCAACATAAATCCCTTCTGAGCTGAACTGAGTTTTGACAAATTTGTGATCAGAGCTGAGATTAGCCTGCTGTGACCATGTGTATGTGTTGTGGTGCTTTTGCTTTGCTTTGGATGGAATTACGTGACCCTGAAGCAAAATTTTGTAGATGAAATTCCATGCTCTGCTGAAATCTTGTAGATACATGTTTATTCATTTAAAATTTGTCTTCTCAAAAGTAATTTTCTTTCAAAATTGTTAATGTATCCTGATGGCTGTTGGGAATTTAATGCTGTCATTTTCCTTGGCTTGCTGTGAGGGTTGTGTGTCACCTATAATTTATACAATATGGTGCTTAAAAGGTCTAAGTGCTGTTTCATTATTACAGGGAGCTTGGAGAAACAACATGGCTGAGAAAATTAGCTGTCGATAGTCTCTAGAGATTTATGCATTTCAAGGATTTTGATGAGATTCATTAATAGCGTTGTGTGTGTAGTTATAACTCCAGCTCTGCCTGCCAATCCTGAACTGTGATATCAGAGAAAAGTTGCAGTGCTCAGAGCCTGGAGTTGCTGGAAAAGTCAATGAATCCCATCCTGCACAGGCCAAGCCTGCTCAAAGAATCCACTGTCATTGCAGGTTTGCTGGTGAAATGTGGGAAGGAAAGTGCTTGCAAGGACTGTAGTTCAAAGATACTCCAATATGGTTTAGTTTATTCCAGGCACTGCTTTTTCCAAAGAGGGCAGTTCTGTTCCAATTTAGCCACATCTGTACCAGCAGCTGCACCTGGAGGGGCTTTGGCACTCTGTCTCCAGGAAAAGAGTATAGGTTTATGACTCATATCAGTAAAGCATGAAATAAATGCAGCCAAGACTTTTGCCAGCAACACTACCACCTAAAAATCTGGAAGTCCTCTTTAGAAAAACAAAGAAATATAGGTCACTTGGTAAATAACAAAAAGAAAAGTCAAAGTTGAGCAGAATTCATGAAAACTCAAACAAAACAAAATAAAACAAAAAACCCCAACAAAACAAAAACAAACCAAAGAGGAGAAGTCAAAAATTTTTTTTTTAAAGATATGGTGGCTAAATGACCAGGCAAAAAAACATTTGCCTTTTCTTCTACCAATTTTAATGATCTTTTACTCTGTTACTTCCCAGATGCTTCCAAGAAAAATGGGATCTGCTGTTGTTGCTTTGAGCTACTGGATGTCTGAGAGGGACAAGGCTACATGTCTAGAGAAGTTGTTCACTAGAGTACTCACAACTCATAGAATCACAGACTATGCTGAGTTGGAGTGTTTTCAGCTTAAGGCAAATAGGAGAAGTGAGATGAAAGCCCTAGTATTCAGAGTGAAATAGTCAGGAGAGTAAGCAGGAACAGTAGTAGGACAAACTGAGGGCATGGCAAGACTTGGGACACTCCATTGTGCAATTCACGTGGGCAACAGACAATGTAAAGGTACTGAACTGAGTCACATAACCCGGGTCAAAGTTAGAAGAAAGCTGTGTTCAAGTCACAAGGTCAGCTTTTGCTGCTCTTTGATGTGGCTCCAACTTCCTTCACTGCACTTTGTTGTGTATTGTGGGAGCCTGCACCATGTAGAGAGGACAAGCTGCCTGAAGATCAGCTGCCTTGCCACATCTGCCCAGTTAAACATGCTCTCACCAGAGGGAATAACATGTATAGGTGGCACATGGATGTTTTACAATTGCAACCTGAGTGTTCATTTTTTAGGGAAATATGCAGGAAAGGGCAGAAGGGTCTTTTGATATTCAAACCACAAATCAAATCACAGGCTGGAGGCTCCATCAGAGACCTTGGAAATTTGGAAGGGTACACATGCATATGCACACAATGCACACAATGCGCACAAAGCAATTTTTGCTTGAATTTTTTTCAGCATATCCCAAGCACAGAGCACAGACTAGGCACTACCATTTATCTGGGAAGTACCATAAGCTGTGAAGACTATGGTATTAGGAACCTCAGCAGTTCCTCAGGGGGATTCTGCACAGTGGAAAAGATGTCAAAAGAGAAGAGAGAAGAGAACGTGTACAATGAGATTCTGTAGGGTCCCTCAGTTTAAAGTCCTTTGTAAAATAGTTTTTCTCTTTAAGTGCCTAGACCCTCTCCACTCTACTCTTTTTGAAGAAAGGAGTTGTGGAAGGATGGGGTGCTGTGCTTAAAGTTCCAGAAGAATCATTATCTAGCTCCATATAACCTAGGTAAATGGATGAGACATCATCCTGTAGTGATATTTCATATGTGTGTTGTATTCAACGCTCATGAACCTGGTGTATAAGCAATACAAAAAACCTCCCAAGCCCCAGTAAATTTATGATAGAAATTCTAACTAACCAGAAGTCATGACACTTTCTCTACAGCTTTCAGCTGCTCCTGGTAACTTGGCCATCTCAGGGTACTAAGCAGTGTGTTGGAGATCACAGACAGGGGTTGTGTAATATACCCTGATTTTTAGCCAGTGGTGAGGAAATAGGTTGTAGCTAATTGGTGTGCAGAAAGGACTGAAGGGTTCAGTGAGCAACTGAGGCATTGCCTTCAGAAAAGTTAATCTGTTCCAATCCATCAAAAAGCAGCAAAACAACTGAAGTATAAAATGACCAGGCAAGGAATTAATTTGCTTGAATGCATGGAAGAATTTGTGTCTATGTGATGTATTCAGATACAAGCTCAAGGATTTACAACCTACATAATTAACTGATGTACCAGAGAGGTGAATCTTAAATGGCCTCTCAGTATCAGTAAAACATACTGAAAATAATAGATGAATTTTCCTGGATCAGGCTAGTATATAATTTCATCATCTTCCTTCTGAAATCTATGTTTTTAAATTAAGGAGCTGATCCGATACCCTACATTTATGGAAAGGCTCATACTGACTTCAGTGGGCATTGGATCAGGCTTCTGACAAATATCACGAGTTTTTTAATGCCCTGGAAGGTTTTAAAACACATAAACTTTGGGGTTTTTTCAGTTAAGTAATTATCTTCCTTAATTTTTCAAAATTCATGGAAGTCCACAATAGAGCTTTGGAGTAATATACAAAAGGTCATACAAAGATCTACTTGTTTCAGTCTAAAATAATTAGTAAGGCTAAAAATTAGTAAGGAGTGCAAGATCAGTTAGTTTTCTTTATACCTTCCAACAACTAGATAATTCCTGCACTAAATTTTCTTTCTTCTGCCTTAATGGCCAGAGAACTTTACCAATTTGTTCATAGTCAAAATTATCTCAACCCTGTTGTGCCCCAAAGTGAAATGAAATAACATGTCAAGAGTTTCAAATTGCCAGCTGATGTGAAGCTGCAGTTGGAACATAAATTCTGTGATTAGAAAATATCCCCTCTCTCGTGCTCTCTCTCTCTCTTTTTTTTTTTTTAATTTAAAGAAATCACATTAATCAGGAGGAGCACAAAATTCTTTCTATGGGCTTTTTGTCATCTGATAGTGAATTACTGAAATAACTGCTTTGCAGGATGTCATTTATTACGTGCTGCTTTGAGCTGATACGCCACTCACAATTGCTTCTATCCTACTCTCATGCTTCATAAAGAGCAAGAACCTGCTAGTGCTAAACACCCTGATCTCACATTGTTATTAAAATTACATCTGGAATAGACCTGGCTCTTTATGTTTTAAGTTTTTGTGTTGTCATGGACATATTTGCTCATAAATACAAGCATAACTGACACATCAAAAGAAATTAGTTTCAAGGAGAGCAACATTTTGCAACTGAAAATTATATAGGCTAAAATTTGTCACCTCATAGAGCAGATATAGCAGTTCTTCCCTGTAATTTATTGGCATGGGTTCCAGCAAGGGCAGTTTTGCCCTGCTTGGAAAGCAGTCTTTTTATGTGAGCAGAATACAGATCATCTCTTCGCTCTCTACTTTATTTTCTACATATTTTTTGTACTTCTTGTAGTCAGCAGAATGAATGCTGGAAACTCTCCTCAAACCTTTATATAAATCCAAGAATTTGTGTTATAAAACAATAAAGCAATAAAGCAATAAACTTTTGTAGCATAATACTGCCATTGAATAGTCAAAGAAATTCATTCAGTGGGAGAGCCATGACTCATTTCTGCTCACTTTGATCTGCTCAGACATTATAAATCTTATCCAAATATCTAACATTAGCTGATGAGGAGAGGGTTTCTGGTTTGGGGTCAAAAGCCTCCAAACAGTGCTTTGCACTGAATTGCTAGGATGCTATCACAGTATTTGCTCTGCAGCTATCAGTGAGATCACATGGATCTAACTGAGCTTCTCACTGTCTGTGCCACTGTTGGTCTACTGCTAAACTTTCCTTCCACACTGTAAACCTCTGTGCGAGGTAAACACTTCTTCCACTCAGCTTAAAAAAGGCTTGTTTTAAACACCATTCTCAAAGCACTAGCTGTTCTTTTATTAAGCATATAAAAACTATTGTTGCAGCACGCATTTTGTATTAGGAAAAGTTGATAAAAGAATTTGGGAAAATATATTTGACATACTGACAATTATTCCCCTGCATATCTATAACCACACACAAAAAGAAAATGTATTGTGGGTTGGTTGAGACAGTTTTCGGTATAGAATTTTACTTGAGTAACAAAGGAAGAGAGTGTGATTTGTTCATGATTTCAGATAGTTCTCTATCATCTGTGTTTTTTGGATGTATACGCCTGCACTTTGCCATTAATTAGCAGTGTCTGGGAATGCGCATTTCATATGTACAGATCATGGAAAGGTGATCACACTGCCAAATGTAAGGTATTATTTACCAGTATTTTTGTAGGTGGATTTGTCAGAAGACCACAAAGTGTACAGCACAAACTTTGCTCTTCATAAAATGTATTACTGTATATAGCAAGGCAGTTACTTTCCAGAGCATTGAGGAATATACAGAAACATTGCCATAATGGTGGTTGAGAAAAGGCATCGCTTTATCACTTTGTTTTCCACTATCCTTTACACACCTTGAGATTTTTATCTCCCTATATAACTCTTCCTTTAGCCCTATTTGCTGGAAAGGTCTGACAAGGTCTAGGGCAGTGGAGTCAAATTTTGAGTTGTTTTGAGACCATTTTACTTGTTGAAGTTTACTGTGTCTAAATTTAGAAAGGGATGTCCCTATGATGGGCTGGCTGAGTGTGCTGTGACAGAAGACATAGTAGTAACCCATAAAACATTTCACTATAATGCATACTTGAGAGTAAAGAGATTCAAGAATTGGATGTTTAGAAATCAGTGCTTTGAAAATGCACACTTCGTTTTTTTTCTCAGGTGAAAACATGATTTCAGGTTTTGAATGTGAAACTTCTTTCATTAAAAGCACAGAATATTTATTTAATTCTTGAAGAAAACTTTACATATTTACAGAAGCTCTTTAAAATGATTAGAGAGGTGACAACTCTTTATGTTTCCCCCAGGAGAGACAGGTCAATCACAAATGTGAGTCTGTATATGCTTGTAGTGTCTGCTGATCTCAACAGCTGATCCACCAGCACAGAAAAGGAGTGCTGCTTGGGTGGAAATGACAACAGACACCTTCAATTCTAAAGTATTCCCATGTCTGAACTTCTAATTGAAGAACCAGGATTTCATGGAATATGGTTAAAGAACATCCCTAAGCTCAGTTTGGGTTGGCAGTCGGAAGAATGCAAAATTAATTCCTTTCCATGACAATCACGACCATGTGAATTCTGGGGATGGTCTTGACCACAGTGCTCATGAGGTGGTACAGTTCAGGTTCCTGAGAGGACAGAGTAAAGCAGCTAGGAAGATCACAGCCCTGGATGTCAGAAGACCAGGCTGTGGCTTATTCACAGATCTACTTGGAGAAATCCAATGGAATACAGCCCCAGTGAGAAGAGAGGTTCAGGAAAGCTGAGTGCTTTTCAAGGATCCCCTTCTATAAGCTGAAGACAGAAGTTCTGCACAGGTGAACAAGCAGCTCCTGACAAAATTCAGACATTAAAAGGATGCATACAAGAGGTGGAACCAGGCATAGGGGAGCCAGGAGGAGTGCATCATGAAGGCTTGGGCTTAGAAAAACCAAAGCCCACCTGGAGTTGAATCTGCTGAGGTATGTAAATCATACCAAGAAATTATTCTAAAGATACTTAGGCAGCAAAAGAAAGACTAGGGAAAATGTGGGACAGTTGCTTAATGGTCAAAGGAATCTGGTGACAAAGAACATGGAAAAGGATGAAGTACCCAGTGCCTTCTTCACCTACATCTTTACTGATAAGTCTGACCTTCAGGCAATCCAAGTGCCTCAGATATGGGAGAAAAATCTGGAATGAGGTTCAGTTGTCATTAATTTGTGTCATATTATATCTAATTCTTCATTTACACTACATGGGGTTGATTCAGCCCATAAACTCTTCTAGGCAAGAAGTGTATTCATTAATTTGGCTTCAAAAAGATATTACGTGTTTTATGTTGAACAGTGTCTCTGGAGGTATTCTTAAAATAAGTTATATTAAATGGCTTTGCACTTTGTGAAAGTATACTCCCTATTAACAATCTCTGCCTGATTCTTAATTTAGTTTCTTTTCCTGGTTTATCTGCACATGCACAGATAACCAAGCTGCACGTTCCCAGTGGATTTCAGAGGCCAGGCTTGGTTGCTGTGTGCAGTAATCCACAAACGCCATGCCATGCAGTTCAGTCTGCTACACCAGCTCCTTCTGACTTCAGGAAATCTTGACAGCCAACAGGATATCCCCAAAGTGGAAGGCATGGGAATCAGGATCTTTCTCACTGCTTCCAAGAAAAAGGATTAAAATGTAGGGGTTTTTTTCCTCCATGGGTAAGTGAATAAATTAGGTTAGTTTTTCTTCCTTTTGCTGATCCATGGTTTTACATATGTGTATCTAATTAAGTAGAACCCATACTGAAAAAAAATTGCCATGGCAGTAATCTTTAATTCTAGGAAAAAAAAAACCTCCAAGGAAAAAAGCATTGGTAATTAAGATAATAACTTCAACATTTGCGGATTATGCTGACCCAGGAGTGAGAGAGTTTTGCCTTGAAGTGGCTTCCCTCTGTCCCAAGGCTTCCTGCTGCCTTTTAAGCCTTTTGTTTCAAAAGCCTCTTACACTGTAGTTTTGCTTTCACCTGCCCTCTGTGCTCTCCCTTGTTTTTTTGGGAGGTTGTTTTGTTGGGTTTTGGGGGTTTTTTGTGCTTGCTGACTTTTCTTGGAAATAACTCTTTTCTTTCTGTCTGTTTCTGGCACTTTTGCAATGTGCTCCTGCCTCCCTCCTTCCCCTTGCCCTTCTATCCCTCCTGTGTCTTCTCCCACTGCCATTGCTGGTTTTCTCCCCAGCACCTCATGCTTCTCCCCTTTTGTTGTGTTCCTGTGGCAGGATTGCTGTTCAGGACTGGAGCTGTCCTCTGATAGAAACCTGTTCATCCCAGGAATGCAGCTGAGGTCTTAGGAAGTTCAAGAAGTGGCCCAGAGGACTGGGTTCAGTTTTCAGCCCCAGTGCTGTCTCGCATGGACGGAATATTTGCCTACATGAAGCAGCATCATCTTTCGTGGGCTCCCAGCTTGCTGCTAAGCAGTCTTGTCTCATTTTACTTGGTTTTAGATCAAGAAAACAAGGAATAAAAGTGGTTGCTGGAAGAATGGCAGAAGGACAAAGATTTCAGCCTAACAGAACTGGCCTTGCAAAGAACCATGCAGAAAAAAAAATCCAGTATCTAGTTGTATTTGGACACACTGGCCTAAATAATAACTTTTCCCCAGGTTTATGAAGAGTGGCATCTTTTTGAAATATTTTTAAGCTAAAAATATTTCAAAATATTTTGAATACTGGATGCTATGAATATTGCAAAAATATTTTGAATACAGCATGTAAGTATAGATAACATTATTATCCATATATATAAATAATAAAGTTGTTCTAAGCTCTGCATATATGAGTGATTAAAAACTGTTGACTCCAGCAAAGTAGAAAAAGCATATTGGAAAGCATCAAGAAAGGAAAGAAGAAAGTTCTTTCCCTGAGTAAATTACTATATTGCAAGGAAGTGATATTGTGGCACTAACTCCAGAAGTCTTGTTCTCAGAGCACAGTGGGGTTTAGAGATCCCTGCTGCTACTGGAAGATAGGAAGAAAAATCTGTATTTACCAAAGGAAGCTCTTGGCAAAGTTCAGCATAGCTGTAGATACATATTTGTTAAAGGTGGGAACACATTTTATTTGAATTCTATTTTTTGCTACAAGTGCTGGGCTTGGTCCAGAGCAATGCTGTCTCTTGCCAGTGAGGTAGCAATGTTGACTCAGAGCAGAAACTGGCCTCAAGTGTTTTGATATTTTTTGTTGTTTTTCTTCATAACTGAGGGAATTTTATGTAGAAGAAGTCAAATGTGAAAACAGTCATTGTGTTGGGCAAGATGAGTAATATTTCACAAAAAGTAGTAAATACTTGCAAATTGTTTATATTGCACAAGCAATTGTTTTTGTAGATGTTAAACTACTCCAAATCATCAGGTATTTTTCTGGAGGAATGAACTCCCAAATTCATTTCACTCTTGCAAATGTTAGAATATAATAATTAGAATTTTATTTTCTCTCTTTGGCTACGAAGGATGAAAAGCATTGGCTTCTCCTGCCCTTCCTCCCTCCTCTCATATTCGGACATTATCTCTTGGCAGCTGATTAGGATTGTTCCTCAGCAGCCAACAAGCTTCAGTGCAACACCATGATCAACCTGTCATTAGTTCCTTGTAGGAGTTGTGTATGCTGCTGGCCTGGGGCATTCCAGCTGTGCTGGGGTGGTGTGTGGCCTGAAAACTTTGCCTTTGAGGAGCTGGTGCCATCTTCTAGGGAGAGAGAAGAGACAAGCTGGAAGACATCAGTGTCCTCTGTGACTGGCTTTATGAGCTGCCACTCCTGCTTTCTTGTAATTTGTGAAGATGTTAAGGGTTGAATTGCCCTCCTTTTCTAGCTGTGAATTCCTCCCATTGTTATGTTAAGTAGTTGTGGCTACACCTTAGAACGACAGATAATGCTCTCTCGTAGGGGGTGGGTGGAGGAGGAGGAGGGGGAAACCGGAAAAGGAAAGGTGGGAGAGGGGGCTGGAAAGGGGACTCTCTCTCGCTGGGCTCGTGGACGGAGAGGACACCCCCGTGCTCCGCTCTGGCATCTCCCCTGACATCTCCGTGCTGAGATCCACGCTCCCTGCCTGGGACATCGCTCTGCCGCTCTCCCATCTCACCCTACTATCTCCGGACACTCTGCGGAGCACCACGACCGACACCGTGAGGGGGAGTCACTTTCCCCATCCCGCTCACCTTTGGGCCGCGGCCGCCATCACTCCAGCCCCTCTTCAACTGCGCGGGACCCGCCCTGCCCCCACAGCACCGGTAACTGAGCACAGGGACACGGCCTGCGGCCAAAGGGGACTGGAGCGGAGCTAGACTGTTCTGTTCTGTTGCCAATTCAAGCTGTTGTTGTTTTCTGCCTTGTTAAATACCAGTAAAGAACTGTTATTTCACATCCCCATATCTCCTGCCTGAAAGCGTCTGATTTGGACCCTAAAAAAAAAAGGGGGGAAGTGCATTCTGCATTGCAGAAAAGGGGTTTTTGCCTTTCCTTAAACCAACCTGTCTTTTCAAACCAAAGATTTTGGCGCCCACGTGGGGCTTGCCTGAGGGCATTGAGAGAGGGGTAGAAAAGGGAATAACAGTTCTTAATACCCAAGCTTGTGGTAAGTGACACCATGCTGTCCAGCTACCCTGGATTGGCCTCCATGTGGTCACTGCTATATCTCTCCCATTTGCAAGCCCTTTTTTAAAATAGTTTCATAACCAAGGTTACTGTGGCTATTATCCGACTTATTATGTGGATTATCAGTTAGGAATTATGGATTTTTAATTTTCTCTGGAAATGGCCACATATTCAACTATCGCACTCTAAGTGTGTGTTTCTGGGGCTACTTCATAATGGTACTTACTGTGAGGAAGTGGCAGCAGGTGAAATTTTTTCTCAACCCACACAGGTTTTTTGAAGTTCACCCCACCAGTCTTCAAGGGGTTCCAATCCGCTTTAAATGCTAATGACATTATATTGTGGCTAGTGTTGTTTATATCCCTGTTAAATCTGTTCTATCTAACATTCAAATAAGGGGAGATTGACTTGGATAACAACCCTGATTCCTACCCCAGGGATTAGTGATGTTACCCCAGAGCCTATCCTGTCCCAGAAACTAGGGAGGATATCCCAGAGCCTGATCCTGTCCCAGAGACTAGGGAGGTTATCCCGAGCCTATCCTGTCCCAGAGACTAGGGAGGTTATCCCAGAGCCTGATCCTGTCCCAGAGACTAGGAAGGTTACCCCAGAGTCTGATTTTGTCCCAGAGACTAGGGATATTACCCCAGAGTTTGACCCTCCCCCACAGCCCACCTCGGAAAGGAACCACCCAGAATGGGTGGGGGTGCTAGCAAAGGAGATACGTGAGATGGGCCAGATGCTGAAGGAGCACCTCTCCCCAGCTGGTGAGAAACCCTCCCCCTGCCTTAAAGAGGGGAATCTGATGGTGCAGCAGTGGGACCCACAGATGTTACATCTGTCCAGGTTCCAGCTGAACTGCAAGGGCACTCACAGCCAGCAGCAGTTGCCCCTGTGGAAACTAGGAAGTCTAGGATGAAAACAAGGCACCTAGATAATAAGGGTCAGGAAGGGGGCCCCTCACAACCAGCAGGGGAGCCAGAAGTTGAGATCATCACCGAGTCCCTGTCATACGAGAGTCTCCGTAACCTGCGAAAAGACATTGTACGACGGGGCCGTGAGCCTTTTACAACCTGGTTACTGCGGGTCTGGGACCTTATGGGTACAGGTGTGCAACTGGATGGTATTGAGGCAAGGAATTTGGGACCCTTGACCCAGGACTCAGGTGTGGACCAGGTATTTGTAAGGGAGACAGGTCTCCTTTCCCTCTGGGAGCGACTTTTAATGAGCGTGAGAGAGAGGTTTGTCCACAGGGAAAGAATGCAGGAGTACCACCAGAGAACACGTTGGAATACCCTTGAGGAAGGGATCCAAAAGCTGAGAGAAGTGGCAGTACTGGAGGTGCTCTTTGGGAGGGATGGACAGCATGACAATGACCCTGACAAGGTCAGGTGCACAGGACAGATGTTGTGGAATCTGGCAAACCTGGGCCCATCTCAGTATACCTCCTTTATTGCAATGATTGATGCTGATACCAACCAAGTGACAGTGGGTTCTGTTGCCAACAGGCTCAGGAATTATCAGAGTATGATGGCTGGCCCAATGCAGGCTCATGTCTCTGCTGTGGCTAAGGACCTCAGAGAGGAGTTTAAGGAGGAGATGAAGGAGATAAGGGAAGAGGTGAGGAAGATCAGTGCAGCACCAGTGCGAGTCATGGACCTCAAAAGTAGAGCCCAACGCCCCCCAGCTAGGGAGAGAGGGTACACCCCACGTGCTGACCTGTGGTTTTTTCTACGTGACCACGGGGAAGACATGAGAAGGTGGGATGGGAAACCCACTTCTGTCCTGGCAGCACGGGTGCGCCAACTCAGGGAGGGGAACACCAACAGAGGGAACTCCACTAAAGTGAAGGTAGCCTCAGCCTCCCATGGAGGTGCAGGGTATTACAGAAGGGAGGATGATCTGTCAGATCCCCTTGAAGGAACCTCTAGTATGTATGCCCAGGAGAGAAATAATAACCAGGGCTAGAGGGGCCCTGCCTCTAGCCAGGGAGAGGCACGGGAAAACCGGATCTTTTGGACGGTGTGGATCCGATGGCCTGGCACATCAGAGCCACAGGAACACAGAGCATTGGTTGACACTGGTTCACAATGTACATTAATACCATCGGGACATGTCGGGAAGGAACCTGTTTCAATTGCTGGGGTTACGGGGGGATCTCAGGAATTGACTTTGCTGGAGGCTGAGGTGAGCCTGACTGGGAAAGAGTGGCAGAAGCATCCAATTGTGACTGGCCCAGAGGCACCATGTATCCTAGGCATAGACTTCCTCAGGAACGGCTATTACAAAGACCCAAAGGGACTCAGGTGGGCTTTTGGAATAGCTGCTGTGGCAGCAGAGGGCATTAAGCAGTTGAACACCCTGCCTGGGCTATCAGAAAACCCATCTGCAGTGGGACTCCTCAGGGTGAAAGAGCAACAGGTGCCAATTGCTACCTCGACAGTGCACCGCCGGCAGTACCGGACGAATCGAGATGCTGTGATCCCCATACACAAGATGATCCGTGAGCTGGAGAGCCAAGGGGTGGTCAGCAAAACCCACTCACCCTTCAACAGCCCCATCTGGCCTGTGCGTAAATCTGAAGGAGAATGGAGATTGACTGTGGACTATCGTGCATTGAATGAGGTGACTCCACCGCTGAGCGCTGCTGTGCCGGACATGCTGGAACTGCAGTACGAGCTGGAGTCCAAGGCAGCCAAGTGGTACGCCACCATTGACATCGCCAATGCATTCTTCTCCATTCCTCTGGCAGCAGAGTGCAGGCCTCAGTTTGCTTTCACCTGGAGGGGCGTGCAATACACGTGGAACCGACTGCCCCAGGGGTGGAAACACAGCCCCACCATCTGTCATGGATTGATCCAGGCTGCACTGGAGAAGGGTGGAGCTCCAGAACATCTGCAGTACATTGATGACATCATTGTGTGGGGGGACACAGCAATGGAGGTATTTCAGAGAGGAGAAAAGATCATTGAGATTCTGCTGGGAGCCGGCTTCGCCATTAAAAAGAGCAAAGTCAAAGGGCCTGCCCAAGAGATCCAGTTTCTGGGAGTAAAGTGGCAAGATGGACGGCGCCAGATCCCCAGTGAGGTCATCAATAAAATCACTGCAATGTCTCCACCAACCAGCAAGAAGGAAACACAAGCTTTCCTAGGTGCCATAGGCTTTTGGAGAATGCACATTCCTGAGTACAGCCAGATTGTGAGCCCTCTTTACCTGGTCACCCGCAAGAAGAACGATTTCCACTGGGGCCCTGAGCAGCAGCAAGCCTTTGCCCAGATCAAGCAGGAGATTGCTCATGCGGTAGCCCTTGGCCCAGTCAGGACAGGACCAGATGTGAAGAACGTGCTCTACTCTGCAGCCGGGAACCATGGTCTGTCCTGGAGCCTGTGGCAGAAGGTGCCTGGTGAGACGCGAGGCCGACCACTGGGATTCTGGAGTCGAAGCTACAGAGGGTCCGAGGCCAACTACACTCCAACGGAGAGGGAGATCTTGGCCGCCTATGAAGGGGTTCAAGCTGCCTCAGAGGTGGTTGGCACGGAAACACAACTCCTTCTGGCACCCCGACTGCCAGTGCTGGGGTGGATGTTTAAAGGAAAAGTTCCCTCAACCCACCATGCCACTGACGCCACATGGAGTAAATGGATTGCCCTCATCACACAACGCGCCCGTATTGGAAACCCGAATCGCCCTGGGATTTTGGAGATAATTACCAACTGGCCGGAAGGGGAAGACTTTGGTCTTGCCGAAGAAGAGGAACAGGAACAAGTGACCCGGGCTGAAGAAGCTCCACCGTATAACCAACTGCCAGCAGATGAAACACGCTATGCTCTTTTCACTGATGGTTCCTGCCGCATCGTGGGGATGAACCGGAAGTGGAAAGCAGCCGTATGGAGCCCCACACGACAGGTTGCACAAGCTACCGAAGGAGAAGGTGGATCGAGTCAACTTGCTGAACTCAAAGCTGTTCAGCTGGCCCTGGACATTGCTGAGAGAGAGAAGTGGCCAAAACTCTACCTTTACACTGACTCTTGGATGGTAGCCAATGCTCTGTGGGGATGGCTGGAAAGGTGGAAAAAGGCTGACTGGCAACGTAGGGGAAAACCAATCTGGGCTGCCAATGAATGGAAAGACATTGCCACCAGGATAGAGAAGCTGCCTGTGAAAGTCCGTCACGTAGATGCCCATGTCCCCAAGAGTCGGGCTAATGAGGAACACCGACACAATGAGCAGGTAGATCAGGCTGCACAGATAGAGGTGTCGAAGATAGATTTAGACTGGCAGCACAAGGGAGAGTTGTTCCTGGCTCGATGGGCCCATGATGCCTCAGGTCATCAGGGCAGAGATGCCACATATAAGTGGGCACGAGACCGAGGGGTGGACCTAACCATGGACAGTATTTCTCAAGTTATCCATGACTGTGAGACGTGCGCTGCCATCAAGCAAGCCAAGCGGGTGAAGCCCCTCTGGTATGGGGGGCGATGGGCCAAATATAAGTATGGAGAGGCCTGGCAGATTGACTACATCACACTGCCTCAAACTCGCCAGGGCAAGCGCTATGTACTGACCATGGTGGAAGCCACCACTGGGTGGTTAGAGACCTACCCTGTGCCTCATGCCACTGCTCGGAACACCATCTTGGGCCTGGAAAAACAAGTTCTTTGGAGGCATGGTACCCCTGAGAGAATTGAGTCAGACAATGGGACTCATTTCAAGAACAGCCTCATAAACACCTGGGCTAGAGAACATGGCATTGAGTGGGTGTACCATATCCCCTACCATGCACCAGCTGCAGGGAAAGTTGAACGGTGCAATGGCCTGCTTAAAACCACCTTGAAGGCACTGGGTGGGGGAACTTTCAAGAACTGGGAGATTAATCTACCAAAGGCCACCTGGTTAGTGAACACCCGAGGTTCCACTAACCGAGCAGGCCCTGCCCAATCTGAGCCCTTGGGAATATCAGATGGAGATAAGGTTCCAGTGGTACACATGAGAGGTATGCTAGGAAAAACTGTTTGGGTGAATCCTGCCTCCAGCAAAGACAATCCCATCCATGGAGTTGTATTCGCTCAAGGACCGGGTTGCACCTGGTGGGTGATGCAAAAGAATGGAGAGACCCGATGTATACCCCAAGGAGACCTTGTTTTAGGGTGAAATACCTATGGTACTGTGCCTATGTCTCTAACTGCATGTATGTATATATAATGTAACAGTTTAATTTGATATAGCATATTAGTATGGGAGAAATTCAGGGGTGGATAATGTTAAGGGTTGAATTGCCCTCCTTTTCTAGCTGTGAATTCCTCCCATTGTTATGTTAAGTAGTTGTGGCTACACCTTAGAACGACAGATAATGCTCTCTCGTAGGGGGGTGGGTGGAGGAGGAGGAGGGGGGGAACCGGAAAAGGAAAGGTGGGAGAGGGGGCTGGAAAGGGGACTCTCTCTCGCTGGGCTCGTGGACGGAGAGGACACCCCCGTGCTCCGCTCTGGCATCTCCCCTGACATCTCCGTGCTGAGATCCACGCTCCCTGCCTGGGACATCGCTCTGCCGCTCTCGCATCTCACGCTACTATCTCCGGACACTCTGCGGAGCACCACGACCGACACCGTGAGAGGGGGGAGACACCTTCTCACCCCCCGCTCACCTCTGGGCCGCGGCCGCCATCACTCCAGCCCTCTGCAACTGCGCGGGACCCGCCCTGCCCCCACAGCACCGGTAACTGAGCACAGGGACACGGCCTGCGGCCAAAGGGGACTGGAGCGGAGCTAGACTGTTCTGTTCTGTTGCCAATTTTCATAGCTGTTGTTGTTTTCTGCCTTGTTAAATACCAGTAAAGAACTGTTATTTCACATCCCCATATCTCCTGCCTGAAAGCGTCTGATTTGGACCCTAAAATAATTAAAAGGGGGGGAAGTGCATTCTGCATTGCAGAAAAGGGGTTTTTGCCTTTCCTTAAACCATACCTGTCTTTTCAAACCAAGACAGAAGACCAGTCTGGAAACTGCTGTCTGGTTTCCACCAGCAAAACATTGGACCACCATGTTGACAAACAGAGGTTTAGTACAAGATGTCAGAGGGTATAAATCCCTGAGATACTATAAAAAAGGAAAAGTGCTGCTTTTCAAAAGAATCCTCTGTGTATTAGATAATTTATAGTATTCATGAAGACTCACTCATGAGCCAGTGGAAAGTCAGGAATAGTGTTTGAAAGTCTTTCTATTCCATATGTGGTCATATCCTCCATATTATTGAAAAGACTAATAAATCCAAAACAAGTCTCAAAAAAGGCTGAAGCTCATCTCAGCAAGACTATCTTAAGTTGATCTCAGTATGCATGGTCTGCAGGTGGCTCTCACCAGAGAAAGGGAAGTTGAGTGGATTGTGTGTGCCTGTTCTGCAGCACAAATACTCCATCCATGCAGGTGGGAAGGCTTCTCTCCTGTGCCAGGAAAGTTCCATGCTTGGAGCTGGGCATGCAAAGCAAGATATGCTGAGCTTCTGAGCTGAGTATTCAGTCTTTCTTATAATAAATGAACTCTATTAAAGAGTCAGTGCTTGCCTTTTAAAAAAGTAATAACATGTTTCTGGGTGCAAATATTAGAGCAGTCATCCATTCTGAAGCAGATATTGCTGCAATGTCAGTGCCAGTGTTACGTGATTAATTGCCATGGGTTGTTAGTGGCTCACTTTTTTCTGCAGGATTGGTTGAGCAGACAGATTTCAGTAAATAGCAGGCTTATACTAAATTTTGATCTTTTAACTAGTGACTGTAGAACTGTTTTGATAATCTTGTAAGTTATGTGAAAGACTATATTATAGAATGACATTAGTGAATACTTGAAAGAATCTTCTGCTAAATAATATCTGTTATCACTGAAATAAAGGTAATTTATGCTCCATTTAAGTCACTAATTTTTTGCAACATAGCAGACATTTGCTTAAGACAGGAAGAAAAAAATTGGAAGATTAATTGGTGTGCACATGAAGTTTTACAGTGGTAATATACATGTAAGGCAATCAGTAATAAAGCATTTGTGTTTCCTAGTGTTTATTAAAGCACTTATCTTGTTTGCCTAGAAATGACTAAACAAAAAATTAGACCCTCCTTGGAAGCAGAGTGGATGAAGCGAAATTTTTCTCATTGTTTTGGAAACAGGTGTGTAATCATGTTTGAGTCCCAACGAAACTTAGTGCAATTTACCTACCAATCTGTCCTGGGATAAGCACAGCTGATAATCTTCCACTTCGTATTAAAGTCTCAGACTTATTCCAAAGAAATATTACTCCTTCAAGCACTCTTTCTTCCTATCCAATACTTCTTATCTCAGAAATTTGCTTTAAAACTGTTGAGATGATGACTTTCTGACAAGGTAACTTTCCTTCCAGTTGAATTATTTCAGAGAATTCCATCATACCAAGCAAAAAAATATTATTTCCAGTTAAGTAATGGATACGGAGACTGTGCCAAGCAATCCGTTGAGATCAGGAGGTCTCTGGCCTGACAGCAGAGCTCAGTGGCTAGTGTTATTAATTTCTCTGGGCTGTAAAATTGCTTATTATTGCTGTCCAAATAGAAGAACCCAGGGTTTTAAATAATTGTAATAAATAAGAGAGTTGTATATAATTTAAAATGCGGGTTATATAAAAATAGATTTAATGTCAATTAAGTGTTAGAAATATCAGGTCAAAGAGGCTGCTACCAAGAATTGGAAGAGTCTCACTGACTTACATGGAGTTACTCTAGCAGTGCGTTTGCACAGTGATTAATCTCTAAGAAATGCCAGAAGCAGAAAACACAACTGCTTTTGCAAGTGGAACACTAAAGCCTAAACAAGAATATGAACAATTTAGGGATCATAATGCAGAAAATTCTAGGAAAATTCTAGAAAAGGAATAAGGCTAGAGAACTGATGGGAAGAAATGCTGGAATGACAGCTGGCAGAAAAAAAATTATTTATCTAAACTAATTTTTGCTGTCTCCTGCAATAGTTTCAAATTGAGTCTGGGAACAGTAGAAAGGAATTTGGAACCTGAGTAAATGATTGCATGGAGGGAGAGTAAGCAGCAACTGAGAAAAAAGGTCTAGTGACAGGGGAAAAAAAAATCTTGTAGATTTATGCTGAATTTAAATGTTTGCTGAAGAATAATGTGCAGAGAGCTGAAGCACAAAGATAAAGGACAAACCTTGCCTCTCCAAGGTGACAAAGAAATCGGCAGGTAATAATGCATAAATGCAAGGCCGCTGCTTAAACTAAATCCTGATGCATAAACAACATTTCACATGCTTCTGTGCTTTGTTTGACTTGGCTCCTGAACCTTTGCATGAGTAAGTGTTGTGATTTATGCACAAGAAAAAATTCTCGAAAAATAGACTCTGGTCCTCACAGGCATGAGATGCTGGGCCACATTAAGTAAAGGTTATTTTGTCAAGAGTGCAGAGACCTCAGCTGCATGGTATGCTGGTTTTCACTGGTGTGGAATTAGATTCCTTCACATTGGCTGGTACAGGGCTGTGTTTTGGATTTGTGCTGAACACAGTGATGATGATATGGAGATGTTTTTGTTATTGCTGAGCAGGGCTTACACAGAGCCAAGGCCTTTCCTGATTTTTGTGCTGCCAGGCTGGTGGGGAGGCTGGGGGGAGACAGCAGGGACAGGTGACCCACACTGACCAAAGGGACATTCCAGACCATGGAACATCATGCTCAGTATATAAGGCAGGGGAAGAAGGAGGAAGGGGAGGACATTTGGTGTTTGTCTTTCCCAAATCACAGCTAGGTGTGGTGGGACCCTGCTCCCCTGGGGATGGATGAACACCTGCCTGCCCATGGGAAGCAGGGAATTCATTCCTTGCTTTGCTTTGCTTGATTCAGTGCTTTTTGCTTTCCCTGTTAAACTTTGTCTCAACTTGTGAGTTTTCTACCTTTTACCTTTCTGATTCTCTCCCTGCTCCTGCAGGTGGGGAAGTGAATGAGAGGCTGACTGGGGCTTGGCTGCTGGCTGGGGTTGAACCATGGCAGATGGTGCTAATGCAACTAAGAACTCAGCCCATGACAAACCACGTTCGTTGCTGTAAATGAGCACTTTGAGGTTTCCTTGTTTCAGTTGTCTCTGGTGACTTCAGGTACACATCCCAGTCTGCTCCAAGCTGTCCTCCCTCTGTCCTGGCCCGTTGCTCCTCCTTCCTGTACTCATTATCTTGTCTGGAAATGGTAGCTGGAACTCAAGTCTTGTCTGATTTTCAGAAGCATATATTATTTCTCAAATATAAGATGTACTTCAAATGTGTATTAGGAGTCAGTGAGCTAAATCTTTGTGGTATGGATAAGATATGAAGTGTCTTGAGTGTTTGAGATGCCTTAAGCAAAGAGTGGCAAGAAATATATAAATCAATGTTGATTTCTCAAGTAGCAGTTTAATTCTTCTGGCTAATTTTGGATTATGCAGGCTAGGAAAATGGTGATATGGATCCATGATAATTCAGCTCCTGTCTTTAAAAGCAAGCCACATCATAAGGGAGCACCTCAGTAAACTATCTGTGCAGTCCTGCTTCTTTGCACAGGTGTTCTGGCATCATCAGTGTCTTTGTGTTGGTGTGGTGGAGAGAAGCAGTCACCACCTAGGGAACAGGAGAGAAAAGGGTCAGATTTAACTGTTCACAATTAAAAGCAGCAACATGGGTCTGAATTGTTTTATGCTCTGGGAAAAAAAGGCTTGTGAAAAGCTTTGGACATGGCAGAACACATCCATATTATTTTAAAATAAAATAGCTCTGAAAGATCCTTTATGTCTTTATGATTCTTGTTTTAACATGATTTTCAAAGACTTTAAGAGATATTTTAATAAGGAGTAGAACTATTATTTTGCAAATAACCACAGAAATATTTGGAGGGAGAGGTAATCAGCATTTCTTAGACCAACTGATCTAGCTGGAATTTAGTGAGGTTATGCTAGGGTCTCTAGCTTGGCTGGCTTGTTGGCCAGTGGCATCTTGAGGTTTTCCTGGTCTTCTTCATATTACCACCTGACTTCTTCCCTCTCTGCTGTATTTTACTCCTCCACTCCTGTTTGGAGCTGTTTATTGAATCACGCTCTAAACCAAAACATTGAATTCATCAGGGTTTACAAAATTTCCCTTCTATTTGTCGTTCCAAGAAGATTTATACCATTGGATAGCTCTGATGCCTTAGGATTTTAGCTTTTATATTTTTCAAATCCTGTACTGCTTTAGGGTATAACTCTAAAACTCCATAGCTTGTCAGCTAGTGTTCTCTCTTTTATTCAGACAAAACAATCCCTCTAGGCCTTGTAACTCAAGGACACCCTACTGCCCCAGGCCCTGAAAAGTATAAACAAAAGTGAGTTAGGAGGGGAACAAACTGGGGGTGTATGACTTCATTACCTGAAGCTGTAATTGGAGGATTAATTCTGGATATGTATATGGACCAAACTTATAATTGTCAAAAAGACTCGTGACCATTGTCTATCTTGGGTGTAGTCCCTCTTGGAGGCTTTTGACTGCCCCAGATGTACCTATTGAAGGCCTTCAATAAATACCCACTTTATTCTCTTAAACTTGTCTAGCCTCTGTTCTAGGTAGCCACTCCAAGGCATCAGCTCGTGTAAAATGCTGTATGCAGAAACGAAATATCAAAATTCTCCAGGCACCTGAGCCTGTGCTAACCACAGTTAGTGGACAATGCCAATGTGCCATGTCATATATCCCAGAAGAAGCATTAGGGAGTCTTCCAAGTGCCCAGGGTCTTAGAGAGGTCTACCACCTGCATGGCTGAGAAGACAGACAGAAACAATCCTCAGGGTTTGCTTAGAGGTTGTTTTTTGAAGACTGCTCATGGACATCTTGAAGTTCCAAGGTCAAAAGTGTTAAAGAAAAACAGAAAAATAAAATGCATTAGGAAAACACTGGATAGTCTCATTAAAGGCACAAAGATGAATCCAGCACTTCAGGCTTTACATTCACACTCTGCAACTGAGTTGGAATAATACCATTGTTTGAGAGCAGAAATAGATGATAAAATGTGACAGCTGGGGCTTGTTCAATGCATGAACTTCTGTCAGGGCTATAAAATTAATCAGATTCCTTAGAATAACGTCTCACCCTGGTTCTTCCAAGTTGCCTTTGATTGCCTGCCTGGATAAGACAGCTAAGCACTGCTTTGTTGGGAAGCAGGTTTCTAGGACAGAGACCTCTTCCACAGGCAGAACAGGGTAACCTCTGAGGCCTGGTAGGCAGCACTGGCCATGGCCAGCTATTACTGGCCAGTAATCTACTCAGATGCAATGGCAGTGATGGTCATGAGACACATCTGACCAAGGGGCCATTGTCAGAGCAAACCAAATGGTCCTAAGTCACTGAACCCCCAACCACTGCCTTTCCCAGCTTGGCCAGAGCTCTCCTGCTTCCACTGGAGGCTTAGCTGCCTTCTACAGTGCCACTTAGACCACTTTGTGTAGTCCACTACTTGGGTTTCCTTTCTTCTCACTCATAAATAGATGTCTTTTCCACTTACTCTGTCTTTACAGTCAGCTTCCCTACAGGCTTTAACCCAGGAACACATAACTAAAGTGACTGGGCCAAGCATCTGAGAAGTCTGTATTAACTGCAATTATTGTTCAGCATTACAGTTGGCAATTTAAAAATATTTTCATTTTTGCTTACTTTAATGATTTGGTGCTTGGAGGAAAAAGTCATGCTTCTCTCCATGCAGTGGTCTATCATTTTATTCATAATTTATTATCACTTGGAGTAACTGTAAATAAAGAGAAAACAAAATTTTCAGGAAAATATTTGTATATTCTTGGGTATGAATTTCACTCATAAATGTATTTTTCCCTTTCTCTGGCTTTGCAATGCACTATTCACTTTCCATACAAGATTCAACAGAGGAATGCCAGTCAAGTCAACAGACCAAGCATCTGAGAACTCCTATGTTTTTTTTATATCTCTGATGAGAATGCAAAAGCTCTGCACATCTTCACTCGTGGTATCGTAAGCAAGAGCAACTATGTAAGGTGTTAAATATTCTGTTTTGAAAATTTGAAAAAAAAAATTGAAAAGCTTAAGCGGGAAATTTGTAGTTATTTCTGCTCAAAGGATGCTGGCCCTGCAATGTTTCAAGGAATCTGTTCCAAAATCATTAATTCTTAGAAAGGGAAGCTTAGGAACAAATCTAACCCCTGCTAAGTATGATGAAGGGGTCTTTTGTGATCAGAACCAGAATTTCCTCAGGGAATTTGCAGTGAATATAGAGGAATAGACTTTACTGTCACATTAATTCGTGCTTATTCTCACTACATCTAAGAAAACAGAAAGAGAAATTGCACTGAATCTCTATTTTAATGTTCTCTGCATTCAGTCAAGAGCCTTTCCTTCCAATCATGCTTAAGATGCTGTCATTTTTAACTCTCTGAATTAGGAGTTTGCTTTTTATGTTTGTAGGAAAAGGTACTCTATAATGATAGCCTGTAGTTTGACTAGTAATCCCCTGTAGCTGATTAATTTCTAATGAAAAATACGATTTCTGTATTTTCATTTTGTTCTCTGCAAGTTTTATGATCTGTTGAACAAACAGCATTTCAAAAGGATCTGTGATAATTGAAGCTATGTAAATACTTTTGATTGATTTTGTTAAAATAATATGATTGGGTTTTATTATCTGTGTCACTAAGCCTGACATTCACTTACCTGAAAATTAAATATCTGAGTGGATATGATGCATATACAGCAGTATTTAGGATATGTGCAATGATGCAGCTCTAAAGCAAACCCCATCCTTGTGTCTCTTGTCAGCTCAGTTCTTGAGCTTAGCTGAATTCCTTTTAGAGGAAATTGAACCAAAACCTCTGTTCCAGGTGTGCATCAAATGTTCTTCTACCTCTAGATAGGCACAGTGATCTAAATGAGTCCTTCAAGCAATTTTGAAATGTGCTTGTGGTAGAATAACTGCCCTAGGTAGGATAGCTGGTCTAGGGGAGCCAGACTAAATCAAGTCCAAACCAAACCCCATATGGATATGGAGTGGTCATTGGGACTTCAGCACCATCTGCTTTGTTCTTCTGCTGTGTCAAGGCAGATGCTAAACCAAAAATGGCCTTAGTCTGCCACTACAGTCAACAGAGAGGAACAGGTCAGGCAACAAATCTATCTTAGATAACACTTAGCTTAGAGTATCAGAGCCACATATTTCTCTCCATTATTAAGGGATTATACAGTGGCTCAGACATCAGCCTTTTAAATACCTAAGTTAAGACAGCTGAATCCCATTACCTTGATTTTTTTTTTCATGGGTCTCTACTGAGATATTCTCAGATGGTTCCATCTCCCAGCTAAGTAGGATGGCTTTACATGGAGAGTGAGGATTGCACACGCTGTATTTTTCAGGGCCCATCTTTTCATTCTTCCCTTATTTCTTTGTGGTTCCTGCTCAAATGCAGGTTTGGAAGGAAATGGAGGAGTTGATCTGAGTTTGACCCTGCTGAAATCAAGAGCAGAATTACCCCTGGTTCACCTGGTGCAGCTCTGCCTGATTTACCTTGTCTTCCAAAGTGCTTGGTACTTCTGTAAATCACATCCCTGGCACCACGAGCTGAGGAGCAGTCAGCTGGTGACAGCCACTGAGAAGTGAGGTTGTATGACTCACTTGGCACTTCTGGGCAACAGCAGGAAGGATGGGATAAGGGCACCAGTCAGCATCCAGCATGGCCTGGCCACAGTGGTGTCCTTCATCCTCCTCCTGTAACAGAGCAAGGGGCTGAAGGGTTACTCTGTCTGTGTCTGTGGCTCCCATGCAGGACTAAAATGGTCTGTCTGACAAGGCTCCTATGGGAAACTGGTGTATGAACCATCCTGAGGGACTGCCATGGGATGTATTATATACCAATGACCTTAGTCTTGGCAGATCCTAAATTCTCTTTGCTTGGCTTCCCAACCTTAATAGTGCTCTTTAACTTACTTCTGTTACCTTGGGGTTTTTAGGCTCATAAACCCCCATATGTATTCACAGAAATCAGTCCTGATACTTCAGCTGGCCTAATTGAGCCCATCTTGAGCCTAACTCATGGACTCAATTGTCCATGCAGCTCCTTCAATCCATTCTGTCTTTAAATCCTATATTATACAACCTATCCAATCCAATATCACACTGCAGCTCTTTCTTAACCCGACATCACATACAAAATATATTTACTTGTTTGATTTTTCTATGCAAAGTTACACTTGACTTCCAAGAATTATTATGCATGCTTTATGTCTTGATTTAATAAATTTGTGCAAGTGAAAAGGCTGGGAGGGAGAGACAAAGCATGGGTGCTTTGAGTTGTTTTGCTGGCAATTTATTAGACTAATTGGGCATCATTAGCATAGTGATTAGCTAAAATGAGAACCATTGTTTTATTTATTTAGAATTTATGCGTATTAGCATGGCAGCACTTGAGCTGCTGGCTGCTGCTATTTTTTATTTCCCTTTTGATATTTTCATATTCTTTACTATTTATTGTACCACAACAAACTATGCTAGAATACATGTTTGCAAAGCTTTCTGTTGAAACTGTGACGTTTCCCATCAGTGTCATTTCCGACAAGCATGAAAATGTTTCCAGCATCTTTCAATAATTGTCCACAGAGTAACTGAGCAACTGATCCCTGTATAACAAATTATTCTAAACCATCGAAGAGTTAGTACTGTAAATCCAGGAAAAGTTGAACAGATTCAGCATGAGCTTTCAGAAAAGCTTTACAGCACGGGGCAGCCTGAGTCCTGATGATTTCTGTGCTGGCAGTAGTGGGGAGTGCCTGTCTGCAATTTGAGGATGTTCTCTATGCCAACCCTTTTGCAGTCTGTCAGTAATTAGCAGCCCGTGGGTGCATAGACCTGGGAGGGGTAATGTCAAGACCTCAAATTTTCTTAAGGGGTGCACCCCCCTAAGCTATGCTGAGGCACAATAAGTGCTTTCCTGCTTATTAGCAACTTTGAGATCACAAAAAATGCACAGATAGCCCCTATTTTTCATTAACCAAGCATGAGCCTCTTCACATCCTTCTGTCACACAAAACATGTTGGTGTCAGCCCATCAGTCACATGGACTCCTTGTGGAAAAGCCATGGCATCTGATTTTCCAGCTGCATCTGGAAAATCAGATTTCTCATACTGCTCTTTGCTTCAGCCCAGCTCCAAGCACACCCTCTACAAATAATAAACTGGATCAGTGACATTGCCCTGGCCAGATCTTTGCCCTCAGAGTCCACAGGCACAGGCAGGAAAGGTTTTGGATGGGACTCAATTTCCTCACTGGTCCAAGCATCCTTGGTATCCTCAGAGGGCAATGGCTGTGCATAAATTCTCCCTGCCAGACAGGCATGCCCTGCCTGGAATAAGGAAACTGCTGTTTTCTTTTAAATGCATGCTTTGTTTCTCAAGGGAGAACTGTGTCTTTTTTTTCATATTTATTTTTATGCAGTGTCTGCCAGTCTTCCCTCCAAGCTTGTGATTATGTCAGACAGCTTCAGCCAAATTTAAAGAGGGCTTCTATTCATTCTGGATCTGCTATTTACCACCTGCTATTTTCATATGCTGTCACCTGATTCTTGTATCAGAAAAGACACTGAATTGTCAGTGCCTGTATACCTTTTCTCTGTGTTTTTTCCTCCCAGAACATCTGTGTATAAACTGCAGTCAGCAGAAAAAACAGAATGCCAAAGAATTGTCAAAATAAAGACTCTTAATCTCCCACGCTCTAAATTTTGGCACAGATTTGTTTGGTTTAAACATGGCTTGGACTGAGCACCTGGTAAGTGTTTTAAGCAGCCACTGCACTACATGCTGTGTACTGCTATTTTCAGCTTGCAGAGCTGCTGCTCATGAACAAGTAATTTCTGGCAAGATGACATAAAATTACAACTCTGCCAGTCTAATTCTCACTACTCAGTGCTAAAGTGAACAATATAAAAAGGTACCTGAAAACAAGAGTCAAACTTCACTGTATTCAAAATCCAAAAGAAGACGATTGTATTTCAAAAATATGTATTAAAATGGGTTGTTAAAAGAGGAAAGCAAGGAGGGAAAAGCTGGGCTTGCCTAGTGCTGAGGAATGACTTAGGGACTCTCTGCAACTAGAAACTGAGTTCTTACTGGCAGAACTCTGTAGGGACGAAAAAATTAGTCTGTTTTTAGGGAATACAGAAAGTCATCTGAGCCATTTACACCAAATGATGATCACATCCTTAATTAATTTTGAAACATACTGGAAATTTATACCAGAAGAAATGGACACCACTTTAATAGCATGTCACTGAGGTTAGGACAATAATCTGACCTCCAGGACTTCATGTGCCATCCATACCTTTAGCCATGACTTTCCAGTGAGCTGTTACACACCGATGTACAATGAGTTTGAGCCTGAAGTGGAACAGGATGAGATTTTGAGCAACTGATTTCCAGAGCAGCAGCAATGCTTCACTGGGGATGATTTTTATTAATGCTAGTAAGGAAAGTTTAAAATTAATGCCTTTCATTAAAACCAAAATCAACAGCTATTTTTAGCTAGTTCTATATAAACATATATGTATCACTAAAACTTATTCTGCATATGAGTAGCTCTTGTCTCCATGAAAGGCAGTCCTCAGTGACACAGTGTACTTTGGCTTGCTTTTTTCCCCTTCTGTCTCCCACTGACTGCATATGAGTTGGAGGAAGGAAAAGCATGAAACTCATTCCAGAACACATTTGTCAGTGATCCTTGTAGTGCTAGTGATTTAGATTTGTAACTTAAAGCTGATAGCATTGGTATATAATTAGCTCTGGAAGATTTGAAAATTAAAAGATTGAGTTAGAAACACTGAAGGAAAAAAGTGTATTTTCTGGAGTCTAGTCTGGACTATTTTCTTTACCAAGTGCATCTTCAATTTTTCTCAATTATAAACTGTAATAAAGACCCTAGAGTGCTGTGGACACACACATTTAGAGAGCTAGGAAATTACAGCTTGGCAATTCCTTTCAGGCCTGGATTTCTCCTGACTCTCAGGTCCATTCCCAGGCTGACTACAGCTTCAGTTAAGGGAGGCAGTCTCCCAGAGTGATAACTTGGTGAAAAACAGAAGGGAATTCATAACAAAGATTAACACCTGGTGTCTTTCCCATGGGACATCTGGACATGCTGTCCCAAGAGATGTTTGTCCCAATTGTCCAATGAACTCCTGTCCTGTCCTAGCTGCACGTAACACACTTTAAATACGGGATGTCCGTACAATAAAGTTGGCCTTTTTTCCCCAAAAGAGGTCCGTGTGTGTTGCTCTCTTTTCTCTCTCTTTGCAGCACAGTAACCACAGAGTGCAAAAAAAAAAGATCATCTTTTATCTCATAAGCCCCAATTTAATGATGGGACACAAATGATTAGATGACAAAAATCATCCTTAAAATGAAGCTGTGCATAATGAGCCCGGGTGAATGGCAACAGGTATGACTACATAAATATTCTGTATTTAGTACAACAGAAAATGACTTTGAACTAATAAAAAAGAAATATTCATATGAGACCAGTTTTTTCCTGTAGTTCCACCACAATCATCTCAGGATCAAGTTGTTGTTTCCTTCTTCTACAATATTATCCACACTGCGGCATCCTGGATCCCTGCCCCTGGACAAGCCTCCCCCAAGTCTAGAGCACCTGTTCTTCCCTATTTTTTATCGATCTAGACAGTATTTTTAGCCTCTTCCCAGCTTCCACTTTCCAGTGCAATACAATGTTTTTCCTCACTCACTGCTTTTTACTCATCTTTTGACCTGAAGAGCAAGAGCTGGCAGCACAGACTGTAAATGACGTGAACTGATGTGGATGGTGATTTCCTGACCTACTCTTCTGCTGCTGCCAGGCAGAAGAGGGGATGGCTGAACTCATGCTGTCACTGTGGAGGAGCTGATACAAAACTCACAGGAATTCCTTTGAGATCTGTAATAGGATAGACCAAGGATTGAAAAAAAATGCTAAAGGGCACTGGCAGGGACTTATAGCCTGGACAGCAGCAAGAACCTCATCTTCTTGTGGAGCGTTTCCACTTTTTGCCCTTTACCCCTCACCCTGCTATAGCCCCAAAGATTCTTAGGTGTCCCTGATGGCTGTACAGCATGTGAGTTTTCTTTCCAAGGGATTAGTGATGCTGGCTTTACAGAATCTGTTGTGTCCTTGACAGAGGACATCTTTCCAGGCCTCTGAGTAGCTCTCATAGGATGAAAAACCTACTGTGGAAACCAGGACAGTGTCATGATAATTTATGTACTGATGAGCCAGGATGTGAACTGAGACCTCTCCAGTTCCATCACCTGGCAAGAACCTTCTATCACTGCTACTCCAGGCTGAGCTCAGGTAAAAATATCCTTGAAGCTAAATTGCACTTGAAGGCAGGGATCATCTTTTCAGTCTGTGTTCACACAAAACCTGCCAGAGGGCACTGATTCATCTTTGGGCTTCCTGTGAAGTACAGTCACATAGACATAATAATATCCTTACTTGGTTCTGCCCTCCAGCTGTTCTGTACAAAGCAACATAACTTTGCATTACAGCAAAGTAATGCAAGCAATGTAATAATTTGTCCTCCAGATCCTGTTGTAATATATAAGCCAATGTGTGAAGTCAGGCATTTTACACAAAATTGAGATTAGAAGAATGACTAGAGGTGAACAAAATAGCAATGGTATGTTGTCCAATGCTACCTGTCTTTCCAGCACGGCACTTAACCTTCCATTGTCAGTTGTACAATCACACTTCCATCACACTTGTATGTATGCAAATCAATCCATGAAGCACAGAGAAAGCCAAAGGTGGGTAGGCAGAGGAGCCTTCTCCTTCTCCAAACTGCTCTTTGTTCCTCCATTTAACAGGCTTCAATTTAGACACATAACTTTTAAAGCATATCTGTGAATAAATGACTGTGTGGACACTCAGAAACCAAACAAGATGGACATATGGCCAGCCCATTTGCACAGTGGAATGCAAATATTTAAATATACTACTATTTCTCTATTGGGGTTCTGGTACTTTAAAAATGCCTCTCTGCATGTTGCAACATTTTAGCTGTGCTGTGGAAATTAAGGGTTGTGAATTCATTTGCATCTATATAGGAGAAAGAAGTGCTAAAATAAGGCTAAACCTCATTCTGTGCTCAAAATAACTTTAAAATTCCCTTTCTGGTCCATGCATCCACATTTTTTGGGGAAAACGCTCTGAGCTGATGAGCCTTTTCCATTGTATGATGCTGTTTGTCTCAGATGTGTTTGCTTTTAAAAGAGAGTTTTGGTTTCAGCTTGTATAGGCACTCATCTGTGTTACCTGCTGTGTGAACCACCAACTGCTCGATGTACAGTGGCCTCTTGGTCAGAATCACTACACTATGTCCTAGGTATTTGAAAGTAATTGTAAAACTCTCCAAAAGTGTAAGCAGTTTTCAACTCCTTTGTAATCCCAGTGCAAACAATGGTGTTACAGTGAGGAACCTTTCTCCAGCCCACCTCCAAGAGTTGCCAGGCAAATAAAATTAAATTAAAGATGAATCCTATCTCTCTCAAAACTAGCAAACCTTATGCACTCCCTTTCACCCCAGATACAGGGAAAAGCCTGTGCTGGTGCTATTGCAGCTATCAGATGGGCCTAAGCCAGGGCAAGGGAAGAATTCCAATGGGAAGTCTTTGGGCCCCTCCTGTGTCCTTCTACCAGTTCTGTATCAGATTCTGCCCTCAGATTATCTGCCTCCAGCTCCCACTGGAAAATGTCAGAAAGATTTATGGGCAAGTAGCCAAAGGCAGAATTTGGCAGTGATAATGAAAAAGCTCCCAATTAGTGTCAGATAAAGATGACAGACTCGATCTGTCTTTGAGAAAGCTGAAGCCTTTTGTGTGCTATGTCGTTTTTTAGCTGTGCTCTCAGGTCCCTTTCACTCGCCTTCACTTACATCAGCTGTGATAAAACGAAATTGCTGAGGCAAAGCAATTACACTGAAAAGTGCTTGTTCTGGCTTGGCCCTCTCCTGTTATGTTAGTGAGGGCTGGACTTGTTCCTGACAGAGATGAATGTGTTCTGTCTGTATCTCTCCTTCCCAGGAAATAAAAGTGAAATATGAAACAGATTCAAGGAAATAAGATCACAAAGCTTGCTTTGTCTGCTTTTCTGCCCATGAAGCCTAGGATATTCAAATTTTTTATGACCCAGTTGGCTTTCACAACTCTTTCAGTTCTGTTTATGGTCAAGCTTCTGTCACACTGAGAGAGGAAATGCCACATTCTCCAGAAGGAGTATGGGGGAAGACAGTATGGAGCTCCTCTGTGGTGATGATGAGTTTTCAGAGTGTCCTCATACAGAACACTGCCAGAACACTGTAGGAACATTCCTGACTCTGCTCAGCGTGGGTGAGGCTACACTTGGAGAACAGTGCTTACTTCTGAGGTCCCTACTTGTGGTGGTGCATCCTCCCCTGCTCCCAGTACTGCTTTTTAATTGCTGGAATTGCTGTTAGGAATTTGGCATTTGTGTCATGAGTTGGGCAGTGAAGCATCCCGTGACCACATTGGAAACTCTTGCATGGCTAAAGTGAGAGCATCACTGACCATCCCAGGAACTCCTGGTGCCTGACTGAGGTGAAGGATGGAAGGATGACAGTGGGGATGTTCATTCAGCCTCGAGGCATTGCCTATCTCAATCGTAGCTTGAGAGGAACAGTATTGTTGTAAGTGCAGTTTAGGAAACTCCAGTAATTACTGACCTGGGTTGTGGCCATCATGGAAACTTACTGATGACTAAAGCAAGTCACCTCAAACCCTATAAAGAGTGGTCCTGAGTGAGGTCCTTTGAGTTCCTGGGTGGCAGTGGGTTGAACTGGCACCTCCCTCTGCGAGGGACACTCCTGGAACTTGTGAACTCCCACATGTGTGATACTTGGAGGACTGTAGCTGAAAGCTGAGTTTGAGGTCTCTGCTGCTACCCCCAACCCCTTGAGACTCAACCCTTGCCAGCTGGGAAATGCCAAGGCATTTGACACATTTCACTGGCACACAGGGGGAATTTTTAACAGGCACATTTGTACATATAGATATGTATATATACATCTCTGTGTCTGTGTGCCTGCATGTGTGAATTGATTTGAACACCCTATGGCAAGCATAGCATAAATTTTGCCATTTCAGATCTGTAACTAGGTCACTGTTGCAAATGTAGTAAATTCTACTGAATCGCTTTAGAAGTGTTAAATTAGCCGAAGACTAAGTGCTTCTAAACCCTGTAGCCATAAACTGACCAGGTCTGGGACTGGTAAGATTGGACTCAGCCACACCCAGACCATGCTAAGGGTTTAGAAAGCAAGGGGTCCTGTCATGAGCCTCATGTCCCAACATGAGGTTTCCCTTACCCTACACACCCCTACCCTTTGCACCCTTATCCTTTGCATTCCCATTCTCTGTGCAGATCATTCTAAACTGATTCCAAGCCTTTTTTCCTTTGTATTATTTGTCTGTGTAGTAAGTAGCAGAGTGAAATCTTGCCACAAAACTTTGTTGTATTTTCCACAAATTCATATTAAGATCTGCTTTTGACAACACCTTTGATGGTGATTCTTTAAGCAACTTCAGCCACTCATTTATGACAATTTGGAGTAGTCATCAGGATCCTAAACTGGGATTTGTGACACCTGTGTGTGAGTCACACGGACTCAGATAAGGAAGCTGTGTGACACTGGGAGACTTTTTCACAAGTCCCACCCATTAACATCTTCCTTTGTGTCTCATATCTGTTTTCCTGCTATATTCACCCACTGCTGGTCCCATACAACCTCTTCCTTATATAACTGCTGTGTCCTTTTCAGTAAATAACCTTGTACTATCCCATTCACTGATGGTTCAAATCCCACCCCAGGAAATAATTAGTTGCCTGCTTCTCAAAAGTCAGGATTGATCCTACCAAAGGCAGCAGCAGTTTTCCTGCTGGTTGTGTGAAAGTTTGGGTTCATCCCAAAAATTCTTTGTGATCACAATTTTCCACATCAGTTTGCAATTATTTTTCAGTTATTGCAGTTACATTGCATTTTGGTATTTTTGATCCACTTTCAGAAGCTTAGGTCTGAAGGCTTCCCCTGCGAGGATCTGCAGTGTGGCAGAAGAGGCCGCTAAACCAGGGGACAGATTTTCACTGGTTGTGGTCAGCCTGTGCCTCAGTCACTGCAAAACAAACCTCTTCATCTCTGACACAGGTTTTTCTTTCTCTCCTTTCCCAGAGGTGTGCTGTGTTTTACAGATATATTAGTCAGATAAACCTACGGTGTTACATTAACCTGCTCTGTGTTTAAAGAAAATGCAGCTTGGTCTGACAGTGGTTGTTCACTTATTTAAATCTATTTTGATACTTAATCCACATTTACATCTTGTCTATAGAGCTTGTTCCCACTCCATGCCTCTTTGCTTTGTAAAAGAAGGTTTTTATACATTGAATTATTTAATTTCATGAGGTTTTTCCAAGTGACTTGGCACAGACATTTTTCAAATCACTTGAGATATAAGTGTCTGCATCACATTTGTTCTGTCTCTTCTTCCCATTATGTGCAAGCTATCAGGCACAGACCTTGCAAATACCACATTCTCTCAGCCTCTCTTGAAATTTCATCACATTCCTTTAAAGGAGCATTAATGTTCATATGTTGGAATAAATCTATCTTAGTGCTGAAATCCACAGGCACAGTTTATGTTTTATATCCATGATTTCCAGGTCTTGCTGCACGTGGCCTTGAAAAGTTGGCTGGTAGAAGTAGCCATGCTGGGCTGTTCATCCTGCATTTAAGATATTTCTTTACACCATAGTCTTTATTTGAAAAAAGCACCCACTAAGTCTCTTTTATTCTCTTTTCACCTCCTGCCTCTAATATTTTCAGCCCCTGGCACGCACAGAACCTATTGCTTCTCTGTTTGTTGGTGCTCCCCTAAATTCACTGTGAGACTGGAAATGTGGTGGCCAGCCTCCCACCCCCTTGTGTCCCTATCAGGTTTGGTCCCTCATCTGGGTAAGGTATTTTTTGTCATCAGACACTCTGGTCTGTGAGCTTGGATCTTTGAATGCCTCCAGCATGGAGGAGGTGAGTGGCAGCTGGTGTGGGAGTGAGCAGTGGCCATGCTGTCAGACACCTTCTCTGCCTTGCAACATGCTCTGCTCGTGGCCAAGGCACCTGCTCTGATGGATTGAGCGGACTCTGTCTCTGGCAGGTGTTCTAGTGAAGTGGAAGTTCTTATTCCTTCATGGAATTTTCTGTCAAAATATTACAGCAAAAAAAGGGTGTGATCACTCTTGACACATTTCAATTCCTGGCAAAACAGGCTCCAAATGCTCTAAATCCATGTCAAAATGTGTTCTCTTACGGACTTTTATGAGCATGAGACACAGTTGAAGGAAAAACCAAAACACAGCAGAACAAACTTGCCTGGGGTAAAAGCCAGGTGTGCCAGAAATCTCAACGGATATATTATTATCCACCTGGGAATGTCTGCTTTTTCCTCTGTCTGAGATTGCTCTGCCAGTCAGAGGGGAGCATGGCCCCACAACTGGAAAATGGGGTAGAAATCGGATGATGGAACGGGATTACATTCCCTTTATGCTCCAAAGAGCTGCCCATGTCCTGGCATGCTGTCAATGCTGGGCTGACCACAGGGCACCTGGCCACTCCCCAGTCCTTGGCCCCTGACTGGGCTTCCCAGTCTTTCCCTGCTCTCCCTGCTGGCACAGGTACTGAAGTGTGCCGTACTCCCTCAAGATCCTTCCCCACTTTCTTTATTTTTTTTTTCGAGCAACTGTCTGAAGTTAATCAGTTCATCTTCTGCCCATCACAGTTCACTCTTTGATGATACTAATCAAGTGGTGGGAGGATTTGTTATGGCTGTCAGTGATATTCTGATAAAAGCAATCTCACTGTAGGAGGAAGCGCTGTATGATCTAATTATGGTTTTGTAAGGAATAGATGGGGTGATATCTTACTGGTAGAATGTGCCCTGGTATCAGGAAGCACAATGTAATCATAGACTCATAACAAGAGATTTCCATTCAGGATTACTAGGACCCTAAAAGAGGAGAATTTGCTTGTAACAGGGAACGTGCAAATAGGATTTTCAGTTAACAGCAGTGTTTTCCAACTGACATTGTGTGCAAGCTTTTTTCTGTTTTTTCCTTTTAACGTGGGCTTTAATACAGACATAGAAGCAGTAAATTAAAAACAAACAAACAAGCAAAAACAATTAGGAACCAAATAGGACTATATTTTGTGTGAAAAATAACTCTCTGGTTATATTATTTGTATTCCATGCCATAGAAATCTGGTGCCCTGCAGTACCAGTGACTCCTGACTCCTTGACTTGACAGAAGTAGTCTGCTCATAGGTAGTACACTTATTTAAGTCATAGCATTTAAAAGAGTCTAAGTCGGATAAAATAGGACAAATCTACTTCATTAGAATTAAATTGGTCTGATTTGCAGCTTCACCTGCAGAGGAGGCATATATTAATCAGGATAAAACATTTTTAAGGGCACCCACAGGCCAGACCTGTCTTGACATTTATTAGTGGCTGAAATCACAGTCCTGAAAATGGAGAAGAAGGAGAAGAGGAGGTTGCTGAGAAGCAGAGCAAGGCAGTCTCACAGCTGGGTAGTCACTGCTGGTCCCAGGCTGCTCCCAGCTTTGGATCACAGTGTTGGCAACCAGCTGCTGAAAGTGGGCACTCCCCTGCCTTTGTAACCCCCAGAGGGAAGTAGGGTGGCCCTGGGGTGAGGCCTGAGTTTGAGGACACCCTTTAAGAGAAGGAGTCACCTCCTGCCTCAGGGAAAGATCTTGGTGATGGACCAGCGCTTGGTCCTTGGTCCTTGGTGCTGCCCTTCGGTTTGTGAAGTGTATAAATGTGTGCCTTGCTGAATACAGTCACTATGAATGCCTGGAGGCTGTTAATCTTCTTCCTCCACTTTTTCAAAGATCTGTTTCCAGCCAACATTGTGCCCTCACTGCATATCCCTTCAGCTTTCTCTGATGGTTCACTTTTTTCAAGCTGACGTTGGTTTTTTGTCTGCATTTAGTGCCTACTTCTAAACCCTGTCTAGCTGCAATAGTTCACACACGTGCACACATATGCTCAAAGCCCTTCAAATAGCACAGCCCCTTTGGCAGGTGCACCAGGTGCTCAACAAAATGTTCTGTAACATGTTCTAGGGGCAGCTCCTGCCTGGTTCCAGGGGTTCTTCCCTTACTCAGGAAGAGAGCAGAATTTCATCATCCACCAATTTTGGATAAAGACCATATGTCAAAATCACCACTTCCCTCTAAAGTAATTTCCTGAGGACAAAAGAGCAAAAAGAGGGAATAGAAAGTGCAGCATTTTGTGATGAAGTTTTGTGTAAGAGGGAAAAAAATCTTTTCAAATCCCAGTCTACCCTGTCTTTCCAATCAGGCAAAGTACCTGCAGGACGCCTGGGACAAGGTGTTTTCCCTGCTTCTGTCTAGAGTTATTTGTCTTCTCATCCGGATTCTGGTGGTAATGATGGATTGAGCAGCAGTGGCCAGAGGTACAGCAGGTGCCCTGTGCCCACTGCCCTCCATGGGCCTGGGCAGGGTTTGACCTCTAAGGCTGACTCTGGACTCAGTGTGACTTTGTAACCTGATGGGTTGGGCAGTGCCTGTGGCCATTCTCAGCATGACACAAATGACATCATGAGGCATGTGGAAAATTGCCCCAAACTACACTGGCATGCCTGCAGAGGTGTGAAATATCCCTGCACTACAACAATGCAACAGCTTCTACAAGTATCTCGAAGGAAAGGGCATAATGTACATGAAGAATCACCACTGCCCCAACAAACTTGGAAGGAAGTGCCTCTAAATGTTAGGAGAATACAAACAATATTCTGAGCTGCAGCATGTTGCAAGCAGAGAGATGGCCAGCTCCTGCTGCCCACCGTGCTCAACAGAGCCTGCAAAGTTGTTTGCTCAGAGCTAGTGCCAAGCTTGATCCTTTTGGTTCCAGGGGGACTTTGCCTATGGTCTCAATGAAGCATGAGACCTGAAACCAGATATACATATTTAGAAATGATTGTAAGAAACCCTACGTGAGTGGCTTGCATGATGCCCTCGGGGAGGCAACAAATACAGGATTTCATATGAGCTAAAATACATTTGCATACAACTCTCTGGAGAAGTCTGCTGCTGGAGATGTGGTGATGCTGTTGCTTTCACAGCTCTGCAGTACCACACACCATAATTATCTTTGCAGAGAGCATCACTTCCTAATGTCCCTACAGAACACCCCCAGCAGCAGGAAGGTCAGACATGCCTGTTAGCTTACAGAGGGAGGGAAGGGGAGCTAGGCAGTGAGTGCAGACTGCAAGGACTAAAGCTCATATAACATCCTCGTGCTGGGCAGAAATCTTGGGTGGAAATGTCTTCCAGTGGAAAATGTTAGTCTGATGGCATTAAAAATGCTCTGGGAACAGGCAGGTAGCCAGGTGAGCAGGCTCTCCTAGATTTCTGCACACCTGGTTTTATCTGTCCTGTCCAGATCCCCCAGATCTCACCTCAAAGGTTGAGCAGAGCTGAATGCACAGAATGTCTGCTGCTGCTGACAGCTTGATCCTGATAATAATAACAGCTTAACTGGTAAAATTATTTCTAATGAATACTGGATGTGATCTTTTTCTTTTCCAACTCTAATTTCAAATCAGAAAAATGGTAATTTCCCCCATATTTTTATTCTGTGCATTCCCTTCCAGCTGCTGTATGAGGCAGAAAAGATGAGGTCTTTAAAGGAACAAAAATCTGAATTAATAGGAAACTGTGCATTCATTTTAATTATTGTCAATTAATTAAGAAAAGGCATCTTGCCTCTCCCCATCAGCATTTAAGCAATAAATACTGTAATAATTATTTTCCTCCACAATTGCTAAAGATAATAATTAAGATGGTTTAAACATCACTGGAGACACTTTAGGAAATCAGCTGGGAGGGAAGGTACAGCTGTTTAGATAACACCTCCTTTGGCAAGGAATTTAGTACAAGTCTGTTTGAGACCACCATGTTGTTTATATTAGTTAAACAAACTTTGATAAATACTAACTTAGAGAAGGTGGCTAGAGCAGAATTGGTACCTGTTACTTGCTGAGGTTTGCTATGATGAAGGAAGCTTCTTGAAGAGTAGATAGAATAACCAGGAAGAGAGGGCTTTGCTGATCAGATTTTGAGGCACAAGGAGATTTAATATCATGGTCATTCATCCTGTTTATATATATGCCAATTGACAAATGTATATAAAATGTCCTGTTACAAAATTGGGTATTACCTCATTATTCTGTCAATATTAAACTGATCCCTTGCCTGTTAAAAAAGTCTTGTTTTTTCAGTGTATCCGAGGCTATTCTTTGTGGTGTGTAGAATTTGGAAAAGACTTGAGGACTTACAGCATAGACTCAAAGAGATCTTGTCACTGAGAAGGTACCAGACATGACTAAATGAGACAACAGCACTCTTGATCTAACAGAGGAGTGACTTGAAAAAGGTCATTGGAAGTATCAGTGGTAGAACCAGAAAACAGATCCCAATCTTCAGGGCCTGAAGATAATTAAAGCTGGATATAAATTAACGCTGCCTAGTAGTAACTGAAGTGACTAGCTGCCTTTCCTCCACCATTGCACAAATGAAGGGAAGTGTAAAAATGCAGGCTGAAAACATGGTTAAAGACATAGCTATCCTATTTGTGGAAATTCATTAGAATATGTAAAAGAATGGGGCTGAATGAACCTCTGCTTTCAGAGATTTGAGAGAAATCTTTGCTTTCAGAGGTTTGAATCAGTGAACACTCCAACCTTGTTTCTGAATTCTGCTCCTTTTTTGAGATACATTCCCCAGGTGTCATTTCCAAACAATTAGAATAAATTAATTGGGAACAAGCCAAAGATTAAACTGCAGTGAGAAAAGCCCTTTGCTCACTGTAAAGAGCAGGTGTCTTTATCACTGAATGTTATGTCCAAAAGAATATAACACAGTCATGATCCAACCTGTAGTCCCATAAAAAGGGGATTGGCATTGAATTTAGAGAGCAAGTGAGGTTGTCACGTCCAGGCAGTGGTGTACCAGGCACGGGCAGAGGGGATGGCTGGGGGTCTGCAGTGCTCTCGGCAATGTGCTGTCTATAGAGCTGCAGTACTGTGAGCAGCGTGTGGGATCAGACACAGAAGGAAAAACAGGCTCAATGCAGATGTGAGCCAGCCCTTCGTGTCCCAAGTGTTTGCAATGTGTGTGCTCATCAGCAGATGTCACTACGCTATCGGCTGCGAAATTGTCACACCATGGCTGTGAAATCACTTCATTTGGAGAGGCTGTTTTGCTGTGCGCTCCAGGGGTGTTCGCTAAATAGGGAACATTCCTGGATGGATCTTCCTTTCTTTCTCTTTTAACTGGCTTATCAAAGAAGCTACGTTTCCTCTTGCTACTGAAACATTGCCCTCAAAATATCTCCTTGGGATTTAATGATATACTCGAGACTTCTATCAAGCGTTTGGTTGCTCCAGACAAAACATTAGTACACAGAATGTGATTCAAAGCCCCAAAGCCTGTGATAATTAATTCTCCTTGTTGTCTGATGTTGGCATGCTGTGTACTAGCTATTACAATATTAACAGTGTGAGCACAGTGGCAGTGAGTGAAAAGATGCATCTGATGTCTCACTGTGAGCTCCCTATTACCAGGGAGCTCCCTGTTGTTATAGCAAAAGCGTTAGGGAGGAGAATGAGTTGCAGAGAATCAGGTAGAAATGCTGCCCAAAAGATGTTCTGAAGACTGATTCCTACCTCGGCTTTCCATGGTCCTGAAGGGTAATTCGTGGACTGAGTTACCTCTTCCTTAAATGGGAGCCGGCTGAAGATGGCTTGTGGATAGTGGACATATTTAGATTTTCCGAATAGCCAAGCCAATTCACAGATGGAGCATTAGCATAAAGCACTTCCTATTCGAGGCTGTGCTTGGTTTTGCTACAAGGGCTGTGCTTTCAAAGTCCAGTGAGTCAAAGACCTCAAAAGCACAAACTCCCAAAGTGAGCAGGTGGAGACAGGGAAACAAAGGGATTGAGATCAAAGTTAAGAACAAAGAGAGTGACTCTCGGATAACTGGGTGGTTTGTTTGTGTATCTCATTTGGTAGACTGGAAAAAAATTGCCTTACATGTGGTTTTTACAATTTTATTCAATGGCAAATCCAGTAAATAGCAAAATTGCACCATAAAATAACCCTTCATTATCAGTACAGGTTTAATATCTAATGGGAAAAAAGATGTAAGGTAAAGTTCCAGAACCTGCTGCTTTCTGGAAAGAGGCAACTTTTTAAAATCATCTGTAGTTCAGTTAAATAAAATGCAACTTGCAAATTTCCATCTGTTGTCATTAGCAGTATTTGCCACTTATTCTCTGCATTTATTTGAATCCCACTTTCAGGGACTGGCAATTCCAAAATTTCTTTCAATCTTGCTTCTTTGCCAAATATTGATTCCTTTAGACTCAAACTGTTTTCAACATCAATTTTTGTGGGTGGTGAATCTCAGCACAGATTTCAGTGAGTTTGTACATTACAGCCACTGACCCCACATTGTTTTAAAAATAAGAGCAACAACAAAAGGTGCAACAATGACCTCTCATCATGATGCAATAGCATGTGGAAGTCTTATGATTCTCCTTAAATCAGGTTATATGCATACAAGGAAACATTTCTAAAAGTGTTATATGGAAGTGTCTTTAAAAGCTTGCACTTGGCATTTCATTATATACCAGCATCTTTCTATGTCATTACTTGTACCTTGCATATTAGTTTTGCAAGGTTTTAATTTACCCTGGGGAAAGTTTACTTTGTTGTGGTATCAATATATATAGAGTCTTGATGCAGGATAGCACAATCCTTTTGTTTGTAGGTGTTTTCAATAGAGTTGGTAAGGTGTGCCTTGAGATTTAAGAATTGTTGTCAACAATTTATTTTGAGAGTAGGAATTCTGAGAATTTTGATTGAATTGTTTGTTTGTTTGTCCTAGAAGCTGACTATTTTCACTTATAAAAACAAATATAAATGCTGTGGAAACTGTGAAAGAATATTGACTGGTTTATTCTTTCCTTTCCAGTGTGACTTGTGGCACTGTTTTGCTTTGAGCACTGCTGAGTGAGTTTTACCTCCCTGCTCTCTAGTTGGTGTCTTTACTCAGAGAGCAAATTTACTCATGCCCATTTTGAGTAATGGAACTGGACTATGACCAGCTTGAAATTTTAAATGCTGGAGGTTAAAAAGGAATCAATTATGAATGCTTCTACTCTTAGAACAGTAAAGAATTAAATGCCAATATCATCTTTCTGGTCCTCTGTCCTTAAAGCTTGCTCCTGTTGCCTTTCTGAATGTTGCTCACAGGGAGTTTAGTGCTTTTTCAGACATTTATTTGCATCTTTTTGGTAAAAGACAATCTTTTTGTTAACTTTTGGACACAGGTTTTGTTCTTTCTTCCCTTATTTACCTATGTTCCACTTTTATAATACATTTACATTTACATTATCTGCAGCACTTCAGTAACACTGCAGTAAACCCATTTGCCACAGGAAGAACTGCCTGCTGAGGTCTTCAAAGATGCAATGGTGCATATGACACTTGCTTGGTAGAGTTTTCCAGTTCTCTGAAATCACATTGTATTTGTGATGTTTCATTCCTTAAGGTTTTGTAAAGGACTAACTGTCTGCTTGTCTGATACATTTGCAATGATTCCTGCTAGCACTTCATGGTCAGGTCTCTTCAGAAAAATCAGTTGCTGAAGTACTGGAAATTTCAAGAGCATCAAAACCTCATCTGCTGCTTCTCAAATGCATTGGTTTCTACCACTGATAGCAAAAGTCCCAAAGAAGCACTCCACTTTTGCATTTTCTGTAGCCTCCTTCTCAAGGTCGAGAGCCTGATAGCAAGTTTGGAGTTTGATTTTAATACAGAGTGTGCATGTCATTCAACTTCAAGATCTCAACACAGTCACGTCTACTTGTTGGGATTTTTTAAGCCTCATGAACAGTGGCCATTTTCTGAATTTCAAAGTTATATTATCATACCTGTCACGGCTCCTAGGTTGAAATGGTCACTTCACTTCTCTTGGGTGGGGTGTATACAGAAAGGCAGACTGCCTGAAAGCTCCACACATTGCTGCCTCTGAAGGAAGGAGATTCAGTGAGATGTCAAAGAGATCACAGCTGCACAGACCTTTGCACTTGGACTGACACAGTCACAGATCATCTCATATGAGGATGTCTACAGCAGTAGGATCTTTATAATAAACTTGTCAAGTTTTTATTTTAGTGTTCATGTTAAAGCATATCTCTATCTGTCTATACTCAAATATATAACAGATAAAATATGCACGCAATCACAGACAATGCACTGGAGTCACCCTCTGCTTGCTTGTTTACAGCTGGAACCAAGAGATCTCAGGAATGAAAGTTGAAGGGGCCAGAGGAAAACTTTATTCAGCTCCTTTTGCAAAGTTTAAAATGTTTCTGGAGGCAGTAGAAAAGAGAAACCGTCAGCCTTGTATCATCCTCTCTTGGGTAGCAGGGGGTCCTGACAATATTGCTTGCAAGTAAGGAACTGGCAGCGACAGCATGTCTTAAAGCAGAGGATAAAAATGGCATAGAGCTTTGGGAGAGAAGTGAAGAGGTTCCCAGACGCAATGAAAATGACACAAACATACATGGATGGGGATTTTGGCAGGGGTGTATATACTGGGTTGAAAGAGAATTAAGGTGCCCAAAGTACAAATACAGCTCTTTAGCATCTCTGTCATGGTAGCCACAGACATGTCACTCACGAGACCTGTGGTTCTTCTTGTCTAATACTTTAGTTAAATCCAAGTATCAGGGCTAAGGTTGCCCCTAAGCCTCATTCTGCACTCGGTGGATAAGGGAGCACTTTCAGAGGGCAATTCACGTAGTCTCCCTTGACTCAGACTTTTAAGGTGGGTTGCATTCATGTTTCCTGATATTTATTTATCCTCATTAGATATCAAAATAGCCATTGCAGTCAATTAGTGACCTGAGACAGCTGGAGTTGTGTGGACTGAACCCTGTCCTTGGAACATATGTAAAAATGCACACTGATCCATGGGGACTCACAGTTTTGGCTACAGTAACTCGGATATTAATCTATGGACATTGTACTACATTTCATAAGCTGTTATTTTTAGTCTGACTTCTATTTTTCTCCTTCATTTTTTAATTTGCAGGCACTGCCATGGAGCATGAATCAATTCAAAGCACATGAAGAGTGAAGGAAGAGTGGAAGAAATATCAAGAATAATTCCTCCCATATAAAGTTGTTCAATGGATCAAGTAAGGACAAATAGTTCTTGTAAAAAGGACAAGAAGGCTGTTGGAGTATTTTAGTGGTATTATACTATGTAACATGCTTGGAAAATGTGTGATTCACTTCTATTTTCATACAATTGGTTTGTTGCCCTCTTTTAGTGTGTCCCACATATCCCAGAACCAGGCTGAAAGCCTCACCCTGTTTTTGGCTGTGAACACCTGAAGGAGGTAAAGGCGAGCTGTTCACTCTGTGCTTTGAGCTCCTTCAGTAAGTGGCCTTCAACTGTTTGCAACACTCTCAAAGCCATCTTTAGGCAGCGATTCCTCCATATGCACAATGAAAGCAGATTATTTCCCTTTAGATCAGTAGAGTCCCATAAAGACAGAGAAATTTTGGTGGGATTGAGGGTATGCCATGTGATTTGTGTTTAATGTTTTGCTATCTTGGGGCTTTCAAAGCTGACAATGAGAGCTGACAGTATGCTGCTGTTTTGGAATTCACCATCAAACAAATAAAGAAATCTTAGTCTTCTTCCATAGGTTAAAACATGAAAGTTTTCTCTCTCTATCTCCATCTTTTCATAGAATATCTCACTCTTTTATTCCTTATCATCTCTCAGCTTATCCTGGAGCTCATGTATTATTTTGTTTTTTCAGAAGCATTTTAAATGCCTCCAAAACCATTAATAACAGTGATCTGAGCCTTGAAAAATAATTCACTCAGAGACTCCCCTAAATCCTTCCTATTAGGGAATAGGGTTTCCATTTCAATGGAGAGAAAGTGAAATTTCTAGGTGGTGCCAGTGTGAAATTTTTATCAAAAAACCCTCCTAGTCCATTGTTTTCCCAATGGAAATACTACCCACCTGTCTTTTTCTGTCTGGTCAATCTTGCTTTATCTCTTGTAAGGAAAATAGTGTTTCATTGAGAAGGAAAATCACTCTGACACCAAACACTGCATTGGAATTGAGGAGGTAGATCCAGACCTTTGTATTTAATCTATAAATCCTATTGCTTATGCTGCACATTAATTTCTTCCACAGCATGGATCGTAGAGGGTTTTGCATCATCACCTAACACAAAAACATCATCTCAGCCTTGATCTGGTATACATTGAACGTTTGACCACGTTTTAAAAATTCTGGTAATCCGGGACCCAATGGAACTGGGAATATCTGATAAAAACTACTCCCAGAATTTCTTTGTGGATGGACCTTTCATCACTAGCCCTGCAAGGTAAGCTTTGAGGACAATTATCTACGCTGGTGGGATGTCCCTCTCCCAAACCTGTTGCCTGTGACAGAGTTATGCTGTGTGCTCATGAAGGCTTTTTTTCCTCTGCAGCTCTGCACAGAGTGCCAGGCAGTGCCCGTGGCAGCTGAGAGGCAGCCCTGTAGGAGCTGACATCCCACGTTTGAAATGGCCTGGAGACAGGTGGATCATTTAGACTTTCTCAGGGGAGTGATATTAAATTTCAAGTTCCTCAGGCTGCCTGGACCTGGCAGAGCTTCGGGTTCACTGTTAATATTAGACACAGACTTTGCCTTCATCATTTCTTTTTACAGCTAGTATCTCTAACTGCAATGAGCTATTATCTTCTCCTCTCACATTGGGTATATTTGAAGGAAAATGTCTTTTTCAACATTTTTATATTTGTGTGTCTACAACTACAGGATGTACATTTGTAGAGAAAAAGACATTAAATGAGTATATGTCATGAGTCATAACACAGTTAGTCCATCACAATACTTATTTGTCTGAAATGATTTGGAAATGAGACAAATACTATTTTTATACTCTCCCTGCAAAAAACTGATACAGTGTAACTCAATAATTTTTTGCCATGCATCAGTAGGTTAGAAAGCACAAAATATTTACTTTCAATTGGACCCTGTTATTACAGTATTGAGCAAAATAGAGAAATGTGCAAATGAAATTATCTGGCTTCTCCATGTTTTCTTATTTATAGTAGACAAGGTTATTGCTTCACAGATTTCTGCTGACTAAAATGCCAAAGTTGTCATGATATTTCCAGGAAAATTGTTATGTAAAGATTAAAAGACCCATGAGATAAGAATACAGAGGAAAAAACAGTAAATGTTGAAAGGGAAAAGAAACAGAAGGAAATAGAGGATAGAAATGAAGAGGAACAAGGAGATAGCTAAGGAGTTCCATCTCAGGCATAACTCCACACCAAATGATTCCCATGTTGTCTGCAGGGATTTCACAGCCAGCAGAACATCCGAGGAGGAGCTGCTCCTGCTATCAAGCAGTGCAGGGGATGTCCCTGAGCCCTGGCAGTGAGAGGCAAGGAGGAAGAGTTGTTTTGTCCTGCTGAGAAAAAGCTGTCCTTGGACTCTTCCTACAACCTTCTTGGCATAAGTGGGTAAAATGCAGCCTTGTGAGTTAGGAACTGGACAAGCAATAGGGACTGATAGTTCAATAAAAAGCTCTCTTTGCATGTTCAGCACCATGCAATGTTTCATCTTGCTCAGCAATAAGGCATTTGATCTAGGTAGAAAGTGCCTCTGCCTTCAGTTTCTTGTCACAGTAACTTGACCATGAAGTTTCCATTTAAAAGAATCATCTATCTTGATTTAATATGCATTTGGAGAAAGCTTCTAGATAAATTACTAATAAAAATACAATATAATTATGAGCAAACACAGACAAATTTGTCTCAGTCCACATTTAGTTGCAGAAAAAAGTAAGGAGTACTTGGTGAAAGTTAAAGTACATCTTCTGAAGGGGTCTGCAACTTCAGATGAACAATATGAATCTGTGTAGATTTTAATGGAGCTCAAACATTTTTGAAAATCCAACCTGCATGCCTTTCCGGAGTGATAATATAAAAGAGCAAATGGGCATCTTCCACTCTTGTGTTCCAGCAGTCCAACTTCTTCAAAGCTATTTTAATTCTGGCTAACTGTAGTGAGCATATCAAGGAAAATTCAGCTTGAAGCAAAGTCCCTGACCTCCAGTAACACCATGTTACAGATCTTCTTGTCATTTCCCTATGTGGCCTTGCACAAAAAGGTGACACAACATAGTCTTTCTTTCTGGCTGCCTTAGGAAGGTTTCAGCAGCCATCTACGTTTGTAAGTATTACTTTTGTATCAGCAAGAAAAGAGCAGAGATGCTTAGAAGCAGCTTTATTCTTCTGGGCTGCTGTCAATAAATAATATCTCCTTGTTGCTGGTAATAGCATCACTTGTCAAGGAACATTACCATGTAGTTTGTCTTGCTATTTTTGTTTCAGAGTAAGTGGCTGGAAAGCAAAGTAACTTAACAAATGTTCCCTAATCTTTTCCCGTTAGGGAGTTTCTGATTTTTAGCATGTGCATAAGGCAATCAAAACGCAACCTGAATTGGGGTCTTTCATTGTCCAGAACCTTTCATTGACAAAAAACCAGTCCTTTACTCAGGAAGATATAGCATCAGCGAGATGTAACAATCTTTATCAAAAGTGAGAAACTGAATTTGCCTCATATCAAGTCTGATTTGAAAATTTCAGTTGTAAGTCTTTGTACATAATCAATTTGGATGCAAAAAATGTATAATCTAAGAGTTGGTTAGAGCATAGTGCTAATAACACAAAGGTCACAGGTTCCCTCCCAGTATGGGCCATTCACTTAAGAGTTGGGCTCGATGATTCTTGTGGGTCCCTTCCAATTTGGAACATTATGTGAAATTCCTTAATTCTGTGATGGGAATCCACAGGCACAGATCAGCCTAACTGTTGCAGCAGCAGCAGCTCCTTTTTCCTGTGTTGCTCACAACATTACACTCATTGACAATCATTCTTATCTGTCCTATTGCTACATGGTGGGAGGTAGAGCAGTGAAAATATATATCCGCAGGGAAATAAAAGAATGCAGAATTTCTCTAAAGATTTCTCTGTAAGTCTGAATCCAATTTAGCTTGCTGGGTATGCTGCAGATTGAGTATGTGATTTGCAAATCTCTCAAGCAGGAGCCTATTTGTTACTTTATTTGACTATTTTACCTGCAATTGCTTTCACAAACTTGTCTGTATCTTGTAAATGGGGTCTATTTATCAACTCAGGTCTTCTCTGGTGCTTTGGTGCACTTTTATTACCTGCTTTGCACAGCTCTTTGGAGCCTTGCCTGCTGTGCCATTATATGTGTATGCACCCCTTCCTCACTTGGAGCTGAACATGAGATGCTCCACTACATCTGAAAGCAGGTATTGCCTGTGAGACTTTACATAGTTTTCAGTTTCACTAAATTACCCTGTGATGTGATTTGGTAAGCTCACTGCAAATACAAGATGTGTGGCTTTAGGGTTCAGCAGCGAATTCTTTCCCTACTGTGTTTTCTGCTTAGCTGTGATTTGACAGCAAATCTAATTCTGTTGCTTTTATGGGCTTGTACCTATTATTTCAAAACATTGGGGGCCACAGAGATGATCTGCTCCTCAAATTGGGTGGATGGTTTTAGAAAAGTTCCTCTGAACTTTAGCCTTTCATACCCCTATGGGCAGCAGTCAGGTGTGAAACACTGCTCTGTGTTCACTTGTACTGCAGTCAACAAAGAGGAATTACCAGCAGGTGACCTTGCTCTTCATGAGAGACCATGACATTTCAGCATTTCTATGTATTGATGCTGACTAAAGGTAGGATAGGTGCTCCCTGAAAAGAGCCTGAGGAGGATGTGTTTGCCTGCTGCCGGAATTACCTCTCCTGGTACTGTCTCAAAAGGTACCATAAAAATTCCTCAGCAAGCAGGGACAGAAGGAAGATGAGCTGATGTTACTGAGCAGGATAGATTTTCATAGAGATGCTCTCAGCAGAAGCATCAGATCCTGACATGCCCTTGGAGGGTAACTCTTGTGTGAGGGCTAGAAAAGATGTCCCCAGAAGTGGCCCTACTCTGTGTATGTCCATGGAACAGGGCTCGGTGCTCAGCATGGATCTTAGGATCTCGGCACTCAACTTAGGATAAAATAAGAGCCAATGTTTAAGGATGGTTCAAAAAGTTGCCAGACATGGTCCTTTTTAATATAAAAATTGATCTTCTTAAAAAAATTGCTGACACCACCTGCTGTGGACATGCAGTTATTCCTGCCCAAGTGCTCTGCTGCTCAGAGATAGCACAACAATGTTCCCAGCTCTCCCTATGTTGTCTTGAAGCTTGAACAGCATGCAGCATTTCTCCCAAGGTCTCAGTTCACCCAATCTTATGATTATGGGGTCAAATTGTGGTCACACAATTACCTTCTCCACCTCCAAGGTGTGACCGAGAGGAGTTATGTGACATGCAATGGATTGCAGAGAACTGCTTTCTAACACGTGCTGTGAAGGCAAAGAAATGAGAGAAAAATAATCATTCTTTGAAATTTTTTTAAGGATTGCCTCTACTTTTGAGGGGTTTGAATCACATCTTGGAGCTGGCAATCTTCTCTGGAGGTCTTGGTGCTTTTTTCTACTCAGTCACTGTTAGCTCTCATGCTTGGTTCAAGAAATGATCTGCCTGGAGTGTACAAGGATGCAGGTGAGCTGCACAGTCCAAAAGGAATCCTTTGGGCCATTCTTTTTTTTCCAAAGGCACTGCCATATTTGTCCTTCAGATCCTGATTTTCTCATAGAGCTTCTTGAAATTTGATTCAACTACATGAACAAGATGTGAAGGTAAGGTTTCAAAGCTGGGGGTTCATACGGGGAATGATGCCTTAGCATCACATACCAGGGTCTGCAGACCTTGCTGAACCTTCTGACAGGAGGCTCACTCACTCTTTTTGCTTCCCACCTGGGTGTGCCCTTTCCCTGCATCAAGTATTGCTCCTCCACAGTTTTTACTCTGATATCTGCTACCCCTGGATAGTGGGGAACAGTTTTCTTGTCTTCCACTATGACCTCCTGATGTTCAGAACTTTTCATCTGATATTAGCAGAAGGATTTTTTGGACAGTTTTACCACAGCCCCATTTCCACTCAGCCTTCCCTTGCATCCTGGTTTGTCAGACAATGCTGCTTCACTAAGACTGGATGGTTTACTTTTGGCCAAGCACAGCTAATCCTTAAACAGCCAAATATTAATGAGAGGAGCCCTGAGCTACATCTGGCATTGTTATTTTTCCTGGGCAGTAGACAGCATAGAAAAGTTTGGAATTTCTCCCGATGAAGATTTTGAATTTTGACCAGAGAAAAGAATCAAAACTGGATGTTTTGTAGAAAAGTAATTGTGGCTCTCAGTTGAAATGTGGGCTTTCCACTCTTTTTACCTTTGTCTGTTACAAAAAGAGGGTTGCCAACCCCAACTTTTCAGGTGTCACAGAAATATGCATTTCTCAAGAATGCTTGTTCTGGTATCTCCCCAGGCTATGCATGGAGAGGTTACTATAATTTTTTCCTGCGTTTTCTTTATTCCACCTGGGAATGTGAGCTGGAGGGTTTGCATCCCTTTGAACTGCCAGTGCTGTGGACAGGAGTGGGGAGGACAAGGAGCAATGATGTATGGAGTGGGTGCTGCAGCCACAAGGACAACCTGACAGAAGGAAGCTTTTGCATCAACCCAGATACCTCTTTGAGGTTGGGATCAGAGACATAAGTCTGAAAGAAAGAGCTTCACAATAACTAGAACCAAGCCTTCTTGACATAGTAGCCTAGTATATACTGTTTAATTTTACATCTGGGTTTTTTTATGCCTCAGGTAGGCTATGACCAAATGAAAAGGAAGTTTGTACTTTTTGTTGCCTGGCTAGACATGAATGATGAAACTACTAAATCAGGTCTGGCCTGACAGGAGGGATTTCTGTTTTCTTAATGAGCTAATTATATTTTTTCTTCCAAGTCATTTGCATTATTACGTGACTAGATATTCAATACTCTCTTACACATGCCCAGCATTGCACTGTGAGCTGGGAAAATGGCCATATTCTTATTGTCCATTTTAATTTGGGAAGCAGATAAATTACAGTTTGGCAAACTAAACTTATATGCAAATATTAATAAACACCTCTGCACAAAATGAAGATAAACAGAAGCAGAAAACATCTTGCATGTCCCTTCATATATTTCAGAGCAGCTTTCATTCCTAAAGACTTGCTCAGACCAGCCATTCATGTAAACAATAGTCTGTATTTATGTAATTTCTGCAGGACACTTTTGGTAGCAGAAGATTTTCGGTAATGAAGGCTGCCTTCAGGACACTCATATAGATCCAGAAGAGGTTTGGTGCATGCCCTAGTGAGGGTCCAAAGCAGCACTGGTTCCCTACCAGCACCCTGGATGAGGCCACCTTGATTCATGGAAGCAGAGAAGAGGCTCTGCTTTGATGTATATAAACCTCGAAGTGCCACTTGCCCTTTGGGTTTTTTGATCCTGACCCAGATGGGTTTTAAATAAAGATGTAGTCTTACTGCTCTTAAATCTGGGAGATCTGCACCAGAAAATCCTGCCCAAATCTTCCCTGATTGAAAAGTTCAAAACTGATTCTTCTGAGAGGAGCACTGGCTCATGGTTGCAACTTTTCTTCCATTAGCCTGAACAACGTTAACATCCCTATTGTTGGGCTTTTAAGCCCTTGTGAGTCAGTCTGGGATAACCTTAGGGGATGACCAGGATGATTCAATGCAGATGTCATTAAATGTACTCCAGACTCAGCCTTCAGCAAGTCTGGTCTCTAGAACTAGGTTAAATTAGAACCAACCAAAGCCACTGATATTGACAGTGCTAAACCACAGGAAAACAGCACAAAACAATGTTGGAAAATGCTCTCCTTAGTCTGTGTGTGTGTGAGGGAACCCAACCCCTTCTCTTTGTTTATTTAAAAAATAACAAATCATACACATACTTGTCTGCAAAGAGAGTTTGGTAATTTAAAAGCAGATTCTCCCAATAAAAGGACAGATGATTCTTCTATTGCAGCAATAATTTTAATAGGTTGAATACACAAAAATTCTGCTTGTCCCCTGTGTAATTTCTGAGATCACCATGAGATGATGTTAAAGGTCATAGCCTTTAATGTGTAGCTTTTCAGTCACTGCAATAAATTGCCAAGGAGCCTGCAAGTTTTTCTTGACGGACCAGCCTCAGTTATTAGAGAATTCAGCAACAGAAAGCATCAGAGAATGGCAGGCTTTATTTTTTCATGCAGAGTACTTATGCTTTTTATAGTAGCTAATCCATCAGGTTAATTTCATTGCTCAGGCAGGAATGCAGGCAGCAGACTATTTCAGGAGGGCAAGCAGGAGTCCCATAGAACAGGATCTTGTAGATTACATTTTTGCAGATAAGTTTTCAGTTATCTCCATGCTTTTGCTGGATGTGTGCAAACCCCTTTAGCCTATCATGCAGCTCATCCAAGTCCAGTGAAACCAAAGGAGAAGTTCCCCTTGATTTCAGTGATCTTTGGACCAGGCTTCATGAGTCACTGTTCACTCATGAAAAGGACCCCTTGCCAAAATGAATGTCAGTGGGGTGGATGGTCGTGTGCTATTTAACATGCTTCATTATTTCTAAATACTTCTGCAACTGTTTTAAACTACAATGTATGCCACTTTTCCACTCATGGTTGCTAGAAGGAAGACCTGGGCTGAAGAGGCATAGGTATCAAAAATGTATGTGGACGTGTTCCTCGTGAAACCAGGGCTAAGAAAACTGTCCTGACGTGATCTGCCCCTAATATCAAGTCAGGATGAAAATGCCACATATTGAACCTGTTTCTTCCACATGCATTTTTCTAAAATCTTCTTCAGTCCAGGACATTTGATAACATTAATTCTTAAAGCAGCAGTACATCAGATATGAAGGGAAACAGGACTTGGTTTCTAGCACTGATAATCAAAATGTCAGTCTCTGCCAAGCTCCAGAGTGTGTTGTTTTACTCCTCACTGCCTGTACTGGACTGTTCCCTGCCCGACCCCTTGCTGCTATGTGTGGTGTCAAAAGCTGAGAACCAGAAGGCAGAAAACTCTTAGCTGAAAATACTTGTTCCAAAAGAGAACAAATTTTTAGAGTATATTTATTTGTATGACCTTCTTGATTCACTTACATTTCATTCTGATAAAATATTAGAGGTGGTGCAATACCATTAGTAGTCTTTATGCACAGATGAATGGTATTTTTGATGTGATTTTGTTGGCTACCATAAGCACAATAAGCAGGAATAGATTGTGGAAGAAAAAAATTTCAATAGACTTACCCTCACAAGGAAACACTAAACAGATGAACAGCTTCCTAGAATCTGAAGGACATCCAACAGTTCACCACTCACCCTGAATACTTTCACCCTCGATCCTATGCCACTTAGATCTGCAAATTAACACTTGAACATTAAAACAGGTGAGTGTTTTATTAATCACTGACTACCTGGTGCTCTTACTCGGGCCAAGACCTCACTGTCAGGGTTCACAGGCCAGTGTGGAGCAGAGGTGGATGCAGGTAGGAGTGCTCTAGCAATGATGGTTGTCATCTCATTGGAAGTTTCAGTGGAAGAGGCTCTCAGCAAATCCCGTGGCATTCAACAGGAAATAAGTCCTGCACCTAAGGAGGAACAACCCAATCCACCAGTGTACACTGTCTGGGCAGAAGCTCTGCAAAAAGGGATCTGGGGGTCCTGGTGGACATGAGCCAGCAGCGTGCTGGGCTGGGCAAGTGTTGCCAGTAGGTCAAAGGAAGTGTGTCTTCCCCTCTGCTCAGCACTAGGGAGACACATCCAGAGTACTGGGTTCCATTTCAGGCTTCCCAGTACAGGAAAGACATGGACATGCTGGGGTGAGTCAACCAACCAGCCATCAGAAGAGATGTATAGAGAACATGGTGCCAAACTCTTCCTGGCAGTGCAGTGGATAGGGTTACAACAGGACACAACAGACACAAGCTGAAACTGGAGAAATTATCATTAGATACAAGGGAAAAATATTCATTCAGAGGCAGGTCAAACAGAGAAGTAGACTGCAATAGCTGAGAGATGCTGTTGAATTTTCATATTCAGAGTTTTTGAAGCTCTGGTGAGCAACCTCCTCTCACTAGTCCAGCTTTACATAGGGGTCACAGCAGCAGTCCTCTGGAGGCCCCTTTGAGCCTCTGTGGATCTGTGACTACAAACTGCTGAATAAATCTTGTTCAACACTGCTGCCAGTCTCCTTGTCTTCACATCTTGAAAAGCCTTGGCAGCAGAAGAGGCCACAGCAGCTGTCATCAGGAGAAGGAACAGCTCCCTCCAAGGGCCAACCTGCCAAGTGACACTGGCACAAACTTCTGACAGTAGCTGAGGGGAGTCTGGGGAGTTAGTAGACTAGAAAAATCATGAGCAAATACTTAGGAGCAGCAGTCATTGTAATGGAAACAGATAGAAAATCTGCAAACCTTTCCCAAGAAGTTTCTTTTCTAAGTAGTTTCTACGTTTCAGGTGAATCCACCTTTTGCACTGTATCTTCATACACTGCCATGGAGAAAGAGTGGCAGCAAAGAGATCATCACTTGTCTGTGTTCCTGTGCTACTCAGAGGAGCTGAACTCCTGAACAGAGGTGGGCAAAGTAATCTGGAGGTGTGGAAACATTTCTGCTTGTATTTACAGCTCTGCTATAACACAGATCCTTAAAAACATTCCACTTGGCTAAAGGAGTTTTATATTCACAACTGAAAGGAAACGCTTCACTATTATATCTTTTACTGACTTTTGCCCAGAGAAGATATAAATCGTTTGAAGATATAAGTGTCTTGTCCCTGGATAACAGAGAAGTCCTGGTACTGACCTGGTGTCCTGGCTTCCCTTCCTCTTTCTGTCCTGTACTGCTCTGAGTCAACACCATAGCAAGAAGGAAAATTACCTGGGAAGCAAAAGCCTTGTTGAAAGAAACATTTAAAAGTTAGCTTTTCAAGAAGAGTTTCTTTCAAAATGTTGGTTTGAAATGAGGTACAGTGGTATGAATTGTAGTCAAAAAAAAGGAAATCATCTTAGAGATGGGAAGATGCTTTGCCTCAGCAAATGTGCCTTACTTATTTTTTCCTCAAAATACATCAGCAGTGATTGCAAAAGAATCCGAGGAGTGAATGCAAGCATTGCAAAAGGACATATGGAAGTCAGGAACTGATATCATCTACATGCATATAAAGCTGGCATGAGACAGCAGGTCATATTTATTTCTGTGCCCTGGAAGGGGCATGCAGTTGTTTCACCTCTAATTATGCAGCATATTTTTGACTGAGATGTCTCTTTCCTTCAGCTGCACTTGTTAAAAGCATTGAAGCACATGCTAAACTCTATGTGTGTGAGTAATGCTGCATTCACTTAACAAAGGCACTAATGACTTAATCTCCTTAAGACTCCTATTAATTCTTAGAACATTTATTTCCTACTGTGGGAAGTACTATGACAAGCAAGATTATGACACAGTGGACAAAACTCGTTGGTGTAGAGTATAGGAGATGGAAAGACTTCTGAAGAAAGCATCTGTCATACTACATTAATTATCTGAGCCTGTAATACTGAGGCTCAGTTTTGCTTTCATGTCACTGACACACAGCTTATAGGTATGCACCCATGTAGAAAAGATATGACAATAAATGTCATCACAGGAAACCCCATTCAAAATTCTTTCATCTAATTGGAAATATGAAAGGAAAATTATGGGAACATCACTTCAGCCAGGAAGGTGTTCAGCTCAGAAACCTGCTCAGGAAATTTGTCTTGATCATGGAGTTGAAAAGAAGAATCTTTTGGGCTCCTGAAACGCCTGGTACTCCTTTCTGTTCAAAATAAACTGCTGACTCTAATGACTGTCCTTTCAGAGATGGTCTATTTTAAAACAGTGGAGTTACACCAGAAGGAATGGTCACTGGAATGACAGCGTGCAGTGAAGCAAGGCAAGCCAGGATGGGGGTTGAATCATCTGCAAAGGGACTCCTTTCATGCTCATGATTTAGAACTGGACTTCACATTAAGTCCTGTGAAACCTGGGGATTGGGAAGAAAGAACTGACAGCCAGAGGCTCAACAGTTGCATTTGTGGTGCTGAGAGGAGGACACCCTGTGGCATGGTCTGGAGCAGATTTAGCCTTCCTATAGAGCCATGTGTGCTTGATATTTTGTCTGCTATTGAGTATCTGCTTAAGTGCTTTACTGAACTGGGTTCTTAAATGTAAAACTATATTCTGTCTCTAGGGAGCCCATGGTGTAATGCTGGGTGTTTCAGTGGTAGGGAATTGCATCCTGTTTTGTCTCCTGCTTATTAGTGAGCAACCTCTGACAGTGCAAGATCTTACAAATCACTGTAAGTTTGTCCCAGTCTAAACCCAAAGTGCCCATGTGCTCTTCTGGAGCACGAAGGAGCCCTGAAATTCCTTCCTTTAGTGCATTTCTACTGGTGGTGGATTTACCCACACCCTAACAGAACATTTCTGGGACAGTTAGTAAGCATTTGCCAGTTTTCCTGGGTTCCCTCAGTCATTCTTCATTGCTTGGGCCATGTCCTACAATGTAGTACAACTGCTTTCTGCCATTATAATGTAATTAGGATTTATTTTTGTTCCTGAGTACACTGTCAAAGCTATTCATGAAATATATAAGCCTCAACAATAATAAATGTGATCTATCTCTTGATGTGTATAACAATAGAACTAGAAAAACAATATGTCTTTGTGCATAGGATTTGCTTTTTCAAAGAGGATTTAACCAAGTTAAAAAACAAATGATAGTTAGACCTGCATGACCACATAGGAATCAGCATACAGAGCTGCTGTGAGTGTTGTTTTGCTGCATTTTTTATGGCTCCTTTCTGAATTATATGGCTCCTCCCCAAACAACACTGGGACTCAAGGAGTAAGATGCTGATTATCTCTTTTATGAAATGCATGAAGTGAGAATTGCAGGTTTGTTGTCACTCTTGGTGATACAAAATGCATTAAAAATACAAATATGTAGTAAGATCTGGTCTTTGAGAAAAGATGCTGCCTTTTCAGTGGTCCCATAACCACTAAAGTTCCTCAGAGTTATCTCAATCAGTCAAACCTCCATCAGCTCATAAGAGCCATGATTACAAGGGGATTATCTCACCTTTGCAGGGTCCTTCCTCCTGCTGAACACTCACTCCACACAATTATAGAAAGCTGCTAGAAACTAGTCCTCAGCACTCAAGTTAAGGTACAAAGCCTGTGTGTTCTAGGGAAATAAAAAACGTGTTATTTATATTACAGTATTTATAATATCCATTATAATTATATGTAATATATATACATAAATATATAATTGTACACTGTATGCATTTATCCTGTTTAAACAAACACTAACTGCAGTTATAGCTTGCTTCAGTAAATAGAAAATAAACACTGGAATTATTTGCATGAAATGGAGACTTGCAGAAAATACCTAAAATCTCTTATCTCCCTTTCAAGAAAATTACAAGGAGTAAAAGCAACACAGTTCAAAATAAGGGACCAAGACCATGGAAATATTCACATGATCTACAAACAGACAAGTATCCTTTGAACAAGTCATATTTCCTTTGTGTATAAATGCTTTTAGAATTGTTTTGGTTGGAAAAGACCTTTAAGATCATTGAGTCCAACTACGAACCTAACACTGCCAAGTCCACCACTAAACCATATCCCTAAGTGCCACATCTATGTGTCTTTAAATACCTCCAGGGATGAGGACTCAACCACCTCCCTGGCCAACCTGTTCCAGTGCTTGACAGCCCTTTCAGTGAAGAAATTTTTCCCAATATCCAACCAAAATCTATTCTGCAGACTAAGTTAAAGCTTAAAGCATAAGTTTTTAATCTTTGCTTAGTCTTTTTTAACAAACTGGTATGAAGCCTGACACTTCCTCTCTAAAAGACACAAATAAAATTGGGATTTCAGCTTTAAAATGGTGTCTGATGAATATCAGTGTGAAGTGTGCAGGATTTAACAAGCAAGTGGGCAAGCCTCCAGTTTGGCCTGAGCAGAGTTGTGGTAGCTCCCACTGAGAGCCATGGACCCATCAGACTTTTGGGATGGTGCCTTCTGGCAATGATGCCCATGGGCTCAGCTGGTTGTTCTTCCATCTTGATTGCCAAATTTTCTATTCTGGACATTTTTATTGATGCTATAATCCCTAGATTTCTTGCTATTGTCCTATATTTGCAGTGTTCCTATTGCCTTGCTTGTTCTGCCTGACCATCATTCTTCTGCTGCCTTGCACATCAGCTGCCCCTCACCAGTCAAAAATGCAGGAAGTCACAGACAGTTGAAGTGATGGGAACCTCTGTCCCAAACATGGGTCATTTTGGAAAGCCAAAAGAGGATGTGTGGCCCTGTTTCAGTGGCTGCAGCAATGTGAAGGGGGGGATGCACAGCCCTGGACTGCCCTGGGAAGGGTCAGTGCTGCCTTTGCCTTCTCCTCCCACATCACTCCCTACAACAAAGCAGTTCTCTTGGTACCTCTTATGAAAAAGAAACAGGTAATGGGAGCTGCCAGGTATGCAGGAATAGGGAGTCTCTATGTCTGCTCTTTATAATTCAACAGGATTGTAGCAAATAAATGCCTCCCCAGGTCATCCTTGCAAAGGAGACCCTTTAAGTCCAAAATGCTGACTGACTCTTCAGATTGACCTTGGGCATCATCTGGCTACCAGAGTTGATTATAAGGGTGAGATCTTTCTTTATTTCATATATACACACAGATCTGCCTTTGTCTTGTGTGTTTCTCTTTGTTTTCCTCTACTTAGTCTGCCCTTGCAGTCCCTTCTAAAATGTCTATGAAGAAAGTCTGTGGGATTAGTTCAGTAACTTTCTTCAGAGGATTTCAATCTAGCATGATAATTTTCATAATATACATAGCCAACAAATGTGTTTCATTTATATACAAAGCCTGAATTCAACAGTGATCTTTATGTGGGAAACCTTTTCTGGCCATTAGTTTTCAGTATCTCTAGTGTCTGCAGTTACTGTTTGTGTCACAGTTGGCTTTTCAGAAATATTTCCATGTGAAAATTCTGTCTGTATGAAGGGAGGATCAAACCAGTTGTCTGAGCCATTTTCCTTCTAAATTGTGTTGTGTTGCCATGACTGAAACCTTGTGATCCTGGGCAAAATTACTGCTGCCTGTGAACAGATGCAAGAGGAGCTGGATCCACTTGGCAGGTGGAATCCAGAGCCATAGACCCACAGACTGCACATTTTGGGCTCACAATGAGTGATCTTCAGAGAGCACAGTATTGTATTTCCATTTAAGATTTCAAAGCCCTTCTTAGCTGACACATTTGGGAACATAATCCCAAATAAGAGCAGGAATGATCCATTACTGAAAAAGTTGGCTTAAGCTGATATGCAGGCAATTCCACTGGCCTTGACCTTTTCGAAAATGCATGGGAAAACTTTTATTTCCCTCTCACCAGCCATTTCTGCCTGGTTTTGTTTATTTGCCTTTGTAGACTAGGAACTATCTGGGGCAACGTCTGTGCTGTGTTTGGTCCTTGCCTGTCAAGACACACAAATTGTTGTGAGTCAGACGATGTCTTCATTTGCATTCACGCTTTGCTGCGCTCTCAGCAGCTTTACTGGGTGGAAATGGAAGCAAGATTTAACTCCAGAGATTACAGATCTGTGTGAATGTTTGAATACCTTATAAGTCTGTGACTTTTGTCCAGTAATAAACGTCTTGATGGTGTGAAGTTAGAAGAGAAATTAAAGACCCTAGTAATATATAGAGGATAACACTGATCCAGGTAGACACTGAGTGTTTGGCACTTAAGCCCCTTTGTGGCTTTGGATATTGTGTGACTTACTCCCATTTCTCCAAGGGAGATTGGTTCAAGTGTCAGTATTTATATAGGGAGTTAATGGCAAGTACTGTTTACTAAAGTCCTCAATTAAGCAAGCTGGATGAGTCCTATCAAACTAGAATGAAGGTGGGATGGTAAAAAAATAATTTTAATAAAGAAAATGTCTGCAAAACATGAAACTCAACAGGAGCAACTCCAGGGAGATGAACTTACTGTAATTGCTCACGGAGAGGCTGGGTTTTGCCTTGCAGCAACCAGCACATCTCCTTTTCTGTTTGCTGCCTTCTGCACTTGACAGACAGGCAGCTGAGGAAAACAGCTCTCATCCAAGTGCAGGGTCATTTGTCCCCTTGGTTCTGTGAAATTCAAATTCCTCAGACACAAATCTCTTTCTGCTGTAAATGACAGGGAGCTCAGGTTACAGTGGCAGTTCAAGGGAGGAATATCTCACATCCCATAGGGGGAAACACAGACACATTTCCCTTCTGTGGGGAGCTTCCTCTGTGCCTGGTCTTGCTCACAGTTTACTTCCTTTCTTTATTCATAAAATGTGGGTTATTTCAGGCCCTCCAATCTGGCCTGAATTCATGCCCATCCAGGCTGTAAAACTTCAGAAACATTGTCTATTCTTGTCCCTGTTTTTATGGGTTGTTTAGTAAATATGCTGCTTGTCCCCAGAAAATTTGTTTTTCTTTTCATACAGATTTGCAGTGACCACTCTGAAGGTGTGACAGCACTGGAGCAATAAATGGAAAAGAAGGATACCTGAAGCCTCCTTAAGCTATATTTTGACAGCCCCCATTGAAATGACACAGGGTGCAGACCCTTCTTGTCATCATCTTGTCACCATTGCTGCCAGCACTTCTGGCCTTATGCAGAGCATGGAAGGGTTCCCACTGACAGCAGTGAGTGCAGTGTAAAGCATGGGGGATAATTTCTATGCATATCGCCTTGCCTTTTTTTATGTGAACTTGTCTGATATAGCATCCTGGGATGAAACCCCACAACATCCTCTCTGCCTGCTACTGATGCTTTAGAGTAGCTAAAGAGTAGCTATTTGGCCAGTCACTTTCTACCTCCGTTGGCAAGTAGGGTGTGCAGAGGAAGGAAGTTAATAAGATGAAGTGCTTCCAGCCCTCTGGCAGCTCACATTTTCAGGAGAGAGGAATGTGGCTGCATTTCAGTGCATCCCAGCCATTTGCAGTCAGTGCATCAGCCACTGGGAGTAGCTCTCATTCGGTTGTGCTGTGATGGCGAGGTGGTGAGAAGCAGAAGAAAAATAGAGGCTACTCAGTCTTGAAAGACAGGCTCGGCTATAACCAAGCAGTTTCAGAAGCCAGTCAGGTGGGAGGCACTCACAAGGCATGGAGGAGGGTCTGCAGTCATCTGCCTGTGCCTGAGCAAAGGCATGCTCAGGCGCCCCAGGGGCTGCAGGAATACTCAGGTCTCCACCCCCGGGGGAAGAAGATCCTTCTGCACTAAATGTGGGATGTTATGAATGGCTGGACTGCAGATGCACGCTTGCCATGGATACAACAGTATGAATAAATTTAAACTGGCTTGGTTTTGATGGGGCTTGAGACAGTGTGAGACACCCCGACCAGGGCTCCCTGAAGCTGATGGGGACAGGAATACTGCCCTTGAACCACCTTTCTGGCATGGACAAGTAAGGACTGATCTCCCTTCAGCAGGGTGGTAGTGGGAGCCTTGCAACATGCACAGAAAAAATAGATTAGTTTTATTGTTCCCAACACAAACATTCCTTTGAAAGTGCTCTTGCACATTCACAGCATGGCAAAGCTGCAAGTGAAGCAAGTGCTAAATCAAATTCATTACTTTTCTCACATAGCCATGAGAAAAGGCACAATTATACTAAAAAAAGTAACACCATCAGCCCCTGTAGATGTGAAAGGCTGATTTACACCCCCTCTCACACTTATGTGGCCTCAGTAACAGCACTGGAGTCACATAAGCAGTATTTGACCACTATTTGGTAGTTTATTAGTTATGGATATAATTAGTAATAATTCTTTGACAATTTATCAAGAGAATTATGGTAAGAAAGACAAGAACAAGAGTCAAGGTGCATTTAAAAATAAAAGATTGTGATACTGGCTTCTCTAACAACAGGGTAGTGGGAAAATTGCCTCTGTCTATGGAGACTTTGCATTTACCAGATGTTTAATAATTGAGAGTCCTGCCAGTGGCTTTTAAAGAGGTGAATTAGACATGATAAGTTTCAGAGTTAATAATTTCTGTTACTCATTTGAAACACGATCTGGTATTTGCAGAATAATTACTAATGTTTTGACTCTAGCATGGTGTCTTTAAAGAGTCTTCAACAATGTCTATCACTTGAATAGGTTAGGAGAGATGATCTTATCTGTCCCCATGAAACAAATGCTTTGGCTGTGCTTTGCATCATCCATTCATAAACTCTCTCTGTTTTAGAATATCTTTTCAAGAAATCTGCCGGGGTGAAGCTGAAAAAAAAACCCCACTTTTAGAAATGGGAATTTGAAATGTTTCAACAGATCTAAGATGAACTTATTTTACTATCCGTTGCAGGTGAACAAGCACCCATTAACACCTCTTACCTGAACTTCAAAATTCACAGTAATAAATCTCAGGTTGGGTCCACCAGCAATGCAATATTTCCATGAGGCTGCTCTATCCATAGTAAATAGGTAACTATGGAGACTGATGAACATTTAGCTGTAATCAAGGAAAAAAGAGTGGGAAAATCAAAGTTTTCTTTTCTCATTTGTATGCTTAGGGTATGCTTATATGTGCTGATTTTTAACAGCTGTCTGCATCAGTTGAAGTGTGCACCCAAGCCAGGTCTAAAATCTGCAAATCCCACCTCAGGGAATTTTCAGGGAAAGAAATTAAAGTCACTGGTAATGCTAAAAACTCCACTAACCTGATCCAGAGAGAGAGCTTAGAAGGAAGAAACTCTTATTGAATACATACATATTTCATGTTCATTATTTTCCAGTCTCTACGGGAAAGGAAAAATATATGGCTTGAGAGCTTAACACCTGCTGCAGCACTGCAGAGCAAAATGCAGAGGTGCAGGAGAACAGCACGAGGGGCTTTCATCATTTGCTGCTGCTGGTCCTCCTTGCTCAGAGGTCTGAGCTGGGGAGATTGCTGGGGAGCATATGTACTTTTGTATTCCTGAGTTGTTTCACATTCAGTGGGTACTCTGGATGTGTGCTGTATCCACAGAGCCTCACTGACATCAGAAATCAGCCTCACTAACATAATCTGTTTTGTACTGCTGTCATTAGCTGAGAACAAAAGCTCAAACAGAGAGATCCTAAGCTGTCGAGTGTGATCACTGCAGCTAAAAAGTAAACAGGTGAATTTTGCAGCATCCAAAAAGTCATCTGCTGAGCAACAAGGAGGCAGATTTGCTGCTGTGAGTTGTGTGTGAAGTGGGAGGTATGGCATGCTCACACCATGAGTTTGTGCTGGTGGGTGCTCCAGTGAGGTCTCTGTGTACTTCTGGAGATAAATAGCTAGCCATGCTTAGCCATGAGAATTAACCTGAATGGGATTCAAAGGGAATGGAGCTTAAAAATTATCCTGAAAGACGGCAGAGATCGGGCAGAGATCCTACAAGCCAGTGGAATGTGTGAATATGCCTAATCTTCTATCTGGAGCTGACTATAACATCTTCCTTCAGCTTTGACCCCTGCACCTTCAGGTGACAGCATGTGACTAGTATGGACCATCTCACTCCAAGGAGTGAAAATTGTAGGAATTGTGCCTCTGAAACTCTGTGTTTTATTTTACATCTCAGTGAGTGCCATACTTGCAGCAGATTAGTGGAAGGTGTTTCACTGGAAATTACTCACTCACTTAAGAACACTCAAGTGTTCTTAACAGATATTTTTCTGGAAGCTCTCCCCTCTAGACACACAAGTCTGAGCTAGTATTCCTGCTCTGGTTTTCCTCCTCCTTTGTAGCTGATGGGGGAAAACTGGAGCATATATGGATGACTCACTGGTCTGTGGAGCATATTGACCTGGGACAAGCCAATTTCCATTTCCCACTGCTGACATTTGAGACAGCAGATGCAGGAATTTCAGTTGCAGGCATGCATGCTCTGTCAGAAGACTCCCCCTTTGGACCTGCCCAGGTCTCATTTCCAAGCCTCAGGCTGCATTGTTCATTTACACAGTAGAAGATGAGAAGGTAAGTCACAAGTTAAATTCTATAGTTTGCTACCTGAAATTCTCCTCATTATCAGGATCTGTTCCTCAGTCAGAAAAATTGTTAACCAAGTCCTTTCCACTTGCATAATTTAACACTCAAATTCTCATTCCAGTTTTGCAGCAGGTACTTTTCATTAATAACACATGTACAGCCTCAGCATTATTAGGATGGCATCTAGCTAGAAGTCATCCCAAATTCTTACTTTCATGAAACAATTCTCCTTGGTGGAAGCTCATTCTGCCTACCTGTGTACCTCTGCTAATAAATTTTTAATGGCTTCAACTATTCTTTCCTTAAGTAATACAGACACAAGCATTAGTCTTGGATCCTAGCTTCCATAATTTCTTGTATATGTATTTCAATAGATAAGTGTTATTTACATATAAGTATATCTACATACACTAGCTATACACATACGTGTTAAAATTTCAGTATGTATATATAAATATGAGACTCAGCTGTATGTTCACAAGTCCAGTTAGCCTGATGAGATTCATCCCAGATACTGAAAGACTTAAAGAATGTTATTTCAGGACTGCTCTCAACCATCTACCAAAGGTCTTGGGAGTCTGGGAAGGTCCCTGCTGACTCAAACTTAGCCAGTGTTATTCCAACCTACAAGAAAAGACATAGGGAGCTACAGACCTGCTAGTCGAGCCTCAGTTCCAAGAAAAAATATGGAGATCATATTGAGTGCTACTGAAAGGCATTGAAAGAACAATGCAATGATCAGGCACAGTCAACATGGTTTCACAAAGGGAAAGCTGCTTTACTGATTTGATAACTGCAATAACGAAACCCACCTAGTAGATGAAGGGAAGGCAGTGGATGTAGTTTTTCTGGATTTTTAGTAAGGCTTTTGGTAGTGTCCCTCACAGCATCCTTCTGGACAAGTTGTCCAGCTGTGGGATGAGTGGATTCACAGTGTGCTGGGTGGGTTCCAGGGCTCAAATAGTTGTAGTGAATGGGGCTTCATCTGGTGAGAGTCACCAGTGCTGTTCCTCAGGGTTCAGCTCCAGGAGTAGTCCTGTTTAATGTATTTATCAATGATCTGGATTCAGCTGCTGAATGCACCATTGGCAATTTTGTTGATGATACCAAACTGGAGGTATTTACTCTTTTGAGGGGCAAGAGATGGTGCAAACCTTAATCAGGGATGCTCATGTTAGGAGCATGATGTTAGGAAGCATTTTTTTACCAAGTGTGGTCAAACACTGGAACAGGTATCTTATTGTCGTGGTTGATGCCCCAAGTCTGTCAGTGTTTAAGATGCATTTGGATAATGCCCTTAATAACATGCTTTAAGTTTTGGTCAGCCCTGAAGTGTCTGGGCAGTTGGATTAGAGAGTGGATTGTTGCCGATTCCTTTTACTGACCTATTCTATTCTATTCTATTCTATTCTATTCTATTCTTGGAGGGGTTATAATAGTTGGAAAATCTTTGCCCTACCTTGATAACAAACATACATAAATTTGACATGAGGCTTGACTACACCTTGTTTTCTTTACCTGCTGTCCCAGAAAGCAAAAGATTTTATGAACAGAGTATTTTGTCATGCAGCTGCCTCTCCACTGTCTGCTGAGGTATGAAGCTTGGTGGAGAAAGCAACTGTGCTTCCTCTGCAGGGACATCTGCTGGGTGACTGCTCTGATGTCTTCATTTCTCCTTTTAGATATTTATTACTGAGGTTTATCCCTTATTTTTATAAATCACTGGTGTGATTCTCTGCTCTCAAAATTGAGCTCTCCACTCAAGCCAAGTGAAATACCATCAAGCCCATCACCACTTGCAGTGATGAGTGATTTGCTTTTAGAGGGTTTGAAGAGCAGCCTGGTTGCATGCTGCCCTGGCAGCCACTCCTGTGACACTAGAAGATACCCTGGGGTGTTGGAAACAGCTTATACCATCCTCCTTTCTATAGCTAATTTATCTAATGGATCCAAGGTGAGGTCTGAAGGTATAAGGACCATTAACTTCTTCACGCTGTTTCCAGCTCTTCACCCTCTCACATGCACACACATGCCAGCATTTATATTCAAACCCACCTGTTTCCTAGGAGTGCAGCTGTACCAGTTCTGTCCACCTTTAATTAATTGCTATAGGGAAGATATTAAGATGTGAATAAGAGCATAAAATTCCTTCAAAAGCTTACCTGTCTGTCCAAAACAGCAAAGAGGAAAATTAAACTAATTTTCAGAGGGATTACTTTAATCAGTGGTCCCAGGTCGAGGAGAGTTCAAGCTAACCTTCTAGAAAAGGAGTTTGCTGTACTAGGCTTAATGGAACAATTTTAATCAGTGAAAGAGTAAACCAAGTAGGGTGCAGCTGAAGGAATTTAATTTTATAGCTATGCCCACCTCAAACTTTTTTCAGTGGATGGATAACTTCTGTCTCATAACTGTAGACTGTAATGAGGATCTCCTACATACTGTCTACATTTGAGGCTGCCTTTCTTATTTCTCAGCGTAATTTGTGTTTCTCCCGTCCTCCCTTTTTTCCAGGCTGGCATTAAATTGATGTTTCTAAGAGATGTGGCACACCCTCTTCCTTTCCTCTTTATTATTTTTCAGACTTTATTTTGACACCTTGTCTCTTAATATTTCTCCTCCCAACTTACAAGTTGGAAGAATTTCTCTCACTTTTACACATTTTGTCTTCACAAACTGTTTAAAACCGGAATCATCCCATGGGACTCCTTGGTGTTTGCTATCATGTAAATCTATTATAGCTGGGAAAAGTTAAATGCTATGAGTTAGTTTTGCATGTTCTTTGATAAAAAAAAATCAAAACCTTTGAATTTATGTCCTAGCAAGCAACATATTCTTTTGGTTTTCTTCTAGTCTTTTACCTTAGACTTGTAATTTGAGTGCAACATACTCAAAATTCTATTCAGTTTGCATGGGAGGGAAAAGTCTTTACAAAAAGTAATTTTTACAGACAGCCTGTTCCTGGAATGTGTTGCACTCCTCTCCTGTGGGCAGTTAAAAAAAGCCACAGAAAAAATATTGTATGAAGGTGTTGCTTTGTACCGAAAACTTTGGGGTCCTCAATTTAGAGGAATTAAAGGCAGGCATTTGAACTGATGCTTCTCTGACCTGCAGTTTCATGAGCTGCAATGTGAAATGTAGGGGATGTCAGTCTGCAGACCTGGGGGCACGAACAGCTACATGGGGAAGAAGTTTTCAAGCTCACCCCTCTGTGATGCTATTGGAGAGCTGTGTAATTATGGGCACCACCTAACTACTGCCCCAGCTGGGCCTCCCGTGTTAGGAGTAGCCCAAACACCCAGTGCCTCACAACTCACAGCTCCTGCAGCAGAGGACACACGCGATGCTGCACTGGGCAGGGGAGGAAACTGGCAAGTTAAGGCCAAAGGACGCTTTTACAAAAACAAGGTATATAACACAGATCCTTTCCCCTCCATGGCCCCGCTCCCGAGACATTTGCAAAATACCCAACCACCCCTGGCTGGGCTGCTAAGGAGCACAGGGGATGTGGGGACAGGCAGCTGCCAGGGACCCCATGGGTGCTGCAACAGCTTACGCCCCTCTTGGGTGAGCAACCAGCATCAGATGCAGGCATAGCTCTGTAGGGTCATTCTTTAGAGCTCCAGACCTTAAATCTGAGTAAAAAGATGCTCCCAGGACTGCTGTGACTTGACTTATGTGGAAAAAGAAAATTTCTCTGGCATGTCATAATGATGAATTTGGCAAGAACTGCATGAAATATCATCTCTGCAGCCTGGACAAATAGCCTGTCAGTATCAAGTGCAAGAGCAGCTGGGGTGAGAGACTGGAAGTGAAATGCAATATTCCCCTGCAACACTGCATCAAGCTGAGGTACCATGCCCAGGCTCTGCTCCACTCAGAGCTGTGTTTAGTTAAAAGCTGCTCCAAAGTTTCAGGGGAGGAGAGGAGCTGCCAAGGACCCATTCACTCTGCACCAGCCCTTGCAGATCAGCTTGGGTAACTGCCTCTCTTTGATCTCTGCCCCTGTTGACTGAGCTCTATTTAGCTCCCATGACCTCTCCTCTCTCCCACATACACCCTTTGCCTTGAGCTGTAGCCAGAGGAGACCTCAGTCCAATGACTAAATTCGAGTGGAAAATGCCCTTTTGCACATTTCATGCTGGTGAACGAGTTGTTTTCCCAGTGGAGTTTATAGTATTTAGGGGAATGACAAAAGCTCTCCTGGCAAACTGCCATGAAGAAGATTTCTGTGTCTCTCCAAGGCCATCTCCAGGCATGGCTCTGTCAGCTGAACCTGCAATTTCTTTAATCCTCAGGCTGACATAATTCTGAGGGCAAAACTCCTTAAATATTCAAGGCATCCTTGAGCCACTGTACTTAGTCTGTGTGTCACAAGCTCTTACCTGCTAGTCACCTGGCAAAAAGATTTGGAAAAAACAAACTTGTGCAGGACATAATTCTGCAAATGAAGTCTGAGCTGGAGCCAATAAAGAGCCAGGATCACAAGAAATAAGTTATTCTGTGGTTAAGTCAGTGGCTGCTGAGATGTACGGATCAGAGCAGGCAGAAATGCAACTGCAGCAGTGAGAGGAACAAGGCAAAAGGTGTCTGGGAATGTGTGCTTGTTTATGATTAGTCCATGGATTATGGAGTTTTGTGTCTAAAACTAGCAATTACTGACTGGCTGGCCACAGAGCAAAGAGCTTAAAAATGTAGCAAATTCGGGATTTTAAAATAGGGTATAATTTAGTTGGAAGATTTACTAAGCTTTATATCATATCAGAGCAAGTTTTAACTCTTTGCAGCCATATAGCTAATTGAAAGAGCATCCTTTCTTTGTCTTCATCAAGGGCTTTCACAGGATAAATTTTTTCACCAGTTTGCGAAATATCCTGCTAAATATCCTTTGCTCCCTCTTCTAGCTACTGACTTTTAAATATGATACCTATACTTCTGATTTTCCCATTACCCTACAATTTTCTGTGTTCTTGATTCCCTCTCCTACATAATAGTGCTAAATTGTTCCAAAGAGTTCCACAATTGAGCTAAACATTGCATAAAAAAGCACTTCTATTTGTTTGTTTAAAACCTACTGTCCAGTAGGTTTTAAATTTTAATATTAGATATTCAAAGTCCTTGTATTGTGTGGAAAATCAATTGTTTTTCCCTATTACTTTTTCCTATCACTCTAGCACCAGTTCTTGTCTGTGCAGAGTCCCATGTCTAATCTCTCTCTGCATGCTGAAGAATCTAAAACTATATTTTCCTGCTCTCAAAAGAAGGTTTTCCATATACCTTATCTCTGTGGTTTTCAAATTTATCATATTTTAAAGCTCGGATGATTGACACTGCAAGCAATATTGGAGATGCATTTATATGCTTTTATAAGGTGGTAAAATCATATTTCCCATTTCCTTCTCTCTTCCTGAGATGCAAAAAAGGTTGAACACGGCATCCTGAACACTCATCTACTGCTTCTACCTATACTACCTAGATTAAAAAAATATATTAAATCCAAATACACCAACATGTACTCTACTGCAACAGTCATACTGCTGACCACTCCTCATAGTTTACTTGTTTTTCTCTGATCACTGAGTGACATTTCCAGACTAGTCACATTGATATCAAGGGCTCTTCTCTGGCTCATAAGGGGTAATTCAGAGGCTGTGGATGGGGATGTTGCAGTCACGATAATTTTCTCCTTGAGTTTAACTATGCTTTTGTTTGCACTCAATTTCACCTGCAAGCTCATTGTCCACTTATTTAGTATTCTGGTGACAATTCTTGCAGACAGTTTTAGATTAGACTATCTTGATTTATTTCATATTATCTTCAGGCTGTGTAGCACATATTGCAACTCCTTTTCCAAAAGCATATTGAACTGTGTCACACCCATACAAAAATGGTTGGTGCAGGTATGTACAGAATACCTGGAATGGTCCCAGTATAGAACTTCATGCACCCTGCCAGAAACCTGGTTTTTAATAGGCAATCTCTGGCTTCTTACTATTAATCATATATTAACCTGACAAAGAACTTCCTTTCTACCCATGGCAGACCAATTTATTTCAGAACTGACGGCAGGAAATTTTGTGCTGGATATCAACTGGACCACAATGTTTCACAATGTGTGCCTGCCAGTACTCACACATTTGAAATGTGGGTTTTGAAAACACTGCCTGTAATCCTGTAATCCTGTAATCCTGTAATCTCCTCCTTTGAAACAGAAAGGTTGAATGTGAGAGGAGCAGTTACCCTCTCCAGGATGCACCTGGGAAATGGGGACAATTTATGCAGCTGCCACCACATCAGAGCCTTATGTGTTGTGGGTTGTAAGGCATTTGCACGGTGTGGCAGAGGCAGGTTGGCTTAAATGATGGGAAGGTTCAGCACAGCCAGACTAATGATGGGTGGCGAAAATTCAGATGGCTGAAGACAATTACTGAATTTTAGATGGGCTTTGAGAAATTAAATGAGTTCAATGGCTGTTCTACCATCTAGAAATCGGTAATACATTAGTGGATGAACTGGAAGTAATGTTTGAGAGTCTAAAAATAGTCAGCATATACCACTCCTTCTGCTTCCCTTGGAGTGCTGAGAACATTCAGTACTTATTAAAGACAGCATTAAAAATGAGTTGAGTTTGCATATTCTTTTTATGAATTCCTATTTGAAAAATACCAGAGTAGCCATTTATAGCTGTTCTACTTGTGAGAAGTCACTTGACCAGGCAAAACTAAAAGGAGGGGATATACCCCTCACTAGGCCAAAAAACTTACTGCTATGGTGGAGTCTGAGGGTTCCTTTTCTGCATGAAACCTCATCCTCAGCCTGACCACTTCTCAGCAGCTTTACTTCCTACAAACCTAGGAACTGGCAAATCTTTGAAGCAATGACTTGGAGAAGAGAAACAGAAGAAATCCCATTTTCCAGGCAAAAGGCCAAAAGGACAATTACAGGGTGATAATTCTTTAAGTGACAAGAAAGTAAGTCTCAAGGACTTCCTTTTGAATTTTGTTATAGGGGACTAAAATGGTGCCTGCATCAGCCAGAGCAGAGATTTTGGTCACCAAAAAAACTATTGTGATTACTGTGAGTCAAGATGTCCTCAGGGGCATTTTTTTTCTCAAAAATTGTCCAAGAAAATCACCTGTGAAATCTGATTCACAAAAGCATGTAAAAATATCAACTGCACCTGCATGTTGCATGCCTTGGGGCTTGTGTTTGCCTGGTGTGTTCCCACATCCAGTGTGGTGTCATGTGGAGAGAACCCAAGGACTTATGTAAGCTTTCCCAAAAAGAATTTAGCACAGACAAGAAGAGCAGGTGAATTTGTGCTTTCAAGTCCTGGAAAATGTATTTGTGTTTTAGAGCAACAGCTTGAAATCTATATTTTGATGGATTTGTATTTGTGGAAGTACCTGCTATTTTTACTCTGGAGACACTTTTCTGCTATGTAAAGGCTTCTCTTGAAACTGAGCTCTCCATCAGACCTGAGGCTGGATGAGGGCTGAGGAGAGCACCTTGGACTTGATGCATGCTCCTTGCTCCATGGCCTCTAAGGAGCATTTTGGGCTAGAAGGAATCAACCATGTCTCATCAAGGCGCTGTTGCTGGGGCTGTTAATGGAGTTGGCCTGACTGTATCATGAAGAAACAACAGAAAGTTAATGGCCATAACTATTTCCTTAGATATAAAGACACTGCTCTACTTCAAATTGTGACACTGGATGTAGGAGAAATATAATTCACCAAATAGGAGAAAGACTGATCAAAACCAAATTATCAACAGGTTGTATTTAGTTTTGAGAGCACCAAAGTGTGGCATTTGGTATCCTGAAATACTTCTATTTTTTTATTCAAGGATAGCATAAAGTGAAGTTGATGAAAAGCCCTGGGTTCCCCACTGAGTGTCCTTGCCTACATGCTCATGACTCCCACAGCCCTTGTCCAGGAGATGAAGTGTTCACCTGGCCCCTTGTGCTGAAGGCATTTTCTTGGTATGTGGAAATGGGTATTTGAACCAGTACTGTGTAAAGCTGATCTCACTTCCCAGGTGAGATGCCAGGACATTACTGTTATCCTCCTTTAACCATGTCCCGTGAGAAGACTGAGCAGCCTTGCACTTACTCTAGTCAGACAACTAAAAACAAGGGGGGATTTAAGACTCCTCTGGGAATGAAGCAGTGAAATTTAAATCTGTGCCTCTGAAGTTCTTCACCAGAGCTAGGTATTAACAGCTAATTTATTTTAGAAGGAAAATGTTTTCAAATTTCCTACAGCCTCTGCTTTCAGTTTTTAAAAATTAAATCAATAACTAAACAGAAAGAGAGGAAGAAAATACTAAAGATCCCGCATTTAGAAAAACTGTGCAGTTTTAAGTAGATTAGAAGCATTTCCCTTCAGAGCCTCTTTTTACTTTATTCTACATAAAATTCTGAACAACATAAAAATTCCCCTGATCTTGTGAGATCTTTTGGCATTTGCAAAGGACTTTCAGACAAGCTGTTAAACAATGATATTTTCCTTTGTAATTGGTATTAAAAAATTCTACCCCTCTGCTTGTATATCAGGGGCAGACAGAAAAGAAAAATTCTAGATCCAAAATTAGAGGGAGCCTGGCAGTATAGATTAAAACCCCAGTGCTGACATAGCAGTGTCACATTTGGAACTGATGATAAATTCAGGACCACAGCTCTCCATAGACTGAATCTTCTGAGTACAGCGGAAAGAGATTACTAAAATTGGAGGAAAACTTTCCATCCCTTCCTGACATGCACTTACTCTACTGTGTCTAATAGCTGAGCTGGTACTCTCTTAGTAGCTACTAGTAAATATCATAGGTTAAAGATCAATTTATGTCTGATGTGATGAATATTTACTACTTTAACTTACTATTTTTGGCATAAAAACTTCTCTTGGTGTCAAAAGTCACTTAATGTTGTGATGGCTCCCTTAAGGACCATTGCTTCCTATCTTGTATAACCCAAACACTTGTGCCTGATGGAAAGATTTGTAAGGTGCATCCATAAAACGAAGTGTTATTTATTTTCTGAAAGGTTTTGAGGCTGCAGAAAAACACTATTTATGCTACAAATTACATCAGTGGTTTCTAAAGTAGTTGAGTCTGTGGACTGCTGCCAGCCCATAATGTCTCTCCCAGATGACCATACAAAGTCCTCACTGCCCACATTGAAAGCACCACTGTCATTCCCAGCTCTCTCTGTGAGCTACTCACTGCATCTATGGAAGTCACTGGTGAAAACCAGGTCCATAACACTGGTGGCCATTGAGCTGTTCTGACATCTTGCATCTTGAAAATCACAGATCCTGCCCTTCGTTTGGCTTCCAGTCTTGTAAGAAATCCAAGTAGTGCAGATACTTTGAGTGCAAAAGTTAAGAACATCCCACTGCAGTTTGTCAGACTACAAGTATCAGAATTTCTTTTTTCCATTCTGAGTTGGAGAAGTACAGAGCTGACTCTGAATTATGCATGCCTACAGTAATTCTTGCATTGAATTAAATCACTAATCCTGGTGTAACTGCTCCCTCTGAATTAATTTTTTAATTCATTTTTTCCCCTTCGTGTCTTTCTGTTTGGTTGATTATGGTTTTAAAATTAGGCTGGGCACACGAAATAGGGAAAATAATTTTACCCATGTGTCATATTGCCTAATGCCGTGCTAATAGTGTAAAATCCCTACTACACAGAAATAGCTGAACACTTTCCCTTTGGCAATTCGGAATTACCAGATTATTTCAGCTATCACAAATCCCAACAGCAAACATGCAGATACAGTCCTTGTTGCAGGAGGCATCAGCTGCAGGGTTTAACAGTAGTAGAGTGACCCTTCCCTCTCTTATCTTCTGCCTAGCCTGCCTGACACTTTCACCTAAATTTCACCACTCCAAATCCACATCATGCCTTGGGATAAGCTGTGTGTCACCTGAGCTGAAGTGACACCAGCAGCATGGCCCTACCAAAGCACTGTCCCTGTCTGGATGCATGCATCAGCCCAGCTATTAACTCTGGTAGGATGCTGCAGCCCTGAGGAAAAGGGCAGGCTGGCCAATGTCAGCAAAGAAATTTCAATACCACCTGTAGCCCCATACCAAAACCTGGCCACACAAATCAAATAAAAATGGGAATGGCTTTGCAGTGGCAGAGAGCAGGGTTAGATCATATGTTCGGGAGAAATTCTTCCCTGTGAAGGCAGGAGGACCCTGGAACAGGATGCCCAGAGCAGCAGTGGCTTCCCCTGGATCCCTGGAAATGTCCAAGGCCGGGCTGGACAGGCCTTGGAACAACCTGGGATAGTGGAAGGTGTCCCTGCCCGTGGCAGGGGTGGCACTGGCTCATCCTTAAGGCCCCTTCCAAGTCAATCCATTCCACGATTCTGCAGATTGATGGCTCTGAGACAAAGCCATTTGGTGACATCGTCGCCTGAGCTCCACTTTCACACGACCATTGCTACAGTGACATGAGAAGGACCACTGTGACATTGGCAGCACCACTGTGACACAGGAACTGCCGCAGCTGCACCTCAGATCTGCATCCCAGGTGACTGCAGCCAGTCCTGCCTCACCATGGACCTGGTGACACTTCTTGTGCGCGCTCTGCTCCTGCTGGCCCTGCTGCTGGCAGTGGCCCCATCCCCAGGAGTGGCCAAGGAGCATTGCCCACGGCCCTGCCATTGCCCACGGCATGGGTGGCTGGACTGCCAGCATGCTGACCTGGCCACCGTGCCCCCAGCCAGCCACCGCTGGGCCCTCACTGTCCTGTGAGTGCCGCCACCCCACAGACCCTGCAGCTGCCCCTCACTGTCTCTCTGGTGCTGCAAACCCCATGTGGGACACCTGGGAGACTCCCTGGCTGTGGACACGGGGGGTTTGGGGGCCTGAGCTCAGCATGAGGGTGAAGGCAGGCTGGGCACACTGGGCCTTCTGCAGGCAAAGCTCGCTTCCAGCTCAGCAGCCGAAAGGCAGGGAAAAGGGTTTTCCTCGAAGGGCCGGTGTCTTTTGTTTCTTCGCAGAGATTTCACTGACAACTCCATCACTGCTGTTGGAAAACGAGCCTGGAAGGACTACCCATGGACAGAGACCTTGTAAGTGCCCTGCAGCCTTTCAAATGTCAGGAGTTTGGGTATTTTCCATCCTTTGCTCTGGGGTTTCAGCAGCAGCCCATCCATCACCTGTTTCCATTGGAATTCAAAGCTCGGCTGCTGTGCAAGGAGGGATGTGAATTGCTAGGGCTTCCCAGCATGGCAGAAAATGCCATGAGCTGCCTCTCTTGCAGCCCAGGGCACTGTCCCTGTGTCTGTTTGCCCAGGGACCAAGCTGTGGTCAGCTTCAGCCAGCCAGGAGCAAATGCCTGCACTGGCCAGGAGTGAGGGCGATGCCTGCAGTGACCCAAAGAGATGCTTCAGTCAAGCTGCTGCAGGAGATTTTACCACGACAATGCCATTTGCTGCTGGCCCGTGGCCACTGTCACAATGTCCCTGTGTCCCCTTGCAGAGTGCTGAGAGACAATGAGTTGCAGGCAGTGAAGAGCCATTCCCTGGAGGGGCTGTTCCTACTGAAGCACCTGTAAGCACCGTGCCCTGCCCAGGGCCAGGGGCTCCTGCTTGTCCCTCCCTGGGGCCCTGCTGCTCAGCCCAGCCGCGACTGTGGGCACGTGGCCTTTGTCCCTGCTGGGATCAAGGCTGCACTGGCAAGTAAAAGCGACAGGACAAATGGGAATGACATCTGGTGTTCTAACTGCAACAGGGATTTGTCCTGCAATGAGATCCTGTCCATTGAGGAACAGGCTTTTGAGCCACTGCCTTTCCTGAAGCTTCTGTGAGTGATCAAGTTCCTTTCTGGTGTTTTTAGTGCAGTCTTTGCATTGGGCACCCTTTCTGTGTCAGAAAATGCTCCTGTTCTTTTCCCCACAGTCCCTAAATCTGCCCTGCTCAGAGCCTAGCTTGGCTGCAGAGGTCAATGCTGATGGCCAGACAGCCATGCCAGGAGGACAGATTCCAGCGGGGTTATCCACATGCAGTAATCAGAGCAGTCAGTTCTTGCAGTCTTGGCTGCATCCTGGGACAGAAGTAAAGTCAGCACTTGTGCCCTTCACTTCCCCTCCTGGACAGGCTACAAACACTGAGAAAGCAACAATTTCTCCCCTCTTCCACCTTGGATTTGCACCTTTCCTGCAGAGGGATGCTGCTTTCCCCCCTCCTCCTGTAGGACAGGCCCGATTCCTTTGTGTAACCTCCTCTTTCCCCAGAAACCTGTCTGGGAATGGCCTCACGCAGATCCACAGCGGCACTTTCCAGGCCTGGCATGGGATGCAGTTTCTCCAGGAGCTGTAAGTGGCACCAGAGCTAAAGGCATGGCAGGGCGAGTCTCTGCAGGGTCTCTGCAGGGTCACTAGGAAAGAGCAGCTTTGCCCTCTGGAAAGTTCCGATTGCGCTTGTGGATGTCAGCCAGGGAGCAGCAGGAGCGTGCAGCTGGAAAGGCCCTTTCCCCTGCCCTGTTCATCTCCTGCAAGGCTTCCTTGAAACTGGCCAGGCCATCCCCACGTGCCTAGCACACCCAGCTCACATTCTTGCCATCAGCCCTGACAGAGCTCTCTTGTTTCTCAGGATCCTCAGCCATAACCCGCTGGCTGTCATTGCTGACGCTGCTTTCTTCAAGCTGCCCTCAGTGAGCTCTCTGTAAGTATCGGCTCCTTTGGAGTAAATCAACAGAGATCTTTGTCCCTCTTGAGTGCCCTGTTCTCAGGAAAGCAGCAGAGGTGCAGCAGCAAATCTTCCTCTTACCCAGCCTGAGTCTACAGGAAACACAGCTACCCCTGGCTCCAGCAGAGCAAGGCAAAGGTCAAGCAGTGCTGGTGCATCCCCAGGTGCAAAGCAACCCAGGAACTGGGACACAAACTTTCAGGGACGAGAGCTCATCCAGGTCTGGGGCCGTGGAGTCGCCACAGAGCTCTGGGAATCAACTGCAGTCCTGCTGGAGCACTCGTGCCAGCAGCTGGAGGCTCCTGCCTCCTTCAGGGACCGGAGCTGCCCTCAGGGGAGGGCAGCAGGAGGGTTGGGAGAGGGCCAATCCTTTCTGCTGGCATCTCTCTCCGACGAGAACTGCAGGATTGCCCTCCTGATTCTGACAACCTGGTTTAGAGCAGGGCAAGGCAGAGAGAAGCTGGGCTCTAGAATGGCTTCTCTTTGATCAAGCAAAAGTGGCTGCCTCTGCCAACAGCACCACGATCATCAGGGCCCTGGGCTTGCTCTAAGAACCGAGTTCTGGCAAGGTCACTGGAGAATTTAATGAGGTCTTTCCAATGCTTACAGAGACCTGAGTGCCACCCAAGTGACTCCGCAGATGCTGCTGCTGCTCCTGCAGACCACCTTGAGCTTGGAAACCCTGTGAGTATGTGGGACTGAGTCCCAACTGCCAGCAGGACCTGAGTGCTGGGATAAGGGCTCTGCCTGGGAAAGAAATCCATGTGCCACAAAACCAGAACAAACTCAGAGAAGAGAGCTCAAGAGTTGCTGTTTCTTTCTGGGAACCTGCAAAAACTCAGCAGCTCAGAGGCATAGTTTCACCTTTTGGGTGACTTCCTGCAGCCTTCTCAAAGGGGAGTTTGAACTCCAGGCAGGTGCATTTCTGTGTCACGTGGTATTTTGGGAGCACTTTGCAGGATAAAATCCCCTTTTGAATGTTTTGCATTGGGAGTTAGGGGACTTTCCCAGAGCTGTGGCACACAGTGAAGCACAAGCCTCGTGTGGTATCTGTGTGCTCCCTGAGTTTGGCTTGGAGCTTGGCTGGCCGGGTGTTCCTGCAATAATCCCCTCTTATCTTTAGCCAAGTGCCCAAGAAGGTGGCCTGCTGCCTGTGCCAGGAGAGTCCCCTCCCCGAGAGCCCATGCAGGAGCATCCAGTTCCTCTGTGAGAAGCAGTGCAGCACCAGCGCCCAGCAGTGTGGTGGGTGTCCAGAGGGGCTGGGGGGGAGTTCAAATCTGCCACTTCTCTTGAACCTGGGGACATGCTGCAGCACTGCCCCATCTTGGGGGGTCCTGATCTCCCCTTGGAGTACAGGACTTGGACAAAACACCTTGGGTTGAAAAGTTCCTGGTGATTGTACAGATCTTGTGTGTCACATACTGCCTGGAGAAGGAACAGCTTACTGGGATCTCTACTGCCCACATGGAGGGAAAAGGGCAGGGCCCCCGATGTGCTCTGCAAGGTGAACACCAAGCACTGTTAACCCCTTTTTGGTCTGTTCAGGGAGACGAAAGCACCTTCCTGCTCTAGCTGGGCACAGGGCAGAGAACATCTATCCACAGCAGGGTGAAGCTGCGCTTCTGCCAACAGATACAGACAGGTTTCCAAGGTCCCCAGGGAGCTCGGTTCTCTCACTGGCTCAGCCCCAGGTTTCCCATAGTAGAGTCTCAGAGCTCTGGTGCCCTTGAGGAAGTTTTTCATGGTGTAACAGTTTGAGCTGCTGCTGTTGGGAATTGCCCTGGAGCAAGGGAGTCCCAGAGCTTTCTCCCCTGCCAGTCTGTGCCCCCATGGCAATGCTGATCTTTCCTCTGGGTTCTTTGGTTCCTCACTGGTTCCTGCAGAGCAACCCAAGCCTGGCTCATCTGGAGCTGTGGGAAACTCTGACAGCAAATCCATTCCTCAGGGATATTTCGCTTCCACCCAGAGCCCCAGAAGACACCAGGAAAGAACCAGCTCTCTGCTCTGCCCCACCCCAAGGGGATGATGGAAGGGATTGAAGGAGTCTTCTCCTCACCACAACACATCCCCCACTCTGCTCTTGCACTGCCTGGCCTTGAGACGGGCTCCTGCAACTCGGGGTAACCTCTGAGCCTGTGTTTGTGCTGAGCCGCTGATCTGCTCTCTTGGTGTTCTCCAGCTCACACAAGTCCAGTACAGACACAGGGAGAAATAATGGACATGGAACAACCCAGGAAGCTGAACACCAGCTCAGCGTTGAGCTTCAAGTCCAAGGAGCCTTCACTGGGAGATCATGGAACTATAACACTTGAGGTTGCCCTGACCCTGAGCACTGAGGGTGATGTCAGCAGCCTGGACAGTTCCAGAACCAATTCATATCCCCCTCAGCATGTCTTGGGGCACAAAAGCAAAACAAGTCTTGATGACCTGATTGCCAAGCTCAAGAGGAAGCTGCACAAGTCTAAAAGCACCAGGACTGCAAAAAGCATTCTCTCACACCAGCCCCAGCCTGACAGGCTGAAAGATGTGGTGGAAAAGACACGCTCAAGCTGGGATCAAGAGGAGATGGACTCACATTTAAACTGGCACAGATTAAAGCCCTCTGATGTAGCCAGTGGATTAAACCATGCTTACAATACCGCTGTCACTGGACAACACAGAGATCAGGAGGAAGATCCAGCTCCCAGGAAGAACTACATTAGGACACACAAATGGCACAAGAAGGTGGACAGTCAGTATTCAGTTGGACATAATCAGCTTTTCTACCAGGTTCGGAGACCTGTGAAATTGAAGCGAAAGCCCAGAGCTGACCAGGGTCTAAACCAGAACCTGGATTTTGTCTCTGACCAGCTGGTTCAGAGCCACCCCGCTGCAAGCAGCAGGAGGGAGGCCACGGTTGAAGAGGAGCATTCCTCTCTAGGCAGGCACACCCTGACCATCCCTGACACCACAGAGGAGGAAGGCTCCATGTTTCTCAATAAACCTTGGAGCGCCCGAAGTCCAGACCTTGCGCTGGTTCCAGGAGAACACTTGGAAACCACGGTTAATCATCACCAGCAGTTTCTGGAGCCAGACAAAGGCTTGCAAACGTTCATGGCCCATGTGGAGCAAGCCCTGAGGACGGACTGCAGCCTGCCCCAGCTGAAGCAGGCCTGTGCCAAGATGGTCTCGAAGACCAGGCTGCTTCTAAATGTGCTCAGTGAGAGGCAAGAGAACCAGGGAGCCTCTGATCACATGGACCAATGTCGTCTACAAGAGCACATGATCATTCATATGGCCTCGGGGAAAGGCAAGAAACTCACAAGAAAGGTAGGAGAGCTGCTGGGCACTGCTGCCTGTGTCCTTCTGGGCAAAGGAGAATGGAAAGATCAATCCTCTTACCACCGTGATCTTCCTTTCCTCACAACAGAAACTAGAGGCTGTGGTGTACGTGATCACGTTTGTGGTTTTACTGTTTTTCTTCATCTTTGTTTTGCTGATACTGAAGTGTGTCTTCCAGGTAAGCCAATATCTTGTTTGACACACAGATGTCTGTCTTGTAGCTGGAGTGCCCAGGTGATGAGCCCCAGGTGCCACTGCAGATGCCCCTGCACCTGCACCCTGCAGGTGCTAGGTACCACAGGAGATGTTTTTCCAAGCGTGGAGCTTGTAGAAGCTCCCACAGTACCCGGCTCAGCAGGGTTCAGCCTACCTGGGGGAAGCCTGTCCTGCCTTCTGTTCCCATTCTCCCCAGCTTTGCTTTTCTCTCCTGCCTTCAGCCACACAGCAGTGAGAGCTTTCGCCCTCTCCTGTTTGGCGGAGTATTACAGGAAAATCGATGTTACAAATCTCCCATTTTCCATCCCCAGAAGCGCTCCGAACCTTCTGAACTTGACTCCCAGCCCTGCCACACCAGGATATGGTGCCTGAGAAGGTAACTGCTGCCTGCCCATGCCACTGCTGTGCCACCAAGAGTCTGCTGTGCAGAGAAACTCCTCCTGTAGCCCCATAGCCATGCTGGTGCCCCTGCCCAGGACTCCCCTGGCTGTGTTTGAAACACATTGCATTTGGGGGAGCCCTGGGAAAGGAGGTCCTGAGCTCTGAGCCAGGAGCTCCCAGCCCAGCTAGCCCTTCCAACACCAGTGCTGGGATGGATGTCCTGAGTTCCAGTGCGGTCCCAAATTTTTGTGAGCACAAGCAATACCTCTCTGTTTCCAGAACAGTCTTGTCTGCTGATGGCTCTGCCCTATTTTTCCCCACTCCATCCCCTCAGTGGCTGGTGAAGAACTCACTCCATCCTCTCCAGTTGCCTTTTGCATCCAGGGCTCATTTCCAGCTATTCCAGCCACTGCTGGGGCTCCCCATCTTCCCCATCTTCCTTAGGCTCTGCTGACAAAACCCCAAGCAGGGAAAGGTGCTAGTACCTGCTGCAGCTCTCCCTGGCCAAACCTCCCTGCTTACGGACCGGGAGCAGGTACCTCTGAGGATGTGATTCCCAGAAGTCTTTTTCTCCCCATTGACCTTGCACACTCCATTGGTTTGCAGCCCTGGAAATGCTACTTCTCTACTCCTGCAGGGGCTGCTTCCCAGACAGGGCAGAACCCAGGCAGCCCTGCTGCCCACAGCCTCCATCACCAGATGCCTTCTCTTTTATCCCAGTTTTCCCTTTCTGTTTTATTCAGATGCTGTGTAAAACTGCCACAGAGAGGGAGGAAGGATAACAAAGAAGCACAGGATGTAGAGCAGAACACGGAAGAGAGCTCCTCCCAGTGTTGCCCCTGTTCTGACACTATTCGTGGAGCTTCCCAGTGCTGTTCACTGTTCAGGAAGTCTGAATTGCCATGGATTCAACGCATCACGGATGCCTATGAAACTCAGAGATTAACATCCCAGGAAGACGCATTGTAGGAAGAACTCAGGTGGAAGATTTTCAAGAAGATAAAGGGATGTCAACAATTCTTCACCTCCCATTTTAGTATAGGAACTGCTGAGTCTCTTGTTGGATGCTGTTTCATTGGCTACTGTTATTTCCTTGGATGCTTTTTGCTTGGCTGTAATTTTCTTTCTGTCACTGCTGAGGGAAGGCCAAAGGGTGCTGCAAGCCACCACAAGCTCGGGACACCCAGAAAAGGCATCAGTACCTCAGGGTTTTCCTCATCCCTTGTTGCAATGTTTCTCCCTGCATTCAATAAAAATTAATAGTGTCCTCATTCCTCCTGGTGTTGCTGATGTATTTGTAAAAGCGGTTTCTCTTCTCTCTTATGGCATTGGCCAAATTCAGTTCCAGTTGGGCCTTTGCCTTTCCACCTTTCTCCCTGCATGCCCCAAGAACATCCTTGCCATCCTCCTGTGGTGCTGCCCTTCTTCCAAAGCTGTAAATTCTGTGTTTTCCCTGAGTCCCAGCCAAAGTTTCCTGCTCAGCCGCTCTGCTTCCTCACCAGCTCATCTTTGGGCACAAGAGCATGGCCTGTTCCTGCCTGTGCCTTCAAGGATTTCTCCTTGCAGAATGTCCAGCCTCTCTGGACTCCTCTGCCTCTCAGGACAGTATCTCCAGGGAGCCTCTCAACCAGCGTGGCTGGATTGACTCACCCTGGGCAGCCCCTCCAACCTGGATGGACCTTTGTCCACATGGCCATTGTCCTGGCCCCAGATGCCCAGAGCCTCCAGCATGTTGTGTAGAGGGAGCTGGGAAGGTGAGATGGGCCAGGAGAGGATTCCCTGCTGCCTTGAGCAGGGACCTGTTTCCATTTTCTCATTACCTCTGCCATCCCCAGTACCACTGCCTGGCTCTAGCACTGCCAGCAGCTCAGGAATTGCACAAGCTCCCTCTGGGTCACCATGTGCCAAATTCTGGCTATGGCTCACTGAAAAGTTGAAAACAAGGTTGGATTCTTATCAGAGTGGCTGAAAAGGACAAAGCGAAACTCTTGGAGGAGGAAACTGTCAGCCTTCCTGCTTGATCTAGCTTGGGCATCTCTTCCCAATCTGCTCCCCCTCGTGCATCAATTCTTTGGGGTCTTCCCCAGATCCAAAGGTGCATTCTCACAGCTGTTGCTCCCCTTGGCATTGTCTGTGCCATTCTGTCTGCCTGTGTCCAACAGCTGGCCTGGACTGGTGGTGCAGGTACAAGCATCACCTGGCACCGTCAGCCACCTCCCTGCTGCTCAGCACTTGGGTTTCCCTTCAAGGCCCCTGCTTCAGCTGCAATGCAGTTTCCCATTCCAACGAGGTCTTCCTGGATGTCTTTGGATACCAAAGTAAGAGGCTTTGCAGGAATGCTTCCCAAGGCGCCTGTAGCTTTCCAGGGTCAAAACTTTTGTGTTCCAAATGTCTCCCGTGAGTCCCTGTCCTTTGTGGGCAGAATGTTTTTGGTTCATGCTTCAGCAGCTTTTAGCTGAGCTCTCTGGTATGTACAGAGCTGAGGCAGGAGGATGAGCCTGCCCATGGACAACACACTGTATCTGCATCCCAAACTTGTCCTCGAGGAGACACACATAATTTCCTTCAGATCTGGGGCCTTTCTCAGTGCTGATGCTTCATCCTTCATCTCCAGCTTGAATCTCTTATCTCACAGAGATTGCAGTGCCATTGTCACTGCTGGGACTGGTCCCTTACCACGGTGTCCACAGAGACCCCACAAGGCTGTACCCTGTCCATCCGTGCAGTCACTGGGAGGGAGGCTGGAGAAGCTGTCACTCGCACTCCTGCACTGCCAGCCTCAAGGGCAGCACCCAGAGTGGGATCAGAGAGGCTGCAAGTACCACCCTGCCAACACTGAGAAAAAGGAAGAGTGCACTCTCTTGTACATCTGTGTGTTTGCTGTCTGCACATGATTCCCATCACTGCCACATTCAGGGGTCTCTCTGCAGCAGGTGAGTGTTAATTAAACTGATCCCAGCTTTTATGTGTCTAGCTGATAAGGTAGGCTGGTAGTGCTCTAAATTTAGATTCATCAGGAGCTGTTTGAGAAGACAAATACAGACAGAGCTGCGCTGAGGTATCCTGTGGCAGCACCTCCACTCACAAAATGGCATCAGTCCATGGCAAATGGGCTGAATGAGCAGCACAGGACAGCCTTGCTAAGCAGTGTGGTTTTATGTCAATAGTATCAACTGGTCAAGCCTTGAACAGTTACACTCCCATGGTAGATTGTGTGGATTGTGTCCAGAAATGGAAAATGCGGGCAATGGAACTGTTTTAACTGGGTAAATGATAGAAAAGTAAAAACTCACCCCAAACAAACAAAATAACAAACACACACACACACACACATACACCCCTCCATCAATTGAAAATCTTGACTTTTGCCTGAGATTAACTTTTTTACTATGTTTGCCTGAGATAAATTTTGACCTTTTTCCTGATCAGTTGTGTCAATAATTTAAAATATGACTTGGGGAGGGGTGGTTGTATCTTGTGTTTTTTTCAGAAAGGGTATCTGCTGATGTCCACTCACTATAGTGCTTACATCAGTTTTGTGGAGCACCTAAGGCTGTGTGCCATGGGTGGTTTTTGCAGACTGAATTTACTGAATGTCCCTCACATTCTACCCCGGCTTGAGCACCCAGTCTGTGGTGCTTGGAGAGGCTGTCTGGAGAAGAGCAGTGTGGAAATACAAGTTAATGAGACGAAGAAAAAGCAGTGGGAAGGCAGAAGAACGTGAAAGTTGTGACAGAGTGGCAGGGGGCTTGAAACTAAGTAGCTTGAAGTTTCCAGAAAGAGTCAGCAAGTAAGTTTGATAAATGCAGTCAGCTGTCCTTGTAAATCTGGTCTTTGACATCAGAGATAATGGAGTTTCTGTAGGATTTGAGTATCCAGACCCTTTTTGTCTTCTTTGGTACTCCTTTGGCACTGTTTTTAGAAGTATTTGTACCTATGGATTTTTACCAGTACTTCTTTCAGACTGCACCAAAATCCTGACCTTTCATGTTACCTACACTTTCTCTTCTATTCAAAAATGACCTATTGTTTGAACAGGAAAGGTTATTTTTTAATCTAACCTGATTTGTAGCACTATGTTAATTTGTTACAAATTGAGTTTTTTCATACATTTTCACATTTCAGAATTTCTACTAAAGCCTATAATTATTACAGCTCTAATTATTCCATCATTTAAACACTTTTATTTCCATTTTTGTATAATTGGCTACTTGATTGTAAAATACTTTCTTTATGACTGTGTTTTCCTGGATAGGGTCCTCTGACCCTCACCCAAGAAAAAGATGTTTTTCCTTTCCTCGTTACTGCAATTACATCAGGAAACGCTAGCTTGCTGAGTGATGTAAATGTCAGTGAATATTGTTCTCTAGAAATCCATTTGTCCCTTTTCCATCCACAAGCAAAAGTTAGTTGTTTGCTTGAAGGGATTTGAATTCCACATCAGCAAGAACTCTGAGTGCCAAATCACCCTGATGTGCAGGACTTGTTTAACCCACTGCTGCTGAAGGATTGAACTGCTGTCAGATCCCGATATGGGGACATCTGTGCAGGCCAGGACATGGGGACACAGGCATATACGTGCAGATCACAGAATGGGGACATCTGTGCCATGGGGATATCTGTGCAGATCACAAAGCGGGGAGATCTGTGTCCCTTTACAGCAGCTGAGGATCTGACCCACATCCATGTCCATGTGTGTGCGCTGGTCGGGACAGGTCAACAAAAGACCTGGGTTCTGTGAGCTGTATATTTACCAACTGGAAAGCCATTTAATTCCTCAGGAAATTATGTTTTTCTGTTTGTTTAAAACAATCTATGGGAAATAGTAAAGGTGTGAAGTAAAGGACAAAGGTTTGATAAACAGCCTGCGTGGCTGACGGCTTTTTCTGCATGGTCCCTACAGGGCAGAACCCTCTTGCTGGAAAGAATCAAATCCTAACCCACTGGTTTGAGGATATTTCTCTGAAATCAGTGAGGAAAGAAAGAAAAGCAAGCAATTTAGGGGAAAAAATGGTCTGGAAAAGAAGGGTAAGCCCTTTCCTCAGAGCCTTCTCTCAAAACACATTTTCAGAGTGAGTAGACAGGATTCCTTGCACCATGCCATCATAAAGAAAACATTAAACTGACCATAGAAATTGCACCCTGAAATTGCCTCTTCCTTTTCAGTGATTATAAAAGACAATGTCCAGATACTAGCACCAGCTCAGACCTCTTCACTGCAGAATCTCAGGTTAGATGGTGGGGCTCTCCCCTTGCTATGGACACTTGCTGGTAATGGGCAGAGGATTGTGCTATGTTTTTCCCCTTCTGTCAAGGATCCCAATATCTTTAGGTCACCTGGAGCAGATTATGATGTAGCACCACTTTATTTTATAATGTTGGCTGCCTTATACATTATTCATGGGAACAGTAACATACAGTGCATGATTTAAAGGTGGTATTTGCTCATCTGTATATTCTTGGGAATCACCCTGCTATTTAAAATACTCTGAAGCTCCCAAGCAAAATCTATTTTTTCTCTCAACTGGAAACAGACTGGCTGATAAATGTATAATTGCTGTGGCATGCCAAGAGATGCTTTAGCTGACAGGAATATTGTGATAGTAGAGGCAGAAATTCAACACTGTATCTTAAATATAGGGCACACATTTCCATCTAATCTGAAGCCCAGAAATAAAAAGAGTAAGGTTTGGAATGGCTCATATTTTTTGCTCATATGAAATTGAATCATGAAATTATAGAATAGTTTGTGTTGGAAAGGACCTTTAAGGGTCACCTAGTCCCAATCCCCCTTCAATTCATCATCTTGAACTGGAATAGGTTGCTCAGAGCCCCTTGCTTGCACTCCTTATAGTGCTAAAGGTGTTAAAAGCAGTGTTACCACCCGCCTGAGTAAAGTAAGCAGGGATTTATGGCACCCGCCAAGCCCTGGGAAATTTTGGTTGTGATAAGGTTTCAGTCTTTCAAGTGGAACTGGGGGTCATTTCTGGCAGGAGCAGAACCACTGGAGACTACTGAGAATGTCATAGTCTTTGGGAGAAACCTGACCTTGTGGAAAGTGGACATGGAAACTAGGACAGGCTGTGAGCAATTTTATTTCTTTGTGTTGTGCTGGCTGTGGGTTTTGTCACTGTGCTAACCAGCCAGGTCAGTGAGGCACACAGGGACATGAGATGACAGAGCTATCCTTTGGCACACCACAACATAAAGCAAGGCCTTGCAGGCACTTTGAAGGAAAAAAAAGTATTTTATGTATTATATGAATACATAAAATCATACTCAAATTAGTCCTATTTGTTTGAAACTGGAGGCAGCACTTCTTGCATGAGCCTGCTGCACTATTACTGATCCTCAGCTGCAAAGCTCCTGGTTTTATTTCCACTCCCTCACGTGGGCTGAAGAATTGGTTTCCTCAAGCAGCCTTATTGCACCTCAGGCTGCTCCTGTCCATCCCTTCCAGCTGCTCAGGGCAGCAATCTGCAGGAGGAAATACAAGAACAAGAGTGGAATGCTTTGTCCCTTATCAGGCAGCAAGGGAAGAGACCAGTCAGGACAGTGATCACTACAATGAGGGCAGCAACCAAACCCAAATTGAAGAAGGGCATTAGATCTTAGGACTAAAAAAAAAAAAAATAAAAAAATCACAGAACAAAGCCTTTTCAATAAATAGAGTATTTTTATTAAGCAATTGTTGGATACAGTGTAGACAATAATGACTAAATTAAGTCATATGGAGCAAGTAACCCTGTAGTCACTTGCTAATTATAATTCTCTGCTGTCTGTTCTGGGAAATAAACTAATTTCCATTCTTGCAGGAATCAAAGACAGTTGTATGTACAGCAGAAATGCATCTACCAGCAGCCACAGAAGAAGCTGTCTGAGGATAAGAGTTTATAGATACCTGCAGCACTCCTGGCTGTGGCAAAACCAGGGGGAGATTTGAAAAGGGAGAAGTTAGAAACCAGCATGACATCCTGGAGATTAACAGGTCTTTTTCTGTTTATTGCCGAGGCATGAAGAGCATTGCAGGTATGCAGGGAGTTCTATTGGTGCTGCTGCTGTAATTCCCAAATTCCCTGGTAAAAGAAAGACCTGGACTGTGTGTAGTTGAACTCTAGCTAAGAAGGGCCATCGAGTACTGCCAGAATATATAATGAGGGCTGCTTTTACAGGATTTCTGACTGCCATATATCCAGTGTTGCTGAAAACTTCTGTGCACTTTTCCATTTTCTCACAAATCTACTTTCCCCCCCACAGTAGCTCATGAGGAATTAATGAAATAGTTTACCTGTAGCTGCAGGCTGTGACTTGGGGTTCTGCATTTACCTCCCAACTCTGTTGCTTTATTACGTCCTGTGTAACATATTGGTTTTGGCTTGAATAGAGTTAATTTTCTTCTTAGTTGGTACTGTGGTTTGGATTCAGTAGGAGAATCATGTTGATAACACACTGATGCTCCAGTTTTTGCTCAGCAGTGCTTTCCCTGTCAGGCCTTTTTGGCTTCCCATATTCTGCCATCAAGCAGGTGCCCAAGAAGCCATAAGGAAACGTGGCCAGGGTGGGTGAACTGGCCAAAAGGTGTTCTGTACAACAGAATGTCACATTCAGTACATAAACCAGGGGGAATTGGCTGGGAAAGGCTAATTGCTGCTCAGGGATGAGCTGGACATCAGTCAGAGTGCAGTGAGAAATTGTATGGTGCATCACTTGTTTCCTTGAGTTCTACTCCTCTCCCTCTCTGCTTGTCATTACTATTATTTTTATTATTATGATTATTTTTATTATTATTATTATGATTGTCATTAAAATATTTTATTTTGTTTCAGTTATTATATTGTTCTTATTTCTACCCATGAGTTTTTCTTTCTGATTCTCCTCACTGGGGCTGGGGGGTGACTGAGTGAGTGGCTGCATGGTACTTTGTTGCTGAGGTTAAACATCTGATTTGTCTAATTTCAAGAAAACACAACAGATCAAGACAATATCTTTGAAATTCATACTGTTTTGTTAAATCTCCTTAAAATAGTTGCCTCCAGATTATTGAGGATGGGACAGAAGATACAACAGACCTTCTGTGAGCCTTTTCTCCTCAGGAAAGCCAGCTAAAAATTACACTTTCTGGTTTTGCTGTTGCTCCTGATGTTTAAAAGATGCAGTTTCAATCTTTGATCCCAATTCTGATTCCAAATGCGGCACTGGACAAAGGAACAGTTCCACTGTTTTTATTGCAGTGACTAAATTTTCACATCAGTAGCTGAGGTCATAAACTTTTCCTTTCTATTTACTGGTAACTATTTTCTCTATTTTATTGTGACCTTAAAACAAAAAAAAATATTTTAAGATACTTTGAATGGTGGTTTTAATGATGTTATAGTTACAGTTATTTTTGCTGCTCCCATCCTGCAGACATGAGTAGAGGGAGTTATTACAGTTATATAAAAATCTTTTACATGAGATAGCACCTTTGGGGTCAAGAGGACTTTCATGGGCATTTGCAATACAGCCAACAGCAATGTGACTTTTATGATAATGCAATTATGTTGCTATTTGTGAATGAAAATAGCAATCTCCTGTTTGCTGAGATCAAATGTCAGATCTCAGGAGGGGTATTTCACAGACCCCAAGCTTGTCAGCAGTCACCTAAAAAAGAAATTAATGCTGTAGACATCAAGACTTCTAAAAAAACCCTGAAAACCCCCAACAAATAACACTGTCTTTGGCAAGGTGATATTAACTTAACACTGCTACTCTTTATTTTAAAATTCCATTAAATTTTTTTACTAGAGAAATAAAAAGACTCAGTGATCAGAGCATTACAGATTGGTGTGCAAAATAAAGTGTTTATTAAGTCTCTGAAAGCCTTATCATCATATTAGGTCTTGCCATGAAACTTTCATGAAAATAAACTATTTGAACACTTTCCACTAAATGCCTTAAAACAAATCCCTCGGTGATTTAAAACTAGACTTTGTACTCAGGAAAATAAAAAGTAAATTTTTCATCTGAATTTACCAGCATTTACTAAAATGTTAATACAGCCTACTGAAAAATAGTTCTAACCTTTAATAATTTGTTGAGATATATGAAATCATACTGAAAAATATTGCAATTTTGAAAGCTGAATCACTAAAAGTTACTGATGGGTTTTGAACATTTTCCTCTCTATTTTCAATGCCTCCCCTCTCAAGAGGGAAAAAAAATGTGCTCCAGAACAAAAGATTGAAATTTGCTGCATTCAGGCATAACAATGCTTCAACTAAACTGAAAATCTGCCAACCACTAGGTACATCAAAGAAACTTTAGACAAAACAAAAAATATTGTGTGAATTCTCAGTGAAAAACATTTTTTGCTAGATAAGCTATGCACTGCCTCTTACCTCTTTACTAAGGTACTTTGATGAGGCACAGGAATAGGAGTTTTGTTTGCATTAGGTGACAGATCTGTGTCCCTGACCTTTCTGAGAAATCAGGATGATTTCTTGTTTACAGTCCACTAAAGACAACATTCATCTCCTCAGTCTCTCTGCTCCTTAGGACCTCATTGAAACAGTGCATCTTTAAAATAAATGACAAAATAAGAAGAAGATAAACACCATCTGATATCTAGTTCAATCTGTATGCGAGATCGCTGAGTGCTGTGCCTGGCAGGAACATGAATGGGCCGATGATATTGAAGCAATCTCACGTTCACCCAGGGATGAACACAGAGCCTGTTCCTGACAAGCCTCCGCAAAGTCTCCAGAGGCAGCCCTACCACCTGCCTGCCAGACCTCAGAAAGCTGATGGCCATGTGTTTGCTAGCAAAAAATGTGCTATTCACAGAACAAGGACGCCCAGATTGTGAGTCCTAATTACTGAGAAACCTTCAGGGGCTGTGCCTTCATAGCAAATGACTGGATGAATGGATCAAGGGAATGAAGCATCTGGCAATGGCTCTGCACTTGTACACTGCTGGTAGCTCCAGCTCTTCCCTTGGGATTAGACTCTCCAGTCCCTTGGAGGAAAATGTCCCGCTTGTGTGTGGTGTGATGCTGTCCATGGTGCTGATCACTGGCGGCTCTGGGTCCTCGAGTCCCCCGATGGCTGAAAGTCCCGCTGGCAGCCTCCAGGCAGAGCTTCCAGGCTGGTGCCTACGGAATAAATCTGCTGTGATCACACCAAAATTGTACCAATGTGCAGGAAGTTGGGGTAATCCCTTCAAAAAACCCAAAGGCCTCAATGCAAAGACAGAGATGAACTTGAAAGCATTTATTATGTCATCTAGAATATATTTACTCGTATGATCTTAAGGTGTTCTGGCTAACTGGAGAATAAAACCTCATATTAAAGACCTAATCTATCTTTTTATATCTTTTTCGAGTAGCAAACAGGTTTATTTTTAACATTTTTTAACCTTGTGTACTTAATTAACATAATATGGCCTATTTGTCAAATCATATGAAAGTAAAAATTACTTGTGTTCGGCCCTCACAAGGTTTTTAGACTAAGAGGTAAGCTTCAGCTAGAAGTATCTCTAGGGAAAAAACTAATTTTTATATTGAAGTCATGGACTGCATATTTTGCCATCTACTTAAAACAATTGATCGTATAGATTTCGTTTTATGTCCTCATAGAATCAGTAACTCAGAATCTTTATTTGGAAAAAAAAAAGTTCCTTTCCCCTACTGCCACAAATTCTGACTCAGCAATATGAACTACATTGAGTGCAACTATTTCTATTGATTCAACTCAATCAAGCCTAATTTTTGTGGATATTTCATAGCTGATCTAAAGCATTTCTACGAGTTATTATTTAGGCCGATGTAAACCAAACAGACATTTACTACTCACTCTGTCACAGTTAAATGAGAGCAAATTTCTTCAGCACAACTCAGGATGTAAAGCTGTTAAAGAGGAAATACAGGAGAACTCATCATTAAAAAGAATAAAATAGGAAGAGAGAAAAAGAATGTCTGATCCTTAATGCTGACACTTGTTTCTAACATGGGATGCTAACCTTTTGATATCTCAACCCTGACCCTACCCTCTGGTTTATACACGTTTTCCTACTGTGAGGGGTGAGTGCAGCTGAAAATGAAACTGTGCATATAGATTAATTAAAGAGTAATTCCTTTAAAAATGAAGAAAATAGCAGTTATAATTAATTAATCTGTAAGTGAGGATTGTGTCCTGCAATTTCAGCCCAAGTTATCTCATAGCATTCCTGACACTTGAAATAAATGGAACGCCAAATAAGGACATATACTTTTACAGAGTACTTGTTTAAGAAAAACAAAATGAGAAAAGATGTAGATCTCTCTTTTGGATCTAAAATAGTCTACATTTGGAGCCTTTCTGGTCCTCACAGGACCTCCTGTGACAGGAGGTGAGTTTGTGACGGAGTTCACACAGGTTCAGAGGTGCCTGGTGGTGCAAAAAGTGGTAGAAAAGGTCACAGTGTTTCTACATCAAGTACTATCCAGTTTCCACTGTTGTGGGCACTGGAGAAACTTAGGTAGGCTGCCTTTCACTCATAAATTGATGTACTTATTCCACAGTGACCAGCTGCAAGCACCCTATGTAAGCAATCAGGTTCTCAGCATTTGCCTCCTTCTCCCCTCACGTTTCAGTCTCACCTGTACCTGCTTTATCCATCCACATTGCTTCTGGATCTCTTAATCTCATCAGAAAATCACCAGGACTTGATGATTCCCCTCACTCCATCAGTCTCCTACAGTTTCTGACTGCTTTCTTCACAACACTTAGCAAGAGCCAGCTGAGGTATTCAGATCATGCAGGCTCCAGCACTGGAGTTGCATAGTCTTGGGAGAAGGGACTGCACAGGGGGGAAAAAAACCCTCCTTATTTCCGTTAATAATGATAAGAAAACTGCTCATTCTCTATCCTGATGGCAAGTCCACTAACTTAAGGGCATAAGCAGTGCTCTATTGGGTCTTTTTGCCCAGGACCACATCTTCAGCAGCAGAAAACAGAGAATCCCCGGGGAAAAATAACAGAGCAAGGTGGGGATACTGGCAACTACTTCTGGGATTTTCTTGCAGGCATATGAATCTTAGGGATCTCAAAACTTAATAGTGTATAAATGGTGTCACTTTTTTTTATTAACTCGTTTCTATTTGTTACCTTTTCAGCTATAAAAATTATATATTATATACCAGGTGAAAGAAGTACTCGTTTTGTTAAAATCTGTTGAGCTCAATTAGCAAATGTGTCTGTGTTCCTTTACTAGTAAAAAGAGAAAGCTATTCCTGTCCATTTCACCCATGCTATTGTTGATTTTTCTGAATTTTGAATTCCCAGTCAGCCTAAGTTCAGTTTAGTTGAGTCATAATGGTCATAACAAGGAGAAAAAGAAAAATCTGTGAGCAAAGAGCTCTGGAGGGTTGTATTTGTCTTTCTTTCCTCCCACAACCCCTCTCTCTGCCAAAAGAGAGAGTCCTCCACCAAGCATGACTGCCACTGCCCAGCCAGAGAGGAGAAACTGGACTACGTCTAATATGTCAAAAGAAAAAAATTATTTACCATTGCTCTAAATTTAATTCTGTAATGTACTTGAATAATCCGAAACCACTGTATCAAATTTAAAAAAAAAATTCCAAATGGTAGTTACTCATCTCCTGTTGGTCAAAACAGTTATTTTTCACAAAAAAACTGAAGTTTTTAAATTATATTTTCATTCTTATATATAACAATTTTCAGTTTGAACTTCTGTGCAATTTTCTACTGTCTTTTCACTTCATAATTTCAACATTTGATTAAAAGTTTCACAGATTTTCCTATTAAAATGTTATTCTTTATCACTTAGTGATACAGTATTTGTGGTATTTTGAAACAAAATATAACTTGAGAGACACTACAATTTGTATTTACACCTAGGGTTAGGCACAAATTGTTAAGGGCAATTATTGCAGCATTCTTGATTCAAAAATTTTTATCTCCTTTTCATAGCTGAAAAAAATTCCTACATTTGTCAATGTAAAAAAGTGAGCAAGTTAAGAAATGCTTTTTAATTAGAATATCAGACTGTGGTGGCCTTTGGTACAGTAATGAGTCTTGCTTTTCTCAAGTAATTACTTTTATCTTTTGATTTGTCTTCCTTTTTTTTTTCTGTTGCTTTAAAGTTGTTTCTTTGTATGAGGATTAATATTTGCCCACTTCTTTTAAAGTAAATTTTCTTTGTGCTAATATTATTATTTAGTATTACTCTGTCTTAAGGCAGCCTTAATTAGAAGTGCAAATTTGTTTTGCAGGCAACATCAAATGTAGAGCTTCAATACTCAAAACATAGTTATTCTCAAGTGTAAACTTTGGGATTTCTTTAGAAGACTTTGACTTATGTATTTACAATACAATCCAACCAGGTAGCTTCAACTGTCCAGCAGTTCTATAAATATAAACACGCAATTGTCTCAGTGTGCACTAATGGACAAATTCTTCCTGACGTTATATTGAGTGTAAGGAATTTGTGCAAGGCATTCAAATCCATTTGAAGGGTTATTTATGCTTTGCTTTGCTGTGTGCTATTGATAGTCCAACTGGGCAGGATTTGATCTTAATGATATAAGAAATCACTGTGCTTCTCAAGTCAAACACATTTCTAGGGGCAATCATTTGCAGCAAGAATACAGTTGGGCTTCTGCCCAGCTTGAGTCCCATGCTGGTTCTTCTCAGTGCTGACAGCTGGAAATACCCACTGTGGGGCCCAGCTCACCTCCCTAGAGCTGAGATATCTAGGTCAGACTTGTATCTAGACCCCCACTGTGGCCAAAGGGGAGAGAAAGAGAGATTCCTGCAGGCAAGGATCTGCCCATTTGTCTTAGACACCAGTTTTCAGTGAGGATAAATTCCAGGCTGGAACTGAGAACTGGTGTATCTGACACTCGAGGATGGAAGCAAGAAGTCACAACTCTACAATGGTTTTTAATAAAACCACTACTACCGACAGCATTGAGGTCATGTCCAAGTACTCACACATAGCAATGTTGGAGTCTGTGGTGCTACCTCCTGCTCTTCTTTGCCTGAAAGACTGAGAACTTGAGGGACTTGGAATAAATACAATTTATTTGTTTTAACCATGTAAGAAGACTTACATTTTTCTGAGAGGTAAGGTATAAATGCATTTTCCATACTGTTCCAGATACAGAGAAACATGGACAAACGTGAGTTTTAAGATAGAAAATGTGCCATAAGCTAAGGAAAAGGTGGAAGAAACACTCTTCAACTTTACTTCATTACCTAATGAGGTCACAAAAGGAAAAAAAAAACCTCTGATTTGTGGTGCTGGATTAATCTCATCTGTCTTTGGGGTTGAATATTGTTCAGGGTGCAGACACTGAATTTAAGTCTCCCCACCCAAGTGTCCAGAGGCTTATCTAGCAGCTAAGCTCATGCTGCAGTCAGCAGCTCAGCTGGGGACTCTTATATGAATGAGATTGAAAGACTGCCACATATACTTGCTAAAAATAAACATTTATAGGCACAGTTTTTGGAGCCTGTGACTTTTTTTCCTATATTTATACCATTATTGTCAGTATTTCTTTCCAATGTATCTGCAGTTAAAGAAGGCAGCCTGGGCATCATCTGAAGTTATTTGGCAGAGAGAATTAGATAAAGAGCTCTTTATTTTAGATTTGATACATCTTAGTGGTAGGTGGATGGGTGATCTGAGATTCTATGGTGCTACAAAAGAGACAACGAAGTGTGAAGAGGAAAAATCAGCAGAAAAAGGAAACCATTTCTGAATCATTCTATTTTAACTGCACTAATTCAGTGCCTGTGATTTCTCTTTTCCTATGACAATTAAGACATAAAGAGATATCTATAATGCATTCAATTTTGTTGCTAATTACACAGAAGAAAACTGTCTTCCTGGAAGATGAGTACTTTTATTAGCAAAGACATGAAACTGTCTTAGCAGGAAGGCACAGGTGGGCCATGAGTCCTATGCTACAGTCTTTGCAATACAATATATATTATACGGCAAATATAATATAAAATACAATATAAAAATAATATAATACATATTTGGTGTTTGCATTTTTATTATTATAACCCAACAATGACTGTGGTCATGCATACATGTTTAATAAAAATTAGCAATAACTTTTGTAACCTCAAGCTTGAAATGACAGTCCATAACAAGATACCTTTATTTGTTTTCTATGAGTCATAGCATTTATGCAGGGTTTGTTCTTCTCTTTTTCAATCAAAAGGAGCTTCCATAAAGTAATCTTTCACTAACATAGGCTGTAAGATGAAAGAAGAGGATATTCTGCCTGACTTACAATTTCCCTGTTGCAAGAAAAATAAAGAAGTTGTTTGCATTAGGAGTGACAGTAGATGAGATTCATTTAATCATGAGATAAATCTTTCAAATTAAATATAACCTCAAGACACTCACTCTCTGAGGGAGTGAAACGCAGAAAGCCTTAGGGAATAAATGTAACTATTCTTTAAAATGGTCAACCTTTTAGCAAGAGGCCACAGGCATTTTTTGTGCCTATCATACCAAATCTTTTGCTGAAAGGCTCTGTTTGTTTCACCTTAAGGTCAGGTTTTAGTTTCCCATGTTGTCTTGCAGCTGAAAGCAGCAATAGGAGCAGCAGTGATGAGTACAGCAAGTACAGCTCGAAACACGGCCCCGTGGGGGTCAAATAGGGAATCCTACTGCCACCTTCTAATTAGCAGAGCCAGCATGATAAATGGATGTCTCAGTCTAGCACCTCTCATTAACAACAAAGTGGAGCAGGATTTGAACGATCCTACTCAGTTCCACCTTCCCACGCTGTGTGCTCATCTGCCCCCAGCTCACTGCTGGGATCAGCATGCTGGCTGGAGGTGCTTAAGGACCAATATTTCTATAATTCCTTTCCTGGACATTTATATAGGACAGTGAGGGTGGAAGGTACCATTTGGGATATAAGACCCTTCAAACATAATGTGAAATGCACTGCTTTAAGTCAACCACTCTTTTAAGTCAAAACTAATGCTGTGGGTTGCAATTTCCTAATCAGCCACTAAAAGACTGCAACAAGTACACTAATATGCTGAAGTGCTTTTTTTTCATAAGATTGGCTTTCAAAGTCTTACTCAATGCCTTAACTTCTCTGTCTGTGGCTACAGGTTCACCTGTCACAAGCTTTAACACAGACGTCCTTCAGGCTATAAGAAGTTCTTTGAGCAACCATGTTTTTGACCTAGAAAAAGCAAATCCAAACCTAAAGGACTTTGACCGACAATTCAGTGAATGTGCCTAGTAGAATCATCAGTAAACCCCTAACTGGAACAAAATCAGGACATTAGCCATGTTACTCAGAGGGGGAAATAAATTGAAACACAAATATAGCAAGCAACGTTATCTAAGGGTCATGTTCACAAACATTTCTCCATTTATGTTCTGCCTGAATTACAAGCATCTGCTCCTGCTGACTAAATAACTCATCTTCTGATGGTGGAAAAGTCTCTGTAATTTTAAAATCAGTATTTCAAATAAGCAAGTATATTCTTACAAGAATCTCAGTTCTCTGTCTTTAAATGCAAGTGCAGAGAGAAAAGCTGCTTTTAAAGGAAAACAAGGAGATTTGACTGCCATTAAGATGAAGCAGAAGAGGCTCTGAGGTAAAGCAGATGCAAGTTGGACAGTGTTGTGTGACACATTATCCCTGCCACTCCAGGCGTGCAGGCTGGCAGCTGTCCCAACCTGATACCAAATTAAATGCAGGAGGTGGCTGGGACAGGTCTGTTCTCCCATGCAAATACACACAGACAGCTTTTTTTCTGCCCTTAGTCTGCCAGCCCTTCTTTCCCAGATGATGGTTCTGTTTTGCTTATGGGATCAATCCAAGCAAGTTTCAGGCAGGTAGTGCGGCTGCAGGAGGCTGTGAGAGCACCTGTCCCTCTGCTGGGCAGCAGCAGGAATACAACCCCTTATCCTATGTGATCTGTACCTTCCTGGAGCCAACAGCATCCCTCCCCACTCTTAACATGCCAAAACCCCAGAGGAAAGCTGCTGTGGCTGCAGGATGTGCTGATGTGGATTTTATTCATTTTAATATAGAAATTTAATAAACCCACAGCTGATAAAGGTCTCCGGGGTCTCCTACTAAATGACTTATATGGTCAGGCAGGCAACCATTTATCACTGCAGAAATATCATCATGGGGACCACCAGCCAAAATTACGCCCAGGCATTGCTGTTTCTCTCCAAAATAGCTGCAGCTCAGTCTTGTGGTGAGGTTGTGTGTGTAGCATAATGACACTTCTTCTCAAATGTCCTTGACCCAGCCTCCACACCAGATCTGCACAGGGGGCATTTAAAAAAAGATAACACTGCATTTGCAAAACAGAACATGATCTCTTCCTATCTTGACTCATTTGATGACAGTCCTGCTATTGCTGGCACTGCTTTAAAAGCCTGTTGGTTTTCTCTGTGCAAAAGGGAAAAAAACTTGAGAAAATAGTACAATTATAGTGAAAATCTTTCCTGACTTCTTGGAGTACTTAAATTGCAATTACTTCAATTGAGTTTTATAATCATGATCAGTTTTAGTTCATTTGGCATAACCTTTTGATGGCTGTTTTTCAACTTAATGCAATTCTGTTTCAAATGCATTTTAAATTTGATTGGGAATAAACAAGGTCAAAAGTCTGCCAATATTGCTACTGTTAAAAGAAGTAACTTTGAACTACATTTTATTTACAGAAATTATTACCTAGTGACCTTTTCTAAAAATGATTTTTCCCTTTTTCCTTTAGAATATTTTAACCAAAACATGTCTAAAAATCCTAATATTGACTTTAATTTCCCTTCAGATAAATGGTCTTGCAGTACACACAAGGTTTTTAAAAGTGTTTGCAACATGCTAGAAAGCATTATGAATTTTTTAAAAATCTTGTAAAATAGAAACATTTCACTTTAGAATCCCACAAAATGGAAGCATACATAATTTCATGAAGTATTTTATTTTTTCAACAGTTACTTATTGTAAATATTCTCTTCTTTGGTACTTTTATTAAGTGTTGAGGAAAAAAAATCTTTATCTAAAGTCAATTATTTTCTCTTGAAAAATGAACAGGAAATTAATTTTAAAAGAAAAATAACTCTTGTCTGCTTTCTCTGATGTCCTGCCCAAGGCACTGAAGACCTATTTTCTTTCCAGCCATGGCCAAAAGATTTAAATCTGAGAACTGAAAACTTCGGAGTCCTTTAAAAACGCAGTGAATTTAAATCCACTTAGAGGAAAGGTTATAAGTCACATCAGGCTCTTGTCTCCATCTACAGAAGGGGAGTTAGAAGACCCCTCTTTATGCAGGGCAGACAGACACCAGCAGTCCAGTAGTGGTCTTGACTGGAGGAAAATGACATATTTCTTCATGCCTCCTTCTCCTGCCAGAGGGCTCAGTGGTGACCTGTCATGAGGAGCCATCATTTTCTGCTCTTTTGGAGCCCATGGAGGAGGCAGGTCTCTACTTCTTTAGTAATGTTAACCATAGAACATTATTTTTCCATTGACTTAAGATCATTTTGCCTATGCAGAAAGTCTAAGTCATTAGCTGTGTGAAAAATGTGGGCTGGAGCATGTGTTTTCTCCTCCTACAGATTCTCCAATCTGAGAGAGAGCCAAATATATTGAATTGCTGCTGAATTTTTATTTATTCCAGAATAATTGTGAATAATTTTCCCTTAAGGTCAGACAAAACAGACAAATTAAAACAAATATACAAAAAAATTTTCAAACCTAGCCTGTTTTCATTGGTAGAGTGGTATAAAATGTTAGTGTGACTATTTTTGATGCCAGGGATTCAGTTTCTAGTGTTAATGTATTTAATCCAAAGCCCAAGGACAGTTTCATCAAATAAAACAGGACTATTTATGCAGAAATGTCAAGAGGTGCCTGCATTACAGAAAATTGGGAACAAAGTCAAGTTCCTATAAATTTTTGAGTTATAATGTGGTACTTGCACTAGTCTTCCCCACTAATTAGCATGCAGGAATAATTCCATTTCAGAAGTTTGTTAAATTTATGTTTCACTGACTTCATGCTGTATGAGCTGTACCTGTGTACATGCTTAGCAAAATGTTATACACAATGAGATTAAAGAAGACCAAATGAAGATTCAGTACACCCTTTATTTAATTTAAACTTTACTTTTAGAGTTCTAATTCAAAGATTTGTTAAGATTTTACAAAAAGACCCCAAAGGATGCAAGCCTGGGCAGCAAGACCAGGAACAGCCTTACTGCCTTGTACAGTTGAGAAGGAGACAATTATTATGCTTAAATATTATTTATTGAAAATTGTCCTTGAATGGCAAGATGAGAAGAACAAGTAGAAACTGGAATGGAGGAAAGATCACATGCAATGAAGAGACCAAATTTGTCATTGCAGGTGATGAAGCAGCTGCCAAGCAGCAGACCTAAGGCGAGGTACACCTGGGTCCCCGTTAAGTCTGTGTGGCAGGCAGTGTTGGGCCCTTCCATGCTTGGAGCAGCTGCCATCTGAGACTGTGACCCTTTCTCTGTAATCAGGGGCTGAGGATGCTCTGCTGTAACAGTGTGTCTTAGGTTGCAATGCAAGATGTAACCACAAATATGTATTCTATCACCACCTGTTGAAACCAAGTGGCGCTGTGTTCTTTATGTCTTCCATAACCCATCCCTCGTAACTCTGTTATGGGATATCCTCTGTTAATAAGCCAGCTGTTAAATCCAGGTGGGGCAGTTTTCCAGGGAGATATCTTCTTTTAACGGGCCATTGAGTCTCACTGCATGACTGATAAAATGACATCATCCCATTGTGAGATGACCCACTCAGGGGGAGGAGCCAAGCATTTCCTACCTAGATAAAAATCTGGATTTGGAACATCACAGCAGCCTTTTTTCCACTGGATTTCTGGAGGAAGACCAGGCCCATCTACACCACCACTAGACCTTCAGAGGAAAACTGTACCCTTCTACAAGATCATTGCTTGAACAAAACCACATCTGTCACTCCAAGAAGACTGCAGTCACCATTTAATCAGACTGCTACCAACACCCTGACCAACAGGGTGTCAGGTTGTATTCTGACTCTGTCAGTGTTTTGGTTTTTTTGTATTACTGTATTTTCATTTTAATTTTCCTATTAAGAGAACTATTATTCCTATTCCCATATCTTTACCTGAGAGCTCCTTAATTTCAAAATTATAGTAATTTGGAGGGAGCAGATTTATATTTTCCATTTCAAGAGAGCCTCCTGCCTTCCTTAGCAGACACCTGTCTTTCAAACCAAGACAGTGCCCACAGCAGCAACATTGGAAGGCACAGCAGGAAGATTGGGCAGAACCCAATGAGCTTTGAACCCCAGGCTGTAGTACTCAAGCTGGCCCTAAACAAATCCCACAGTGAGCTATTGCTACTGCCAGGGAACAGTGGAGCAGTGCTGCAGGACTCTCGTGGTGTACCTGGTTGTGAAGGGTCAGCAGAGGCAGTTGTACCATGAACCAGGACCTACAATTGCTGGTACACCATGTAGGACTGCAGTCCTGGGAGGCCTTGAGGAAACACGAGACTACTTGTTAATTCTCTGTTCCATATCATGGCACTTAAAAACAAAAGTAAAGCAAAACAGCCTACACCACCCTTTCTCTAGATGATCTCTACCCAGACACCCAGTCCCACTCTGCTCTCAGTGGCTTTGTCTCCAAATGGCTTGCTCTGCAGCATAAAAGTCCCCGCAGATTTTGGCCCTGTGTCTCTGAACAAGAAGTTCATCAGCTGACATCTGACGCAGATTTCTTTTACCTTAGGCAATTTTCCAGCCTCCACATTCTGGAGCACAGCTCTGAGGAAGAGACTGAAGTGAACAAACAGTCTGTTCTTCTCATGTGTTCCTTGGAAGATGGGTTTGAATCCTGCAGAATTGGTCCAGTCTTGGCCTGTCAGTCTGATCAGCAATAGGATACCAGAACACTGCTGGGACCACCCCACAGCAGGGAGGATACACAGGCAGGGAGCCATGGACCAGCATCCCTGTTTGTGGAGTACTTCTGGAGATGTGCCAGCAAAGTCATTAGTGTTATGTCCTGTGCAATGAAAGAAATTACCAACCTTGTGTATATTTGGCATACACCTTGTCAAGGACACATTTTTGCCAAGGACATTGTCTAACTATAGCACTTGATGGAAGCTGCTGACAAAGCTGTGTGCTCTGAAGGCTGTATCTTTTTTCCTCATGATGCATTGCAAGGAAGACCCCATCCGTTTAAGAAGGGCAGCTGGAACTGGGTCAGGATATCTGGCTGGGATAGGTTTTTTGTGTGTCAGTTTATGCTCTGCATCTCCATTATGTCTGTAATTGTGGACACTTGGTATACAGGATGCTTTCATACATGACCAATAATGTGTAAGGAAAAGCCACAAATTGTCTCACTAAAAGTAATTTTAAAGCCTGATTGTGAATCCAAGCAAAAATGATATTTTAGAAGTTTTTGAAGCAGTGGTTTAGTTTCTGTCATTGCTCTGCTACAGAGCTGTGCAGATGTTTGTAGTAGACACAAAAAAGGAAACGAGGGCAGACCGCACCAGAACATTTTAGAAGCCATTAATAAGACTTTATGTTGTTGTTCTGAAGGGCATTTTCTGCTGCTCTCAGCACAACATTGTGACTGGCCTTCCTGAGATGGAAAAAATGAAGTATTCTTACTTCATCCTAAATAACTGCAGTCATTGTGAGAACAAATCCCAGGGAAGACAAGATGATTTGCAGCTTCTGTACATGTGAGGAAACTCTAATGTTAGACCTACAAAATGGCCCAAATGCCACCAAGCTTTAAAATGTCACCTGGCTTTTAAATAGCAACAGCCAATCTTTTTGCAGTACCCCATATGAGAGAGAAAAGCTGACCTTGAGCTTGCTGAGTGATGGCTCTAATCCCTGTGTGGCAGCTGAAGCAAGGAGAAAGGCTTCTACCAGTCATGGATTAGAAGGAAGTGGCAGCTACATCCTTTGACAGTGGCAGCCCACTCTCAAGGACTTGGCCCCAGGCTCAAGCAAGGGAGCAGTCACATCACTTTCTGCAGTCCTTTCTGGGTACAGCATTCCCCAGAGTGGCACATTTCAGAATGAAATAAATAGTTTCTGCTTAGGGGGCAGGGAGAACAAAAACTTAATTCCTTTTAGGAGAGAAAAATAAGATATTTGGTTTCCCGAGGAATTCTTGTATTGATGCTTTTACTTTAATTCTATTTTGTCCCATTGGTACAAAAGTACTACTCACTAATGTATTTCAGGAGGGACACTTACCTGAAGGATATTTTAAAGAGCTACCATAAAATCCTTTAATTTTCTATTTTATGATTAAGACACAACATTGCCACACTGAAGTGTCTGATACTGAACTGGCTGGAAACAGTGGTTCAGGTCATCCTGCAAGAGGTGATGTTTCCCTGTTGAGGATGGTATATCCAGGGGTGTGGGAAGTGGTCCTCTATGGGGCACTGGAGTGCCTGAGGTGGGATAACCCCTCTGTAGCTCCAATGTATATCTCCTAGGAGCTACCACATTGTTCCATCAGAGAATGACTGTATCTCTCAGGGGACTTACAGGTCTTTTAAGAAAAAGAGCTCTGAAAGTGCAGCTCCTGTGAGACTGCATTTAAACAGAGAAATTAATTATATAGTCTTACATAGAATTGTAGAATCATGACTTAATATGTTTTAGATCAGACAACACAGATAATCTCTAAGTGACTGCAAATAAAATACTTCTATTCTGGAAAGAAAATAATTATTTGAATAAGTAATTTTTGAACATTTTTCATGTTTTCTTATTCTCTCTACTGTCCACATAACAGTATGTGTGTGTCTGCATGTTTGTATGTATGTAAGCAACTTTGCAGCAAGAATCTACCTTGTGCACATCGTGGCTTTCTCTTCTTAATGCAGGCAACCCTGCTAGTTCCTGAACTTTGCCCATCTGCTCGAGCCTAAGGGGCAGCAATATTAAATTAATCATAGTCTGACATTTCTTTGATAACTGACATTTGCACAAACAAGTCCTACATGCACATGTGCACATTAGGAAATTAAAGTGTAAAGTAAATAAGATTATCATTGTGTGTTTCTCCTCAAAAACATATTGCAAGTCATTATCTCTCCCTCTAATGACTGAAATTCTGTGTGCAAAAAGAAGTAATTCAATTTACATTTCCGAATGCATGCCATTTTCTTGCTGTGGCTGGGTCTGTACTGAATGCCTGGTGAATTAAATCATTTCACTGTCAGGAGTCAGCGGAGCTGCAGGCGGATAACTCTTCCTGACACATCGCGTGAGAGAACAGACACACACTGGGAAGTTCGGCTCCTTCTGTCCCTCTGGAGCCCTCCTGGTGATTTTGGGGGAAGGCTTCTGCCACTGTGCAGCTCTCCTCCCCCTCCAAAGGCAAACCCTGCTCCCAGCTCAGTTATATATGTCTTTGCATTCCCACACAACTAATAAGGTTTTTTCTTGTCTTTGATGGTGAGACCAAGATTAAGCCCACAAAAATTGGATTAATTTCAACTGCTTGACTAGAAATACCCAAGATGCTGAGAAGTCCTGTCCTTCTGTCCATTGACAGCAGGTGTAAGGCTGTTGGGTTGGTAGCTACCTCAAACCCCCTATATTCAAATAGATAATATGAGTTGAATGAAGTAAACACAGAGTGTGAGGGACAGACACTTTGCAGCTGATGCAGGTATAACTGGTATATCCACATGGGTTATCCATATAGGATGCCACAGGGGAGGAGGCCAGTCTGACATGTTAATTAATTTAAATACCAGTATCCACACCATGTCCAGGTATACACTGGGAGAGCAACTAGGCACTTCTCACTGTTTTCCTGCTCAGTGAGTTGATCATAAAGAGTTTATTCTTTTTCTATACATAATGATGCTGGGGAATAAAATTTTAGGTATGTGGAGCAAAAAGCATTTAATAAGCACTTATTACATTGTGTTCTGACATAAACTCCAGCATTCAAGAAAAAGGAATAGGTATTTTCTTTTTCCAGCTCACACACGCAGTTTTGAGATCAGAAAAGATTATGTTGTCAAATGTCCATATCATTAGGCATCATAATGGGTGGGAATCGAGCACTTCAGAAATGAATTTTTCAGCCTGGCCTGACAGTCTCCAATGAATCTCTCACTGGAGGATTTTTCTATGGTTTCTTTCTGCATCAAGGAGAAAAGAATTTGTCTCTCTCTGCTGCAAGCTGCAATCCCTTCACTACCAACTGATAAATGGCCTCAGATTTTATTACGTTTTCTTCTTCTTTTGTTCCTATTATCTCTGCCACCTGTGATTTCTCTGCTCTTTGTAGAACCTTATTTCCTCCAGATTTAATTCCAACTGAGGAAAGTATACACTTATCTTTTCATCACATGAGGCCATTAATCTCTCCTGGAATGGTAGTTCTTGCTGAAACACAAGCACAGACACAGGCTGGGCAGACAATATGTTGAGAGCACACCTGAGGAGAAAGACTCGGGGTTGTTGGCCAATGAGAAGCTGAATGTGCCCCTGCAATGTGTGCTTGCAGCCCAGAAAGGCAGTGATATCCTGGGCTGCATCAAAAGAACTGTGACCAGCAGGTCTGGGATGGGATTCTCCCCCTTTACTTCACTCTTGTGACAGCCCACCTGAAGCACTGAGTCTATCCCTGGGGTCATGACAACATAAGAAGGACATCATCATGCTGGAGCGGATTCACAGGAGGGCCACGAAGATGATTAGAGCTTCTCTCTTACAGGGACGGACTGAGAGAGCTGGGTTTGTTCAGTCTGGAAAAGAGAAGACTCTGGGGACACCTTATAACACCTTCCAGTGCCTCGAGGTGTCCTGCAAGACTGCTGGAGAGGGACTTTTTACAAGGGCATGTAGTGATAGGACAACAGGAATGGCTTTAAACTGAAAGTGAGCAGATTTATATTAGATATTAGGAAGGAATTCCTTACTATAAGGTTGGTGAGACACTGGAACAGATTGCCCAGAGAAGTTGTGGATGCCCCATCTTTAGAAGTGCTCAAGGCCAGCCTGGATGGTGCTTTGCCCAACTTGATCTAGTGAAAGGGATCCCTGCCCGTGGTAGAGGAGTGGGAACTAAATGACCACTATCATCCTTTCCAACTCAAAACATTCCATGATTCTCTAAAACCTGCTGTGGTTTGAGAGGCTCATCAGAATTTCCTGCTGGCATTCCTCTTTTTATCATCAGAGGGAGCTACAGATGCTGAGAAGGTGGCTCTGGATTGGTGCTTGTCATATACAACAGTATACAGGGGAAGGGTTTTGCTTTTATAAACTTCCAGGGGTCATTAGAAGTGTAACAATTAAGCACAAGTGACTATGCAGAGTTTTCAGGAGATCAGGAGAAATAGGGTGCCACAGCACCCCTGTCTGAAGCCCCACAGCAACCAAGTGCTCATGTTTCAATGTCTATCCCATGTCTTTCAGGGCATGCCATGTAGCAGAGTCTAAGACACCCCTTATTTGTAGGGAAAAGGTAAATAATGAGATACTTTGTCAGAATTTCTTTGTGTCTCCCATCACCTCTCTGCTCCCACCAGAAGAAACTCCCACCATGAGGCAGCACTGCAAGTGTCAGGAAACAGCAGAAGCACACCTTGATTTTAAGTTCCTTTTTTCAGGGGAACATACAGCTGATCCTGGAGAAGTCCTTAAAAGGTACCTGTCACCTCTGGAGTAGCAGTTTCTGAAAACTCATGTTCTTAGACCAGAAAAAAATTTGTCAGAGTTTACAATTGTGATGCTGGGGTAAAATGACATTTTTCCATTATAAAAGCTCTCTTCACTATTTAAATGAATGAAAGAAAAGGAAAATCTCATCATGTTAAGCCTAAGCATTTAGTAGTGCTCTCATTTCTTTTCCCTGTTTTTGGAGGTGATGCTTAATTTGTGAGTTCTGACTATCCTTCTGGACTAGAAAAATGAGAACTTTGCTACAGTAGTGCAAAAACATCATCAAAAATGATCATAAGGAAAGCTGTGAGTAGATGGATGATGTTGTGACTGACTGACAACTCTTCATGTTCGATGATTACAGCCCTTGCAAATGGGCTTTCCAAAATTGTGAGACTCTCAGGTTTCCAGCAGCATGTTCAGACATGGTATCTTGTTCACTAATGAGGATAACAGAGCTGTCTCTGCTTAATGTTATAAGGAAGCAGATTCAGCTGAGACACCTTAGAATTATTTGATATGCTTTTAAATACCCTTGAAACCGTTGCTCAACAGCTCACAGTGTGAACAGGTTTAACTTCTGCAGCCCTGCTCAGTAACATCAGAAGCTCTGTTCTTTCTGGCACTTGAGATATGCAAACACCTGATGGTTTTACTGACCAGTGTCCATAAAATATTCATCATTCATAGATTTCTGGCTTTTATGTCGCTTGTACTGGCATTTATTGAATATTGTCTGCATTTTCACCATGAAATTTTAATTTACTGTTCTTATTTACTGTTTTATTTACTGATATAGTGCTTCATATTTTTAAACAAACAAGAATAGTACAATGAAAAAGCTGTATTTTTCTCTCTAGTCTTATATTTACAACTATTGCATTGAGGCTTTACCCATAGTTAAATCTCCTGTCTTTCCTTCAGATACAAAACGTGTTTCCTGGGTGTACATGGTGAATAATGTGCTCTTGCTTGAAAAGAAATTTGGGTTCTTCACACCAGAAGTGGATTACTCCAAAAGCAGGAAAACTTCTAGCAGATGTTATGTTTGTTTTGAACAGAGAACTGGAAGAAACTGGGCATTGATATCACAAGGTGCAACAAGCATTGCAGTCATAGTTTTCCTCTAGCAAAGTGAGATTGCCTCTGCTTATACCATGCTGGAAGTAGCTCTTAACTGTGGAAACTCTGATAGCTCTCTGCATGGTACAGGAGATTAATTCAAAGCCAAGTGCAAAACAAAAATATTATTATTATTCATCAGCCTAGTCTTACAGAAGTGATCCTAATGTGTACCTCTGAGAAAGAACAGACTGATTACAAAATCGAGCCAGAGAACTTCCCATAACAAAAAAGCCTTGATTCTCTCAGGCCTTTTCATTTTACCACTTCTTCCCCTATTGTGCTCATTAAACATTAAGGAAAAAAAATCGAATCAAGAATCTAATAAATAGGAGTCTCTCCTCTAGCTGGCCATCTGGTTCAGGTGGATAATTATCTTCTGACATCTGTTCAGTGATATGCACTATACAGAAGTGCTTTCATTTGTGATCTTAAGCCATTTTCTACTGGACACATATATATCTGAAGTTGCAATAACATTCTAAGGGTCTGCAGGGTCATTTCTGGGAAGCACCCAGCACATTTGAGTTCTAGTACTGCTAAACGGTAACCAAAAAACCAAATCTGTTTACTGGAATTTAAACTTGTCAAAAGATGTGCACTCTCCACCTCTCGCCTTGAAAGAGCACAGTGAAGATGTTAAAGGGAAAGATTTCTGCCTTTATATCTGCCTTTACATTTGTATTTTCTGCAACACTATCACTGCCCTGCTAGGAGTCCTCAAGGCTCTCATTGTTTTTCCCAAGGAAGATGGCAAAATATGTGCAAAATCATCTTAGCATCAGCTCAATTTTTCAAGCCTAAAAAAATCAAACACACATCATTTGCAACATTGCAGCGCTGATCCTGGATGGTGTCCTGTTAACTCACCAGCTCCTGTCACTGTCAGGGGTTTGCTCCGTTTGAAAAGGCTCTTTCTCTGTCATGAGTTTTATGATTCAATGCTCTCTGCTGAAAATGCCAGGTTATTGAGTGGGAAAGTGTGAACAGGAGAGGTTCTTTCTTTGATAAATAAAGCCATTTCCAAACATTTAGGAAAAGAAGTTTCAGGATGTTTTGTTTTAATAGTTTCTAATTTTTCTTCTAGTCAGCTTTCAAAGTGCAGGTAGTCCATGCTAAACAGAGATGAGTATGATCAAAGGTAGAAATAAAAATCTTAGACTCCTTGAATATGCTGATCTATAACTGATTTTCGATGCCCATTTCATCCCGTGTTACAGCAATGCTATAATGCAGCTACCTGAGCAATTTCTGCTCAGCAAATTTGAAGTGAGTTTCTGAGGTAATATGTTCTCTGCCTTGGTGCTGTTCCCTGGGAGAATTTCCCATAAATCCTCTGTAGGTTTACCTGGTGACAAGCCCTGTCAGCACACGTGGGATCACTTTTCCCTTGAAAGCACAGAAAATGTCACCACCTCTTCCTCAGGTGTTTGCCCAGAACTTGCTGCAGGGTTGAGAGTGACAAAGTCTTGCTGTGTATGGAGCTCTAACCCAAAAGACAGCACTTCACAGCTTGTCTGATCACACTTAATCCAGTAGCAGGCAGCCCTCACAATATTGTGGATGCTTTAACATAAATCTCTCCCCAGTCCCACATGAAAAGCAATAATTGTATCCTGGGGACTTGGGAGCAGAACACACTGCACTGAGGACCCACAGGCAAATGCTGGGGATATGGATGCATCCCTCTCTCTGTGTCCCTGAGTGTGGGTGACAGACACTGTACCACAGAGTGGCTGGAGCTGACAGGCACCTCTGGTCCATCCCTAACTCCATCAGGGTCAGCTAGGCCTGGTTGCCCAGGACCATATCCAGGTGGATTTTGAGCATGTCCAAGGACAGAGACTGTACAACCTCTCCAGACAACCTGTGCTGGTGTCTGGTCAACTTCAGAGTAACATACTATTTTAAATTTTTTTCAGTTTTGTGCACATTGCCCCTAGTCATGTCATTGTGTACCACTGAAAAGATCCTGGCTCACTCTTTTCACTTTCCCATCAGGTGTTTATACAATTGGAAAGATCTCCTTGAGTTAAGCCCAGCCCATCTCTGCCTCATCCTATACAGGCTCTGATCAACTTTTTTGGGATGCTTTGCCTTCTGCCAAATCCTCCAAGAGATGAGTGCTGCTACTGGACTTTGGGCCAGCCAAGAAATGACACTCACTCCATGCAAAATTATTTCATGTTGTACACAGCACCTCCTGATGTCATATTCATGACCTGGATGAAAGATCAGTGGGTGTTTTTAGCCACCCTTCTCTTATTATAATGCTGTAAAGAACCCTTCTTCATCACACTTAACAGGGTCTTATATGTGAATAAGAAAAGAAGGATTTACATGTAGAACCTGATATTCCCTTTGTTGTCTTATTAGATACATCTCATTTTCAATTGTTCTGAAACAAGGGTATCAATTTTTTTGAACTGAAATCAAAAACAAAAATCAGTGAGTTGAGGTTACTGTAGAGATCAGGTTGATGTTGCTAGAGACAAATCTAAAAGAACTGACTAGAAACAATACAAACTATTCTTATTTTGGGTATGACGTGACTCATACATGATAGAACCATAGAAAGAGTTGGAAAGGATCTTAAAGATCCTTTCCTAGATCTTAAAGATCATCTGGTTCCAAACTCTTGGCCATGAGCAGGGACACATTTCACTAGACCAGGATGCTCAGAGCCCCATTCACCGTGCATTGAACACTCCCACAGGCAGGGCATCCACAGCTTCTCTGAGCAGCCCACTCTCTCCTACTCAGTGTGCAACAGGTATTAAAATAAGCTCCAGAATATATTTCCTTCTCAGTTTTCCTCACCTTCTAACCTACTCACTTCCTCACACACATATATATATATATTCACCTCGAGGGAGAAGGAGGGAGAAGACAAGCAATTTTTAAGATCTGTGCATAGTCATTAGGATCCAAGGTTCACGTAAACCAGCTAAAACTTATGAACAACATTACATATAGCACTGCAAAACATTATTTATTGAAAGGAAATTCAAGGCTTTTGCAGAAGAGTTTTGGCACAACTCCTTCCTAGAGCAATCTATGAAACAGCTCTTCCTCCTTTTCTCCTTGACAATTTCGTAATGTGTATTTCATGGACAGAAACTCTGTTTGTCTTTAACAATCTCAAGGGATTTATATAAATCCAGCATCTCTTCCTTCTTTAAGGTTTATGGAAATCCAATTATTCTCCCCCACAGAATAAAATCTATCACACTAAGTCAGTGTAATACTTGACTTTGTGTGCTGTGGCAATTTCATTTGTCAGAGCTGTGAAATATTGCATTTTAAGGACAGCAATCAAGCTCTCCGGATGTCATTTCTGTTGACATTCTGCCCAAGGTCCATTTAAGCTTAGAACTTGACTTTGCAATCTAGCAATATTATAGCACAACACTTAGTACAAATTACTTATCTAAAAGCAGAAGAACTACATTAGTGCAACATGCAGGTGTCTCAATTATACTCCAGCATATGTGCTTTAACTTTTAGTGCAGAAGTTTTCTAATCCAGTTATCCTTGCAAATTTATTCATAACAGCATCTACAGTTAATTATTTGCTAAGGTAACTGTGGTCCATTTTTACCATGTTATCATGTGTATCTATTACATTTTCAAATCAAGCCCATAAGGATTTAATATTTCAAATCAGGCTGTATGCAATTAAACAAAACCAACGCTTAGATAATTGTTATTTTGTGTTGTATGCAGTAAAAACCAGTTATTTTTCTTTTTCTTCTTGTAAATTCCAGGGATTTTTTGCTCTGATTGCCTTATTGTAGATTGAGACGATGTGGGTCATTTTCAAATGGCAAAACATAAACATGTGTATTTGCATCACACTAACAACCTCCTGTCTTAGCCTGGTTAAACGGGGCATTTGCCAGTTGTGAGATGCTGCTCTTCTATCCCACTTCAATTGGAGGCAACTGTTCCAGCTGGACTGGCTGTCTTACACAGAAGATGATGATGTTGTTAGCAGGATACAGGTTCTTCTAACCATCTGTCTCTAATGGCAAGATGCTGGGCTATCTTCAGCATCTTCCTATTGGCTGGAATTTTCAAAGGCAGTGAAGAAGATAGAATTTCTTTGGACCTGCTGATCAAACACACTTAGGCTTCTCAGGTAATTCTAGCTTCTCAGGTAATTCTAGCTTTCTTGCAACTCTGCTTAATGACCTAGCTATTCTCAATCTAGGAAGACTGATTAGTACTACATTACCATAGAGGCATGCAAAAAGAAAAAACTATGGAAGCCAATGATGTTCTTCTGTCATTCATACAGCAATTGTACCTCTCAACTCACACCTCTGGATATTGAACTCCTGCTTTCCATCTCCAGTGCATGTGCAGCTATGTTTGCCTAGGACCTTTGTGTAAACCTAACAACAGCCTCAGAATGTCAGCTCTCACAGCTTCAAAAAACATAGGTCAGAAATCAAAATAATAGGAGAGTAATCTAAAAATGGAATTGAAACTTATGGATAACACTGGGCAGCAGTCTTCTGCTGTCTTTGTTCTGCTGATTTTTCATACATTTCACAATTTGGATAGTCAATGTGAGTTTCTGGCAAAGAAATTACAGCCTCAGCTTTTGTGATGCTGTTTGACTTCTGCATTTGTTGCTCTCTTCACACTCATGTTCCAAAGGACACCTCATGCAACACTGCGCCAGCTGCCAGCATTCCTGCAGATGTCCTCCACTCCTTTTCCATGCTGGCAATGAATTTCCTATTCTGCCCGTGATGGCTGGGGCAGGGTCTCTTCCCATAGCCTCAGAAAAGCGTTGCACTGGTCTGCAAATGCTTCTGCTACCTGTTGCACTGAAGACTTTAGTCATGCCAGTGCCACTGAGGGGACATTGCAGGTGACTGCAGTCAATGCTCTGAGGCTGATGCCCTTTCTCCTGGGAGAAATGGTCCCCTAACATCAGGCTGTCTTTTCAACCGCGCCTGAGCACTGGCAACTCTTTACGAGAATTACTGTGAGTTATCTGTGGTCTCCTGACAATAAATTTCATATCCCTAAGACACATGGAGCAACCCTCACAGTTATCTGTAACCAGAAAAACAGCTCAGCTTTCTTTCAAAGTAAAAGCTTTCCACAGCCATGTTAAGTGTAGGAGATTCCCCATTCCTTTCAGCCTGTCCCCCAACCACTTCAATGACCCTTCTGCAGCCAGAGAGAGCTGCAGACAGGGGGTCTTCATTGTTCCTAGAGAAAGTATCCCCCATCAGACTGCTGGGCCAACAATGAGAGCCTTGGCAAAATAGAAAGCCTGGGAAATGGGGGATTATTACCCTTTAATACCGTAATCATGAGTCTTGAAAGAATGTACTATTTGCCAGTTTCTTTTGGAAAAACATAATTCACCCACTGGGATTTTTATTAGCATATTTAAAACCTTGGCTCCTTCACTGGACATGGAGAGGTGGATGTGATTAACGTGTTCTTGGCGGTTGTGTGTTTCTTTCTCTTTGCTGTCTCCAAGAACATTGGAATTAAGAATGAGAAATTGTTAAAATGCAAAGCTTCAAAAGCTGTATACAGCTCCAGTTTCCCTGAAGACTCCAAATGAAGTAAGGAAGAGTTCAAGGGGACAGCTGAGACTCAACCTCTGACATGAGAAGCAGTATTACTGTTGCATTGCTAATGGACTAATCCTGTGTACAGACTAACCAAGAACTTATATTCTGCCTTTTCTCCCAGAGGAAACACTTTACAGTGAAAAAGACAATATACACAATGAAATACAGGTATAGAAGTCTAAGTGATAGGTCTGTAAAAACAGAGCTGTGTAGAAGCAGCAGCACTAGGATTGGAGACTTGGCAGCAGGGAGTGAGAAACACTGAGGGGGAAAGAGATTTGTGGAGTTGGGGTGAGGATGTGCATTGAATAAAGAATGTGTGAGTCAGTAAAGGAGTGACTTCACAAGGAAGGAGTGGGGAGCAATGGAGAAATGGAGACGTGCTGAGGCTGACCAGGAGAGAGCTGGTGAATTGCCAGTTAGGGTCAGAAGATGTGGGAGAGGATGCCTCTAGGTGGGTAACAATGGGATGCTGACAGAGACATGGGCAGATGACACGGAGGAATGCAGGACGAGATGAGCAAAGACAAGCTGCTTTCTGTGGGCCAGTGTTGACACCAAAGCTTCTCACTAGCACAATGGTTATTTGACACTGTCAGCCTTCTGGCAGAATTAGACATGTGACCCTCTCCTTCCTTTATATGCTTTTTCTTCTAGTAGCTTTTAATGTAAGACAGAATAAGAAAACAACTAAAAAGGCTTGTTATTAATACCAGTGCTGAACCCTGACCTCTGGCTCCTAGGGAATGTTTCATTCTTAGAAATGAAACAATATTCTATTATTTTATATATAAAACTTCAAAAACACTAGTATGGAAAAGTGTAAAACAAAAAAGAAAGGAACAAAAGGAACAAGAACACAAAAGCATCTAGAAGACCCCAGAGAGGGAGCAGGTCACTTGGGAGGTTCAAGGGAAAATGTGATCTCTCCCTGAAGGCAGGTGAGTGTGCAGGAATGGATGGGAACAAAAAGAGACCTCTATTTCTGAATAGCCCAGGGTCTGATTTGTCCAATAGCCTACACCTAAGTGGAGAAGCCAGAATATTTTTGCACAATAATTTTCAAAATCTGTAGTTATTTGGAAAATATTGTACTCTTAGAAGAATAAATTTCATGCTGTTAAGATCAACGCAAATGACATTCACAAATGTCATTCCTATAGAAATACATTTTCCAATAAAAGCCATTTTAAAGGCAGTGGGCATCTAAAATTGCTAGTGGCTAAAAAGTTTTGGACTTCAGTCCACATGCTTCTGAAACTTTGAGAACACTGAGAAACATGAGACTGGGAGAGGGAGCACTGAAGGCTTGTGTTGCTTGCAAAGCTGCATAACTGTTTTCCATTGCATTTTCAGAGATCCTGGTATCAATTCCTGCAGCTGGCAGATGTGTGAGATATCTGAGAGCTGAAAGCAGTGCATAAGCTCCAGCTCAATCACAGCCATCACAAAGGCTTTGTAGAGACCACTGTGCCTGGGTAAAAGATGAAAGCAAAAGAAGTTGGTATCACAGCAGAAATAAATGGTGAAAGGATAAAATGTTGTATTTACCTGTAGAAGCAGTTACTAAAATGTTGTGTGCCGGGTTTTTTTATTTTTATAAATCATTGCGCTATTTTCTTTCTAGACAAGAGAGACTTAAAGGCTTCATTATTTTTCAAAGGTTTTGAAGTTGCAGGTGTGAGCACAATTTCTATCACTGTGTGTATATTTTTAACAAAAGCACAATCTCACTGTTTTTGAAAGGAAATACACTGCAATCAGACCATAACAGCATCTTTAAAATCTGTGCAATGAGCTGAAATAATGAACACGTGATTGTAAAAATCGATAAATTTCTGTCTTTATCCTACCTAGAGCACTTTCTTCTGAAAGGCAAAAAAAATAAATATTAAGTACTTTAAAACTGTGTCCGTTTAAGGTAATGTGGAAATGAAAAATTACGTTTTGGAGCAATTTATAAATTAAAGGGTTTTTTGAGGTGGACATCATTAATTTTATTTACAGTACCAAACAACTGATTTCCATGCGACTATCCCAGAGTGTTTCCAGTCCTGATTAATGTTTTCTGGGTATTCATTTTTGAAAGAGACATGAAAAATTTGCAAATTGTAACATTTGTATTTAACACTATATCTGACCTCTGTGTATGTTAGATGTAAAAAAAAAAATTAAAAGGGAAAGAACAAGGCTGATGGACACCTTTTTCCAGAAAGAGGGTCCACTGCTTGTCCTAGTCAGTCTTGTCAGAATCACAGGCTAATTGGGCTGGAAGGGACCTTCAAAGACCACCTAGTCCAACCTCCCCTGCCAAGGGCAGAAATCTGACTAAAACATGCTGTAAGGCAGAGTCTGCTGCCAGGGGAGGATCTCAGGTTTTTAGTTGGTTCAGTTTAGTTTTGAGTGGGAGGAATTGAGAATAGATGAGAATTTCTTAAGAGTGGAAGATGATTTCCACGAAAGTGACTTTGCATAATAAAATTCATTAGTCTAAGGAACTGGCAGGAAAAAAAAAGCATCAGAATTAGTTATGGAGTGAAAAAAGCAAGCTAAGAAAGTAGGAAATTGGTGGGAAGAATTTCTAGACAAATTCAACTAGTCAACTGATTTAAAAACAAAGATGTGCCAAAGAATGATAACTATTAAAGGAGATTATGTGAAAAGCAAAGAGGCAAGCTGGACCACTGCAAAGGAAAAAAAAAAAAGAGAAAAAATTAGACCAATAGAAGTATCCCAAGAGTTGTTTAAGAAGTTGAAAATCAAACAGATATTCTGAAAAATATGGGGAAAAAGAGCAGTCTTTAAATCAGAGGATAAAGTTAAAGGCGAGGTGAAGACTACAGCGAAATTAAGGGAACCAAGAGAGAGATGTGCTAACTGTACAAGAGCAAGTCTAGATCTACCACCTCAAAAGAGAAAAAGCAAATTAATTTATGCAAAAATGCAGAGGTATGGTGTGATTTCTTGGCATAAAAAGAGTTAACTGCAATCATTGAATTACTAACTTTCATCTAAGGTGTTGATAGAGGTTTAGGAAAGAAAAGAAAGAGAAAGAGTTCCTACAAGAGATATATTCAAGCCGTCTGATGAAGAGGACTGCAAGATGGAGAAAAACAAACTTATCTTTAAAAAGCAGAAAAAATTGAACTCATGAAATCACATACCCATCGGTTCAACTTCGATCCACAGAAAGCATGGATCTAGAGGATAAGATGGAATAAAAAAGCCAACACAGACCTGTAAATAATGCATCCCACTGAACCAGCCTACTTCTTTTCTTTGGCAGAATAGCCATCCTTGTGACTTTAGAGGGTTGATATGATTCATTCTGGTTTTAGTGAAGTTCTTATAACTGCAGTAGACAAATATCCCACAGATGCAATCATTAAAAGTGGGTGTATGGCAACGTGATGAAATCCTCTTTACAAGAGTTAATCAAAGATTCTCTGTCACTCTTCAAGGGCATTGAAGTGTAGTTGTTCAAGGGTCAGAGTCATTAGCAGTTTCAAAATTGTTTTTAATAGCTGAGATGATGGAACAGAGCACGTAAACATCAGATTTGAGAATGACACCAACCTGAGTGAAGAGAAATCGCAAGGAAGAACATGAAGTGGTTTTCAGTAAGATAAAACACAGTAAAGCCAAGTACAAAATGCTAAATTTAAGCAGAAGGCTCCCATGTATAATGGGACATATCTGGCTGAGGGCCAGCACTGCAGAAAGGACCCACATAGAGTTATAGGATGAAATTATGAAAAAAGAAAAGAAATTTTATTCAGGAATATATTTAAAAACATTAGTAAGATGGGATCACATTTACAGCTGTAGAATTCTGAAGTGGAAGTCACTGAATCCTTGGAGTCATACATAGTACATGACATCTGCAGGGTGTTATTTAGTGGAATGATAGGGAAATGAGGGAGTCCAGAAGTGAGCTCCAAAAATGTGAAGTGGTTTAGACAAGTAATTTATGTACGAAAGAGAAAAGTAATATTTTTCTGGAAAATGGGAATATGAGCAGACTGATAATCAAGAAGACAGGACACATTGATTTATAAGATATTGAAAAGGTCAAGTTATGGTCAGTGTTCTCTTTTCCAGCACAGCAGAAATCTGCTCACTGTTCAGAAAGATGATTTAGGATAAGTATTGGGAAAACTTTCAAGCAGGATGGTGAGGAGTTGGGCACAAGCAAACTAGAGAAGTTACAAAAAATCCTACTCTATAGTTTTTAAAGAATGTGTTAGCTAAAATATGTGCTCAGGGTTGGCAAATATAAATTCAATCCTGCCTCAAAGCAGACTGCAGTGAACCCGGGAGTCCTGCTGAATGATTTTTCTACAGCTGCCCTTCATTTCTGGTGCTTTCATCAGGTTCCCCCTCCAACAAACTATCTGCAATGTGTCTCTATCCCTACTATCTTCTCCAGGCTCCCCATTTCACTGCCTCTCATTGCTCCAGGAAACCAAGAAAGAAATTCGTGCCTGTGAATCAGAAAAAGGAGGAGGTGAGCACTGGCACTCCAAGTATTGGGCATCTTTGGATCCATGCTGTTATCCCCCTGCCACCCTCAGGCCTCCAAAGGGTGCAGGATCCCTCCATGTAACAGTTGAATTGATGCAAATACATGAATATTTATGTACATTCAATACCTCAGCTCATCTTTGTTTCTTTAAAGATACTGGAAGGTACATTAATGATGCAGGTGGCAGGGGGAGAGGGGGTGCCAGCCTTTGCCATTCACCATCCCTGAGGCTGCTCAGAGCCTCCTGCACCTGCAGGCAGGATGCTCTCTGACAGAACAAAAGGCAGTGGAGCTAGAAGGAGTGGAGAAGCCTGAAACTTGTGCTGAAATTATGGCCCCAATACAAAAGTTTCAAGTTACAGCTAACTTGAAGCAACTTTTTCTGCAGTCAGCGAGTTGGGTTTTTTCTTAAATTAAATAAATAACTGCAAAAACATATATCCTTGGATGCTCTAAGGACTAGCTGACAACACAGATTAATGTGGTTTTAATATCATTACTTTATTTTCTTCTGCTATTTATCTCACAGTAACAAAATTTAGGGGAAGACAGCCCATAAGTATTTTTTACAATTACCCTGTTAGTGTAGTATCTCAGATCTTTGCCCTAGAATATCGATGCATCTGCACATTCATCCCTTCAGGAAAATATTTCTCTTATGTTGAAAAGAATAATTCTAAGAAATTCCACAACAAAATGTTTTAATGAAGTGATATGGTTGTGCTATGATTGTATATGTCCTTTCCTGGTGGTTTTTCTTTAAGAACAATTCAAACGTCCACTGTCCCAGAAGTAAAATTACAGCCTTAACCATTGCTATAAGCCTAACTCAGCCACTCTACTCAGTATATCCATAGAAGACATATTTATGCTTTCCTTTGCACAGTGCTGAGCAGAATCTACCTCTGTTTGCCTTATGTTCAATCATTTAGTCTTTCAAAAAGTCTGCCTGTGCTAAACCACATGCTAAACCATCTTGTGTGTAATACATCATAACTATATTTCCCATCTGTAAACCCATAAAGTGCTTTCAAAACGTTGTCACTGGATATAGCTGGCCTTAATGGGACAGGAAGGAAGCAGAGTAAGGGCAGTGTGGCTGCACACTGCAGTGCTATATTTCTTGGTTTTCCAATATTCTGAGTGTTGCTGAGCTCAGTATTCTGGAAGGACAAGACTTATCTCACCGACTAACTCAGAAAGGATTTATGAAAAAAAAAATTGCCTCTGAAATAGCGGAAATTAAGTAGCATAGACCCAAAATGAATGCTTGCAGGGTCCACACACTCTGTGGTGCACTGCAGCACTTCAGGGGCATGGCTAAGCCATTTTGCTTTATTTCTCAGTAATGTGTGGGACTCATCTGCAACTGGCTTTGCATTATAGGTTTTACCTGCAGACAGATGAGGTTTTTTACCTGATGTCAGATTGATGACAGGAAGCTGAGTGGCACAGTTGACACACCTGAAGGATGTGATACCATTCAGAGGGATCTGGACAAGCTGGAGAAATGGCTCCATGTGAATCCCATGAGGTTTAATTAGAGCATGTGAAACGTACTCAGCACCTGGACCAGGGAATCCCCAGTATCAGCACAGGCTGGGGCATGAGCAGAGTGAGAGCAACCCTGCCAAGAGGGACTTGAGGATGCTGGAGGATGAGAGGCTGGCCGTGACCCAGCCATGTGTACTCACAGCCCAGAAAGCCAAATGTGTCCTGGGCTGCATGAAACCTCACCTAAAGTAGTTCATCCAGCCCTGGGGTACCAGCACAAGGAGGACATACCCCTGCTGGACCGAGTCTGGAGGAGCTGATCAGAGGGATGGAGCTCCTCTCCTATGAAGGAGAAGTTCACATGGGAAGCAGATCTCAGAAAATATCTGTTCTGGTGATTAATTAAAATAAAGTCCTTCCCTGGAGTTCAGAGGAATGTTAGCTGAGCAACTGGTGGCACCCATGAAATGTGGGACTCTCCCCCTATATTTTGGCAGAAGTTTTAAGGAGCACAGGTGTTTTCTCCAAAGAGAGAGGAGTTCTGGATTAATTTAATTCCCCTTCTCTGAACCTCTGTTTCTAGAGTGCCCATTGTATATGGACATTTTTGCTATCAAATTTAACTTGCTGAAACATTTGTGGAGCTAGTTTTAAGCTCAGGCACATAAGCTGCTCTGCCAGAAGTGGTGCATTTAATGTGAGATGGGATAGTATTTGACACCAGAAGTGCTGAATTCCCAAAATCCTCAGCCAAGACTCCTTTAGCATGATAAGGCGTGTGCACCTTTTGCAAGGAAGATGCCTCCAAGTATAATTGGTTTATGTCGGTGTCTGCAGCTCTGACAAAAATTGGAGCTGAATATCCAGTTTTCCAGGACAATGCTCAGCGTGGTGAACAGAGCATGGATCTTGTTCAAAAGCTGGTACTAAGAGCTCTCTCAGGGTCCCAGCAAGGGTGTAACAAACAGCTTTAGCCATGAGGAGTGCTCAGGCAAAACCAGATGTTACTGTGATCTCCAAAATCCCATTTGCTTCCCCTTCCGTAAATGGAAGCTTCTTTCTCTTGGAACAATACCTAAAAAAAAAAAAGAGCATGAGCATTTAGAAATAGTATTCACAAAAGAAAAAGTTTCAGCAGTGTAGAAAACACCAAAGCTCTCAAGCTTTACTTGAGAGTTACAAAACTACAGGGTCTGTTCAAATCCTGCCTTCTACAAAAGCTGGGCTTTATGAGGTCTAGCAGGAGGAAACTGCAACAAAGTTTATCTTGTGAATTACAAGCAGAGAATGCTTTTATTGGAAGCCTAAAATGCACGAACAAAACAAAACATATTTTTTAAATGAACAATTAAATTCCAGAAAAAAAAGAAAATATTTTTATCACGGCAATAACAAGTTTATGCCAAATTCTGGGAACCGGTTCAGAAGGCTCTATATTTTTTCTTTTCTGGGAGAGGTGATAATATTTTTTTTATTATTCTACTATTGGAAAAGAAAGCAAACATAAGAATCAATGGTCAATGATGATTAACCACTGGGTTTTCATAAAGTGGCAGCACTTGCACTGTGTAAAGACATAACTGTTGCAGTCTTGTCCATTGCAACCACCTCTGAACCACCAGTGGACACTCTGGCCTTCCAGCTCCTCATGCCCTCTTTCCCTCTGTGCAGGTTTTTGGTCTCCACATTTTCACTCCTCTCAGACATCAGCTACATGGTCCTGCTTTCCTTACCCAACTGATTCCTATCTTTTTTAACCCAATAAATCTTCAGCCAGTTTCAGCATTTCCCTTAACAAAGGGAGTTCCCACTATTGCCTCCACCTCCATTTCTATATCCTGCCCAAATTTCCCTTGTTGACATTTTCTATCAACTTCTCTAGCACAGGTGATCCTACACTTCTCTGCCCTTCCATCCATGACAGGGTCTAACGCTGACCTTTTGCACTCATTTCCATTTTCTTCTAAGTGTGCTTCAAGTGTCTAAGTGTGTGCTTGTGATGTCTCAACTCATAACTAAACAGAGCCTTTAGTGTAGCAATATTCTTCAATGTTTTAAGCAATAATCAAGTACACAAAATTTTATAAGGAAAACAACAAAATGAATACTTTTCTCCTTTTCTGTGAGAAGAGGACAAACAGTTTAAGTGGAGCTTTCTCCCTGAATGCCCAACAATTTTCAACTTCACGGCTACATGTAGTAGGAGCAACTTCCCAACCATAATTCCTTTCAGGATATTTTGGCTTGTGCTCACCCCTCATGGAAGAGTTTGGTGGAATTCCACCCACTGAAGAGGGAGCTGGAAGCACTGACACACCAGAGCGTGGGAGGTTCCCAGGAGCAACGTGCCATTTGCTGGGATGCAAGTGCACCACATGTTACAGAATATTGTTTTCTCCATTTCATTAGTCTTGCTCTTTCACTTGGTGCTTTTACAGACATTTGAATGTGTGCATTTTCCAGGATGAAAATATATTGCTAATAGACCAACTCTTTGCATAATAATACCAACAATAACAGCAGTATTTGTGTAGAAATCAGAAATGTTCCTGTAGCTTAGAGCACATTAAACAGTTGGTTGCCTTACCTGTTGCAGACCAGCTGTGTGACATCTTGAAAGGAGGAGAAAGAGTGTAGGTTTTCTTGCTGGTGTCCCTCACTGTGCCTAGTACTGTATGTGGCAGTCCTTTGAGAAAAAGGGAGCTGCAGAGAAGCCATTAGGCACAGACAGGTGGAAGGTTTGATTACAGTCACAAAAGAAGTACTGGATCATGTAGGTAAGTTCCACCTCCCTACAGAGAGGTGAAAGTTACCCAACCATGCTATTGGCAAGTGAGGTGATTAGACAAGTTTGATTGCCTTGACTCCTCTGAAGTCAATAGAGAGAAAAATATCTCCAGGATGGGTTTTGTTTCATCCTGAGGTGGGTGGATAGGAAAGGAGGAATGACTCATCTTCTGGGTTTGCACCTCTGTCTTTATTCACTATGGAGGAAGCTTAGTGAAGAGTTATCACAAGGTCCAGCCTCGTGAATTGCATGAGACAAGTCACACTCAGAGTACCTGAGGCAAACCAGGTCCTTACTGGAGGAGCTGGGGCCTTGCAACAACTGTATTCAGAAAATTCAGAAAATCTGGTGTGCAGCCATATTTGAAGACAAAGATCCTGACCCCTTCCGTGTTCAGCATTCTTATCTGGGGTTCAAGCAAGAATGAGATGCTGGAGGTGAGCTTCTTCAAAAAAATTATCTCCCAAACCATGCTTCTGGGTTAGCTGAGAGAAATCTGGCAGCCTACTAGCTACTAGGCAGCCTGTAGTTCATTTTTCTTAAACACTCTGTTGTCTTAGTGTTTATTTGTAAGGATAACTGGTTAATGGTTATTCAGCATGAATGACAAGGACAAGGAAAAGGAAAATAAATAAATCAAACACACAAATATACAGAAACCTGAAGAGACTGATTGATGGGCCACTTAATGAACCACTCAAGTACAACCTTGAAGAGTCAGATGTTCAGACTCAACTTTGTAAAGGCAAGAAGCAAGCAAACAAGATTACATGTGTGACTATTTTAAATTTATTACATAAGATTTAGGGGAAGAACCAAAAGAATGCATCAAGGTGAGCATGGAAGGGACAAGTTGGGAAAAAAAAAGGTTATGGGAATAACCAAAGGAAAATCATGTGTTATTAGATGCTGGTCAGCATGCTGGACAGGCTTTGTGCCTGAGCACTGCAGTCTCTCCCATTTCCTTATCAGACTTTGTCCATAGCTATCTGCTATGAGTGTGCTCTCTTCCCTGTGTGCAATCTGCCAGCAAGCTTCAAGCCACACAAGCCAATGAGTAGGACAGATCTGTGGCTGGGTGTTGGAAGAACCACAGGTCTAGGGTTGAGAATTTCATATTTTTTAAAGAATATGTCAGACACATACTCCCTTGAAAACTGGGATAGGTTGGAGAGGGACTAGAAAGAATATCTTCTGCACACAGGGCTTAAATCACTGACAAAAAAATTATTGCCCCAGATGAGTCCTCCCTCATGTTGTTCCAGTTTGCCCGTGGTGGCTCTGTAAGCAATAACAACTCTTGATATGAACAACTCCAAGGCATGAAATTCAAATTTTTAATTTCAATTTCAAAAGTTAGGCAAAGCTTTCACATAAAAGGAGATTTATTTTTTTTTATTAATCAGATATTCAGTTAAGCTGTTTAGATTTTCTCTGTAGTCAGCAGGACTCTGCTCAATTAGTACTACAGAGAACCTAATCTATGGCAATAATAAAACACCAGAGGAGATTACTATTAGTTTTTGAATAATGCAAGGAACAAATAGTTGCTGCTTAATTTTACATTTGGTTCCGCAAGAGTTACCACAGGCCTTAAAAGACTGACAGAAATAGTCACCAGAGTCAAGTGAAGTTCATGACTTTTGGGAGCTTACTGTTTTTTTCCTCTCAGTGTATTTCTCTCATTTACCAAACTGACTCTGGACTACAGTTAATATTATTGATGTCATCTTCTAATATGTTCTGTAACTATATTTTTCTACATACATTTTTTCCTCAGCCATAGCAGAGGTATTTAAATCATTCATCTTCTCAGAAAAAAAAGACTGCTTTGTCTGTAAAAGCCATTTTTTCTCTCTGATTTCAAATGAGCGAGTAACTACCTGGGATGTGTTTTCTGAAATATTGCTTCCCAGGTGATTTCTCCAGCCTTGATCTATCGAGGAGCCTCTGGATTATAAATGATTTTTTCCCCATAAAATTTCAAATCCAATGCCTTGTTTCCATTTATATATTTTGTCATTGTCCAACATGTTTATCTTATAATTTCAATAGCATTTTGAAGAAAGGGATAAAAATACCTAAGTGAGGAACATAGAGTACACCGCTTTCTCTTGACATGTATTTTGTGTAAATAATAGTTACTGGCTTGATACTCTTGTCTTGATATAAGGCAACTGAATTTAAAACCCACCAAATTGTTGTTTTAAAAAACAGCATGTAAATACCAGGAGCTTGCATTTGAAAAAGAGCAACGAAAGAACATTAAAATATATCTCCCAGAGAACAGAGCTACATCTACAGCTCTTCTTTTTTTCTTGAGTCAATAATTCTTATTTATCTCTTTCATGACTAGATTGAACAAGGAAATAAATTATATTCCTCTAATGTCTCTAGTAGATTTATTTTAAGAGATATATTGGATTGGGGTCCATAATAAATACTTGAGTTGAACTTGCATAGCAGAACCAATAGTTCAGGTTGGAAGGGACATTTGGGGATCATTAAGTCCAACTCTCTACTCCAAGCAGAGCTCATTTCAAAGTTGCATCAGACTGTTTGGAACCTTTGCCTGAGTTTTGAATTTCTGAGGACAGAGATTCCGCAGCCTTCTGGGCAGCCCAGACTTGTGTTTCACTGCCCTCACAGGGAACGTGTTTTTCTTACATTTGTTTGCAATTTCCTTTGTTCAATCTGAGACCATTGACTCCTGCCTTCCTGCTGTGCATTCTGAGAAAAGCCTGATTCTGTTTTCTTCAAAATCTCGGTGTTGGTAGTTGATGACAGCAGCTGGCTGGCCCTAAGCCTTCTCTTTACAAGGCTAAACACACACAGCTCCCCCCGGCGCTGAAATTATTCAGTGCCTGCAGCTCCTGGAGGTGGTGCAAAGGGCTGGAGGTGCAAAAAGAAAAAACAACTCTGCTGTAATAATGCTGGCTATCTTACAATCCTAAATGCAATGGTTTGCTCCCTTAGCTACATATCTTGCTGATGGTTTGCAAACAATTTCAGAAACTACCAAGTCACATGTTAGTTTGAGAAATAAAAAGTTACTGTCAAAACCAAAACAGTGCTGTCTATTTCTCTTCTTCCTATGAGTTACTCTTTTTATTTCAGCCTTTCATTTTGATTTTATAATTTATGTAAACTATACCCAGGAGAACAGTTGTAATTTCTGCAATGCCCCAAAGTTTGTAGTTTGAGGAATTCTTACTTTACAGCTGGGGAACACCCAGTTCCCAGCACAGCTCTTTGCAGATATACATCTCTTGTAATACATTTTGTAACTAATAAAGAACAACATCTCTCATCTACTCGCCATTCTATAAAGACATTAGCAGCCATACAAAAACAATAATAGGTAGGGAACAATTAAAAAGCTTTACCCCCAAATAAAAAACTCCTGCTGCAGAACTATCATTTAATTTTGAATAGGGACTGTGCAGAGCTGAGCTAGACCACGTTTGTGGGTAGCAGTAATTTCCTCTATTAGATCATCTAGTACATTCATAATCTGCAATATTGTTTTTAAACCTGGTTCATGGAAGTTGGTATCTCACACAGACTGGCACATAGTGTCCAGCACATCTGTCACTTTAAACAAGACAAAATGCTCTGCATTCAAAAGAGAACCTGTCATTTTCTTAAACTCACCTCTTCACACAGGAGGACAAAAGGAACACAGAATAGCTGAGGTTGTAAGGGACATCTCTGAATATCATGTAGTCCAACATCAGTGCTAATGCAGGGTCAGCTAGACAACTGTGTCCTGTCATGGTTTGAATAACCCCAGGAATGGACACTCCAAAACCTCTCTGGGCAACCCGTGCCAGTGTTTGGTAACAGGTAACAATTCTTTCCCTTATGTTAAGATGAAATTTCGTGGGTTTAAATTTACACCTGCTACCTCTGGTCCTGCCAGTGGGCACCACCAAGAAACCACTCTTCATTCCTTCTCTTCTCAGGCTGAACAATTCCAGCTCCAGAGTCATTCCACTCCTCTGGTCCCCTCAGTACTGTTTTCACTTTTCCTGCATTCAGTCTGGTATGTTCCTGTCTCCCAGGTGCTGGGGAGCCCTGACCTGGACCCAGTATTTCAGATGTGCCTCAGCAGGGCTGAGAAGAAAGGAAGGATCACCTCCCTCAACCTGCTGATAATGTTCTACCTGCTGCACACCAGGATACTGATGTTCATTTTCAGCATGAGGGTGTGTATCTGCCTCATAGGCAGCTTGGTGAGCCCTAGAACCCCCAGGTTCTTTTCTGTAGAGCTGATGTCTGCTCAGATAGCCCTGTCATCCTGGTCAGCCCTCTGGCTGTACTGCTTCATGGGATTATCCTCCACATGGCACAGGACTTTGCATTTCCCTTTGCTGAGTGCATCTCATAGTGGATTACATTTCTGATTTTACCCAGACTCACTTGAGAGAAGTTCTCTTCCCTAATTAATGAACCAGGAGAAAGTTACCAAGCACTCCCTAATGAAGTTATTCAGTATTTTCAGTTTAAAGCAGTACTGCAAATTTTTCCTCTCTAAAATACCTACAGCTAGTAATTTGTGGGTAATAAAGCAATCTTGGATTCATCATGAACAGAATAAGGTCACAGTTCTAATACTGTGCTTTTAAATAGTTTCAGGCAATATTTCCTCCCCCTGCATGCTTTTCTGTATATCAACTCGCTTTGACTCTCTTACCTTACCTCCAGCATATGCCAATGTGCAAATACTTGACATCACAAATAACTACCAAGTGGCGGCATTTAATGTCGAGTTTATAAATCAGTCCAGAAACTTATTTGTACAAAAGCAATTTTTCTTCATTAACTGAGGTGTTGACATTGAGTAACCACCACACTGTTTACCTTCCTTGGAAGCATTTACCTTTCTCTACTGAATAGATGGGAAACCTAGGATCTGAACAGTTAGTAATTTGAATCACACATTTAATCAGACACAAAAGTTGCTTTGAGTAATGGCGAGAACACTTTGTCTATTCAGACCCTCTGACTTTAATAGAAAGTCAAGATCTATGACATTCTGGCACTGCATTATTTTACAGGCACAGAGAAAAAACAACTGAACAAAACATGCAAGTTACACAAAAAAGCAGTGTAACTCTGACTAATTTTCTGCTTAAGTACTGAATTTTACATGATTCCTGCATAATCTACCATCTGTAGAAGCAGCACTTTTTGTTCCAATATTTAGGTGTGTATGAATCTGCAAGAGATGTGTAAGATATTACAGGTTGCTACTTCTATCTTCATGCCTCTGCATCTCCTAGATGTAGGAATGGTAATGCAGTTCTCTTCTGAGAAGAAAACAGGAAAATATATACAAAGATGCTAATTTTTCAAATAAAGATGGAACCCTAATATTTTGGAAATACAAAAAGTGCAATTTGTTTATTAGGTATTTCTTTTGAAATAGCCACAGATGGGTTGTTTTCTAAATGAATGGGATGACAAAGCTATAACTTTTGTTCGTGAGTTTTACTTGCAATTCTCTGCCATATCTTTTGATAGTCCCTGTTCTAAATTTTTTAACAACTGAACTTTCTTGAATAATTCTTCCTAGGACTTGTCTATGTGCAAGCTGAACAGCACATAGGGCTAGTACATGCTTTAAATAGAAGCTCACTGGCAAAAATATTTCTACTTTCGGATATATTTTGTCCGTTATTCCTAAACCTTTATCTGGGTAATAGCAAAAGTGTGGAGCTCATTTGTATTTTGGACAGAGAACAAAAGAAATCACAATTTCATGTAAAAAACCTGTAAAAAATAAAGGTTGCCAATTTTTCCCCAGCTTCCAGTTCTTCAGCTGAAAGCAGACCCACTCTTTAACACCTCTTGCTGAAATGGTGTCAGTTGAATTTTCAGGGAGACCTTGGGGGTTTTTAACCTTTTTTTAGAGAATAGTAAAAAATAAACTTGAGAATATTGCTTTAGTCAGCTTTTCTATTTACTTTCCCCAAACACACATTTCTTAACAAGATGCTAACAGATTTGGCCTTTCATATGCTGTCATTCCTGCAGAAGTTAAAGTCTGCAAGAACATTTACCTGAATTTGTGTACACAGCAATTATTTCAAATTGTAAAGTTAAGACAGATTTGTTAGAGGGAGGCCAAAAATGGTATTAAAATGAAAAGAACAAGCTAATGAATCTGTGTGGGCTCTTTATTGACAGTTTTATGCTTTCTGGCAAGAACCATGGTGAGAAAAATAATACCTTGCACTGCAGTAATGTTTTCTGTTTTAGCACCAAGAGAAAGTTTTACAAATTTTGAACAGCAGAAATGCTCAAATCTTCTGGCTTTGGGTAACCAAAGAGGATACAAATTTTCTTTTATAGAGCTAGGGGTTTGTCTCTGTTGGGAGCACTAGCATCACTCACAGAGCTCTTCTAGTTGGAAGAAATCATAGTGATATGTCTGTAGCATATGGCTTGCCACACTGTCCATGAGCTGTTCTTCCCACCAGAGCCAGGAGAGGCACTTGGACAGCCTTGGGGCTGCTCTTCCTGCTGTAGTATTGCTTCCAGGAAGGAAATGATAAAGTTACTGCAGAATATGCATGGCCACTAAGAGCTAAATCAAGGCCAAATGCAAACTGACAGCAAATCCAGCAGCCTCTGTTGGGTGGGCAAGGGGTCAGCACTTCATTCCATTGTCTCTGAAACCACAGAGGATGTCAGAGCTGCCACCTTTTTAGGAACAGATATACATATCTAGCTTGATTTGCTTTCTTCAAAGGAAAAGAAATCTTGTTTGATTTCTGCAATGGGTATTTGGAACAGATACTCCCTTCCTTTTGCTTGGGTCAGTTTATGGGGTATTTTCTCCTTGGTGCCTGCCATTTCCATCCACTTCACAAGGCCAAAACACATGCCATGGTCCCTTGAGAAACCAGGTGGAAAGCTGTCTACTACAAAGAAGCATAAAAGACATAGCAAATAAAGTACTCAGGGCAGTTTGCAGTAGGGGAGAAATATATCCAGAATAACAATGACTTAGAGAGGAGTTTTATAGGCAGCAGGGAAATGCTGCATCAAGGGAAGAAAATGTTTACAATTATAAATGATTAATAAGCATGCCAATTTTCTACCTCATAATTTTGAGCAACTCCTCTAAAACCAACTTCCCCTCTAACATGTTCTCTGCAGTACATAACAAAGCCAGGTCTGTTCCACTGCAGCCAAAGTAATAGAAAGCTTCTGCATGTCCCCTTAGTAGCTTGTATTTTTGTCTCAAGAGAAATAAGAGACCTGGTGTTCAGAGCCTTCTACTTGGTTGCCATTTACCACACACGTGTCACTCCTGAAAGCCCAACAGGTTTACCTTTCCATGGGTTCTCTGCCAGCACTCAAAGCTTGGTGTCCCTGATGGCAGAGGAAAGGACAGGGCATGGGTCCATGCTCAGCAACTTCTGGAGCTCCCCAAAACTGACAAAGGTAATTTTTGGTCACCTGAGGATCCCCTAAGGTTCCTCAGTTTTATGAGGCTGGAGAAACCACCCATGAGGAGTGCAGGTGAGGAGCCTCAGCACCTCTGCTCCTTGGGGAAGATCCAAAGCTTCAGGGATCCCCAGAGAGGACCTGCTTGAGACAGAGTCAAAAACTCTGTGTTGAAGTCCTCTTCAGCCTCTTTTGCTGGAAGACAAACAGGTACCAAAACCTGTGAGGAGGTACAGCTGGATGTGATGCCTTGCCCTGAAATGTGTGAAGCTGCATCAGTTATTTGTCTGTTTATAACTGTATGGATTACCTGGCAGGATCTATCCCATAAAGTGGAATTCTTTCCCTATTTGAGTGGGATACCAGACATTTATGTGCAGTGTAAGTGTGGGTGTCCTCTGCTACATTCATTTTATCCTCTGAAGATAAGTTGACAGACAGACAAATAGATATATGCAGTCCCAGTCTAAGTTTATATAATGCATAAGGAATGTTAAACAGCCATTACTTCTGATAAACTCAAGTTTTTTTCCTGATTAAAGATCATTAAGTTTATATTTCTCTCTGTATATAAAATTGCAAGGCATTCACTAACTAATCTGTAATCTAATCTCTTCTGCAACATCCCATAAAATTTTTCCAGTCAATTTCCAGCCAGTTACAAATTTACTAATGCCTTCTTTTTCACAGAAATAGAAGGAGAGACCATGTATTTTCATTATGTATTAATAGAAGACAAATTTTACACCAAGCGATTGAATTTATAAGTTTATAGGAAAAAAAAAGGTTTTTTGAAAAATGAAGTTTCACTCAGATGACTGATCTCAGTTTAAGTATATTTCAATAAACAGAAAGAAGTTAATAGTGCAGGTGACAAACATCACTGTCTATTCCAAAAATGTTCTAAATAAATGCAGTTCATCATTCTCTGTTATTGAATTAATGACTTGCAATAAAAGGACTGATGAATTGATATGGCATCTTGGAGAACATAACAGCATGATGAGGCTTGGGCCTGACTCTTCATCCATCGTCTGTGAGCTCCCTGTAACATTTTGTGATGGAATATGCCCCACCTGGTTCTGAACACACTTGCTGCTGGTTTGTGAGAAGGCAATTCAGCTAAAGTTCCATTCACATATTAGCAAAAGGAGTGCCATAGCTTCAGATTGCCCTCCTGCTTATCTGTCCCAAAAGGGCAAGGAACAAGCACTCACTTGCTGGGTGGTGTAATGCAGACAAAAAGCCTCAATACTTTTACCACTAAAGAAAACCCAAGGCTAAGAGCTGGGTGACTTTGATACAAATTAGACCTGTTTTGGGGTAGTGAGCATGGGTCTCCAGAGCTTCCGTGGGTTTGACTTTCTTCTCTCTTTCACCCTTTTCTGTCTGATGCTTGGATGAAGCAATACTGGTCCCCAATATGTTTGTATCAATCACACTGGACAACAACTGCTCTTGGAGAGCAAAAAAACCCAGATGCTATTTTTTTGGCTTCCCCAGTGTAATAGGGCCCAAATCCTGGGATTTCATGACAAATTTTATCTTTCTTAAACACAATATTTTTCCAAAACTCTGTTACCAGTGGGAACAATAATTTAAGAAACCAAAAACATAAAAAAACAAACAAACAGAAAACAGGCAAAAAACAAAACAAAACAAAAAAATAAGCATACAAACAAAAAAGAAAAAGAAAATGTAAAAAATGAGAAAAAAGAAAAAAAGAAAACCACAACAAAAAAACCTGATTCCAAACCTTACAAGTGATTCAAAGGACACTGATGATAAATATGAAACACGTAAACCTGCCTCTATTTCAACAAGCAAGACTAGAACAAATGAGGATAACAGGCTCAGCAGCCCCTTCTTTCTTTGCAAACCTGCCCTCCCTCCTGGGAACACCCAGAGCAATTCACGGCACACTGGCTCAGGAGTTCCTTCTCTGAATTCAAAGGCTTTTCATGCTGTTTACTGCATTGTGAGTTTCTCAGCTGAATCTTTTAATCTCGCCCACAAAGATGTTTAAAATGGAGTGAGATTTCTAATACAGCAGAGGTTATTTCTGTGTCCTTGGCTAAGCAGCAAAACATCATCCCCTGCTGCTGTGCCATGCCACTCCACAGGCTGACTGAGAGTCCCTGCCACAGGAGGAGATGCACTTCACTAGCTCTGTCTGTTTACAGTACACAGCATTTTGCCCAGGGGTTTAAGAAAATGTATTGTATGAAATTTTTATGAATCCCATTCCTTATATCTTGGGGCTTGCTGCATGTTGATAATGATCTCTGCTTATGGCCCGGTGCAGACATGAAAACACATCAGGAGCTGGTACTGTAAGCCTCTAAAGGAAACCTGGATCTGAATATAAACACCATGCCTTGTTTCATCTACAAATAATTTACAGGTTTTTAGAGAGCGCATTCCAGGCAATTAGAAAATTGCTTTTTCTACTTCCTATTGTGCAAACGAACTGAGAAACATAACTTGTAGCTGGAATGTGGGCAAAAGGTACTTATGGATGCATTTCATGGTGAAATACACTGTACACATGACTCTTAGTCATGTACTTTGATTACCCTGAATTTTCTCCTTGTCCATCCTCTCTCCTCTACTTCCATATCCTCTTCCTGCAAGATCCCTCTGGATGCAAAGTGTAGCTCTTATAGTTCTATCTCCTTCAGTAACACATCAAGTAGTCTAAGAATATTTAAAACTGCAAGCCTCAGTGTTCTGGTTTTGGTTGAGATAAATTTTTTCCTTGTATCTGGAGTAGTGGACGAGAATAAAGTTGATATCACACTGTTTGGGTTGTTGCTGAGCAGTGCTGACACTAAATCAAGGATATTTCCAGCTTCTCCTAATCCAAGGGAAGATGCTGGGGAGGGACCAAGAAGCTGAGAAGGGGGACAGCCAGGAGACAGCTGACCCAAACTGGCCAAAGAGATATTCCATGCCATATAATATCATGGTTATCAATAAAATTAGTGGGAGCTCACTGGGGGGTACCAGTCCACTGCCTGGGGACTGACTGGGCACAAGTCAGCATGTGGGGAGCAATTGCATTGTTCATTATCTGCTTTGTGTATCCTTTTATCATAATTTTTATTATTTTCCTCACCTTTTTTGTCCTATTAAACTGCCTATATCTCACCGGCAAAAATAAGTGGGAGAAACAGATTCTGTCCTGCACAGTCACCATGACCATTAAAATTTGTAAAGAGGAAATACCTGAAAATAAGAATGTAGACTCCCCAGCAGAAGTTATAGTCTCATCTTTTTAAAAGAATTAATGGATGATTCATCAGACTTTTATTTCAGATATTTGTAGACCTTCAATAAAAGCAGATAGATATATAATTGAGCTGCCTGTAACAACATTAATCTTTCATTAATTTGATTTCTCCATGGTTATTATATTTTTACAATACATTACAGTGTGCCTCGGGTAATTAGTCTTCCTTCACTTTAGAAGTTCTAATTATTCAGGTGCAATTCTGCACTGAAGAATTAAACAAAAACAATCATAAACTGAAAATAAATATTTGAAGTGATTTCCCAAACTAAAATGACTGGTGACTTTTCCTCTTTAGAGCTGCAATTGATGCTAAAAATTAGGGTTGTGGTCAAGCATGGTCTGTGCTCCCTTTCCAGGTATCAAAGCTCATTACTGGGGGCTTCCCCTGAACGAAGCTACTGCAGAGCATTCCAGCTGCTCCAGCAGCTCCAGCAGCTCCAGCAGCTCCAGCAGCTCTGCTCTAGCCCTCATCTGGGCTTCCTTGTGAGAAGGTCCCTTGAGTCTACTGCCCCTTGACTCCACCTGCCTCTGTTCAAGCATGAAATTACAACAGAGGTTGCCTATCAGAACAGCTCTCTTCCAGTTATATCCATTTTGGAGACAACTGGATAGGAGATAAACTATCACGATTTTATGATGGTAAGACTGAGGAAAGATGTAAATGCTGGTTTTGTTTAAGATTTTGTTTCGGTTTGTTTGTAGTCAAAATTTCTTTTGTTTAGAAAGTCACACACATTTAAAGTTGTCATGAGTGTAATAAGTAGGTAGCATGCAAATATTTTTGGTAGGACTATGGAAACATATTTTTCCCAAAGAGAGAAAATTGCAATATATGAGTAAAATTGAAGAGGGGTTTTCTTGTTTGCTCCTGATCTCTTCAGAGAAATGTGGCACTCCAGCTTGGAGAGATGTTTCTCTATGGAGCAAGCATTGCTTTGGTTCTGGGAGTTTGTGTCAGTGGCTTTGAAGGGATTCACATACTTGAAACTAATGCCTTGTTGAGAGGGGAGTGTGGATGAGCAGCTGTCTCTGCTTCCACTGGAGAGAGGTGACACTGCAAGCAAGACCTGAATGGCCAGGCAGCCTGAGGGAGCAGATGAGGCTGTCCAGGTGCTGGGAGAAATTTCCCATTCCTGATGAGGGAAGTTTGCCTGAGTCATCAACTGTTTCAAGTTACAAGAATCCCTTCTGGGAGAGTGCAATTGCTTCTCTTAGATGAATTGTATTTCTGATAGCCATACCTTTCTTCCTCCAGATGGATCTTCCCATGGAGTTATCCTTTTGGTTTTCAAGACTTATCTTTCCCAGCAATATGTGCTGGGGGATCACACATTCATTATGTGGAGGATTCATGTATTTTTCCTTTAATGCTGCATACATCCATAAATGTGAGTATGCCAGTCACTGATTTGTCATCAAGTTTGCCTTTCTTTATTAATCAGGAACAGACTTTTGAGTTCAGCAAGGATGCTATGAGTAGCATGCTGTGTTTCAATGTGGTTGTACAATTACAGTTAAAAACTCATGTTCTGAGTTTTAATAGCTTTCAGTTCAATAGAGAATATTAAGACAAAAATTCACATACAACTTCTGCTCATATCAAAGTATGTTGCTTTTCCAACCGTGGGTATCTCAAGCCTGAGCAGTGTCTTACCCTAGGCAAGTGTAGGAAAGGAAGTCCCAAAGTCCAATCTAACATACAGGAGAAAGGATACCTTTGGTCTCTCTTGGAGTAGGAATTTCTGAAGAAGCAAAAAAAAGAGCTGTTATTGGGACAGTTTGAGGCAAATCTTCCAAGAAGTTCAGTGCACTTTTTAATTGACATTTAATCAATTTATCTAACTGGTCTGTATGTCTTAAAATTCATCTGTTATTTTCCCTACCATTATATTCTCTCTATTCAAGTTCTGGTGCCTCTTATTACCTGTTTTTCTACTCTGACCTTGTTTCTCTGTGCTCCCTTTCTGTTCATCTTTGCTTCGTTTTCTTCCAGAACTGAAGATGAAGGAATTGTAGCAGTTGTCTATAACGACACCAACAAAAAAGAAGCATGACATGAAAATTTAGTTTTGAAAGATAGATATTGGAAGCTCCAGATAAACATTACAGGAGAATTAAAGGAGCACAATTTTCTGAAGTCCGAACTGTCTAGTAATAGGTTTTGCTGTTGGCAAAATATTTCTTGGAGCCTAGGTACTCAGCCCATCTGTCTTTCTCTCATGTCTAACAATGCCTTCCCCATTTGTCATGGAGAATTCTGTGGAGGGAAACTAAAATATTAGTGGCATGTGATTCAAGCAGAGGCATCCTTTTGGAGGCATATGAAGCAGTCATACTAACACTGCATTCTCCCTGTAATGCTTCCACAGAACTTAATGATATTAATCAACTTAAGTGGAAAAAAGTTGCACTTCATATTGAATCTTTGGCCCTAATGTGATAGTCCATTTGGATTTCTCAATTTTACAGGACAATATATTCCCTTAATTAAACTTTTATGAGTCCATTAGGAAAGAAGAAAAAAAAAATCAAACAGTGGCCAAACATGTAAGTTTATTATTGGTTTCTTAATTCTGAATGTTTCATAATTTGTAATTCATAACCCCTGCACCTATGAGCAAAATGGTTACCTGGCTGATGGTGAAGGTGCTTACACTTCCTCCTCCATCAAACTCTGGGTGTCCCCTCTATCACACCTGGAAGCATGAAAACCTCAGCATTCTGTCTGCTCTTGGATCTGCTTCAGAACCTTCCTGAGTGAGCTGACATATCCCTTTCATCTTGCACATTTGATCTGTTCTATATCTCTAAGTTAGTTGATACTGAAGGACCAAACAGGCATTGAATAGGCAAGGATGATGGCTGCAGGTGACAACAGCTGTGTGACCTTTATCTTTGCCTGTCCATCATGTCCCATGTGTTGCTCTTGCTTTGACATAGTGGCAAGGATCCCAGCACACAATGGGTCACAGCTGTGGGCCAGCTGAAATCAGAGGTGGAATTGATTGAGTAGTCACACTGAAATATTTCTAAGCCAGAAGCAGTTCTCTGACAGAAGCATAGTGGGAGAGAAGAGGAAGAGGAAGAGGAAGAGGAAGAGGAAGAGGAAGAGGAAGAGGAAGAGGAAGAGGAAGAGGAATATAAGTATTTTCATTGAAAGGGACCAACAAAAATAATTTACTCTAATTGTCTGAGCACTTATGGGCTGACCAAAAGTTAAAGCATGCTATTCAGGGCATTGTCTAAACTCCTCCTAAACACCAACAGGCTTGGGATATTGACCACCACTATAAGAAGCCTATTGCAGCGTTTGACCAACCTCTTTGTAAAGAAATGCTTCCTGATGTCAATTCTAAACCTCTCCTGGAACAGCTTTGAACCAGTCCCAAGTGTTGAACCCCTGGACACCAGGGAGAAGAGATTAGCACTTGCCTCTTCACTTCCCATCCTCAGGAAGCTGTAGAGAGTAATGAGGTTGTCCCTCAGCCTCAATTTTTTAATCTTTCTCATTACTACTTTTTTTTCCCTCACTATTATTCTACTGCATTCGTTACAGTGGGAGAAGATATTCTGCTATTTTCAGTTCATGGCATTTTTTGTTTCATATGCATGTTGGGTCAATGCATAAAATATTCCAAAGTGTTATTTGCACTTAACCTGCCTAAACAAAGTGACTTCAACTAATACTGTGGCAGATGCTCATGTTTCTTGGGTTTTCTACTACAAAAGAAGACATCTTGTGTGGTACAGTTACAATGATGCATCATTTTATAAAATTGAATTTAATGTTCTCACAAAACACTTAAGTTCTATCTGTTTATTCAACCAACTCTGTTAGCTATATCCTAGTATGGTAGCAAGGCTCTCACATGGTTTGCTGCAGCCTAAACATACAAAACGAGTGCTTGAAAGTGAAGTCCTGTGTGGTATTAGACCGTCAAACCCTTCAGCCTCCCAGAAAGAGGGCAGAGCAATTTGGGTGCTCCTTAAGAGTCCTTATTAAACCCTGGCATACACAGATCCAAGAGTAGCTGGACAGTCCCCAAAGTACATACTGAATACAGGAATGAATACAAATATGCCTTAGTGCCCTTATCCCCACCTTTGGCTGCTGTACCCCAAATACCTACCACAACCCTGGCTGCATCTGTCCCACCTCATCTGTTTCTGGCTTTGAGCTGTCCTCACCCTTCCTCCACCCCTCTCATCTTTGTGCTCACTACTGACCAGCGTGTTTGTGCTTCAAACCAGACTTTGCTGTCCTCAGGCTGCAAGGGAAGGTTTTGTGGGAGGTGTACAGTGTGATATAGTATTTTCTTAGCAACACTTACCCCATGCTGTCCTTCCACTGCTGTGCTCAAAAACCTGTGCCTTGACCCTTTTCAGGCTGTCTCTTCTCAGCAAACTGGGCAAGTGTGGTCTATGGATGCCTTAGGAACTGCCTGAATGGCTAAAGCTGTGTGGGCAGTTATCCAAAATAGTTCCCTGCCTTGGAAGTACTTGCATAAGATCACTGACCGCTGTTTCTCAATGCTTGCTCCTCAGTAGAATACATGGTAGAGTACATGGTTGTCATCTTTCTATTCTAACATTTAAAGCTGGGTCAAGCAGAGCATTACCTAAACACAGAGACTGATCCTGAAAGATTTTCTCTTACAGTTCTGATTCAGGCCATTGAAACACTTTGGAGCTGGATTCAAACTATCAATTCCTCTTCTCTGTACTGTAAGAACTCACTTTTATTCAGCTTCCTGTGATAGTAAAAATATCCTAGTTATTGAAACAAACTAAATTATAGGATACTATTTTGCATTCAAATTCTAATATTTTTCTTTCCTTTTTGCCTTCTTTTCTTTGGTTCAAATACAACAGCTCACTCTGAAGATCATTAGATTTCCTTTCAACTCTCTCAGCAGGTTTAAAAAGACAAGTATTTTCAGTTATTAATCTTTTTTTGTTTTCCTTTGTACCAAATAAATTATGCTGATCATGAGGCGGGGCCTTCATGTGGAAAGTACTGGGTATTTTAAATGTTTTGAAACAGTTTCAAACTTTTTCACATTACAAATCCAACCTTATAGGCTCAGATTTTCCCACGGTGGAACTTCACACAGTCAAAGCAAAACACATCAGCTCTAAATCAGCTGGTGTGCCAGTGCCGAGGGAGGGAGTGGGCAGTGACAGACATTTCTGCTCCAGCCCATGTTTTCTCCTCTGCAGATCTGCCTGTGCTCCTTGCACACACACAAACAATTCCTTGGGAGCACAGCAGCAAAATAACTGTCTAAAGTTTCTCCCAGATATCTTGGTCCTAAAGAATCCTGTCTGCCATTGCATATGTGATATAGCACAGGTGGGAGGGGTAGCACTCTGTACTGCTGATTGTGACGTGAAGGTTAAAGGCTCCAGAGTTCATTAGCTGTCCCTACTGTGAGAAACATTTCTTTCATTTTTCAAACCAAAAAAACCCCTCTCTATGTGCATTATAAACCCTTCACTCCAATTCTACTTCAGCCCAGCCTCTGCTTAATGTGCTTGAGGTAAAAGGATCCCACAGTCCATTTGGCAAATGACTGTAAATTTTCTGGAAGCACCTTCTGACAGCGTACACAGAACAATTAGCAACTCTCTTTTTCCAGAAGGATTGCAGCAACTCGGGCCATAACTGCTTGTGACACCCTCACAAGGTCCTGCAGGATGCAGCAATCCATCAAGGCTGTAATTTAATACTGGGGCTGCTGCTGCCTGTGAGGCTGTTCCCCTGCTTTTTTTGATGCTGTAGAACCTCCCCCAGGATCCCCAGGGGAACTAAGTCATAACAGATGCTCATCATTGGTTTTAATGCCACTTGTATTGCCTAATCATTTTTGCTGTTTATGATCTTAGGAAGATGAAATTAAAAGAGTATGTGGCTTTATCTAGCATGTTCAGTGTGCAAGAAAAGAAGGTTTAGGCTGTGTGTCTCATTGGGTTCCATCACTTTGATCATTTCTATTCTTCCTGGATTTGTTAAACCACACTCTGCATTTAGATAATTCAATCCCATGCCTGAACACTGCTCAAAATTATCAAGGGTATGCTATATCTAAAGATTAAATCTCCAAAACAGTGGGATGGAGTGGTGAAAACAGAAGAACCATTTTCCTTGTTCTGACTTTCCAGCTGTGGTTGTCATGCTTTGGGTTTCCAACAGCCTTGCATAGTTGTAGTGTTTGGTGGACTCCAGTTGTTAGGAAAAAGAAGGCACCAAGTCAGATCTGCACCAAGGAGGTGCCCAGCCTTTGGTGACCTTCTTTGCTTCATAAGATATCAAAAAGTTACTCAGCATCATTAGCAGTAATTAAGGATTCTTCTGTGGAAAACAGTTTATACTATTTCACACTTTTTCTGTGACAAAGCCTATGACAACAAGCTAATTTTATTATGCATTTTATTATACATCAGAAAGCACATTAAATACAAAGCTCTTGGTGATGACTTATCTGTTGATTTTGCCTTATGTGAACATTTTGATTCTCATTTCAAAATTAGTTTACTTGGTTATAAGATCTTAGCTGAAAAGTTTTAAAATTTAAACAACCATTGAATAGTTTCCATAGTTTGAGATTTATTATGGTAGTTTTATGTCATAAGACATTTAGAATATCTTTCCATCTTATATTGTTCAGAATAACTTTCCCTAAATCTGTGAAGTCCTCAGGAAGGAAACATTCCAACTCCCCTCCAATTTTTGAATTAGTACTGGCAGTTCTTGTTAGTCGTGAAGCAGGATGAAGAGCAGAGTGAGAGAGAAACATCTTTCAGCTGAAATATTCAGTCAACAAGTCACAGAAAAAAGAAAAAAAACCTCATGATGCAAGGCTTTCTTTTACCATTATAAGTCTGAAGGCATTTCCTCTTTTTTGGCTTTTTCTTTTTAAGGGTCAAGGAAAAGAGAAAAAAGACAACATGAAAAATGTAAAGTGTATGCAAATATCAAAACTGCTTTGTAAAGTAAGTTAGTTTTATAAGTTAAGCCAGTATGAATTACAAACCAGGACTGACATATCTGTCTGTTAAGGCTCACTGACACAGTGTGAGAAACCATCTTCCTTCATCTGCTGAGTGAAAAAGAGGTTATAATTGGAAATCAAATAGAAAGAAAGAGGAGACTGATGTGTTGTCAAACTGTGAGTGCTACTGGAGCATCGAGGGCTTTGGTGCAAGTTGCAGCGCAACTTCTCACTTTCCTGGTGGCAGCTCTTGCCCTGAGGGAAATCATGAAAGATGTTTGTACCTCCACTCTCATTAAACTTCAAAATTGACAAGATATCAGGGTATCTGCAAGCCTTAAAGCAGGAATTATTGCATCATCTTTTCCTCAGATTTAGAAGGGTTTTAGCAAGGACAATTTTTCTCTCTCATCTCTGTCTCTATCATTATCTATATCTAAGCATATCTACATGATCTATAGCAGTATACCAGTATCAATATGAATATATGTCTATATTCATCTCAATCATCTTTATTGCTATCAAAAAAAAGTTTAGCTTTTGGACTAATCGATTGAGAAAAAATGAAAAATTGTTTGCATTATGTCAAACATCCCAGTCCTATAAGCAAAACCAAGCTAGCAGTCAGCTTTTGTTGTTTGGTTTGGGTTTTGTTTTTCATATTTAAACTGACAGACAAAAGCAAGGCTTCCATGTTTTCTTCATCTTTTTTTGTTTGAGATATAAATATATTACATTGTGATTTTGTTACTTGAAAGTGAATATACTGCAAATTGTTCGGTTCCTGAGTGATGGAAATATTTGATTTACTATTTAATATGCTTGTACAATGAGACAAACTAGGAAAGCTGCTTTGAAAGGAAGTAATGAGGAAAATCACATAAAATTTAGGGTGAAACCTTATTTTTATCTGCCCGTGAACGCAGTATAAACTGTGGATCTGTCACTTTTACCTCTTCATAAGGATGAAGCTGGAGAGTTTCTCCTAGCTCCCAAACCACAGGGTTAAGCTGTACTCACAGCTGGTTGTCCTTCCGTGGTGCTCCAATGCAATGAGACCTTGGGTGAGGAACTGAACCTGGCTCAAGTGTTGCAGTCTGCCTGATCTGAGCTGATTTGCCTTTCCATGTCTTGCCTACACTTATAGCAGCCAACTATTCAGCATGTGTTCTGCAAACTTTTTTTGCATAAGTTCAAGCTTTCAATCCATCTGTGTAGCAAAAGTAGGCCCTGATCCATTTAGCATCCTCCACATTGTTCATGAAGAGGTGACAAAATAGTGGAGTTGTTTTGGTGCCTAAAGGCATGCCCAAGATATGGTCCATACATCAGATCTGAAAATGAATTTATCAAAGATGTGGAAGAATTGTTTCAATTGTTTCAGTGATCTGACTTATCAGGAAGTCTTAACATATGTCTTGTTATTGTGATGGATTTACATGTCATAGTGACTTCCCAGGCCTGTCTTGACTCATATTTTGCCATGAGTATTGTTGCTAGAGTAGAAGTAGAATGGTTTACCTTGCATAGCTGTGAAGTGAATTTTAAGATTATTTTCTTGTAGCCCTCAGGAGCATGTGGTGATCTATTGCTGGATTTGATCTGTGGTGAGCAATTGAAGTGAAGGTGGCGTCTTCTCACAGATTTGTAAATCAGATTTAGAGACATGTGGCAGCCACAGGGCTGCATGTGCTAACTCCTCTTGGAATAATGTGCTTCTCGAATAACCTCAGGCAGTTGATGATGCTGGTGTTCTTTTTCTTTATGCCATAGCAGTTCCTTATCATAACTGTCACAGATTCCCTGCTGAAAATTGGAAAAAGCCCTAAATCTTCTAAAATCATGATGTGTTTAAGCGACTCAGATGAAGCTTGGGTCTAAGACTTTAGAGTGTATGATACTGAAACTAAGGCTTCTTTCTACTTGAAACCCATCACAACAAATTCTGAAAGGCAGAAATGGGAGATGTCAACAAAACAGACATTTTCTCATTCCATATACATATAGAGCTTTATATCTGATTCCATGTTTCTTGCAGAAGTTTGGGGTTTTTTTCAGTCCCCTGACAAACCTTTCTGAAGGTGAAACTTCCATAAATTTGTAATATATGAAGAAAAATATTGTCCCTGGCTTTGGAACAAAATCCAGGTTAGGAATTCTGTCCTTAAGAAGAGAAAAAGAAAATGTTCTTTGGAAGTAGAATCGCATGAATAGTATTTGTTTTAAAAGAGATTTATTATCTTGTTAGTACAAGAAGTTAAGTCAGTACAAGAAGTACAAGAAGTTATGTCAGACTTGCCACAAGTGCTTTATCTCTCTCTCTCTCTCATCTCACCTGGGGCAGGTACAAGGTAAAAGATTCTGGCAAGGTGTGATGTATAAGACTAAAAAGCCAAGTTAAAAGTTTATGAAACCTAGATGAATTCTGTATGGGGAAGGTAAAAATAGCAAAGTTTTAGTTGCTACTCAGAAATGTCTTCAAAACTTACAGAAATGTAAGCTTAGAAGGAGGAATAAAAGTGAGGGAAGCGAGGCAAAGAGAAGCTCCTTGTTAGACATTCCAACAGGAGAAAACAGGACAAGAATGTCTTCCCTAACCACTATAGAAAAGTATTGGAAAGACGTAGCAGCTGTGAAGCCAAGAAATCAAAATGCCTGAAGATTTCTGGGCTGATCTAGGAGGATATTCTGATTTTTTGTCTATTTTAAGAACTAATGAGTGAAGGGAAATCAAGGTAAAAGTAGAGAATACCATTCACCTAGAATTAATAGCACTCTCAGTACTGAGAGGGGCTAGGAAAACTGTGAATTCTGAAATCTTTGAGACATTCATAAGCTATTGCAAATCTTTGCCTTCATTATGCATTTCCAGAGAACTGAGATAAAATATGCTGGCATAAAAATTGTATAATGAGGTGATAAATTGGTTTGTTATTTGAAGAGGGGAAAGACAATGAAGAAGTGACAGATTTGATTTGTAGCCACTACTTAATAGCCACCAGAAAATGCCAGTGGACATTAAATAGCTAATTATAATATCTACAGCTAAATTGGTGCCTCAGACTCTTACACGGGATTCCTTTAAAAAGAGAGTGATCAGCTTAGTGAAAATACCCTTGAATGATAGGTTTACTTCAAAACATAACCTGAAAATATTAATAATTTAGTCAAATTTTGTGAACTGAAATTCAAACTGCTTTATGAAATAATTATTAAAAGTTGCCCTTAGACAATGATTTCCATTATTTAATCAGCCCTTTAGAGCAATAAATTTACTTGTGCTGCAGGTGGTGGATCTTAAGAAACTTGGAGAAATGTGCATCTCTAAAAGGAAAAGCAAGCAGGTGCTACCTAGCTGCAACTGTCAAAGGAGTATTACACAGTATTGGGTTTTTTCATGAATATGTAATGTTCCTTGGCTACCATACAGGCAGAACCCCCCAAACCCTTTCTCATCTCCATGGGTGCCCAAGGCATCCTCTCCTACTCCTCTTCCAGGAGAACTCCATGGGAGTTGGATAGTCTCTGATAATGAAATCCTTTCCAAAAAGAGAGGAAGAGTGACTTTTTGTTACTCAGCTCCGAGTACTCGCTGCTGTTAATCTGCATCTAAATGGAGTTTCTTTTCTAGAGTCATGCTGTATTCTGCAGGCTGGTTTTAACATAAATCTGGTTTAATCCTGATGGATGGAGTGAAGCTCAGTTTCCTGGAAGCCATTACACAGGGTGTATATTCTTTATTAAACTCTTCTGCCACCTCAACACTTTTGACTGAGCCCAAAGAATGACAGTATTCTCTTACTTTCACTTTAAGAGTAATTTTTGCCTTGTTGACTAAAGCTGACATATTAAGACAATAAAAAAAGACAGTATGAGCAAACAGCCTGAGACATCTGTTTTTCTCTCTGGGTCTTCTAGGTGCATAGTTCCATCCTACACATGTGGAAAAACATAGAGCACATAAAAAGCCATAACTCCTTTCCCTCACTTTTCTTTCTTTTGGAGGAGTAGAAAGTAAAGAAAATAAACATCACAAAATATATACTAACTGTAGATGGTATGCACATGTACTCAGACATGAATGCTGCAGAGGATGGCTGGCAACAGAAAGAGATTATGGCCTCATCAGATGCTGGTAGAGGCATCTATCTCAAATAGAAGTGAAGATGAATTTTGTAATTCAGGAAAATTACCACAGTCTGATCAAACACAGGGTCAAGTGTTCTGAGAGCCTTTTCTTGGAATTGTTATTCAAAAAGAATACTGCCTATCTACAGGACTTCATATTTATGTGTAGGGCTCCTTTTAGGTACACACCTAATTTCTGAGGTATTTATTTCAGTGTTTCAACAATAGCAAGGAAAAGCAGCAAAAGCAGCAGAGCAATTTTCATACATTCTTCTGCTAACAAAGTATCTCTCTGATTTCTATTGTCAAATTACTTTCACCCTAATTACAAGGCCAGAGCTTCCCAAACACTTCTCCTGAGAAATCCCTGGATGATCTCACAAGAAGAAAGTACTCAGCATGAAACTTCATCGGTTCACATCTTCATAAAATCACATTTCTGGGAAAGTGATTAAGGGATATTTACAAGTGAGAGGCAAATTTCTGATAATGTTAACACAGGCTCTGCAATCAGCTTCTTAAATCTGTGGGAAGACACACAAGATAACCATCTTTACTTTAGCAGCTTTTGAGATTTAGATATTTCTGACCAAAACAATCCACTGATGGCAAAGGCAGTTTCCTCCAGAGCTGACTTTGACCAAATGAATTTTTTAAATAGTTTTTTTTTTTTCTATGTAAATGAAATTTTTATTTTTTCCCCTTTCTTGGAGCAGGCAGAGGTTCCACATGAGCAATAGATGCCTTTGTTATAGGAAGCACGCACATCATGCAATGGAGCAAATTATAGGATGGTTTATCAACTATTTTGTATCTAAGAAGTCTTTAGATACATTCCTTCATTCCCATTTACAATGAAATTTTAATGACTTTGGATACTAAAAAGTCTGTGCCTTAAGCACTGTTATTTACAGTGAGAAAATAATCTTTCAGTCTTCCATCCAGATTAAAAAAAAACTAAAAAACCACAAATTTATGCTAGCATCTTTGTCCAATAGAGGAAATCATCACATCTTTCTGTCTTCCTCTTGAGAAATTCAGTGCTTCCCTTTGTTCCTTGCTCACTCACGAGCACTGAAGTTGAATGTGTGGAACTGAGTTTTTATTCTGGGGAAAGAAAAAAACCAAACAAGAGTTATCAAATCTCTACCATTAACTAGTAGAGTCTATGGCTGAACAAGAATCAGTTCCCGGTATTAAAACCTCTCAGATTTATCTCTGTGCCTGACACCAGGATTTAGAAAGTTCAGGTTAAACCACAGCTTCTCTGCATCGGTGTGCTGCTGTCACTGCTGTTGCCACGGGCTGAGATAAACTCAGCTGTGAGACCTCCAGCAGCTTGTCGTGGATATCTTCAACCAGGGACTCAGAGACCTTTTTAACCCCTGATTCTGATTTTTTTAATCAGCCACACAGATCAAATGTGCTTGTGTAGGTGGGACAGAAATTTACAGCAGCACTGACCTCCCCTCTTCCCCCTTCCAAACATAAGCCCCTTCACACACCTCAATCCACTGACATGGCTTGTTGGATAGAGGATCCAGACAGGATGGTTTGGCAGATTGTCACCCCAAAATGGGCTGCAGAAGGTCCCAAGAGACCTACCTGTAAAATCAAACTGGTCTAAATGGTGTGCTTAAATATGAAAGCAGAAAATACTGGTGAGAACATCTTAAAGATAAATAATTCTCTGGCACAGCAAATTGTTTCACCTTCATTTCACTTTTGTTAGAGAGTCTTCAGCATTGGAAAGAAATTGAGTAAAACAGTCTCTCTTAAGCTTTGATCCACAAGCATGACACTGCATTAAATTTGCATTGGTTCAAGTTAGGGTGACCCACAGGGTAAAGATTTATTTGCATTCATTGAGACCCTGTGGAAATACTTAGTTCAAAATACCATGTGGGAAGCCAAACAAATCACATTGACCTCTGGGAAGAAAAAAAATGGTAATAGTAGTATATTTATTTTATTCGGTTTTGCTCCTCTTGTGGGGTCATACTTGAAGAGAGAAGGAGAGCAACTTTTTTTTATCTCACTCTCCTAAAACCATAAAACTTTAAGAAAGAAATCAGTTCTTGATTTTTTTCCTGGTCTTGAATTCAATCCAAGCATAAGGAACAAACAGAAGTACACAGTATATATCTTGTGACTGACTTGAAAATAATTCTGTAATTCTTGATTTCCATGAAGTTCTACTGAATAGGCAAACAAAATTAACACTCAGAGCATCTTTGAAGCATTCTGTGTTCCTGTTTTACTTTACAATGAATTTATAGCCAGTATAAGCCAGTATGCTTACCAAGATAGGAAATACATTTATATATACAATAAGTTAATCTCATCAAAACATCTGTCCAGGTTACTAAATTAACCCGTTGTGAAATTCCATTGGATTCACAGAGTTTTGATTGCATGAATGAATTTGGCACAATATTTTTCTTCAATAATAATAGAGCACCGTGGAAGTTATGATTTGAAAACAGAAGGTATTGGTAGAGCTGTGACTCTCCAGGTGCTTTTAGACCTGCAAATGACTCAGAGGATGAAGCTGATCTAACTCCTGTAAACGTACATGTCTTCCTAAGGTTCCCTGTCTAACCACAGAAGATAATAGATACCTCTAGAGTAGGATTCACCTATCATAAAGCAAGTACCTGGAACAGGTCACATGAGTTATATCCTGAACAAACCAATTCCTCTCTCAAGAGACTATGGAAGGAGTCTCAAAAGTCTAGTTCACAGAAAGAGGCTTGTAGACTCTCCAGGTCAGATAAGGCTGGAAGGATCTGTTGGTTGATCCACACCTGAAAATCCTAGGCCTTAATATTTCAGTCTGATGTCTCTATATTGTGCTTGGCTAAAGCACACCTTGACTAGGGGCACTGGGGCATCAAGATTTGAAGACCTCAATGGACGTACTTGTTCCCTCCTCCTAAGGCTCAGACTTTTAACATATCAGCTGAAATTTGGGGACAATATACCTGGAGTATATGTCATTTAGCAGTAGATGCAGAGAGATCCTATATACAAAAAAAAAAAATCCACTTAATATTTCTGCTAAGTTTTCTATACACATACATATGCAAGTGTACATAAAACATAAAAAACATAAGACTACTGCATCAAACAAAAGGTCTGTCTGGCCTGACATCGGGTCTCTTAGTGTGTCCTAAATGAATGCCTAGGGAAATAAATAAGATCAAATATGTATGACATTTCCCTGACATACTCTCCTTGTTTCCTACTTCTTAATATTCAAGGACTTCCTGAGCCAGACATTTTTCCTATCCTGGTTGGACCCGATGTTATTTCTGACCTCAGACTCTTTCACTGAGCTCTTGTCCTCTCTGGAATTTTCAGCATCTGTGATATCTTGTGCAAAGGTGTTCTGGAGCCAACCTACATTTGAGGGAAATAGTCAGTTACTGCTTTGCTCTTGTGGAAGCTGGCACCCATCTCTTTCATTCAATGCATCCTCATTCTTGTGCTGAGAACTGATTTTTGTTTTAATAGTGCTAAGGTCTTCTCTGTCAGCCACTTGAATTTGGTCACACCGTGACAGTAACTTTGGCTTTGATGTCTTTCCAGATAGCCAAAAAATCTGTCCTGTAAACTTGCTGAAGACTACAGACTCCAAAAGATTTGATGACATCATTGAGGGGTTAACTCTGAAATCCTAACATACTCTTACTGGAGAAACTCTACCACACTGGGATTTTAGATCAATCTACTGCTTATTGCCTTTGCAGCTGGAACAACTGCAAATAGGCCCAATTATTCCTTTTGCCCTTTTTTTACTGCCCAAGGAATCATTTAATAAAGTCTTCATAAGGCTGATTGAATTTTATAAGCAGCTTTTCCATGGTTGTTTATTTGGTTTCCCCTGCTTCATTGTTGTTCCCATCCTTTTCTGCAAGTAAGCTAATGTATTTAATGCCTTCTGGCATGAATGTTCAGCACAGCTGGGAATTCTGCCTGAACAGGAGCAGAAAGCAAATTCTGAATCTCTAATTGCTTTCATCACAAGAAAGGGGACTCGTGGACCTTTTTGTAAATAGTTCTGGTGTATGTGACCAGCGAATGACATTGAAACACAGAGGTTAGCATCATAGTCCTGATGCATTAACAACCTAATCCAAGATAAAGGCTTCACCCGACAGGGCAGCAAAGCACTCATAAGGAGTGAGGATGCCAGGGTTGGCTGTGATAAATGCTGTATAGTTTCAGAAAAAGTTTGTAAAGCCACAAGTCATTCAAATTTTTGCTTGCTTGTTTGCAGATGTAAATAAATGCAGGCATGTTCCCCTGGCTATGAGCAATTGGTACTTTTCTTCACTAATACAGTCAACATGGATCTCAAAGACAGTAATGAAGTGACTTCAGAGCTTACCATGGGGACAGAGTTTCATTCGAAGAAAGCAGAAACAGGAGCAGGGAACTTGTTGCACTGATGGCAGATGGAACAGCAAGTATGTTATTTGCACACAGTCCCATGAGGGACAGGAGTAGCACAAAAGACAGCAAAATTTAAACCACACAAAATAATTAAGGATGAGAAACGTAGCCTACTTTTCTCATTCTTGGTAGGGCTTTCATTTTTCACCACACTGAAGCTATGATTTTTCCCTCCAACATTTGTGATTGGTGCTGTTGTTTAAGTTGCTGTGAGGAGCTGAGAGCTCCCCTCAAGCTCTGTGCCAGTCTCAGAGGCTGACAGCACTCAGACACACACCGCTGTGGGTGCCCCCAGCGCCCAATATAGCAATTCACAAAATAACAGATCAGTCTGGGAAAAGATGTTGGAGGAAAGCTCAAGTTCAAGTTCACCTGAACTCCCCCCACATTCAAGATTAATACATTATTTCAGGGCAAATGCAGTCAGAGCTGAGAGGCACTCCTGAGACACGTCCCTACCAGGGACAATGACCTCCACTGTCAGACAGCACAAATCTACAGGCAGGACTGGGATACATGTTTTGTCCAGTCCATGGGTCTTCATTTGAGTCTGTACACTAGAAAAAACTGGAGCTAAAGTCAAATATGGCTGTAGTAGATCTCACAGGTGACTGGATTTTCTAAGTGGTTGTGCAGCTGACACAGCAGGGAGGGACTGAGGGTTCTGTGTTTGTTTGCACTTAGTAGTACAGAAGGCTGCTCCTGCTGTGAGCAAGAGAATGAAAATTATTCAGGCTGAGGGTAGGCTTTGATTCAGAAAGGATACCTGGAAGTTAGCTGGAGCAGAGCTCATCATTAGCCATTTATGCATTCTTCTGTCAGGTAAGGGATTGCCTTTATTTTTATATTTATGAAGAGGCTAGTCAACACAGAGGTACCTGATAGGTGAAACATGCCAAACAAATAACAAGCTACAGCAAATTAACAAATGATGTCTCACCTTTTTTTTTTTCTCTTTTGAAGGCAGAGTGGATTAGGTAACAACTGAATAGGAGAATAGGAGACTGACACTTTGATGGCAGAACAGAACTCAGTCATCTGAAAACCTGAGAGATGTGAAAGATCTGGTGATGCTGAACATGTGAGACTAAGAGAAGCTGCCACAAGGCAAGTTTTGTTGTCTGATGAGACTTCTCTGCTTACCATCAATTACTTTTCCACAACAATCTCTGCATGTGCTAGATTATTTGATCTCATGCTATAAAGCAAGAACTACCAGTGTCAGGGCTGAGCAGCTTCCACTGTGCGACCTTTCAGAGTGATGTGGAGGTTGGAAACATGACAAAGATTTAAAAAGCAAACAAACATATTTTTTTACTAAATCCATAATTTATATTTTCTATCTCCCTTCCTAAAAATTTCCAGTAGAAATTTAACTTACAACTAATATTTGTGGGATTTTTCTTTTTCAAATAAATCCTTTCTTTGGGTATATCATTAAAGGATGTGTTGCTGTCAGGTCTGGTGAAACTGTAATTACAGTGAGTGCAATAAATAAAAGCATAACGGCTCCACTGCATAAATAATGGCCCATTATCCCAGTTTTATTGGTGTTTAGTTTGCTGAGCCAATAAGTCCTCCTGCATTTCCAAAGAAACCGTTTGGATCTGAACAATTCTGCTACATGAAATGAAAGAAACAGAGAGGACATTTGGTCCCACTGATGGTCCCTTGCATGGGCTTGCACTGCTGCTTCCCAGCTGAAGAGATGTGTCAGCATCCCACCTTGCCATGGTGCTTTTCCACCATGTGTGGCACCAGCACAGCAATCCACTGACTTAACAGGGTGCCCAGCCTGCACAGACCCCCAAAATTGACATGGGGTCAGTTTGTGGGCCTGGTCACATTGCTTTGTGCCATGAGTATTGATGGGAGATTTGCTCCAGCCTGAGCCTCAGTGCTCTGTCACCATTGTCACTCCAGATCCTGTCCTCCCAGCCTCTCTGGGACCCCTTTCATGTTTCCATTTACTGAGTCTTTCCCTTCAGTTCTCCTGAGCACCTGTTTCATTATCCTTGAGTGAGATTGTTAAGACATCAATGTTAGATGGAAATCTGCCAGCCTCCTCATTCCTCTTGCCTGCTGTGGGCAGGGTGTTAGCTCCTGTGTTTGCACCCTTCTATGTATTAGCAAATACCAAGCCAGTAAGTCCAAATAAAGCTAATTTTTAAGACAGCAGTCTGCATGGAAGAGTCCGAAGGTGAGACTCTCTCAAGCCTCTCCAGAGCAGGTGCAACTTAGTCCTGTGAGGCAGGCAGAAACCATGTTCTAAATGCTGATCCCAGTGTCCTCATGGCCTGACATCAGACTCTGAGAAGATTGGAGGTCATTCTGCATTTTTGGCACCTGAATAATGACAACAAATGATGCAGAAATCTCCAGCTCATTGGAAAGTTTCAGCATTCAGGCAAGGAAGAATCAAGAAGTTCTCAATCCGAGATATGCTTAGATGAGAACTGGTGGTCATACAGGCTGCTTCTGACATCCCAGTTCATGCCAAGTGTTTGTTCCCTGCATCAAACCCACCCACGGGACTGCTTACACCATCAGGGGGGACAAAACTGTGTTCCAGATGATTATTCATTACTCTTTCAGGCGATTGTCTGCCTGAGGGGCCATGTCAATCAGCTCATCTTAAATGCAAGGCACTGAGTGGTAACAGATGCATCTTCAGGCGAGACATGTAACCAAATTACCAAGGCATAATGAGTTACTGGATGTCACCCAAGTCACGGTCACAGCCTGTGCCCGTGCTCCTTTGCCATGGTGAGTGGAGCATTTTGCATTTGCCATGAGTCAGAAGTGCCTGTGGACATTTTCCTGGCCCAGCCAAGCACAGTGACCCGTGGCTGCAGTGTCTCCACCAAGGCTGAGACACCTGCTTGCAGAAGGAGGCTGTAGCCTCTCTGCCAAGGGTTGGAGCCTCCACGTTTTAGATGCTGGCCCTCCAAATGCCAGTCTTTCTTCAGCAACTGACACTTTTCTAGTGCTGATGATTCCTTTTACCAACACACTCTTCTCTCAGTGATTCTTGCCGACCTGGGTCTCCCCATGGGTGTTCTGAAACCAAGTTATCAGAAGGGTGACCCAGCCTGACACAGAAATGTGTGAATAATATGACATTTTCTACCATTACGATGACTTTTTTATATTCTTCTGGTGGTTTCAGTTTAAATAATGTTCAAAAGTGTTACTAAAGTGGTGTTTTAGCGCAGAATTCTGATTGAAATGCTAGGTTTTTTCTCAGGTATTGACAGTCTTGGATGATCTGCCATATCTAAGCCAAACCTGAGCCCAACACAACCTGCCTTGGGCTAGTGTTCCATTTCAGATAGGGCTTTTCATTGGATTGTATGCACCCCAATCCTCAACTCGTCACTGCATGGGCATTATGAGAGATGAATTACTAGCACAGAGTTGCCCATTGTCCCTCCCTGGGGCAATGTCTCCATTTCCAGCTATCCCACACTTATACCATATAGTTCTCCCTGGATCCTGGCAGGTTGGCTCAGTTCAGCATACTGTCAGCACTCTTGTCCTGAGCATGGATGTTGCTCACACAGGTGGATTCCTGACTGTCAGGCATTGCCATGGAGAGTGTCACAAAGCCTTTACTGGCTCCCGTTTGGGTCCTCCCTGCTGGCTTGCACCTTCACCACAGTCCTCCTTTCTTTCCTCCTATGGCATCCAGATTCTTTATTTTCTTCCTACCTGCCCAATTGTGGATTCACCTTCCAGAGCTTACTTAGGCTTAATGGCAATTGTTTTCCCTATAATTGTGTTTTGCACTGAGGACGTGCCAGTTCTTTCCCAGTGCAAAACACCTAGGTTTAATACATTGCATTAATTTGTTTTCCAAGTGGTTAGATTTGCTGTAATTGCCTGAATCCCCCTGAATGACCCCTATTTGGAGCTTTAATGAAGAATTGCAGAAATGCTCTTCTGAGCTCTGTGTCTTTTCTGTCATGTATGCTCCCATAAGAGTCCCTTCATCTGCAGGGATAGCACTCACCATCACTGTTACAGGGAAGCAGAAATAAGAAATTGCCCTAAACTATTACTTGGAACGTTTATTTTAGATGGTGTTGCCATGTATCTTTGTACGTTTTTCACTGAAGACTATAAATTATGATGCAGAGAAAACATAATCTCTGCCTTTCAATTATAATCTACCTTGGAGCTAGAAAAACCCTTTATAACAGTCTGGGCCGTGCCTGGTAAGTCATGTGCACACTGCAAAATAACATATAAACAAATAATAAATATTAGGTTACAATAACTTCTCTACTCTTGGGAATGAATGTGTTCTTGGGCAATTACTGTGTTTCACTGCAGATTTCGGCATTGTTCATTTACATCATTGTCTCAAAAGGAACTGTAGATCTTGCCTTCAACATATATATTTTATATATGTTTTCCCTAGATTGAAGGTTGAGTGCCTTAATTGTTCTGTTGTTCTTTTTTTTTCTTTAAACAGAAACACATGTAGGGAAAGAATGGGACTTCTGTTATCATTAAAGCATTTAAAAATCAGTGCTTATATAACTGCTATTATATAGTTCCATTATCATTTTTTGAATAGCACATTACCAGTAATTGGTTTAAACTTTACAGCTATATCTATCTCGCATCTGTTATCAAAGCAGATTCAAAGAGTGCTGGCAGTGTACAAAGACAAACAGAACTAACTGCATGCATACAGTCTCATAAATTGAGTCTTCAAGAAATTTGCCTGGTGCAAAAGTCAGTTTGACTCTGTCAAACGCTGTTCTATTGAGCCACCATTCTGGGGTGTAGGTGCCCCACTGCTGCAGCACAAGGACCTCAATTCATGGTACTTTGCATGACTGAGCACTTGCTCAAAACTAAATAAAAAATAAGCAAGGGTTCAGGAATTCTAAGTAATGAGTTAGTATTTCTGACTGTACAAGGTTTAATGACTGTTCAGGAATTCTAAGTAATGAGTTAGTATTTCTGACTGTACAAGGTTTTAATGACTGATTACAATTCTCCACAAATATATTCAAGTTCAGATTTCTGTGGTTTTTGAGAAGAATATATGGGGATATTGACATAAGCTCAGGACTAACAATCAGTGCAGGCCAGCAGTGACCAAGGGAGACAAGTCATTATTATTTTTTCAGAAACAAGCATCAGATGATACCTAGATTCCCTTATGAAGATATAATTGTAAGCAAATATTAGTCTGGAGCTTTGTCAATGCAGCAGACCCAGCAATCTTGAACCTTCTTCTCAGGATATGACTTTAAATGCAATAGATTTAGCCAATTTTATAAAATGAGGTTTTAAACCTTTACAGAGAATAATTTTCTCTTCCTAACTGAGGATCCTTCAGATGACCCTGGTGCTTCCTTGACTGACAGAACAGACACAGGTCCCCAGAGTTTCTGCTCTGCAGCACCAGAAACATTCTCAATATTCAACATTCTCTGTGGGTACAGTAATAGCAATGAGAGAGCCCAAGAGCACTTCACGTGCATGTCACATGTTATTCTGAGCCGTTTAAAAATCACCATTAGCACTGTCACCACTGCAAACTAGTTGAATCAAACAATGTGTAGTAGAGGTCTGTTTACACCATGAGCGTCTTTAAACACAGCATTCGCACAGGTGAAACTTCTTTAAACCACAGACAAAATGCCGTGGTTCCCTGTGAGGCAGAGAAGCAACAAGTAAGGTTTGGAGGATCCCCATTGCTGTTTCTTTCCTCCACTGAATCTTGCAGAGCTGAGCACTACCACTGAAGTAAGAAAACACACTCATTGTCTGATTTCCATAGGTCATTCCAGACACCAATCGTGGCATTAAGTTCTAACCATGTCACAGACATGCAGTGCCCCTAACATGATGATCTAGGATCATGGAATGTCCTGGACCTAGGAGGATCCAACCTGACCCAACACCAGACAACATAAAAGTTAAACCATGAGAGAGTTGTGCAAACACCTGTTGAACACCAACAGGGTTGATCTTTTCCCCAGGGATCTTGTTCTAGTGCTTGACCACCCCTCAGTGAAGACCTTTCTTCTAAAGTCCAATCTGAACTTCCTCTGGTGCAGCTGTAAGCCATTCCCTCACATCCTATCAGACACCAGAAAGATCAGCACACTCCTCTACAGGGTGGAGTGGAAGTTGTAGACAGCCCTGAAGTCATCCCTCTGTTTACTCCTCTCTAGGTTGAACAAACCAAATATACTCAGCCATCCATCATATGTCGTGCCCTCTAGTCCTTTCACCGTATCCTTCTCCCTCCTTTGGACACATTCTAATATTAAAACATCCTTTTTACACTGTGGAGCCCCAAACTGTACACAGTACTTGAGGTGAGGCTGCACCAATGCTGAGAATAGTAGGACAACCACTTCTTTATCCAGTTGGCTGTGCAGAGCTTAATGCACCCCAAGATAGTCAAAAAACAGAGACTGATCTGTGTCCAAATAGAGAGGTTGCCTGGTACCATTGAAAGTATGTAAAAGGAATCAAAACCCATCCTGACTTGCTATTTCTTGGTGCTATTACTAGAAATAAGAAGAGACAAACAGAAAAAAATAAAATTTCACCTATGACAACAATATAGCAGCTGAGAAAGAAACAAGATTTACACAACTCCCCTCCACTACCCTTCTCTGCTATTTCCACATGATATCTCCAGCCTTCCTCACCATCACTGCACCATTACTGCAGGATTGGGTTTTATACCAGGAGGTGAAGAAGACAATAAAGGGCTGCTGGTGGGACTGCCATGGTCACTGGATGCTTAGCCACTATCTTGTGGTGGAGATACATTCAGTGACACAGAAAGGAGAAGCTTCTCAAATTCAACAATGAGAAAAAAACTACACTCTGTACTTCCCAGGTCCCTCCAGGATAAGCAGGCACTTCATAACATCATTTGTAGAAAGGCAACTCCAGGTTCTAAAAATTATGCTCTATTAAATAATTGTAGAGTCATTTATAAAAGGGAAGAGATTTTAAAAGAACATTAATAGTGCCTCTACTTCTGCTGAAGTCCCCTGAATGCTACCCTGAGTTACAACTCATTCCTCTAGAGTACTCTGAGCATTATATATTTCTCTCTGGAATATGTATTGCCTTCATTTTAACTAAAATTATATTTAAAACTAGATATTTTTAGTATAAAGACTCTACACTAATTCATTTTTTTCTTTGTACAGTTCTCCTTCATTCCAGGAAAACATGATCCTTCCTTGAGAACACGGTTTTATTCATGGCATTTGTTCCTCTGACTGATGAGGCTGATTGTGGTTTTTGATGGGTGAGGAGCACCTACCTGAAATTAGCTACTTGTAAAACTCCATGTTAGAGATATTCTTCACCTCAAGTAACTTCCTGGAGGAAAGAGTGACTAATCTTTGGAAAGATTAAGGGATGGGAGGAGAGAGAGAGAAAATAGAAGACTAAAATCACACTTAGTTTTTTTTCCATGAAGCACACACACAGAACTCAGAAAGGGACCCAGTTTAGGCTGCTCATCACAACAGAAGGAAAGAGTTGATTCAGTGCATCCTGATGCAAAAAGTAAATGATGTCTTGAAAACAATAAACATCTCTACTGTCTCAAAGAGGACTTTACATAAATTCAGAGTTTTAGTAATGCTTTGCACGTAGACTTAGACTTTTGTCTAATCTTGTCAAACATTTGCCCTCTGGGAAACAGGCATTTCCAAGGAGTGCATCTGACAGGCAGCTCCATTTTAGAGACTGGCAGCAGAAACACCTGTAAGAGCTGCACCAGGATCTTCCTTTCAGCAACAGTGACATTTAAGCTGGTTTTCATCCTCAGGCAATTTTAGCTTCCAAGCACAGGGCGTTTTTCCCTCTTCTGTTACGAAAAGTAATCATTTGTACCCCTGTAAGTTTTGTAAAACCCAAATCATGTTCACATTCCACTGCGCAAGGTCTTCTAAAACCCCAGAAAAAAGCAGTGCAAAGTTTGCTGGGGATGCTGAAAAGTTCAGTGATTTGGGTATTTCTTCCCTTCCCTGAATAACAAATGTGAAACTACTTTTTCTGTGAGGCATTTTCTTTGCAGTTTCCAAATGTTATCTCACCTTAATAAGCTGTAATTCCTGTCCCCCTTGTCACAAGGATCTTCCATTTACCCTCCAGGAAGTTCCCTTGGCTGAGAAATGGAAAGCCCTGCAGCAAAAATGAGAGAAGCCAGAGAAGATGGAGGCATTTTACATAGCTGGAAACATCAGGGCCATATCACAGCTGGAAGAATTATATACTTTTTGCTTATCCCAGTATGGGCAGATGCTAAAATACAACGTGGAAGTCAGAGGGAAGCAAATTCCCAGTGAGCTGTCCGAAGTTCAATTCACTGACTGGGTCATGTAACCTCACTTCTGGCCTCCTCCTGCATCCTCCTGGCCTGCCCTCCTTGTTCCAGCATCACCACCAGCCTTCACCCTCAATGTCCAGTGTAAGGACCTGTAAAGTTCCCTTTCCTGTGTTTTTTCAGGGCTGGGACTGATTCCTCAGACTGGTCCACAGCCCAGCAATTCTCCCAGAGCCCATCACTCCTTAGGAGCTGCCAGGAAAACTGTCAATTGCTAATGGGCAGGCAGCAGGACTGCCGGGAATAGCGGCATCATTAAACAGCACTCGCTGGCTTGCAGCTCCAAAAGGAAGATCTGAGCTCTGTGTGTTCTCTACACTCCATAGGCACAGTTTTCCATTGCTGTTGACATTCTTCTCCCTCCTACACTCTTCCTGCTTGCTCTGCCAGCTGCTTGCCTTGCCTCAGAGATCCTGTGGACAGGGACCATTCCTGCCCTGTGGCTGGAGGAGGATCAGGTTGGATCTCAGCCTCCCCACCACGAACTCGCAATGTGAGAGGTAAATAACACACATCATAACTGTCACCTTTGAATAACACCAAAAAATACTTGCACTTGATGCTCACAGGTCATAATTTCTGTGGCAAAGCTGAAAACATGGGACAGATAAAAGAAAGATGCACTTCTAAAAACTGATGATGTTTTTCCTTAGATCAGCTTGTCATTTTGTAGCCAGCTGTAAAAGAGCCATGGGAGAAAGGTCAAAGGAGAGCAGAGTTGTGTGAATTGCCATTCTGGTTCCTGTCCTTCCCATGCCTCATAAAATGAAATAATGATACAGTAAAGTGCAGTTGCAGCCTCACTAGGAGATGTCATAGCTGCAATAGCCTAATGAGCTTGAAATGACTGAAGAGTGTCAATAGATAAAATCTATTGTGAGAAAATTGCTAATGCTCAGCACAGCAGGGAAACACTTTCTGAAATCCCAGAACGTTCATCAATGTCAGTTCAGACGGTAAATTCATGCAGTATAAAGACATATTCAGTACTCTAATAAAACACATTTTCATTTTTATGAATCCTGAACACTGATGAAATAAAACGAGTACTAAACAAAATCAGAATGTTAAGTGTTATAAAACAAAATGTACTTTAGAAACTTGAATTTTTGAAGGTTTGGAGGTTTTTTTAGAATTTTTCTTTGTAACATGGGATATTAGAGTAATTAAGTCCATAGAAGAGCATCAAACAATTTTCTCTGACTCAGACACACGGCCAAGCTTTATATGTTAAAACAAACTGTTTTGAATCAACAAAAAGAGCTCCTACATCTCAGTAGCAGTCTTTGTGAATGGAGGTGAAGGAGGTGTCATGGCTTAATTTTATTAAAGCTTCTTGTGTTGCTTCAATTGCTTTCTCACAAAGAATCTAAGGAAATTATGTTTAAGACTATTAAGGGATGGATGCAAAAATAGGTGCAGATCCTGATCCAGGGGGCATGAAATCTAAAATTTATTATCAAAATGAAGGGTTGGGGATATACTGTTCTGCCTCTACTAGTGCTGAATTTACTGAGCTGGTGGGAGGCAGGCAGGACACAAGGAAGACAGGTAATCAATCACAAGCCCTCTGTCACTTCTTGTTGACATAAAAGGCAGTAACATCACTGAATGCACGGAGCCAAGTTCAGCACATGAGATAGTCTTAAGCTCTGCTTGGCACTGGTATGGTCCCATTTGATGTATCAGATCTGGTATGGAAGGACAGTGTGCCCAGTAAAGCCATGGGTGACTTGAAAAAAGCCAGGAAGATGCCAGTGAGTTTGGCAGGAGGGCCAGAAAGCCTGCTTGTAAAGATTTAGAACAAAGAAATTAAGAAATATGGGAATTGTGGTACCAAACACAGTTCAGGTACCAATAAGAACCCAAGAGGAGACAAGCATTGCTGGGATTGGCATGTATGCAGGTGAACCAGGGTGGAGGCAAGAGTAAGAAGTTCCTTGAAGATCCCCCAAATCTAAGGTACCACAAAAGTGGAGCACCACAAAGGGCAGAACATCTGCTTGTTCACAAATCTGTTGGCCAAAAGACCAGACCAAACCTTGTCCAGACCTGTGGGCAGGCTGGTCCTGAGGAGAGGGACAAGGGCATGAGACAGTGGTGCTTTCCAAAGACCAAAGCAGAACCATAGGTGGTTATACCCTCCATAGTCTCAGTGCAGAAAAGTCAGTGTCACCCACCTGGGGGCTGGTACTCTGGATTTGCCACTTGATTTTATTGAAACTGAGAGCACAATACAAAGGCACTAAGACATTACTAAAAACCCACTACTGCTCTTTTGGTGTCAGCAAGGAAAATAATTCAAATTAGAGTCTGAAAAGCTGGTATTTTTAAATATCACAAATACACACTGCTTTCCTTCATATGACTGCTTCACTTTCAAAGCTGTGTCTGATAAAAAAGGCTGGTCTCCTTGGCAACAACATGAAGCCTCTTAGAGTGATTGTGCTACTGTATGGCTCATCACAACTTCCAAGACACTGCCACTGGACAAAGAATACTCACTCAAAACAGGCAGACTTCTATTGCATCACTCATGGTAACAATTTCCTTTGCAGCTTTCATGGGCAGTGATATGGGTTAGAAATTGGGGGAATGTCAGGACAGGGAGTTAAATATTTTTATTCAAGATCAAATAAAGCCCAGTCGGGCACTGCCTTTTTTTTTTATTTTTTTTTTTTTTAATCTAAGGTCCTTAGCTGATTTTTGTTCTAACTAGGAGTGAGAATTCATATAAATACATTGCAAGAATTCTTTCATATTCATCTTTTCTAGCAATGATCTGTGTGATTCAGAGTATCATATGACACTGAGGTTCCAGCTCTTGACTTTTTTTCAGGCAGTTAACTCTTTTTTCCTGCTTTTTAGTCTGATATGAAGAACAAGCATGAATGTTTGCAATTGAAAATATAGAAAACTACTGAGAGCTCTAATCTGAATCCTTTAATTTCTGTCACTCAGTTTTGCTGTGTGTACACCGCAATAATACTGATATGCAACAGTAGAAGTGGGAAAAATTTAATTAACACTTTAACAGTGGAAACGGAATAAATTAATTAACACTTCTCTCATTTTTGAGTGCAAAAAGGTCTGGAAAGGAATATTGTCATTTGCGAATTTAATTGCATTATTCAATTTTAATAATGTGACAGAGTACTTAGAAAACTAACTAGGTATTCAAGTGTTTCCACATTTTTCAGCTTTTTCTGAAATGCCTTTATATCAGTGTAAAACAGAACAGAATATATAAAAAAATCTATATTTTGCTGAGTTTGCTCTGAGAAGAAACCAGCTTTATAAGCCATAAGCAATTAGACCTCATTTTTAATAACTTGCTAACTCCAGTATTGTCATCAAAATTTTTGCCTAATTCTGAAAACTGCATTTGACCTCAGGAGTCAAAATGTTTTGGAAACCAGCAGCCCCAAGCAGCAACAATCCAGCTGGTACAGGCATGCAGAACATTCAACCTCTGCCTTCAAGGCAGAGGCACATATTTAGAAGGACACAGAATGGCTGTTCCCATTTTCTCAACTTTGTGCTGCTGCTCAGCTCTTTCTTCTGTCATCTCTGGTCTCTCAGGGATAAATAGATGTGCAGAACAGAAAATTTGGTGTTAAAACAAGTGTGTCATACATCCTTGTATCAATTCTATCAGGAACTAACATTGCTTGTTAGAGACAGGATCAGGGCAACTGTTTTCCTTTAGTTACTCTATTTGTGATCTGGACATTGTTACTAAAACAGAAATTGGGTCAATGAAGTAGGAGAATTAGCCAATAGAATGATTCAATGCACTGGAAAATATATGTAAACAAAGATGCAAATTAAATGGATTGTGGAGGAAACAGCACATTTAAGAAAACAGTATCTGAAATTTGCTCAAGGTTAACATCTACTATGTTGGCTGGTCATTTTCTCCTCTCAAGCCAAGAAGGTGATGAATGCAAAGAGGATAAGAAACCATTTAACTTAGATTTTTAGATTTAGCGTCAAAAGAGTTTGTTGTTTGTTTGTTTGTTTGTTTGTTTGTTTGTTTTTCATTCAGGAAAAAAAAAAGGCATTCAAAACCTATGCCTCAATTTCTGCCCTTGAGAGCCTGGAACATGCTCTTAACAGTGGTTAGATCCAGCAAAAGTAACAATTAAGTTTTATCTCAATCCAAACTCACAGTCAACGCTGGAAAGAACTTGATCCTGACAACACAAAGTCCCTCCCAGGTTTCCATGCACAGCAGTGCCTGAAGCAGCCCAGCCCAGCCAAATCATCAGCCCATATCCAAGGAGATCCATTCAACACAAACTGGCAAAACAGTTCCATGCCTCTGTTGTGGTCACTGCTGCTCAGTGCCTCCCCTGCAGCCCATGGGGCTCTGCCCTGCAGGTCTGCCCTCAGCTCCTTTCCTCTGCAGAGCTGTGTGAGACATCAGGTGCTTCACAATAAGCAAAGGATTCTTTAAATGAAGAGGCACTACAGTGATGCTGAAAGCAGTGGTGGCTGGAATCTCATTTGCTTCAGAAACCTGTGAAGGTGCATTTAAATGTGACAGCAGGAAAACATCTCATAATCCAAACTAAGGGGAGAAATAGCATACTGCAGTGGAGACAATGAAAGACTCTGGCATGTGCATCCAAAACACACAGTACTACGCTGCCCCTAATCTCTCTTGTGGGGGAATGATTTGTATGTACTCCTTTCTTTGGTCTGAAGAGCACAGATCCAAGAACATTTCCATTCTTCCTGCATCCCACTGTTTCTGCTGTCACATCTCTTCTTCTGTCATCGCCCTGAAACTGATACCGTGCTGAACTCACTGCAGCAATCACAACTGTTATTTTACTCTGAGAGCGGTATTCATTATCAAAAGTTGAGAAGTTTCAAAGACAAATGTTCAGCTTGGCACAGGCAAATAAACCAATAGATCTGTTTCCATGCTTTTAGATAAATCTCCTGTTCATGAGAATGCAGAAGCACTGTTGTGATTTTCTCAACATCGTTTCATTGCTAAAGCAGTTAGGTCTTTCTTCTGCCCTCTCTGCTCCCTTGCTACCCAGAGGAGATTCCACATATTCCCTATGGGATGAGGACCCTCTGAATAGAAAACAGGAGGAGTCAATGACAGCAGTTTCCAGACACTGTGGCCCACACACAGATGTCAAGCTGGACAGTTTCCCATAGAGCTCTCTGCACTTAGACTATTTAATCTGTGAGAGAAAAAAGCCCAGGCAAAATGGTCCTGAGGATTATTACCTGTCCTCTCTAGTGCAACACGAATCAGAGTTTGGAAGGATGAAACAAAATCCTGAAGCACTAGTGAGCATGTGTCTGAGCTTCTCCATGTATTGCAAGGGCTTCAGCAAAAAATTCAAGCCATTTATTTTTAAAATCTCAGCACTTACAGAGACTTATACCTGAGATGTTCAGGTTTATGGGATATGGCTATGGGCTGGATAGCCAGTTGGGAAGGTCGGATGATGGAACCACTGGCTGCACCAGGACATAAACACAAAGACAATGAGCAGCTCTCAGGAAGACAAGGAACTGACTCCTGTAGGGAGAGGATACAGGAATGGATATGATGATGGAGTCAGCTGGGTGCTTCCCTTTGTTTTCCATCTCCACATGCTGGAGTCCTTCTTCCTTTCCACTACATCATTCTGTTCCTCCCAGCGGTATGAAGTATTTCTACTCACTGTTTTTTGGCACCTTTCTCATTTGCCATTTTCTTCTGTTGTACACAGCATGGATTTTCTCTGTTTCATCAGTTCTTCTCCTTTTTTGGCCCAGCTTTGTTCCCTGTCTGTTCCTGCATAAATTTATCCCGGTGGCTGGCCTTTATGTAAAATATTGTAGGAACAGAATGTTCCTTTGAAACATAATTAAGAATAGAATGTGAACAGCTGATATTCCGGCATTTTCACCAGGAAAAAAAAATGGGGGAAAGCTCTTTCATTTCACGTCTATTTTAGATGAAAGTTGTGCTGGACAGAAGCCAGGTGGTTCAGTGACCCCATGTATCTCCAAAGACTTCATTCTTCACAGGCTAGGACAAGAAGCCTTCTCAGAGTCACCCTCCCACTCGAGTGAGGGCAGAAATCAATCTGTTTCACTAAGGTCTTTCAGTCTTTCAGTGAAAAATGCATGCTCTGGTGGGTCCACTGCAGCAACCTGGCTTCTTGTGGGATTTCAACTCATTCTCCCACCAATCCCATAGCCTCCCGGGCAGTTACAGTGTGCAGAGGGGAAGCTGTACACACACAGAAAATTTCCCATAAGCATGACTTTGACAACGACGTGTGGATGGTGGTGTGATCAACCACCTGCGTGTGAAGTCTCAGGACTAGGCAAAACCAAATATGCAACCTTCGGATCTACAAGTAGAAGAAAAGGATGAAAAATTAAACCCGGACCACAATGAATTATGAGCACTTTGGAAGGCATTGAGACACTTTGGGAGTTCCCAAGTTATTAAAAAGAGGTTAAGCACTATGTCACAAGCTAATCTAACCTACACAGTGAAGAGACTCAAAATAAGCAGTTATTTTTAGCCTAATTGCAGTCAAATAGAAAATAAATATTTACAAGTTTACTGCAAAGCGAAGTTAAGCACTATAACATTTTCCTTGTGTTAATGGTAGCTGTTCCAGGACTAGAATTTTTAAAGAAGAAATTAAATGCCATTCCAGGTGCTGCTGAACGTTTCAAACAGTAATTCATCTAGGATTGCTCTCCAGCCTGTGCTGAGCAGCACCACAGGAGAGGTGATCACTGCAATCCTTTAGGTTTATACCTGACCTCATGTGCTTAATAAAAGTGTATTCTCAGGCTGCCTGGCATGGGGTTGTATATGGGGGATATGTCTTTACACAGTGTGCAAGATGTGTCTGCTTTTCAGTGGGTGGGATCTGAATCAGAAACAATCTGCCTTGGAAATCCTGGGGCTGAGGAACAGCCTGAAAGCCCCCACAGGCATTAACATGTAAAAGAGAGGAAAAGGCACAAGGGCCATGGACTGAAACATGCTGCTCAAATTCTTCCTCCAATGGAGCAGTGAGGGATGCTCTGAGGCACCACTGGAGCCAGGCTGGCGTTAGGGATCCGAGCAGGCTGAAGCCACACTGCAATTGACTGCCACTGCTTTGCACAAGCATCATGTGAACAACCTGATGAATGGACGGCAAAAAGCAATCAGGCTGAGAGATAAGTCAGGATTTAGTCTTTTTCAGAGCATTCACACTCTTTGCTGCGTTTCCCCTGACTTGTTAAGTATTTCATGCTATATGCTAAACAGGGATATTAGGAAACAGAGGTGCTCTGGTCTATCTTTATAGAAAATATATTAGTCACGAGGAACACAAGCAATTGTCATCACGCACTCCACTCTTGCAAGTCCACCCATTGTCAGGGTGAATGTCAAGGTAGGCTAATTTTATGCTGCATAATGTATTTGACCTACTCGTTTCACTCAGAAGCACTTTAAACTATTCAGCTGATCCTAAGCAAATCTTGCAATGAGCACTGAATACCCAATGTTATTGATTTATGGTTTTATTGCTCTATATATGATTATAACTGTAGAACACTATTCAATAGGTCAAGTACTCTCTTTGCTTAATTAATTTTTGCCATAACCAGTAACCTGAAGGAATGTGGGTGAGAAAAATTCTAGAAATATGCAGGCTGCAAACTTCATGGAGCTAAGAAGGTATTCACACTTCCTTTACATCCCACATTACTCTTCCATCATATCCTGAGACATATACATTGAGTGTTTTCCTTTGGGCTGGTTGGAGAGATGCACAGAACAGGAATGTTGTAAAAAAATCTGTTTCTAGAATAGAAACATTCTAGAATAGAAAAATTTCTATTTCTACAAATAACTGGATGTTTAATCATAAATACACACACACCACACATGACATATCTGGTGTCATTCTCCCAGTGCAACCATCCATTCTCCACCTTCAGGTAGCTCTGTTTTGCATGCCCATGATACCAGTCAGTCATGCTATATCCAGCCATGTGCATGCTTCCAAAACTGCAGCATCAGGCTGATTTTGCCCTAGAGCTAAATACACACCTGGGCTTCCTTTAACTTAATTTTGACAAATATTGTGGCTTTGACCTGAAGACAATTGACAAGAGGGCTGTGTATCACTGCCAGGAGACTCCTGCACTACAAGCAGTGATCCCATTCCTGAAGCATGGCACCTCTGGTAATTTTCAGTAGGTGTCAAGGTGTGTAACAACTCCAGTGAGTCACCTAATGCACCATGCAACGTCTCACAGAAGCAGCAATACCCAGCCCTGTGGGCATGTCTGAGAGAATAGACTGTGCACAAACATCCATCTCAGAGTGCTGGAGGATTTATTAGCATCCTCCTGTGGTGCAGTCCCACCAGCCAGGCTCCATGCTCACACAGACAGGGCTCCATTGCTAGGAAAAGCTGATCCACGTCCACGCCCTTATGCCAAAAAGCAACGTGCTGCCTGCCTCTCAGTGTGGACAGGACAATTTTCACATGGCAACTCAGCAACAGTCAGATTAACAGTAAACTTACACATCTCTGATCTTTTGAGAGTTTGTAAAACACAGTTTTTAGATTCTTTTTTGCTCTACAAGGCTACAGTGTTTTAGTACACATTCAATTTCTCCATCAGTGAAAGGTGAAATGGCATCTTTGGTACACTCTGCAGCAGAACACACTTTGCATGCTTCCTTTTATTTATTTTCACTGATAAATTATTGGATCTTTTTATCTCTCAGACACTATTCAACTGTAACTCTTCTTTCACATTTCCAGTCACCCAGCAAATTCCTTTGCTGTCTTTTCTTACTTATCCTTACTTGATTCTCCCTTGAATGAATGTTTTATGGTTGGCCCTGAGGGGAATACCTTTCTTCTCTCTTTCTTCCAGGAAGGGAATGGGAACTGAACAACATGGAAGGAAGGAGAAAGGTGGAAATGTTCCCTTTCGCTGGCAGGAAGGTCACTGTGACATATTGAGATTTGCCTCTTGTTTTACACCCTCCTTGGACAGACAATTCTTGCAAATCCATAAATCTTCACAAGCTGATGTTTTTTCCTGCACTCTGTCTGGGCTTTTTCAAGCAGATACCACACCATCCTCATAAAAAATATATTGGTGACTTTAAACTTCAGGGATCTGCCTGGCAATGACCAATCCTACTGCGGTTTCTGCAAGTCCCTCTAACCCAGGTTCTTGCACCTACTGTTCCCTCTGCCTGCCATGTCCTGACCACAGTGCTGCAGCTAGAACTGTATTTCTGTCCCTCTTTCTGCCCTCCACAGATTTTTTCATTTTCTGACGCACAGATATCAAATTCAAATCCCATTGTCCCTTCTATCCTTGTTCTAGGGTGTCCTCTCTCCACTCAGATCTCTAAACATCTTGGTTTTCCCTGACCCCCCTTATTACTCTCCTAAAACATCCAACCCAAACCCCACACTGGTCCTTTGCCTCTGGAGTCATTCTGCATCTTTTCATCCTACTCAGGTGGCATCTCTGCCCATTGAAGGCATGGCCTCCACAGTTTTGATTTCCAATAGATCCTAGACTTTAGTCAGTTAACATTTTTCTGTAAATGCTCAGTGCTGGCTCTGAATGGGCCTCTTTATATAACTTAATTCTGCCTTATATAACTTAATTCTGACTAATTTCTTTAGAAGATTTCCTTCAAGCAAGTACTTAAAGCTTCGGGCTGTATCATGTTTGCTCCTGAATCATGGCTCAGACAATTTACTTTCAGTGAAGTCACTGGATTTCATGATATTCCTTATTTTCATCTTCATATTTTTACTGAATTGAACTGAATTTCAGAAGTACTGAATTTCTACTGAATTGAATGAACAATTGATATTGTTGATGGTGTTATTCCAAAAAAGTCATTAATAAAACCTCCTAAGGCAATCCTTTTGCAAGAAGCTCCTTCTTGCCATGACAGGAGTTTGTTACAACCCTGACATCTTTCTCTGTGTTTCACCAAATACTTTTTTTCTACTTATTTTTTCTGCAGCTCTTGTATTTCTTTGTACCTGTGAGTGACTCTGAGCCTTCATCTACTACTAACTGCAATGGGCACGTTGTGAAAATACATCAGCATGTCCTTATTAAGGCTGAAAGCAGGAGGTGGCATTTATTCCTGTACTTTCTAACAAGACCAGAACTCTAGTCCAAAAACATCATGTCAGGGAAAAATAATATAGCTCTTCTAGCTGTGTTACTTGTTAAAACTTTTCAGCTAAAGATGCAGCTGTAAACAGACAGATAGAGACTTTAAAAAACTCATGAGAACAAACTTTCTAAAAGTCAAAGGAAAAACTGGATGAAATATCACTTATATTTTAAGACTTTGGAGTCAGTAGTACTTGCTACAATATGTTTACTTCAAGAAAGAAAAGGGATATTACTGTGGCTTAAATAAAGTTGTTTAATATACTGTTTAAAAGAGTAGACAATAAGTCGCAGGAAAAAAACACCTCAGACTCAGAAGAATATTCAGAGAGAGCACCAGTTTTCCTATGGCAACAAAGTGTGCACAGGAAGTCAGCAGAGTGTGGCCAAAATGTGTAGCTTTGTCTTTACTAAATGCAGGGGTAGAACAAGTGGAAAATGATAAATTATATAATGAGAAAGAAAAAAAAGAACTCAATTACTTGAGTTTGCTTGGACTGCCAGTTTATTTTACTCTGGTTTTCTCTTGTCCTGAGTGTTATGAGAACGGGGTTTGATGCAGCAAGGTTGGATCCTGTGCAAGCACCATTTGTGGAGAAAAATATAGAGATTGGGAGAAATTCTTTGAGCAAGACCATGAAGAACATGAATACCTATTCCATGGATACTTTTAGGATGCCTGAGTGCTGTCAAAAGGGAGCAGTGGGAAGTATGGTGAAACCTGAGCCCAAGTCTGGGATTTGGAGATTTTCTCATGAGGTTGTGAAGGGAAAACCTCCTATTTTCTGGGTGCTGATTTCCTGGGAGGCCTTGTTTGATAGAAGGAATGGCAAAACATCTTTCCTCAAGACTTTTCAAGGTAGGGAAACAAAACATTTTGTTGCAGAGATTAAGAACCTCTTGGGCACAGGAGATGCCAAAGCTTGTCCACTTTGTATTAAGCCTTTGAAAGTCTGACTTCTCTTTTCCTGAATGGGCTTTGTTTTACACTGGATATACTGCAGCTCCTGACAGGCTGGAGCACAAGCCACAAAATTTTGTCTCCCATCGATCATGGCTCCAGGAAGATTCAAGGGGATGATTACTGGAAATGGGGCTTCAGGAGGCCAGCTGGGCCATTGGAGAAGAATGTCCAGGAGTGATCTCCAGGAGCTGGGGCTGCCTGAGCCTTGCTGTTGTTCAGCCACCCAGCACCACACAGGGTTATCTCCCCACAGATGATGGCAGGTACCATCCTGCAGTATGCAGGATTGGGATGATGGAGGATTGCAGTGCCTGTGAGCCTGTGGAAATCAGTCATTGCTTTGATCCAGACTGATGCAGACAGCTCAGCTGCACCAAAGGCTCTCAGCCATTGGCATTGAGATACTGCTGTGATGTACTTGCACAAGAAGCACATGCCATCTTCTGTAGTCCACCATTAAAATCTTAAGGACTTATTAGCTGATTAACTTAAAATGCTGTAATCTTTCACCCCCTTTAACAAACAGTGATGCAGAGGGACTGGTTTTCTCTTGGAGCACTCAGAAACACCAGCTGCTGTATGTCCCAGGTGGCAAGTGATGATAAACATTTGCACTTTATCACTATTAGCAGTGTAGAAAGGATGGCACATTTCTGGATTGGGAATTCTAAAAAAATCACCAGTTTATTAAACATAGTAAGAGAAAGGACTATGAAAACCAACATAATTTTTTCTATTCTGTTGGGCTTAGCCAGAAATATCACAAAAACCACCAAGTGACAATGGTAACTTGTATCCCATAGCAAGTCCATACCTCCCCTCTACTGACAGGAAAAGGGATCAGGGTGACTAGCACAAACCCAGCAGTGGCACCAGACAGGGAAGTAATGAGAAAGACTTCACCTCAGGTTGACTGCAGTTCTTTTATTTGATATTTCCCCCCCATTTCTCCTTCGCCTGGCCTCTTATTTGCTCTTTAGTTAGACCTGAGGTAACCTGTCATTTCCAGGCTGCAAAGACAAGAAAATGTACACTGCTTAATCACACTTCTAAATGGACCTTGTCACTTTGCTGAATTGCATGCATTGAAGATGTCTCGCTGTTATAGCTAATTCCCTGCACAGCACAAACAGCTCCAGCCAGCTGGCCAATGTTCATAACTACCTAACATTTATCCCATCTAATTCTCACAGTGAAAGCAACTTCACAGCTAATGCAGATCACTACCAGCTCATTTCTAGCATCTAATTGCTAATAGAAGTCATCTTTGATTACCAGCATAGTCATGGAGATTTAGACTCCAGTTGAAGTGATTATTTCCTTGACCACCATAGACAAAATGAAATGGTGCTAAAGATTGAGAATGCATGGAAGAATATTTTCATTACAAACTGAATATGATCGTTTACCAATTTTAATTAAAGTGGCATCATTTGCATTGCTCTAGTTAAAGGTTTACTGATATTTCTGGTATAAGTAGACTGCCATTTATCATAATATCTCAATATACATTTGCAGTGGTGAGATAAAACTTGACAGGGTGTATTAGCTTGGTTTAAATTTCTTTTTTTTAATGATAATATAATACATATTCAGTGTAAGCAGAAATTTAAACCCAGCTTTGTGAGGAATTAAATGTCCCCCGTCTAGAGCCATGTTGAATTAGAGAATCTTTTTAGCATTAACCAAATTAGTTTCCTGCTCTGAAAAATATTTTCTGAGTTTTCAGGGGTTTTCCTACTTTCTATATTATAATGAGGTCAAGATTGTGCCAAAGTTATTGAAAATAAAAAATACCAGCATAAAAATTAGCATTGCCTTAAACTAGCTGGAAATGCCAGCATCTGTTTCTCTCTTTTGATGGTGGCAAAAACCTATCTCTTATCTTCTGCATCCACAGTCCATGGCTCACTATGATATTTGGGGCTCAGTCCTCAGAACTTCTTGCACTGTTGTGTGCCTTGATGACTTCCATACCAATCTTCCAGGGTCTCTTCTGTAGATTTTCACACAAATTTTGCCTGTGAACTGAGACATTTTCCTGGCCCGTGGGCATTTGCCACCAGCTATAGTCCAGCCACAGCAGCTCTAGTCCAGTCTCTTCACCAAGGAGCTCTTCCTCATCACAGTCCTGTGCACACTCCTGGAGGAGTTCACAAAAACTTTTTGGGGAAACACCTCTCTCCAAGTGACCTTCCAAAGGGATAAAAAAAACCCTGTCACTGTCATTCTGCTCGTTTTTGTCCATCACACTACTGTCTAGGCATCTCTTTTGCTTTTTACAAGCACTAATAAGTGGTTGTAACTATTTCTGAGCACTGTTATGCCAGATCTCTTAGGAGTGTCCCAGGCTTCAGTGTGCTTGTGAGCAGAGGCTATACAGGTTCACCTATGAACTAAAAACCAAATTTTTGTGTGAGCTGGATAATGGGCAACTCCATTTCTGCTGCACAAAGGTAGTGGCTGCACAGGTGTTGTCAGCTGCAGATGGAGAGTAGAAACTGGTATCCATGGAGTAGAACTACATGTGCCATGTCTTTGTTGAGCTTTGTGCAGAAAGATAGGAAGGGAGCTTGCAGATCAACTGTGCCAATGTAGAAACATTTTGGAACTGAGGAAGGTGACATTCAAGGAGAAAAAGCAGAGAGGTTGAGGGAGGGCAGGACAGTCAGAAAACAATATCTCTTCTTCCTTTCACACATCTTGGCAATCAATGTCTTCTGAGTTTGCATTTAAAGATCACCTTGTTTGAGAATTTTTCTACATATTTATTAGGAAAAGAAAAAACTTTGAAATTGTAGCAAAAGCTCTCCTTTCATCAGACACCATGGAGTGAATGAAAACATTTTGCTCAGCTCTCCCAGTTTCTTTTTCTTTGCAGGTAGCAGTGAAATAACTCCTACAGACTCAAAAGGGATGCTGTTCAACTGAAGATCTGAACCAGTTACTGAGATTCCACTTTGGTTTTATCCAGGTCCTCCTCTCTCTCTTGTAGATGAGACAGAAGGTGATTTAGTACAGGTTCTGCATGCACAGAACCCCAAAGGCAAACAAAATTTGACTACTGAGCTGTGTGCATCCCTTTCAGGCAGAAGGAATAGAGCTGAAGGCTGATTCTGTACTTCTGAACTCTGTGAGTTATTTATCTCACTCCAGAGATACAGCTGTGACACTGCCAATGCAAAGCTGCTTTCTCTTATCCATACTGACTGTCATAGAGACAAGCCTTGCTTATTATCCACATCCACACTATGCTTACATATTCCAGCACTAGCTGCTGGGAGATGGTTGTGATATATTTTTGGTTTCCTAAGCAGTACTGCACACTAGGAAGTGTCCAATAAATTATTGTGGGACAACTGCTCTTCTATCATCAGCTTCAGGTACTTAAGCTATTTTTGCCTGACCACACTCCCAGACTTGTCAGCCCTGTGTGCTCTTGTGGTGGCAGCTGAGTCAGCAGAATTTTTGGGAACTACCATTTGCTGAGAATGTCAACCAGCGTGCAGGGGGGAGCCAGGCAAGGTGGGCTTGGGTGCTGCTCACAATTTGCGATTTCCCCCTTCCTTTCTGCTTCCTGAGGACTGACTCAGCATATCAAAGGGACCAAGGTCCTATCAAAATAGCATCTTCACCCACTGCTCAGCAGGCCCCCAGAAGTGCTGTACCTGCTGTTCATGAGGCAGTAACAGCTAGACAAGCAGCTCCTCTCTTTGTTGAGAAGTTCCCTCCTATGTTGCCATGGATATGATGACTCCTTTTTTTCTCTTGCAATATAGGATCTCTCCTATGATCTCTACATTTTGATCCATACTAAATGTAATTTTAAATTAATTACTGTTCTGCATGTATCTTGTGATCACCAAACTGCTCTGCAATTTAGTTACTTCTGATTCACCTTCTACCAGTCTTTCCAACCGAACCATCACATTAAAAGAAGGAGAAGCAAAAGCTGATTTGGCTGAGTGGGTTTTTCCCTTGTTTCCTTGAGAGATGTTTTGTGCCACAACAACAGAGCTGAAATGTATGTGGTGAAAATAATTTACAACCATGTTCCCACATGCAAGTGAAAGAGATTGAGAACTTCATCAGTAATGCTGGAGAAAATTATCCATGCTAATTCTCCAGCCTGTTTATTCATCAGCTGTGCTTGTTTACACAGTGTATGAAAAGAACAAATTCTGGGAATAATAAAAAACACATTCAGGTAAGAAAATTAAGCCTGAACTCCAAGTATCTAAGAAGAAGTCATTGTGTGAGGGGATTATTTCTACTTTTTTGCCGACTGTGATAGGTGTGTATGTACAGACCTCTTTAGACATTTTCCTTTAGAAAATATCACCTAAGAGCGCTGTTCTCCCTCTGTTATTTGTTCTTGAGAGTCACTTTTCTCTGACTACACCTCCTTTTTAGGCAAGCAATGTGAAACATCTGTGGGTGGATCTGAAGATTGAGCACATCTGCATTAGTGTCAGAGTGGCCAAAGACAACAGCAGAGTCACACTCACTTCTTCCTCTCTTGTGCTACAGTCCCTGAAATGTTCTGCTTTGCTCTCACCCAAGGACTGACTCCATTTCAAGCTTTGCCTTTAAGATGCACCACACCTTTAAAAAGTGCAAACACCTTTACCCACAACATAAGTAGTAATTTGTTCACCATTTTTCTAGAAAGAAGGCTAAAGCTGGACTCCCTATTGTTCCTATCTAGTTGAGCAGGGAGAGAAGATAAGCTTGGGTTTAAAATACCTTTGTCAGCAACTGAGAAGATGAGGACAGACTTATTTTAGAAATAGTTTGTGAGTTTGTATGCTGCCATCCATTCCCCCGGGCTTTGACACCACAAGGCAGCACCCCAGCCAGGCAGTCTTGTTGCTGTCCCTGCAGGTGATGGCATCCAGAGGACATGGTGAGGGTCATTTGGTTCCACACAAACACCCAGGACATGGGAAGTTTGAGCTGAGAAGTCAGATGACTTAAATTGGTGTTTCTGTAACAAAAATCTCAACAAAGAGCAGAAGTGTGTGGAGGGGGAGGAGGGGGGTGTTGTTAAAATGCTGCTGTACTTAAAAGAAAGTAAATGGTTATGGTGCTTTGTGCACTGCAATTTGCGAATCATTAAACCTCCCCTGAAGCCTTGCTATTGGAAAGTAGATTTAGCCAGGGCCCATCATGAGCCCAGACAACGGCACAAAATTGCCTGCTTTTTTCATATAATGATGCCTAAAATATTTAAACCTAGGTGCCTCAAATCAGGCGTCTCCCTATTTACATTCCAAAATTAGAGTCCACTTGTAATTCATGACTTGCTTACCTGTGACAAATAGATTGGGTTGTTCATACAACCCATCTTGTCCTTTCTCAGAGGAATTTATTGTCATTAAATATTCCTGATTTCCTTGCAGCGTACTGAACTTTCTGTAATGTAATCCAGTCCAAAGGTTTTGACATTTCTACTTGTCTATCTCAGGGGGCACCTAAACATGAGAAAGGCACTAGCAAGAGCTGGGTTTTAAAAAGTCCTCCTAAATATTTATCCAAGTATAATCAATTGCTTTTCATGTTTCTATAAAAACTCAGTATTGGAATCAGTATGTGGTGTTAGCAGAAGGTCAAGCTATGAGTTTACTGAGGGATTACCTGACTGCATCCAAAGAGCACGGTAAAGGGAAATGCAAAGCATTTAAAAGTATTGAAAATATATTGAAAGTATTGAAAATATATTTCAGAGATGAGGCATCAGGATTTTTCTGGCTGCTTTTTCCAGCTGATTTTTCCCGGTTACAGTCAGTCACCACTGAAAATGTACCTATAGCAAAATTTGATCTGCTTAAGCCACTTTGTTAGTAACAAGATTTTTGTTGTTCACCAAACAATGACGAAGCTTTGAGGTAGGAATACATGTTTTTTGGAAGGGGGGGACGTATTCTATCTTCTGTAGCTTCTGGTGCTCCCCACTGCCCTGTGTGTCCCAGAGAACTCAGGTGAGCCATGCTGGTGGTCATCCAGGTGTCTTTCCTTCATACCAGTGTGGCTAAACAATGTAAGCTGGGGAATGCATCTTTGGACCCCCAGAGAAAAGAAGTGATGGAGGCTTTTTAGTAAGGAGTAGCTCTACACTGCTGCTTCAGGATCTGCAAATTCCCTCCTTTGTGTCTGGATAGAATAAAATCCTTCCTAAGTCTCAATATTTCCTCCCTGACCTGTGATGTCTAATATTGGGACACAGACGTGCTGACCATAAGGTCATCACAAGCTCCTATTGCTAGGGGCTTCCTAGCTCTCTTCCAGCTACATCTCTCCCTCTCTGGGGGATGTCTACATGAGTTTTGTTTTGCAGCACTGGGGAAGCCTTCCATCTCCTCCTACATGGACAACTCTTTCTGAATTTCCTCCTCCCCATCAGTATGCATATTGCAACATCCATACCCAAATCTAGTATTTCTGATGGAGTTGATGTAGGCAAGCTCAGCTTTATATACATTTACTGATGGTGTGACTGAGGTGCTGTAGGGCTTACAAGGCTGTGCTCCGAGGAAGTCCCCAGAGTTGCCCTCTCACTTACCTGTGAATTTCAACCACTTTGCAGGTAACTCTCATCTCAACCACCTGCAAACCCAGCCATCCCTCGGGGCATCATCTGAGACTTGTGCCAGGTGCCTGCACTGGTACCTGCCACGTCCAGCATGCTCTCCATTGTGCCCAGCAGTGTCCCCATTGCTGTTCACTCAGCCCATCCTCTCTGGCCAGGACTGAGCTGAAACCCCATGGCTCCCTGCAGTGCTTCAGGGAGAGGGGCAGAGCTGTTCCTCCTTCCAGCTGGGGCAGGGCAGCTAGGGGTGGGAAGGAAAAAAGCATATAAATATAAATTCATATAAGAAAAACACTGTTGCTCCATCAAATGAATGACGTTCCCTTCACTTGCAAAAGCTGACAACAGCAGTTTGCAAAGCAGGAGCAACTCCAGGCTGCAGCACACGACCAAACACACAGGACCAGTCCTTTCTCGGTCAAATACATGCTACTGTTCATACAGGAGGCTTGTCCTCCCTTCTTTGCAGCTACCCACCACTGAAACAGAAAGTATGGGCTTATAAATATTGTGTAATTGAATCTTACTCTGTGTACTGTATGCTGTCAGTGGCACTGCCTTTTCTCCCAGCCACATCTTTCAGCACTTGCTGCTGTGATTCCACATTAATACCTCCGTCTGCTGCTGGAATGTGCACTCACATCAGCAGCTCCTTCCAGCAATAGCACTATTAAAAATAATGAAATGTCAGGTTGTGCTACTGTGCATCTAGATCCATTATGGAAATGTGCTGCAGGACGATAGCAGCCTGTGTCAGTTCTCCATTTGGCTTTCAGAGGGAAGGATTCAGAGAAAGACATCTATGGTTTTAAATAGCACCTGGGTTCTTGTCCATGGCTCACCTTTGCATGAGCAGTGCTTCTCCCAAAAGATGTACAGGGCAACACCTTAGTGAAAGAGGTGCCAAACAAATCTTGCTTTTCTTACAGTCCTTCTGTTGGTAGACAGAACCCCGGCTATTTTTATCCACCAGAAGTGTGTGAATTAAAATGAAATGAGAGGAGGTTGTAGGCTCTAGAAGGAGCAGGCTGGCATAAGATTTCAGGAGATTGGGATAAACAGAACTAATAATGTAGGAAATTAAAATGTAATGGACACTCAGTTTTAAATACTGTTCACTATACTGACAGACAGATCAATAATATTCTGTCATTAGTGATTTCCACTGCAGACAGATGGAGTGTTGGGGAAGGAGCAACTAAATTATGTAGAAGATGCAAGGACCATGACGAGTCAGGTAATTTCCATGCAACATATGTGCTTGAATTTTCTTAAAGTAGGCTAGCCTGATTGCACAGACAAGTTCATTTCAATCTGTATTATTCCTCTCACTGGGAATTATCCACCTGCTTCCTCTAAATAATCACAGGTTAATGAGAGCCTAAAGGAATGCAGACTAGGCAAAGAAAACACTGCTTGGTAGTGACGGGGTGTGAAATATCTCCAGAATTAAATGTTCTATCCATCCCATTTGATTTGAACCTGTGCTGGTGTTACACAGAAAACAAACCTGGCTCTCTCTCCATGATGCCCCAGCTCTCTTCTGACAAGGATGCCTGGGCTGTGTCACTTACCTGTGTTGTATTGAATACTCACAAGTCACACACACACACACAGGTGGACAACAGGACCCTAGCAGTGGCACACAAAAGATATAAATAGCATAGACAGTGGCACATAAAGTTGTTTCTGAGCAATCTGGGATTCCAGAGGGAACAATCTTAAGATGCTTTTGTAGCTCCAGGACCATGACTCCCTTACTGAATAGAGCTGATCCATTGCCCATTCACTATTTCTGCGTGTGTAGAAGCAAAACATCAGAGCTGCATTGCCCTGTGTACACACTCTCAGTATTCCCCAGCCACAGCCATGACTAAAACAGACTCATCACATGAGGGCCGTGAGAAGGAAGCAGAGCTGTCAACTTGTCAAGGATTTTGACTGAGTAGCAACCCTCAGCAGCTGGGACACACCTGGTAGCCCATGCAGAAAATCAGGCAACCATCAGCAACAAACACACTGCAAAGCAAACATTCCACATGTGCTTGAGAAACACATGATCCATAAAAAGCTCTGATCCTAACAGTGGCATATGTAAGCTGGGCTCTGTCATGTCAGAAAGTTTATGGGGGAGAGTCAGCTCAGCTAAGGGGGGCAGTGCTATTCTAAACAGCAGAATGGCAACTTCTTGCATTATGGTGATGGGAATACTTATTTGACCAACCCCAGCTGGAAGCATGGAAAGGATTTAATTGCTTGATTACTTGCAGCCACTGTTCTAAAACATTAGAAATATACGTTCTCAAAAACTCTGTATACCTCCTTAACCCATAAATTTTTATGCACTCTTAGATCCTAATATATCTTCAATTTTTGGTGCTAAAACTCTGAAATTTAGTGACCCTCTAACTGGGCATTGCCACCTTTGCTGTGTTTTAGGTAATGTGAAATGTTACATAAGCAGTTATTACAGGAAGGGCAGGAATAGAACATAGGATGTCTGAAAGGAAATGGTCTCTGCATGACTTATTCCAAGTGTGTGACCCACGACCCCTCAAACTAAGCAAGTTGTCTTATCAATTTCAGCAGGCTTTAGGTGCAACTAAAACTCTTGCCATGAAATTACCTAAAAAGACTGTAAATTTATCCAACACAGGCAACTATATCAAATGTCAGAATGAAACAGAATTATAGCCATTGAGTGTCACCTTCATTTCATCTTTTAAACACATAGTGAGATACATCACTATTGAAGGATCATATTATCCCTTCCTCTATACATCACCCCTCAACATCACCAGTTAATCCTTTGATATCAGCAATGGGAGTTTTCAAACAGCATCCAAAATCAGTGGTCCATCCCCATTAGAATCAGGCTAAGAACCACACGATATCCCCAGCTAACAGCAACCTAAGAAAAAGTTACAGCAGCAACACAAAAAAACGCTCTTATAAAATTTACAGTCATCATAGGCACACCCCCAGGAAGCAGAACAGATATAATTAAAGAACTGCTGTGGGATATAATAGCAAAAATAAGCCAAAGTTTGGGGAAGTTCTTTGGGAAAAGAGTAACACAATGACTTTATTCATAAGGATTTTATCATCAATAGCTATCGTCTACAGACAACTTTAAACATGAGCTGCTTTGAGTGCTGAGTGTGAAATTGATTTTGCTTTTCACAGCTTCAGCCACGTTTTTTCTTTTCTGTGTAATTTCTATGTGTTCATATTTTGAATCATAGCAGAACACTATTATTTGCCTGATGTCTCCACAAATGCTTTTTATTAAACTGAGAAGATACAGACTTCCAAGGTTTTAAGATACTGTTTCAGTTATTTCTTATCTAGAAATATGAAAATTATTTATGTGCATTTCATTGTGGTTTGTCAGAATAACACTAAATTGCAGAAAAATAAAAGCAGGGGAAATCATCCAGTCACTGTACAATAACAGACTAAATTGCATACTTGAGTGCACTCCTGTTTTAGCAGAGAAATTCTGAGTGTGTTCAGATATACTTACTGTTGTACTGGACTCTCCCCATACATACAAAATCATGAAATAATTTTGATAAGAAATTTGAATGAAGTCTTAACAAACTTGGAGTTTAAATATTGACTGGATAGTCATAAGCAAAGGGTTTGTAAGAAACATCTTGCTCTGTTCATTTCATTGTGAGTAAAAAAAAAGATCCCATAATTAATTTTAGGTGGCATCTAAATAAGAAGTACTTAGTTCTCTGTCAATAATAGTCTGTGTTTTGTGTTTGATCACACATTAATCCACACTGAGGTCTTTTATCCAGTCCAGACAGGAGCCCACAACAACTCCTGTACCAATAGTGAGTATACCATTGAAAATCAAAACTAGAGGTACATTTTATGAAGTTTTGAAGCCCCTTAATCCCATTTACATTTTTTTAACATCTTCCAAATATATATGCCAGGAAAATTTATATAATGGTTCACCAACTTCCCATCTCTTCTAGGAAACCCTCTAAAACAGCCAGCAGAAGTGAACGCCATTTCTTCAGTCAACATGCAGCGTCTTCACACAGCATCTTTGGTGACCTGAGCCCTGTGCCCTGTGAAAGAAGAGGGGTCCTCAGGCAGTGCACAGCGCCTGGCAAAAAGGCACTGAAGCACCATTGCCTCAGGGAAGCAGGGTGTGACAGACACCTGGAAGAAAACACATCTCACAAGGTGAGATTCAGGGGAGTTGAAGCTTGTATCCTGTAGAGCACAATGCCAACCAGCCTGGCTGTAATCCAGTCAAAAACCTGAGACAAAGGTCGGCCTTGGTGGAGCATTGGTTGGGATATATCATATTAAGACATTGCTAAAGCATTAACCAAAGCAGGTTACATACAAGATGTGAGCAGTAAATGAACTGTGCAAGAACGAGCTACTGAGGTTGGGGAGGTGCTACAAGACAGCATCCTGCTAAATATGCCTGCAAAATAACCAGTGGAGAATGATGGAGTAAGGGACACATTTGCTAAACCCTTACCAGTGCCACTGAGAGAGATGGAAAGAACACACCCCGAGTAAGGCACACACATAAGATAATACATGATTATTCTGAGACTGTACAAATTAACAAGTCACAAACAGACTTTGCTTCAGCACAGCCAGAAGATGCTGTGCCTGTAGCATGCCACAGACATTAACACTTTGTCTGCTGGATGTGAGTGGGTTGGTGATCTGTCCTCTGGGCTGTGCCCCCAGACTGGCCTTTGCTGCTGAGCTGACACTGCAGTTGCTCTGCTTGGAGCAAGACACCACTGACAGCACATCACAGCTCCAGGGTGTCTGAGGCTGCAGTACTGACATGTAGACTAGGAAGGACCAGAGAACAACAACAAACTAACGACCAAATGACTCCTTCTTGCTGAGGAGTATGATTCTGCCAAGTTATAAATTTCAGTAGATTTATTAGGACAGCATTTTTAAAAAGGGCAGCTCTGCTTTTCCCTGCAGAAATAGCACTTGTTTATACCTCAGGGTCCTACTAATGGCCAGAGACCACCCATGAAAAACATAAGCCTGAGAATATTTCTGAGAAGCTCAAACATAAAATTACACATTGTTTACACTAGTATCTTTGGTATCATCTGTCAACCGTTAACTGCAGAAGTTAATCCAAATAAAACGAGGATACTGTTTTGTTAATTTGCTTATGAGAAATAATTGCAGTGCAGTGGATTACTGGTTACTGATAGCACAACAGATCATCTTTTCAGAGAGAATTATCTCCCTAGGAAGGTAACAGGGTGTCATGCAGAGCTCAGAATGAGACAGGTTTGAGAAAAGCTCTAAAAAGGACTGTGGTGAGTCTGGTGAGTCTCTCTTACAGCATCCCATTGTAGCCAGTACAAGGTGCTTCAGAGAGAGCTGCAAGAGCCCTTAAAATGAGGTTTGAATCACTCTAGTGCTGAACAAGAACCTGTTTTAGCACAGGCAAGAGTGGTTCTGTACACACCTGTTTCTGAGCAGCCAGCCACCACGTAAAGATGGACAAGTGGGTGAGAGCAGCCACTTGCCAGTACAAAATGGCAATTCTGGAACCTGCTTGAACAACATTTCTCTATTCCTCCCTAGATTAGCATCATCCTGCTGCCCTGGGATTAACCTGACTGATCAGCACTGCTTTTATTTGTTAGGAACCTGCAAAACAGCTCAGATTTGCCCTCAGCTAGGATTTTATAGGATATGCAGAAAAGTCTCAAGAGGTTCTCAATTTCCACTAGGTCATGGCTACCAGAATTACTCAAAAGAAGTGAGATTCATTTCACTTCACCGTACACATCTAAACATTAATCATCTTTATCTAAGCAAATCACCCTGGGCTCCCTTCTGACTCAGTGGAGAGAAATGGGCCCTTCCAAAAGGCAGCTCATTTCATCTTCCCGTAGAGGATGCCTAAGATGGATGAGATGAGCTGCCTTCTGGAGGTGTCTATTTCTCTCCATTAGCTATACAGAGAGCCTGAGGTGATGTGCTTGCACTCTGATGATTAACTCACAATGTCAGAAGCTAAAGGCAGATGAATCCCACGTGCAGTGCATCAGCATTTGAGCAGCCAGCCCTGCAGACAGAAGGGATGGGGTTACAGAGCACACTGTTGAGCCACTCTGGTGGCTCCTTCTAGCCCTGCAGAGATGTACCTGGTGACATGTCCAATGACCACCTAGGAAAGAAATAGCAACCTAAATGCAAAGAATGGATCAGAAAAGGAGAAGGGCAATGCATTAAAGAAAGACAAAAAGAAATGTGTGCAGATAGCAACCAGCCCACAATTCCCTGCCGGGTGTTTCCTGCCCAAAACATCATGGCTCAGCATGACCAGTTATATCTGAATGATCCAGAACTGAAGCAAGGCAGACTGTGGTTAGCCCACAAGATGGTCTCACACTACTTTCCCCCGTGCATCCACAGTTCTGCCATGATGGAAATTTGGTAGACCAAACAGATGCGTGCACACATGCCTAAATGCATATGAAGTCTTGTCTGAAAGGCATGTTCCTTTCCATTGCAAGACACTTGTGATATCTGAAAGGAAGCAACTCAGAAAGCTCTACATCATCTACCTGCAAATATGCCCAGGGAATCACTGATCAGGTTGGAGGAGTATTGCTGGGATGCAATAAGAGACGATCCAGTTATAGTGATTCCTCCCCAGCATGCAAGCTGAGTGCTTGTCCCCAGTACCACTTTGTGGAAATTGAAGAGTCCTCTTATCACCACTCAGAGCTGGGCAGATAAGACACAAAACTCTCTTGAGTACCAGGCTGGTGCCATAATTACTGACTAATGCTGCCTCTGTAGCCCGTCACAAGAACAGTTTTTGGCAGTCATTTCAGCTCCTTTCACAGTCACATGAAATTAATTTAATTAGTTTTTAAAATCTAAAGAATAATGGGATTTAATTGACATAATGTGAAACTTTCTGGGCTGTCACTCCACCCAGCTTCCGATCAACTTGAAATCATTCAGCTGTGGGTGACTGATGTTTGTGCCTTCCACTGAGAACACTTTGTCTCAGTTAAAATCCTTCCTTCCATGCTTAATTTTTGCATAATATTGCTTTTATTTTTAAGTCTGTTTTTTCATTATCTGGTACCTTGAATGAACGGCTCTCCATGGCACAGCCACCTCCTGCTCCTGGAAGTTTGTTTTACCTGTAGCTGCAACATGTTAGGGGAAGATGGGTCAGATGTACAGTTGCTGCCTGGGACACACATCAGAATGGAGTCAGACAAAGTTATTTTATACAACCATGCACATATCTAAAGAAATACTAATCATGATGATGGCCTTGATGAAGATTATGGCCCTGTTATGGCTGATGTATATCAGCCTTACCCTCCTCCTCTAAAGCCCAAACAGAACTAAGAGATGTCAGAAACTCTGTGGAAAGTCTGAGACAAATTTTATTCGGCACTGATGACCATAAAAATGCTTGAGAATCTCATTCCTTTGTTGTTCAAAATTTGAGAACATATTAGCACATCATTAATGAGATCCAGAGATTGCTTTTTATGTATGCCATCTTTCACTCTCATTTTAGATCATGGAGGTCTCCAGCAGTCTTGAACACACTTCACCAGACAGACTTCTTTAATTTTTCTGTCCCTTTGGTAAAGTGGGAGAGACAGGAACAGAGAGTTAGTGAACAGATTTTTAAACCAACACTCCACATTAAAACACAAGTTTCTAAAGCTGTGCATAACAATACCATTTCTGATTAGTGAGAACCCCATTAGAACAAAGCAGACTTCTTTCACTTCCATTCTTCACTTCTTGTTTTCCTTGCCTCCCATACCTCCTTTCTTCCTTAGAAAATCAGAAGCCTTTTAAGACTCTCCTGTGGGATTTTTATCCAAATTACTTGGTATGTGGGGAAGCTTCCATCCTACCTATTTTGGTAGAAAATATAGCATCAAAGTTGCATTTGACAAAGTTAACATTACTAGTAGAAATAATGTCATTCTCAGAGGGAACAACTACTTGATTTTTAGTCATTGGTGGCCTCTAAACTCTCTGTGGTACTTCCATAGAGTATCTATTGCCCTGTGCAGTGTATACATTGCAAAACTGAGCGACTTCACTCCCGTGTGCTCTCGTGTGCTTCTAAACTCTCTCTATGGTACTTCCATAGGGTGTCTTATCGCTCTGTCCAGTGTATACACCGCAAAACCGGGCGACTCCACTCCCGTGTGTTCAGACAGCGTGGACTCTACGTTATAATCCCAAAACACGTTCGCAAATCCACATGGTTCTCACTCCAGCCCCGCCTGCCCCAGGAGCCCATCTCCGGCATCGGTCAGCACCGGGTGGTCAGGGACGGGCTGCGAAGAGCGGGCAAGCCCCGAGCAGGCTCTCCCGGTTCGCAGACAGACTCCGCATCAGGTACCAGCCCCAGGAAGCGCGCAGCTGCCCGCACCAGGGCGGGCTGAGCTCCAGCCGGGAGAGGCTGATCCAGCGCCGCAGCTGGGCTCCAGGCAGGGTGGGAACTGCAGCCGCCCCACGCCCCGACAGGGCAGCGACAGCGCCTCCGGCACGGGCCCAGGCAGCGGCAGCAGCCGCCCCGGGGAAGAGGAGGAGGAGGAGTGCCGGCGGCTTGGCCAGAGCGACGGCAGTCGGGGCTGGGGCAGGGTCGGTCCGCTCCGCACGCCGCCGGTGCCCGGAGCCGCCGTACCCGGCGGTGCCCGGCGGTGCGGGGCTGGCGGGCAGGTGAAGGTGCTCGGGGGCGGTGCCGTGGTGCTGCCGCCGCCGCGGAGCGGAGCTGCTGCATCTGCATCCTCATCTTCCCCTTCCCTCCCTCTCCCCTTCCCCTTCCCTCCCTCTCCCCTTCCCTCCCCTCGGCGCGACCCCGCCGCTCCCCCCGCCCAGGGGGGCGGGAAGGCAGCGGGCGCTGCCCGCGGTCGCGGCGCGCCCCGAAGTGGCTCCGCACGGCGTTTCCCCCACCCCGCCGCTGCCGCCGATAAATCCCGGTGCCGGGAGCAGCGCGGCACTTGGCGCTGCGGGGAGGCGGCGGAGACCCCCAAGAGGAGCCGGAGCTCAGGTGAGCGCCCGGGGCTGCGGGCAGGAGGAACGGGACCGTGCGGGGGTCGTAGGGAGCTGCGGGAGTGTGCGGGGCGCCTCGTCCGGCATCCCCCGCTGCTGCCTCGAGGGGACCGGCTGCGAGGGAGAGCCCCGCTAGCACAGCGGCGGGCGGGCAGCACTATGCTGCCCTACGGTTTCCCTGTCAACCGTGAAGTTTTCCTTCGCGAGCTTTGAGGCGGGGTGCCGGGGGGCTCCTTGAGGGCTGCGGGGCTCTGCCGAGGGCTGTGGTACCGCGGGAGGCTCGGAGAGGGGTGAGCGGCGGGCGCACCCCACCCAGCGCGGCTTCCCCGCGGTCACGGTAAGCAGCGTGCTCGCCGGGGCTGTCCGGGCATCCCCAGTCTCTAGTCGTCATGCTGTGAGGTCCTCTCTAAAGTACCTCTCAAAAGGTAAAAAGGACAGTGCTCTCTCTTTGCTTTCTCACACCTAAGTGGGGGCTGAATGGTGAAATGATGCACAGGGTGTGAAAATAGTTACTCTCAGTATTGTACGAGGTAGACTGTATTCCTTGTTTCAGGAATGGACCTCCAGGGGCATGAAATGCAGGTGAACTGTCCATCTACTTGACTGTCCTTGTGACTCAAAACGAGCAGCAGGTGGCTACAGGCTGTACGGTCTTTCAGTATCTAGAGAGACGGTGAGCAGAGAAGAGGGCTAGTTCATTTTATTGTTTGTAACCAGCCTTATACTTCAAGTTTGGTGCACAGCAACTAAATAGCATGCTATTAACAGCATAAGGTATTTAATCTGTGTTATTTCCTGGTGGCTGGGTGTCTTACAGAAAAAATTCTGAAATGTTCAGTTTGAAAGGATTGGAATTGCCATGAGATCATACATCCAAAAAAAAGGGGGTCTAAGTTTAGAAAAAGGAAAACCCATCAAATCTGCACCTCTAATGATGCACTACTTTCCCATAGAGAGACATGCAAAAATAGCATCAACCCAGCAAAGTGCTTGTTAAATTCAAGTGAGGGCTTACATACCATGAGCTTCAGTGGAGTTACTCAGAAGCTAAAGGTGAGGCTGAAGGCAAATGTGCGTCTGTGATTCCCCAAACCAGGGCTTAAGTACAGTTCATTGAAGTATTCAGTTGCATGAATCACAGTCATTCAAAAGTTCAAGGCAGACCAAATCAAGAAAAACATGGACTGAACAGCATTGCAGCCTCTCTGCACAAGAAGTAGGTAATCACCAGCCCTGTGGACTTTTCCTGGGGTTTTTTTAGGAGGTCTCTAAGTCTAGAGTGAGTTGTCCTTGCCTGTCTTGAAATGCAGATTGCAATCTTCTAAGAGCCAGTAGCCCTCCATGAGCATGGATTGGCTTCAGCCTACCTTAGCATTGCAGTCATCTCTCAAACTTTGGGACTTGGGAGGGCACCTTTCATGTGATCTGCCAATTTAAAAAATACAAACACACAGAAAATATCTGAATTGGAGATCACAGTTTTAACAAATAATTTATAAGCACCAAAAGCATAGATTGTCAGATGCCAGATACACAGATAATTTTCAGGAACAAGAGCACTTGCCAGCACGAAAAAAGGACAATATATAATTAAGATGGCCAAAGAGTAGCATTTTTTTCTAAATAGCTTGGTTCTTCTGCAAGGTACTCTTGGATTCCTATGAAATTAGAGAAAAATGTACTTAACTGTTCCTTGGTTCTATTGACAAAGTCCTGTGCATGCTGAAATAATCTGTATCCTTGGGTATCTTCCCATACTTTTCAGGATGCAGATTAACTTGCCTGTTTTAAGAGCTTTAATAAAGTTTAGATGTATGTTTGCTTATATTGCTATTTAACAACTTCAGGAGTGTACAGACAGAGGTCATGTTGGTTCTGCTGTTCTGAGCTTTAGCCTATTGCTGTTGATAATGGGTCTTTGTTGTTGGGAGCAGTTTTTGGAGTTCTTTTCTTTTTCTGAAAAACCCACCAGCTTCACCAAGTGGTCACCTAAAGACAGTGGATGTCAGCTTTAAAATTCATGTTTCCCTGGTCCTGGTACTTTTGCTGAAATCCTGGTGCCCCTTGCTGGCAATTGCATTAGTAAGTAAAGAGGAAACTGGCAGCAGCCCCTTTTCTGACTGAGGGGTTTAGATTTAGCATAACGTCCCTGTAAGAATGATATATTTAAGACATAAGGATCTCTTCCAGGTCATAAAGGAAGCAGTCTCGCATATTTAAAAGGGAGGGGAAAAATACCTTAATGCAAACAGCAAGAAAAGCCTTAAATCAGTTGAAAGCTATTTGGAGAATCATTGGTCAAACACATGGAGTACACCAGGAGAAAGAAAAAGGTCACCAGGCCAAACTCATCTCCATCTAATTACATTAAGTCTGTCAAACTAATCCCTGGCACAACTTGACTGAAAAGATTTCTCTGGGTCTCCTTTGTAAAGTGACTGGTGTATTAAAAAGGCAAGCACCTATTTCTGCACATGCTCATGTTAATATGTCTGTTTATGAACAGCATTGGGCCTGTGTAAAGTGAAACACCCGCCCAAGACTTTACTTCTGCAAACAGCTGGTGGATTAGCCCTTCTAAACATTTTTACGCAGATAATTTTGTGCTCTTGACAGTCCTGGCAGTAACAAATGTGGCGTCTGTGGAGGTCACTGTGGTGGAAGTTCAGCAGGTGCAGATGAGATCAGAATTTGAATGTAGCTGAGGTGAAGTAGAGATGTAATCTGCAGAAGTGAGTTCAGGAAGGCCAGGTAAACGGAGCATCATGCTGAGCTGGGAATAATCTGTTGCACAAATGTAGTATGGGAAGCAGCTTGCCTTCTACCAGTAGCACTTCTACCAGTAAAAAAAGCAGTGCTGAGAGAAAGCCAGACCTTTCACAGTGCTGCACAAGGAAGATTGCACCCTACAAGCTGGTCCCACAGCTCAGTGTTGGTGGGGTCTTGACTGAAGGAGTCTCCCACTTGGGACACAGCTGGGAATTACCTGGTGAGAGTGCAGGGAAGGGTTTAAAACATGGTCTGAGGCAGATTAATCAGGCTCTTTAACCTCAAGAGTGAACTGAAGCAGGACGTGCTTCTAGCCTCGAGTTTTGCAAGTTTGCTCCAAAAGGAAGGGAGCTACCTGGTCCCTGTGCAGCCAGGATGGACTCAAGCCCTACTGTAACCAGGGTGTTGGACTGCTGAGAAACTTCCCATAGGGAAGCAGGAGTTGTACTCCTATCCAGGCAAGGAAATACCCTGAAAGAATCACAGGGTATATCCTAAGATATCCTGGGCTTGGACAGGACATGGAAAGGGTGCTTTTGTAACAGGGAGCTACTCCTACAAAGGGGTATTTTTCTTTAGTCCCACGGACAGCAAAGTCATCATGGGCAAAACAGTTAGGACCTCTACATTATTTAGAAATACAGTAAGAAAACTCATCAGCCCCAACATCTAATTCCTCTGCTCACACAGAATTACCCTCTTCCTTACTGTTTCCTCAAATCCAGAATGGGAACAAGGAGCCAAAATGCTGAAAGTAAAGCCACCCTATTGAAGACAAGGCTTAATCTTACAAACGGCAGTTGCCAAGGCTGTGGCTGCTGCACAGGGCTTTCCAAATGGCAGTTTTCTCTCTGTTATCTTTGCTGGCTGGATCCTTTTGCCCAGCTGGCAGCTTCTTGGCAATACACAGTCTGCCTGCTCTCCCTGGACCTGCAGGGAAACACCTCACCACCTGACTGCTGGGGACAGAGGACATGTCCACTCCTGCCTCTGCTCTGGGCACCATCCACACTGCAAGTGTGGATGCAGAGTTTCCTTCTCCATCACCTATAAGCACCCATTTCTGGGCACTTCCCTTGCCAAAGGCTCTGTGGGACATGGGGTACAGCTTCTTCTTGCTCAGGCTCATTCTTGCAGAAAGACACAAAGGGGCATCTTTTTTGGTGCAGACAAATTAACTATTTGTCTGTTGCAGAAGCTCATAATAAAATTGCCTTTAAAAGTCACCCATGTTCTACCGGAGGTCTGTCTGGGATTCTAAAAATGAAGGAGTTTTTGGTAGCACCCAAACCATCATTCAGTCTCTGCAGTACTATCAAAATATATGCAGAGGTGCCATATCAGCAGCTCATCAAATACAGTTTAAAATGTTTGGGGGGCAGCATATTGCTAGGTCCCAGCATTATCACTTGGTTACTACCACTGGAAACCTGTTCCTTTACACTTCTGGCAAAATGCCATGGCTCCAGCCTGGCAGGGAACAGGATGCACTGAGCCCTCTAGCACTGCACTTGCAGAATTGTCTCCTTTTTCCCTGCAAGACTTTCCAAGTTCAGATATCCTGGAGGAATATCCTGCTGACAGCTTCTGATTATGCTACTGGTTGATTTAACAATTTATGCTCTTTTAAGAGCTAGAAGTCAAGGAAGGCCAGGTAAGATCTCTTTCCTGAGCCCACATTTGAGATGAAGTGGCATCTCTTTGGCAGAGCCTTTCAGAGGAGGGCAGTAACACACATCCAGTTCTGCAGGATGGACAGCCCCAGCCCCAGCGAGGGCTACCTGAGCCCTTGATGTTTCCTGTCCCTCCAGACATCCTCTTTCTGCCTCTAGGTGTTTTTGCAGCTACTTGTGCTGTGGCAGTATCTCACAATTTTTCACTTTCAGTCCAGGGCCCAAATACACTGACTAGCTCCAGATCCACCTTTTTTTTAATCTGTATGGAAAGATTTTGGTTTATCCTTATAGCATAAGCACAAAAAGACTTGTGTATAGATCTACACATTTATTTACTTTGAGATTAACGTATTCCTCCCCACAAGCTAAATTAGACAGATATTCCTACTAAGGTTTTAGTGGCTCTGATTTACTTGTTTTCTTTTTCATAATCAAGCAGGCCAGGCTATCTGCTACCCCAGACAGTGATTGCTACCTGGCCTGCTGTTCTGCTCTATTGTCCATTTTTTTCCTTTTCTTGAATATCCATTACAAATACTCATATAAATACCCATTTCAGATTAGAGCATACAAATGGGGTCCCACATAGCAAAATGCTCTCTTGATCTGTGCCCCTTGGGCTGGACCCTTTGCTGCTTCTGTCTTCCTGTGTCTTTCCTGTAGGAGACAAATTTGAAGCCAAGCATATAAGCTGAAAAGCACCATTCAGAAAGATTTATGATCCTGTTTCATTAGGGATGCATATGTGGAATTATTCCCTGCCTGAAAGCACTGACTCAGAGCTCACATGTAAATTGCCAGGATAATTCCACTATCCCATGTTTCACAGAGTTGAATGTTCCGTGCCTTGCTTCAAGTGTTTTGTTGATGAAAATCTCTCCATTTTCTTGTAGAGAGTTTTGTAGACTGTTGAGCTGTAAGTATGTTGTCCTGACTAACAAACACATAATGACTGCCAGTCAAATTAATATCTCAATTTTAAACTGGACAGCTTTCTATCAACACCACTCTGTTCTTGCAGTAATGCTTTTGAATAGTAGCATTTCTCATTTGTGTGTTCTGCAACGAGGAGAAATAATTGAAACTTAGCAAAGTTGTATCCATGCTGTGTCTTAGATCATATCCCAAAATATCCAGAGGTGCAAAACCTGAGCTGTCTGTCAAGCAAGACCCTGTCATGATGTGGGTGATCATAATATACAGGCACGATTCACATGTTTATACAGCAAATAACTTAATTTTGATCTATTTACAATGATATTTCATTAAAGGACATTAAAACAAAGTGCTTTTTTAATTGCTGAAATAGGTTAGTAGTTAACATCCAGTTTGGAAAGTGAATAAGGTCTGAAATGGGTAACAAGCAGCCACACATATGCTTTGTTTATTAGATATTTTCCAAATGATTCTGCCAAACTTGTTAGGGTCAGAACAGTCTGACCAGAGTGAAGTGGCCCAGTGTTTGTTTGACACAGCTTGCTGTGTTAGCTGTCACTGCTCAGGTTTTCCATACAATTCATGTTTCCCTGAGTTGTGACAGTCGAGCATCCACCTTTCTCTTCCTGGTGAGACTAATGCTTTTCTAGGCCAGCATAAAGCAGGCAAGTGGTCTTTCAGAGCAATAAATATTTGATAAAACAGCTTTGCATGGTGTGAGTGTGAACTTCTCAGTGTGGAGACAGCTAAAAATCAAATTATTCTGTGCATTATCTTCTTCAGTTAAGAACCCAGATTATCACTGGTTTTGTTCACTGGACTGAAACAAAGATCTGAAATTCCTGAATAATTGGAGAAATTATACATTTGAGGTGGGTATGAATAGGAACAGTCACCTGAGTTAAATTGCACTTTCCTGCTGTATGTGTATATGAGCCTTTCTCTGGGCTGCATTTCACACAGCAGCTGTTTGCTGAGCCTTAGGAGAGCTTTCAGGGATAAAACACAAAGTGTTCCTCTGAAAAACAGCAATCATCTCGTTGCTATTGGAATTCTTCCCATGGGTCCTCAAGAAACTCACCCATTGGACACAGGGAAGGACTGGGGGAGGTCTCATTAGCTATTTGAGACTTCTGCTATTAGGGAGCCTCTGGTCTCCTTTTTTGGATATTTTCCAGTTGTCACGTAACATATTGACACAGAAGAAAAAGCCCCCCTCTTACAGGGGAGAACAAAACAAGCAACAAGTTAGTAAGAAATAGTAATAAACCCTTATTATACAATGAGAAATAATAATTATCTAAGATCCTTACAATTTGTGCTTGAAGAAGACTTTCTGTGATGGGACTGTGCTGCCTGACTGAGCCTCTCTGGGATTTGAGGGGTCCAAAATGCCCAAATGTTTGGGTGTAAGGACTACAGTCCTAGTTGCTCCTACTTGTGGAGATGTTTGGAACAAGAAAGCAGGAAAATTTCTACACAGAATTTTTATCATTATTATTGCTAAAGAAGTGAAACAAACCCTGCATTTAACCTCTTAGTTTTCTCTGTGCTGAGGAGTTTGAAGCAAGCACAGATTTCTTCTTCTTGCTGGTAGCTGCAGAAGTGTCTGTGAAAGACACACAAAACAGAGAAATCTTCCATGAACAGCAATTGTGTCAAATATGCTCTGAAACCTTCTCATATTAAATGGAAATTGACACTACTTAATCACTTAATGTAGTCCAGTTGTCTCTTAGAAAAGGCTACAGTATTTAGTGTCAAAATATCAGTTTTCAGTCAATGTTGGTTTTAGGCTCTGACTTATGATTAAACATACATACTAAGCTGCTAAAAGTAAATACATATTGTACAAAAGTAAAGCTTGCTTGTTTCCCAAGTATTTGATAATAGAAGTGTTTGCAGACACTTCACTAAAACAAAAAAAAAAAAGCACACACACAAAAAGAAAAAAAAGAATACTTGTCATATTTCATAGAGGAGGAATAAACATAAAGAAAACTAGATACACTAGAGACTTAAGCACAGCTTGCTTTGAAGCAAGTTTGATATGTGGGTGGGTGATAAATATACTGGGATTTACTGGTGGAGGTATTTGCAACTGTTTTCACTTGCTGTCAAAAAGCTCAGCATGGATGTTTGGAAACTTACAATCCTGCAGTTTCTGCTAACTGTTCCTGTTAATAAGTGCCAACAGAGAACTCTGCCCAGTGCTGATGAAGAGCAGCCAGAAGAACAAGTGAGAACATCCTGGACAAGCCTTAGGGACATCCAAGCTCAGGGAGGGAGATGAGCTTGAGGCTCATGCTAAGGCACCACTTTGCACTCCCAGGAAAGCTTAAATCTAGAGTATGGGCAGGTCCAGACACCAGGGCCAGGGGAGAAGCAGGGACCTGGCCCAGTCATAGCAGTATACTGGAAGAAAAAAATCCTGCCAATTTTCTTGAGTTCTTGCTATCTCTAGAAATTTACTTCACATGCTTTGGGGTTTTATCCATATCCCTTAGGCACTGTGATGTCCACAGGAGCCAAGAGAGGTCTGGGAACTGCTGAGCATGTGAGTGAACTTTTAATATATAATCAGATAGGGAAGAAAACATTAACTTAAATGTCTTCCACACTGTATTAAAACGTTTAACTTTTCTTAAGCTCATTTCCTTTATTCTTTGGTTGTGGAGGAAGTTTTCCAAGGTAAGATTCTATTATCCTGGCTCCTGTATAGTTTGGGGAATTCAGAAGGTGTGACTAGATCCAAGAGTGGGCTCTTCCCAAAGATATTCATATAGGAAGAAGTTTTTGCATATCCTGCACGTGAGATCCAGGCTGTCACATTTAAAATGATCCTGTAGCTTTTCCTTATGGACAGAGTGAGCTGGCAATCATCATCTGCTGGCCACACTCAACACCGTTCAGTGAGGCTTGTGACCAGGGGACAAGTATCTCATTGATCCCTGTCTGTATTCACCCTGGCCATCCCTTGCCAGTGATTCTGCTTGGGCATCAGAGAAGGATTGGGAAAAAAGCACGGATTGAAAGGGTGGCTCCAGAGCAGCCAGACTTAAATGATGGACAGAACCCCAAGAGTTTGCCACCTTAACTAGAGCAGTTTCCCAAAAGGGAGTGACACTGAGTTGTATCCGTTTCCCATGCTTTACCAAGGCTCCAGGTGTGACCAGCTCCTGTGTGATCAGCCCCATACAGGAACGTTCCTTTAAATACATACAGGCATGTTCCTTAAAATGCTCGTGGCTCTCCCTGCCCTGCAGCTGTGCCCTGGGACCACCAGATGCACCACTGCCAGAAGCAAGCAGTAGAGCTGTTATTACACAGGCTTTGGAGCTTGAACTTGGAATGGAAAATGTAAAATAAGTTAAAAATGCAGAGGCTAGCATTTGTCTCATCTTGTGGTTTAATTTTTACAGCACAGCTTAATTTGATCTTCTCTTTTTCATGTATAGCACATTCTAGTCAGCCATTTAATAAGAAATTCACCTAACGTTATGAGCCACTGTAAAATAGTCCTTATTTACTGATAGATTTATAGGCCAGAATCTTGCAGACAGCACTCTGTGAGCTGTGTGATGATTTTAATGTGCGGGTGGCATTTACATGGATAAAATTTCCATTATTTCATAACCAAGCTATTGCTTCCTAACCAGGCACACAATGGGCATTATTCAAGAGGGGGGTTAAGAAGGATATCTTTCTTTCAGAAATTATATTTTGGATGCATGCAATATCTCTCTTCTCTGTGTGTTCAATTCATGATACTGATGATACCATGGTTTATTTTCAGAAAAATGTTTTTTCTCTGGAACTGGCTTATAAAATAATGTTTTTTAAATGTCTTCAGCAGGAAAGAATGGTAATTTTATTTTTAGTATTTTAGGCATTAAAAACCCAACAAATATCTTAATGGAACTCTTAATGTAACAACCTTTAAACAACTCCACTATCCAGTCCAGCAGTACCAATACTGATCTAATTTTGGGCCATTTTAGATAGTGTATTTCTGAGCTGTTTCATGAGGCATGAAATCTTGCATGTGTGGCTCAAACTGTGTGCAGTACAAGGCTGAGCGATTCTGCGTGATCATGAAAATCATTCTGAAAATCAACCAGTCTGAATTTTCACTTATGCTAGAATGGTTTTTGGCAGGTAAAGGGCAATGGCAGGGGGAGGGAGAGAAATAAAAGGATGCTACAGGATTGAAAGGAGCTTGAAGTACACAATGCACATAAAAGTAGACCTTGGACAGCAAGATGATGGTAAGAAAATCATCAGCAGGTTATGTCCACTGATAATTGCCACATCCTGGCCATCTAGACATGCCTACAATTATGGAGTTGAACTACCAGAAATTTCTTGATGGTTTCTTGCATTCCTGCACTGAAGTGTCAATGCACAGAGATCTAGGTAGTCATTGGAAAGATCTAGATAGTGCTTCTTGTGGAATCAGCGTTGCCTTCTGAAATGTCCCTGGACAACTGACTATTAATAGGTTCCAAAAATGGTGTCTCTCTACCTAATACCATCAGCCCCTCAATTTCTATTACAAGCCTGTCAGATGTGCTAAAAAATAGTGCCCCAAATTGCTTATTTTGTCAGCTTATTTGAGCATAAATTTCCCTTGAAGCCACTTGCAGCATACTTTCTGTCCTTCATATTCAATTTGAGCAGATGTGTTGATGCATCACCTACTTCCAGTTGCCTTCCAATGTTAACCTTTTTGTTCCAGTGTTTATCCCTGGTTGCATTATCCTTTGCACTTAATTCACACATGGATGTAGGTGTAGCCAGCACCTTTGGAAAGAACCAGACTGCCTCTGATTATGTTGAGATCTCTACACCTTTACCTGTAGGCTCTTTTTAAAAATCAATGTCATCCAGGCAAAGAAAAATGCTTCCTTATGACTAAAAAAACTTGTATTTTTCTGACATTTTGTGTTCCAAACGTAACCTAGCTAAGGAGAAAAACTTGACTTATGGTTTGATGGAGGATCAAAAATGATCTCTCTTCTCTTAATGGCATCTGCAAACTCTGTTAATGTCCCCAGAAGTGAGATATATTTAACATCAGCATTTTTTTAAATGGCTGATGCTCCAATTACTAGAAAATATTGCTATTTTACATACTACTTCTGGGACTACCGAAGGAAAAGGCCTGGCTTTGGTTGAAGGAGAAATCCTGCTGGTAAACTTTGGTTGGACCAACCCTCTTGTTCTTCTGTTCTTGAGGTTTCTCAATGCATCATCTTTCCAGGATGTTCAGATAGACGGCAGGGAACTCAGTTCTGATTTTCTTCAGCCTTCCCAGAATTCTGGCAATGGTGCCACGTTAAACAGCCCCAATATTCCTTAAGTGTTGGGGTTTTTTTTTTCAATTTCCCCTAGTCCTGTGATGCCTGGTCACTGTTTGCAGGCAATCAGCAACACCACTCGTGCCCAGGGGGAGGGAACTGGTCCCAGCAGCCCAGCCATGGTGAGACGAGACACGACTAGCATGCCTGAAAACTGCTCATCCAGTTTCTCTCCCATCCTTTGCAACATAGGGAATATGCACACTAGCACAGAGAAGCACTCAGGAGCAGGTTAACATTGAGTGAGGGAATATTGCTGGAACACTTTGGAGCTGCTGTAGTTGTGTAGATGATGTGCTAATGCCCTTCACTTCTAGCTGGTGTTTTCTCTTGAAACACAGGGTGATGTTTCTCTTGATGTGCTCTCTCCAACACCAGCTTATGCAGCTCTCTTGGACTTAGTAGGCTAAGACACTCAAGGGAAGCAGTCAACTGCTTTCCATTAGTCTAGGAGCCAGGACCTAACAGAAACACTGATAGAAGCCATATGAAGCTGGAGGGAGAGCACATTGTCCCTGTCATGAGTCAATGACAGTGAGACAGGAGGGCAGAGAAATTTTCCACTAGCAAGCAGAGCCTCTGAGCTCCCATTTTTAGCCCAATACATGTCCTCAAAGCCCCACGCAGGAGTGTGGGGATAGGATCTCTTGCTCCCTGTCCCAGCAGAAAATAGCCAAACCAGCAACCACTATTAGACACCCTGCTTCATGGATGCTTGCTTTCTTCTACCTGCATGTTCCTTAGAATGAGCTATTGAAGACTGTGTAGACTGTTTTTACATGTTCTTCTGATTTAAGGGCATCATTTGGCCACTGTTGCTTAGGTAGTGCTGGTTTTGCTATTTCCCAGCAGAAATTAGGCAGAGGATCTGCGATTCAGATGTTTGAGATTAATGGGATTGCTCAGGTATCGAAGCAGTGACAAACTAGAAAGTTATTCCTAGTAGAAAATGTAATTAGTCCCTTTCAGATCTTCAGTTTGACAGTAGCACTAACATCAATTATTCTCTGTTGGGAATATTCCATTTTAACAAGGTTCACTGTAATATCATCCTTTTTCAGTAGTAATCGGAAGAAAGAAGGCCTTTTCAAATCATTGTCTTGCTACCTTGAGATTTTTTACATTTAAGCCTCCCACTTATCAGCTGATTCCTTGCATTGACTTCAGTACCTGAACAATTCCAATACTCTCAAGTGTCTGGAAATGAACTCCTTTTTTCTTCTCTCTTTTTTTTCTGGGAAGAGTCTGCAGAGAAAATCAACAGTGTTTCCAAGCTAAAAGGTATTGTCAAAAGTAAAGTTAAAATCCTCAGGGTGGAGAAAATATGTCAAAATAATCTGGCAAAGCTATGAACCTGGGTCTCAGGGAGAAAAGGTAGCTCTACTGTATTGGTTTCAGCTTAATCGTGAAGCTCTGGGTCTCAGCTCTGTTTCTACAGGTCACAGAAGTTCTTTCAAGCAGAGCATGCCATCCACAGCTTCTTCCAAATGTATTAAATTATCAAACTCTGAATTCCTCATGTGCAAAATACACTTTTTGCTGCTGTCCTAGTGCATGGATCTTGGGGAGTTTCACAGAGCCTGGTGCAGTTTGTGCTGTTTAGTTTTCTCAGGCCAAGGACATCCTTCCTCCAAACCAGCATTCCTGATGAAACCTCACAGCCTTATGCAGAAGTCACGTTTTCACTTAGTTTCTAACCTTGGTGCTCCCTTTACCATTTCACCATCTCTAATCCGAAAATCCCATCTCCAATTTAGCATCGTGTATTTGAGACTGTTGAAACATGCTGAAGGAGATTTAAATGCACAGCTGTGTGACTCAATCCCCTAGATAGGTTTTATAATCAGCCTTTATGCATAGCTCCAAGTTATTTTGAATAAAGGATTGCTGAAAATAACCAGAAAAAAATTAAAGACATTTTAAATGATCTCTTTTCCCACACCTCCAGATTGAGATACTCTGTGGTTAAATACCTCTGAATAAAGCTGTTCTAAATTAAATACTGGCTTTGGTGGTATATAAGATGAAGCTGGCAATAAAAAGTACATAATATCCCGTCAAGATGTTGAAGCCTTAATCCAGAACACAGTGGGAGCAGTGTGCACTGCTGCCAGCACACCTGGCCACAGTAGCTGTCTCACAGAGTGCTGTACCCTGATGTGGCCCATTTCTGCCTACCTGGATTTGCTGTTCAGATGTCCAGGGCAGAATGCCAGCTCCTTGCCCAAATGACACCTTGGGAGGTAGTGGGACAAAATTAAATCATTGTTGTTACTCAGACAAAGAGTAGTGAGGGCATGATGAAACTAGTGAAGTCTTTGGAGCAGAGGAGCCTTATGAAGGGTGGAGTAGTTGAGGGAGCTGGGGGTGTTTAGCCTGGAAAAAAGGAGGCTCAGGGGAGACCTTATCACTCTGTATAATTAACTGCCTGAAAGGAGAGGAATGTTGGTCCCTTCTCCTATGTAATAAGCTAGAGAAATGCTTCACATTTCATCAGGAGAGGTTTAGATTGGATACTGGGAATAATTTCTTCACTGAAAGGGTTGTCAAGCATTGGAATGGGCTGCCCAGGGAAATTGTGGAATTGCTGTCCCTTGAAGTGCTTAAAAGACACGTAGATGTGGCACTTAGGGACATGGTTGAGTGTTGGACTTGGCAGTGCTGGTAATGGTTGAAATGGATGACTTTAAAGGGCTTTTCCATTTTCCAAGGGCTAAACCATTCTGTGACTCTGTGACTGCCACAACTGGACAACATCCAGCTTCAGTCCATGGTGCCTCCAGAAGGGTTATGAAGTTGGGTGTTCTTTAAGGGTTCTCAAAAACCCTTGGGTTCAGCAGGGAAGCCATTCTGCCTCTGGAAAAGCAGAGGGCTCCTGCAGAGAAGTTTGCTCCTGGCTGCTATAGTGAGGAGGCATTCCAGTTGTTGTAGGGCCTTAGATGGAAATGAAAAGGCATATTTGGAACCAGTTGTGCTGAATACTTTAACTTGATAATTTGAAACATTTATAATGATTCTATTGAAACCCTCATTTTAGTTGATGAGGCTGTTTTTGCAAATTGTTAATAATTGCAGGTCACCTTTAAGATGGAAACAGCTTAGAATTTGTTGTGAAAGCTTTTTTAAAGTAATTCATGTTTTATTTACTCTGTCACCAGATCATTTCATGTGCTAATGCACTGGGAATGTCAAGCTGTGCTGATAAGAACAGTTTGCCTTCTATTTGTTTTTACTCCTATGTAAATATAATTAAGGCAGAAAGTGTCTGAGGGGTGCCTGATCACATGCATTAAGTCAGCTTCCTTTTTGCCTCCTAAGGCAAACGTACCCAGAGCTGCAAGGTCTCTGGGAAAGACCCAGGGCTTGGGGAAGCACCTTACCTGCTAGCCCCTTGAGCCCACATCTGTGCTGGTTCTATGCAGGAAATCATGGAGGGTGATTCACTGGGAGCTAAATATGTGTCTCATCTTCAGCATGGCAATTGATCCAGGAAGTGTCTGTGGAAGTACTGTCACATTTCATGTTAGGCTTGTGCTGAGGGTGTTCTGAATTTAGGTTTGTGTTGCAGCAAGACTACAGCAAACATGGAGTTTTGGGAAAACTGGGATTGGAAGATTTGGGAGTGATTATTCCAAAATTTGTGTGAAAATCGAAATTTTTTCACTATCTGTCAAGAACTTTATGTTAGTCTTATGAAAGAAAGGTATGGAGTGGTATCATGGGCATGTGTCTGCATATCTGGAGAACATGAACCAACACAACAGCAAAGCTTCCATGTAGCACGAGCGAGAGTATGCAAGGGCACACTGAAGACATCCAAGATGCAGGGGAGGACAATCTTTGAACACAACCATATCTTAAGGGCACACTTAGAAATTTGCTAATTATTCTCTAAAGCACCACAGGGAACTTGTAGTATTCAGTGGGATTATGGCTGGGCATGAGACATCCAAAAGGTAACTTCATCCGTCTGCTTCAGTATGTCAGAGACGAGGCACACAAAAGGGTGGGTTGATCCCAGACTACCTAGCAAGCAATCACTTGAGATACTCTCACCGTACAGACAGAGTCATTTAGGCAGTGGTCTATGCATGCTGATGGTCCCTACAAACCAGACTGGCTTTGATTAAGTACCCAAGAATGGTTTCAGATGCCTGATATAAGACCTTTTCAGATAAGGAGCCTAGCATGACTTGGTCAAACCACTCCATCACTACACCATATAATTTGAAGCATATAATTTGAAACTGTGTAATCCATCAGAGCTCATCTATCTCAACTAAAAATGACTTTTGTACATGAATATATGAAACCCTAATGCTGTCCCATTTTCCAGTCCTCATAAATTAAATGCGTTCAGTGGAAGACTGAGAATATATAAGTGAAAGGATCAACTCTCTGCCCTTTTACATTGGCAAAAGGTTGTAGCAGACTACAATTAAAAAGTAGTCATAACTTGTGCCACAAAAGAACCTCGGGTGAACACAATTAGAAAGAGAGAAATGATGGTACATTGCCTCCATATGATGGAACTGCAGATGGACAGTGAAGTGTCAATAACTTGAAGTGAGAGTGGCTGCTGTTGCTATTTTTTTTTCAAGCTACTCCAACATCCTGTGCCAAATAATTTCAACAGCTTCCAGCTATGAGGAAATACATAGGCAAAATTTACTGCTCTAAGCATATATTCAAGAGGAGGATGGAGTAATTCTCTGTGCTAATCACTGTGCTGTCAGCACACTGTTGAGTTGTGTTTAGTGGATGATGAACATAGTGTTAGAAAAAAAACCCCAGTTTTTCTGTTTACATGGCTTTTTTTATTACTAGTTTCACCATCTTAGCAAAATGTCAGATACAGTTGCCTTACATTGGTTTCAGCGGAGAGATCAGCTGGAATAACCTGTCAATATAATAATGCTCACAGAGATGCAGGGATGAAGATGAGACAAACCATAGTAAGATTGGTAGTATGGCAGCATCATTAACCTTTTTTTCTCTCCTGCACTAAATTTTCCACAGACAAGAGCATTAGTAATTTTAACTTTGATTGAGAACTGCTATTATCCACTCACAGCATGTAGGAGCAAACAGGCACTTGGATAAATCACAAAAAAGAAAACCACTTAGCATGCTGCTTCCCTCAATAACACCTTTTTGTGAAGGTGCAAGGCTGAGTGCTGCAGTGAGAGCACGTGTGAAGACAGAAGCAAGGCTGCAACAGCCCCTGAAGCATGCTCAAGGTCAGCCCCTCTCAAAGAAGACCAGAAGGTCACATTTGACTTAACAGGTAGACTGAGATGTTTTAAAAATTTAGGTAATTAAATAATTCAGTGAATGAAAGCCATCAGGATTCTATTGCGGTGTTAATGGGGTCTTTCAGAAATCATGGAGATGAGTTTCATGAGTGACACAACTGAAGCCATTAGCAAACTCGTCCTAGAGTAATCATCCATTAAAGGTGAGTGCCTGCACCTTCTCAGTGCAGAGGAGCATGAGGAGCAGCACAAGCATTCCTGTTTGCAACCACTGCAGAGAGACACCTACAAATAACTCCTGAACTGCCTCACTTTCGTCCTGCAGGCACTCAGCCCAGGGGTGTGTTTGTCACCCTTCAGCAGCAGGTGAAGCAGACAGTGACTCCACCAGCAGGAGGTCATCACTACAAACAGTGCTGCTCCAGCAGATTGCTGGCTGAGAAGTAAATCAAACTGATTTGAAACACGAAGTACTTTGCACATGATCATTGAGAAGAGCACAATTTGCTGGTCAGTCTCCACAGAACTCCAACACTCTCCTGGAATGGCATTTCTACCAAGAGTGCCAACTGTGTCCATGTGACAAGACAACTAATCGTAAGGGCTACAGCTGCTCCTTTGCCATTGCTGGGACAGCCTCCAGAATAAACTTTCAGCTCCTACTGGTTCTTACTGGATGTGTCTTTGACACTAAGGCCTCTGCAAAGTAACAAAATCAGAGAATGTTTGGAACTTTATCTATGATGTGTAGAATCCAGCAATAAATTATCCCAATAAAGAGGTCTAATAGAGTTAATAGAGCATATAAAACTGTCTACTATGTTTCATCATATTTAATTTGTTGCAACAACCTGGAGATGTCCAGGTTTCAGCCTCCTTTTTGCAACCATCGGTTGCTCTGAGAAATGCTGTGCCAGCTGAGGAGTCTCTGTCACCAGCACCTCTGCATCAATGGGCAGTGTGATGCTTCCAGAGCATTTGGCTGCTTCTTGTTTTCCATTATGATCCCAAGGAAGCAGTGCCCTCACCACTATGGGGAGAGCCACAAGGGACCTATGGCCCGGTCATCCCCACAAAGAGTGGGCATGCAAGAGTGAAGACCAAACGTTTGGCCACCCACATACAGCCTCTTCTGGGACATGAGCTTTGGGGTCGCTCAGGCTGCTCAGAAGTTTGGTGCTTCTCGCCAGGAATTTAGCCAGAGTTATCTCCCTGTTGTGCTTCGTGATTTGTGAGGAATATGATGCACTACTCCAGCAGCCTGTCCTGCTGCCTGTGCCCTTTAATAGTGCTTTGCCAGGAACAGTGACTCACTGGAGTCCCCCAGCCCGCAGGATGGTGAGACCTAGCTTTTCAGAGGAGCTAGGGCATCACAGGATGCAGTCCATGTCTCTCAGAGTTTGATCAGATGGGCTTACAGCGGGTAAGCTGGTGGCTGTGGCAAAACACACATGTTGGGATATAGGGAACAGACATATGTAGCTGAAGCTTACCTAAGAAAAGCCAGTTACTTAAGAAAAGCTGCCCAGATGTGGTGTGGTACTGATGCTGCTGTCATTAATTTAACATTACTCATTCTTATCTAAAACAACTTTCCTAGGTAGACATGGATTTTTTATTTAAACTAGAATAAGATGAGATGGCTGGTTCCCTTTTGTATTTTCTTGTAATAAGTGCAGCAGTGGCTGTAGTCATACAGTCATGTAGGTTGGACCTCCAGAGGCTATCTAGTCCAACCTCCTTCTCCAAATGTAAAAGATAGGTTTGTCACCTGCAAGTATGTTGTGTCATGTGAAGGATCACATGAAATGATTTTTCAGGAGATTTAAAGTCTCTTGGGAAGGGGCAGCTGAGATATTACCCATCTCCTCATTGGGTGGGAATGTTGATCTGCTGCAGGGTAGGAAGGCTCTGCAGCAGGATCTGGAGAGACTGGATCAATAGGCCAAATCCAATTGTATGATATTCATTGTCCTGCCATTCAGCCCCAACAATCCCCTGCAGTGCTACAGGTTAAGGGAAGAGTGGCTGGAAAGCTGTCTGGCAGAAAAGAACCTTGGGGTGCTGGTCAAAAGCAGCTGAACAGCAGCCAGTGTGTGCCCAGGTAGCCAAGAAAACCAATGGCACCTGGCCTGGATCAGCAATGGTGTGGCCAGCAGCACCAGGATGGTGGCCATCCCTTTGCACTCGGTACTGGTGAGGCCACATCTTGACTGCTGTGTCCAGTTCTGGGCCCCTCATTTTAAGAAGGACATATTGATACAGAAAAAGAGGCTCAGGGATGACCTTATCACTCTCTACAACTGCCTGAAAGGAGGTTGTACCCAGGTGGGACTTGACTTCTTTTCCTAGGAAACCTGCAACAGGACAAGAGGATATGATCTCAAGCTCTTCCAGGAGTGGTTCAGACTGGACATTGGAAGGAGTTTCTTCACAGAAAAGGTTGTCAACTTTGGAACAGGCTGCCCAGGAAAGTGGTGGAGTCATTGTCTCTGGAACTGCTTAAGAAAGACTGGACATGTCATTTAGTTCCGTCGTCTAGTTGACTTGGTGGTGCCCAGTCAAAAGTTGGACTTGGACTCAAAGGTCTTTTCTAACCTAATTATTTTGAGATTCAATGCCACCGAGCAGCTGGTAACAAAGGATAATAGGGGACAGCTACTACATATCAGAGTCTGCCTGTGAACCTCCCATCTCCTCCCTCAGTGTGTGCAGGTGATGCAGGGCCAGAACCACCTCCCAGCAGAAAGTGCCTTGGACTTACTGGTCAAGTCCTCAGCAGGACAGGACAAACAGAATGGCCTGAGCTCTGGGGCAGGTGTGCTGATGGGATGTTCTAGCACAGGGTAGAGCACTCCTGCAAAGACCAGTCAGGATTTCATGTTCCTTTGGATATATTCTTTTTTGGTGACTTCTGAATTCTAAATTGTGTATCATTACTTACATAGTACCATATAAGCCCGGAAGTAAACCTAGATAGCAGTAACACAGAATCACAGCAGCTCCTTTTCTTAACCCAGTCTGCTCTGTTTCATTGGTGCAATGCTCTAGACACTCTGCTGTGTGAAGGAAGAATATTTACCTTGCACAAGTTTTGAGAGAGGAGATTTTTTCTGTCTGGCAGGGTCTTCAGGACCATCATGTTCGGAATCTAACTCTGTCCAGTTAATGTCACCCAGGTTGGTATATGTTTGCTTTAGAGACAAAGAAGAAGTGTTGCCTAGTGAGCAACGTGCACATTTAACAAAGCAGGAGGGGTGTTGGGCCTGGCAGCCAATTCAAAAAGGATTAGTGTTGTCTGTGTGGATGCTGCCCAGCATCTCTCACTGCAAGTAATGCTGGGCTGGGTATCAGCTGCAAAGCTGACAGAATCTAAGAAGTGAGACAGTGACTCTTCCCACGTGGGATGAGGAAGCCTCAAATACCGTCTAAGTGTTGTTCCAGCCCTTTTTGGGGTGAACAGAGATCATGCAATGTCAGCCCCTTTCCTTTTGTTACCTGGGGGGCAGATGAGTCAGCACAGCTGTGGCATTCATGATTATAATTCAAAATCTCAAACTGATGAAGATCTTCAGGTTCATGGACTTCCATTAAGTATTTAAAGAATACAGGTTGTACAATTTCACAGTAATTGTGTATGTACAAAACATACCCAATGCACACATTTTTAGTGCCTGTATGAGTTAGAGAATGTATGCTGCTTTAATTTTATAGAACTGATGATTTTTAAAACACTTTGCTATCCCTTTGATCTCACGTTAAGTTCTACCCAAGCCTATATCTAAGCTTCCTAGTGCTGGTAAAGCAAAAAAGACAAACATCTTCTATCCCCTCATCTTCCCGTTCATTTCTGAGGCAGAGTAAATAGAGGCTTTGCTTGTGCTGCTGATTAAAATACTCTGGTTTAATCCAGGAATTAATATTGTTCTTCGTGAGAAAAAATATATTTGAAATGCACACAGTAGGTGTGAAATATATTATGCCCTTAAAATCAGTCTTCTACCACTGAGAGGAACACCTGGGGGAGCATTGAAGAGGAATTCTGGTTAATTCTTTTTACCCATGGCCCTGTCCTTGTTAGCATGATATTAATATTTCTTAATTGCTGTGAGTATGAACTGCTGCAGCAGAATCCAAGCAAGGACAGGACAAATGGTCACATGAGCATTTTTCAGGTTAAAAAGGCTATGATGTACTAGTCATCATAGGATGTTATCAGCATGAACCACTGTCTTCTGTATCCAGTATAATCAATTTACTACAGAAGAGGAAAGTATAAATTTAGTTTATACAGTTTGTAGCTGAAAAACAGGGGCATTGCCCTTTTTCTTTCTGCATCACACACACCAACTCCTGCTATTTCAATGTATACTACTTTAAACAGACTTTGATTCATCGTATTTTATTGCACCTACTAAAGGACAACTCAGTCTTTTTAGTGAGTGAAATTTCATAGTTTCTCCATATGTGCGTTGTATCTGTAGGTTAATTTTATTGTGCTTATGTTTTTTGACAGCAAATTGTCACTAATTCATATAATGACATGTCTGAAACAGTTGATATTACATAGTTTTCATAATGTTTTTTTGCTTATTCTGTATTTACATGATGCTCCAGACAAGTAATTAAGGTGCCAGTTATGTGAGCTTAGTCAGAATTAAAAGTCTCCGAAAGCAGACACATAGTTTAGCTATTCCAGGCAATGGACTGAAGTAAGCATTTTAGCTTGGTTGTGTGTAAGGCCTTCAGTGAAAAAGTATGTCTTCATATGAAAGCTACAGCTAGACATAGTCAGTGCTAAGACCCTGAATAATGTAACTGTGATATCATAACAGTGGCTATTTTATTTGGATAACCAAAAGCAATTGTTTGTATGTGCTGTCAGCTCAGCTCATGGCTTCCACTACCGTCAGCAAAGTTCTGGAAATAAAAGCAGGAACTCTTTTTCATGGGATTTTTCAGGACCTATTGACCACATTTAGCTGGAGATTTTTTAAATCATGGCTCAGGACCCAAGCCTTGGAGTATTTGCCCTCAGAATGCAATGGTAACATGAGTTCAGTTCAAACACCAGCTCATACTGCCATAAATGTACTGCAGCAACTTTGGACCCTCTTCAACTGGCAAACTGAGAGTGCACCAGGCCACCATGGAAGTCAGAGCTCAGCCAGTCTAATATCTGAATGCCTCTGCCTCAGCAGGATTTGCACCTAGGGCTTGTACAAGAAGTGTTTTCACATACTAAACAGAAGTCTGTCCTTGACCTTTATGTTGCTGTACACCACATGTCAGTAATTCATTTCTCCTGTGCTTGCAGCAAGCCCAGTGCCCAGACGGAAATCCCACGCTCACAGTCCCAGGAAGCAGGCTCATGCCATCAGCCTAGTGATTCTCACCAACATGAGACATTTTTCTACATGATTACGGACACACAGCACCTTCTGCTACAATGAAACTATTTGTTCAATCACACAAAATTTTCCTTTCAAAGCAAGTCTAGAGCCATTGTGTGAGTCATCTGCTTTATTTTATCAGCAAGAAATAGGGTATATATTCACTAAGGCTTAATCTCACAGTGGAGACATTTCCACCGATTTCAAAGAATCTCAGATCAAGCTTCAAGAATTACTAAATTTTAGTCTGTCAGATTTGTTCATTTGAGGCCTTTATGAATTGCAGAGCAGTTGTGTACAGAACCAAGTCATGTGGAGATCAAATAAACTCCATTGACATCAGTCTCCTGACACAGAAAAGCAGCAAGAAACAAATATTGACTGGAAAAATAATGCATGTACAGTGACATTTAGCTTGTATAAAGTGATAGTCTCCATATAAATGCAAATAGCACCATTTCCCCAGAGCTGAATAAATGATATTCTTCGGTAAATATTTGTGTGTCTTTGACATGTCTCTAAGCAGCAAGATGAGAAATTGAGATGGAAAATACATTCACAGGTGAGAATTCAGTGCAGATTTTTCTTAAAGTTTTTCTCTCAATGCATTTGGGAGACCTTGAAAAGCAGATGCTTGCCTTTCTAGCAAAGCATGAGAACTCCAACAGACCATAGCACACTCACTCAGTTCCTGTCAGTAGTTTCCTGACCCTGCCACTTATGCTGTGCTACATGGCACGACTCCAAGCCTGAGAACTCCTCAGAAAGAAACCCTAAAGCAGCTAATTAATTTAGGAGCCTCATACTGAGACTCAGAAGGGATTTATGCACCAGGAAGCTAACATTTAACTATCTTTATATGAGAATTAGGGATTTTATGGACCAGGATTTCATCATGACCTAAACATCTTAAATAATGTAGCACCTGTATAAAGTAGATGCAGCTTGTTCCTCTGTATGAGGAACAACAGCACAGTTCATCAATATGAGGAATGAGTACTCTTCAGGCTCTTCAGTTAGGAAAAAGATTGAGGGCCCAAATCATTACAATAGTGGTCTTTAAAGCCACAGGTGACACAGGAAAGGTGGCTAGATAGCAATTGTTCACCATAGGGAGCAAGTCTTCCCAACAAAGTTGCACTCTTAGAATCATATTTAGGTTTGCTTCAAACCATAAAACAATGAAGATTAAATAGGATTTCAGACAGTGCCTAGAGATGATAAACCCATTTCATGGGCACCTTACAGTGCTGCTGAATTTATAGAACCAACTCAGCATTCAGGCAGCAGGAGCTGCAAAAAAAGTCAATCCCACCGTCTTTACATGGTCTCCCACTCACAAACTGCATTTCCCTCCCTGGAGGTACTAGTAAATGAGGCATTGGACTGTGCCTCCCACCAGGCCTGTGTACAGTATGTGAAGTATTAGACTTGTAAACTGTGTTGGGATCTTCTACTCAAAAAAGTAAAAATAAGGATAATCAGCATGTAAGAAAACTCAACTGTTCCCACAGCAGCTCTTTCAAGTTATATTGGACATAGTCCTCTTATTCTCCAGAGGAATTTTTAAGATGTTCCAGTGAGATGCTTTAATAGTTTGCAAATGAAACAGACTTCTTTCTTATGAAGTATTCTTTTTTAAAAATGGTTTTCCCACAGGGGATTTTGCTCCAGCAAGATAGTCATGGTTTACAATTTCACAAGCTCTGCATGATTTCTGTTCCAAAAGACCATGGGAGGAGAATCAAAGGCAGTTTTGTTTCTAGTTACAAAACAAACAGAACATCATTAATTCAAAGGATACTAAACTTCAAAATTACTCATATTATTTTAAAAGTTACCTAGAGGTCTACGGACTTGGAGTCACCTGGAGATCTGGAGGTCTATGGAGAGTTCTTCCATTCTCCACATAAATGCAACCTGGAGAAGTCAAGAATTTTTTTTAGGAGTAAACATTATTCAAAATGAGTTTGAATAATGTATTTTCTTTTCATAAGCTTATTCAAAAGGAGAAACAAAGATTTTTTGCTTAGGGAGATTACATTGTTAGTGATCAGTGGGACACTGAAATATTTTGTCCCTGGTTCCAATTTTTAAAGTAAGACTTTTTTCAGAAGAAATGGAGTGAACTCCTATCTTTCTGAGTCCTCCAGCAATTTTTATGGGATTCTATATTTCCTTCAAGCACCAAGATGCTGTCTCTGCTATTCCCAGCTAAGAAACAGGGGATCACTTCAGCACCAGTCTTCCAGTGCCGTGACAGCATGGTCTCTACAGTTGGAATCACTGTTGTTTTGTTTGGGGCTTTTTAGGGCAAATGTGACTGTAGTTTATTTTGCTTTGGCAGAATGTTTCTGGGAGTTGTTATAGATGGATCTTCATCTTAGTTGCTGCCTGGCAGACTGATTCATGGCTGTGGGAAGAATTGCAGGTTTGGGGGATGGACTCACCTGCTCAGGACCACTCAGACAGTTGTGTGCCTTCACTTTACAGTTAAACCTTACTAACCAGCCTCATGAATACCTGTCCCTGGGCCACTCATCAGTGAGGCACCAGCCCAATACTTGTTTTTCTAAGTAGGGGTGTAAATGCTGGGATGGCACACCTCTCTGCCCTCTCCCCTTATGAATTACAGAGAGCACAGTTTAGCTGCCAATGTCTGATAGGGTATCTCATTATCCAAGCTGTCCTCCTACCTGTATTTTATCTGATTGCAGGTTTTAGTCATACAGTCAATGAATAAATAGTCTGAATGGAAGGTTGAGCAGTAGGAGGAAGGATTATGAAGGGGCCCAGGACCCGCCAATACCTGTAGTTGACACTCTTTTCTTTTGTGCCTGTGTGCCTTGCTGAACCATTCAGTAGAACAAAAGGGAAGCACAGAGCAGAACAGCCAAGCCAGAAACAGCAGTGGTCACTGGCAGCAGCACAAAACCCGGGGCAAAACTCTTCCCTTGCAATAACCGCAGGTTCCACAGCAAGTGATTTGGGTCTGTCACCAGTCTTTGATGTTTTTATGTTTTCCTGAAGCATGAAAACATCCACAGCAGGGATCAGTGACATGGTTGGCTTTATAAAACAACATAGGCTGAAAAAAAAAAATTAAAAGCTTTAAAAATTCACTTAAAAGAGAGAAGAGGGAATTTTGGTGACACAGCATGTTGTAAAGATGCATGCATGAAGTGAGGTAGGACCTAAAACACAGAGTAAAAATCTTCTTTAGTAGTGAAAAACATTTAAAATACGAAGTTCAAGAAAGACAGTCTTAACAACAAGCTTTCTGAAACAAAAAATTAGAGAATAATGTCTCTGTGAGAGTGACTGTTAAGCATGAAGGTTGCAAGGGTCAGTAGCAGGTACAGATTGTATTTTTCTTTCCAGATGAGTGATTAAGTGTGTAGGTTACATGTCTTCTGGGCCTGGATATTTACTAAATTATTTACTAAATTTATTTACTAAATTAGGGTATCACCAGGGATCAAGAGCACCTTTGCACTGAGACAAGATGAGGTGAGAAGCACAGTTCTGGAGTAGTTAAATGCTGCTCTGGGGCAATCAAACAAGCTTGCTGCCTCTGTTAATAGAGATGTCATGCAGGTACCAGAGGAGAGCATGTCAACTAGTTTTAATCAGGTTAACTCACATAAGAAGGCTGTCTAGCTGTGGGAATCAGGAACTCCATGACTGAGAATTTACAGTTTCTTGGCTGGGTGAATTAACCCATTCAGCACTCCATGCTAATGTAACATCATGTTTGTGTATCCAAGCTAACTCATTTCAGCAGATATACAAATGCAGTCTGCAAAACAAATAGACAGACACAAATCAAAACATATTTTTATTTTCTCTTCTTTCAGGCACAGATTTATAGTGAAAGAAGGTTACTATCTCCATAAATCATCTCTGGAGGAATAATAGGTATAGAGAGAAGTTCTTTCTGCCACAACATGGTGGAAAAGGCAGCACTTACATATTTTGACAGTGTAGGGTTGTACAACTGATTACTATAAATTCTAGCCCAAAAGTTATTACAAGATCCAGCCACTCATGTCTCTTGGCTCTATGATAAGGGAAATTAGACCCTCTGGTGTCCATAAGTCAAACATCTCAGGATATAAGGTAGAGCATGAAATGGGTATAGTGAAATGAGCTACCAGGAATGAGCTGAAGTTTACATGGGTATTTTGTGTAGTGTAAAATAAAAGAGACTTTTTACATGTACAGTGCTAAGGGTTTAAATGTGTTGATGAGTTTTAAAGTTATTTTTACATGTTATAGTCTCTTGAAAGCAAATTATTATAAATTTAGACTGTCATTTATTACAAAATATTGCAACTAGAGTAGGGTGCTACTCTAGGGGTTTTTTTGAGAAATCTGTGTGTTTTACTAATCCAGAGAATTTTATTTATTTATGAATACCAGGATTAAATCTACATTGAGTCCTAGTTTGTATCAGATTGTAGCCCAGCAGCTTCTTGCGAGCTTTCACTGCCTAAGATTTACTAACTTTCATACTGAAAGTAGATAAAAATGAGTAATCATCTGTGAATGATAATTATACCACTGCTTGTGGGAGGGAGCATGGTTTGAAGATCATCACTAATTATTGTTTCTCATTTGCATGTGCTGAGATTTGCACCACAAAAGCTTACCTCTATAGTGTAATGCTGGTGGAATTATTTTTTAAAAAGCCTTCAGAACTGCACCAAGGGGTTTTTGGAGGCAGCACCTCCCCTCTCCCATCAGTTTTCCCCCAGGCTTCTAACTTGGGAAGGAAATCCTCCAGGCTGGCAAGGTTCACTGTGCAGGAAGCTAAAGTCTTCCAGATATACAAGCAGATATCCCCTTTCTGATGCTGAGGGAGTTAAAGCATCATGGTCAGCCTGGCTTTTATCCTGGGCTCTTCAGCAAAAGAGACAGAGACCAACATCACAATATACAGTGACAAGACACAAATAACAGTGCCTAAGCACCACTTCACAGCTTGACATGTTAGCAACCTCCCAGACAGAATTTGGTTTTCAATGGAAAATAAGCAGAGCCTTAAGGATTCCTGCACACACACACAGGTGGCCTGCACAAACACTTGGTTTTGCTCTTGCAAGAGGACAAGAGGACACAGACTCACCTCTTTGCCCTGAGGAGGTGATGGGTAGCTTCTAAAGCCATCAGGCCTACTGCAGACATCAACAAAGCAGCACTAGAGTGCTTCATCCCTCTGTCCCCTGGGTCCTGTGCTGACTAGGAACAACTCTGCCCTCCCAGCCTCACAATAGTGTCAGGTTTGACTTATGCTCTGATCTGAACAACAAGTTGGGTTATTGCCCTGATTTTGGCTGTAGATGAGCAAGGCATAGTCACTTTTTCCCTTGTTATCACTTCTTCCACTTCTTGTCCTTTTCACCAGACTCGACACTCCCTTTCTCCATCTCAGCCTCCTCCCAAAAGAACAACTCTGGCTAAATTACCTCCTGCCCACCAGTCCCAGTTTTGCAACAACCAGTGAAATCTGGTTTCTGATAGAGTTGATATAGGCATGCTCATCTTTGTATGTGATTACTGTTGGAGTGACTGAGGTGCTGTGGGTTTGCAAGGCTGTGCTCTCAAAAAGTTCCAGTGCACCCCGCCACTCTTCTGTGAATTTCAACCACTTCTCATGTAACTCCACCTGCAAAACCCAGCCATCCCTTGGGGCATCATCTGAGACTTGTGCCAGGTGCCTGCACTGGTACCTGCCACGTCCAGCATGTTCTCTGTTGTGCCCAGCAGTGTCCTCAGTGCTGTTCACTCAGCCCATCCTCTCTGGCCAGGACTGAGCTGAAACACAGATATCCCTGTATCCCTAGAAATCTATGTTACACAACGACAGACTGCAGGCATTTATATCCTTGATTACAACATACTGTGCTTTGGTTATTTATGACAGGATCACTACATGTATGAACATTAGTAGGATGCCCACAGATGCAAACACACAGCTGTGCCTCCACACACCATGCTTACTGCTGAGTCCTTCCAACCCCTCTTTCCAGCATGCTGCTTGTTTCAGTGGTGTGCACAGGGAGAATCTTAACTTAAAGGTCAATTTTATAGGTCAATTCATACAAATATCATAGTAATTTCATTCCTGGCATCATTCAGTCTGTGTAGGAAAAGGTTGTATCCCTAAATCTATGGTCCCATAATGCAGCTAGGAATTCCGCAGACAGGTTCTTGTAAAATTTTGGGTTTCACACAAAAATAGCAATTTCTTTTATTGTCCTGCCCCAGTTTACGCATTTGTAAGTCAACCCCAAACTTCTAATAGTTTGTCTTCATTTTGCCTACAACTGGCATCAAAATCCCATGCTATGGCATGAATATGAGCTGCCTGGTGACAAGAAGATTTTGTTTTGCTTATCATGTTGCAACACGTTGATGTGATTCTGACCATCTCCACTTTCTCAGCTTTTGCATGCTGCTTTTCCAGATATGACATGTTACAAACAGCATCAGTGCCTATATAAATCCATAAGGTGACCTCTGCAGCACTGACATCCTTATAAATCCACATCAACACAACCATGCCAGAGTACAATACTTATTATTTGGAAACCTATAACCTTCAGTTAAACTCAGTTGTATCATTTGATTACCAAGGAGCCATGAAGTCCAAGATTTGTTAACTTTACAAAAGCAACACTAGAAAGTTGCAAGTGAAAGGCCTGAATTTCAGGGCTTTGTACATAAACTTGGAAGAGAAAACATCTTTGAAGGAATACGAAGAGCACTGAAAGTTTCTTTTGAAATAGCAGCATTATCATAAATGTGCTAAGTCATATTTTCCATAAACTGTCTCACAAATCGTGGCACAGATTCTTGTCCTTCAGAGCTCCAATCATGGAAATATTAAAAGTGAAAAGCACTCAGACCAGTTCAGAGTTCAACAGAGTCAAACTGATGTATTGCTGTCAAGGGCACAAAGATGCAGCAGTTTTACAATGCAATAATTGCTTAGAGGAAATGTAAAACCATGGATGTAAAGGAACTAACCTGCCTTCTACATACACACGTGCAATGCCAGTCCCACTTGTTTGTTCCAAGTTATATTATTCCATTTCTTATGAAATGGTGGAAAGTTCAGTGGCCAAGGAGTGGGAGTCAATCTGTCCAGCAAAAATTCAGAGTATTGTGCTACACTGTGGTCCTCTGCTGAGAAGAGGGAGATATTTTTTTGGCAAGAGCAGATATGGACATTGCCATCTCACAGCCTAAAGTTGTCCAGTTCCTTTTAAGGAACAATGAATCAAACTCTTTCCCCTTTCTTCCTCCTATACAGCACTCAAAGCCATTACCAATAATCAGCTAATATGAAACATGATTGATTCCCATTTGGAGGAAGCCAGATGAGTTTCTTGCACCAAATGCGGGAAATTAGTCTGTGTGTGTAAAATTGTCTCTGTAGGAAATGACTGACAGCCTAAAGCGATACAGCTGCAAAACATAAACACAGCAGTGCTTTTAGTGAGAGCACTTTAAATAACTGTTATTAATGTCCCTTCCAAGATGTCACTTAGAAAACCACAATCAATTACTGTAGTGATAGCAATACTATATATAGCAATTGCATGCAAGTGATAGAGATGCTGGAAACCAGCTATTACTGCTTAGACATAGTAAAATATTCCTTGTTAACACTCGTGTTATGGCCACAAACACACCTGCATTTTTAAAAGATTGATGATAAGTAGCATTAAAATCCCTTTATTAATAAGCAAGGTCAATTGCTGGCATCTCTCTGTAAATCATTTCCCAGTTTAAAACACGATTTTCTTTCCTGGGCCAAAGTACTCTCTATCTGTGTCTTCTAATTCAAAACTAGAGAGAAGACAGTTGGACAAGCAAGGACAATGAGGGAGTGTCTGGGGGGGAGGCACTGCAGGAGGGTGGACATGGCTGAGCCCCTGGAGGCAGTGCTGAGATGGCACCAGCAGCTCAGGAGAGTCTCAGGCTGCTCTGGCACAGAAGGTGAGCTGGGAGGTGAACAGCCAGGGCTACAGTCAACTAATTATAACTAACCAGTTATAATGTCAGTGTGTATCCTCATCATGTGGGTAAGGGAGGACAAGAGGCACAAACTCCAGCCGTAGAAGAAACCTCCAGCTCTCAAAAGCTGAAATTACTTTTCAGCATTTAAATATACTTCCTTAGTAATACTAGTTTAATGCCATTTTCTTATGTGGTATTTATGTTGTCTGAATTGCTAAGGCTCACTTCCTATAAGGAACATAGGAATTAAAATTGAATTAACTTTGCAGCGATGGGTTTGGATGTGAAACTATGGGCTTGCAGGGTTGAGGTACCTGCAGGCAGGGATGATGCTTTGTTTATATTTTTCCCTGTCTTCAGTTATTGCAGTGTTTTCCATGCACAAAAAATGTTGGCCCTCCTGAGCAGTAGCAGACTTGTAAAGCCAAACTCCCCTGTGTTATCTGCAGTATCCTTTGTCCTAAAAGAAACCTGATGTTTGGATCTGATTAAGTTTGTTTAAATACAAGGAAAGCAATAACTTATTTTTCAGAGTATCCTTGTGGTACAGGGAACAGGTAGAGCTCAGAAAGGATTTTTCTTTGGGATACATGGCCATGTGGGAGGAGAACCACAGCAATTCAGGTCTTACTGGATTAAACATTTATGTAGGCAGTGCTCTGCAGAGAAAATGGTGGGGACCACACAGGGTGGGGAGATGTCCCAGGGCCATGAAACTTCAGGGCCCCAGAGGAGTGAAGGATGAGCAGAAAGAAGTGCTGCTTACATCAAGAAGCATCACAAGATCTCCTGTATGTGCACCAGATCAATAAGTGGTTGTGGAGGAGATGTAAATTCCATGGTGTCTTCCAGTGTCTTTGAGTGTGCTTGTGGAATGGGGTGCACTCACTAAATGATAGTGCTGAAGAAAGGATATGGATTACAGTTGGGTTTGGTCTGTGCTCCACGAGTGCATGAGAGGGGAGAGAGGGACAGAAGCCTCTTTGCTTTATACTCTGATCAAAACATCATACATAATAAGGGTGCAAACTAAGGAAATCACAATCTGGCTTGACAGAAGAGACTCCCATGAACAATTTATGAAGAAGGTTTGAGCTGATATTTTGGCTTTAGGCCTAAACAACCAAATTGACATTTCCATGTGCCGTAACCACATGAAGACTGATGGATGGATTTCCATCGGACTTCTCCAGTCAATCTTCAATAACCAGGTCTAATATTTCTTCCAAGGCTATTCAAAGTTTAAAGCTGTTTAAAGTAGTTTCTTAAGAGTAGAGCACACTTTGGGTGGAAGGCAGTTCTGCTGTTCCTTGGGCAGAATTAAAACTCACATTTGCTAACCCAGAGACTAAGGCAGTATGGATCTGCTTTCCTAGAGCCTATCCACAAATAGAAGTTTTAATCTAAAGTTTCTATTTTTAATTTTTCCTCATTCAGCTCATTCTGAAGATGGCACTCCAGTTTCTGAAGAGGAGCATATGTACACAGAGTGAAGCAGCCAACTAGCTTTAAATGCATAATTCCTCATTAAATTTCTTAATTTCTCATTAGTTCGCACATGCAAGCCCAGAGCCTAATCCAAGTCCCACTGGTGTCAGTGAGATTCTGGGTTTTACTTCTTAGATTTAGCCATCTGAAAATCAGGCATGTATTCTAAATGCAACTGTGGAGGAGCCACTTGTAATGAAAATAGAGAAAGATCAGCATTTCCAGGATATGATTCATAGCATCTTCCTTAAAGGTTTGTCTTGAGAGGGAACAAGTGTATTTCCAGCAGCCACTATCTTTTTCCCCTGCTTGTAAAGGCAGCCTGTACAACTAACCTAGAAGCCTCCTTACTCTGACAAATGAAGCCAGGGGAAGGAATCTTTCTGTTTATTTCAATAGAAAAGGATTCAGACTTTCAGTTTTCCACATTCTTTATGCCAAGATAAATTACAAATGAGTAAGCAAGGTCCCAGAGGTTATCCCAAGCTGCATCTCATGGACTGTTAACTCTGGCTTCAGCTAGCATTTGGGATGTATGGAAAAGACATGTGAAACTTCTGAAACAAAATAAAACTTTTTTTAAAATTATTGTTCCTTGCGTCACAGTGGACTCCCTGACAAGGAGTACAATTAGATGGAAATTCTCAAAGCAGTGGCAGAAGCTTTTTGTCTGTCTCCTCTAAAGACTCTCACAGTGGGATATGTGAAATGTCAGGAATAATTAGACAAAACTATATGAGCTCCTAGCAACACTGATGTGCTGTGTAAAACCAAGCATTTGCCATAAAGCTTTAAACATTGTTGAAAACCTGCATGATAAAAGTAACCCGAGAAATTTTTAAGTACAGTTTCTAATATATTAATATAGACACGGATGTGAAAGAGCAGAATAGAAGGCTATGAAATGCTGGCATGGCTTCGCTGAGATAGGCTGCTCTGCTGCTGTTTTTCTAAAGGTGGTATATAAAAGTAATTGATGCCTCTCATATAGCAATTAAAATGAAAAGGCAAAATCCCTCAGCTCTTCATCTGCTGGAGTGTATTTTAACAAGCAGGAAAAGGACTAGCTCCTGGTATCAGTATCACAAAGATCATACACATGTTTGTGTAAAGGATCTCTGGAGGTCCCCTAGTCCAGCCTCCTACTTTAAGTAAAATCTCCAAAACCAAAGAAGAAATAACCATTTCACATCAGCAGGAAATCTGGCCCAAATTGCCCTTTAGAGAAGGAAAAAATGAATGATGAATGCAGAGAAAAGGGGAGAGGAAAGGCAAGAGAAGAGAAGGGAAAACAGACCAACATTTTATTTGAGATTATAATATTTGAAATGTGAAACTTTTTTACCAAAAGGTGGGATTATCCTAGATTGACTAACAGATGTGTTTTTATCTTCTAGGAAAACAATGAACAGGAAGAAACCTGGACTTTTTTTGCCGCTTTGCTGAATACGGGATTATAAAAAACTTTTTTAAATTGCACATAGGGCATCTCTTTCAAATGGATAACGTGTGAACCTGGAACTCTACATTACCAACTTCTTGCATCCTGAAGGGGAAAATGAATTTCACAAATTGCACCACTGAAGCCAGCGTGGCTGCAAAGCCAAAAACAGTAACCGAAAAGATGCTCGTTACCCTGACCTTGGCCACAATCACAACCTTGACTATGCTGCTGAATTCTGCTGTAATTGCAGCAATCTCCACAACCAAGAAGCTCCACCAGCCGGCAAATTATCTCATATGTTCACTGGCTGTGACAGATCTCCTTGTTGCTGTTCTCGTCATGCCCTTGAGCATCACTTACATAATGATAGATAAATGGACTTTGGGGTACTTCATCTGTGAGATCTGGCTCAGCGTGGACATGACGTGTTGCACATGTTCAATCCTTCACCTGTGTGTCATTGCCCTGGACAGGTACTGGGCCATTACGGACGCTATCGAGTACGCCAGGAAAAGAACGGCCAGAAGGGCGGGGCTGATGATAGTCACCGTGTGGACTATCTCTGTTTTCATATCCATGCCCCCCTTGTTTTGGAGAAATCACCACAGCGTCAGTATTCCCAGTGAGTGTCGCATCCAGCATGACCATGTCATCTACACAATTTATTCCACATTCGGGGCATTTTACATCCCCTTGACTTTGATCCTGATCCTGTACTACAGAATTTACCACGCTGCAAAGAGCCTGTACCAGAAGCGGGGTTCCAGCCGCCACCTCAGCAACAGGAGCACCGACAGCCAGAACTCTTTTGCCAGCTGCAAGCTCACACAGACGTTCTGCGTCTCGGACTTCTCCACATCTGACCCAACCACAGAGTTTGATAAAATCAACGCATCCGTGAGGATTCCTCCTTTCGAGAATGACTTGGACCTGGCTGGCGACCGGCAGCAGATCTCCACAACACGAGAACGAAAGGCTGCTCGCATTTTGGGGCTGATTTTAGGTGCTTTCATTTTGTCCTGGTTGCCCTTTTTCATCAAGGAACTGCTTGTGGGCCTCCACATTTGCACTGTCTCTGCAGAAGTAGCAGACTTCTTGACCTGGCTTGGCTATGTCAACTCGCTCATCAACCCTTTGCTGTACACGAGCTTTAACGAGGATTTCAAGCTGGCCTTTAGAAAGCTCATCAGGTGTCGAGAACATACTTAAAAGCACTGAGAGATGATGATGCTGGCATGACTCCTGGCCTTAAAAATGAGCAAAATTATTTGACTCTGCCACCATCTCCCTTGATAAAGGGGATTTTTGTGTTTGCCTATTTGCTTGACTGTTCTTCAGCCTGTAATTCATTATGCCATTTTTTAATCTCTAGTGTTATTCATGATAAAGGGTTTGAAATAAATTTATTCTACAAAGGAAAAGGTTTTTTAGAAATGAAACAACAAAAAAATATTATTAGTATTAAGTACTCATGTCTAAGACATTTTGTGTAATTAATGATTCAAGAAGCAAACAACAATATTCACTTTTATACTTTTTCCATTTAAGAATCAAACATCTAAATTATGTACTGTACAAACTGAACCCCGTAAATACATATTCAAAAGTTAATAAACACTTCATGGTCATGACAGCTTAACAGCACCTCTTTACTGTGGCATTCTGAGAAAGCTGTAACAGCCATTTAGGAGGAAAATTACCACCATTTCTACCTTGGGTTGAGGCAGAATAAACTATTCCTTTCTTCAGGAATACACTCCCAAAACAGAAAGCAAAGTTCAGTTTCTTGCATCTAGAAATGATCCCATTTCATTACCCAGAGGAATTATTTAAGTGGCTCTCTTTGTGCAATATTCCAGATTTACATTCAAGGTGTTGGGCAGATACCCGTGCAGATTGTTTGGCAATTGAGAGGATGCAGCTAGCAAGTGTCATATGTGTGAAACCAACTGCACATCTGAGTGGTCACACTTTCAATACCACTAACCAAATTTCTTCAGGCCTTATGCCTTAGTCAGTTCTGGGGTGGTATTATTCACTTGTGCCACACTTCACCTGAATCTTGTGGTGCACAGCCCCAAGGATCTATGGATCTTACCCCCACCAACTTAGACAACTGGATATCTTCTCTGCAGGCAAGCAATATATAGAAATTCAAAAACATCAGCTAAAATTTAATTATTTCTGAATATCAGGGAAAAAAAATCAGTAAAATGATTAATTTTAAATAGCAGTCTGCAGATATGCCTTGTTGTCATCTCACAATTTGCAATGGTAATCTTGTCCACTTAACCTATGGTCAAGTGCTCTGATAGGATTTCTTGCTCTGGGAGTCCTCCACAGACCAACTTCCCCTGTCCTGAGAGTCTTTTGTGTTTCTGGAAGTTAAAATTTTCTGATTCAAATATTGTGGAAATCAGTCTGGGAGGGGGCAAAATCAAAGCTGAGAATTTGGTATTGTCCATTAGCAATTCCTAAGCACCATTTAAATATTTATTACTCACCTTGCACTCTAATTTTCTTCCCTGTCCATTTTTCTGGACAAATTCTTTTTGAATTACACCAGTACACAACAGAGGAAATACCACATATGTCAACCTGACATGCAATAACAGTGAAAACTATAGTATGGCAGCTCCAAATCCATCAAAACAAATACTAGAGGTAGCAAAAGTGTGGTAACAGCACTGGAAGCCATCTCTTAAAAATGCTTTTAAAATTTACAAGATGATAATCATTTTTCTTATCAAGAGTCAAGGAAGTGTAAGTAATATTTGAGTAATAAACTGCAAATGGAACTGAGAAATGACATCCTTATTGGTGAGAGAAAGCATTTGACTGGAAAGATGCAGTGCCACAAGCTGAGCATAAACCAAGTCTGAAGGTGACCAAAGCTTGACCTTGGGCTTACCCACATGCAATGGGATTCTTCTTTCAGGACTCCCTGCCTGAGTTTGGTTCATCTCCAGCTGTCCTTCTGAAGGTACTGTTGCACTTGCCTCCTCCAGATGCCTTTGGGCTCCCTACTAGCAAACATTAATACCTAAAAAGAGAGGAAAATTATCTCAGACACTGGAAATTTCTTTTAGTGAGGAAGCACAGACATCCATTATGGTTTTTCCTTTTTGCAGTTTGATGGAGGTGGGAATTTTTTATTGAAATCAGGGAAGTGTGTCCTGACCCTGTCTATCAATAAAGCTTCCAAAGCAGCTCCCCAGAGTACATATGCTATTAAGAAGAAAAAAAAACAAACAAGCAAACAAAACAAGTGGAAGTTAAAATAAAAATGTGGTATTTGCAGGAAGTGCTGCAGATTTATTTTTTTTCTTCCAGAAAACACAGTAGAATTTATTATTGGAGAACAAGGATTTGGCACAATTTCTGAAACAAGTTGATTGTGGCAGAGAAAACAGGGTGCACAAGCAATTATGGCTAGGAGAGAGTACATTTTGGTGTCCCTTGGGTGCATAGGGTGCCCAGCTGCTGTGATGACCAGAAAGGGAAGAGAAAATGTGCAAGACTACCCCAGCAGACTGACTGAGCCACCCTAAGGAACTCAGCTGAGCAGAAGCTGCACCCCAACCATGTTCTTTGGGGCTGTCTCTGGGGCTTTGGCTCAGCTGTGGGGTGGGCTGCTCAGGGGTCTTTGCCAGGAGAAGGGAAGGGGTGGGAGTGACAGTGCTGGTGAAAGGTGTTTCAGAGGGGAAAAACCAACAAAATGAGAGATGCTTCCAACTCAGGCTGCGGCTACTAAGGGCACATGGCACACAGAGTAATTTAGGTTGGACAGGATTTCTGGAGGCCAGCTAGTCTAAGCCCCTAAAAACTACAAACCTCAGAGTGGGACCACCTCACAGCTCAGCACTGCTCTGACACACTGTGTACAATCATGTCTCTCATGGAAAAAAAACAGCTCAGTTAACTCTGTTGCCAAGACTGATGCTCATTTAAAGCCAGAAGTGTGGCTGAAGGGCTGGAAATGCTGAGGGTGACCTCCACAGCAGCTGTCATAGGCAGGTAGCAGTGCTTCAGAAACACGGATGAAAGCTATAAAATACAGGAGCTGCATCATCTTTATTTCTGGTAATGGCTTCTTGTTAGTATGTGAACACTGCTATTACCACTCAAACTACCAATCAGGTTGAAGGCTGTATTCAATTTTAATATTTAGAGATAATTAACAGGAAAAAACAGATGGATGGTTAATTTCCATGCTTTCCTGTTAAATAAAGGCTCACCATTCACTGCCAGCTGACTACTGATTTTCTAATTAAGTCATTAGCTAAACACAGAGAATGTTTTCCAACAAATGCCACTAGACTGATGAAGATGTATGTTTTCCTCATGCTCAGAGTCAAAGTCAGGAACAATATAAAAAATTGGCTACTTAAAACAACTCAACTTGATCAGAAATTACCAGTCTTCTCATGAAAATAAAAACTTTTGCTAGTCTGACACCACAGTTTGTCAACATCATATTTTTTTCTATGTTAAGTTTTTGCTGCTTTTACAATGGGTTTGGAGACATTTCTTGATTTGTCCATGGCAACTCCCCATTAACACCTATGAATCAGGTGTTAATTCTAAATCAGGCCCACCCACACCATGTTCTGCAATACAAGGTCTTCCCAACAAGCTCTTAGTGATTTATTCAAGACCTACAGACTATCTTCCTTAACCTCTCTAAACCATCCTGCAACTCCAAGCCTTATTTTCTTTTTTTTTTTTTTTTTTGCACAGTTGTCTTGCTTTACAACCCTAACTCCCTGCCTGTCCTGCCTTTGGGTTCTGACTCTGTCTAATCACTAAATTTATTTTGGTCCTACTAGAGCAAGCCCCTGCTCTCTCCCCTTCTCTCAGCAGTTATCAGAATTCCCATGATTGTGTCTGTTCAAGTCTGCAAGATTTTACTCTATCTTACATGTATCCAAGGCCAGATCCAGGTTTTTCCTCTCTGTAAGCAGCCAGTGCTTTAGAGTGAGTTCATACATCCCTGAAGATTGCACCAGTCAACAAGCTATCCTCCCCAAAAGAGAGACTCTTAAAATGCTATTTTACCTATTTTTTTATCTTCTTGTCTTTCTTCTGTACTCTCTCCTTTTGTTCCCTTTCTTCCACATCAAAATTGGCCCTCGTATTATTATTTTATGGACCTGTATCTTTGTTTTTAGGGACCTGTCCCTGAACAGGTTACTCAGGTTTCATTCAAGTCCTGCTCTTCTGCCTGTGCCAACCACATCTCCCCTCTGCAAGCTTTGTCCTCACCACCTCCATGATCTTTGCACATCTCTCCTGTTCCTGGCAGCTGATGCTTTTTTTCCTTCTCAAAACCACTTCTGATATGGTAAAACTCCTGAAAGAAAAGCAGTCACTGTGGGCAGTGGAGGAATTTGTGTGTGTGTATTGTCTGTCTTCTTTTCTCCACCCTTCCCATACAGATCACATCCTCTTCTGAGGTGAGCTATCTCTCTCTAGTGCACAGCATATGTAGACACAGAAAAAACACATTAAGAGTTGCATATGCCCTAAGCCACTTGGATTTGGCTCATGCACAGTACTTTAAAGTTTTGAGTTCCTCATCACAATGATGTATCAAGTTGTTCACAACATGAGATTGATTTTGTTGATCTTCCTGTCTGGAGAAAGATGATGGGATTGAACTTCCCAAAAGGTTTAAAATAAAGCCCCTGCCTCACCAACTTTATATAAAAGACTGTCACTATTCAGACTTCACAACCGTGCACCTGAGCTGTCTAGTTTTCTATAGTTATTATTTCTTTGTCCTTTGCATGTGTGAGGAAGGAACAAAAGAAACAAACAAAAAAAACCACACACAAAAACAAAACCAAATAAACCCAAACAACCAAAAAAAACAACTTAAAAACATTGGGTTTATCCAAGACAAGATATTAAAAGAACAAAGGAATCTTTTCTAAGGACTTTATTTCTACTCCTCTGTTTTGAATTCCAGTTATCAAAAAGTAAAGAGCATTAGAGTGTTGAGGGGAAACACAAGCTTCCGTCTTAAGTGCAGAGATAGTCCTTGTGCCTGGGCATTGTTTAACTATTGCAAATATCAATAAGAGACAAGCTGGTTTATGTTCATCCTTTACACACCCAAATGATTTCTATGAAGAATTATCTCAAATTGTTTATTGCTTAAGTAGACACAGTAAATCTTGTGATATCTTTTATTGTTCAAGTAGTATTTCATGGACTCCTATACAATATATAGCCACCCTTTCTAATTGCTATCTGTTTTTCACTTGGGACCAACATTTTTTTTTTTTAAATTATCTGACTTTGGATAAATTCCAGGTTTGTCAGCTGTAAAATTATTCTTCAGCATTCTCTATTTTACTCTATGCACATTTGCAAACATTGCTCCCTTCCTCTCTTACACTGCCAGCGGATCTTTACCTTTTCATTAAGTCCATGCAGGTGATCACTTATAGATGATGTTATATGATTAAATTACTCCTTCCTACTCAGTTAATTTCTATGCTTCTATGAATCAGTACTTAAATATAAATTTTTGATGTTTCTGCTGTGAGCAGAAGATGTAACCACAATTGAGCTGTGTGAAAAAAAAACACAATTAGAAAATTAGATGAACATCTCAAAGACCTAAGGGAGAGAGACTGATTTCAACTTTTTACTTTCTTAATCGCTTTTCTTTCCTGCTCATTTCACTATTTCCTGGTCTGTGAATCCTGTTCATTAATTTTTTCCCCCTGTTTATCTTTCTCTCCTTCTTGTGCTTGGGAGCCTTCCCCAGCACCACAGTGGCATCTAGTAACCTGTAGCAAGAAGCAAGCCACATTGTGCTATGTTGATCACAACACCTAAGCATCTGCTCTTGGTATGAGGAAATCAGGTTGCAGGCTTTGTGCCATGACACTGTTGTGCACAGCCTCTCTACTTCAGCTCTACCACAGTTTTACTGTAAACCATACTCCTAATGTGCGTCGAGATTCTTCCAAGTGAAAGATGCTTGTATTAAACCATAGTCTCTTCCCATGTGTCACAATTTTTGAAGATATCTTTTTAATAATTCCCCCTCTCTTCTCCTCACCCATGGGACTTCAATCAATAAAAACTAAAGCCACAGCTAGCATGGTTTCCAGATGCAGTAAGTGGTGCTGGAAATGCCCACTCCACTCCTCCCACTGCCGCTCATATTTTACCGTCTTCCAGTTGCTTCCACTGCATACTTAAAACACATTAACATATAGAGCAGCTTTCTGAAGTTTTTGTGGGTTAATTTCCTGCATGACAAGTTCTGAGCCTCATTTCTACCTAGTGAGAGATCCCCTTGTCACTGGGGTACTCAAATCTTCTAATGTACTGCATCTCCCATATTCATTTTGTACACTGCATGACTGCAAATGGCACACATTTCTACGAGGTGAGGCATAAAGCACTGTCTCCTTGCAACTACATTTTATAAAAGACATGTTTTGTCAATTTAAAAACAAAACTTTTGGGAAGAGGGGGGACAGAATCCCTATTCCTTTGTAAATTGTTTTGCGCACAATTTGAAATTACTTCTGGGTATTAATTTTGAAAGAGCACTAAGAAACAAAATATAAAATCACATGTGCATGCCTGAACAACTTACAACAAGCAGAATGACCCTTCAGTGGATTGTACAATAAAAAATTGTTTCTCTCCAAAGCTTTCTACAGCAACCTTTCCAAGGGAATAGAAAGTTCCATACAAATGACTTTCACCTTTGTAATGCCACTAGAAATATTATCTCAGTCCTTTATAGGAGGAACAGTCTGCCAAGCTGCTGGACTGCTGGGTTAAGCCTCCACAAGCTTATTTCTTCAATAAATAAAAAATGAGGCTAACATCTCCAGCTTGAGGGCTTTAAATTGAACTGACCACTAAAATAAAGTCTATCAGCTAGAGATTTTCCTTTTGTCCATACATATTTCAGTGCAATTCCTCATTTTTTTATTGCCAAGCCTGCATATGAGAAATTAAAATAATCACTTTTAAAATTCAAAATAATAAGAAAATTCTCTCTTATTTTTCCAATTTCTGTATTATGACTGGACAATCATTTTGAAGCTGGCAGAAAGAAAAAAATTAATCCAATTAGATCCACAAAAGTTAATCTAGGATTGCAATATTAAGCATGGTTGTCTTGGTCTGCTGCTTGCATATACACACAAGTCACAGATCAAAATCCTTTAATTTTTCAGTACAGCAGTTTCACTACTTGCTGAAAAGCAGGTTATCTGAGGTTTTAATTAAGACCAGTAGGAGGCTGTGCCCTTTCCTACCATGCATGCAGAGCCCACAGGCAGGAAAGGGACTGAGACCTGGGGTTTTATGGCTGGCAGAGACTGTGCACTGGGGACATGGTGTCACTGCTGTTCCCTGCCTTCCTCAGAGTCCAGTCTTCCCCCACACAAACCATGGCTTACACCTTCACCCAGAGGACTCAGGGCACCTCTGATCAAATAAAAATGAGGAGTGTGAAGGACTGACCGACACTTGCTCCTGGGCTGTGCACTAAGTATTTGGCTGGAATTGTGCTCCCCAGTATCATCAAACCAGCAGGCATGTGACAGAGCAGGACAGGCATCTGGGCAGTGACAGACTGCAAATAAGCCACCTGCACAACCACCACACCCTGGGCACCTCTCAGCAAGGCACTGTCCCTCTCCCTGCAGCATGGTCCAGCACACCAAATGTACTCCACACCTGCAGCTCAGTTCAGACCTGCAGCAGGGACTCCCAGGAGAGCAGACCTGCCTGGAGCAAGCCCATTCTGCCACATTCATCAAGCCCTTCTGGCACATTGCAGCAAGGCACACAGCAGCCTGGGCTGAGCATCGTCCCTCGGTGGGGTTGTGCTTGTGTGTCAGCCTTGCAAAAGCTTGGGCTGCAGCATCCTGACCAACAGCACCCCAGTTAATGCAGAAAGGACACATCACGCGTTACAGGGATGCCTTCACCTTGCTCATCTCAGCTGCTTTCTGCTGCCAAGCCCTTCTTTGTATGGCAGGCAGGCACACACCCCTATGGCAACAACAGACCAACTCAGGAGTAGAACAGTCACACTAGGGACAGTTTCTAAATCTCCCCATTCCCTAAAGCAGACTAACAAGTTCTGACAGTCTATAATTAAAACAGTCCCAAGCAGAAGATTCAACCCTCCTGTAAAAGGAAGCCTTGCTGTCCTCCACATCCAGAGGTCCTGGAAACAAGCCATGTGTCTCCTACAGACACTGCAGTGGCTGCTCTGGCTGACAACAGTGTCACTGGGACCAAACCTAGCTCCCCCACAAAGACAGCCAAGGCACACAGAGACACTGAGACAACTGAAAGATTGTGTGGGCAAAACCAAGGGAAGGGCTGATAAAGCCCAGCATCCAGTGACAGCATTAACCCCTAAGCTCCACGGCTGGAATTCCTGACACCTCCCACAGCAGCCACCAGTGTTCCCAACAGCAGCCACTACCAGTCTTTAAGAGCCTGTCGAGGTGACAGCAACTTCTCAGTTCAGTGCCCAGCTTGAACAGCTGAGGAAATACAGTGGAAGACACCAAATGCCCTTTTTCTTGCCCCAGGCTGGGGAAAAAGCTGCTGCCACTGCAGCCCCAGAGCAACAACAAACTTGTGGCTTTGCTGCTCTCTACCCTCAGGATGGGCACAATTATGGATTAAGACAGTTTTGATCCCCAAAACTGAGAGCTTAGATCACCCTTAAATGTGCCATGTGGCAACCACCAAGGGCAGCCTTGGCACTCAGCAGCAGTCAGGTGTGTAAAAGCTCGTGGGGCACAGAGAGCACTGAGCAGCTCCTGCTGACTCTCCTGGCTAATTGACATCCTTTCACCTCCTTCCACATCTAAATTTGTTCCTTTTCTTCTCCCTCTTTTGAAAATCAGTCATTATTGATGCTGATAGTCAGCACAGTCTGACATTGACACATAAGTCTGACAGTCTTAATATCAAACCCCTCAAGGTTTGAATCAAACTTTGCAATTTTTTTTAAGTACCAATAGTGGGGCAGTTGTGATTAAGCAACTGCATTGTAAACATTGTAGTGCTTGGCTAGTCTTTTGTTTTAAGGAAGAGGGAAGACAATCCCAAGATGAATGGGCTGTCAGTCTGGGAGCCACCAGGAATGAAGTCAGCACTAACTGGGGGAAAGGTAATTCTGGCAGTGGGAGATTGCAATCCCTGACTGATTGACCACCTACTCAAAACAGACCCCAGACTCAAATGGAGAGGAAAACTGCACACGCAGGATAATTAGCATGTGAAACAAGAGATTTAACTAGCAAAGAGGAATTTGAGTATTAATTTTAAAAAATGTGTAATCTGTAACCAATGAATGCTGATGCCTTTGTTATTAAAATGTAACAGTGTAAAGTTTTGATGTCCAGTGAGCCAGCTTTTTGTGGGTTAGCACTAGCTCCCTACTTTGCACAAACTAGAATAAAAAATGGAAATACCTCACCTCCGTGTGTGAATTGGTGCCGTGCATCAGGTAACGAGCCTACATTTGGGACAACAGTCTGACACTGACACCCCAAATCAGTGGTAATTACTAACAGCACACAAAGTGTAGAGGTCGTCTGGGCCAGCTGCACTCCCTTTGGAGATTATAGTTATTTCCATACTAAAGAAACAGCTTGTAAGGTATCTTCTAAAGGACGATGCTTTTGAGAGGACAAAGTACTATGAAGTTCTGGAGTATGGTGGTCTGTTTGTCATGTTTATGTTTTATATATTGCACACCCATACAATTGTGGAAACTGGATCCAAAGTCAAAAAGGTCAGTGTTAGACCTAGTACTGTCCTCAACTACCTTTGAATGAGTCTCTTTGTGTGCAAAATTTGGAGCTATTTTTGAAGGCTGTTTGAAAACTTGCCTTATAATCTGCGTTTTGGAGTTACAATAACCAGTAATGTCTGGATGCTGATTACCTTAGATGAGTGGCTTTTTCGTGGTCCTCTCTATTTTCTCCCTCTTCCCCACATTCCCCCATTATACTGTTGGATTAATATTTTACTGGGAACCATTGTCTTCAATCCAGTGGGTCAGTTTGACTTTGGCAGAAGCAAAGAGATTATAATGTGCGTTCCTCAAACTTTAACCAAAAGCCACAACAAACCTGAGAAGCAGGACGTTAAACAGCAGCAGAGGTAGAGTATACCTTGGATGAGGGCTGATGTGCTCTCTGATATGCTGCTTACATGTCCACACTGTATTTCTCAACAATTTTGTATCTCTGCAAGGCACTCTGCACTTGGTGGCACTCTGAGATCAGCCCTTCTGTCATCATAATGACAGGGGAAAATGTCAAGCAAACTGAAGAAGTGACAAGTGAAATGTATTATGCTTTCAAATATACATATATGCACCATGAGGGACAGAAGTGCCATCACCAGCATGAAACCCACAGGCTGCTGTCATCCAAGCTAAAAGGAGTGCTTTCCTAATAAAAAGTCTTGCCTCCCTGGCAGGCTGGCAGCTGGAGGCAGAGCAAATGTCATCCCCCACACAGACCCTTAGTGCAGGAGGCAGGGAGGGCTGTCCAGCCCTGGTATTGGGCTGTCAGGGAACAGACTCACACTGCACTGCTACCCCTACAGCACTCACCAGGGATGCTCTGATTCAATAATGACACCGCTCAAGTCTGAATTTAATTCACAGTTGCTGAGTATTGTCTTCCTCTGCACAGGAGAGTGATTGCAGGGTGGAGATAACATGTTGCAGGGAAAACAAAGGTATGGAAGTGAACCTCCTGCCTGTCCCACATTCATTCAGCTGCAATGGACTTTGCCATGGGGCTGTGGATCCCAAGGAAGTTGGATAGAGTCTATTCATCCTGTTGTTTCATGTGCTATAAGCTAGAGAAAAAGAACTTTAACCTATACTGAGTTTGAATTTGTTTCCTCCATTGCAGCTGACATCACTTTTTTTTAACAGCATCACTGAAGAGTTTGATTTGAAGAGGTAGCCAGCGACCAACCCCACCAGGCACAGTCCCTGGGTTCAAAAGCACAGCTGCCAGCCCCCAGTGCACAGGTGACATGGATGTCACCTCTCTGAGCTGGGGCAGGCAATGGGAAGGCAGCAGCTTCATGCCTGGCACTCACACCTGAAATTCCATTTCTCAGAATGGCCATGAGACAGTCATCTTCAGAAATGCCCCTAAGTTACTAGTGTATTAAGCTAACTAGTAAGTTCTGGTTTTTATTAGGAGGGTGTATTTCACAAACAGGCTTCAAACCTCATTTGTTAGATATGTAACTTGCCAATATGTTATCGAATATGAACATGCATAAGCCTAAAAATCAAACAGATCCCAAAAATCATTATTTTTAAAGGGAATTTTGAACTAAGTAGAAGGAAACAGCCAGGGGTGCTCCAGAGATTAATCTTTCCCACAGGCTTTCACTTAGGTTGATGAATGCCTCCATGCTCTATTGTTCCCTGCTACTTTACACTGAACACTTTCCAATGGTAGTTTTCTGGCTTTCAACCAACTTAAAACACAAGTTGTTTCTACAGCTCATCAGGTCTGTATGACACAGTTCTTCACATAAGTCTTTCCATTTTTCCTGGTAACCCACAATTTCCTGATCTTTTTAACCTATCTATCATTATATGTAAGGTGATTGACAAGTAAGCATCTTGAGAAGCTATGTTAATTGAAAGCAAAAATCAAATGCTTCCATGGATGTAAGACCACTCTTTGGCTCTAAAGCAGCTTTTCCACTTATCTTTCAAATTCTTGCCAATGTAATTGCTACATTTTGCCTTACAAGAAGCTAATTTTCTTGCTAGCACAGGAAATGTAGTACTTGGCTTTCTTGGGATTCAAAGCTTTTTGGTGTCCAATTCATGAATGTTTTGTTTTCCAAAGGCAAAAAAGAAAGTCATGATCATTTCACTTACCCTTCTGCCTAAAAAGAAGAAAGCTCAGTTGCTCTTTGCCAGTGATACAAAATGTATGGAAATTCCAAATTGTCAAGGCTGCATCGTACCCCCAGCTTAATGAGGCTGAAATTGGGAGCATAAGAGGGATATCAGAGATTGTCTGGAATAGAGACAGATGGGACAGGATATGGCTGCTTATGAAAACACAAAATTTAAATGTATAGGAACACCTATATGTGTGCTGGGTTTGTCTGCTCCCTTTATATCCAAGAGGGATTTGTCCAACACAACCTTTGGAATCAGGGGCTGTGATTCACTTCATCCTGGAAGACACACCTGCACCCAGGCATGACACAAGCCTCACAGACCTGCAGAGCAACAGCAGGATCCTTTAGGGCACCCCAGGCGTCCCTAGATGCCTACCTGTGGGCAGTGGAGCTAAGCCCTAGATTTTCAATGTCTCCAAAGGGAGCTTGGACTCCTGTAGGCAACTGCACATCAGCTACACTTGAACGCTGAAACATGGTCATGCAAGAATAAGTTTTCTACTTTGACCTTTTAAAAACAAAGTCTTTTAAAATACCCCATGCTCGCCACTCAAATCCCGTTTCTTAGGGATAGTTATCTTCTTTTTCCAGCTAAGCACTTGCTTTGGTCTGTCTTTGAATCACCAAAAAGAATTTTCTAATGTACATTTTAAAGTTTGTCATGTGTAGATCAACAGAGTGCTAGAAACAGCAAGGCTATCCAAGGAAATAAATGTGAAAAAATATGTTTAGATGAAGGAAAGAGCCATGTTTTTGTAATGAATACATGAACATGCTAAAGAAAAGGGATGCAAACAAGGCCAGTCGTCCAGGTCACTTAATTCCAAAACCTGGAGATAAGAATAAGTTTCTGCACACACACACACAAAAGGAGAGGCTTAAAAATAATTGTGGAAAGATAAGACAGTACAGCTTCTCTGCTCACAAGGTCCTGTGATACCTGTGGGGCTGTGTTAACACAGTTCTTATTGAGGGTGGGTTTTTTTATCTGATAGTGTATCTGTGTTATTGACATTTTTGTTAATGATCTCTTGGTCCATAGGCAGAGGCAGGAAATGCAAACACGGTGGAAGCTCCTTGTCTTGAATCTGTGTATGAGCTCCACAGGAGCCCTCCAGGGCAGCCCAGTTTCCACAGCTGCACGAGAGAGAAGCACCAGTGCTTTGGGGACCAGCATGGATTAGGGATTTGTCTCCAGGTCCATGGCTTCACCTGGCTCTGTCAGGTCTTCAGGACTGCATCGACACTGATGTGGTCATGAATGCATGATATGATCATGCACTTCCACAGACAGGGTAATCAGTCACAGAAGCACCCCCACAGATGTTTCTAACATTCCAGTTAGTTCCCATCCTTGTCTCATCTCCAGTCAGAGGCTTGTGCCTACCCACAGAATCCTGATCCTGCTGTGTTGGCCTCCCCACCTGCTCAAAAAGGGAGAGAAAAGGAGCAGGTGATCCTTGCATACCCCAGGCACAGGGGCATGCCACAATTCTGTGTCATCTGCACTGCAGATATCGTAGGGCTATTTTAGGAGCTGGAGCCCCAGCACCAGCACACTTCTGGTGACACTTCTGGTGTCTTTCACACACTAGAAGTACAGTCCATTGATGAGAGCTGTCGCCATCAATTGTAAATCTACTATGTCCTGACCACTGTGGGCAACACAAGCACCCTGTTGGGACCACCCTGTACTCCTGATTCAGGAGAGTGCCAGTCTGCTCACCTGAAGATGTGGATCTTCACGGTCCTGGGCTCAGAGCAGAGTAGCCAGGAGCTTTGGAGTGGCAGTTCACCAATGCCCAGCCTCAACCCCCATACAGATACAGGAAACTGCTTTCTTCTGAAAGCTCACATCAGTAACCTCTCCCCACTGCCCCATGTAGGTGCTGACCATCAGCATCCTTACCACAGCAGCTACAAGTCATGCTGTCATCTGCTGCCTCTGCAGCTCACTCCCCCTATCCCAGCCCAGGTCCCACCACCCCTTCCCAGGTAAGCAGTATGTCTGACTGTTTTGGAGCTGATGGGGCTGGACATCCCTCCAAGTGAAGCAGTGGTTATCACAATCACAATTTCTTCTTAGACTGAGGCCTCATCAGTCACTGCCAAATTCACTCACAAAATCTTTCACAGATACAGTGCTGGCATACTCTGGAACCCCGTTCTTCCTCCAACAATGTACCTATAGTGACACCTAGGGTGTACTTATGATGACACTTGCCGATTTTACCACCACTTCTGTCATCCCAGCAATCCTCGTGTTCCCTGGGAGACCAGCCTTGTTGTCATTTCCCAGCTGATGCTGTCAAGCACAGATTTTGGTGGCCAAAGGCCATCTGGCACTAACTACAAAACCACAGGATACTGAGGAGGCTGCCTAGATCACTGTGACCAGACTGCAGCACGCACACCATGGGAAACCGTGGGGAGCAGATGCTGAGTGGGTGGAAGCTGACTGGGTATAGGGAACAGTACTTGTCCAGCCAGCTGACCACCCTGGACACAGCTTTGGTCCAGGTGGCTTCTGTAAAAGTTATACATCATGTCACCTTAGGCTCTGTTCAAAAATTTAGAGAGAGAAGGAGAAACAGCAAGGGAAGCACAGGAAGCATGCAGGGAAGAGGCATCATGCACCAGCAGTATCAGGAAGATGCTGTAATTCTCACAGGTCCCCTCAGGTCCTGAATCAAGAGTAACTCACACCTGAAAAATAACCAACCCTCCCCTCTCCTGCTCAGTTCTTTAAAAACTGTAGTGCTGTATGAGCCAGTCTGCAATATTAGAAGCAGCAAGTATTACATTCAGACTTTTTAGAATAGGCTTCCTAAATAGATTCCTCCATCTCTTGCTTCATTTCAGGATATTAACTTCAATTAAATGTGAAGCATTAAACTCATATCTGTTAGGCTGTCTATTTGTAATCACAGTGGTCCAATAGCCTGACAAACACATTGGTGTGGTGTTTATTCCAACAGACTTGTCTGAATTAGATAATCCATCTCAGAAGGAGCAGATCATAAGGCTGGAAGGGGCCTCATCCGTTCCCTAGCTTCAAGGCAGGGTCACCCACAGCTGTGTCACTTCTGACAAATATTTTTTAAATCTGATCTCAGAGTTCTCCAGTGATGGAGATACCTCATCTTCCTCAGACAGCCAATTTCACTGCTTCATTTCCTTCAGCAACAGAAGGCTTTATTCACTGTCTAACCTGAATCTCCTCATTTGCTACAACTGGCATCCTATCTAACACCAACAAAGAAAAAAAAATTCCCTATTCTTTGCAACAGCCTCTAAACCCTTACCATCTGACAAATCTTCCTTCATATTTGGGTATGTCTTGCCCATAAGCAGATTGCAGCTATTTGGACATTACAGTCTGAAAAATTTCCCTCAAAATTTCATGCATTTTAAAAGCTTCCACTGTGCAAACTGCTGCTGTGCTGCATTTGCTTCACAGACCTCCTGAGACCCCTTCTTCTCAGCTCAGCCATGGAAGGAGGCACTAATACTCCAGCCTCTGCTGAGAGTGTTTGCTGACAGCAAACTTCAAATTTGCTTAATATCAATAATTGCTGAGTAAACTTTGGCTGCACAAAAGTATATTGAAAGTGAGCCAGAAGAGTTTCCTGTAGACAGATATTTACTGTTCACTGGAGGAAACCATGCACTGCAAAAGAAGGTATTTAACAGCAGTCTTCACAGTCTCTTCCTATCTGCACCCTCATCCAGGGTTTGCCTCCTGAGATTCTCAGCAATCTCCATCTCCTGACCCACCAGCCTTCTCCTTGAGGCACTACCAACAACCTCATCTTCTTCAGTGTCCTTTTCTCTGTTTCAGGCCCCAGGCAGTGCCACTGCACAGGCCAAACTAGCAAGTTTAGAACTGCCCAGGAGGGCAGATGCTACTCTACCATCATGATATGTAATGGTGGCAGAATTCCCAGGTTCATCTCACCAGTTAGCCAACACTCAGGTGGAATTTATTTCACCTGGTTTTGGCCACCCAGAAAAGAGGCACCTGAGCTACTCACGTGATCTTATTCACAAGACAAGGGCACAAATTACCCCCTGTACAGGGACATGTCTCTCTGTACTGGTTATAGAGGTGATTTTAAAAATCCCCCTCCTAGTGAGAGAAATAGTTTCCTTCATCAGTGCTAAAGTCATTGGACTTCACACAGTTTCTAGCAAACTTCAAACAAGGAACAGTGTTTGAAGAAAATACTACTATCTCACACCTAACAATGGAAAGGGCAAGGTCAGCATCAAAGCCTCACTGCATAGACAATTACTTTTTCTTCAGATGCCTGTTTTTCTGTGGATCTCAGTGCACAGGGAGCCTGAGGCCCATGAATTGCAAGTGAAAAAGATCATCAACTTCACCTCAGGTCAACGGGAATAGAAGACAAGAAACCAGCCTACATTCAGTAAACAGTTCAGAATGACTCGCTTTCTTATTCTTCCTCTGCAGCTGGGTGCCTATTACAAGAAATACTTACAAGTTTGAAATGCCCCACATAGCCTACATTTAACTATCAGAGCACTCTTCAACAACTCTTATTCCTGGAGATAAGTATTATGAGAAACACACAGCTTAAGAAAGGATGTGTTTACCAGAAAAAAAAGAATTTCCTTTAGCAGCAAGAGAAGTCTCTGATGCATACATCTGAGCTCCAGGCTTAACAGCCAATTGTTTTTCATATGCCTCACATATATGCATGAAAAAGTTTCTTTTTGGTGAAGTACATAAGCCCTGCACATAAAATAACCACTTATCTTCAGGTGGCATTCTCAAATATCCCTAGCAGGCACTGACCAGGAAAGGAGAGCACAAGTGACTCCCTGCTCAGCTACCAAATGGGTGGCAATCCAGGAATCCAGCAGCTCTAGGACTAACTGGTAGGACGGTGACAGCCCTTCTCATTTGAGATAGTTGTTAGTTACACAGAGGTGGCTTTGACTAGTTCTTTCCATACTTCTTCAATCAGATGTGCTCAGCCTGACATCAAAATTACATGTTCTTTACCCATTCTTTCAATTATTTTTAGTCTATTCTTGATCACTTCTTCCACTTTCTGACCTTGATGTGGAGAAAAGCAGAGAAAGTGCAAAAGAATCAGGACTGTCCTCCCCCCATAAATATACTTCCTCATGAGGGGAAGAAGAAGGGCAGGCACTGATCTCTTCTCTCTGGTGACCAGTGACAAAGACATGAGGCAATGGCCTAAAGTTGTGTTATGGAGACTCAGGCTGGGTATAATGGAAACGTTTCTTCACCCAGAGGGTGTTTGGGCACCGAACAGGCTCCCCAGAGAAGTGGTCACAGCACCAAGCCTGACAGAGTTCAAGAAGTGTTTGGAGAATGTTCTCAGGTACATGGTGTGACTCTTTGGGATGGTCCTGTACTGGGACAAGAGTCAGCCCTTGATGATTCTTGTGGGTCCCTTCCAAATGAGGATATTCTATGTTTCTGTGTAGCTTCTGATGTTTGATTAGTTTTGATGGCACCTGCTGGCAGACACAGGATATGCCACTGCAAAGCAAAGAGGTGCAGCAGACAGACACAGCCCGTCAACAGGAATATTTGCACCCCCACGACAGAAACCAAAGTAAGACAGAACTGAAAGGATAGGTCCTGGTGAAAATTGTGATGTCTTGTGAGGAAATTATCTCCACCCAGCACCCAGATTTGTTTCTGTGCTGCTGGAAACAAGATTTTAACTGTACTACATGCAAACAGAGAGGAACACTTCAAGCTGCACAACGCTACCCGGAGTCACGAATCTGAGGAGAGGGCGCAGGCTGAAGCCCAGCTGAAAGGCAGAAAACACACCTGTGTGGCAGTAGAATAGCATGAGTCTTGATACAGCTGCACAATGTGTCTGTCAGCTTCTTCAGACATGAGAACCACGGCCTCTATTGTGCAGGACTGACAGAAAAATGCCATGTTTGGCATCAACTGCTAGGACCAGAGACCTGTGCTGCCTGCTGGTATTGCCACCATCCTAAGCAGCAGCGGGACATGTGGCAATGGCTGCAGGGCACTGTCCAGGCAGGCACAAACACCAGGAACATAGTACCTGGGTCAGAATTGACTCAGTGCAGCAGTTGCATTCCTTCCCTGCTTCCTGAATCGCCTCCCTTTACCCTTCTGCTTGGAATCAGTGGCTAACACCGAAACTGGAGTGAGATTCTGAACCCCTTGAACAGCCTGAAGTGAGGAGCCAAGGGAGAAGGTGGAAGGACACAGGCAGCCCTGCCAGTCTCTGCTTGTCTCTCTGCACTTGAGTGCAAGGGTACAAGGAAGGCAGGGAAGCTTAAAAGTATGGTACCACTACGGGCTGTAAAACTAGGAAGCAAAGTTACAAACTATTGCTGTGAAGAATTTAATTACTTTTACACTACATTCCTAAATTTTGAAGCTTGATCTGTGCTTATTTTTCAGCACTTGGAGAGCTGCTATGAATCCTGGTTTCTAAGAACACTTTGCTCCTTGAGAGATGTGGCAGATAAAAGAGAGATGCAATTTGCCTCATCAAGAGAAGTGTATGCAAGATCCTAATGGAAAAGGCATTGGGAATATGTCTGTCAGAGCAAAGAGTAAAGTAACACCAACAGAGCTGAGTGATAGCTCTTTCCTGGGATTAGTGTTCAGTGACAGGCACACTTGGAGTGTGAATCCCAAAATGTATCCCACTGTTGCTGCAATAGTTTCCCTGAAATTTTTACCTAGGGAATTCAGTGGCATTTCTGATCCTATAGTCCCCAAACCATAGCAATCCTCACAAACACGCAAATTGTTTTAAACACTCAGGATGAAATGAAAATTTTTGTGCCTCACTACAGCTAAGGACTGAGTAGCCATTAAGACCAATGCCAAAAGTAACTATAAACAGTGTCTGGGATTCAGGAAATATTTCAGTACTATATTCTAGAAGATCAGGACCTGTACACAAAAAGTACAGACACCCAGCCAACTAACACCACTAATCCTTGCTTCTAGACCCTGAGGTGAGTTCAGCAGCTCCCTGTCCCTCTCCAAACTTTCACTCCAAAACAGGAACCGTACTGGAACAGTCCCAAGTGTTCTCTGTTGAACCAGATCTGGGATTCGTGCTGTATGGCATAGACTGGCACAGTGTCCTGGGTGTGCCAACAGGCCACCAGTATGAATGTCCAAGTGGCTGGAATCTGCCCTAGTACTGTCTGACAGTAGCCAGGGAGAAGGGAATTGTTAGGTGGAAGACCACGAATATCCATTAACCTCTGCACCCCAAATCCTTGCAAGGCAATCCCTGAGGAGTGTGCATGTAGAAGCCTGAGGCTTCAGAACAAGGGTTGACCTTCAGTGTTGAATTGGTGGTTTAACACAGGGAACATAAGTGGTCACACCTTAGGGTGCAGGTGGGGAATCCCACTGGAGGGCAAGAAATCTGGGCAATAATCTCACGGAAAGTAAGAAGGGATTGGTCAGAGACTGTTTTAAATAAAAAAAAAATCCCCAAATGCAATGAATTTTAAAGGAATGAAAATTCAGTTTTGCAGAGACAGAAAAAAGAAGATCCTCTTCCATGTTAGAAGAAATAAGAAAACGAGGATTTGGTAGGGTTTTATTGTTGTTTTAGAGTGGCTTTTTGAAACTTTTTCCTTCTGTTTTTCCAGCCATTTCCTCTTTGTTCATTCTCTGTTGCCATCATTAAATGGCAGTGGAGGGACAAAGCAGAAACTGTGTGAGGAGTGAAAACAGTGAAAATGTGACTTTAAGTTGTGGTTTAAGAACTGAGTCATATAAATATTTGAAGAACTGCACTTATTCTATATGTTTGGGGTTTTTTTAATTTAAAAAAACCTTCAAAATATATTTCCAACTTCCAAATAAACCTGGTGTTTATGTGACAGGCTGAACTGTCTTTGTTGTCATCTGCAGTCTGCTTTTTTTGTAATTGCATAGAATCAAATACTTACTGAATCCACACTATGGGAAAGGCAGAAAGCACTGTCACTTAAGTAACAATGTACTCTTAACAAGGCATATGTTGAAATCTCTGCACGTTAAGTTTCCAAAACACCCAGCTGTTCCAAAGCCCTGCATGGAAATAGTTAACAAAGCTGTCTCCCTCCACGGCAGCTCATATTTTAGCTCTCTTGAGCAAGCAAATCCCAAGAGAAAATTCTGCCTTAAAAAATCATGATGAAGATGAAAAAGTCAGCCCTTGCAGTTGTTTGAAGCTTGAGCTTTAAAGCCAATTATAATACAAATTATAAATACAGTCTATTTCTGTCACACATTTTAAAGAACTGTGAAACGCCAGATGGCTTTTCTGTCGCTGTGCCCTGCCATACAAAAATATATTTTTATGGTTTCTGATCTCACTACAAATAGGGCATGAGAATGATAAGCTGTTAATGTAAAAATAATTTTCCGTGTGAACTTGCCGTGTCTGGAGGCAGTTTCTCAGCAGGCTGGGAGATGCCCTGCTTTTCCACCACTGGATGGCATTCAAGGGCCATAAATACTCGCGCTGGGAACCGCAGCAAAAGAAAATTAATACACAAAGCGTCCAAAGCCTTTGGATTTTTGGTAACGCTTCTGTAATATATTCACGCTTTCAAGGTTCCTAGGAAATAAATCTGGAAAGATAAAAAAAAACAGTTTCGGAGGAGAAAGGAGCTTTCCTCTGAGACGAAACTGAATATGCATGTAGGATGTGAGACTGGAGATCTGAAAGCAGCATTCCAATTAGGAGAATCCAACAGTCATATCTCGGTATCTCAGTCTGCATCAACATTAATACAGGTTGGCAGGAAACAATCCGATGTGCCTTGTGTTTTTCCTACCCAATATGGACCCAACAGGGAGAGAAAAAGTGAGATGTATTAGTTTGACCTTGCGTCTACGCAGACACAACGCCATGGTGGTGCAACACCTGCACACACAAAAAGGTCTTTAAAGCATTTCTGCCTTTGTATTCCCTCTTTAAAGCTCAGCCCCGTCCTAGCACCAGGCAGGGTGATTAAATCCAGCCTATCTCGCAGCTGAGCAGGCCGGGCTGGAGACCCCTGGGGCCGCTTCCCACCTGAGCCGCCCTGCACTTCCAGCCCCTCATTAGGAACAGAGACAGATTGGCATTTCTCAGAGATAAGAGGAGCCCCCCGGGGCTGCAGCAGCGTTTGTGGGGGTGTAGCCGTAAGGGCTGGGTTTGCAGGCAGGCAGGCAGTGCTTTCACAGCCCAGCTGGCGTGCCCGGCAGAGAGGGCTGAGCGCTGGAGCGCACCCGGCTCTCGGCACGCCCCGGGCACGCAGAATTTGCTCAGTTAACACCTTTAGAGGAACAGACAGTTTGCACTTCTGTGGTACAAAGGAAAGTTTGGGAGAGGAGAGATGACAGAGCCGCGGCCTCTGCTATGTAAAGACAGAGTGCTAGCAACAAAAAACTCACCAGGAAAAGCTGTGATATTCTGGGCAGCCAGTGCTGCCGCCAAGTCTGGAGTTTTCGTTATGAAGTCTAGCTATGAATTTTATTCCCTCCTTAATTTTTTAAGTCTGCCTAGTGTTGCTGCCGCTTGCTTAGATTGTGGCTACTGGTGGTGTTTGTGTTTCTCAAGCTGTGCTGTCTGGAGTGCTGGTCACAGTGTTTGTGGTGACGTGCTCAGGACTCCCTGATACAGCTTAGATCCATTTGTGGTATGATGGCAACAGAATATGTTTCCTTCTGGTGAGGATTTAAGTCAGGGGATAGGTGCCTGTAGGTAAAAACTGGGGAGGTCTGAGAATACCTAAGCAAAAATGTGATCTTCTCCAGCTATTATAGGGGGCACTTCACAGCAAAAAGTTGATGTGGCTTAATCTTCCTATTGCAGCGAATGAGTTTGTAGTATTCAAGTATCTCATATAAAATATATATGCTCTATAATAAATTATATAATATTTTATAAACATATAAATATATATGGTGTTATATATTCGTTTATATAACTATTCATATCCCTAGAGATGTGTCCTTTGTCCAGAGAAGATCCCCAGTGGCATGTGGGGTACAGTCCTCACAACAGCCTGGTGGAATCTTCGTACCCAGCTACAGACAGCATTTAGGGGTGCTTGATTGCTGGGTGTCTGGAAGGCTCACGTGGGTCCCTGGATCTGATATGATAACGTGTAATTATCTCTCTAATGTAGCTTACGAAGCCTAAAAAGAAAATAGGAGTTACAACAGTCTTGCCTGCACAACCTTGTTCTCCCAGCCTTGGCACTGTTGTTCAAACCAGGGCTTGAGGGCAGGGAGAGGCTCCCAGGGAGCAATCTTCTGGTCTTCTTTCATAGCAGTCTGCTGAGAAGACTCATATCAGATACAGACCTTGTCCAAACCCTCTTCCTGTCAGGCCTATTTTATCTAAACTGAAGAGGGGGAAGGGGTGGAGTGCTTATCAGTCTTAAATTACTATCAACCATTCACAAGAATTTCTACCTAGCCCATTGAAACGAGCTTTTAAAATAACAGAAGCAGAACAACTTTTTTTCTTCCTGTGGAAGAAAACAGTAACAACGTTTTTGACACTTAGTAGTACCGTGTAATGTAAAACAGAAGAAATAGGAAACATCAAGGGCGGAGTTTTAATTCTAAGTATCAAAACACCGACTGTGAATTGAGTTTTAGGATCTACAAAGCATGGTTCAAATACATAATAATTTCTCAACAGAGATTGTGTATACAACAAAGGTATTGTGCTCTATCTAACACATTCCTCATGTAAGAATCCCAGCATTATCTTTGCCCCACGGCCATTCTCTAATCAAGCAGCTAAAAAGGAACAAATCTTCCCCATTAGCTACACTACCACTCACAGCCATATGGACACCCAGAATCACATCAGCCGCTGAGATCTGTTGTTCATTTCCTTATGCCTGTAGAGCCCTTATACCCATACCAACAACCAGGAACTCAATTCCTTCTTGAGGTGATCTGCAACACAACCTCTGCATGGATCCAGAGCATAACCACTGAACTCATTTGTATTGTCACCAGCTTTTTCTTCCCAAGCACTTCACAGAAATCTATTGCATCCATGGCACCAGCAAACAGTCCCAGGGCTGATGCTGCCCAAGGATGGAGAAAATGAAGAGCACAGAAAGGCAAGTTGTTATAGTAAATAGCGTCACGCTGTCTCTGTGTTTATTACTCTGAACACTCTGCTGGTTTTCAGTCTCCCCACTGCTAGACCACACGTCTAGAGCAAAATTATGTTTTCTCTTCTGCTTGGGACAGAAAGTGTTCAGTAATGCTAAGAAACTAGAAGAGATCTTTATTAGGAATATTCTTGCACTATGAAATCCTGTACCATTGCCCCAGCAATGGTTAATGCCTCATGCCCAAGAAAAGGGAAAAAAAATTAATAAAACCTATCACAAACAAATATTTGATCTGACCAAAAAGCAATAAAAAACCTCATTCCTTCTAATGCCTACAGGGCCAACATCTTGAGCAATGGATTTGTTTATGCTTCTCATTATCTTTGCATTTATGGCTGTAAATGTTACTAATGGCTATGCAATTACCCATCTCTTTCAAACATTAACTTAGAGCTCTTTCAGACTTCTACCTCCAGCTCTGTACTTGGAGACCCCATCAGCTGGAGATGTTTCCCCTGGGCTCTCAGGCAACTGTGCACCCTTATGTCTTCCAAAAATATGTGGCTCAGTGTTTTGCCCTTTTATTTATTTTGTGCCTTTTCAGAATAGCTTTGCTGTTGTATCCTCCTCTGGGAGTATATTTACATGAAAGGAACATTACGAACCACTTAGTATAAAGACTTAAAAGAAGTGAAATGACAAACACATGTAAAAACATAGTTATTCCAAATCAAGCTAACTCAAAAACCTGCAGTGGAAAGAAAAATCATTCTCCCTTCATGCCTTCATCTGGCCTTACCTTACTTAAATTAATAAGTGTACACTCGTGTTAAGGAGTGAGAATAAGGAAAAACATTCTCTATCCCTGTCTGCTGAGGATGACACCTGATGGGCCTTTGCACTCACTAGAGTATCACTATCAAGAAGATGGGCAGAAAATAACGATGGGGAATAAAATGGAAATTAAAAAAACCAACAACAAACAAAAGAGAAATAGAGCATGTTGGCTTTTCCTCTTTGAACACTGATTCCCTTAGCTGTGACTGTGTGGTAGAAGTTACCATGTTCATACAGGCCACCAGTGACTTACTATAGTCATTTCTGGAAGTAGGAACAGGGATAGGAGCTGTGATTGGAGTGGTGGTTTTGTTTCTAGACTGACTCTTTCTCCAGGCTGTCTCCATGCAGAGCTGTAGGAAGCTCAAACCTTACTGTTGCTGAGCCAAACTATAGGCTTGCTCCAAAAGAAAATACCCTATCAAAATTTTCAAGAAATGAAAACTGACTCTGCTGTAAAGAGGCCTGACTCCAAACCCTGCAGCAAGGTAAAGGCAGTCTTTGCAATCACCAGGGGATTGTTCAATCTCTATCAAACAGCAGCTTGAGACAGCTTCAACTGGGGTTCACTGGTTTTACTATTATAATACTGCAGGAAATGGAGACAAGCCAAAATAATGCCCAAAGAGCGTTTTTAGAGAAGCTTAAGTTGCCACAAAGTTGGAGAAAAAGTTTCTTTTACAAAATAAAAGCTAGTTAAAAGATAGAAAACAAAGGGTAAGGCTAACTTGGACCTTTTACTTTCAAGAATCAGTTTTACTCAACATAATAATCAGAAAACCAGAGAAGGAAGTCCTCTGTGACATTTCCAAATTCAGAGACTGTACTAAACCCTTGTTCAGGCAGCCAACACTTATGCTGATGGTGAAGAACCCCAGAAAGGCCAGACAAACCAAAATGGTCCAACAGGTGTCTGATAAACTTCGGAGCATATAAATATAAGTTAAGGCATTTAGGGAAAAATGAGCCAAACCACAGATGATGCTGAATGCAGAACTGGAAGCAGCATGTCACAAGAAAAGATCTTAATAGTCATTATGTACAAGTCTCTGGTCTTACAAGTCTCTGGGCAGCAATACAAACTAAGACAGTATAATGAAAAAGGGTACCAGAACAAGACAGAAGGCATCATTTTGCTTTGGTATTTCCACATTGGAATACAGGTCAGGGTCTGCTCTCACAGGTCAGGGTCTGCTCTCTGCATCTCAGGAAGGGTGAAGTAGAGTTAAAACAGGTATGAAGAAAACCAACCAAAAAGATCAAGCAGCTGCCTTACAAGGAAAACCCTAAAAATTCTGGGGGTTTTGTGATAGTGGGAACAATGCTAAGAACAGGAACAGTTGAGTATTACAAAATAATTAAGGGAGTATCTAGGAAATTAGTTTAAAATAGAGTAAGTAATTTTTATACTTCTCTAACTTATTGTGGCAGGAAGTTATAAAAGTGTGTCATATCAGCAGGTTCAAACTAGAGTGAATAAACTAATACAAAACAAGTTCATACAAGTCGATACGAAAAGAATAAGGCAGAGGTGTAATCACTAGCAGCTCCCACTAAACCAGTGTGGATATTGGCACATGTGGGAGTGATTCTGTGACACTGTGGGAGTGGCACAAGGGAAAAGAACTGCAAGAAATGGCCAGAGTCTTGTGATCTCATAAACAGCATCTCATACTGCCAGAGTCAGAAACTGAGTGCTTGGGCTAGAAGGATGATTGATTTGACCTAAAAGATGTTTCTTATGCTTTTAGACCATCAAAATTCTGGAGAAAGGCAGATTGTTTTAAAAACAAATTATAAAATCAATAAACCCCAAATTTTCTCATGGAATTAACTGAGCTGAAGTCCTTTCCTAAAGCAAATTTCCTGGGCTTTCCTCAGCCAAAAGAATAGTGGTTTCTCTCATAACCCCAGACCTAGAATGGTTTGGCAGAGCAGTGACTGTTAGATTTACTGCTTATACTTGTGCAGATAAAGAGATGGCATCTTACTCCAACCTGACAGCAGGCTAAGTGCTGGGTTAACATATGTCAGAGACACGGGAAACTGCAGAGCAGCAGGGAAATCCCTTAGATGGTGAAATCCTCCAGACACCTGTTATAACAGACACCTGATTAACTGTTAGTTTTATTTCATCACCAAGTGAGTTTACAAGTTTCCTGGCATCACCGTCAAATCGATCTCTTTTCATGGCAATCTTCATTGATGCCCTTCCCTCCACTGCAAGAGACTCCTGCTATATATGAATATATTTGAGTGAATTCCAAGTTAGCAAGGAACTTTTACCCAACTGTACAAGGAAGACACATAGCCTCTGCTTTTCCAAAACAACCCCTGGGATAACATCTTTTCCTCCTCATCACTATTAAAAAACACTGTTTAGGCAGGGTGAAAGGGAAGGAAAAGAACTGCTCACTTGGAGCTTCTCAGTCTTGCTGGGAGTAAGAGGTCTGGTCTGAAATGTCAATTCATTAAAATCCTTACAGCTCGAGAGCTTTATCTTTCTGCCAAGAAGACACCCTTCCTGCTCTCACCAGCTGTGGACTGGAAATCACAGTACCTAAGAATCATTGATAGGTTTTTCAGCCTGGCACCTGGAAGCAGTGAGGCACTCACACTGTCTGTCTGTCTGTCCACACAGGTGTCTGACAGCTGCTCCTCTGCAAATCTTTAACCCTCTGGTCAGTTTTGAGTATTTTTGGATAAAGGGTAATGACCGCAGCCCTTGGGTCTTAGCAGCTCTGTGAAAATCAACACCTACTAATGGCAAAATATAAAAATTGGGATCTGACCCGAAAGAAGTTGATAGCACCCCTAAGAAAACATGCTGGATGGACAAACAGGGGCCCTGGCTCTGGCTAATGGCTCTGCAGCAGCCCGGGAGGGCACCTGATGGGACCACCAGGCAGGAGGAAGAGGGCTTTGCTGAGGACCTGGAAAAATGGATTTTCAATGAGATGTGGCACAGATAGTCAGGAAATCAAGCTTCACTAGTCTCTCTGCTCACAGAATGAATTTGTTATTAGGACTGTGGTGATGTAAGTTTATATAGGTCACTGTGACAGCAAAAATATATCATTTTTATCTTCAGTCTGCTTCATCTTCAGCATTTTTAAACCACAGGATCAGTCTGACTGATTCATTGTTACTTATTAACCACACTGACAAAGGCTTCATTTTATCTCCATGCACAAATACCCTCTTCCTAAAATACAGACGATATACATTGGCTATCTATGTAAACAAGGGATTAGTTTTTTTCTGATTTTATTACATTGTCTGTCTGCACCCTCTTGAATATATATGACTAACTGAGCCCTTATTTCAGCCATTTTACAATGCAAGGAAACTGTATAGTGCTTTTTTCCTGTTTTTCTTTTTTACTGCAAATATGGTATTTAATCCCTACAAATATGAATCTAGATAGTCTTCCAGTATTCTTATTCATATATTATGGTCAACTCTATCAGCTTCCTAATAACATGTAGCATTGTTTTTCCTAGTCCTGACTGTAAGTGGGCCCACTGATCTATCATTACTACTCTTCCAACCACAGCCTGGATTGGAATATAAACAAACTAATATAAACACAAATATATACAAACACATTCTGACAGCAACAATGACCAAGAAATGCATTTGGATAATGTATGTTAAAGATGTATATGTTGGCTGCTGAATCCTGTGAACTCCAGGACTCAAGGATCTGTCTGGGCTGACTGGTGCAGCCCAGCTGTGGGCACACAGGGTCTCTCCATCCCAGTCTGTTGGACAGAGCTCCTGTCTGTGTGCAGGTTTGTCCAGCAGCAAAGCAGAGCATCTGTCCCAGACAGGCACACAGAGAGCACCAAGGCAACTGCACACAGAGATTCCCCACAGTGCCAGACCACTGCCTTCAGCCACACTTGCATAAAAACCAACAACCCCCACCCTCCTCCTCTCCAACTAATAAGGATTGAAATCCTCTATGAAAATCCTCTGTATGTGTCCTCACTAGTGAGATTCACAAGTGCAGTTACATTCACAGATCCTTAAACATCAGCCCAGCTTGTAAAGCCCTCTAAAACCCATGCCTGGGCTCCTTTATCCAGTAAGTGGGTCTTCTCCTAGTCTTCAGACAGTCCAATTTGAACTTTGCTAGCAAGAAAATATGTGGACCACACACTTGTCTCACAAGCCTCTCCACAGTCATGGATTCCTCGAATTTAGCACAGCTTCTCTTTCCACCCATGCCCAGACCCTGTGCCCACTTATTCAGCATCACCTCAGACCTTGAGTCCTTCCACATTCAGGCTTCCTCCTGCCCATCAATTAGTCCAGCTTAAAATTTGTTGTATAATTACACATACACATGCATACAAGATTAAATTAACTGGGGGAAAGATAAGCATATTTTGTTATTTACATATGCTACTATTTAAACCTCTCCATATAAATATACACCCTGATCCCTCTACTTGCTGACAACTTGACCTACCCACTGTTCCTCCAATTGGCACAATCCTGCTGTCTAGAAGAAAATAATTTCATTCTAGATTATGAGTGTTCTCTTTTAGAATGATAGAATCATTTCAGATGGAATAAACCTCTAAGACCATCTAGTCTAACCATTAACCCAGCCCTGCCAAGTCCTCTACTTAATCATGTCCCTAAATGCCACATTTACACGTCTTTTAAATACCTCCAGGACGACTCCCTGGGCAGCCTGTTCCAGGCTTAACAAGCCTCTCTGTGCAGAAATGTTTCCTAGGATTCAATCCAAACCTCCCCTGCTGCAACTTGAGGCCACTACCGCCTGTCCTATCACCTGTTACTTGGGGAAAGAGACAGACCCTCACCTGTCTACAACCTCTGTTTAGGCAGGTGGGCAGGCTGGTAAGGTCTGCCCTGACCTTTTCATGCTCGCCTCTGGCATGTTGGTCTTCTAGTTGCTGCCACCAAGATCTATGGGTTCTTTCTCCAGTTGCTAGCACTTACCTATTGCAGCACTCACATGTGATACAAAGTTTTGCCCGGTCCCCAAGCACCCACGACACCGACAGCAGGCTCATTCCCCCTTCCCACCGCTTAGGGAGCCAGGATCCCCCCCACTGCTGTGCCCGAGGACCATCCCTAATGGCCCATCAAGCAGTGTCAGAAGGGGTCTGGTCTGCCTTCTTGTTTCCTTTACCACCTGCTGATAAGTTTGTGTACCTGCATGCTTATTCCATTCCTTTTCCTTGTTATGTATTGCTACTTCTAAACTGGAAAGTTAGAGCCAGATAACTTAGAGAGGCCAATGCTCCCCATCCCACACAGCCTCACAATACACATTTTGCAAGCTCTTGGTGCCTGAGGTGGCCTGAGGGGGAGAGGGATCCATGAATTGAGGGGCTCATGACTGAAAAGCTTGGTACAAGCAAGAGGGGAAAAGCCGCTGAAAAAAACGCCAGGCATCCTAGCAGGACACAGAGCTAGAGCATCTCTTTATATTTTCTTTTTCTTTCTTTTTCTTTTTTCTTTTTTCTTTTTTCTTTTTTCTTTTTTCTTTTTTCTTTTTTCTTTTTTCTTTTTTCTTTTCTTTTTTTTTTTTTTTTTTTTTTGAGCATAGGTTTCACTCTAATTTATATTTCTATGGTTTTACAAAGTGAAATATGGAAGTTGATTCAGAAATTCCAAACAAAAGTTTACTGTGCTGAAACTGTGGGCAGCACAAGTAGACAAGCAAGGGCTCAATTCTGCCGGAGGAGATGATTTGAGTAAGATGTTATCCAAGAAGGCTGGCAACACAAAAAGGCACATCGCTCCTGCAAGCGAACCTCAGGGAACATGTTTCCCTGCTCTCCTTTTCAGTCCTGTCAAAGTTATGAGAAAACGCGATACCATTCCCGAAGGTAATCATTCTGCAGCTTCAAATCAGTCCTCTCTCTCATTGCCCAGGAATCTCAGGTAGGACCTGGCTTTCCTGCAAAAGTAGCCACATCAATCACGCTTAATAAAATTGTAGAGCAGCTTGGAATTGTGAGTCAGCCACAGCAGCTGCTCCACACGTATTCCCATAATGTTTGAGTGATGTTCCGGAATGAGAAATTAGACTTCTCATCCTGAAATCCTGTGCTGCTGGTGTTACTAATCTAATCCTAAAGAGCATCCTACTGAACTGTCTCTCCTCTGACCAAAAGTAGCATGGAAGCAAATGAGACTTAGATAAAGCACTAAGGGAAAAGCTTTCCAGAATATTGAAATTTTCCAGAATAGTAAGAATAGTGAAGCAACGAGATCAGTCTCCTTCACAAAATCGGGTTTTTTTCAAGACTAAGTCCGGCAAAACGTCTCCTAGGAATGGCATGATGAAGGCGGTTAAGGGGTTAAGACGTGGAGATCAGGTTAGTAAGGTTTATTGAACATACTCTGAAAAATGCTTCTCTAAGAACCCCATCTCTTCTACATACAAAAAGTCTTTTCTTCTCCACAAAGCCCCATGATTGTATTCTTAGCAAACAGCACTGAATTTGCACTCCAATAGACAGAAGGGTGGGTGATTGGTGGATTTAAATTATTATTAGAAGCCTATCTTCAGCTCCTCAAATTCCCTGTCACAGCTTAGCCCTGGGGTCCGTCTAAACTACTTCAGTCATTTGGCATCGGCACAGGTTTCAGCCACGGCCATGGTCCGGGATAGCCACCCCCGCAGCCTCACTCCAAGAAATCTTCCCTATCCCCACTGGAGTGTCTTCCTGCTATCCTCACAGCTTCAGCTGCAGGGAAATTCCCCACAAACATATCTGAGGCTTTTTGAGTCAGCACATTTAAACTCTTGCAGCCAGTGACAGAAACAACGATTATGTTCTCACACCAAAAATTAGGATGAAAAGCAAGAAAATTGATTCACTTCAGTTCCCATGGGAAGGCTTCAGACCTGTGAGCAGCTCCTCCAGAGCTCCCGGTGCAACCTGCTACAATTAAACAAGATCTTGATACTAATGTCAGGTGTTATGAGTACATATACTGTGGTCCTCTTCTCACCTAACACATTCCCTACCTTTTCCATTTGTATACCCGGGTCTAGCACAAGGCATTTGGGAACTACAGAAGCCTTATGCTACGATGAAGACAAGTAAAAGGTAAGCAGCTTAAACAGCTAATACTGTTGTATGACTATTCCACCATTGCTACATGAAAATGTACAAAAATACTTTATAATGTGTGATTTTGCATCATTTGCCTATCTATATGGTAGGAATATGAAAGATGACACAGAAAGACAGAGTACTGTGCATGGATGATATATTGTTATACTTTCTGCCCATTAGGTAAAATAAAAACTGTAAGAAAAGCAGGAGAAACAATACATTGAATCTTCAAAAAATCTAGTCACTAAGTAGATAAGGGGGAAAATAATTCTTCTTCTGTTCAGTTTCCCACCCCTCTCTTCTTTTTTCCCTCTCTCCCCCATACAAAAAGTCTAGAAATTTCAATTGCATCAGAATCTATTTTTGTCTGTTAAGCTAATAAATCACCATTTTTCCTCAATAAACATTGATGATTTAACTGACAGTTTATTTTAAAAATAGATCAAGCATTTGGTCATATAAGTGGTGTATTTTATCCCTAATGGAAATAATTACACTTACTTAAATGCATGAAGAAGCAAGGAGGAAATAAAATAGCCATCTATCTTATCCAGAGGTCTACCCGGAGTCTTTACCAGAAAACATAAGGTTTTACACTGTGGTGCTATAAAAGCTGAAAAACAAATGTTCCATTCACCGTTGTCCTTGACCATTAACAAAGGGACAAGTTTTAGGATTTATGATAGTAGCAGGTACTGCAGTGACAATCTGTATGGTTCTCTATCTTCACATTGTCCTTAAGGGTAATCTTAAAAAGAAAACACACACATATAACAAGTAATTAGGATTAGCTGCGCAGTAAAAACAACATTTTCAAGTAAAATATGTCTGAAAACTTTTTCTTAACTACAAAGTACACAGGCCCTTTGGGGTACATGTACTAGAATGACCTCCACACCAACCCATGAAGCTGCATCATCGCTGTTTTTGGACCTGTAATGTGAAGGGTTTCAGTAGTGACATGCATAATGACATAATTTGCTGCTCTTTAACTTGGACACTCCTTAAAGCGTCTAATTTTCCAAAAGTGCCAAGTAACAATATATGGAAAATGAGAAAATATCCTTAAAATACATCCCATGGGAATTATAAAAACAAAGGCAACAAACAGAAGAGTCACCTTCATATTTAAGCTCAACCGAATTCTAGCTGCTGCCTCTGGGCAAATATAGCATTGCCAATGTAGAATAAGATCTATGTTCTCCTCAGGTGAAGAGCCAGGATTGATTCAGCATAGTTTAAAGTCAGGTATCTGACTCATCATCACAGCTAGTGGAGACCCAGTGCTCACCAAGCCTCCAGCTGTCACCCTAGAAACACTTTTCATAGAGGTTCTGTGTCTGCCAGCCATACTCATATGACTTCAGTGCCCTAGGGTATTTCAAATGCACCAAATCTGTGAGTGGGTAACTCAGCTGAACCTCTAGCTGACACATTTAATGAGCCTGATTTAGGTCACCATAGGATAGACACCTTAGCTTGTTTCAACTCTCTCACCATTTATTACATAAAATGTAATGTTTCTTCACTTGGACCAGAAGCACTCCCAAAAGAATCAGATTTAGAAGAATCTTTAAAAGAAACTTCCAGATGAATGTTAAATGCTCACCGTACTTGTACACATTTACAGTTTCATCTTGGTTATACTATTAAAAAGTAGAACACCAACTCAATTAATCTAATGAGCGTAGATGGTTTTTTTTTGGTCGATCATTCCCACATATGTAATTGATAGTATTGATCAGACACCTTTCCAGAGAACTCCTGTCTATGCAGGAAAGACACAAGACAATCAACTTATTAAAATCAAATACACACTACATAGCATTTTAGGGGAGGGTGCACATTCAGGAAAGTGGAAAATACTGGGACAAGTCCATCACCAGAGCTGCAGGTGTCATGAGACAAAGCAGTTTCATGGAATTCAGTGGCACTGCACCAATTTCCTCATCCCAGGTGAATATCAGACTTCCTACTAGTTGATGCTTTAATTTCTTCTTAAGAAAAAAAAAAAGGAACAAGCCACAAAGGACATAAATGCCACAGATTCTTCCCTCCAACTTTTCTCCAGTGTTCTCCAGCAAAACCATATTCTTTACTATTCACTGCTTCAGTTTAATATTGCATTCTAAAAGAAGCTTAAGAAGACCTCATTCTCACCCTCACCTTGGTAAAAGCCTTTGCTACGCAGCATGTTGCTTCTGATGTAATGTTCTTTGGAACAAGCATGGTCTTCTTGGACCTCATTGGAGTGGGATAGGCACGGGAGAAACAGCACCCGGTGCACTGGTAAATGGGTGCTCCTGGCTTGGAAAAGAATCTGTTCTCCCCTAGTTTGCACTCAGGGCAACCTGCCATAAAAATATGAGGAAGAGAATTTTACTTGGTTTCCAGCTGTATTTTCATTTTCAAAAAGAAAGGGAAAGTGCAGGCCAAAAAAGGAAGCACAAGCCACATTCTGTTGCTTGATGTCTGCAGAACAGAAAAGCACAGCCACCAAAGTTCTCCTCTTTAGGTTTTTTTCAACTCTGCAACACGCACCAGCTGTAAAACTAGGCTGTGGCTTTCTAGGTAAACCACAAGCACTACTGGATCTTTGGTTTTCTCTTCAATTTTTTTGATAATTGTGAAGGTTTGTTTCTGTCTACAGCACTAGCTATCCCTGGAAAACTTCCTACTAGCTGTAGGAAGCAGCAGGATTTGTAGTGCTTCTTAAACATTGCCTGTTTTCAGGTAAGATTCTGTTATCAAGAGCTTTTTAAATGTTCCGTGGTACCAAGCTTTTTGTACATCGCACTTTTTTTATATTGTATTTGAGGCTAAATAAAATAAAATTCTAATATGTGTCTTTTATAGAATGCGACACCACCAGCATCCCATATTCTGGGATCTGCATAGGAAAATATTCTGCATATTATGAGGAGAAGTTGTGGTTCTGCTGTTCCTAATGTTACATTGTCATTTAAATTCCAGGAGTACAAAAAACCAAACATTTCTGTTCAATAGTGTTTCAAGGATTAAGGTTACCCACATCAACTTAAGGACATGGTCATCTGGGACATCGTTGACCTAGAGAAATTAAATTTAGGGAAGAAATAGGAAGCATGCTCATAGTGAAATTATCTTGATTTATTATACCCTCATTGTCAATAAAGGCAACTGAATGATAAAATTTATGGCCACGTTTATAAAACGTAAAAATTTAATTAATATTCTTTATAATTTTTCTATTTCTGAATGTTGAAAGCAGCTTACCCTGCATGAGAAATTCTTCATCTGGGAAAGTATGAAGAAGATGTAGAAATACAGACAAAATGGTCAACGTGACAGCTGCATACTTCCCATAGCAATCCATGATCTGTCTAGAAATGCAAATATAGACATTTTTGAAGGCTGAGACCAAAGGCAGGATGAAAAGAACATGGTCCCTGCATGACACGGGTTACTAAAGTGGAGAGAAAAAAGTTTATGAGCCAAACTAATATGCAGAGCTTTCCAGTGCAATGAATGAAGGCAGTAGAAAGAAGCATCTTCCTAATTAAGAAAGAAAAAAAAACAGATGAAAGAGAATGATCTGACGCTCAGCTAAGCAGAATGGCTAAGAGGCTGATAATGTGGTAGTTGCCAGGTGGCAAGGCTGAGTGCTGGGTACAAGTAACTTCACCTCCTCACTCCCACCTGCCCAGTGAGTCAGTTCATGCTGGCAGAAAACAGAGGATAAAGGAATTAAAAGCAGCCAATAACGATCGGGAAAAAAAAACATTGGCAACAATTTTGGAAGCACTAGAAATAAGCATTAGAAGGGGTATCCAAAAGCCAGTGTATGCATGTAGCTATGCATACGGGCTCCGTGCAACCTGTGGTTTCCCATCTCTGCTTGGACTTCTGAAAGCTTTGGAAGCATTGAACATGGATGTCAGGCTCCTGAGAAGCAGCTGCCAGCCCTCTGTGGTCTGTTGCTTCAACAAGAGTAAGCTGTGTCTGCAGGAGAAAGGTGGTCCTTCACACTATTTAGATCCACAACCTCTTCTGGTCCTGCCAAACTTTTTGGGAACTGAACTGAGCTCAACAGCATCTACAGAGCCACACAGAGTGGATTGGCTGGATCCCTCCCTCCGGAAAATAAAACACTTTTTTAAAGGTTGTTTTCTGTATATCCTCTTTCCAGTCCCTTAGAAGGAGTGTGACTGCTGGCAGACTTGCCTGCACTGAAACACAATTCCACAGTTCAATGTTAAACTCTGCTCCATCCAAGGGAACATTCCCCAGAGTGCAAGATATCAACTAGAGAGTCTCATGCACCAGCAGAAGACAGACAGATTTTTCCAGATGATCTGTTTCTACATCATCTTGATCCTTTTGATAGCCTAAATGCTTCAATGAATCCAACAAGAGAAGCCAGCCACAGTAATGACACCACAACCCTAGACAGATTATCCTGTTTTCTGTTTTTTGCTGAAGGCACTGTGGCATTCTTCACCCTAATTTTTTCAAGAAGGCATAATGCTATAATTTGGTACATTGTAATGACTCGAGGGAATCCCAGAGGAATGTTTTTTATATTATATTAACCAAAAGGGGAATTGAAATTGCACTTTTGCACTTCCTCTATTGAGTCAGATTGTCAGGCTCATACCAAAACCACCAAAGAGACCTGTCAATAAACCGCAGATGTGATCTTCTCTGCTTTTCCAGAGCAACAGCTGTTTTATTTGATGGTCTTACTTGAATTATCTGACTGTGCCCATGCTGGTCACCCCGTTAATGTTCTCACCACTCATTTCATCTCACCATCAAATCCAAGGAAGTTTCTACTTTGTTCTATTAAATATTATCTTACTTAAGCTACAGGAACAATGAATAATGCGAATTTCAGGAGCTCTTTGGAAAGATGGTAATTTTAAATCTTTACCAGCAGGTAAATTCTCACCTCGTTATTTACAGTATCTTGTCTTTTTCTGTTAAAGACTCTAAAAGATGTGCTAATACCACAGGCTGTGTAATGTTTCATATCTGACAGCAATTGCCACCATTCATCAGGAGAAAAACACAAAGTTACTAATGAAGACGTTTGGGACCTAATCCGAAATCAAAAATTATCAATGTTTAGCTGCAAACTAATTCTAGAGCCTCATTTTCTCTTACAAAGTAAGCTTAACCCTAAGCATTGATATTTTAGTACCAAAGCAACTTTTAATTTAATGATCAAAGCAAAAACTTTGACAGAATGGAAGGAGAAGGAAACTTTTGGAAAAGAAGAGAAAGAGAAAGTCAAAACATATTTGTCCCTCTGTAACAGTAATGAAAAAATAAAAATCTATTACCTCCCTTGTTCGACAAGAATAAATCAGAGAAACTGCAGGATGGTATTTGAAGATGAACTGTCCTTAATGCTTGGAGGTAAGTTCCCAAAACTGATGCATGAAAAAGTTGCATCTTTCTTTTATACCAGTAAAAGCTAGATCATATTCCTCGCCCACATCTAAGCTATTGGATCAACTGTACATTTTCTCTAATGACTGAACATCACTTTATGTAATTAGCAGCCCACCATGTTGATCTTATCTTCAACCTGACTTTCATAAGGATTATTTTTTTTTCCTTATATAATGAAAAAAAGGTCATATTGAGAGCACAAAGTCAGTGATGTATGAGTTTCCTGGGGAACTCAAACACTGAACATCCATTTTTTTGCTGCATTTTTCAGTGAACGGAAGATCATTTTCAAAAAAGAACAAATTACTAATGTTTTCTAACACTTCTTTTTAAACTGAGGGGTGTTATTTTTGAAAAATCATAAAACACAACTATAGAAATGGCATTGTTTTAGCAGAGAATAAAAAAATAGAGCAACGGTGATCGATACAAACATTTAGAAGAAATGATAGTTTGTAAATTCTCCATTTGAATTTAATGTCCAGAAAATGAATGCATGGACAAGCATAGAAATGTGGAAGGATCACCTTTATAAAGGTAAGATTTCTGGCAGGATCTTATCTTGTTTTTAGACTAAAGAATAAAGAAGAGTGCAGCTTAGAGGCTTTCAAGTCCTCAATTTCAAGTGACAGAGTCTGTGTCCATGCCGACTGAATAAGAAGGGTCCTACCCTGCCTTCTGGCACTGAGGCCAAGCGGTCCAGCAGGGCTCGCATCCATTGGATGATTCCCTTCCTCTTCTCCAAGGGGAGGCCAACATTTAAACACCTTTTGGGAACAGCCCCTGGCAATGCAGACAGCCTTGGGTCGGTGCCCAAGACTCTGCTGGGTTTCCAGGTCCTGGAGAGTTGAGGGAGGTTCATTTCAGATGTAAAAAATTCACTGCAGAACTTAAGTGCCTAAACCCTTGTTACTCATTCCGGATTGCCCTTACAGACAGTGGAGAGAAATAGCCCTAAACATCTATTTCAGTACAGATTATGCCACTTTCATCGTGTGTCTATTTTTCATTACTGAGAGCCCAGGGTGGCTACCTTGGACTCCTCACTGTCCTACCCAGAGAGATTTACAAATGTTTTATAGATTTAAAAAAAATCTTAAACTTCCAAAGGCTTTAAATGACCTTTTAAGCCCCTGCTTTGTGTCACACATTGATGGAGATGGGATATTGAAAGAGACCCCCTGCAGCTTTTCTTGTTCCTATGAAAATGAGGCTTTTTTTCCCAAAACAATCACTCTCTTACAAAATGTTTATTGTAGAGTTGGATTTGGTGAATTGCACCTCTGTAGATTTCTGCTCCTCCGTTTTCTTCTCCTCCGTTTTCTTCTCCCTTGCCCTGACTCTTTTTAATAACAGCAACACCCCCAGACTCCATTTGCTATTTCAGACACATTTATCGCAACCTTTATCACCTCTGCATTTACTAACAACCTCATCTGCTTCAAGGTGTCAGACACCTCTTTCTCTTCCATTTGTTCAACTCATCACTGTAACAAAGTTAAAACAATTATCCGACCAGCCTACACCTGGCTTGAAATTGGCTCCCATTTCACAACTGAAGACAGATTTCTGCACCAGTAAGCTTGTCTGGTTTTTTTAAAAATGTGTGCTGGTCTAATAAAAGATTAAAAAAAAAGTCTCTCTCCCCCCACAATTTTTGCTTCATTTGATAACAAAAGCATACAATTGAAATTTGAGAGCTATTGGTAAACATATTTTATTAAGAAGCACTTCCCTGGAAGACAGGAGCTTAATATTTCTTGCATTCAAAGGAAATTGATGAAAATTGCTGAAGTTCATAGAGTGCCTCTGTCTTGCCCATTTCATACTCACCTCAGCTTGCAGTCCTTTAGGAAAGCCAGGATGGCTTGTAATGCTTCACAAAAGCTAGAAAACTGTCTTCATAACAATGAAAATAAATAAACTTTGTATTGTATATTTGATACTTACTTACTATGTATTGTAGCAAATCATCTACCAGTAAAAAGCAAAAGCCATGCAAAACGTTTATTTCATTAGAAGGATTCAAGCATAGTGACAATGTTATCCCCATAGTGAAAAAAAAAAATAAAAGTGCCCACAACATGCTACTCTTCCCCTATCAGAATGTATTAGGAAAAAAATCTTGTGAAGTCAATGGAATTACACTGGTATAAAAGATAGTTTTTAAAAAAGCTCCTATATTTATTAAGAGGATTTCTTACTTTAGCTGCTCCAAATCTCTCCAACTAAAAATACTTGGTCAAATCTGTCTTAATGTGTGACTGAATGAGAAATGAGAGAACGTGGCTCACTGTTTTGGAGGGGGAGAGGGCACCCTCTAGTTTATTAAATCACTTAGTGATACTCTCACAAGTGTTCTTGCCATACTGATATCATGATTTTATGGTCTGTACAAGCATATGGATTAAAATATACATAAATAGGTACCCCAAATTGAACCATCAAATATGCTTAACCAAGTTCAGTATTTTGCCGTTCCGCATTGGAAAAATGCAACAGATTGCTAAAATTTTCAAGTTTCTTCGAGGCCAGTGTGTTCCTAAATTGGATTGGGACTCTATTACAGAACATATGTGACACTAAATATAGCACTTGTTAAGGCTGAAATCAGTGTGAGCTCAGAACCTAAACATTATGGAGTTCCACAACTTTTGTCTGTTTTCTAGGAGCAGAGTCCCTACAGCTCCTTCTCTGGCTTTCTCTGGAAAGGAGAGCTCACGTCTCTTCCCCTGCTCTGCCAGATGCTGTCTCAGGGTATCTGTCCTACTTCCCTACTTAGAGATATCTGCTTATCTGCTGGCTGCTTCCTGACGCTGCCTCTTCCTTGCTAGAGGAAAGCTTTTCTACTCTGCCACTCAGCACTGTCTGCAAAAGACTGGTGAAGGGCTCTCTTGCTTCAGAAAATAAATGCTTCTATTCAAAAATAAGTCCACTCTACCAATAAACAGAAACACATCCTCCAAGTGTGATTACATATAAGCACTATTAAACAGAATCTGCTGATTTTAATACGAGTAATACAAGGTTTACTATACCATACCCCAGCAGAAAAGACAGTAGAGAGCGCACCAAACTTTTGTTTTCAAATTACTGCTGTGTTCATCCCTGCCTTCTTTATTGGTCTTCCTAATCCCTGCAGACAAGCAAATGAGAAGGAAAAGCCTTTAAAAGGAAGTTTTGATAGCATTTTTGGCTAGGATGGACAAGCAGGTTGAGCTTTGGACGATTTTTTTTTCAATATTAATTAAATTACATTTCAGAACTTCCTGCAAATGCAGCCAAAATCCACCCTTCACTCATCGTTTGTGCAAAATCAGAAAAGAGCAGTCCTCCATCTGAGAGAATGGAATGCTCACCAAATGCCAGAAACTCCTCTTTCCTTCTCCCTTGCAATCTTTAAATACCTCCTTGATATCTTTGTCCAGCCCTGCCCTACAGGCTGACACAGCTCCCACAAGTGAGAGCCTGCACCAGACCCTGCACCAGAAGGCATCCTGAAGCACTGGTACTATCCTTTGCATTTCGGGTGTCACTTCCTTCATTTCTTATGCTATTTTCCAGATGTTCCTAGGTGAAGAGAAGATCCCACATAACCCAAGTCGCTCTGCACTGACCTAAGCAAAATATCAGGGTGGCTGAAGAGAGAGAACAACCAGAATGAATGACAGCATATCCTGGAGAGAAAAAATTTATTGAGGATTCAAGGAACAAAAGAAGTAACTTGAGTGTTAAATAATAAGATATGCGGTATTTCAGTATTTCACTGAGTCTCCCTACTCCTTCTCAGTTTGATCCTAGTTTTTTCAGCTCCCATCTGCTTATTCCCAGAGACAGTAACACCAGCTCAGTGCATATATATGTGTGTATACATATATATATTCACACATTCATATATGTTAAAAATGCCCCCCAAGGCAACAGAAAATACAGATACACACCATTATGAGCTCCCCTCTGCTGAAATACTTCATACTGTATTATGCAGAGAGTGAAAGTCAAATTTTCTGTTCTTTTACAGATGCTTTCAACTGATTATCTAAAATTATCTCTCAAAGCAATACTTCTTGGCCTCAGCCTCCTTTGTTTAAAATTGACAGGAGTTCTGCATTTATTTCAAATGACACTGGATCAAGACTTTTAAGATTAGCTATTAGTGTTCTCAAGCTTCAGCCAAACATTGATTATTCTGAGATAATAAGTCTTTCAGAACTTATTGCACATAAATAATTGACTGAAAAACCTCTCCTATTCTAAAACCATAGTGTAAAGCAGGTTCACTAATTTTTTTTTGTTTGTTTTTAATGGAATTAATATTACAGACTGTGGCACTTCAGAAATATGTGCAATAAACATTACTTCATGCAAGCTAAGTAAAAACTGTGCCGCTGAAGAAAATCAGAAAAATTATAAGGAATAGATATATTTTTTCCTCCTTCTTACTGCGATTTTGGCCAAAATATTAAATCATTTCTTGTTATTAGGCAACTTACAGTACTAATAGGATGTTGGCTCCTGTTTCGTTCTGTTTTCATACTTCTTTTATGAATAGGTTTACTTGAAATCCAATTCCTTTGAGCAAATTTAGTATAAATAATATTACAATTCTCACAGCATTGTGGGACAGCAAACAAAATGTCATTAACATGTAGGTTTAACTTCAAGGGCTTTAGAGATTGCATTTCAATATTCTTATGCTTTATTTTTAATTAATAAAATAACTACACCTCATATGATGACTAAACGAGATTACAAGGTCAGGAAGGTCCTGACCTGAAGGTTCCTGTGATGTATAATGCTGCTGAGTTGAAGTAACCAAGTTTGTTAGACTCCTGAAACAGTAATTATTATTAATTTATTTATTACTAGACAGAGGTAAACCACTGGACTACACAGAGTACTGATCAAATCAATTATGTCAATGAATATGTTCCTGCACCACAAAGGGTAGCCTGTGAGAGATGGATAATGCTGTGTTACTTTAAACATATTTCAACATTTATTCCTTTTCTTGAAAAAAAACCCCACAAAACACACACACACACCCCAAACCATGAGTGCATCATTGCATGTGAGGTTTAGACTTGATAAATAGCTATGTAAAAGTGAAATGTATACCTCTAGTGCAGCTAAAACAAAGAAGCCTGATCAATAATGCAGGATGTCTCATTTATACAACTAGCTATTTCAGCAACTCTCATTATCTTATACAGTGATAATTGCTCAGACAATTAGCTATTATCCTTTCCTTGCCCCAAATCTGAATGCTTTCATATGCTCACTGTATCACCTCTTTTATTAGCAGAGGTTTATATTAATTGCTTTCACATTTCATCTAACTTTATTTCTTGATTTTCACAAACGAAAGCAGAAAAAATGCTCAAGTTCCTCAAATTCCAATCAAATTGCAGCAAGCAAGAAGTAGCCTACATTGCTGATAATAAAAAAAAAATACACTGACATAGAAACTTAGCTGGAAAAAGGTTTCTGAAGAAAACAGGTTCCTTCTACCAAGAGGGTCGTTACCAGGTTGCTGTTACCCTCTCTCACTGACACTGCACAGAGAAAATTGGCTGCCAGGTAACCTGGCTGAACTAAAAATTCATCGTACCTAAGTTCCATATTTGCAGCAGCATCTAAGAAACCCACACAGAGAGCAAGCAGATAACAGTCCCCTGCCCTGGAGAGCTCACCATCTCATACTGCCTTTGGGGGACTAAAGTCACTCTCTTAAACTTCTTCTGTTCAATCTGGGCATTTTTCTTGACATCAGATGTCAAACTTATGTTGTGGGGTTCACCAAAATTTTCAGATGGGGCCTTAGGTCTACATAGTGCAGCAGGTAATTTCCCTCACTCACAATGGTCTCTTCTAATCATGTCTGAGCAATCCCTTCATACAGCCACCTGCCCTTTGGAGGAACTGTGCACAGCATTTTTTTCACGTTTGCCAGAGACTATCAGAGCGACTAATAAAGGAAATAAGACAGGGTATTTGGCTATTGGTGTGAGTCAGGACATGGAAAATGGGCTAGAGCATTATAATTAATGCCATGTTGGAAAGCAAAGTGGGCCAGTGTTGCCTACCTCCATAGAGTTGTCTATCAGAAATAAAAAAGGCTTACATTTACATAATAACACTTCAAAATATAACTTACAGTGCTTTGAAAGAGGGATATTTAGAGTTTATTTCCCACGTTGTTGAAATATAGCCATTCTCACACAGCAAAACAGTAACCATTTGCTGCCAAAGATACTGTCCTCAGGGACCAGCAATCCATTAAATTTACATCTCAAATCTAAATGTCTATCTAAGTAGACTATAAAGGTATAAGCTCTAAATTTTGGAGGAGGGAGAAGGTAGAGAAGGCAGTCTGAAAAACAGAAAAAAATTTAAAGCTGCTATTTTATGTTATTTTGTAATCCACACTATTTCTTAGGCTAAGTTTAGAACACGAAAGTGCTGAGAAATGACTGAATAAAGTCACCTCTTCAGATGGTCTAGATGGTGTGTGTGTGTCCCCTTTTCAGACATGAGAAATACAGTAGGAAATGCTTCAGGGGATCATTCCCTGCTTCAACACTCAGGAATTACTTTGTTCATGCAACATTCTGTGTGCACTTCAGTAGTAATCTGTCAAGAAGTATAGATTATTGATATTTTGCCCTTGCACAAGTGCACAGAAGGGAAAAAGCTACCACAGTGGGATTCAAATGCCCTCAACTCTAGACATCTGCAGTACATATGACCGGTGTCAATGCTGGTTGCTCTGGCAGTCAGTTGAAACACACAGGGATTTTCTGAGTGCCATTCAAGTACTCTGTATTAGCTCTCACCTTAGAATAAAATGAGTGATGCCCTACAATTGCTTGTTTTTCTCCACTGGTTATGGACAGGTCAAGAAAGCTGGCTCAGACAGCCGTATCAATTTTTTAAGATATTCATAATGAATCAGCATCTTTAATGTTTTGTCTAATGCTGGAATGAATATAATCACGCTTTTTCTTTTTCATTAGACAATCTAAGAGACATTTTATAGGTAGAAGTTCTATGTAACTTCCCACAACATATCCAGGAGGTTAGAAAGAGAGGAAAGCGAGGATTGATTTTATCTGCTAATTGCCTCCTAGATTCTTTCTCTTTGTCTGTGCTCTTTGTAATCTTTTGCTTTAGTAGGAATGTAGCTTGAAAAGTCTCTGAAGCAAAGGCTATCCTTTTATTCAAATTATCTTTATCCAGGATGTATAGTCCTAGACAGTATAAAAACTACAGACCAACACTCTGCTTGACGCTGAGAAGGGAATTCTCTGTATCCTTTGAAAGGATAGTGCTGCAAGTGCAGCAGACTTTCAGGAACATAACCTTCCCAGTTTATTCACAGGTAGGAGTAACTTCACCAGGACCTAGAGTCTGATAGGCATAGAGAAGTCCGTAGACTAACACAAAACACATTTAACAATAATAGGTTTGAACTCATAGAAATATGTATTGAAGATTGTCCACCTGTAGAGTCTTTGGTAGAGGCAGATATTTACAGACTGGCAAAAAATCATGTGGCAAGTGCCACACAAAATCTTTAAAGTAAACCTTTGGCTTCAGCTTCACGATATTGATATCTGAGAGTGCACTACATGCTACTATAAGAAGGCAATCAGACCTTTTGGCTAGCAAGCTAATAAAAACATTTCAGTGTCACCACTTGTTAATTGACTGTATTTTTTTTCCCTGTTAATATCCTTTACAGTTGTTCTGGTAGTTTTTAAAAAACATTTTAAAAGCCATATCTAGATATTAGGTGGGAAATTCTGAGATAGTACAGCTTTGCCACTTCTACTGGCTAGGACCAAATACTACCAAGCAAAGTATGACTAGGGAACAAATGTTAACATTTGGTATGCCTTGTCAAGCTGAAATGTACATTTTTAATTTAAACAGAGCTTCACTGCAGCATTGAACCAGGCAGAGTGCACTGGCCAGTGAAACCAGATTTGCTGCTGTTTGATATGCTGCAGAACATGGCAATATAAGTGATTCATTACAGCAAATAAGGTCACAAGTTTACCATTGATTTATTGGTTTAAAGGGCCATGTGTGTGAAATCAGCTCACTCTGTCAGGGAAAAGTAAAGCTCAGTGCCAATATCTTCGTGTTTTAACAGTTTCCTGGCTGCCTGCTCTAAGTCTTCTACCAGTGCTGTTTTAATGTGCAGTGAAAACAGAGAAAGAAACATTCTTGGGAACTTTTTCAGACTGACATTCATAGCAGTACGTTTTAAAAACCTATGTTAAGCAAATCAGGAATTAGTACTCACAAACATGTGATTAGTATTCCTCAGAACACAACTTGCAGAATTGCTCAGTGCAAACAGGCAGGACAGGGAACGTAGTGAGTGATGGGCTCAGTTTCCTGGGGTGTACCGAAGGGTCCTCTGTGATTACCATCAGTTTATGTTGAAGCTACTCATCTTGCTGTCTGTGAACCAATACTGGGTCACAAGCTTCTGGGTGGTGGTCTAGCAAATGTTTCCAAGAAGAAATATGAATCCTATGCACATGCCTTCCCTCCCACTCAACCAAATCCTACATACAAAGTTGTGATCAGTGCCAGCTACAAATGAGGAATGAGCAAGCGCTAACCATGGAGTAAGTGACTCATCAGTCTAGCAAATCAAAGTCTAACAAAATAAAATTGAATGCAGAAAGAGTGGGGAAGGAAAATAGAGGGGGGGAAGCGTGCACGGATATGAACGGATACTTTAATTATTCACCATACTTGGAATGTATCTTTGAAGGTATAGCTACATATAATCTGCAAAGTTTACTTGAATGAGCCTGAGATTTGTCTTATCAGACAGAGGCAACTTCAGTGCCAGATAGATAGCTGAACTGACTTTCTAGATTCCCTCAGAATCAAAAGCAGGGGGAAAGGCACTTTTAGACATCTTTTTGACAATTATCTCAGGCCAAGATAAGTTGGCCGCTCTCCTTGATTATAAGGGAAACCTAGACATCCATCTCAGATGTAAGCATGGACAGCTGCACCTCAGATTCTTACATTTGGCCAGATAAGGCTCCCAACAAGCCCCAAAATACCAAACCCTCACCTTTTAGCAGCACATCTAAATTTATTCTACCTACTCCCTGTTTCAAGCACTACAGTTTTTGTCAGAGCACCACTACAGACACCAAGGCTCTGAAAACAGTTTTAAAAACGCCAAGGCAGGTATCAGAGGAGGATCCAGAGGCATTCTGCAGGCACCAAATGGCCCCAGGATCTCGACCGCTGTGATATGGCCCCATATCCACACACCGGTTCAGTCACAAAAGAAGTAGAGACACGGCAGCGTCCCGCCACATCTGAATTTCTGTGCTCAGCTGAGAAGCAAGGCTTGTCATTGGAGTCACAGCAACCCGGTGCCGCTGGATTGCCGCTGTACTCAGGATCAGCTCGTTTTAGCGTCTCTGCACACGTTTCCTGCTCGGCTGGAGCTCACACGATCCATGTGGCCGCGGCCAAAGCTAAGGCTCGGCGCTCGGGGCAAGGCTGGCACACGCCCCGGGTTCAACACTCGCAACACCCAGCCGTGACTGCGCTCACCTCCGCTCCCGCCCCACCAACACGCCCTTCCCAGGGGCGCACAGAGATAATATCCAACAGCAAGCCGACTTTCAAACACAGTTCAGGGCAGGGGTTCACTCCAGGTCCCCAAGAGAGCAGTCTGCACTTGTTTGCAGAGCAGGCGCTGGTGAGAAATCTCATTAACTTGGGAAATGTCGCAAGTCCCAGCGATTTCAGAGGCATTTAATCATGTACCTACACGTTGGCTGAGCGGGGTGTACACAAGCACACACGCTGTGCTGATTGCTACAATTTCTTGACACTAAGCGCACGTGCTATAGAATGGTATCGGGATTGCCTAATACAAGCTTAGGGAGTCCAACCCTTGATCCCATGATAATTAGGGGAGAAAAAGGTTAGAGATGGTGACAAAATTAACCATGAATGTCCAGAGAACTAATTGAAGTAATGTTCTAATGATTAATGATGATTTTCAAGAAATAACAGCAAGCAAGGAAGGTTCAAACCATATAAAAGTATAAATGCAATACTTATTTTTAAAAGAGAGAACAGAGAACATAGAACACTTTATATTGTCAACCTAACTTTTATCTCCTGAAATGGAACAAATTATTAAATAAAAAATTTGTAAAACCTGAAGATTATGATAATTATTAAAAAACAGTTGAAATGGGTTAGTCATGAGAAAAATTGTATCAATTGATGCTAATCTCATTCTCTGACAGGATAATTGCTTTAACAAATAAGTGCAAATAGCAGATATGATGCATCATGACATTGACAAGCTTTTGACATTGTTCCACACAGCATTTTACTAAGTGAGCCACGTCAGTGCATTCCAGAGGTAAGTAGCAACCCTGTAGGTGCACAACATTTGTAAAATTGTTCTCAAAGTGCAGTAATTGATGGTTTGTTGTCATTCTGGGAAGCTTTCTCAGGAGGAGTCCCACAGTACGTCATCCTGGGAACAGTTTTATACCCCACATCCATTAACAGCCTGGGTGATGGCATGTGAGTGCACTGACACAGTTTGGCAGTGACATCAGCTTGGGTAAAGTGGCAAAGTGCTTTGAAGGATGGAAATAGCACTAAAAATGGGTCTTGAAGAATCAGCCTAAAATCAATCAGACAAAATACAAACCAGACAACACTTTGGAAAGAGAAATCTAATGAGGGCAGAAAGTTAAATATAGCATAGGAAACGACTGTGTAGCAGAAAACAATGGGGGAGATCACAAACTAGAGCCAGCGATGTAATAGATGACACAAAGAGTAATCATTCCACTTAGCTCTGGCAAAGTCCCAGCAAATGCAGAACTGAGTTGGACACTGGACATTGTGCTCCAAGAAATAAAAATTGCAGTCCATCACTGAAGGTGATGAACACATGACAGCAAGGGAAATAGGAAATACCAGCGGTGAGGAAAGCTGAAGGAATGAGGTTCATGTGGCTTAGAAATAGGGCAGTAAATTGCGAAATAAAGAGCTCAAGGAAAGGTATTATAGTGGCACTCAAAAATGTAGTAAGCTGCCATAAAAGATTTGGCAGCTATTGTTCCACCATGACAACTAGAGGAAGAACAAAGATCAGATGAATTTCCAGCAGGGACTTAAGCTGAATACTATGAATCCAATCAAACAGTTCAGACTGCGAAGCATTTAAACAAGCTATTTTAGAGGCTGTGAAATCTTCCCCCAGAAATCCTGAGCTGCTTCTTTTGAAATGCCACACAACTTTGTTTGCATGATTAACAAAAATACTAAAGGTGTACATGGTCATCAGTGAGTCTGAAAGCCTGTTTGTTCTCTGTAAGCCAAAAGTTACCCAGCATTGCTACATCATTGCAAGTCCACAACACAATGATCTGCTGTTCTGTAAGCATGGGCTTGAACGGCAACAGGATCAGACCCACATTTTTCCTTGCACAATGGTGCCTAAGTAATGACATGCACGTCTCAGATCTTTTAATGTACCATAATTTAATGCAGGTTTTGTATTTGAACAGTATGCATAAATCACTGCAAAAGAATTGTTATCTCACTATAAGAAAGGAGCTACTAAACTGTGTGTACTAGACAAAGGAAATATTTTTCAAGAGGTTTGCCTGAGGGAAGATTTAACAGAGGAAGTTAATGCATTCCAGCAAGAATCTCCATCACTATACCAGTGGATTAATTGTAAGTAAATCTAAGGCTCTGAGTGAGGAAAATTTGTAGCATAAGGAATGTAGATGAGAAGTGTGGGATGGCTGTTGAAGATAAACACATAGTTTGAAACAAATTTTTAACTGGCTATATTTTTTCAGCATTTTGTTACTTCCATGACTAACTCAGCTATGAGAATGAGGCTTTGATTTAATTCCAAGAAATCATTTTTTAATCAAGAATTCATTAAATTTCCATCTTTTCATTTTCACTGCAGTAGTTTCTTTTACTGTGCAATGATTTTATTATCTGATTGCAATCAATATTGCTGTAACAGGCAGTATATGTAGTTCATCATCAGTCAGAGAATGGTAAGGGATTACAGAACATTTATACTACCCCTTCTTAAAGTCCATCCCTCTACCTCCTCCTCCTGCCATTTGCAGGTTGTATCATTTTTTCCTTCTATTGACACAGGGATCTGTATTTTATCAGGGGTTTTCAATATTAATTTGCTGAAAAATTAAATTAAATGTTTTATATTTTTTAACATTTAAAAAAATAAATGTGTTGCTGTAAAACAAATTCCTGAGAAGCATTTTTACGCTTTATCATAGTAAAGAGCTGGGTGTCACTACTTAGTAATTAACTGGTTATAAGACAGCTAAATCATGAAGAATTAGGAATGCAGATCAATATGAAAAACAAAATTTTCTTTAACTGACATTACGTTTACAAAAAAAATTCTTCCTTTACCTATTAGTAGGATAATCCGTTTTTATTTTACATATATTCTCTTCTCTCCCTCCCCAGCTTGTTCACAAGAACTGCCCTATCCTGGTGCCCAATCCCTTTCTTCCATACTCAGGAAAAAGATTCAGTTTTTAGAGGAAAAAAAAATTTGTTTCTGTGGAATTCTCCTAATTGAAAAGCCAAATCGTGCCAAATGGGGAAGAGAACGAACAAAAGAATGCAATGATGGGAAAACACACCCATCTCCAGGATACTCTTTCTTTCTCTTAATAATTTCTTAAAGTACAGCTAGAACTCTGTTAGCTTCTCTTAATGAAGCTTAAACTATTGAGGATTCAGGCAGTGTGCACTGAGAAGTGAACAAGGGAAAATGATAAACAGAAAACACAACTGGAAAGATAGAAAGGCACCATTAATTATAGGTATTAGCACTGTGGTTTGTATTAAATTATGTAAAATGAGAACATATCCACTGCCTTGCTTTTAAGATAGCTCTGAAAATATTTTGTAAGATTTCCTTCTGAAAAAACAGCCGAAGCAATAACCCAGGCTGTATTTTCAAATGTGCTGTCCTCCCTCATCATTAATTTGCTCCTTTTTGCAACCTGAAAATGGATATTGCAAAAAGCTTCTTCCATTTCTTCCCCCAGCTTATGGAAAGACAACCTAAGACCAGGCTCTGCTCAGCTGGCTTTTTTCTTGCTGTCAGACATATAGGTCATGTTGATTACTGAGTAATATATAGACCTATATCAGTGATTTTGAATATTGGGGAATGTGGGCCCAGCCTTGACAGAAAGCAGCAGTATCATTAAGGAAGATGTGACTACACAAGATTAATTTTCTTGTCTCGTTTGGAGTTTATGTTTTATTTGCAGTTAATTTTCATGATCAAATCCCTTTGCACAAATCTACCATTCTACCATTTTCATGAAGTTTCTTTTGTGACCTTGTGAAGGAAGACTTACATGCCTCAGAAATAGCTCTATTTATTGTCTAACATGATAACTATGTTTCAACATATTCGATAAGCAGTTGACCCATTTTTCTTCACACACTACCATCCTTCAGCTTGAAAGCCTTTTGTCCTAACTAATGCTTATTTTTACTGTCTCTAGACTGAAATTACACTTCTTTTCACCTTTTGTTTCACTAAGCTAAATGAACCATTTTTATTCGCCTCTCATGAAACAGATTCTCCATTTTACTGATCTTTCTTTGAGTCCTCTGTACCTCCTGTGGTGCGATCTCATCTTTTCTGAATAATAGTGACCAGAATCGCATAAATCCTTTCAGATGAGATGAGACCAATGTTTTTATCTGCAGTATCTAATGGAAATAGCTGACCTAGCATGTCATGTGATTTTAGTAACCTTTTTTTGCAGCTGGATTGTATATATGTGCTGGTCATCTTCACCTAACACAATGAGCACTTCCTACCCACTGTTACTTCCACCTAATGAGGTTCTTCCCCTGCAGAAAGTATTGCTATCAGTCTCCTTGCATGTTGTGTTATTAAAATTAATCCATTCTGTTATTAATGTTCTGAAGGTCATCTAGTCTTGATCCTTCTCATATTGAAATTGTCTCACTATTTTGTATCATCAGCACATTTCATTATTATAGCTCATTTTTAACCCCTAAATCATTAATAGAAATTTCTGGATGAATAAAGATCTTCTGATGTTTCAGATGGGTATGTGATAGGCTTTTTGCTTTCATCTCAAACGTGAAAACATTCGTTTTCATATCCTCTTTCTCATTAGCCCTTGCTTTAATTTCCTTTGTAAAGGAAGCTGAGCTTCTCAAAATTCTCACTTTATTCTTACCCTTCTTAATATTTTTCAAGTAATCATTTTGTTCCATTCCTTTCAAGCTTTTGATTGTTCCCAATAACCTTTTTGAAGTGGCTATTTATCAAGCTGGGACTGACTGTTGCTTTTGTTTGAGATTTGAATTACAGATATATTTTTTTCAGAGAGATTTGGCAGCCGCCAAACTTTTTCCACATGCAAGTCCTCAACCACCTAGATGCATTTGTCATCACCAGCTCATTCCCATAATTTCTCAGTCTGACCTTTGAAATTAAGAACCTTAGTTATCAACCTACTTTTGTTCCAAGTAGTATTTTCCCAATCAGTCCTCCAAAAACTATTTCTCTCCAGACTTGAAGCCAAACATCTCCAGCACATCTTCACACTCTCTAATAGAAGCTCTTTGACATATTTTTCCCAATACTGACTCAAAGAAATTCTACTTTATTTGTCCTGTCGCTGCTTGTTTCTTTAATATCTATCACACTGCAAATTCTAATCCTCCATTAATCCCCTCAGCTTCCCAAACACCATGAGTGTTTTAACATTTCTGGGATCCCATCCTAATCTTTATTGTCATATCTTCTGTTATCCCTAAAAGATCTAGTTTTGTTGCCAGGGCTCCAGCGACATACAAGTATCACAGTTGTTTCTTGCCAACATGACATTCTTCCAGGAAGAGTCAGTCCTCCTCCTAACTACTGGCTACATATAGTCTAAGCTACACAGTCATCACTATTCCAGCCCTCTCTCTTTGCTGTCATCATCCTAACCTCTGATGCTTCTTACGCTATTTACTTGATTTCCCTCTTCCACTACCTAAAATCAAAGATTGGGAGACTAATTTTTTTCTATATTTAAAGTGATTTCAAACAATTGACAGGTAAATAACCCACATACAGGAGAGTTTAGATCATGAAGACTCCTTTATCTCTTATGCATTTCTAACCAGGCCCTGCATCCCAAAACAAAAAGAGTATCTGATGCGCCTCCTCTAAATGACAGCTTTATTTGAGACATGAGAATTGAAGTATGGAACTAGGAAAACACCACACTGTGGAAATAATGAATCAGCCAAGGAAGTGGCAAGAATAAGAGAACAGGGAAGAGTGTAATTGAACCCCAAAGAAATTTCTGATGGTGAGGAATACTCACTGCTACAAGCCCTTATCTTAAATCTTTATTTCTAGCACACCCAAGTAATAAGCCTTTCAGGTCCTCTTAACAAAAAATTCTGTCTTCTAACTGGTGTAAAAGTCAGGTTCTTTCCCTTCTAGTCTTCCATCCTTTTTTTATTCTTTCTCAGCCTCTTCGCCGTTTTTGTTCATTGGACTGTTTTGGTTCAGTTCATTTTTTTCACCCCTCCTTTTCATTGTCCTTCCTAATACACTCATCTTCCTCATCTGCTTCTCTCGTCTCTGTATTTTCTGCTTTAACAGCAAGTGGGTTACTTGACTATGTTTACAATTACAGTCAACGTTTCTTCTTCATTGTAAGCCTCCTCTCTTTTATATTCACATTCTTCCACTGTCACATAGTCTGACCCCTGCCCATGAAGAAAACAGGTATCTGAAAAGAACCTCTTCTCTGCACAGTCTCTTTCTCCTGTCACCATCAAGCACCAGGTCTTCTCTTCCATGAGTTCTATCCACCAGTCTAGCTTCTATCAGGAGTCAAATACAGGATGAATAACATGGCCTCATAGTTGTTCTTTATTCTTTTCCTCTTTCTCAGGCCATTGCCACTCTTGACTCAGTTGCTGTCATCACATTCTCAGTGTTGTCAAGAAAAAAATAACTCCTTTGTTATTCACCACTGTTTGCGATCATTCCTTCTACTTAATAATTCTTTTCTGGGTCTCTTAGATATTACGTTAGCAATTAGGTGCCTGTGAGTCATGGTTAAAGACAGGAGTCTCCCCCTTGCACAAGGCCCCTGGAGGCTTAAATGCAAGTCCTCTTCAGAGTAGCACAACTGAGGGATGGGCTACTTTCCGCTTGACCCTGAGGAGAACAAAGCAAACAAGACTTACTCTACCCTCTCCAAGTGCTAACCTTTGGCAGGAGTAAGAAACCTCACTCCCTTTCTCCTTCCTTCCTGGCCTGGGCGCAATTCAGATCACCCCCGGTAAAGGCAGAAACAATACAGCAAATTAAGCAAGGACAATCAGTTGGGCTAATGTGGTTCACCCTTAAATGAAAATAATTGCAAACAGCACAATAGAGGACAGAATTATCCAGAGAAGGTGTTTTAGATCCTGCAGATATATTAAGTGATTGAGAAAGAATGAATAGGTCTTCATGACATTGTTTCTAGCCTTTTCATGACTGACTAGTACTGGTGTTATAGGTGATTTGGTTGTGAGGGATACATACAAGCGAGATTTTCTTGGTACTACATTAAGACTTAAATGGAAAAGCCAAAAGTTTTCTCTCCTTCTGCTTGTAACAGGATGGATTTCCTGTGCAATAAAAGTCAAGGACCTTAAAATGTTTCAGGCTTACAAGTCACAAATAAGATATATACTTGTACGCTTGTGTGGAAAACTAGAAACATTTCACTTTGGGTTCACTGCTATGACCCAAAATGTGGTAATTTTTGGACCAGATCCCCAGACCTGTCTCCAAAATGTTGCTTATTCAGTACTACCACTGTGAATGTCTACGCTTGCAGACCAACATTTCCACAGTGCGGTAGGAACCTCTTTTCTTCCCAGCTCTGATTTAGCGTTCATTTCACCACACACCTCAGCTTTCACCTGTATGCAAGAAGTAGGTAGAGTGATTTCTCTTTTGTGAGAAAAAAAAAAAGAGAACATCAAATCAATCCCACAGTCATCCAAGATAAGGTAGAGGGTATGGGATATTGAGTTACATCTGGGTCAGTGCAAGACTGAAAGGCACATTTAGGGATCTCCTGATAGTCTCTTCCAGTCAAAAGACTGTTACACCCAATTTAAGTTTGTGTAAAGTACCAGGTTTCATCATTTTTCAGATGATGTGAAATGCCCAGCTTAAGACAGTGCTGGCTGGCTATAAGAAATGATTCAGTTCAGTTCAGGCAGGGCTCTCGCCACTGTAACACCTTTCCTCCTCAATTCCTCAAGGAGGGCTGACAACATGAAGAGTGTGAAGCCATTAACACGCATCAACCTGTGCAATCTAGAAGACTGCAAAACATGTATCCATGCCAATTCAGCATCCATCAGATCTATGTCTTTCTTCTCACCAGAATCAATGCTTCAGGCCCATCTCCAATACTTCCAAAACCTGTGACAGATGAAGGAGTCTCCTCAGCTAATTTAGAACATGCAGGGAAGTACAATGTCCATCAGTGGAGCTTTGCACTGTTTTGAGTACATCACCAGGGTGTGAGAGAGGGTGTTTGGCCCAGCTTGCAAGGGGAACAAAGCCCTCCAGAACCTCCACATCTCAACTGCTTCGTTTGAAGAGCAAAGCTGCACTTTCCATTTCCAATTATAAAAGCGGGACTATCTAGGTGTGAAGACAACTCAGTAGCATCCTTGAAGCTAACACACTTCCTGTAGAGGAAGAAAGGTGAGGTAAACAATAAGCCACAAAACATCAGTGGCGTCGGCCATGGCCCGTCCAGCAGTGGCTCGTGCCACATGGTGCTCTCAGGTGGGAGGAAGGATTGGATGTGCCCCTTAGCGCCATGGTCTCATTGACATCATGGCGTTCAGTCATAGGTTGGATTCGATGATCTGAGAGGTAATTTCCAATCTAATTGATTCCGTAATCCTGAACTCGAGGGACAGCGGCAAAAACCGACCCCAGCCCGACCCGCCCCCACCGTCCCCGCGGCCGCCGCCATTTGCGGCCCTTTTGCCGCCAAAACGCGTCGCCGCGCGGGCGGGGGAGGGCCCCGTCACGTGGCCGCGCGGGGGCGCGCCCCAGCGCGCGTGGCGTCGCGTCACGTGAGGCGCGGAGGCCCCGCCCCCTCCCCGGCCCCAGTCCTTTGCGCCGCGGGGGGACGGCGGGCGGTGCGCGCGCGCGCGCGCCGCGCGCTCCCGCGCGTCTCCATCTCCTCCGCACGTGACCCCCCGTCCCTGGAACGTGGCATTGTGTAATCACGTGACCAGGGAGCGGAGCGGGGGGAGCCGAGGGAGGCAGGCAGGCAGGGAGGGAGGAAAGGGGGGCGGGGGGGGCTGCGTACGCGACGGAGCGGGGTGCGAAGATGGCGGACGAGGAGGCCGAGCGGGAGAGCGGCGGCCCGGGCGGCGACCTCCTGGAGCTGCGGCGCCTGCGAGAGCGGCTGCTGGAGCTGGAGACGGGGCTGCGGGAGAGCCGCGAGCCGGCCGTGCAGGCGGCCACCGAGTACTGCAAGCAGCTCTGCCAGGTCAGGCCGCCTCTTCCCTTTTCCCTTCCCTTCCTCCGTGCCCTGCCCCCGCCCGCTCCCTCCCCTCCCCGGCGGGGTGTGTATGTGTGTGTGTGTGTGTGTGTGTGAGCTTCGCCAGGCCGGAGCGCGGGGGCCGGGCGGGACCAGCGCCGCCCCCGCCGCGGGGAACCCGCAGCCGGCGGCCCGGTGCGGCGGCCGGCCCGGGAGGGGGGGAGCGGGTACTTGGTGCTCGGGACCGGGCCGGGCGGTCGACGCCGCCGCCGCTCGTTGTGGGCTGAGGCGGAGTGGCCCCCGCGCCCGCTGCCGCTCCGGCCCGGCCCGTAATCCCCATCCCCCGCTTCGCCTCCCCCCGCCCCGGTTCTCGCGGTCTCCAGGCCCCTTTGTTGTGCTCTGCGGCTCGGCTTATCGAAGGGCCCTTTGTTCCTGCCGGTGGCGGACCGGGGGCCCCCCCGTCCCCGTCCGTCCGACACCCCTCCTCCCCTGGGGGCGAAGGGAGGGAGGCGGCGGTCCGGGAGGTGGGGGCTCCGCCGCTCCTCCGAGGGGCCGGGCAGGAGCTGGAAGTCCGTCCCGCATCCCAGGCACGGGACTCCTGTTTTATGCCCCTTTCCTCTCCCCGCTCCCTTCCCTATCTCGTACCCTGGAGGGATAGTGGAGTTTCTTCCATCCTGGGAAGGTGAAGGTGGCGGTGGACTATACGAAGTCGCCCGTGGTGGTGGCAGGTCTGTGGTGCTGCTCCCCGTTTTCTCGCCCTGTCAAGAGAGCGCAATCCCACCTCGGGAGAGGACTCCCGAGCCGGCTCTGTTTGAAGCACCATTGTGTGTAATTATTCTGCCGTCGGGAAAAGGCCCGCTTCCCGGAGCTTGTGCTGGTCCTAAGGCAGGGTTTGATTGCAGGTGTTTCTTCTGAGCTAGTGACCCTGCTGGGTATTCGTTCCTAAACAAACTTTGTGGTACTAGCTCCACAGACTGCTAAAAAAGCAGACCGTTTTAGTCATTTCTATGTCTATATATGTCTTGATTTCTCTTAGATGCTTTTTCTTGGACAGCATTAGATGCATCCCAATGTATAAAACAAGTTCTCAAGTATTTTAGGCCACAGAAACCATTACTTCTGTAGCTTTACTTTGTTTAATAGTCTGGCTGATACAAGTGATAGTGTTTGTTTACACATTACTGTCACCCATTCATGGACGGTCAGGCAAATTGTTGAAAGGTGGAATGGATAAGAGTGAATTCACATGGTTAGTTTGAAATGTGTTTTGTTTATGATTTTGTATCTGGTTTCTTAAAGAGTTGGTTCTTGGTGGTCATTGTAGCATGCTAATTTCGCATCTGTCGCTTCTGGATTAAACTGGGTTCTACTTTCTACTAAGCAGGAAGATTCGCTACTAAATATTTTAAGCACAGTCTAATTTTTGTTTTGTATACACAGGATTCATATGTCAGGTTTGCTTCTCTCTGGTCAAAATTTATCTTATTGTGCCTGGTTAGAATGTCCATGCCAATGCACAGAAACATTGGTTTAGGCATGGAGAGATTGATTTATGTTTGTTCAGATCAGTGTGTTCTTGGTCTATTTTATTATCTTTGTGTCTACTTTCTTAACTTTGTACACTGAGAGGTGGAAATCTGCCTTTCCTGGCTCCAGCTCAACTTGTGAATGAGCTGTTCATTGAACTGAAGTAGTGTTGGGTAGGTGGGAATGAAGACACCATCCTTGACATGTACAGAGTAGATTATTGATGTCTAAAGCAGATTTATCTCTGAAGTTGTGGTTATGTGTTCTTAGTGAGTGGCTTCAAGAGTTGATTGATTGATTTAAAATTTAACAAGTATTAATATTCTTACTGATTTAATGACTGTTTCAAAAGTCTGTTGTAAGGTCCAAGTTTACTAGGTTTCTTAACCATGCACCTTTTAAAAACAAATCTCACTGAACAAATCAGTTGTGTAGAAACTGACTTAGAAATCATGCTGTTTTGAAATGAGTTACTGTTCCTTCCATACCAAGATTTATAGTATGGCCATATCTGGTTTTGCAGGCTCATGTGTAACACTGAGGGTTGAGACATGCCATTCAATGTTGAAAGATCCTGCTTTTTCAAATTCTGAACGGAGGTCTAAACAGATGCTTAATGTATTCAAAAGTGTTCTTAGGCAAGTATTTTTGTACTGGTTCAGCAGGCGTTTTTTTAAATTTGTTCACCTGTGCTTGTGGTGCCGGAATACTTATCCAGCCTCTTCTGCAGTTTTAATCCTTTATTTGGGCTAACACAAAACATGATTCAGAGAGTGGGCTTAGCTACTTAGTTTGCACTTCATGACATAGGTTATAGAAAAACCGTATCATGTAAAAGCCATCTCAGAAATCTCTTTTCACATAACAATTTAAAGGTATCTGCCATGCTTTCTAGAATAAAGTCTCTGAAAATATATGCATGAAAGAAAGATTTGGTCAACTATATGAAACTGAGAGTTGTTATTTATTATATAGATAAGTTGAATATATATCACTTATATCTTAGGTCTAGAAGCTCAGAAGCTCAGTAATGAAGAAATATTTTAGTATTTCTCTCAGTATGATTTCACATGCTTTTTTTTTTTTTTAATGCTTATTTTCTAGGCATGTAATAGCTGCACAAATCTTGGAAGGTCTGGTGTACTTGTTTTGTTTTGCCAGGTAGTCACTCTGGAGCCCAGCAACCTCCTAGCTTGTTGCCATAAATGAACTTCTGGGTTTTTTTAATGAAGTGGGTAACAGTGTTCAAGAAATGAGCTTATTTTCAAACTGATGGAAGCTAAAGAATGTGCAGTAAAGCATGGAAAGATCCTTAAGTTCAAAGGCAAATAGAGGATTTAAGTATTCTCTGCTTATTAAATGAACTGGGAGTTGTACAGCCAAGTCCTTTATCTGGTTTTGAAATACCTCAGTTTGAAATATTTTATTGTTTATAACCCAACAGTGTTGAACAACTGTTAAAAATACAGAAAAACAAGACCCTTGTACCTTGACAGAAAATGTTATAGACCTGTTTTCTTCTCTTGTAAGAATAAAGTTTACTTTGATGTATTTTATATGCGGCATTTAATTAAATACGTTTGTGTGTTGCTGCTGATTGCTCTGTGAAATGGTGCAATTATTCTTAAATTTTAAGGGGATTATAGACTGGACCTTAATCCTGTACCAGATCTGTGTGATTGTAGTTCTGTTCTCTGTTGTCAGCACGTAGTAGAGAGCATTATTTTTATTGTTATCAGGTGGAATTCACATCCATATGGGTATATGTAAAATTATTTTTGAATTGTGATTTGTGCTCTTCTGTTGCAATTTGATAATGAGCAAATCCTTGACAAACGGTTATGTTTTCACAAACTATATGAGTGCAGACTGTGGCAGACAAAACAAGTGTCTTCAGCTGTAGTGACTAAAAATTGAAAGTGTAAATTTTGCAAGAATTCAGAATGGTCCAAAGAAGATTGCTGTTCTTGTCACCATGTGGTGGCTGATTAGATTATTTTTAGACTTGTCTCTTAAAGGTGACCAGTTGTTTATATTCAATTGGAAAAGACCAAAATGTATGTTTGGGTTTTTGTACTTGAGAGCTAGGTGAATGTGCTGCTGGTGGGTATATCAGAGCTCCTCACTATGGGCTGTGTTCCCTTCCAATTCTCACTACACAGTGTACCCTTTTTTTTTTTTAAATTTTGTATAAATAAAACAATACAGATTGCAGGCTGGTAACAGATTTTCTGTTGTCACTAGGTGGTTGTGAGATCTTTGTAGTGCTTCTACGTCTTCTGACTGTTTTTCTGTAGTTGACGTATCTGGAGTCTTCCCTCTTTTGTTATTTTGACACTTAACTCTTTCCTGCTTCTGAAGGTTTTTTTTTCTCTCCTGCTGTACTTTGTGGTACAAATGCTCCAAAACTATAAGGTGGTTATGTTTTTTCTACTAATGTACAAGTTGTCAGCATAAAGTGGCCTATATTGTAAGCATAAGATACTGTTTGAGTGGTTGTGTGCCCTTTGCTCAATAACTTTGTCTGCACTTTTGGTTCATTTCTTGGTTGATATGTCTGCTTGTTATGAGAAAGATAGTGTGTTAAAAGTGTGCTTAGCTGGTAGCAGACAGCTAAGACACATTAATTCTCGTGTTGGCAGTTTACCCAGTAGTAACCTAGAGTCTTCTTAACACTAGTAGCAGAAAAGATGTAATGATGATAGAAAAATCGGGTAATGAAATTTCTTTGGCATTTCAAAAATCACCCCAAAACTTCTTTTAAGGGAAAATTGTTTTTCACTGCTCTGGCTGCACAGTTTGTTCCTACTGTTTTAAGCTGGTTTTTACTGTGTGTTGAGGTTCTAGTGAAGTATTAGGACCTTAAGGTCCTACCCTATTTTTTTGGGATGTGTTGTCATGCTAGAGTAGATCTTGGTAATATTTGGGGATATATAATCTAAGATGTCCCTCCTAAAAGCAGACCTTCATGTCTCTACATAAAAACCTTGTTGTTATTTTTATTACTACTACATATTTGTAATCACTACATAGTACAAATTTTTGCTAATTATTTGTTTCTATTGGAGGTTAGTCTTACGGTTTTTATTCTAAATTCTCCTACTAATCTTATTGTAATTGGCATTCAGTTTTTATGCCTCACAGACTTGACAACTTTCTGATGCTGTCACCCTCTTAAACTGTCATTGTCTTCCTCAATTTTAGTTTCTGTATTTTCAACTTCATCTTCAGACCCAAGATGACAGAAATAATCTTCAGTTCTATCGATAAAACTTGAAATAAAGCCTTTTTTAAACATTTTACTTAAACGTTCTGGATTTATCCAAACCCAGAGTCTGTCTTAATCTAATGACAAGGAAGTATTTCAGTAGGCTGCTGTATTTTTTCCTGGAGAAGTTAGAGTATGATCTCTTGCTAAGAGTAATTCTGTGTATAAAGACCTCAACAGCCTTTGAAGGATGTTTTTTTGCTATTTCATTGAACACCTGCAGTTGTGATGTGACCATAAGATTAGCGTTCACTTATGGTGAGAAACATCACCAGCAAAACGTCAGGTGCCTTTTTAATATAAGTATGAAGACATTTCCTCTTCTTCTTAATATAGTGCCTGATTTCTTACTCCAGACAACCTTCATCAAACTCTTTACTGAGTGAATAGATAGATGGACACCTTAGATATTGTTTGGCTTAACAGCTAACAGTGATGTTTACATATGCAGGCACCAACTGGTGGAATGTAATTGTTGGTAAGTGGATATTTTTTGAACTTTCAGTTCAATTATGCCCTGTCTAATCAAGTCTGTGTCTCTTCTTTTGGGTATGCATGGATTCCATAGCTTCCACTTCTTTAAGTTAAAAGTGTTTTTTGTTGAGTCCAGTCAGCCATTTTTACACTGATGTAACACCTGAAAGTTTCTGTTGTGATGTGTCTCTTTTTACACATTTGCTGCTACCATTCTGTGTTGCTTCTGGTCTCACAGTTAATGTAGGTAACTACATTAGAATGAGTGCAAGATTCCCATCATAACTTCTAGTACTTCTCATTTTGCTTTCATACCTGTGACGTCCAGATGTTCTGCTATTCAGGGAGAGATGTACAGCTGCCAGAAATTGCAAGGAATCTGCTAAAATATAGTACACCACACAGATTCCCAACTGCATGAAGAGAAACACCTGTCTCCACTGTGTCAAGTCATGCAGACTTTCAGCTGCCTCAGGCATTTTTGTGCTACTTCATCACTGCGAGACCTGCCATGTCAAACAGTCACATTATCTCTTTGACTGGGGAGGTGGATACAACCAAAACCCCCTGATTATTTTTTTTAAGCTAAACTACATGGAGTTAAGGAAATTGTCTTACTTCAAATACAACATTATGTGTACCTATCTGGTTAAAATGTGCGTAAAAATATTTAGAAGAAAGCACCCTCACTGTTTAGGGTAAATCTAATCAATGAACATAAACGTTCTAATCCTTGTCCTCAATTATGGCATCAAGCCCCAGCATCATACTCGATTGGAGCTGGTCTTTTTTAGAACTTCTGAGATCTGTACTATAAGGTTTTAGTAGTAAATTTTCCTGTATTGAAGTAAGCCAGGTAGACCATGATTCCAAAGCAGCACTGATTATTGGTAAGCCATAGCTACAAATGCTTGTTTAATCTGTTCTCAAAACTATCCTTTAAAAAGATGCAAAAAACCTCGTGGCATAATGCATTTCAGTTCAGTGTTCTTTGCCCTCAATAATTTCTTTGCCTGCCCTTGTAGTATAACTTAATATATTGTTGCAGCTTAAGACTATTGTGATTTATTGTATTACTTGTAGATAATGAAAAGTAGCACATTCTCTTTCTGTTGGAAGCACCTCTTATATTTTCAATGCTATTTTCAGTTCTTTTCTAATTTTTACTTTTGAGAACAATTTTTGCAGTTCTTGATGTTCAGTTTTTCTATTTCCCCTTTTCCTTCTTGCTTTATTGCTATATTCTTGGAATGTATTAGATTTTTGAAGTTCTTACTTGCAGAGAAAGTAGCAATCTAGTAAGAATTTGGTAAGAAGGTGACAGTCTATCTAAGATTTAGGATTTAAGTTAAAACATTTCTCCTTCTTCAAGAGAAAAGTGATAGTTCTCTGAAGTGTAACAAGTTAAGGTAGTTAACAAGATGACAAAATGTAGATGGAGGGATAAAAATTATTAAAACTACAGCATGTTGGCAAAAGCTTATCTTCCCTGTAAGGTTAGCAAATAGATACTTAGTTTCATAGTTATGCTGATGCGTGTGTTTTGCTGAGTTAAGTTACTCGATGGTTTCACTGAAGTTATGGAGAAAACCCCTTCTATCAGCCAACCATCATTTCTCTAAGTAACACTTCTATGATGTGTGGATACAGTTCTGCATAATATCCTTAATTTCTTTTGCCCATTCAAAGACTGAGAGGTGTTCTGCTTTATGTAGTCCTTCCTCCCTTTGAAAAAAACCTTTGAGGACTCTGTAGATTCCAGTTTACTTGTACTGGTTGGCTGTAAGCAGGAGCTGCACGTCTGTGCTGGCATAACTTTCTGTACTGACACATAGATTCCTGCCTTTACCTTTTCTTGGAAATCCAAACTTTATTCCTTACTTTTGAACAATGTGTATCAATAAAGTCCAGGTTACTTTCTACAACTGCAATTATTGAAGATTCACTGTTTTAAAAACATGGAATATTGACTATAGAGAGCATTGTGCAGGGCTGTACAAGGAGTGTATGTATGTTAAGACTAATGTCCAGTAGGGCATCTCATTCTATCAAAATATCTACATTGTATGTCTCAAATGTTCAGTCCATTAAAAGTTATTATTTGGATAGAGAATGAATCCTTCATAAACCGCAGGTCTGGAGGGAAGGAAGCAAAAAACAAGTGCTCTTCTGGGGGAGCTTTGCTTCCATCGTAAGTAAGAATTAGGGAGTTTTCATATGGCCTTTTCCATTTACTCTGCCATTTAAATGTCATAGTTTTCTTGTACTCTAGGCTTATTGCAGATGTACTATATGTTGTACATTGTTTCTACTTAAGACTTCTTCAAGTTATGGATCAAACTACAACAGCTATGAGACGTCAGCATACTATTTCTTCTGTGTGATACATTACCTAAACTGACATACAAGGCAAAAAAACTATTTCAAATTCACATGTTTAGGGAACATATATTCAAGAATTAGTGTTCCGGACATTGATTTATACTTGTCAAAAGTGTTTAATTGGTGTTTTTTAAAGGCCTCCATGCATATCCTTGTGCAATTATAATAGTGTGTTTATTGATATAGTTTTCATGAGGGAAACTGGCGTGAAGTTCTTAGGCCACCAGCTTCTTTACAATGATGATGTACAACAATTTGCAAATTTTGGTTTAAATAAAAGGTAAACAGTATGGCTTGAAACTGTCTGAGATAGCATTTCCCATTTTATTAGGTTTGTCCTTTCGCATTGGTTAACAACTTAAATGTGTCTTGTTTTAGGAAATAGGCAAGGGTTTTTTTGAGAACTTGGCAGAACAAAGACTTTCACAAAGAAGTTGTATGTAATATCAAAGAGGCAATGGAGCTTTATAAAATTATTCTATAAAAATAGACCTGTTCCAGTAGGAAATTGGACTAAACTTGCAAAAACGTGTGCCTGTTTTTGGTAAAAATAGATTGATCAAATGTCTTTTCCGTCTTCTCTTCTGTAACTGTTTTACAGTCTTGTGGTATACAATACTTCTAGCTTTATGATTTCCTGTATGAAGGTAAAGTAAATAAAAGATTCATGAGAGAAATAGGAAAATCCTGTGCTAACTAATGCAGCTCTCACTTGTTAGTCATTCTGGACTGGTCATACAGTTCTTTATTCTTATAGGAAGTCATGTTACATGGACAACTACCAAAGCTCCATCTATCGTCAAACACTGACTCCTGGCGTTCATTCTTTCCTAACTGCTGGACAGGTGCATTTGTTGCTTTGAGAACTTAACTCCTGAAGTAAAATTCCTTAACTCCCTGAAGTAAAATGCTTTAGGATAAAGACCCATCTTTATTTGTAAGTCTCTGTTGTTTTTTGGGATGAGTAGAGCAGTTTTTATTTGAGCTGGTGTAGCATTCTCAGAGTCCTGTATGTCAAAAAAAAACCCCAGAATTTGGAAGGATTCCTCTTCTGTTTTTCAGAATGATGGAGAGAATGGGTTCTGTCAAATAGGCAAATCCTGTTTGGTATTTGTATATCTGACAGACTATATATTGTTTTGGTGAATTGATAAAGTACACTCAGTGACCAGGCATTAAATCAAATAATGAATAAGGAGTTCCTCAGTCTTGCGAGTCATAGAATCATAGAATGTTAAGGGTTGGAATGAAACTTAAAGGTCATCTAGTCCTAACCCTCCTTGCCATGGGCAGGGACATGTCCTACTAGACCAGGCTGCTCAAGGCCTTATTCAACATGGCTTTGAACATTGCCAGGTTTGGGGTGTCCACAGCCTTCCTGGACAGGCTGATCCAGTAACTGCTCATTACCCTCACAGTAAAGAATTTCTTCCTAATATTTAACTTCCTTAATTTCAATTTGTACCCATTACTCCTTGTGCTATCACTACAGTTCCTGATGATGAGTCTCTCTCTGGCTTCCTTGTAGGCCACTTCAGATACTGGAAGGTTGTTATGGGGTTTCCACACAACCTTTTCTTCTCCAGGCTGGACAGCCCCAACTTTCTCAGCCTGTGTTCATAGGGAAGGTGCTCCAGTCCTCTTGTCAACTTCATGGCCCTGCTCTAAGCTTGCTTGAATAATTTCATGTCCTTCTTATGCTGGGAACCCAGAATTGGATGCAGTACTGTGGATGGGGTCCCACAAGAGCAGACTAAAAGAGGGAAAGAATCACCTCCTTTGATCTGCTGGCCATGCTCCTTTTGGTGCAGCCCAGGATTCCATCTGGCTTTCTGGGCTTTGAGCACACACTGCTGGCTCCTGTTGTCTTTCTTCAGCCATCAAGTCTTTCTCTGCAGGGCTGCTCCCAGTCACTTTTCTGCCCAGCCTGTCAGTGGCTGGGGTTGCTCCGACCCAGGTGTAGAACCTTGCACCTCTTTGTTGAGCTCCAAGAGGTATGCACAGCCCCACATCTCCATCCTGTCAGGGTCCCTCTGGGTGGCATCCCTTCCCTCCAGCATGTTGACTGCACCACACAGCTTAGTGTCATCAGCAAGTTTGCTGAGGGTGCACTCGGTCCCACTCTCCATGTCACCAGCAAAGATATTAAATCAGCCTCAGTACTCATCCCTGAGGGCCACCGCTGGTCTCCGTGTGGACAGTGAGTCATTGACCACAGCTCTGCATGTGGCAATCCAGCCAGTTCTTTATCCATAACGTGCTCCATCCATCAAATCCACACCTCTCCAGTTTGGAGACAAGTGTGTCAATGCAGCAGAGCATCAAACACTGCTTATGTCCAGGTTGCTCTGCCCCTATCCACCAATGCTGGTCCTGTCGCAGAGTGCTTGTTTCAAAGGCCTGTGATAATACATAGTTTTATAACACAGTGAATGCAGGGATGAGTACAAGAATAGATTGAATGTTCAGAATCACAAAAGACACAATCTGAACTTTTTTTTTTTAAATCATTGGAGGGTTGCTTTTATGAAGAGAATTGCAGGGATGAAAAAGTAACTTTTCTTTATGAATTTGTAGTAGTGAAGATGATGAAACTTCGTTATCCCCATTCTACAGACTGGGAATGTTCATAATGTTTTTGTTGAAACTTGTGTAGCAAGCTGAACCCAGCCAGATTTAGTCACCGAGGCAGTGTGATGGCAGGAACTCAAGAGTTCTGCTCAGGTTTGCCAACATATTCAGGATAAAGCATGGTCTTGGCTCCTCTTCTCTCTCACATGTAGACACAGTGGCAGTACTTTTGTCACTGGTAAATGGACACTGGTAGGTATTAGACACAGTGTGGTGGATGTTGCCTTGTTCTTTCACAGGAAATATTGATCAGATGGATCTTTTGGCATCCTTTGGGATGCCAGTTTGACTGTGCTGAGTAGACAAGTTTAAAATAGCAATTGAATAATCTTTCTGCTGAGGATGAAGCTTATCAATTAAGTTATCATCAGAATTAAAAGCGTTTGAAGTAGCAGTGGGAGAAGTTGGATTCATCTGATAAAGATAGCTAATACAGAAATGTAATGCAGTTGGACTATAGAAATATCATAATGTCTCATTTCACTTGATGAGAGAGCAGGTTTAAGTCACCTATGCTGCAGGAAATATACATATTTCCAGATCAGACACAGTTATTTCTGGCTGTCTTCCTATTTTTAATCTGCCCATATGCCAGTCTGATAATTAAAAGAATAGGTAAATTAGATTTCCTGGCAGTGGATGAAAGTTTACTGTAATGAACATCCCGCCACATTCATGAAATGCTTTTTTAATAGCCAACTGCTGAATGCTCTTTTAAAATAAACAGACTAAACTATGAGTGTTGGGATGACAACATTGTATTGAGACATGATTGAATATCTGAATAGAGAGAAATGTAGCCTAGAACTATAGCAAGTTCACTTATGTTAGGATGTAAGAGAGAAATTAGATACCAATGACCAGATCAAAAAGAGCCTGTTAAATGCAAAATGTTGAAAGATTAAAGGGAAGCCTAAAGAATGGTAACGTCTGTTACTGTGTGTGACAAAGCATGAGACTTAATGAAATTATTTACTGGTGTTTTAAATAACTTAAGGCTCTAAAATGGTTTGTGGATGTAACCAGAGGCTCTCCATTCATTTTCCAGGTTTTTCTAGGTCTTTTTCTAAAACTAGCTGGGGTTTGAATTCCAAGCAAAATAGTGCCTAAAAAATAATGGAACAAATAGCACCGAGGTAGTTTCACTTTTGTTTTGCCTCTTTGCATTTAATAATTAGCAAACTGAACTCATTCAGTATGTGTTCAGCATGCCCAGATGAAAAACATGCAAATTGCTTGTGCCTTTTAATTTATATCTGGGGAGAGAAACATCTCTCTGTCAATTAAGAGAAGGTTCTGTGTTTAGTAATTAACTTTCAGTTGTCTCCCCTTCCTGTGGGTTTTTTTTTTTTTTTAACTTTCTGGGTGATGGTATATGGCATAATTACTGTGAGAGTTGTAGTAGAGCCCCACAAGCTCTTCTTCTGTTTCTGCTTCTGTATCTGCTGAGGTGCTTTTTTTCAAACCTTCCTCCAACATAGACTTTGCCTTAAAAATATGAATATATTTTCCAACATGGTTACATCTCTTGGTTTTGTATCTGTAAATTGAGGGTAGTGGTACTTCCCTGCTACTCAGTTATATGCATTAGAGAGCAAACCTGAGATTTTTTTGTTGCTGTTAGGTTTTCTGCATGGTGAAGTATAAATCGTTGGATTAGGGGTATACTTAGCTTTGTACATTTGTGTGCCAAAGAGTTGGGGTGCTACTGTTTCTAAAAATTGAATTATAGCAGTAGTTTAAAAAAATCTTCAAGAAGTTGATAAAAGAATCTACGCTTAAGATTTTTACATGGATTCTTCCCACAATTAGTCTTAACTTGGCTACTGAATGTACAACCTTGAGAGTTACAGCAAGTAGTTGTAAGAAGTCACCAAGGTCGTTAATGCCTTAGGCGGTGTAAATGTGTGTAGGGAGAGGAGAGGGGAATTCAAATACTCAGTGCACTCTTGCGTTTTCAGAATCATTGAAATGTTTAGTAATTTCATATTAATGGTAACTAGACCTGCATTGAGTTTTATTAAAAAAAATAACCGCAAAAGAGACCTAAGTAGATGTGGTTATTTGAGGAGAATCTATTTAGGCAAGAGTTAAAAAGTAGCTAATGGTAGTTCTTAATAACTTTCTATCCTTGTTCAACTTTCATATTTTCTAATTTTTGTGGAATGATACGTACTTTGCATAATAAACCACAAAATAAGTAGTTGCATTATAAGCTACTGAATATATGTATGTGTAGTGGCTGAACAGACTGAGAAAATGAATCATTCATTGCAGAGTAGTTGGTTACATTTACTGGATTTCAAAAGTATTCTAATTCTTTCTAACAAATCAAAATTAGTCAGCAAGTAGTATCAGTTCTTTAACAACTGCCTGTTCTGTGTGTTCTGAACTTAACTGTTGTCTCTAAAAAGTCTCCAGGGAGGATGGCTTTCCTTCAGAATGAACAGAGGAATAAGTTACTGCATGTCTTGATTTTTTTTACTGTTTCTGTGAAGCTCCTTTTCCTTTTCTGGTGGAGCTTGAGCATAAAACCTAGATGTGTATGGTTAATTTTTCCAGTTTTGCGACATTAAAAAAAAAAGGTGCAGCTATAGATCAGTTATTTCTTTGTATTCTGGTTTGATAGGCAAGATTTTAGATTTACGTGGTTAGTCTGAGAATAAAAAAAAATTAAGAGGATGGTAGGGGAGAATGTTTATCAAAAAAAGGCTTGTAGATAGATGGGTAGAGTGCAACTCTTTTCCAGGTTACCTTTGAAACTGTTCAGGACAGTAGTACTTGAAGGTATTTGAGCTCATGTTTTCTTTGTTTAGATAACACCAAAAAAATCAATTCTTATTAAATCATGGGTATCTGTATCACAGAGTGCATATTTATGTATCTGGATTCTGAAGCTATCAGTAATAAAAAACAGTGCTACCTTGTAGGTGGTACTTCAAATACTTGGGTGAGCAGAACTCGAGTGGGCTTTTTTTTTGCCTGTGGAAGGCGAAACACTGTTACACAGACAAGAGTATGAAAACATACCTGCTCATACAGTCTAACGTAGTGTCCTGAAATTCTCTCTTCAGTAGATGAATAAGGTAGTGATTGAAAGAACAGTTTTAGAAGATACATGTGAACCAAAAGAGTGACTTCCTGTATGTTAATACTCTGGATCAGACACAGAGTTTGCTTTGAAAGTGATCTAATCATTCCTGTTAGCACATTTATTTTTACATTGTGGAACAGCTTTGTAGTGTGGAAATTTTAATGTCTTTTGGGTTAGATTAAACCAGAAGCTGTACTCCAGAAGTATTTGCAGACAGTCTATTTCTATTTGTCTATTTGGTAATGGGTATCCAGTTAATGGAACCAGCTGAATGCCAGTCTGAAATAGGACCCTTGTGATGGATTCACTCGAGACTTGAGTTCTCAGAACCCTCTCTTCTGCTCTATTATCTGCTCCTTGTGCATTAAACTGGAATGGTATAGTCATTGTGAGCTTTTTGTGGACCAGAACCTAATTGGCAGACTCAGGATTGTGGTTTTGAACTTCATCTCTGAATGAGTCTGTCTTGACTCGCTGATTCAGTACTTGCTAATCTTGACATGACTTTCCCGTGCTTTCAGCTGCAGGGTGGAGAAGCCAGTGAAGTTAGGATGGCTTTGCAAAGTGTGAAAGCAGCTGGAGTTTTCTGTTTGAAGGGAAAGGAAAAAAACAGCAAAGATTGGAACTGCAGCCTGTCAGTAGAGGAGTTGTAATGGGAAAAAAATTGGATAGCTATGCACCATGCCTGCAGAAATTGAGAGTGAAAACAATTGCTTAAATACAATCTTGTAGTAAGTGATGGAATTAAGAGTCTGGTTTCAGTCCTCTCTTCTGGGCACGAGTCAATATCTCCATTAGAATTAAAGCGGCATCATCTGATTCTTCAGCCAAAGGAGTCTTGGCTTTCTAGAGCTATACTTTGCTTAATGACTTTGTTGTGAAACAATTCAGAAGACACATTCAAGTAAAAATAGCATATCAACAACTTAAAATCTTGATAGGTTTTAAAAATGAAAATTGAGTACAAATTGAGATTGATGTTCTTTGATTGTAACCATAATTTAAATAGTACTTGTCCTGTAGAAAATACAATTGCATTAGATTGTCATCCATAGTTTTGTATTTGCAGTCTGATGCTATGTACCTGCTGGAGTTTTGCTGTTTGATTCTGCATTGTTTTGTATTATAATAACAAAACATGTAAGGGCTAATATTCTTGCAGCACTTTTGTTTCTACAAAATCAAGGTAACAGTCCTAAGCCTTGGTAAACAAATACTGAATCAGTTAAGTAGTGCTAGTTTTAATTTGCATCATTAAACTGCTTTGGAAATTATTTAGAAGTACAGTGCTCTGTTGTTGTGATGTAAAATAACCTCTTTGTGTACAGTTCTAAATAAATAAAAACTGGTTTTGTTGATTTTATTATGGCAAATCTGTGATAGTAGCAGTATTTCAGATGGGTACTGTTCTGTCTGATGCTTGTGGACAGGTTTGAAATACCTGTGTTTTTCTATGTAAGTTGTTTTAACCTAAAAATCCGTAAAATTGCCTGTAGAGTAACCCGACTGAAAAACAAAATGGAAACAGGTCATTTACGTTTGAGCTTTTCTGTTAGAGACAAAGGTGAAAAGAAAATAAAGATTGATTATGATCAAGGTGATGTGGCAAATGTTTTGATCAGAAGGTTGTCATACCACAGCGAAAGCAAAAGATACTAATTTTTTTCTTCCCTCCTTTTTGCCTGTACTTTTTTAAATGGGCAAGAGATGGGGTTTATACTATGTAACCATTTAATTTACCCTTAAATGCTTTAAAAATCAACTGTTAAAGTATTTGTTTTTAATGACTAATGGTAACATCTCATGGGCAGTCTGAGATAGACTTGGTTTAAATTAGACATAGAAGTAAAATTTTCTTGACCTGGAGAACTAATTTAAGAACCGTTCAAGTTTTTGCTTGAATACTCTGTTCATTTGACATCTCAGCTGGGTAGTTTGTCCTTTTACGAAGTGAATGTAAATGCTGGTTGCATCCCAGCAATTCCTTAGCTGCCTCCACTTTCCTCAAAGTGGGAACCTTTCATGGGAACCTTAACCTCACAGTTTTTTAAAAAAGTTGTAGCAGTTGGCTTTTTATGTGATGAAGGACTTGTTCTCCATCTTCTGGTAAAACACTGAATAACAAGGAGGAGAGAAAGGCAAGGAGAGAAATCATGAAAGTAAAAGAATAGTTTTCACCTCTAGAAGCTTTAGGCCATCAAGGCTGAGAATAACTGTAGTTTAACACTGTAAAGTTTTTTTTTTATGTCCCTTTAGGATGTAACTTTGCTGTGGGACCTCACAAAAACATAATCTGTTGCCAGTGTATTGGTATGAAATCTTTTTGACTCCAAATATGTCTGAATTTGAATTTCTAATTTATTTTTAGTATCTCAAATACTTAGTTAAAAAGAACAAATGTTATAAAGCTATTCTGAACCAGTCTGTTCATTTTCCTTACAGGAGGGAGGCATCACAGGCAATGTTGCTATGTTCACTTAAATTCTGATGGTCTGGAAATGCTTCTTGAAGCAGCTTCTTTTTAGAAGCTGTGAGGATGATTGCCCAGTGCATGGTCTTGTGCTCATTGGTCATGCCTGCTATCATCCTAGTTGTCTTCTAATTGAGTTCTTTTACACTGAATTCTTGGAGTGGGGATGATTTTACTATTGCAAATCAGGACTCATGCTCCACTTACTTACAGGTTTATTTCTATTTTACCAGTTTGGTTTTGTCCCTTTTCATGTGATTCAGTAATGATACTAGCACAGGGCTGGAATTGCACAAAAGACTCAAGGCCAGAAGCCTGGCTTAGTTTGTAAACTATCATAAAAAAATAGACTAGTATCAGCTTTCCAGGAATTTGAACAATGCTGTCTTCATTACATGCTCAGTTCTATAATGGTTGTTGGAGTCATTGAGATTATGCTTCAGGCTCACAATTTTACTCTGAAAATACAACTTTCAAAAATGAACTTGTCTTGAATGAGATGAGATGAAGCTGATTCTTGATGAATATTTAGCCTCAGCCCAAGAATCAGTGTTTTCCCAGAAAACAAACCGAAACCTTTTATTCTGCTGTTGTTAAGTCAGAAGATAGCATCAACATCATGACTATGCCTAGCTACTTAATCAAGAATCCACATTGTCAGCATGTTCCTTATGTTTCATCTCTTAGGATTCAGGGCCTTTGTCAGGGACTAAGCTGTCTTGGAATTTCTAGCACTTTCTCCAGTACCCATGCTCTGTTGCCATTCAAGGGCTTGTCACCTCTGCATGCAATTTGAGAAAAGTTTTCCTGGCTATCCTAAAAAGACTAGAGAGCATTTCATTCTGTTGTCTTTATTCCTGAAAACAGTGTTTTAGTGGCCATTCAGTATTTTTTTTTACTCCTTTTTTTAAAGATGTTTTATTTCTCGCTATGTTGTTCTTGTTCTGAGGAATTTATGCATGTACAATAAATTTATTTATAACAGCTTTATTTTTACATTGCAGTTAGAATATAATTCACAGTTTTTTTTAAAAAAACCTTTTTGTTAATCTGTATTTCACATAGGTAATTCAGCAGTGAATTTATTGGTATTAAAAAGCACCAGTATATTCATTTTTTAAAAGAAACGTGTTCATCTTAGATATCTCAAAGCAACTGCATAAATGTATATATTTATGAAATGTTTTTAGAAGTTTCTGTATCTGATGATCTAGCTGCCCAAATTGTAGTGAGAGCTCAAAGTACTTGATTACCCTAGTATCAGGATGTGTGCACACCATTAATGTGACACCTTCTGGGAACCGTGCCTGTGCACAGTTGCCTTGCGTGCTTCTGCGATGGAGTGCTGCACATCTGAGATTCCTCAGTATTTCCTCAAAGATACTGGTCCTGGATGCAAGAGTTGTCAGCAAGCTTATCTACTGGCAAGATGTGACTGCTGGAGACTTCTCAAGTTCGAGCAGAAAGTTGTCTGTGTGCACATTCCAGTCCTGATGAACAGTCCTTGTGGAACCGTGGATATTGCAAGAACTTTATGGATATTTCATGGTGCTCTTAACTCCCCTAGGAAAGTTTAACCAGCAGTTTCAAATCTCGTTCTGTTTTCTTTTGAGTAATAGTTAAACATAAGCAGTTAGTTGTAGCTCGTGACTACCATACCTGAAAAGTCAACAGTGTGAAGCACATGCATGGGAAATACTTTTTCAGGGAGAAGCAGATAGGTTGCAGTTTTGGAAGTGAAAACTGACTTAAGATTATAGATCCTTGGAGTTAGTATTTGGGGGAGTGTCTTTAATCTTACTAATCAGCTTATTTTGGTAATTGAAGAGTAGATAGTTCCTTTGTTGGAGAAGGAATACAGCAGAGAGAAATTATCTGGACCTACTAGTCAGACTTTTTAAATCCATGTCATCGTTTACCAATGATCTGCAAGGTCTGGAGATCAGCGCAAAAGGCGACAAAAATGAAGCACAGAATCATGAAGGGTAAAATATTTTTTTACTAGAGATGTAGTAAATATCACTTTTCTAAGCTTCAGTAAAATTACTTTTTAAAGTGTCAACAGCAGAAAGACAGCAGTTCAGGAACAAGTAATTGCGTAGGGTATAGAATATTGGGATACATTTCCATTTTAATTTCAGTTTAGGTTTAAATGGTTAAGAGTCTTACAGCTTACCTTCAGGGCTGCACCTCAGTTTTGTAATACAAAGAGAAGATTGTGCTGGTAATACAAAACCAGGAGGCATCATCTGTTCTGTTTTCTTCACAGGTCAGTGTTCTCCACATTCAGCAGCACTCGGATAGCATAGGAAGAGTTTCAATAGACATGATCAGTATTTTCATACCCTTACTGCTCCAGTGTCTTGGTTTGCCTACTTCTCATAGTTCATCATTGCATGTTTTAGTAACTTGCACATTGACAAGCAGGAATGAGACTATTACTGTGCATTACATTCTTAAAATACAGCTGAATTTGAAAAGTAGTTCTTCCTTATATGTAGTATCACACAAGAAATTTATGGAAGCAAGAGTTGAAATACTTGCAAGCAATAGTAGCGTGGAGCTTTTAAAGGTCGGTATTAGAATTGCCATTCTCTTTTTGTGCTGTTCTTTAGCTGACCACGGACAATGTATTTCATGACCTGAGGCAAATACATAGAGCCTTGTTTTTCCTCAGTTTGCATGGAAAAAGAAGACATCTTCTAGATAATGAGTAGGTATGTGGTAGAAACAGTATGTGATATTGTAAAATACTTCCTTTCACTTTTGTTGTATGCATTTAATAGGCAATATCTGGCACTTCATCTGATTTTCTAACACGATCTAATGTAAAAGACAACCGTTCACAATGAACATCTGTTTAAATCGTATCTCACTCCCCATGTTTTATTGTCAGGTAATAGTATTACCATAGTAAGGTGATTTCCTTCAAAACACGTAAGTCCTTGTCTTCCAGTTTATGGACTGACCATTGATTTAATTAATTGCGATGTGTGCATCTCTGTTGTTACAAGCTAAATTAAGAGATTTGTCTGCTTTTCAGAGTGTCTGAAAAATGACATATGATTTTGACAAGAAACACTTTTTCATGTACTTTTTGGAAAAGGAAAAGATTTTGGCATCTGATGTTTTTGAACTACCTTTGGGAAGAATAATTTTGTGAGATCTTTCCTTATTAGGCTAGTAAACTTGCTGGCTTAAACAGACAAACTTCAGATATTCAGATTCTGAAAGAAATCATGGTTATATCTCTTCCCCTGGTTTTTAATTTCCCTAGATCATAATCTTGTAGGGAGGAAGAATATACCACAAATCGTTTTCCTGTATTGTCTCAACATAAGTCAGGGATTGGGAGATCAAAATGACTCCTGAGTGAAGGTCAGGTTCGCGACCACCTGAGAAACCTGATTGTACCAAATTCATCGAATCATATAATGGTTTGGGATCAAAGAGGCCTTAAAGATCATCTAGTTCCAGGCCATGGACAGGGATGCTGTTCACTAGATCAGGTTGCACAGGATCCATCCAGCCCAGCCTTGAGCAGTGACTGGGATAACACATCCAGCTTCACCACTTTCTGAATAAAGAATTTGTTTCTAACATCTGATTTAAACTTGCCTGCTTTCAGTTAAAACCATTACCCCTTGTCCTGTTACTATCTGCCCATACAAAATTTCTCATCCGCTTCTCCTTCTTATGAGCCCCTTTAAGATACTGGAAGGCCACAATGAGGTCTCTGCAAAGTCTTTTCTTTATGCTCATCAACCTCAGCTCTCTTAGCCTTTATTCATAGGAGTGCTGCTCCCTTCCTCTCATCATCTATGTGGCCTCCTTTGGACCTGTGCAGCCAGCTCCATGTCAGTCTTCTGCTGAGGACGGCAGAGCTGGATGCAGCACTCCAGGTTGACAAGGACAGAGTGGAGGGGGGAGGATCCCCTCCTGTGACCAGCTGGCCAACCCTCTTTTGATGCAACCCAGGTTGCAGTTGGCTCTCTGGGCTGTGAGCACACCGAATTGGCTTATGTTCAGTTTTTTTATCTGTAGGAACAAATAAGTCCTTTCCCTCAGGGCTGCTCTCAATGAGTTCTCCCAGTTGGTATTCAAATCTGGGGTTACCCTGACCCGGGTGCAGCACCTTGCACTTGGACTTGTTGAACTTCATGATGTTCTTGTGGACCCAGTTTTCAAGTTTGTCCAAGTCCCTCTGGATAGTATCCCTTTCATCTGTTGCATCAACTACACCATTCAGCTTTGTGTCATCTGGAATCCTGCTGAGGGTGCACTTGATCTCAGTGTCTAGGTCATGGATGAAAATACTTAAAAGCACTGGTCCCAAGATTAAGTCCTGAGGATCAAATTATGCTGTATGTCTTTCTCTTTCAGTCCCTTTAATCCTAAGCATCCAATTCTAAACGAGTCGAAAGCAGTCAGTGGAACTTGATTTAACTCCAGCGGTTATGTTACCAGGCTCGTTACAGTGTATGGCATCTCTCTGCATCTTTCTCTGTGTGATGATACCAAACTCAGGATCTCCAATTCATTTTCATTTCCTTGTGATCCATCGTCTAGTGATACAAGCTGTGAGTAGCTCTGGTTATTAGAACATTCCTGTTGCCTTTACAGGGGAGAATTTTAAGCCAAGAAAAATTCTCTTAAATTATGTGCATGGGTCATATGGGAGACTTGCTTCACTCGTTTTCTTCAGTTACCCTTTCTTGACTGGAACCCTCACTTTCCTTTGAAATTTCTGTTGGTGATAGCAGAACTGTAGCCATTCTTCACCAGCTTTGAATAAAGCTGGATATGTTTTCTTGAATCAGGCCATTGGTGGTTCCTCTGGAAGCAGCTGCTCTTTTGTACCGGTCGTTGGCAGGTATTGGAGGAGTGAGAGGCATTGTGTCAAGGGGAGCCCTGCCTCTGTGGGAATGCCCCTTGCGAACAGCAAGTGGCAGAGTGATCTCACTGAGAAGTGCTGTAGCTCCTGCATCTGCTTGTGTGCATGGAGCTCGCTCTTTCCTTTGCTGCCTCCTGCCACTTTGGAGTTTATTTTGTGGAGGTAATTCCTTCAGCCACTCTTTGTGTGCAGCTCCCTAAGACTCATCTCCATATAATACAATTGTGTCAGGCTTGTTGTTTGGACTCTTCTCTTGTGTGGATGTGCTTGAAGAAAGTCTCAGAAATAAAGGTTTTGCTACTTAGTAAGTTGTTTGAGAAGTGCATTTTACCTGTGTGGCCACTGTCTGTCACTTTCCCAGCCTCTTAGTCCTTTGGGTGTAGCAGGGAATGAAAGTCCCAGGCATGTCCTTACATAATTTTAAGTAAATAAATTTTATTTACATATTACTTAAATTACATAAATTTAAGTAAGCTTACCCTTATTCAGGTGTGTTCAGGGTAAGAATCTGTTCTTCAGAGCTGAAGAAGCATGTGGGTATGGACCATACTTTTGTGTAACTCCTGTTAACGGTAAATAATGCTGCCTTTTAATATGAAACATATTTTAGCACTGCTTTGGTGTTTTAGGGCTAGTTTTAGCAAAGAAAATTGTTCAGTAAAGCATCCTCTGGTGGGTGGGTTGCTACAGCAACATTCTTGTAAGGGTTCTGATAAAGATTGAAAATTGTCTGAATGTTACCTGTGGCTCTACGTTTTTCACAGTTTAAATCACAGGTATAGTACATATTAATTTTTATTGTACAGATCAAGATTATTCTGCTCTTGGAGGATTCTTAACTGTGTAAGCTGCTGCTAAAATAAAACGTCTATTTCAGTCTCACAGTGGAACAAAACTTTTGCTGCTGTGCTCAGAATACAGTACTTGGCTTGATTAACAAGCATGTCCTGACTAGGGAGATAAATAACTGAATGAGGCCCAGGGCTGGGGGTAAAATTCTTTCTTTTTATGGTTGTAACCAGAGCACAACACTGATTCATTAAGCAAAGCAGAATGAATTTGATTTTCTTTGTATAATGGCAGTGCTGTATAGTGTAGAGACATCCAGACAAGGAAATCTGTCATACTGTGAATGTTTTTGAAGGGTGTGGTGGGTGCTATACTATACTTAATATAGTTCACGTAGTTGCTTGGAAGTGGCTGATCTATATATGCGATAAAAATTTAATGCTGAAATTAGTGCCAGTATGTTATAGTGCAAACTTCACTTCTTGCTTTTTACAGTGTGTTTGCCGCTTTTAAAAGATGGTAGTAACAGGTCACCAGCTCTCTGAATACTTTTTGTTAGATGGTGTATTCTGAGAATTCGACAGTCTGTTGATTATATCTATTTTGACTAACTGCTACTGAACTTCGTATCTTAAAAATGATATTTTATTTGCTTCAGTTTACTCTTAATAATCTGAATGTGGATTGTAGTGGTCTTTATTGGAGTGTCATAGTTTCTGCAAGCGCTTTTATAATCCTTCTCTCATTCAGTTTTCTGGTATTAATGACTACATAGTATTTCTGTGAAGTTCCTATTTAGGTGGGAGAATTCCAGCTGGTTTCTGTCATTATGGGTCAGCAGTCTTCAGTATCATCCCATGTCAGACTGGATGGTGATACTGCCTAGCTGGAGGTTCTTGAGCATGCTGACCACCTATCAAGAAACTTGAGATCTCCTGATCTTCTTTTTACAGGTCTCAGTGGTCACTCATCAGTGTCTCTCTACTGAGACTGTTGGTTTCTTCCTTAGGTTCTCATCTTTGCAATGGCAGATGTCACACTTCTTAGATGACCAATTATTTAGTTATATTTTCCTGCCTCCTCCTTTTTTCTTACCCGTTCTTTTTCCTTCTTGTCCTCAACACTTTGAGAGACTTCCAGGATATGTTGTCCTGGCTTGGTAGCTAAGTTGAAAATATCTTTCATTTGCCAAAGCTTGCATTTATCTTGCAATTATCTTATTGTTGTTTGCTGTGGTCTTTTGAAGAGGAGATGAGCAAAAGTAGGTGGGCCAAATTCAAAATGAAATTTATGTCAACTAATAACATGGTGTTTCAAGTGTTAAACAGAATTAATGACTTCATAGATCAGCTTCCTAAATATCAACCTACCTTACAGACAGAAGTTACTTCACCAGATCTGGCTATTTGGCTTCCAGGCCAGCTGTAGCAAGTTTGGACAATCTGGATAAAAGCTGGATAAAACTGAATGGTAGTTTATGCTGTTACTGCCTTGGTCTTGCATGTTAGCTACCACTTGGGGGGTTGGTTATTGTTGTGGTTGGATTTGGGTTTTTTAAAATATGTATTTAATCTAAAAAGAGAAGTAAGTTTTTTCAAATTAATCAGCAAGGAAAGTAATTTGGGGTGGCAGCGTTAGTTTTAACTGTTTATCTCCAATTATAATGCTAATTGTCTGAGGTAAGCAATTTGTTTTCACTTTTCCCTTTACAGGGAGAATTGTCTTTTAAGCAAGTGTGAAATTGGTTAAGCTGTAGTACTCTTTTAACAAAAAGCAGTTGTGTGGTGTTTTTTCCAGTACAAATATGCAAGTCATTCCAAAACACTTAAAAGAAGTTTATTCCATAAATAAAAAGGATTATATCACTGTGCTTTTTAAATTTTAAATTTTCTGCAAGTACTATACTGTGAAAGGTGCAGTATTGATTGCTCTAGTGAATTCTTAACAAGAAACAATGTCAATTCGAGAAGAGAGGGTTACTTTTACAGGTCTGTGGCATTCATGTAAACTGGAGCATATGCTGTTCACTCTTTTAATGTGACTACTTATATCAACTGGACAAAGGGAAGAAGTTACTGCCTTTTCCATCCAAAACATTGCTCTAAGACCCCAAAAGTGAAGAATATGAAGTGTACTTTCCTGGGCTGCTTTTTATTCAGCTTAGCTGTTTTGTCACTAGCATCCTTAAACAAGTTGCATGTGACAGGTCAGTGATGGAAATCATAGTACTTCTGGTTATGAGAATATTAGGAGAAAGGGAGGCGTTTTGCTCGAGTTTCTTTCAAAATTCTTTGAATGCAACTACTTTGTTCTGGTCTGATTAGTCTAGTGCATTGAACACAATTGCCAAGTGGTACTGAAATAGTGTTTGCTAATATTGTTAGCTTGTTTATCCAGTCCTTCTCTGTTTTTTCTTTTATGCTTTAGCTCTGTTTTGCTCTTGATTTCTCTGCCATGATCTGTGGTGCTTTTTTGCTGCTTTTAGGAGAGTATCAGATTGAGTGTTACAGTAAAACAGACAATAATCCAGTCAGGTTCAAGGTTCCAATAGGAAGCACTAGATGCTCAGAAGCATCTTCTGCTGCAGGGTAGAGATAGAGTAGTAGTGTAACTTCTTTATGTATTGATTGTCTAGTAAGGTCTTCTTTAAAACCAAACCAGACTTTAATGCAGCACTTTGCCAAAACTTGCATATTTCTTACCTGTTATGTTCTTGAATGGGATATCTTGGAGTCTTTGTTTTGGGTGAACAATATATGGTGATGGTATTGTAATTGCAAATGATAATGTGAAACAGATTCTGATTCAGTTCAGTATAGATGACATTTTTTTGTTGAGAGGATTTATTTGAATATTGCCAAATATAAGAAAATTAAGTATGTTCTTAATATTACCACTGGCTAACTCAGTACAGACAGCTAACAAAGAGAGACAATGCTGAGTTTATCTTAAGCTTAGTTGAGCAGATTTGAAGACAGGAACAAAACTAGTATTGTTTTGTCTTGTCTTTTAATATGAAGGCTTGCCTTTCCAGAATAGTTAACATTTGGTTTTCTTACTTTCTGATACATAAACTTGCACAAAGTTCCATTTTATCATATGAGATACATTGTATCCCAAACATAGCAAGTGCTTTTAGATAGTTGTATTAACATGTTAAAAATTAAACAAAATTTCAACATTTGATGTTAAGTGAGTTGAGAACCCTTTTGTTCTGTTTCTTATTCAGGTTTGTGGGGGACTGCAGCAGAAGAAACAATGTTGTCAAAATTCATTTAATTACAACTGAGCTTAATAAAAAGGAGAACTGTGACTTTTGCTAAATGTCCTTGACAGAACGAGCTCTGTAACATGCTTTCACACCAACAAATCTGATTTCCTTCTCTGTGAAGTAGGTGGTTCTGCAAACAAGGGGATAGCAGCAGATGTTCTTCTGCCAGACATTAGCAGGTCCTAGAATTTCATCTCTCACAATATTCTTATAGACAAATCTATTAAATAGTCCACTGGCTGAAGTGTGGGTCCCAAAGACTTGGTAGTACAAAGTCCGGATGGCAGTTGGCTACTTGTGGTTTCCTGTCAAAGCTCAATACTGGAGCAAATATTCTCTTCTTTATTAGTAACTGAATGAGGGAACAGAGCACATCTTCTGCACTTTTGTGGATGATAGTGATTTGGTGGGAGCAGGCGAGACAAGGGAGGTCAGCGAGACTGTTGGGAGGGAGCTCAGCATCCAGGGGGAATGCACTGACACAAAGTTCGGCTATGGTGAGCACAGAGGTGCAGCGGTGGGAGGGAGTAGCCCAATGCACCAGTAGAGGCTTGGGGCCAGCTCTGGGGCACCAGCCCAGCTGTTCTCCTGACCAGCTCCAGTGTGCCCTGGCTGACCACCTGCTACACCTTCAACTGTGCTAGCACCAGTTTGGGGGAGATTAATCTCTCTCTGTTGAGAATCTGTAGGACTGCTTACCTTGGTACCAGTGGAGGAAAATGCTAATAAATGGGATTCTAAACTCTCAGAAACAGGTTGTCCAGAAAGGCTGTAGAGTATCTGTTCTTCAGATATACCCAGCTCCATCAACATATTACTCCAAACAGTATATTATAATGGCCCTGCTTTCAGCAGGGCATCAGATAATCAAAACTGCTCTCTCTTACTCTCAGCTTTCTGCGTGTTATGCTCCTCAAGAAGCAAACAGCAAAATTGATCATTGTAATGTGACAGACTCCATGCAACCTGCCATGATGTAGGAATTAGTTTGCAATCCATCAAGTTACACTAGGCATAATAGAAGAGATCCATGGGCGATGTGGTCGGGATGTTGGCTGGAGAACGTTACTATCTATTCTGCCTAAATGCGTGTCTGAGCCCCCTGGCTGTGACTGAAATGAATAGAAGTCTTCTGCACTTTGCTGAGTGGTGTTTATTTCATCACTCTTACGAGTTTTAGTTTGAAATCACTGTCTGTACATATTCAGTTGGCAAGTAGGAAAATAATTTTTTTTACTAATGAGTTTTTGATGTACAAATGGTGTCTTTAAAATGCATGGAACATATTCCTTTCAGAGCCATGTAAAAAGCAATGTCTTGAAGATACCTGTATCTTCAAGGTGGCGAGGCAGGGGAAAAGTAAAACTGTTCCTGGAAGTAGAGAAGTTAAAATAAAGACAAATACTTTCAAATTTACTTGCTTTAGAAGCTGAACTGTAGAGATGAATTTCTAAAAATGAGTTTTCAGCCCTTAACTATGGTATGCTCTTCAAGCTTCTGTACTTGGAAAATAGGAATATAAAAGGAATATGTTACCACAGGGAGGAAGTGTCAGTCATAACAATTTTATGTGATCACAGAATGATTGTGTGTGGAGTTTTAAGTGTCAGTTGCTAATGAAACAATACATTTTAAGGAAAAAAAGCATGCTTTGAGAATATGTAATTCATATTAAGGAGATCTGCTAGTGAGAAATACAAAATTTTAAGCTTACATTTGTTTCTGATTTTTGGATTTTTTTTTTTCCTTTTCCTAAATAGACTTTGTTGGAATATGCAGAAAAGTGGAAGACATCAGAAGATCCTCTGCCTCTCTTGGAGGTGTACACGGTGGCTATCCGAAGTTATGTTAAAGCACGACCTTACCTTACCTCTGAGTGTGAAAACGTAGCCTTTGTGCTTGAACGTTTAGCACTGTGAGTATATTTGTTTGGTTACTAAAACCAGTCAGTATGGTCTTAACTTTTCATTGCCTAAATGTTTTCCCAATCCAGTTCTCAGCACCTGCCTTCCTCATGGTGGGTGCTGTACGTAAGGGAGAAAATCTGATGGTTGGAATTGAGGCAAGAAGGATTCCTGATTTAGGACAAGCCAACATTCCTGGCTTGAAGCACTTTCCTATTATTGATCTGCATACTGTCTGAAAGTGCATCAATTTGCACAGGCTTTTACAGGGTTGGATTGAATGATGATTTTTTTGTTATGGTGTCTTTTAGAGAGAACTTGCTTTTACAGTTTCTGCAAGCATCTTCATGACCTCTTCTTTATGTGTTCAAGGAAGCAAACTGTTTCATGGTTGGTGTTTCATATAACTATTGATATTAGAATAAAGAATTGTTGATTATACAATTTCAACATCAAAAATTACCTCAAATAATTCTCCTTTTTGACTTCTAGAAGCTGTATTGAACTTCTACTGTGTCTGCCTCTGGACCTACCTGAAAATAAATGGGAAGAATTTCAGGCTTTTGTACAGGTGAGTTTAGTTCCTGAACTGAAGACTTAATAGCTTTTCATAATGGTTTGGAAACCTAGGGATTTTGAGTATGTAGCATGTCTGTAAGGAGCAAGGCCTTCAGCTGGAAATCATATGTACTCTCAAGTAACTGCTGAAGGTAATATCATTTGTCTTCATGCAGCAGCTGTGGAGAAAAAATATTTACAGATTATTGAAAGAAAATTCATGTTTTAAAATATAGTTGACAATTAACACTGTTAGAAATGAAATATTATAAGTCACTCTTTACTATATATAGTTGTATGTTTAAAACTTATGAATGAAAGGCCAGTTGCTACTGTAGGGTTGTTAGACCTCCCATAGGGAACTGGCTGGTTACAGTTAGAGCACTGCATTAAAGGAGAGTGTTGGAAAAGTTCTGCTTCTCAGTATTTATCAGAAATATGTAGTGGGAGGTCCATATAACAGTCAAAAAAAAAACAACAAAGGAGTGGGGAGGAGAGAAGAATAATAATGAAAAGACCCGATACTGTTACCTCTGGTTTCTCAGCCTAAATAATATGGGAAGATGAAAGGTTGATTGTTTTTGAGTGAATTTTGACTAGCAATTGCCTTATATAAATCAGTTCTGAAGAGAAATGTTTGATGCTGAGGGGTTCCACAGCGTTGGGAGCAGGTGGAAAAGTAAAAGAAAAATGAGCCATTTTTTGGCTTTGTTTTTTTTGTAAAGGACTAGTGTAAGTTGTGTGTTGCTATTTAAGCTACAGATTTTTGCAGGTATTTAGTTTGCTTCCAAGTGTACATCTGCTCACAGAATTTACTCTAGGATGTAAGTGCAGTAGAAGATACTTTAATTGATTTTAAGACTCCAGCCTGTTTCATCATATTTGCATAGAACCATGCAGTGAGATCTTAACAGCTAAAATCTTTTGACATTATAAAAATATTTTTTTCAGTCTCCAGTACATAGAAATTGACCTGCTGAAGAGTTTGAGAAGATAAAGTTTAGGCACCTGGTACCAGAACAATATGTGGACTAGAGAAATTGTTCATCCATTTTTAAAAATCTATTTCAAAATGAGTTTCAGAAATTTCAGAAGTAGCTCTGTTAATAAATCTCATGGTGAGTTTGAGGCACTCAGTTGTTTTGGTTTCTCAGCTTATATCTTAGGCTACAGAGGCAGAAATAAAACCTATATAGGCTGAATTTTAAGATTGTTTTGTTATACGTTAAACTCTCTATCTGGTAAGGTGTTAATTTGATAACATAATGTATAAAAGACTATGAAAGACACATTGAGAGACATTATTTATGGCTTTTTAAAACAATACCTTGTTTTGTAAAATATTATTCAGGTGGCTCATAAAAACTTGATGGAAAATGGCAGCCGGGAACTGCACATTTTAACAACACTTACACAAGAGAAGGGAGTGTGGAAGAACCCAGTATTGTGTAGTATTCTGTCCCAAGAACAGTTGGACCCAGATAAAGGTAAAATTTAAAGTTATGGCTGGGATAAAAGATACTTCATTTTTGTGATACATTGAAATATTATTATGATCTATGGAAGTTTTTTGTTCAATATAGTTTGTGATAATTTATAAGCTATATAAATATATATGCATGTAGCATTTTCTGAACTGTTAAGACAGTATGTTCATGGTAACATATAAATAATTTAACATTGGTATTTTGCACAAAACATAATCATGCCTCAAATTCTCTTGCCATTTTCTTTATAAGCCTTGTGAAGGGAGTTTACATACAGGCTAATTTATGATGGGGTAAGTTCCATACTAATATGCAAAATCTATTTGACATGAACCCAAAAAATAAAAACCACCTATATTTTTTAAATGAGAATGTCATTTACTCAGTTGTGAAATGCCAAGAAGACCTTTACTGAGGATTCATTTAGACCTGAATTCTGAGAATGGCTAACAGTAGTAGCATAGGGAAGAGTATATTCACAGCAGAGGCTTACAAGGATAGTGCCCTAATATGTTAGTTTTGTTTTCGTGATTGCAATTCAGAAGTGATATCCCTGTGTGGATAAATCTTAGTTGTTTTTTTGATTTTTTGCCTAAATGGTTTTAGAATCTATATAAAGTGTCACATATAAGCATCTGTTGCAGCTGTACAGTTTTTACATCAAGTGAAGTAGTTCCTCTTACTGCCTCCTTTTAGCCTGGTCCCTGTTTATTTCATACGATATTTTCTATCTATTAACAAGTTAACTATTCTCACCTCTTTTAATGAATGCATCACAAGACCTGATTTGATAGACTGCTATCATACCTCGTCTTCTCTCTTCTGTAGTGTATTACATGTCTTCCAACTTTACTGTCCCATTCCTTGTATGAGGAGCTAAAGGTTTATTCTATATAGTATATATTTAATTTTATCTAATATGCTATGTTATGGGCTGTTGGCATGTTTTTACTTACCCTGCTTTTGTCAGCATATTTTGTCATGGTTCTCTGCCCTTTTCCAAATGTTTATAAAAGTGCTGGACATAGGCTGTCCCTGGTGCATATCCTGCGGAAACCCACTGAGAGTTTGTTTGGGTTTTTTTTTTCTTTTTCTATTAACTGATAATTTATCTATAAAAGGGTCTTCTTTTTACTGCCAAGAGAGCTTGGTACCTTTAGGGATTTTATGGACTTATTTGCATTTTGTTGCTTCCTTTAATTACTTATTATACACCTAATACAGAGTTTGGATTTGTATGTAGTCCTCAGACTCCCACAGAGTCCTCCTTTACTAGCTTCCTCTCAACAACCCTGCAGCCATTGTAACAGTAAGGTGCTTGTAAGAGAGAGATTTAATCAATATTTATTTGCTTTATATTTGAGTCTTTTTAAGAACTTGCTCATGAGTTCAGTATTGGAGGAGGAGGACACAGGGAAATAAGTAAGATTGTGAACCATGGACTTCAGGAGAGCTAATTTAACATCTTTAAGGAATTTCTTGTAAGAATCCCATGGGAGCAGGTCCTGCACTGTTACCAGACATTGCATTGTGTTGCCTTTGCATGGTGATTGGACCTGTTGTTACTTCAGGTTTCACCTGCATGTCTTCTTTTTTCTCAAGATTGCATATGAGAGACAACAAATACTTGTATTTGGAGAGAGGAATGTTCCACATTTCTCCACTTCATTAATTGGTTACAGAAGGAAACCTTAGTAATGTTGTCTTAATTTTCTCACATCACAGTGGCCTCCTCCTGAACTACCAGATAGCTTAATGTGAGATCAAGACTGATACTAATCTAGAATTGAAGCTGATATGAATTAAGGACAACTGAAAATTAGGTTTCATGAAGTCGTGTGGCTGTGCAGCCTTATTGCTCATTGTGCCAAAGACTGAAAGTTGAAGTACACCAAAGTGTTTGAGCTTATGCCATAGCCTATGCAATGTTAAAACACTGCACTTCCATCCTCAGTTTCTATCAGTGTGGCATGAACTTGCTTTTCCATCCTCGAGGTTATTATTTTCTTGTAGTGGTGGTATAACCCTTCAAACCTGTCGTTGGTATCTCCTCAGCTGATAGTGAGGATAAGCAGAGGAGCTTTCTAGAGGAAACGGATCTTTGATAACCTTACAAAAAGCCAGGCTGCTGCTGCTTTTTTAGGATCTAATTTTAATTATCCTGAGAAACTTAAACCTGGATGCCGAGTTAGGTTCTTGAATTTTTCTTAAGTTTAAATGTAGCAGGGAGGCGCCTAAAGAATATCTCACTGAAAAAAGGATCTGGATATAACCATCACTATTCAGAGATTGTCAAGGTGGATAACAGGCAGAATGTAACAGTCAACATGAAACTATTTTCAGTAATTAGAGCACCTGTCACCAGATGTTGAATGATATCAGCAGCCTCAGTTTTGAGAGGAGAAAAAAAAACAGTGTTTTCATCCTGGGTATATTCAAAGCAGCTGTCTGGAACTTCTTTTACGCTTTCTCCAGACACTGTGCCACCACAGAAGCATCCAGGATTGATGCTGCATTCAGCAAAATTATGCTGAGATGTTCTTTGCATGAGGGATTCTGAGTCCCAGCTTCTGGTAGCTATGGAAAGCATCAAGTCAGTAACACATGAAGAAGTGTCGTGACTCAACCCCAGCCAGCAGCCAAGCCTCACTCAGCCATTCTCATTCCCCCACCAGCAGCATCAGGGAAAGAATAGGAAAGGCAAAGGTATAGAACTCACGAGTTGAGATAAAGGCAGTTCCATAGGGAAAGGAGAAGCCGTGCACACAAGCAAAGCAAGGAATGAATTCCCTGCTTCCCATGGGCAGGCAGGTGTTCATCCATCCCCAGGAAAGCAGGGCCCCACCTACCGGTTATTTGGGAAAGACAAATGCCATCACTGCAAACGTCCTCGCCTTCTTCTATTTTCCCCTGAGCATGATGTTCCATGGTCTGGAATGTCCCTTTGGTCAGTCTGGGTCACCTGTCCCTTCTGTGTCTCCTCAAACTTCCTAAGCTCCCCCCAGCCTCTACATCAGCATGGCAGTGCAAAAATCAGGAAAGGCCTTGGCTCTGTGTAAGCCCTGCTCAGCAATAAGTAAAACATCTCCATATCATCATCACTGTGTTCAGCACAAATCCAAAACACAGCCCTGTACCAGCCAATGTGAAGAAAATCAACCCTTCCCCAGCCAAAGCCAGTACATTAGTTTCTGGACTAGCAACTGAAGTTCTTGGAGATGGATTGTCCACGTGTATATTCACTTCCTGGCTTCATCCTCCTTGGCCAAAGTAAGGTTGATAAGATGTAAAGGTGGTAGATTAATCTATACCTACCCTACATGTGATGAGGGGTCTAGTAGTAGGATTATGAGTGCTTTGTAAGGCAAATATTCTTTGTGCTCTTTAAGTCTTCTCGTCAGCTAAAACGTGGCATTAATCTGGGCTGAGTTCCACAGAGAACCTGTTAGTGCATGGAGCTTATTCCTGCTCTTGTGTGCCGCTAATCTGTGGATTATGTTTTCTCTGGTTTAATCCATGTATAGTATGAACAATACTTGTAATAAAAGTTCGTAGTCCTTCTTGTGAACTTGGCGTGGAGTCACTTGGTAGTAAGACCTGACATGCCAGCTATGGGATTCAAAGGTATAAGAGGGAAACTGTCTAAAAGGTTAGATCCCAATCTGTCCAAGTTAATGTGCTAAATTTAGTAGATTGTAGTACCACCTGTCAGATGTTATCTGCACATCTTCATTTTCCTTCACATTCTGTAATGTTGTATGAATTTTGCACGTGCCTTGCACAAACATCTTTGTGAATTTTAATGGATGAGATAGCATTGCACAAAAATGACAATTGTTTTTCTGATAATTGTTCCCATTAAATATGTCAGGGTTTACACTCATAGAGGTTAAGTGATTTGTTCTAGAAAAGCACTTGCGTCTCAAAGCATTTTATGAATTATAATTGTTATGGTAGACTAGCAATTTGTCCACAATAACTTTTGAAAATGACACTGCATGATAAAATATATTCATCAAATATTTTTAAAAATACACAAAACCTTCTTCAATAATCTCAAAATCTTATCCTTAAGACTGTTCCCCACCATAAACTTAGTCCTGTAACCCCAGCACTGGTTTTTGTCTTAAAATGTCAGCTTTAGTTCAGTTACAAAACAAACGTAATTAAAATTCATGTTTTGAATGAGCTTTCAGATGTTAAATGTAATGGTTAGAATCACTGGGATTAGAATGAAGGCTTAAGAGCTAATATGTAACTCTAACCCTGAGGTCTTCCTGTGTCTTGTTGAGAAGATAACAGAAAATGTGCTGATGCTTATGCAAGGTAGGCTGGCTGACACAGTAAACGCTAAAGGAAGGAGATTACTGAGAACTAGCAGATAGAACAGAGTGTTTACAATATTAAATGCAGCAATTATAGTAATAAGTTAGAGTGAAACATCTTGGGTTACCAATATATCTTAAAGTCTAAAGTTTTCCTGTATCTTGTTACAAAAATAAGGTAAAATGTTCCAGTGTTATTCCAGGCAGGCTATCCAGGACTAAATGTTGTGAGTGAAGGGATTATTGGTACCTGGTAGAGGAAGAGCAAGGCTAGACTATTGAATGTGGTTAGTCACAGGGTCATTTGTGGGTTGGCAGGAGTATGAACGTTTTTTATAATGCATTAGTAATGACATTAAAGGAACATTTATCTGCTGCTTAGAATGTCCTCTAATTAATACAAAAAAAATGTTTACTGTCTACTCATTGTCTGTTAGTGTGCTCTGGTTTTCCTTTGTTCCTGCATGAATACAAATCTGGTCATAGCTTCATCGCCAAGGGGAGAGGAAGAAGGAGCTCATTTGATTTGAATATTCTTACACATCAGTTAGCCATTGCTGATCATTTGTAACAGGGTACAAGGATATGAACAAATAACTGAGAAGTTGGTTGAATTATCATTTCAAATAAATCTGAAAATGCATAAAAGATAATGATGGGGTCTAACAGGCCCGATTTCTGCAAAAGGCAATATTTTCTGCCTTAAGGTCTTGTGCACTAAAGTGGTAAAGAAAACGGTTGACTTGACTTCAATTCCAAAATGATTTTTTAGTAATGTTCCATATAAGCAGCTAGAAGAAGGAGAAATCATGAAATAAAGACAGTAGTGAATCAAACTAGAGTATGGGAAGAAGCAAAGAATAAAATGAGATGAGCTTTTTTTTTTTTCCTAACAAACCATGTTTCATATTCTAGTAGTTCAGGTATTACAGAGAGAATTAATTTTTTACATGCTGAAAGTATTTACTTCATCAAGTTGAAACAGAACTCGAAAAGTCAAGAAAATACAAATTAAGTGAATGGGTAACATGATTCAGGTGAAATTCAGGACAAGGAAATTAAAAGGAATATGATGAAAGCTCCTATCAAGATGTGTCAGAAAATGAGTACTGCAGATGACCAGAAGGTTTTGGGAATACTCAAAGGCTGTAAAAAATCTCATTTAGAAAAGATCAAGATTTTACTCCTTATATTGAAAGCATGTTATGAATGTGCTGGTTTTTACAAAAGAAACAAAAAGCAGTAGAAAAAGTCTGCTGTTTTTAAAGGCATGAGAATGTGTTATGAAATTAAAGTGAGGGCAATTGAAAACCAAGGGTTTTTTTATGCAGTGTCTATCTACCTTGTGGAAACAGAGAGGGGTTGATGTCAGAAGGATTACAGAAAATTGTCTGTGTGTCTAGTTTTAATAATTGACTTTAAATGTTCTAGAGGTAGTACTAAATCTCATGCTTCAAAGCTGAAACAATTTTGATCTTGAAGATCTGGCTGAGACCCGAGATGTATTTTAAGAATCAGAACATCAGCCTGTGTTCCCCCTTTTTTTAGGATTCTTATGCCTTCCACTGAGGCACCTGGAGTTAGGTTGTTAGTGTAGACTACAGAGTTTAGCTCTGCTGGGAGCATATCTGAAAAATTCAATTCAATACCCATCTCTTTTGATCTTTATACTATGCACAGTCAAATGTATAGAAGATAAGCCTCTTTTTTCAAATAAGGAAACTTTTTTGGTTGCAGAACTATAAGGTGTTTGACTGTATTCTGTGTATATAATATGAAACATTTCACGTCAATAAAAACGGTTTCAGAGACTTCTGTGCTTGTCACATATATCCTTCAATAGCAAGATCTTTAAAGGGCAACTGTTAGCAAAGGCATAGCACGCGAGTACAAAGGATGTGAGAGCAGTGGCTTTGTGTTGTCTTTCGTAGAACTGTAATTAAATGGTATCTAAATAGTTTAATATTTATATGGTCTCTCAGTCTGTCTTGTGTGCAGCTGTTTAGCCAAGAAATTAGAATGAATTAAAACCTGCAAGTATATAAAAGGTCTGTGAAGTACAGTTCACCAAGCAGCTTTTTCCTCATCTTTGCTTCATATCTTTTATATCTGTTTTGACTTGTGTAAATTTCAGGGGTCAACCATGGTTGAGTAAATGCAGTCTGTTAACTCTAATGTGCATATAACGTTTTGGCTTTTTCTTTTTTTTTCTTTTTTTTTTTTTTTTTAAGTGAATGAATTTTTAGTGTCAGAAGGCCCTGTTCTGCTGGATATGCGTATTAAGCACCTAATGAAAACAAAGCAATTAACGCAAGCTACTGCCCTGGCAAAACTCTGCTCTGACCATCCAGAAATCAGTGCAAAAGGCAATTTCAAACAAACCTACCTGGTCTGTCTTTGTTCAGGATCACCAAATGAAAGGCTAATGGAAGAAGTAAGTAAATAATGAAGAATTTTTTTTCTTGGACTTATTTCTTTAATGATAATAAAGTCACTAATCATAAGCTAGTGTTCTATAGAAGAGGTTTTTCTTTTGAAACATGATCTAAAATATTTTTGGTCCTTTTTTTTTTTCTTTTCATTCAACTCACTTTTACGCTGAGTATTAATGACCCAAAACACTTATGGAAGTGTTTTATTAGGTCATTAATAGGCATTTTCTGGTGTGCCACAACTTTGTGTTTGATTTTGCTTGAAGTCTTTTAAAATTCTGCCTCAAATCACATGAATAAAGTGAAGTTAATAATTTTCCCACTCTTATTATTTAAACAATATATTTTTTGTGTATACCTACTACATAGGATGGGTCCCTTTAGATGCTGCTTGCAGCTCGGAGAATAAATGTCACTTCACCGAAATGCCTAGATACAATTGAAGGTGAAATCAGATCTTTGATCTGGTTTGTTATATAAAATCTTTCTAATTTAAATACAGAAGTCAGAGAGGAGATAACAGCTTTGCTCTTTTACCTTCTTTCAGGTGGCATCTTCATTTCTCATACCAGCCCAAAGTTCTAGCTGAGCCTTTTTCCTCTTGAAGGAAAACTAACTGCAAATGTCACTTTTCTTGTCTGCCAATGTCTCTGCTGTCTTTTTGTTGCTGTCATCTTTTTATGTTAAATATTAAGCATATTGCAATTGAACCTAAAGGGATAAGAGTTGTGCACTGATTAGAGCTGGTAAACTTTCCTACCCTAGATACAGATGAAATTCTAAGATGACAGCTTCTCACTGAGAATGTTCTTCAGATACTCAGTAGAATTGGATCAGTCTTGCTCTCCTCCCAGCTCTGGCTGCTGCAGACCCTGTCAGAACAGGCTCAGGAGGAGCTGTGACAGGGCTATGGAATCTTACCTTTGCTGAAGATATGCAATGGAACTTGGAATTTATGACCCTGCAAACAAGCAGGCTTCCTTCATTACTGAGCCCCAACACAGAATGGGCTGGTTCAGTGAATGAACCATGAATCCCCTGGACAAAAGGAATGGGTTAGCCTTGTTTCTTTGGATGCCATAATGTGCAGATAAGTTTAAACTGGGTTATCAGAGAGAACCTAATTCACGTATTTCTGAGCTTTAGATTGCTTAGATTAGCAGCTTCAGCTGCAGCACTGTTTGTAGTACTGCTAACCATTTTGTAAAGATCATGTATTACCAAGAGAAGGCAGATAAGCTTTAACATATCAAGGTGGACTTAGGAACTGAGAAGAATGGTTATTTTGTAGTGTGAGAACAGTAAGCCAAGAGTTTTAAAAAGTATAAAAAAGTGTATTATCAGTGTGGAAATTTTTAAATCCATTCAGACTAGACAGGAAAGTAACATTCAAGCAAAAATTCAGTTTGGATTAGTCTAATAGTTTCCTTCAATAATGTTAAGAATTCAGACCTGCAGTATGTGAAATGCTAGACTTACAAACTTGATGGCTGGACCTGTACAAACCTTTGTTAGAAACAGGATCCTTTAGGAAGTGTGAGAGGCTGGAAAAGTTTTTAATGAAAAAAACCGTACCTTATTATAAATTCAGTTTGCCATATTCTTCTCTAAGCTTTTAATTGATAGTCTCTGTCTGAGATGGGGCACTAAGCCAAGCAGACCTTCAGTCTAAATTGCCATTACATTTATACTGTTCCATGTTAAGAAATGCTGCTTTCTTTAGAAGATGAGTTTGAAGTTATTAAACCTCAAATAACATTCAGTGAAGGGCTGCTAGTATATTTACAAAGTGTCAATTTAGAGGTGTGAAAATAAGTAGTTGTACTATTCAAAATTGTAGTTTGATTGCTGGATACCGTGGTGCCCAACCCAGCTGTGCTGCTGCCTTACCCAGAGTGCCGGACCAGCTGGGTGTTTGGGTGAGCACTTCTGTTTCTTGCTTTGGGTGGTCTTGTGATTTCTCAAAAGAGACTTCCAACAGTGCTGTTGTCATAGTCAAGCTATTCTTCAACTGCTGGTGTCAAAGAATAAATACCAGCATGTCCTGCCAGATGCGCTAATTGATGTAATCAAACCAGTCTACTGAGAATCAGATTAGACAGTAGATGTTGCAGCAAGTGCACTGATTCAGTACTGATACAGCTGTCTAGTAGTACTGGGCAACTGTGATTTTTACTTTTATTTGCCACAAAACTAAGTACTTCCACTGGTACTTGACAATTTATATTGTACAGACTGTAGTGTTCTTCTAGAACAGCATTCAGATGACCTACTTCTTACTGTACAGCTTTCCTTTTCTTCATATCTGTGATTTTTTAAAAAGTAATAGAACATTCATGTTAAAACTCAGATTCATTAACCACCCAGCTCATTGTATTAAAGCAGTAGCGAAATCAGTGACAAGTAAACTGGATTAGAATTACAGGTAATTTTCTTTTTGTGTTAAGCTGCAATTTAGAGTTACAAGTCTATCACTATTATCATATGTATATATATGTATGAATAATTAACATACTTTAAAATTCTTAGGTGACTGGGACGCTAGATACAAATAAGTCGTAATACAAATAAGAAACAAGTTTATGTTCACTTTAATAAAACAGTTTTTCTGGTGGCATAGTGAGTTTTGACACTGTCTAGGAATGTACTGATTTGCTTTCAAGCTCGTCTCTATCAGTTCTGAATTACTGTCTTGCAAAGGCTAATGTGACTGTGTGTCTGAAAATGCAACCACTTCCTCAGTCTTTTTCTTCTCTTTTTTCCCTTCTAGATTGCAGAAGTAGATTGCAAAGATGCTCTAGAAATGATCTGTAACCTCGAATCTGATGGAGATGAAAAAAGTGCTCTAATTCTATGTGCAGCATTTCTATCTCGCCAGCTGCAGCAAGGGGAGATGTACTGTGCTTGGTGAGTTTGAATCTTGTTTTCTATCTAAGAACAAAAACTTAGTCTGGGGAAGCTGCATAAGCCGTAAGTTAGCCTTCTTTAGCTGATGAAATCTGTGAGCTAAACGCAAGGAGATAAGACTCTTGAAAAGCTAAAAAAGAAAAGAAATGCATTTTGCAAGATAAGCATCCATTACAAGAGTTTGAAGGCTGTCTGTATGATGAGCAAATAGCAATAGCTGATTAATAATTTTTCCGTAGAAATAAGAAATTTAATATCTGCAGGCAACTGGTCAGCATTATGTCAACATTTAATGAATAATACTGCTCTTTCTGTTCTGTAATAACACAGTGTTTCTTTTTCTAACAAACTTAGGAAGCTCTTCACTACTACTATAACCACAATTATAAGCTAGATGAAAATACTTATTGTTTAGGGCTTGCTTTCATTAATGTGGGAACAAATAACTGGTATTTGTTGGTGGATATTTGAGCTGTTAGGATTTGAATTTCCTTCTGCTAATTAGCAAACCTGTATAATTCCTGAAGAACTTGCTTTGTTTGTGCATCTCCATTTTATGTACCGCAGCAGGAGAAAACTGCTAATGCAGGATTTTGCTTTAAAAGATTCTGCTGAAGTTTTGGGTGTTACAGCATTCTACAAGGTACTAGGTACTCTTGCCTGTTTGTACCTGAGAAGGAATGAACAAGTGAGACAATGCAGATACTGTGATACTCTTTGGCTTTGGGAGCTAATTTCTTGCTAAATCACAGTCACATTCAGCTCTCGAAGCAGAGCAGCTTTAGAAAAAATGTATTTACCACAGAGAAAAACCAATCATCTGAAGGTGTTCGTAATTACTAGGAGTTCAGAAATATACAGTTCCAGTCTGTGAATAGTAGACTACTGTGCAAGACTTAACCTTTTTTTCAAGACCACATAATGAGTAAATTATGTAGCATAAATTATGGTAATGCTGGTTTTATTCGGAACTGTCCTTCTGGAATTGAGTCATTGTCATAATTTTGAAATTTAGGTACTTAATAGTGTGGGTATTTTAATAAAAGATAAGGTGTGCATAAATTTCAGACTTTTTCCTTTCCCAAAGACAAAATGGAAAATGTTCTTAGCCTTGCATTTCTTGTTATCAGAATAGTGGTTGCATTGATGGCCCTGAAATATTGTTCTCTTGTTCTAGGGAACTGACTCTTTTCTGGAGTAAACTGCAGCAAAGGGTAGAGCCTTCTATTCAAGTGTATCTAGAGAGATGTCGTCAACTTTCTGTGTTAACTAAGACTGTTTATCACATTTTCTTCCTGATTAAAGTAATTAATTCAGAGGTAAGGATACTCCTGAAAGAATATTTTTGGCACTTTCAATGGAACTGTAATCAGGAAAATTTGTGAAAATTTCTTTGACATTCTGTCTTTCTGTGTAGGATTAGTTTCAGGACAATCCTGATTTGTTTCAGGAAAGGCTGTAGCAACTTTCTTCTGCAGATAAATTATAAATTGATTAATCTTGAATCATTAAAACTTTGGTTCCTCTGGAAAAAAAGAGTGGGGTTAAACAGAAAAGCTGGATGCCACAACTGAGATAAGAAAACACTAAAGGTGAGGTTATAGCCTCTAGGTTTGCCTGTGTCTTCTAAATGTGGAATTTTCTGTAAGCAGGCCCTAACATTCCTCACTATTATTTTCCGTATTTCAAAAACTACAGAAAATTGAGAGGACCAGCTTATGAGGAAAGGAAACGAAGGGTGTATATTAATATATAAGAAAAGAAAAATTACAGGAAATTTAGAGAGAAAAGAAGAAACTACACAAACCACAAAACTACCACTCAAAACCTTTTGAATTGCCACTTATGATTGCAGTTTATTTTGATAAATGAAATACTTGTCATTTGTGGGCTTAGTCCCAATTGTTGTTGTGTTAAAACCCTGTTCATCTTTCTCAGCTAACCATGTAATCTAATTTGCTTAGTTTCTTTAGTAATTGCAATATTTAATATTGATAGATAAATTGAGCTCTTATGAAGATTTCTGTAAGTTGGAATATTAATTCTAAGCATAAAAATTCCTGGTTTTGTTTTTCAGTGTTCTGGTATGGCTTATCATGGGCTTCTAAATTTAATTTTTTTCCCCGAAAGATGTGAAATAAATTGGAATTATAGAGGGGGAGGAAAATAACTTTCAGACTCTTGTGATATTAAGATATCTGCCTGCTCCATGTGTATTGATTTTTCTCCAGTGAGCATTTGATCATTTACTTGTTGGCAGAAGTTGGAGACCATGTAGGTAGTAGACTTGTACATTCATAAATTGTCTGAACTTCATTCTCATGTATGCTACAGCCTCTTTTGTGCATCCTTAGCAGCATAAAGAGTTTTTAAAGTCAACATAAACGTAAATGAAGTTGCCTTAGGGTATGAATGAGTAAAGACCATGTGACCCTTAGAACATTCAAATGATGGAGCATTTAACAAAATTTAACTATACTTACTGCTTTCAATTGGACTGAAGCCATGTGCTCAGTTGAGGTCAGTTGACTTTGAAGTGACATAATTTTTAAAAATAAAAGTAAACCTTTCACCTTAATGATCTCCAAATTATAGATCTTTCTGAAGATCACATATTTTTCTTTAAATGCAGCAATTTTTACCATTTGAATTCTACCCAGTGTTAAACTGATGTTTCATAGAAGCTTAATCTCAAATACCAGTGGCACAACTGACAGGCTTTATTCCAAGGAAAAGGCTCAATATTCTCTAATATAAACTGAACACCTCTAACATACAAAAGTCCAAAAATCCTCAAACTAGACAGAACATACAATTAATTGGTCTTTTAGTTGTATGTAAACTTCAACTTTTTTAGTAGCATGAAGACAAATTATGCAATTTAAGGAATAGCATCTGAAGACAATCCCTTCTGTTTCTTCAGGTAAAACGTATTACTGTGAACCCCTGGTGCATTTTTATGACACTTATGATTGAATAATGAGGTCTTTTATTTACAAGTATAGAAAGAGTTAGATAAAGTGACGTACTAAAATTAGTCTTGCTTTACAGATCGATGGTGCTGGACTTGCAACCTGCATTGAACTGTGTGTGAAAGCATTGCGCTTGGAATCCAGTGAAAATGCAGATGTCAAGATATCTATTTGCAAGACTATCTCCTGCTTACTTCCAGATGATTTGGAGGTGAAACGTGCTTGTCAGCTGAGTGAATTTCTTCTGGAACCCACTGTGGATGCATATTATGCTGTTGAAATGCTATATAATCAGCCTGACCAGAAGTATGATGAAGAGAATCTTCCAATACCAAATTCTTTGCGCTGTGAGCTTTTACTTGTACTGAAAACTCAGTGGCCTTTTGATCCGGAGTTCTGGGACTGGAAAACTCTAAAGCGTCAGTGTCTGGCACTTATGGGAGAGGAGGCATCCATCGTGTCATCCATAGACGAACTAAACGATAGTGAAGTTTATGAGAAGGTCGAGGATGACCAAGAAGATAGTAAAGAAACTTCTCTGAATGGGCTTGCTGGCATTGATGAGGCTAACAGCCTTCTTAGGGGTATCAGGGATGAAAAGCAGAAAAAGAGAGAAATCAAAAAACTCAGAGAGAGGGGGTTCATATCAGCTAGATTTAGGAACTGGCAAGCTTACATGCAGTATTGTGTGTTATGTGACAAGGAATTCCTAGGTCACAGAATAGTTAGACATGCACAGAAACATTATAAAGATGGAATTTACAGTTGCCCTATTTGTGCCCAAAATTTTAATTCTAAAGAAAACTTTGTTCCCCATGTAACTTTGCATGTGAAAAAATCTAGCAAAGAGAGATTGGCTGCTATGAAACCACTGAGGCGATTGGGAAGACCTCCTAAAATAGCAACTGCCAATGAGAATCAGAAAGCTAATTCTGTATCCAAACAGGAGCAGCGACCCATTAAGAAGAACAGCCTCTATTCAACAGACTTCATTGTGTTTAATGATAATGATGGCTCAGATGATGAAAATGATGACAAAGATAAACCTTACATACCAGAGATAGTGCCAGTTCAAAAGCCACCCCCTGTTAATGAATTCACCTGCCCTGTAACACTTTGTAAAAAAGGCTTTAAATATTTTAAAAATCTAATAGCACACGCAAAGGGCCATAAAGATAATGAAGAAGCTAAACGTTTTCTTGAAATGCAGAGCAAAAAAGTGATTTGCCAGTACTGTAGGCGACATTTTGTAAGTGTTACTCACCTGAATGATCATTTACAAATGCACTGTGGCAGCAAGCCTTATATCTGCATACAGATGAAATGTAAGGCTGGCTTTAACAGTTACGCTGAGCTGCTGACCCACAGGAGAGAGCATCAAGTCTTCAGAGCCAAGTGTATGTTTCCCAAATGTGGCAGAGTGTTTTCTGAAGCCTATTTACTCTATGATCATGAAGCACAGCACTATAATACCTATACCTGCAGAGTCACAGGCTGTGGGAAGGTGTACCGCTCTCAGAACGAACTGGAGAAGCACATTGAGGATCATAACAAGCAGCCTGAAAAAGAAGAGCAGCCTGAAAACCAAACTAATCAGCCTGATCCTAGTCAGCCTTCTAAAGCTAATGAAAGTACTGATGGAGTTGCCATTAAAGAGGAATTGACATCTCCTCCAGCAGAAAACCGAAGCAGTTTCATTGAAGGAGAAAATGTCTGGAACCAAATCAAAGCAGAACCAGTAGGAAATGAAAGTGTAAATGCATCGGTGAGTGTACTGCAGCAAAGCAATTCCCTGCCTAATGCTGGTTCAGAGCAGTCTCCTGTGGGTTCAATAAAGACAGAAGAAACAGTTCCAGCAGGCAGCATTAAGCTGTCTGTTAACCAGAAGATCCGAGATAACTTTGTAAAAAGGGGTAAATTGGCTGCTACAGTCAGTAAGGTAGATACTACTAAACCTGGAGTCCAGCAGTTGTGCCCATCAGTTGACTCTTGTCTTACAGTTTTCCAAGAGAGAAAGGAGGAAGGCTGTCGCAGTCAGACTCAGAATATTCAAACTGTTTCTGTGACCTCAGACACATTAAAACCAGAAGCCCTTGAATCAAAAAGCTTAGAAAGACAAGTGAGCATTGTAAATCCATTCAGCATGCAGAACCAGACAGGGTATCGAAACGGTGTACCCATTTCCAAACTTGAAATTGAAGACAGTATTAAAGCTGCAGCTAATCTATATAACCTGCCTTTAAAAACTTTAGAAAGTATTGCATTTATTCCATCACAGTCTAACATAAATAGCTCTTTAGTTCCAGCTGTGTCACCAGCAGCCCCAGTTCAGAAATTTAATTGTCACGTTGAGGGGTGTACTCGAACGTACAATTCATCACAGAGCATTGGCAAACACATGAAGGCAGCACACCCTGATGAATATGCTGCTTTTAAAATGCAGCGTAAAAATAAGAAACCACGAAAATCCAGCAATCTGCAAAATGTGCCGAATGATGGGAAGATTGTATATCTTATGCCATCACAAGTGGGCAGTCCCAATGGTGCTGCTTTTACTGCACAGAACAAATCAAATTTGAATCCCACCTGTTCCAGTCAAGTGCAGCATGTCTCAAGTACTCTTTTCCCAACCCACCTAGAAAATCTGGCGAATCCTATGTTGCCTGTTGTGGAAAGTGTCATAAATCCAAATTTGTCTACTCGTATTAAAAGTGAGCCTGAGAGTGTTTTGTGTTCACAAATGGAAAATCTGTCTGCTGCAACCTTACCTTCGCAGTTGGATGATCTGGCAAAAACAGTTATGCCTTTGAATATTGATGGTGGTTCAGACCCTTTTCTTCCTTTGCCTGCGGAAAATGGTCCAATGTCTCTCTTTCCTTCGTCAGCAGAGAATCCGCCAAATTCAGTCTTCTCACAACTGGAAAATAACACAAACAACTTTTCTTTGCAACTAGAAGGAAACACTAGTTCTACCTTCCCAAAAGAGGAAAGTGTTGATCAGATATTTCCCTCACAATTGAGTAATGAAAATAACTTCAGTGAAACAAGTTCTCAACATGCAGCTTCAGAAAAGGTGAAAAAAGATCGTGGCAGGGGCTCAAATGGGAAAGAAAGGAAGCCAAAACATAACAAGCGGGCGAAGTGGCCAGCAATAATCAGAGATGGCAAATTTATCTGTAGCAGGTGTTTCAGAGTGTTTACTAATCCTAGATCACTTGGTGGTCACTTATCTAAGAGGTCTTACTGTAAGCCTCTTGAAGGATCAGAAATTTCTTCAGAAGCTCTGCAGGCTAACGGACAATCTTTGCTTGCCAGTATGATTCTTTCTTCAAATACATTAAACTTGCAGCAACCTCAGGAGTCTGCCTTCAATCCAGAGACGTGTTTTAAAGATCCATCATTTCTCCAGTTACTTGCAGCTGAAAATCGTTCCACGCTGCAAACTATGTTTCCACGGGCCAATGTGGCTAATTTTAATACCAATGGGAATGAGGAAGGTAACCAAATTATAAAACAAGCCTTGGAAACTGCAGGCATTCCGAGTAGCTTTGATAACACAGAAGCACTTCCACGTGTGGTTACAACAAGTTGTGTCTCTGGTACAACTCAGATAAATGCAGCTGTTCTCCCCAGCTCAGCCACACCATCCCTGCTGCAGACAGTCTGTAACCCCAGTACTCTGCTGACAGACCAAAACAGGACCCTCAATGCCAAAATTCCTCCACTAAATGAATGCAAGAGTTTGCCTGTTTTTGCAACAGAGGACTTAATGCTAAAGACTATTGAAAATGGCTTGTGTCCTAATTCATATTCTAACACTGTTGCAGCAGCGGAAAACTTTGCAGGGAACAGTTCACGAGTTTCAGTTATAAATAGTCCCAAGAATTTGGGATCAAGCAACTTGAATAAGAAGGGAACCAGCTCTTCAAAGAGGAGGAGAAAAACACCTACACCCCTGCTTGTGCCCAATACATCACAGAAATTAGCAGTAAACACTGCAACAGTAATGGGACTTCTAACCAAAAGCACTGAAGGAAACATGCAAATACAGGGAGAAAGTTTTCAGTCCAACCTGCTGGCAAATTGTGGCTCTCAAGCAGTAGTGGAAAACCTTGCACAGAAACTCAGTAATGTTGACAATCAGTTATTCATGGCCAGTATCAAAGAGAATTTCAAAACAAATCTTGAGGCTCATACAGTTCTGCCCCCTTTAACAGTAAAAACTGAAAATGGGGATTCTCAAATGATGGCTGCAAATTCTTGTGTGCGGGCAAATTCGGAAGAACAGATTTCACAGGACAGTGTTATGCAGAACTTCGAAAAAACCCTGGAAATAATTAAAACTGCTATGAATTCACAGATGCTTGAGGTGAAAACTGAAATTCAGGATACTGTTGCTGCTTCAGGACAGAACTTACAAGTAAATAATGCCCAGGTTGCTTCAGAAAGTTCTGCACACAGTGTAAAACTACCCACTTCTACACAGTTTGCTGTGCACACAGGGAATGTTACTGCTGTAAAGGGTAGCTCTGCTCAGTCCGAGATATCTCAAAAGGATGATACTCAAATGTCGGAAATTTTGGAAGGCTTGCAAAAACTGAAGCTAGAAGATGATTCTCCCATTCCCATCTCTGAGACTGTTTCTCAGTGTCCTCCTGCAGATAAGCTAGCACCAGCAGTTCCTGTTATATCAGTTGAAAATAAACCCCTCATCCAGCTATCTCCAGAGGCAAGTAATATTCAGTTTAGTGATAGAGTTAATAAACCTTTTGTGTGTCAGAATCCTGGCTGCAATTACAGTGCTATGACAAAAGATGCATTATTTAAACACTATGGCAAGATCCATCAGTATACTGCAGAAATGATACTAGAAATAAAGAAACATCAACTGAAGTATGCCCCATTCAAATGTGTTGTAGCTACCTGTCCAAAAACATTCACAAGAAACTCTAATCTCCGAGCACACTGTCAGCTTGTACATCATTTTACAACAGAAGAGATGGTAAAATTAAAAATTAAGAGGCCTTATGGCAGAAGATCTCAAAACGAAACTGCAAACACAGCCCCACAACCTGTTGAACTAAAAACTGTACAGACAGTAGTAATAGAAAACAAAACTGTACCTCCATTGGTCAAAGAAACCCAGATAAAGGAAGTTTTAGAGCCTGTAAAAGTATTGGAAAAATTTCTACCAGAAAACAGTATTCCTGAAAGACTGGAAAAACCTCACCAGGTGGTTTCTGTTCCCGTGGAGCAGCACAATCCAGCATCTTTTGATAGTGCGCAGGAACAAGCCAAAGTACGCAAGGTTAGGAAGCACAGGAAGGAGAAAGAGGAGAGGAATGGTAGGAAGCCTGTAACAAAATCTCTGGAGTTTCCCACTAGATACAGCCCTTACAGACCATACCGGTGCGTCCATCAGGGCTGCTTTGCAGCTTTCACAATACAACAAAACCTAATTCTTCATTACCAAGCTGTGCACAAATCAGACCTCCCTGCTTTCTCTGCTGAAGTGGAGGAGGAGAATGAGCAAGGCAAAGAGGAACACGAGGAGGTGGAAACCAAACCTGCTGTCAGAGAGTTCAGGTGTGAGGTGAGTGACTGCTCTCGTATCTTCCAGGAAGTTACCAGCTTGATACAGCATTATATGAAGCTTCATGACATGACCCCAGAGCAAATTGGAAACATGAAGTCCGCCCCAGAGGTGGGAAGGTTTTTTTGTGACCAGTCTCAGTGTAAGTCTTCGTTTACAGCGTATATTAACTATGTTGTGCATCTTGAGACAGATCACAGTGTTGACATAAAGCCAAACAAAGTAGAAGATGATGGCATGTTCAAGTGTGACTGTGAAGGCTGTGACCGTATTTATGCTACTAGGTCTAACCTCTTGAGGCATATTTTTAACAAACATAATGATAGGCATAAAGATCATCTAATAAGACCCAGGAGACTGACACCAGGCCAGGAAAACATTTCAAGCAAAGCAAATCAGGAGAAACCGTTGAAATCTAAACAGAGAGGACTCAAAAATAGATCGGGAAAAGAAGGTAACAGGCTGTCAGTGAAAACAAAACGAAAGAAAAATGTGAACTTGGAAAACAAAAACTCAAAAGGAATACAGGTTCAGGAAAATAAGGCTTATTCACTGAAACGTGGCAAGTACGTGTATTTCATAAAGGCCAGAAACGATGCCTTATCAGAATGTACAAGCAGGTTCATAACACAGTATCCATGTATGATAAAGGGATGTTCGTCTGTAGTCACAAGTGAAAGTAACATAATAAGGCATTATAAATGTCACAAACTGTCCAAAGCTTTTACTTCCCAACACAGGAATCTTCTTATTGTATCTAAAAAACACCCTGTCTCCCAAGAAAAGGAAGCCTATTGTGAGCAGGAGGAAACTGATAAAATAACTGATGTGAAAGAGCCTGAACCAAGTTTGATAGCGAGCAATAATGATTCAAGCACAACTACCTTACCACAAAAGGAAACTGAAAAAGGTGAGAAGGATGAAGTGGATGAACTGACAGAACTATTCATTACTAAACTAGTTAATGAGGATTGTTCAGCTGCTGAAAATCAAGGAAAAATCTCTTCAAGTGTAAATAGTGACTTGCAGGAGAGCAGCTCCTGCCCCTCAGAGAAGCAAAAATCAGACAACCTGAAAAGAGCAAATAAAGAAAAAAATGTATCTCAGAGCAAGAGAAAGAGAGCTGAGAAAACAGAGGAAGCACTGCCCAGTGGCGTGAGTAGCCTGCACAAGGAGGAAGAGACTGCTGTCGCCATTCAAACTGCCGAAGAGCAACCTGCAGCTTTTGACTGGAGCTCGTTCAAGCCCATGGGTTTTGAAGTGTCGTTCCTCAAGTTCCTTGAAGAGTCTGCTGTGAAGCAAAAGAAAAACTCTGAAAGAGAATACCATAGCAGCGGAACCAAAAAAGGATCCCATTCAAACTCGCGGAAAGCCAGTGAGAAGGCTCCCACAGCAAGTGATAACATCACCTGGTTGTGTTCTGAAACTGAAACCCTTGTACCGTTTGCCAACCCATCACGGCTTCCATGTGGTGATAATGTAAAGATAGTGTTAGACAAGACTCTTAAAGACTGCACGGAGCGTGTGTTGAAGCAGCTGCAGGAAATGAAACCAATTGTCAGTTTGAGAAAGCTCGAAGGACCTTGGGAGGATAATCCGGAGGTTATAGCTGCAAAAGTGATTGTTTTGGGTACTGAGGAAGGGGAGTCAAAATAATGAAAACCTGATGTGTTTAACCATGACCTGTAATAGAATTTATTTTGAATAGGAAGCCATCAAGCATGCTGGTAACTGTGGAGCTCTTTTATTTTGAAGTGATTTAATCTAGCAAAAAACATGACACAAGTCATGTAAATGTCTTATTTGTTTTTATCCCTATGGGACTTGAAGAAAGTAATTGCTTCAGTTTTGTAAATACTTGATCAAGACCTCAACTTTCTATCAGATTGTCCTTTCCATAAACTAAATCTTTGTGAGTTGTCTGTGATTGGTATCTTTCACCAGGTTACTTCTCATGTATAACGGTTTTCTTTATTTGTAGATACATTTTTTTTGTATATATTTATTATTGTAAATCATTTGCTGCCACCAGCAGTCTGTAAGTCTAAACTATTAAATGACACATTTATATTCGGAATTTTAATTTGTAACTAAGTGAGCAAGTTTTTAAAACTGTCCTTTAATCATTTTAAATTAAGAACTTTTGAACTAAAGCTAGCTAAGTCTGTCATATCCAGTTTATTTTGCATAAAACATTTATTTACCGAAGAAAAGCTGGATAAGATCACATTTCATAGGTTAAACATACTGACACACTCATTTTTGTAAATTTTAACATCCAGTATCTATGGATGATATTCATATATAGTTAACACATAAATATAATAGTTTTCTTATAGCTACATTTTTCATTGCTTTTAATTGGTTACAAAGCATTTATGATTCCATAATAAAAATGGAAATGTGAATAAAAATAGTTTGCTACATTGAAGATTTAAAACAATATTTGGTATTAAAGAATCCGTTGTGAATGTGATAGAAAATTAGTAGTGTGGAGCAGTGTATATATTTGAGGTGGTGATTTGTGAAGTAGCCCAGTATTGCCTTAAATAAAAACACATTTCATTTCTTGTTTTATACATGTGATCTTATAAAGGTTATTTTTGTTTCTGTAACTTAGATTGGTGTATAGTTTAATTTTTGTTAAAAAAACAAAACAAAACAAAAAAACTTCAGAAACCATTTTTGTAAATAGTGGGTTTATAAAACAGATGGGTTTATTTTGATAATACCAGTTTGGTATCTATCTAGAAAATACGCAAGTCCTTATGCCATACCATTAAAAACTAAATAAACAAGGCACTTTCTGAAAGGGAAGTGAGATGGTGGTCTTACAGATAAACTCGGTGGTTGTGCTCTGTGTTGGTGGCATAGGCTCCCTTTGCGCTCCTCTGCCTCTCGCTGACTGTACATGGCACCACTCACAACCTCTCTTTTCCACACTGGAACGAGCCTCAGAAGCGGTGCTGCTTGTAGCGCCCAGGATTAGAGCAATTCCTCTGTATGCTGCTAACTGAAATGACAGGTATCCCATTTGTTGAGTAACCAAAAGTTTGAATGCATTGGTGGGAGCTGTCAGTACCCAGGAATCTTCAGTGTTGGTTTTCATGCATGGTTATGTTTGACTCAGCCAGCTGGATTGTGTGGTACCAAAAACTTTTCTTGGATTATTCTCGTTACTGGATGTGACCTACCTTCAGTAATATAAAACAGTCTTTATCTTGGGTGAGATTGGCTTGATTTTTTTTTCTATAAACTTGTCTTGCTGTGTAAAGCTTTTGCATTAAATTCTAGATTTGATTGCTCGTAAGCTATTCACCTCGAATCTCTGACAGTTTTCCTGAATATCAGTGCAGAGGGCACCTTCCTACAACCAAACGAAGTGACTTGTTGCGAGAGTGAGGATGTGAACAGCAACAGCATTTCACCTCGGGCACAGCCCTTGGTTTGCTACATGGTGCTAAATTGCTTACCTTCGCAGAAAGCCCGTGCTTCCATTTGAACAGAGCCAGTTGGCTCCTCTCACTTTCCATCCCTCCCAAGTGACCAAACTCTTATTACGCCTCGTTAGTAAATGAAAGATGCAGTCTGAGAATGATAAAACCAAAACAAACCCTTGCATTTTTGACTCTTAAGAGTGATCATTATAATCATTACAAGTACACAGTGCCATTTTCTACCTGCCAGAGGCTGCTGGTCCCCCTGGATGGAGCTGCTGTTGGATACCAGCCACGGTGATTGTAGAGGGAACTTCTGCAGGGGAGAAGAGGGCAGTGATCCTCTGGAGAGGATCCTCAAAGCCCACCTGAATTCTCGTGTTTTCAGCCGTACATAACCACTTCAGTCACTGTCAACAGACCTCGCGACTGTTAGTCTTTAGAAGAATGTTTGTGTTGTGTAAGTTGAATAGTTTCAACACTCCTGATGATTCATATTGTATCATTTGCAGTTCTTGAACTGAGGGTAGCATACAACTATTTAGCAACAAAGTGCTATACTAGAATGCTATTTTAAAAAAGAGAAAAGCATTTTAAAAATCCAGTGTCGTAAATATCCAGGAAGTGATTTGGAACTGAATTTCTGAGAATAAAATATTTAATACTGTCTCATCCCCATCTATCCAATTAAAGCAGATGCTGTACCCATATAGTTAGTACATTCCCTGGCACATTCCCTTTTAGGTGGTTACTGACAGTCTGTCCAACAGGTAAGCTAGTATGGGGTTTCTTATTTCTTTTTAAAAAAACAAATAGGAGTATTTTCAGCTTAAAAGGCAAAGGCTTAAAGGCAAGGTCTGATTTAAAGTGTCACAGACTGTAGAGGGCACTCTGGTTTGTAAAGCCACCTACAGAAACTCCCAAGGAAATAAATTTGGTGTTCGCATTTCGTTGTTTTCCCTTAGGTGATAGAGAAAATCTCCCACCCTAGCACACCTGAACGGGCAGCTTCTCTGGGGCCTGAAGCTATACTCCTGCCCTTGGGGCTGCTGGGTGGGATGGGGCTCCGAGGTGGCTGAGCCAGCTCCACCAGCAGCACTTCAGCCTGCAGGGTGCCCCAAAGGTGCTGTCAGCCCCACTGCCCAGTCCTCTGCCTTCTTACTTTTCTTTCTCCTCTATGTCTCTGCCTTCCAGAATTGTCACCCATTAACTGTGGTGCATTCAAGCAAAGGTGCTTTCTTTGAAGCGCCTTGTTGCTATCAGGAGTGTGCTGACTAAAGCAGCAGGTGTTGCTGATAGGGAAGCAACCAAATTGAGGAGTCTGAATGCAGAGCATGGACTGTTTTGTGATCGAAAGACACCTTTAAACTGACAGTCAGCCTCTCTGGTGCTCAACTATGTTTATAAAGAAATCTGCTATTACCTGAGCCCTAATTCAGTGTAAGTAAGAGTAATGGGTTTGTCCTCACATACTTCAGGGTGGTCCTTCTCAGCAGGATGGGGGGACTGTGGGTTCTAGAGCATTACACTGGGACATTTGGTCTATGGATATTGGATAGTAAGTGAGCAGTGCTTATACAATTAACACTGGAATCAGTTGTTGGGTCAGGTGAGGGGCAGGTAGTTGGCTAATTATTGCAATTAGTTTCTGTGCCAAAGAATGGTTGGCTGGGGCTCCCACCTGTGTGCAGAGGAGAGAGGGACAGGGGCAGAGCCAGGCTATGCTGGGGTTTAGGTCCCAGAGTTGGAGAAGCTCGTGGTCATGCACTGCTCAACCCTGCCTAGAGCCTTGGTATGGAGATAATACAATTAAAGGGGTAGGAAATGGGGCCACTTGAACGGGAGAAGGGAGTAGAGGGAAGAAACTATCAGCAAATAGGGAAATCTTTTGTCTCTTATCTTTTTTTTCAAACCTCTTCTGTCCCAAGGCAAGAGGCTTACCTGGATTTTAAAGAAAATGAGTTTATGTAAGACACAGATCTTTTGATGTTTGCAGGGATGTTTTGAAATATGAATGAGGTAAATATTTTTGTATGAATGTGCATGCAGTGATTGTTATTTCTCCATTACAGTATGGACTCAGATCAGCTTCCTATCAATTGCTTATAACCTTGCAGAACATAGTACTTGAGTTCAGTTTTTTAAAATGTTAGTCTGAATGACCCAGAAGTTCAGAGACCAAACCTGTAAAGTCATTTGAACCAAAAATGTAACAGCAAATGCCTTCAGGGGTGCATGGATGAGTGAAACTTAAACTGAAGAACAAAGTCATGTAAAAGCAGGGAAAGGGAAGGAGCCAGTAAAAGACCAAATGGTTGCCAAGAGCAAGGCTTCAGAAAGCAGATTAATTTGTTTCTTTTCTCTCAGGTTAAGTGATGCTCATTTCCTTTTCATTAGGAGCCCTGTCAAACACTCAAATTGTGCAGCACATGATGTGAAGGCTTCTTGGTGATTTGCTGTGAGTGAGTCGGGTTATGTGGAGTTGGTCCATAACAATTTTTCAGAATATTTCTCATGTCATGTCTGGCTTTGTCAAAACTGAAGTATCCTCCAAGACTCAAAACATTGATTTTGGAATTTATTTATCATTTCTTGGCTGTTGGAAGATAGAATTAAAAATAAAACTTTGAATATACATTCCAAAGAATTAGAGTTCTTGTTTGATGGGAAAATTTTTGGTCTAAGTGGTAATCTCTGACCAGCTACAGAGCTTTAGGGGGTGCTCTGAAACCCTTCAAGCCCTGACTTAATATACTTTTTTATTAGAGAGCAGCTAATGCACTAATTTTATCAGAAACCTGTGTTGGCTAAACTGTGTTTGCTTCCCTTAATTTTCTCTCAAATAAACCTTACTTTTAAAAATGAATAAATACTTTTTCATTAATGTGCTCTTAAAAGTCTGTCCTCAGTTATTAAAACGCAGACATTTCAGAAACATTTTTTTCTTTGATTGTGTTTCCCTTGTCTTAATAAAATGATGCATGAGGGTCCAGATGGGCCAAGATAATTTTGGGGTTTGTTCTCAGTTACTTAGGCTGTGGCAGTTGTGGTTTCACAGGGTTGATGGGTGGTGGTTTTGCTTCAGGCACTCTTTGGTGGGTTTTGCGTAGAAGCTGCAAAATACTTTTTAACTGCACTTCTGTCATGAGCCACATTCTGTGTACACAGAGGTTTAACAGAAAATCTTCTGATATAAAGCGCCCTGTTTCTATATAAGCATTGATTCGGCATCAGTCAATATTTCAAACTAACTGGCCACAAGCTGGCAAGCTGGTGTCTGAGGGACTGCTGTTGCTGCTAAATTCAGCAGCAGCAAATATCTTTCCATATTTTATAAAAGTGGGTTTATTTTAGGGGGGGGGGAACCAAACAACAAACGCTACCTTGAAAATCACCATCAAAAATTCATAGCTTGTTTATTTGTTGCTAAGTTTTGCTCTGTAACTGCTGCTCATTAAATGTAATGCTTTGTAAACAAAGCCAAGGAGCTGGAGGGGGCCTCTGTGAAAAAAAGTTAACCTGCTTTTGCTACTGTTTCTTCCTCCTTATCCTGGCACACCCAATAAAATTAGTTCACCATTCAGGCAGCTCCACTTCAGTTGGTAGTTTTCTCTAAACAGTGCATTTTGATCAGGCTCAGTACCAGATATGTCTGGAGGTCTTTCATTTCAGCAAGAGAAAGAGAACACTACCTTGAAGGAAGTGTTTTAAGGTGCTACTTTCCATTGTCAGAAGCCTAGGTTCAATAGAAGACATGTCTTAAATAATTTTTGTCCCTTTCCTGTTAGCCCAAACCACACATATAACAAAGAGCAGGGGTGTGTGGTGTTTAAGAGATACTTTGAAATTTGGGGGAGGGAACAGGTGATTCTTTTTTACTTTGTTTCTACTGGAGGTTGTTCATATTTTTAGATTTCAGGTGTTCTTCTGTAGCAGAGAAATCGACTGAAGTAATAGCATATTTTCAGCCTGACTAAAGAGACCAGATTCTAGGCTACTTAATACTAGGGACTGCTGGCTACTGTTCTGCCATATTGTGCAGTCTGCATATCTCTATTCAGATCCTAGGGAAGTGGGATTGATCTGTTCGCTTAAATGCCACTACCACAGAGCAGAAGACAAGTCTAATGACATGGGAGCTGCTTGGTGCAGGTGACCAAGAGTTAACTCTATACCCTGGTACATGCTGCTTGCACAAGCTGGAACAAGTGCCTTTCTTAAAGGATGTTTTATGATTAACACCCTAACAGCTGTAAGGGCTCAAATAGTTCCAGAAGGAGGTGGTCCACAAACAGCTAAATAACCAAATCTGTCTTTATCACATGGGCTAAACTAGATGTGCCTACCTCTTCTTGGGTTCTTTTTTTGTTTGTTTTTGGGTTTTTGAGATGTTTTATAGTAGTCCAATGGAATAAACTTGTGACTATCCAGCTTACTTCCAAGGCACAGCAATCACTCTATGCCAGCACTTCCCCATTGCCATTTTAGCAGTTACCACCCACCTGACAAATCCTGTATATCCTCTTGCTGTTCATCTTAATGAATCCCAGGTTCTTCCTATCTCTGCATATAAAAAGCCTATTTTTGCTTGTACTACCAAAGCAATTCTGTGTAATATTCAGTACACGACTGTTTGAGCAATTGTTTCTGCATGATTTATGATAAGCATCTGTGTTTATATTAAAGCTTCATGGAATTCTCAGAACTTCTACATTTTTTCTTGTTTCAACATGAAAAGGTCTCAGTGATTCTATGTACGACATACATAATGCAACCGATTTTATCAGCTCAAGTAATGGGGAACTAACAGAGAAACAGCATTTCCTATGTAACTATCCTTTCAAAGAATAGTTCTGCAAAGCACAGATTGGAAAAGCAAATTGTCAAAAACAGCTTGTGTTATGGGAGGGTGGTCTCCAGCCTTCTTTCAAGTCAGCGGGGAATGTTGTTCATGTTCATCTTGCATATTCAGAGGCAAAGATGATGAGCTGTTGTGGAGTCGTCCTGCAGCTGCTGCTCTGTTGTACCTGATGAGTTCTGATCCGCAGCGATTGCTTTTTGAGCCTTGCTGCTTCTTTACGTGTCTCTTCAGATAACATTTTATGGAGTATTTGAAAATCAGATAACTCAGTTCACTTAGATTTAATACGATGCACAGGCATGAAGTTGCCACTAGAAAATAGAGGAAAATCATCTTCTCTGTGGGTTTGGAAATATAACAGTCTACAGTATTGGGACATGGTTTTATGTCACATTTCACAAGACGTGGTATTGTGAATCCATTGTACAATTTATAAAAAAGAACAAGAAAAACTATTTCAAGTCCTGTTTTTAAAATGAGGCTGATTAGATAAGTGCACAGCAATCCACCATCTATCTTTCCTGGATTTTTGTAAAGTTTCTGGTTGTGGTGTTTCTCTCTGTTCTCTCTGTAAGCAACATGAAAGACAACTAAGAGTGAAGGGGTGGAGACCATGATTAATTGCAAAGCCCAAAGTCTGATGTGAGAGACAGGGAAAAAATGGTCAAAGCAGACATTTTCACAACCAGGCTGCTTGATATTGCACTCAAATTCACCATGTTCATGTTTCCAGATGTTTTCTGCAGCAGCAACATAAACCAGTAAGCGGAACATGAACACAACAGCTATCCAAATTCTTCCAATTCCTGTCGAGTATTTATTCACTCCACTCAGCAGATCACGTAGGAACACCCAGCTCATTTTTCTCTTCAGGGAAAGAAATAAATGCTATATGAAAGAAACACAAGATAAGAGAGATACATCTTCTTGAGTGAAGACAAATGAGACATTCATTCAGCATGAAATATAAGTAGTAACTAAAGCAATTTAAAATTATTAAGCATTTAGAAGTAATTTAATATTACTAAGCATTTAAATAAGAAAACAAGCTGTTCTTATTTCTGTTTTAATTTAATTTAAATTATCATTAATTTAAATTGTTTATTAATTTAATGATTTTGATGCATTCTGAGGCTATTGAACAAATTTTATTTGTTGTTTAAATACATTTTGTCAATTAGGCTGAAGTCTATTCATTCTGTTAAGCTGTCCTCTGTGAGGAATGTGCCTGTTCTCCCTGAGGTCTCCTGACTGTCAGGACTTTTTCCGGCAAGTTCAGGCTGACACTACCACTGAATTACACTCAAATTAGTCCTGTCAGTTATGCAAATACTACACACGGTCAAGTCAGATTTCACTTTCAAATTTATGCATAGGAGCCAAGCATCCCATACTAAGTTGACAACAAAAATGCAAATTGATTTCTTTTTGTCTGTGGTGTAACTTTTGGGTAAACTTGTGCAATATTTTAAATATTTTCCTGCTTCACTGGATTTTATTTGTAGTATTTCTTATTATGACTCCAAAATATGTGTGCATGTCTGTGTGTGCGTGTGTTACAGTTTCTTATCTGCACAAGTCTTCCCCTGTCCTAACTCTAGAACACTTCTTTTGAAAGAGCTGCCTAAGGAGCCACTGGCAGTGAGACTCAGCAGAGTCAAAAGAAGACTGAGGTATCCACCAAGAATATATAGTCATCTTTGCCCCTGGCCTCATCTCCAGGTCTGAGTGAATCTTTGAGGGTATCAAGCACCTTTGTTCTGTTAGAGAAAAAAGTGGATGTATTCCCAGAACACAGAATGGCTGGGAGACGTGAGGTGAGGGAAATCAGAAGTTTCCAGATCTTTGTGTTATGTCAATTAATGTCCTCATCCCATCTTCTGCTTCTGCAAGCTCTGCCTAGCAGGAGAGAAAATATACCCCTCTGTGGCTGCAGTGGCACACACAAATCCCACTGACACTGACAGTGCTTCTTTTGCTGCCCCTCAGCTCTGCAGCCCTTCATGACCTCTGCCTATGATCAGGCTTCCACTGGGAAGCAAGGTTGTTTGGATATTCCTGCATTGCTGCCATTAGAGATGAGCACTAGCACTAGAGGAGCTGAGGACAGCTGCAGAAATACTGCCAAGAATGGTTACCAAGCTACTCCTTTATGCTGCAGATAAAAAAGATAACAGGGAAATACCAGCTTATTTCCTTTCAGACATATGCTCCTATGCTTTAAAATATGTTTGGCAGTGTGGTTACTTTTTCATTAAAGAGCTATTCCTGTCTTCCACATCCGCAAACAGAGTTCAAGCAGAAGTTTAAATCAAACAGGACGTGAGCTTCAGGGCTTTAATACTTTCTAAATAAGTTACACACAGTCACAACAGTCTCAAAGGAGCTGAACAGCAAACATGAACACACCACTATGTAATAAATCACAGGCAAGGAAACAAAGCACTCACTGAGCAAGAGTGAGTGTTAGCACGTGCGTGTTCCCCTTGTGGATGAGTTGTGCTCTGGAGATGCGAAGGAAAACCTCAAGAGGGCTCTCCTAAGGCTTTAAGATGTGCACAAGGACTGTTGGAGGGAATTCTGGGTTTTGTTATTCCATGGAAAACAAGTACAGATGCAAAGGGGCTTTTGCTGATGGCCACTATAAGTGTACCATACCTTTCTAATGTAAAAAGCCTGATTTCACCTATCCATGACTGGAGTTACACCAGTTCTGAGCCTCCATGTGAACAGAAATGAAGGATATGCTGGGTCACCATCAAAGCACAAAAATCAGCGGGAACCAATACTGGTGGAAATCGGGCCATGGTTATACCTAAATATAGATTGAGAAACTTACCTTGAGGTCTCTTTTCCCCAAAGCTGAGCTGCTATTTCCTTAACTGAGCAGCAAGAGGAATTAGAAAAGAACAACTTCACACTTTCTCTGCCAATCCCACATTGAGAAGAACAATATAAAGGAGAATAAGAAGTCCTGACCAAAGAAAACAGGGATCGAGAATTTTACTAAAATCAACACATCCTGAGCAAGGGGCAAATTCCTGAAAAGCTAATTTGAAAGAGAACAAAATATTCTGCTACCTAGATGTTTAGTAATGAGGCATCAGGGATTCCACAGAACTGAAGGTGGTTCCTGGTCTGTGTGCTATGTTGAGGAGAAACTGAAATTTATTGAAGGACTGCAGGGCAGGTCTTGTGGCCCACAGTGCTTCTGCAGCCAGAGGTCTGCAGAAATTTGGTGATGTTTTTTCCAGTGGCAGCCTTTACTTGATAATGAGAAATGGCTGTAGGGAACAACCTTCAGCTTCAAACCTAAAGGGCCACAGAGCTTGTTTTGTAGTATTGTTTGGGTTGTAACTAGCACAGCTCCCCTGTTCAAAGGAGCTGCAAATGTGCTTTGGAAAGGTTATGTTTGCTTAATGACCACTGTTGCTATAGATGTGGATGTTAACTGATGCTTTTGCATCCTTTGAAAATACAATTAATTCACTGAAGCATTGCAAAGAACATATGGAATGGAAAAAATAAAACAGACTTCAAAGACAAGGAGTTACTCAACAGGTAAACAAGAGAAAATTGATTTATGAGACAGAACAGGCACAAGACTGATGAGGGGTCAAGTTAGCTCAGGCTAGAGAAGACAAATACCTTAAGTGGGCTGTATGAAATTCAGAGCAAGATGAGGATTCAGGCAACAAAAAAAAGAGAAATCATCTAGTGAGCACATAGCTGGGCAGTAGCAAAAATATGGCAGTGGTATGAGGTTTTGTAACTTCAAGAAGTGGTAGTACACATGGCAGCAGATGCTGAGTAGTGTCAGGGCATGATGCTTCAGCGAAATTATAGTCAGGCTAACCTAAGGACAGGAGAGGAAAAATATGATCCAAATCCTTGTAGCCAAGGAGGAATTTCAGCCTTAGAATCTGGAGAAGGTTCATTTTGTGCAGAAAGAAATGAAGGGAGTCAAGAAGGGAAGCTAGCTAAAGAAATTGAGTAGATGGTGGGAAATGAGGGAGATGACATCAATTTGTGTTGAGGTAATATCCAGTGCTGAAGCTAAAAATGAAATTACTCAAAGTTTTAGTAAAGTTACAAAAGCATTAAAGGGGGATCTCTTTGGCAGTGTGGACATGAAGACCTGGCCTCTACTGGAAATTACAAAGGAGGCATTAGAGAGTCTTAAACAGTAGAAGATAGATTATTTGCACCAAGTACTCAAGGAAACATTAAATGGAGCAAAAAGTGAAAAGCAGGGATTTGTGGTTAGATTTACTTCAACCCTCTGCTCAATACACACATGAACACCCCAGTTTGAACAAAAGCTGAAGATTAGAAATATGATGATTTGCTTTTCTCATTTCTAGCTGAAGTGCAAGTGATAGGCATGAAAACAAGATCTGTCAGTCAGGAAATAGAGCAAGTAATCTCTCTTCCTCATGACATACACCCTTTATTCCCTATATAGGATTTAAACACCTCCCCACAACATGCACATACACTATGTCCTGCTCATGAGAGGCACAAATGACCAGAAGAGGCTTCCCACCCCATTTCCCTCACATATACCAGTGACTTGATTTTCCCTCTTGGGGTTGGGCACGTGTTCTGCTGAGCAAACAGAGTAACCTGAATGCACCATTAGCTTCTGAGTGTGCTGAATGTACTTTATTGAGTAAAGTGTTTGAATAATGCTATTGTTGTTGAATATATTCATCAAATATTCATTTCTGTCATTCACCGAGGCCTACAGGAGGTTGGCTAATGTGCATTGAGTAATGCATCCATTGAAAAGCACAGTGCTCAGAGAATTACTTCACCTAGATTTCAATCAGCTCTGCTAATTTAATTACTTTAAAAGCAGAAAAGGTATTTTTGTGTGGAGGAAAACAGCAGGCAGAAGGCAGTGACAGGGAAGCAAGAAAATACAAGAACAAACTGAATAAGTGGAGAGGAAGTGGGGAAGCGTTCTAAGTGTTAGAGGCACAAAGGGCAGGCAACTTGGAGCTCAAAGAGCTGGCAAATTACAGGAAGGAGGCACAGTATACTGGGAAATGGAGATGGAAGAGTGAGAAATAAGAGAAAGAACACAAGCCTCTGAACAGTGGATCTATCAATTCTGTACAAGCAAGCTAAATTATCCTCACAGTTTGAGAGACAAAAGAGCTCCTTTTTCTGATCTAAACATTGCTGGGGAGTATTTTCTGCATGTACATCTTATATTTTTTTTTTTTTTTAATAATAATAGGAAGAAAGAGAACCACAAATAGTGGCAAAAATTATAAAGAAGAGAGCAGAAGTAGAAATCACAGAGGATACAAGACCATAAAAAAGCAGAGCTGGTAACAATCTTTAGAATCCATTCTCTCCTGTTTTTTTTGCACGTTAATCAAAACATCATCACAGCACTTTTTTTTCTAAACACTAAGGACCTCCCAGTGTTAGGAGGAAAAGAAAAAACAAGAACTGACACAATGGTTTCCATAAATAACCAAACAAATAATGAAGCTTAACTTCAGGTGTTCATTTACAAACTGCATTTTGCCCTTTTCTGTTTGTTGATAGAAGGAGGTGTGCATCCATTTTATGGTTGCTGAGTCTGTTTCATGGACTGCCTACTGTTTCCTTACTGGGTACCAGAGGTGTGAGGTCCACAGGCTGAGAAACACAGATTTGCTTTGTTCTCTGGCCCTAAAAAGGCTTAGTTGTGCAGAAACCATTCCTGGCAGTTCAGTCTATACTTAAGATGATGGAAACTCCACTAGTTCCCTCAGCATGCTGCATCTATTCCAGTGCTCTGCTAGAGAAGAGGGGAATCAGGAAACCTGGGAACACCAAGGAACAGTATCACTTGATTCGAAGTCACATTACCAAGCTGCACATGCACCAGCTGTTCAAACTGTTGCACATCTGCAGTAGGAGCTGAAAAGCTCTTGCTACAAGTCACTAACCTTGCAATGACTTTGCTTCTTGTTCAATGGTGAGAGTGCCACAGTGATCTCCAAGTCCTTATGAGAGTCAGCAAGAGAAAACAGAGGACATAAAATGATCTTTGCCTTCTTCAGACAACTCACCTCTTCTTATAAAATAAGTAAAGCTATAACATGAATGTAGGATTGACACTCATTTTTTAAGGCTTTTCAAAAATAAGTCAGGTGGAGTTACATGACAACCCAAGAGCAAACACAGCCCTCCTGGGTCTGTGTCCTGGCCAAGTTATTCACTTCTGCCATGACCACTGCTAGTCATTGGTAGTGCAGCAAACCGTTCTAGGGCTGATGTGATCCAAAATTTTTTCACCTATTTCATCCTTCAGATGCTTTCAGGTGAAGGGGAGGCCCCCAAATGGCAGAGGTAAACATAATGGCAATAGCTTGCTCTTCTATCATGTGCAGACAAAAAGTAGGCTTTAGAATGAAATTCACCGATACGAACCGTTCATTAGCATGTAATGGGAGAGGGCATCCTCTTCTACAAACATTGTCAATCTAGATAGGGAAAACATGTGCTGTCAAGGGGCAGATGTGGTTTGTCCAGCATCACTCAGCACATCAGAGGCAGAGCTAAGAAAAGAACCATGGTCTCTCATAGCCCAGTCCCTTGCTTTCGCCTGCATTAGCTTGCTGATTCTAACATCTCACTGTTCTATGCCTATTACTAACTTTTTATTCCTTGGAGCAAGAAACAGTCCATTGGGAGATAAACCTCTAACTACTTTGATATTAAAAGCAAAAGTAAATAGGGCTTAAAATAGACATGTAAAGACATTAGCCTAGATACTTATTTGTCAGCCAACTATAAGAAGGAAAAGGAAACACTAGATGGAAGAGGGCTCATCAGGTCGTTTAGCACAATACTGGAGCTGGCTGGTTTGGCTTTTATATCTGATTTTCACATGAGTTTCTGCAGTGGCTTGGGACAAATCTCCTTCCATTCTGTGCTTCAGGATCTTAGTTGGCAAACATTCACTTCCCTGAAAATGCAACTTCTAAACTATGGCAAAATCCCATCTTGTTTTGTATTTACGGAAACCACAAACAACACTTAAAAAGCCAGCAGCTGCTGAATGTTTTGCTAGCTGCTAATTGCTGTGGTCTCTTCTCTGCAGCATTTAATGGGTTTTGAGAGGGCAGAAACAGTTCACTGTTTTCTTTGTTACTTAGTAAACTATGTATTTTTTTTTATTGAGCTTAGAAGTAGCCAAAATTACTTAATTCTTTTAAAGTCATGATATCCATATCTCATCTACATGACTACAACTGCATTTCTCATCACCTTCATGCCAAACAGAGATAACCCATTTCTAACATGCTCTCCTGATGTAAATAAAAATCTCCCTCTGCAGCAAATGATTTTCAACATTAATAAATATTATTGCTGCATTCAGGCTACTGTCACTATTGTCACACTTTAGTCAACTTGTAAAATAAAAAAAATAATTGACAAAGTCAAAAGATTTCCACTTGGACAAGCAATTTTCACTGGCCACATCACAGAGATTTTAACTCTGTAATATTATGAAGTACTGCAGTAGTGCAACAAAAAGAGAATTACATCCATGGTCTAAGTTGGCTGATGGGACTCTTGCAGGAGGCTACTATCAAGCCTATTTAATGTTAGAAAATCAACTTCTCATTCAGTGAAAAACTATTTTATGAGAAGAGAATCTAACTTACCTGTGTCTCAGTGAATGATTACAGCTGGATCCCAGCTCTCTAGTGGAAATAATAATCAACAGTTCATTTCTGAATAAGGGAGTTACTGCTTTATGCCTGGAAAATGGGAACTGCTTATCTCCTAAGCAATGCAAACTAAATGAGTGCAACCTGATCATCCCCGCTGGCACACAGTTCAAACCAGAACCATAAATTGTCTTGTATCACCAGAAAGATATGAGGAAACTGTGGCATTTATTTGAAGTCATAGGATTTATCCACACCTTTTGAGCACTCATCAGTATCAGCTCAGGATTTTCACAGGAGCACAGTAACACAGCCTGAAGACACGTGTGCTGTGAGCTTTAACTCACACCCTGTTTGCTCTTTGACATTTTACCTCAGATTTGCATTTTGTGCTCTCCTGAGCAAGTCAGCTGTCCACAAAACACACATATTCTTTTAGGCACACATGACTCCTAACAATACATTACAAAAATGCTCAGAAAAGCCCTTCTCTTAGAATTTTAAAATACAGTGGTTTTCCCAAGCAAGTGAATCCTGGGTTTTGTTATTGAAATGTATTTGGTTTACTGTACATGCTAATCAGTTCCCACATTGGCCTAGGCAGCTGAATCACTTCCCACCAGGAAGCCTATAACTTCACTAAGCAACAGAATAAGTGTTTATGCCCTGCCTTACACAACTCATATAAGGGCTTTAGTGACCATTTTTACCTGGGATGTGGCTGTTCTGCTGCATAACATTATAAAATAAGCAGAAAGACTTGAACTCCTTGCCTCTTAAATGAATTCTTAACACTATAATTTATTCATAGTATAATTTAATTAGCTCAAACTTACTATGGCTTTTATCTGAGAATTATATGTGAACGTTTGGTGGTTTTACAGAGAGGAAACTATCACATAGCCTTACACATGTGCCTGAATCTGCACCTTGGTGCTGTCCCCAGATAAGCTGATGACTTCAGAGAGTGACTAAAGATGCCAGAGCTTGGAGCTGGACTGCAAGTAATGCAAAATTTCCCAGTTTTCTGCTGGCAGGTCATCACAGCAGAGAGCAGACAGTTTAGGAAGTTCCTGGAGAGTGTGGAAGGTAACTCCCTGACATAGCTGGTAAGGGAGATTGCCAGGGGCAGTGCTCTGCTAGACCTGCTGTGTGCAGACAGAGAAGGACTGGTGGAAGGTGTGGTGGTCTGTGGCCATCTTGGGCACAGCAACCACAAAATAATAATTTCTGATCCTTGGTGAAGTAAGGAAGGGGGATCAGTAAAGCCTCTACCTTGGACTTCCAGAGTATGGACTTTGATCTGTTCAGGACACTGGCTCACAGAGTCCCTTGGGAAACAGCCCTTAAAAACAAAGGGATCCATGAAGGCTGGACATACTTTCAGAAGGAAACGTTAAAAGTACAGGAGCAGGCCATTGCCATGTGCTGGAAGATGAGCTGATGTGGAAGAAACCGGCCTGACTGAATAGGGAGCTTTTACTGAAACTCAGGGGAAAGAAGAGTTTATGGCCTTTGGAAGAAAGGGCAGGCAACTCAGGAAGTGCACAAGGATATCATTAGGTCATGAAGAGAGAAAATAAGAAAGGCAAAAGCTCAGCTAGAACTAGATCTGGCCACTGCTGTGAAAGATAATAAAAAGTGGTTTTATTAACACATTAACAACATAAAAAGGGTCAAGGAAAATATCTCTCTTATTGGTTGTAGAGAGGAACACTGTAACCAAAGATGAGGAGAAGGCTGTAGTACTTGATGCCTTTTTTGCTTCAGTTTTCAAGAGAAAGACCAGTGATCCTCAGGGCAACCAGCCCCCTGAGCTTGTAGTCAGGGACCAGGAGCAGAGTAGACCCCCTGCACTACATGAGGAAGTAGTTGGTGGACTGCTGAGCCACTTGGACCCTCACAAGTCTGTGGGACCAGATGGAATTCATCCGAGGGCAGTGAGGGAGCTGAAGAGCTTGCTAAGCCCCTCTCCATCATTTATCACAAGCCCTGACTAACTAGGGAGGTCCAAGTGGGATGAAAGATCAGACCCAGCCACCCTGGGGGTAGGGAAGACAGGTCCTACCTGACCAGCCTCATCTCCTTTTACAACCAGGTGACCTACCCAGTAGATGAAGGAAAGGCTGTGGATGTTGTCTACCTGATCTTCAGCAAAGCCTTTGATACCATTTCCCAGGGCATTCTCCTGGAAAAGTTGGCAGCATGTGGCTTGGACAGGCACACTCCTCTCCAGGTTTAAAACTGGCTGAATGGCCCGGTCCAGAGAATGGTGGTGAATCGTGCTGCATCCATTTGGCATCCAGTCACTAGTGGTGTCCCACAGGGATCAGTATCAGGGCCAGCCCTGTTTAACATCTTCATTAATGATTTGAACAAGGGGGTAGAATGCACCCTCAGTAAGGTTGCAGATGACACTAAGTTGAGTGGGAGTGTTGAGGCTCTCTACCTGAGGGCAGGAAGGATCTGCAGAGGGATCTGGATCAATGGGCTGAGGCCAATTTTATAAGGTCAACACTTTCATCTCAGGAAGTCTTAAAGATATGACTGGACATGGCACTTAGTGCTATGGCTTAATTGGCATGGCAGTGTTCAGTCAAACACTGGATTCACAGATCACAGAAACCAGAAGGGACCACAAGGACCATGAAGTCCAACTCTTAAGTGAATGGCCCATAGAGGGATTGAAGCCACAACTTCAATGTTATCAGCACCATGCTTTGACCAGCTCAGCTCATCTCAGGGTCAATGATCTGGACGTATTTTCTAACCTTAATGATTCTATTATTCTATGTGGTGGTATTCATATACTAAAAGACAACTGTAAGGTGCAGAAAATCTGAAGTTCCAGAATACTGTGTGTCGGAGTCCCTTACAACAGAGTTTGTTCTCTTGAAGTGAAATTTCTACCCTCTGTGGCTTCTTAGGAGCTGCGTTCCCTGCCTGAGATTAAAAAGGATTTTAAGTTCTCACACCTTGAACTGATTGGAGTCCTGGTGTCAAGGCAGAGGTTAGTTCTAGTCTGTGCCTCCATTTCCAACTGCCTTCCCAACTGCATTGCCCTGCTTACATTAGACTGTCTTGCCCATCCAACTGAAAAATAAACTTTATTCTTTTTTCTTTTCTGGCAGTGGACCAGGGAACAAAATTGGCATACTCCAAGGCAGAGCAATTATGAAATTGCATGCAAAGAAGTCCCGAGCAATTACAAGTGAAAAGAGGTCTCCCTTGCCCTTCCTTTTTGGAGATGCAGTCTTAGCTCAAATTTGTCTTTAAACCTCACTGCAAGGTATCTGGCTGTACATTGTTATAGCAAGAAAATTCAGGGCTACACATGTTTCTCTACTCTTCCTTTGTAGTAGAAACCACCTTTTTCTTCCTAGAGGAGATGCTTTCAGTTTTGATATTCTGTTCCCAGTCAGAACCAATTTACCCACTCAAAAATGAAAGGAGAACCAAAGTGCTTTTTTCCTTCCATACTGAATTCAGCTGAAAAGGACTTATAAGCTTGATCAGTGTTTGAAGAATAACAATTGCTTTAATCTTTGCTGGAAAGCACGGTTGGGTGATTTGTTTTGTCTCACAGAGACACGGCTGGCTAACAAGTATTATAGAAGACATACACATAATGTTATAAAACACAGAAGAGTTGCACTAAGAGATTTTTGGTTTTAAAACACATACTGCCTTAAAACTGTTTTGGAATGTCAGTGGCAGGGTCCCGAGCAGTGCATGCTGCTGTCTGAAAACAGCTTTCTTTCAATGGGAACAACACAAAGGAGCAAAAGCTGCTGAAAATCAGCATAAGGACTCTTGAGACTGACATGAGGAGAGCAACAACCACACAGAAAACCCTCAATACCCTCAATGCCACCCCTGTCTAGATGGTCTGCTTGTTTCTTTTGTATTTATGTCCTTAATATGGCCATACTGTTTCACATGTCTCAGTGCAACAATGGTTACTCTCATCATTAGCTTTGAGCAAGAAGGAAAAAAATACTTCTAATTAATAATTTTTGCTTTCCCTTCTCCCCCAGATTTGTTCAGCACAAAATAAAAAAAAAGATCCCAGCTGTCAGCTCTAATTAATATATTGTGAAACTCATGGTGTCTAAAACATTTTAAAATAATTTTTAAATGTGAATTTCACACTCCCATATCAAAACTCTAACAAACATGTGATGGTAGCTGTCCCTCTCACTACAATTCATACCAGTGCCGAAGTCCCAGTGTAGATGCAAAAAATCTTTTTTTTCTGCCCACAACAGCTCTGTAACCGTGTCTCTAAAGCAAGGATAAGCTTATCAGCTTGAGGCATCGTATCTTTATTCTGAAGACAATGTGAAGCTCTGTTCTCGTGCAGTACTCGCAATAAGCAGGAGCTGTGAGGTCAGTCAGCAAAGGCAGGAGGCACGGTGCTGCTCCCCGGACTGCACCAGGCTGGCTGTCGCATGCTAACCATGTCTGCGGGGCACAGCACCGGCTTTGCTCTGCTCTCTACAGAGCCTCTTCTGCAGCTCAAATGATAAGGGCATGTGAGCCTCAAGAAAAGCAGAAATTGCTGTTAGGCTGTGAATGGCTATGGCACAAAGCACAATACTGAATGCAGAACCCCAAAGGAATTTAGTTGAAAGGAAAATAAATCTCAGTAACAGCCTCAGGTTTAGAAAAGGAAAGGGTTTTTGTGTGATTTCTTTTCAGGAGAGATAGTCCAATATTAAGAGGATGGGTGACTCAGAAATACCACAGATGTTTACTATTCTACACTTTATAGAGTCTCTCCTATAAAGTATGCCGAGCAACTTCATAAGCCTTAATGGATTGAATGTTTCAACATCCTGTTGTGTCAGATGATAGCAACGTAATATTCACATTAAAGATATAATACAACACTTTCCCACAGACATAAAGCAAAACTAGAAACAGTAAGCAGTCCAAGCTTTTCATCACTGCACAGTTAATCTGGTTAGTTGGCACACGCTTAACATGTGCCAAGTACCAGCATTCACATCAAAGCCTAAGCTCATTTCTATATCTCTCTGCTTCTCTTTTTACACACAGAGCCTTATCCTGCAGCTCTTCATATGGAGAATATTTTCAGCCAGTGTTCTGTATACAGTGTAGGATCATACCCTGTCAATGATGCCTGGGACTTACCTGTCCTTTATAAGAAAGATGGGAAATACCAGAGAACTAGCAGCAACCTAACAATCCCTGCCACCAATGTATTGCAAATGTGTTCTGGCATAAACCCATCCTACAATCTGGAAAAAACTATCATGACCCTGGCTGACTTCGGATCAGAAGTTATATCTGCATGGGATGGGCAGTGCAACTGCTGGGAAGGGGGGTGTGGGCCAATAAGTGAGTGCACTTTCTCTCTGTTGATATAATTCTTTCAGCTTCCAAAATGTGGGGAAAAGAATTGCTTGGGAACTGTATGCAGAACATCTCCTATATTACAGTAAAAAAATCCCCCTTCCCCTCAAGAAAACCAAGCTACCTTCCCAAAAACCAAGCTGTTGCAAAAACCTCACATTGGCTTCTTTCAATTAGACAAACACGAAAACAAACGAAAGCAGCTTCACTCAGATTTTCTACTCAATAGTTTCCAAACAAAATCAGCTGTGTGGCATATGCCACCAAAACAATAGCTACCAGATTAGCAGATGGTATGTTGTGAATTAATTGTTGACACAAACCCCAGACATACTACTCAATCCTCTCTTGACACCTAAACTTATTTCCCTATTATTTTTCGCACCTCATTGTATTTGCTCACAACAAGAAAAAAAAAACAGATACTCCATCTGAATTTAGACATGAAAAGTTAACCTGCAAATTATTATTATTATTCTGCTATCTTAAAAAAAAAAAAAAGGCAGTTTGATTACTGCAGAAGAAAAACATGGAACAGGAAGCTCTGTGAGCCTGGATACCTCTACATTTCATATAATTATAGAATCATAAAGGTTGGAAATTACTTCTAAGATTATCAAGTCCCACTGTACACCTAGAATCACTGTTTTCACCACTAAACCATATCCACAACCGCCACATCCACACATCTTTTGAGCCATTCCTGGGCAGCTTGTTCCAATGCCAGACTACCTTCTCAGTGAAGAAATTTTTCCTAATGTCCAATCTAAACCTCCGTGGTGCAACATAAGAGCATACCCTGTTGTCTTGTCAGTTGTTACTTAGGAGAAGAGATCAACCCTTACCTCACTACAACCTCCTTTCAGGTGGTTGTACAGGACAATAAGGTTCCCCGTGAGCCACCTTTTCTCCAGGTTGAAAAGCCCCAGCTCCTCATGGGACTTGTGCTCCAGACCCTTCAGCAGCTTTGTTGTCCTTCTCTGGACACGTGCCAGCACCTCAGTGTCTTTCTTGTAGGGAGGGACCCAGCACTGGACGTGGCAATTGAGGTGTGGCCTTACCAGTGCCGAGCACAGGGGAACAATCATTGGCCTGGTCCTGATGGCCACACTATTGCTGATCCAAGCCAAGATGCCACTGGCTTTCTTGGCCACTTGGGCACACTGCCAGCTTGTGTTCAGCCACTGTTGGCCAAGATTTATGTTTGTTTCCTTCTGCCTCCCTGGCTGCAATAACCAGACACTCCACCAAAGTCCTCTCACTCACCCTCCAGGTACAGGAAAGTGTGAGCCGGGCTGCTGAGTCCAGAGCTACATGTGCTAATCCAGCAGCTCACTGCTGCTAAAACTGTAATACTATCCACCACATCTCAGTTCTGCCTGCCAGTTACCTAAGAGAGCACTGATCTGTGTCCTTTCCTACCCTCCAGGTATTGTTCTTCCCAAAATTTCGAATTTCTCCCCGACTTCGTAATGCAGCTGAAACTGCCTGGTGGCATTGAAGTTGGTGAAGGTAGAAAGGGAGGCACAAGCAGTCAGAGGCAACCACATGGGCTTTGTTTCCTCTGAACTTCAAGCAATTTTAATAATTTTACTGTTTACAAATAAAAGGAAACAAAACACCACCACACAGCAGCATTTACATAACCAGGAGTTTCTAGGCACCCAAAATCTTGGGTTTGGATCTACACAACAGAAGTCAGACACTTAAATTGCAGCATATTTTTCTGCTCAGCCAACTGTACTGACAGAGACCAACCCCACATGAATTACCCCTTCCTCATTCCAGCACTTGGGATCAAGCAGACAATTCTTGGCTCCTCAGTACAACAGAGACACGGAGCTCCTGGAGCCGGTCCAGTGGAAGGAAACAAAGATGATTGAGGGACTTCAGCATTCTCTTACAAGGAAAGGTGGAGGGAGCAGGACCTGTTCAGTCTTGAGCAGAGACAACTAAAAGGGGGACCCAACAGTGTCAGTCAGTATCTGAAGGGAGGCTGCAGAGAGGTTGAAGGCGAGACTGGCTTCAGTCCTATGTCCATGCCCAGGTGCTGGGAGCAGCTCAACTCTGAAGGGCCCGTCTGACCCAGCTTCTCCCCCCGTCTCCCACTTTTTACTTTTGAATGCTGCATTCTCTTCTGTGGCCTTCAGTTTAGAAAACACATTGAGGTGCTGGAGCGTGGCCAGTAAATGGCAAGAAGGCTCTTGAAAGGTCTAGAAAACATGTCTTAAAAGAAACAGCTGAGGGACCTGGGGCTGTTTATTCTCAAGAAGAGGAGGCTGAGGCAGCCTTTATCCCTCTCCACAATTCCCTGGAAGAAGGTTTTTGGGGCTGGTCTCTTCTGCCATGTCTGCAGTGACTGGACTAGAGGGAATGGCCTTGAACTGAGAGAGGGGACGTTTAGATTAGAAAAATATTTTTCACTATTAAGGAGGTCAGGCATTGAAATATTTCCACAGGTAGTAGTGGAGTCACCATCCCTGCAGGTCTTCAAGAGGCATCTGGATCTGGGTGATTTAGTAGTTATGGGTTACAGTGGTAGTGTCAGGTGGACAGCTATACTGTATCACAGTATAACTAGGTTGGAAGAGACCGTCAAGATTATCAAGTTCAGCCTATGCCCTAACACCTCAAGTAAACCATGGCACCAAGTGCCACATCCAGTCTCCTTTTAAATACGTCCAGAGATGGTGACTTCACCACCTCCCCAGGTAAAGTATTCCAATACTTTATTATTCTTTCCGTAAAAAACTTCTTCCTAATATCCAGCCTATATGTCCCTTGGCACAGCTTGGGATTGTGTCCCCTGTTTTGTCAGTTGCTGCCTGGAGAAAGAGACCGATCCCCACCTGACTACAGCCATCTTTTAGGAAGTTGTAGAGAGTGATAAGGTCACCCCTGAGTGTCCTTTTCTCCAGGCTGAACAACCCCAGCTCCCTCAGTCATTCCTCACAGGGTTTGTGTTCTAAGCCCCTCACCACCCTTGCTGCCTCCTCTGGAGGCGCTCAAGCGTCTCAATGTCCTTCCTAAACTGAGGGGACAGAACTGGACACAGCTCTCAAGGTGTGGCCTCATCACACTGCATGACCTTAAAGGTGTCTTCCTGCCGTGAAGAGGGCAGGCAGCTCCGCAACCCCGACGGAGGAGAAGGCGCTCCCCCCGCGGCAGAGGAGGGGCAGGGCCCGCTCTCCCGGGCCCGCGCCGTCGGCCTCCGCCCGGCAGGGGGCGCGAGCGCGCAGGCGCAGCCCCGCCTGGCAGGGAGGAGCCGCTGGCTGCGAGCGGTGAGTGGGGGCGGGGGGGACTGGGCTGGCGCGCGCGGCTTTCGTGTCCCCCCTCTCGCCCCGTTCCGTGAGGCGGTGGCGCCGGGGGACCTCAGTGTCCCGGGAGCTCCTGTTGGGCTTTTCCAAATTGTCGCCAAACTGCCCCCTTCCTCCCGGTGGCGGCGCCAGGAGCTCCTCGCCGCCGGGGCTGGGGTTGTGCGACTGCCCTTGCGCTGCCCTTTTTTCCTCGGGGGATCTCCAGCGCAGTGTTTCCTCTGCCCCTCAGCAGTCGGGGTAGCCAAGGGCGTGTTTTTCCACCTTTGCTCAGGTGCTCATAGGGTGGTTTGGTTTGGAAAGGACTTTAAAAATCATCTCGCCCCAGCGCCCCTGCCTGAGGCAGGGACACCGTCCACAAGACCAGGCTGTTCATAAGCCCCATCCAGCCTGGCCTTGAACACTGGCAATGATGGGGCATCCACAGCTTCTCTGGGTAACCTGTGCCAGTGTCTCACCACCCCCAGAATAAAGAATTCCTTGCGTATTCTAAGCACCTTAAATTTCCCCTCTTTCAGTTTGAACCAAAGGCATTTGCAATGTGCAAAAGTGAGACCTGAGTGCTGGGCCTGCTGGGGTGGGTGGTTAAAGTGGCTGCACTGCAGTGGTGCTTGGGCTGTCCTGTCATGTAGAAGTTTTTATTAAAAAAAACAACTTTTTCCTAGGATTGTCTTTTTAGACAGTGGTCTGAAGAATGATGTTATTTGGTCCACAGGTAGCTAAAGCATTAGCCAAAGGCAAGTGTAAAACACTAAGCCCATTATCAGGAGATTTAGATTTGCTGTATGAAGATGTGAATTTCCAAAAGTTAACTTTAGGATGCACAAAATTAACAAGATTGAAAATCAATGTGCCTAAGCTGGGAATGTTAGGGGACACTAGAAGGGATCAGTAATATTTACACCAGCTAAAATTGATGCTGTAAGACAAAGTGAGTGTGAATTTGCATTCAGTGAAGACAGCTCTTCAGTAATTTTACAGAAATTACACCTGTTTTTCATTCTACTTCTAGGAAGTATTCAACATTAAGTAATATGTCTTCCACCAAGCCTCCAAATGAAAATGAAATACCCAAAGAGAGAAAACCAGGACTGAGGAGTGTTCAGACAACTATGCTTTTCCGAGCTGTGAACCCAGAGCTTTTCATTAAACCTGTAAGACAGTCATTCTGAGAGAAACTAAATAGGCTTGAAGAGATACAGTTGCTTTAAAGTAATCATTACAATTTTCTGTGCATTATATAACCATCTCTTGTTATGCAAACCACTCAGAAATGTAACTAAAAATATTTTTACTTTTTTCCATTCTTGAATGTTGAGAGCACAGAACATTACATTGTTTATTGCAGCTTTTATTTCACTGTTATATTGTCTGATTCTTTTGTACCTAGCCAAGTTGCTTTCAGAAAGACTTTAGTTATATTACTCATATAATTTGACAGATTAAATAGTATTTTTACTTATTGTTAAGAAATAAAAACAACAGGAGTAGTTTTTAATATGGATAAGGGAACTAATCATAGAATGCAAATTTTCTTATTATGAAATAAGGCGAGTTTTGGTAGCTTTTCAGTAGTTTGGATTTTCTTTCATCTTGCTTTTATAATTAAGTTGATGATACTCAGGTTTTTATTTCCATTTGCAGAACCCAGCAATGAGTAAAATTTTGTGCATATAACTATAGATTTAATATAATAAACGTGGATTTTGTAATAAGAATGCAAAATGTGGTTTTGAAGATTGCAATCAAGCAGGACCAGAGTGCATTATCCTGGTAGTATATCCAGATGATCTTTTAAAAGCAGTAGAGATCTTCAGTAATTGGTTTTGTCTGGTTTGTTCATGCTCAGTCAGCATTTCCAACCAGCAAAATACAGAGTACTGGGCAATGTGCTGTTCTGTCTCCAGAAGGAATCATCTTTTCAAAGGGAATTTCTTTTGCTGTCAGAAAATTGAGTTTGCAAGAAGGCAGTGATGATTTTTTGCAGATGTCACAAATAGTTTACTATTCAGTTTCTATGCTGAGACAGAAGAATGTCATGTTTGAGTTTAATGAAAAATGTTTAAACTAAAACCATTTACCTCATTTTTTTCTTTTCAGAATAAACCTGTGATGGCATTTGGACTGATTGCAATTAGCCTCTGCGTGGCCTACCTTGGTTATTTGCACGCAACAGCAGAGAATAAAAAAGACCTCTATGAAGCAATCGACAGTGAGGGGTCCAGGTATATGAGGAGGAGAACTTCCAAATGGGACTGAGAATGTAAGAAAGGAAATCACTCACAGAACTTTTCAAGGCGACTACTGTTTTTTCTCTTTCCCTTGAAATAATGGATAAATGTCTCCCTTGCTATTTAATCCAATTCAAGTTCCCTTATAAAATGCTGTGCCTGTACAAATAAACTGCAGTAAAGATACTTGTAAAAATAAAAGTGATTTTAAGAATTGGCCTCTGTGATCTCCAGAGACATTGTTGTAAAAAGACATGAAATCACTTAGGACCTGCAGTTAGTACTGGTAAATGCCTTAGAAACTGACTTGATAGTTCAGCTTTCTCTTTGCTTTGATTAAATGAAGTCAGAGATTTATCTTTTTTTAACATTGTCCTGGTTTAGGGCGAATTTGGGGAAAAACCTCCAGAAGGAGCCCCCAGACAGCAAACCCCACGACTCCTCTCCCCCACCACCGGGTTCGGAAAGAATTTCCTCAGAGAAGAGTGGGAAAAAAAACCTGTTTATTTAACAAGCAAAACACTCCCCAGCACAGGGAAACAACAACACCAGCTGACAAAAAAAACTCTTTCACCGTTCTGAAGGGATGGCAATCTCAGTCTCTCCGGCGAGTGGTCGCCCAGTTATCAGTCTCCGGCGCTGGGGAATGGCTGCTGCAGGTCACAGAATGTAGACTCCCGGTGTTTCTTGGGCTTACCCAGGTCCCCGTCCGGAACAGGTTCAGATGGTATCCAGGAGAGGGAGGGGACGGGGTGGAAAAAGAAAACAGTCCAGGGGAAAAGTTGGACTGCCTAGCTGAACTAACTAACAAGCAAAAGCAAGGGCAAAGCGAAGGAAAGAAAAAGAGGCAGAAGCAAGCAAGCAAGCAAGCAGCCGAGCAAGCAAGCAAGCAGAGCCAAAACCTCTCCTAAACATAGACCATGGGGGAGGTGAGCCGGCTGATAACAAGACAAAACAAAGCTTCACTTTCAGAGTCAGTCCTGTAAGCACAGGACATAATACCAAACATAATCAGAACACACAATTGGAGATACAAACACCATAACATCACCCTAGGACAAACATAAAGAATAATGTATTGTCTGTGAAAAGAAAACTACATATCTTAATCTGTTGATAACAGTGGTGCAAGTAAACTAATTTTAAGGCAAGGAAGATCAAGGAAGATATAAAGCAATTGGTGAAGGGTTTTATTTATTAAAGGAAACTGTAAAATACTGGCCAAAATAATTCTTGGATACTTAATATACTCTTTCTTACAGATAAAAAAAAAAAGGTAAATCAGTAGCCAAATAGAGGAGAAAAAGTGAAACAAGTGCTTCTGTTAAGAGAAAGGTAGGAAGAACTCAACTGTTATGTTTCCTGTTTGGCGTCATACAACGGGTCAATGAGCGTGCTGGCATCAGCTTGCCAGTTGATAGCTTTAGCTCCAGGCTGGCCAGAGTTTGTGTAATACTCTTGACTAGTTAGCAGGACTAGTTTTATTTCAGCTGCATTCAGAAATTAAATTTCTCTCTATTGCAAAGTATATTATATGACATTAATTTATTGGAGGTTACTGAACTCAAAATAAGGAGTGGAAAGTCTAAACTCCCCAGGTACTGCAGTGAGAGTGGCTGGAGGGTGAGTGGGCACTGTGGTGTTTCCCTAGCAAATATGGTCCCTTGTGAGCCTTTGAGCAAACTGTACAGGCAGGTGTCTTCTTGTTCCAGCACTGAGTCCTTCTCCCATGAGCTTCCCAGCTGTTTCTGGGTGCCTGACGTTTCCCAGACAGTATCCCGTTAACCAAACTCCAGAACATGTGGTGGGAGGGCACATACCAGGCTGTGACCTGTTTCTACCATGGATGTTATGTTGCAGTTTTCCATTCCCTTTCTGCTATTTACAGACCCAACAAGGCCTCCCAGGAAGCTGAGAGATCTCTTTTTTAACCCTGTTCTGACCAAGGTAGCTTCTGTCAGGCCAGAGAAAGAACATGCAGGAACTCCCACTTTGCCATTATGAGAGTTGCTTGGGGTTTTATCAAAAGATTTTGGTGCTGAAGATAAAAAAGGTGGCTGACTGCTTTGAGGGACAGCAGTTTCAATGCCCCTCTGGGAGCCTGCTGCCCTACAACATCAAGGTTCCTGGGCAAATCTAAATTTGCAGGTGAGGAAACTACTTTACTTTTGATTGGTGAAGGAATTTCCAGGTGAAATGATACAGTATTCAGAACTCTCACATGCTGTGAATATCCTGCAGAATATGTTTTGCTTGGTGTTTGTGAGGGATCTTTAGAATAAATCTGTTATTTTGAAAATGGTCACCCAGCTCTTTCAGTTCATTAAAATGCACAGGTCTTGTATGTTTGCATGAATTTAAGTAAATTATTCCCAAATGGGTGCTACAAGTAAGAATTTTTATTTGTTTTTCTGTAGGCTTTTAGAGTACCTACTTTGATCCTCTGCAGATGTCTGCAGATGAATTGAAATCCCACTCTCTTATTTTCATATATTTGAGAATAATGCATGATTTGTGTTCTCAAGTTTTCAGTTATGTTTTGTGAAGTGAATATGGATCTGACAGTTACTGGGGAAAAGGAAATGGGACTGGGAGCCATAAAAGATAATAGACTGACCTGGACAGGATGTAGGCATGTACATGCCAGTGACACTTCTTACAAAAGCTGTCTGAGATGGGGCCTCTTGAATGTTGGCTGGACTCAAGTTCTGTTAACCAGGTTACTTTAGAACTGTGAGGTTGATGGAAGAATGGGTGTTTAAATTTGTCCTATTATTTCTTTGGCAGCTGCTATACAAATAACTCTTAATGATACACAATTTATATATATCAAAAAAAGATAAAGCAGCGCAAATACAGAGAGAGGTATGTGGTAGATTAATAAATGTTACATATCAACACAAGCATTTGCTGTTTTTAAGTACCTGATTTTTATCATAAGAATAATGTGTGTATAGGGATTAAAGGGAAAAAAATACCCCACCCAAACAAAACTGCTTGGATACCAAAATTTGTTTGCTCAGCTTTGAAAGCGTGGCACCCCTTATGCATCCGGAGAGCAAACACGCAGCACAAGTATAGTTTCTTTTGTTCTGTGTTTCTCAGTTTCAGTCTTCAGTATAGTGATAATTATCTACAATGGATGATAACCAGCTTGACAAAAACTGTGAGTCAAAATTATTTCCTGGGCAGAAGCTCTTTGAGATTTTTGCCAGTTCCTTACTGTCTGTGCTGACTTTCACATCTGTTACCAAGAACAGCAACAAAATGCTATAATATCCAAATCATAGCTGTTGTACTGTTCCTAAGATCTCCTTAGATTTATTGGTGTGAATGGAAGTTGTTGGCATTCTACAACAAAAAGCAATTAAACAATAAAAGGCCAAAGCCTACTGTGATGCTGCTTAACTATTACCAGGGGAAGTTAGTTCTTTGTGGGTGAAACAAGCCCTTCCCCAGTAACAGTTGCTACATGGGAAGCTGCACTCAGCCTGGAAAGGGACGCTTCATGAAACCCTCCCTTATCTGTCTCCTGGATGTTACTGAATTGTCAGCATGTTTGAATCATAATTGGAAAGCAAATGGTAAAAAGTAATTGCCAGTTATTTTATTCCTTTCACCAGCTTACGTGTTTTCTGTAGCAACAGTGAGAGTTTTGCCTGCAAATGAGATTGGTCAGGAAGAGAGTTCTGACACTCTGTTAACCAGTACAGAATGACACTGGAACACCACAATGATTAGAAGTTCTGATCTGGATTCCCTTGTTGTGCTGTTTGTTCAAAAAGGGTACCATTACCACCACCTCCCAGTGCTACTTTTGATCAGATTCAGGAGTATAAGCCTTCCAGAACACAGTATTAAACTCATCATAAGATATGGGGAAAGTTAATTTCTGAAATTCCTTTCTTTCATTGCAATCTGAGATTTAGGAAAACCCCAAGTCCTCTTGGTTCTATGTGTTCTGGCCAGTCACGAATGCATTCACATCTTGGTGAGAAAGAACTGCTGCATATTAGTAACTCCAGTATATTCAGAGGGGGAACAGGGTCAGCTGTTCTGTAGTGCATGAAGCATTCAGAGTTGGGCATAATGAAGAGTGAAAGGCTTTTAGCAAAGGAGCTGCAAGACCATTAGCAAGTGTTTTCTGAAGCTCAAGTACTTTTGTAAGAGCTGTTTGATTTGACATTTGCACAGATCATCCCATCATCCTTCAACAGGACACAGCTGGGATGTTTTATCCTGAACCTCTCTTTCTTATACCTGATTCTGGCTCCTGACCTTAGACCGCAGATCTGTACAGTCTCTTGAGGTTTGATTTTTTCATGGCATACCGCAAAGATAACCTCAGTGATGAAGGGCTCATGGTAGCTTTCATGTTTGAAGATCTGGGAAGAATCTGAAGTATATGCCATGCCTAATTGTCATAGAAGTTTCTGATCAGCGGTGTAAAGTTTTGTAGAAGTCGGGTTTTGCATGGTTTTTTTAATGTGTGTTGTTAAGAGCAATGTTTAGTTTCTATTTTAAACAATATCAAGAGTTTATCAATGTCCTGAGAGCCCTGGCAGCAGGGCGAGTGCCATGCATGCCTGGGAGCATGAGGCTTCAGCCTTGCATTGACACTCACAGTGTGACACACTCAGAAGGCCAGAGGCCTTCTCTTTTTCAATTATTTTCTCTTCACTGCTTGATAAAATGAGCAGGGGAAGAGCTGTGTCATCAAAGCACAACATGCTTTCATTACTGTGGAAATATAGCCTGCATGACAGAACTGAGTGTTTGACAACCAAGATTGTCATTCTGAATTTAAAAAAAAAAAAAAGTTGTTTGGATTTGCCTTTTTTTTTAAATGCCTCCTTAAACCAGTACTTTAATTCACCTGAGATTTGAACTCTAATGCCAGAAGAAGTACTTAGCCTGAAAAATTACTGATTTTGTCTTTATGTTTGATGAGATGTGAGCTTGAGCTGGCTGGATTTTTAATTCACTTTCAGAACATTTCAATACTTTTTTTTTTTTGCATTAAGTTTATGGACTTCATCGTAAGTTTATTGTCAGGCCTTGTTTCAGCCAGCAACAGAACCTGATTAGGTATGTTTCCTAAGGGCAGTAAAGTACAGGCTTAACTTTAAATCTGTCCTGAAGGTTCACATCCATCGAAGCTAGGAAAGTGTTTAACAGATTGGCTGAACCTGGACCCTAAGTGGAGTGGAGGAGAAGGAAAACTGCCAACATTCCTAAATTAAGCATGCCAACTGAAGCTTTATGTTTCTCTATATCCTTGACTCATGCTTTATATGGCTTTTTGGATATCTGAGAAAAGACTGAAATACACAAAGAGATCTTTCTGGATCTGAGCCTTCCTGCTTTCTGCACCACTTCACGGGGCTTTTCACTGCCTTGAGCACCCGAGCACTCCTCAGCCTGGCGTTACTCAGCACGTCTGACACCTGTCATCTTTAGTCTTGCAGCCTCCCACCAGATGACGAAAGGCTCACAGAGAATTGCTGGAGTGTTTTGCTTTGGAATTTTATTTTATACAAGTTTCTAAATAACTATCTGTTTAAACTGCAGGCAGTCAGAGCAACGTGCTTGGCATCTCAAGAGGAAAAGCAGGGAGGTTTACAGTGGTCTTAAGTTTTCAACAGAGTTAATTCCATTTTATGGAGCTGTTTTCCAAGGGAGCTCTGTCTTTTGCTGTCATAGTATCTGCTGACAATAGCTGGCAGAATCTTAGTTCCTCGTGTTTGACCATTCAATTACTTGTAATAAGAGTGTTACATACCTTCATAGACCTGAGTGCTCAGGATTTGGATGTGTACCATTTGCCCTGAAAATATTGGCTCCACAGACTAAGGGCTGGGGAGAATTCCCAGGTGCAAAATTCTACAGCTGAAACAAAATAAGAGACAGATATAACTGAAGTAATTGCAAGATGCTTTATATTGGTGGGGGTTGTTTCTTGCAGTTAATTTTAAGAGGTGTGTTAACCTTCGTTAGCTTAGCTCTTAGTGAGCTAAGTGCTAGCAGTGAGCTTGGACAGCCGGTAGTGGAAAATTTATTCATCATCCCTCTAAGCAAACACATCGGTGCATGAGTGATTGAATGAGGTTTTAAGTGTAGGATAGTTCAAAGTCCATAACTCTACCAAACTAAGAAGTGAAGACAAGTGAAGTCACTTCTTTCTCGTGGAACAGTTTAATGCATATAAAATACTTTGAACAGATATTTGGCACACTCTGGCACTATTTCTGACTGACATGTCTGTAAAGTCTTACTGAATTATGGAAGCTCTGTGGATTACTGACATTCCATGTTCATTTCCCTCTTGCATCCACGCTGAAAAAATCCAAACTTCATGTTCACAGCTGTCTAATTAAATGCATAAACTTCACGAAACACACGGGATGCGTGTGTCTGTGTGTAAGGCAACACGAGGGGCAATTCTGCAAGCTACATGTTAGAAAACCAAGATACTATTAAAGTGTTTCAACTCTCATTGAACAAACAGTTCAAGTTCTCTTACACTGATAGATAAGTAGATTGGTTAGTTCTTCTCTACTAGGGAGGACGTAATATAATCATCATTCTGCAATGCCTTACTGATCACGTGGAAGGAAAACGTCACCCCGTCTTGCAGGGTTAACCCACTTTTAATCTGGGATACAGTGGCAGGAACTGATACAAACCATGGCTGGCTACAGGGGTAGGTGGCGTGTGATGGACCTTAATCCTGGGCACCTCATTCATCCAGACAAAACCAAGGGCCCTGGTAAGTGCACATCCCAGGGCCTTCTTGAGCTACAGCCTTTGGAGGTATATTTGGAGACAAGCAGCAGGGGCTTCAGATCTGGCCAGCTATGCTGCCAGCACACTCTGGGATGGATTGACTCAGCAGTGTGTGCACAGCACATACAGCTCATAACAGTCTGTCAAACCATGGCATTGCTTCTCATTGCCTCTTGGGAAGGGAAAAACATTTTGTTTTACTGCTTTCAAATGTTAAGTTGAAGGTGTTCCACTTAGAAACAGCTTGTCCTCCTAAATCTGTGTGCTTGGTTTTGGAGAGATGAAAGGAGCCACAGCTTGGCCTAAATAAGTAGCTTGGTAATGTAGATAAATAGACAATAGCAAGGAGTAGGATCACAATGGGGTCTGCAGAGCTGTTCAGCATGGACACTATTTGGTATTTAAAGGAAATATTTTAGCGAGTAAAGTAACTAAGCACAGTTTAAGAGATTTTTTCCCCCTTGTACTCACTGGACAATATTAGTTATGATTGACTGGCAAGTTTAAAAAAAATGCCATTTAATATTCTCTAAATTTCTGCATGTCAGGTACCATGAGTACATGAGCTACTGGTAGCTAAGAAAAACTGTGGGCTTAGACACACAAGCAAGCCTTCCACTGCATGAAGCAGATAGCATATGTTTGTTGGCTTGATTTGTTCCTGTTTGAGAAGTATTGCAGCATAAGAAGTAACACTACCCACTTTACTTGCAACTCTGATTCTGAGGGCTTGTGAATACATTCTTTATGACTGTTATGTCTGAATGATGCAAATAAAGAATCTTTCAGATAACATCTGGACGCTCGAGTGCCAGTGATGGCACATATTGAGTGCATGAGACAAAGCCTAGAATGGGGAGCTGTAATGCTGCAGTGAATAACACAGAAAGCAGGATTTCTCTATTAGTTATTCAGGAGATGTCTAATAATTGCCAGAAAGTACCACAGTCTCAGGAACAAACTTTCTCTCTAAGGCAATGCTATGGAAGACTGAAAAGTGGGTTGTCTAATTACTGTAGCTGAGCAGCTGAACTAGTGGAGAGCTATGGAATATGGCTGAGAAGCAGCTAATTAATAAAATAGAGACATCTTGCTCGTTAATCCCTCAAAGGTCTGCAGAAGAGCTCTGTGACATCTTAAAAGGAAGATATGCAGATTGTGAAACCTCTGAATGCCTCACATGGAGAAATGAAGTGTGAAAGGAACTAATGAGGCTGGTAGCATTTGGAGTGTGAGCGCACACTGTCTGTGCATGTGAGGCAATTAAGGAGCCGCAGAGCCTGGTGGGCACCAGAGCACAGAATGAATGCACCATATCTGTGCATGGGTGCAGGGGTACCCACACTGAGAGAAACCCAGCCACTGGAATTGCAGTTACTGGTGTCATTTCCTTTGCTGGGCTTAATTAGCAGAAGTACAGCATTACATTTGCTGCGACTTAAAGTACAGACAGAGGAAATCAATGTGAGTGAACAATGGCAGAATGCAGCAAGTGTCTGGTGGGAGATGCAGATGCTGGAACAACTGGCATTAATATTGTCTAGTAGGAACAGTACATGGGTGTTTTGGGGATATCTAGGCAGGGTTCTATCTGGGCATATTCTAGCAGTGACCAGAGAGAAAGACAAATCTAGAAGGAAGACTGAGCTAATAAGCATGATGGCAACATCCTCAGGAGTGAGAAAACCTGTGCTCCCTTCATTGCAGTTTACTGGGACTAGCAGCCAACTAGCTGTCTTTGAGTCTATGAGGTAAATAGGTTGACTACAACAGCTAGTAATCCAGCAATAATCCAGCTCCAAGCCTCATTCTTATTACTGAGTCTTGCCTTTCTTTTGATTACTTGGACTTTTCCACTGTACAGCTGCAGTCTGCTGTTGATTTTCCTAAAACTTGAGTGACTAGAGAAAAATCCTACTCATCCAGGTGTCTGAGCACCATATGTTTTCATTATTTTTCTCATAAGATTACATTCTTCCTTCCTCAAGTCAGCTTTCCAAAAGGCACAGGCACTTCCAATTTGTTTATTCAAAAACTTAATCTGCAGTATAAAAGGAATATTGCTGGCTATTCCACTTCATTCTATTTTCCTTCATGGCTTCTTGGCAACTTAAACTGCTCATGTCAGATTAGTTGCAGGGCTCTGGGTGCTATATCTGCTAGCCACAATCGCTGCAGTCCCTTCCCTGTGTAGCCTGTAGTATCACACAATGATTCCTGGGGTTTGAGGGTTTTGGGACTTTTTACTTGATGTGCCACACATTACAGGAGTTACATTTCAGAAAAAGAGTAATTTAACCTTGAGTCTAGTCGAGTACTGCAAGTAATAGACTTTGCAAAAGAGTAGTTAACTCTGAGGCTAGAATCTGACCTACTTTGACACTATACCTAAGGTGTCAACCATCTTTCATGTGTTTTTCGTAGTTCCTCTTTAGTATGAGGGTTGTAATCCTGATTTATACCCAGTTCTGATTTTCAATATGGATTTAAAAGTCAGTGACCTAGACCTTCAGTCTTAAACTTCACCTTGAATGATCTTATAATTTCATTATATTGATAGGAATCTGATGCTGAGACACATAACTATTCTAGTGAGCACCTTAAGTCCTTCTGTCACATTCCCTTTAAAGGACTAAGTCTGTCTGCCAGATATGCTTCTTTCTGGGTCAGCTGACTAGGTGATTCCATCTTATCCTATTTTCTGCTCTTCTACTTCTACCTGGACAGCATCACCATTCATATTTAGTGACCTTTTGGGTCTTGAATCTAATTTCTCAATTACAAAGGACATTCTAGTATCAATAATGATCTCAACTTGAATGCATCTTTCCTATATTTTGAGGAGAGTAGTTTTCTGCATACTGTTGTATTACAAACACGTTCTTTGTATACAGGAATGAAATTTAGGGACTTTGAAATAAAGATCATTGTTATAAGAGGAGATTAATTCTTAGGTTACCTGAACTAGAATATTTAAATGCATTAAACCTTTAGAGCTGACTGTCATGGGAAAATTACTGAGTCAACTCTCAAAATACTGTTCAGTGGGATACACCTTCTCTTACATTTCCAGTCTGACTTCATAACTGATCTACATAAGATGGTGTTTACAGACATAGCTTTAAGTAACCTTGTAAAGTGTCTCTTGAAGCTCCCAACCTCTTCCTCTAAGGCCTAACATCTTCCTTCTGAACACCAAATGCTTGCACTTTTTGGCTTGTGACTTTTACTGGCCGCAGGTTGGAGGAATCGAGATGCCAATACCTGTTAAGTAAATTAGCTAGAAGGTCTCCCTAATCATAATTTCTACATTCAGAGCATGATTCTGGGGCGTTCAAGAGCTTTTCAATAAGCCATGAATTCAAACAGAAGTGTTCCTGATGTTGTAAGTAATGGTTATGTGAGTAAATGCATCACTGCTGTGCTTGTGTCCCATTGCCTTTAACCTGACTTCTAGCCCAGATGTGGTGACAAATGACAGGTACGTTCCTTTGTCCACTGTGTCACCACAGTGAATCCCAGTCAGACTACCTGGATACAAGCATGTTCTTGTTTATGAGTGCATGGCTATGAGAGTGTGAATGAATCCCATTTTGTTTAAAATCAAGATTGCCCATAAATGTAACACACAAGAGCCCTTTGTGTTTGAGGAAGATGTAACTCTGAAAAAGGACTGCAGAGAGAGACCATAATGCTTCTTTGAGCCTTTTCACTAGTTTGTTAAGTAGAACCAACACAGAAGGTTTTGAGCAACTGCACTCTCAAAGCCAATGTTCTCACAATTCTCGTTTAGCTACATAAAAGTAGAGCACATTTGCTCTTGGGCACTGGCTCACAGTATTTCAGGAGCTTTATAACTAAGGTTGTGTTACAGTCTTTATAGTAACACACCTAGATAACGAGTTACAAATTAAATATTTATATAGCTTATCTGGTACTTCAGCAGAAAAAGTACGGAACATCCATAGCAGAAACTTGTGGAGGCTCTTGCCAAGTTGTAGTAGGAGCTGCCATGGTTGAACATCATACAAGTCATCTAAAGATGGGCAGTCCTGGAAAAAAAGGTGTAGCTTATGGCTCTTATGAAGAAGACCTTTATGAAGAGTTGCTGTCAAACACTACGTAAAGTGTCATAAAATATGGGAGGCCTGCAAACTTGCTAATCCTGAAGAGCCAGGGTGCATGTGTCTCAGACATGTCAAAGCATTAACTAAGACACGAAACATTTCCAGCACTGGCAAGGCTAGTATCAAAATGCCAGCTGAGTCAGCACTGGAGCTCAAGTGTCAATTTTCCTCAAGGTACTGTAGGGCTGCAGGGCAGCATTAAAGGGGATCCTTTGGGGGTGACTCTTAGTACAGCCCCTCTCCCTTTATACAAAAGGAGAGTTTTCTTATTAAAACTGGAATGTTATTCTGGATTTGGAGCTGTGTTGAAAACAGATTATGCCCCTTCACTTTCTGAATCAGATATTGAAAGTACTCTCACCTTGCTAAAAAGGCATTAGCATTACTTTCAAGTAAGGCCACATTTTCACATAATAAATTCCACTTTAAGAGGGAAGAGTTGTGAGTCCAGTCAACACATGTATTTGCAGATCTTTTTTTATAAAACAGGATCTTTGTTTTGGATTCAATAGAGAACAAGGTAAATGCTTGCTGGCATGTTTAATGCGTTATCATTAGTCACGTGAGGAATACAGAGGAAGAAGTGGCTGCTGCTGTAATGTCTGTGTTAAACTTCTCCTAAACTCTCTCATCTGTGAGACTGACTGTTTTGTGGTGGGTGTGTTTGTGGGGGTATGTGTGTATGTGTGTTAAACTTCTTTCCCCACTAGAAATTGAAAATCACATTAGTGAGCACTTTTGATGAGCTTGGATGAGCTTAGGTTAAAGTTAATTCCCTGAGGTGTGTTTCTTTTTGCAGGGCAACTCATGAATTCCACAATCTATATATAATCTATATTTATACATTGCATCCTTGTACAAATGAAAAAATAGAAAGCAAAGACCAGAGATGCGATCACTGTGATGAGGAAGAGGAGGCAGCTCAAGGAAATGAAAAATCTCCCCATTTCTTAATGTGTTTAATCAATATCAGGGGATAGCTGTGAAATGATTATTCTATACTGAATAACTATAAATGGTAATTTGTCTATGGGTAGTTGAGAATGGAAACTGGGTAACATTCAAGAATATATATATATATATATATATTCAATAATATCCATCTCTTGGTTATTAAACAGATGGTGCTCTTCTATAGAAGGCTCACTAACCTCTCCTGGATAAAGACTTCTAAATGGTTTGGAATGCTGTACTTGTTAATGAGAGAAATCTGATCTCCATCACCAGCTGGACTGATCCTTTCATCTGTTACAAACCACATTAGATGAAACTGATTGCTGTAGTCAAGAGCAACAAATTCCCATTCCAGCTCAGAAACCATGTGAAAGAAACTGTGTTTCAAAGCATGACTCAGATAAGGCTGTAATACTGGGTTCAGTTCTGTAAGCTGAGCTTTGTAAGTGAAATCTTGGAGTTACTAATTTTGCTGCCAAGGGAAAGTTCTTTTAATTCTGCTGCCAAAAAGGGCTCTATTGGCAGGTACTGCAGAGCTCCTGTGTGATTTTGCTGGAAACCTGGCAATGTTACAGAAACCACCAGCCACCCAGTCTGCCACATATGGGACATGAACTGTAATTCACTGACATTATTGCTGGTCAATTAGAGGTGCACCCGTGTGACTGAGGCCTTGATCTGTGTCTCTGCTGTGCAAGTTGACACATGCCCTTGCAGGTTTGCCAATGCTGCACTGAGCTCCACAGAGACCATCCTCTGCAGGGCTTTCACCAGGGACAATGAGGAGTTGGATTCCTTTCATAGTATGATGTGGGACCACTATGATCTTGCCCGAGGATTCCTGGGAAGCTGCCAAATAGACAGCAAAACTTTCTTTTATTCCATTCAGAAGAAAAATAACCTAGCATTCTCTACACACACCACACTAGCAGAGCTCTTTCAGTATGTGCCCCCAATCTTTTTAGCTTTAAATCCAAGGTTAAGATGTTGGAATGTACATAGTTCAAAGATCCTCCTGAACAAAAGGCTTCTAATACTGTAAAAGCCTGAAAGCCTTTCAGTTTCATATGTTCCTGTGCTTGATTCTATCTAAGCAGCAATATGTTCAGTGACTTGGAGTGGATCTTGAAAGTCTGGCAGTGTAAAAGGATATACATGGTATTAAAAGACTTCTTGAAAGAGCTGAACTAATTTCCAAGTGAATAATAGGGCTGAAGTCTGTAGGCCCTGTAAGTTTCTAAAGGTCCTGCTGATTGCATCTTTTTTCTTGTTTACTAAAATTATTTTTCTTTACTAAAATTATTCTTCCTCTAAGTATACAAAACTGCATATCTTTCTGTTCTCCTAATGAAAAAAATCTGGTTTTGGATGCTGTAATCCTTAACATGAAATCATCATATTTTAATTGCATTGCAACCTTACTTAGGACAAAAAGATCTGTGCTCTTCAATTTACTTATCTGTTTTCACCCAAATGCTGGTATGGGAAGTAGGCTGGAAAACCTGAGGAGTACAATACTGTCTAAAGCCCAGGGGAACAGTAAGAACCATTTTAACCCCACAGGAGGATGGCAGCTGATGTTAGGTAATGGCTATTTCTTGTTTCTCAGTAGGTTCCTGTCAGGCCTCTTTCCTCTTGTATACCTAGTTTTGTTAAATCCAGCTTATGGCATTAAGGAGTTTCTGAGTTCAAACAAGCTGTGAGGATTTGTCACTGTGCACTGCACCAGGTTTCCTTCCACAGCTCCTGTCAATAATGCTCTTACAGCACCTTCTACTGAACTCTTTTAAAAGTGGAAATTGCCCTTCCAGTAAAAAGTCATGCAGGCATGATACCATAATATACTGGAAAACTGGATGTCAGTGGGTATCAGTATGACTTTTTACTGAGGATAGCAAAACTTTTCCCCTTTGCCCTTTCCTTGCAGGCTATCTTAATTAATCTGATGTGTGTGGACCAGAGAAGTGGTGAGTCAAGGGTTTACAACACTTCAAAGCCACCCTCTTGAATGTATGCTGGAGGCAGGAATTTCTTGAATATTTTGCAGCAGTTTCTTTCTCCCTCTCCCTGAAAGTGAAAATCCTGCGGTATCACTGTATGTGCACACACAGGGAAGGAACCACAGCTTTTTTTTTTCCAAAGTATTTAAATGGTTTTGACTAATCTACAGGAGGCAAGGTCAAAGAAACCAGAACTAGCACAGAAATGTGCAAAAAAATGGCAGATTAGCTTATTCACTGAAGTGCAGAGTCACACAGAATCATAGAATGTGTAAGGTTGGAAGGGACCATAAAGGACCATCTGGTCCAACCTCCCTGCTCCATCAGGGTCATCCTACAGCACATTGCTCAGGATTGTGTCCGGATGGATCTTGAATATCTCTAGTAAGGGAGACTCCACAACTTCTCAGGCCAATCTGTTCCAGTGTGTGGTCATCTGCACAGTAAAAAAGTTTTTCCTCAAATTCAGGTGGAACTTCCTGTGCATCAGTTTCTGCCCACAGCTGTTTGTCCTATTGCTCAGCACCACCTGAGAAGAGTTCAATCCTCTTGGCACCCCTCTTTCAGAGACTGATAGACATTAATGGGATCCCCTCTCAGTCATCTAAAGGCTGAACAGCTCCCTCAGGCTTTCCTTGTAAGAGAGATGCTCTAGTCCCCTCACTTGCCCTCCACTGGACCTGGTCCAGGAGCTCCATGTTATATATACATGCACAGTCATCTCAGCTTTATTTCCCCCTCACACTGCATGCATAACCCATTTTTCTTGCCTGTTGTATTTTCTTCTTCTCTTCTTGACTTCAAATAAGAGGCAAACATCTTTCCTTCAGCTGAAGGTCTCTAGTTAGACCCAAGTCTTCAATGGGACATGGAAACAGCTTTTGTCTTCACATGCTGATCAGAAGTCACTTCTGCAGCTCATTGAAAGGCTGCTCTGAGTCACTGGGGTAGAAAATTTTTCACCAGCAAAGTAGTCCAATGACTGCTTCACCCACAGATGTGTGTGCTAGGAATATCTGTCTTCATCAGAAGTAATGGGTGCCATGCAGGAACAAAGCAAGAGGCTATTTCATGCAAGACCTAAGTACAAAAGCATTACAATCAACTACTGTGTAAATATTTGATCTGCTGCTCATGTTTTAAGGTGTGACTTGGGAAGGTTCTACTTGATTGGAACATAAACAGATTTACTACCAGACACCTATTGATATAGAGTCATTAACTCAAGCTTTTGGGAGAAGTTTTACATTGTGGATGTTTTCCAGACAGTTCTAGAAGAAGTCTTATATAGAGAGTATACAGATCATAGCAGGCTGTAAACTTATATTCTTCCTTTTGATATTCTATATTTATTTTCCCATCTAGATGTCCATTTTCTAGAATGCTGTGAAACCTTCAGTGTAAGCAAGTGGTCAAAGAAATGATCAGTTGCCTTTCATCAAAACATCCTTCCAGAATTTCACAGGTACTTTTGAGAGCAGTTTGTGCATTAAGGGTCATCCACAAAGCTGACAAATAAGCTTTTAATGTCAATGTGGACTTCCTTCAAAAACTAACTTTAGGAAGAAGAAGGTATTCTTCAAGATGAAGAAAAAGGGGATGTAATTTTCAGCTCTGGCTGAAAAGCTTGAAGGTCTTCTGAAATAAAGAATTGCAACAAGTGGAGCCTCGAAGCTTGGAACTGGCATGAAAATCCTTGCTTTGCTCCAAAATTCTCTAAATCTGTGAGTTACTGCTTTGATAGTGTAGGTCAAATCTCAATCCTGAATTCTGTGTTTATGAAAGACGCTTGTATCAATACTTAATGTGTTTTCTTTTAAACCTCATGCCATAGTGTGCTTACATTTAAAGTTAATTCTATCCCAACTGAACTTTGAAAAGAAGTTGAGAAAGTTGTCAGTTGGAAGTTCTCAGCCTGGTGTGTGCAAGCTTAAAGATGGCTAATATGATGTGTCTTGTATGAGCACAAATGATTCAGTCCTTCAAACACAATAAACCAAGAATTTTGCAACCAGATTGGGTTGATAATTGGGACACCTGTTGGGAGGCACTATACTTGCCTAAGAATAGAGAAATGACTGAAATTGAGCTGGGAGCAGCACTTTAAGGTCACTACTGCTTAGACATCAGCAATATGGGGACACACAAGTGGAGAGAATTATATGAAGTTCAAATAGATTACCAAAACCAGACTAAAGATAAAGCCCATAGAAAACTGATTAACGTCACAGATTAAAAGTAAAACAAGAACTTCCTTGTCTGTCTTACAAAAGTGAACATACCCACCTGAGCTGTTTTTGAGAACAAATATCCTTTGTTCATTAGTGGAGAGCTTAAGATTGAAATAGCATGATGTTGCACATGTATTAAGATAGAACTAACCACGAAGAATAGTATAAAAAACTCGATTGAAAGAAGAGCGTTATGCATTATGGTTACCTGTTTCAAAATTTGTTTCAGTAAAATAATCCTGTTCAGTTTCAAATGGAACAACACAGCTAGTCAAAGAAAAAGAGATTTTAATAGAAACTATAATGAGGTGTAATTTTTTTGTACCTAAATATTGTGTTTAAATATGTTTGTTCTAGCCTAAAATATCACCTGACAACAAATTAAATTTTTTACTAAAGGAAGGCCAAATATTTTACAGTAGAGATAAAAATCAAACTCAGATTTTCAGATTGTGGTGGATTATCTATAATACCTCTTGTCTCACATGCAGAATGCCCATGATTTGCAACACTACAGAATCCACATCAAGGCAGATGGGAGTTCTTACACCACCCTTACAGTGGGATTTAAGGAGCTTCAGGAGTCATAAAGCTTGCAAAAGCCAAGAATTCTGAAAAGTAAATAAAATCCATGAAAAGACTGCTTTGCTCCAGCAGGAATGAAAATGAGAGGTTCACTTCCCTGCTGACCTCCCCCTAGAAAGCAGCAAGGGAACTTCTTGTGAGAGGCCAAATACTGGCCATGCCTTCTCTTGGTCCATGTCTGGGTGAGGAGAAGTCCCTTGTTGCTTGGGCTGGGACTGAAGATTTGGACTGCAAGGTAAGACCAAGAGTCTGAAAGGCAAAAACAGGATCAGAAATCAGGGCAGGTGATTTGCTCACCAGTGAGTGAATTCTGCAAACATGTAAGAAAGGCTGCCATCAATAGAGGCCCAAGTCAGGTATATGAAGTTTCTCTTTCTAATGCAGCCAACTCTAAGCAGATATCTGGTTAAATGACAAGTAAATACTGACTAGGAATTCTGGGAGATGTCAGTTAGTCTGCTCCGGGCTAAAAGATATTTCTTATGGATTTCTGCTCTTGGTTGAAGCTTCAGACCAAGAAAGCTATTAGCATGCTCCTTCCCTGGCACTTCAGGGGAGCAGGGCATGCTCATGACTGATGGTCATGTGTTTTACACCCTTCTATCTCCAGGAAATGAGGAAATGCCAGAAGAAACAACTGGCAAAACTTTGGCAGCAAGGACTCAATATGAATGTAGGGACTTTTTGCTTTTTCCAAAGAGTCCTAGATGTTGCAAGCAACAAACTTGAAAGCATTCCCCAGAACTAGGGCTTTTTGGAAGGTGTTACTTCTCATTATATTTCTCAGTAAAGCAACATCTTGCTGCAGCATGTGAGAGCACTTATGTTCTACATTTATTAATATTGAAAACTTTTCTAATCTGCCATTAAGATTTACTGTGCTGAAAATGATCTGCCAGCAGGCACATTTCTGAATACCTTAAAACTGTAAAGAATAGGTATTCTCTGGCCAAAGTACTCCTGAGCTCGGCGCTGTGGTTGTGCACTGGAGTCATCCTGCAGGTCTGTATGGCCTCCAGCTTACACTTTGATAGAGGCTTGGAGAAAACTCCAGTTTCACTTCAGTCATGGGAAGGGGCTGGAGAGAAAGTCAGCATGGTAAACTGTCCTAGCAAAGGGCTTTCAAGATTTTTTTCAAGACATGCCTTTGATTCAAAGCAAGCCCAGCTTGTGTTTCTCTAATGTTTGTGCTTGCCAAGGAATAGGACTTCTGCTCTTCCGTCAGCAAGATGGATTCTATGACCATCACTAAATCCTTTCATTCAGATTTTACTGCTATAGTTGAACAGTTCCTTCTATAACACGTTTTGTGTACTTGTAATTTCACAAATTAGTTTCCCAGCTCCTCAAGTTGTTTTCTATCCAAATATAGTTTTCCATGTCTATTATTAAGATTAGCTGACATGCCAGATTGAAAAAAAATAATCACAGCTGGCCAGTGCTGAATATCTGAAGAAAAGTCTTAGAATTCATTTCTAAACTAAAAGGTAAGAAAGAAGTGCTATTTCAGCAATACTTCTGGTTTTCTAAAGGCTATTACACATCCCATGATGTTAAAATATCACTTTTTTTCCAGTCCTTAGTGCTGCCTTTGAAGATTGCTACAAACAGGCACAGCTCTCTAAAGAGTTTTCCTGCCAAGTATTCAGCACAAATTGACAGGGTCTTAAGCATTAATAGCTACTTTAAGGGAAAGAGGTTGTATTGGGAATATAACTGCTTTGGGGCAAAAAAAAAAAATCAGAATTTTGGAGAATAGTTGAAATCTGCACATAACTACAAAGGTATCTATTTGGTTCTCAGCTCATTTTCTGACATGTGGAAAACACTGCAGGGAGGGCTCTGGAGTACTGTGGAAAATAATCTTCTTGCCCTCCCTGTCTGATTCACTGATCATTCCCTTCCTTTCTGACAGATGAATTAAGAGCATCCTTGTACATTAGTGAGAAGCCTGTAGTGGAATAAAAGTATGCAGAATGAGAAGTTAACTTACAAACTGTGGAATAACTACATTCCCATTATTAGTGTACTTTTTTCTTCTCACACTAATGGAGTCAGATACAGCGGGATATTTCCTGTAAGATTCTCTCCTTCATCTATTTGTTGGATAGCTGTAGTCCCACAGCTTTGGAATAAATTCCTGTATCTTGAACTGAGAAGAAAGTCCTCAATCTTGCATCTCCTGATGAATCCCATCAGTGCAGGGTGCTGCCCAGCAGTTGATTCTTACAATTGTTAAGCTCAAAAGAAAATTACAGCCCCAGGGGGTTTTTTGCTGCTGTGTTTTGTTTGTATGCTTTTGCATACTGGTGGGATATTCTATATGTTGAAATGACTCATCTGAACATTGTACAAGGAGGTGGTTTCCTGTAAAAAAATTTTGATATTTCTGAGTTATTATCAGGCCCAGTACTATCTAGGTAACCCATGAAACAGCCAAACTCTGGCCAAACTAATGATCTCTTGAAACATAACCCAGCAGGAATATGTAGCAACTACTTGATATAGATTGAGTTAGGGCTTGGACAGGAGCACTCTTCACTGGATTAAGAACTGGCTGGATGGCCAGACCCAGAGAGTGGTGGTGAATGGTACTACATCCAGCTGGGGATCAGTTGTCAGTGGTGTTCCTCAGGAGTTTGTGCTGGGGTCAGTCCTATTCAATATTTTTATTGATGACATGGATGAGAATATTGAGTTTTTCATCAGTAAATTTGCACTAAGCTAGGAGTGTGTGTTGATCTGTTGGAAAGTAGGAGAGCTCTGCAGAGAGACCTGGAATGGTTGGATGGATGGGCAGAGTCCAATGGGATGAGGCTTAATAAACCCAAGTGTCAAGTCCTGCATTTTGGCCACAATAACCCCTGCAGTGCTATAGGCTGGGGACAATGTGTCTGGACAGTGCCCAGGCAGAAAGGGACCTGGGGGTGCTGTCCCACAGCCGTCTGAACATGAGCCAGCAGTGTGCCCTGGTGGCCAAGAAGGCCAATGGCCCCTGGCCAGTATCAGGAATAGTGTGGTCAGCAGGAGCAGGGAGGTCATTCTTCCCCTGTACTCGGCACTGGTGAGGTCACACCTTGAGTGCTGTGTCCAGTTCTGTCCCCCCAGTTTAGGAAGGACATTAAGACGCTTGAGTGTGTCCAGAGGAGGCAACGAGGATGGTGAGGGGCTTGGAACACAAACCCTGTGAGGAATGACTGAGGGAGCTGGGATTGTTCACCTGGAGAAAAGGAGACTCAGGGGTGACCTTATCACTGTCTACAACTTCCTAAAAGGTGGCCGTAGCAGAGGGGGGGTTGGTTCTCTTTCTCCAGGCAGCAACTGACAGAACCAGAGGATATAGTCTTCATCTGCACCTAGGGAGATATAGGCTGGATATTAGGAAAAAGTTTTTTATGGAAAGAATAATAAAGTATTGGAATACTTTACCTGGGGAAGTGGTGGAGTCACCATCCCTGGATGTGTTTAAAAAAAGATTGGATGTGACACTCTGAGCCATGGTTTAGTTGAGATGTTAGGGCATGGGTTGGACTGGATAATCTCGAAGGTCTCATCCAACCTAGTGATTCTGTGATTCTGAGTCTATGATAAGTCCTACATCTAGCTTTAAGTGGCTTTTTTAGAGGAATGATTAAAGCAAAATTCTCTTGATTACTTTTATAATGTCTTTAACTGAAATTGTAATGTAATGTTAATATTGTTTGGGAGGCTTAAGTAGTGATTCATCTGAATACAGCTGAACAATACATCTTTTGCAGGAGTTTCCGTTTCAGGCACTAATGGTATGTCTGGAATCTCACCACTCCCTCCGCACAGTGACTGCCAGACCTCTCAAGGTTTGAAGGACAAATAATTGTGCTCTGCACTCCTTTCTGTAACCTGGCAAATACAGAGCATCTATTGTGCCTGCTCAGGGATCCAGGCTAACAATAGTGCATTTATTAACTGGGATTCTATGCTTCTGTTTGTTTGGTTTTTTTCCGGAAATACTCAAATGAAACGTAAACTTTTTGTGCCATATTATCTGTGAGTGACTTTTTTTCTGTTTCTGAGTTAAAAACCAAATTTCACTTCTTTGTCCAGCAAAATCTTGCTGCCTTGGCAACAGTTTCATCCTGGGGATAACTGTTGTCTTCCTTGATCTGAGTCCCCTGTCCAATGATTAAGTCTAAGGTCCCTTCCAGGTAGCTTCATATTGCAGTGAAAGTCTGATACAGTGGGAATTAGGGGGAGACACAGCATTAGCATACTCAGACAACACTAGCATACTCAGACATCCCTTCTTTAATGCAGAAAAAATGTTGGAGCTGGGAGAAGTAAATAATATTCCTTTATCATATTCCAAAAGGGTGGGTAAGACCTAAACTATATGTCAAATGATTGCTATAAATGTTGACTAGGATTCCTCTGAATGTGAACCATTAATCTGCACTGTGCCTCAATGATTCTGCAGTGGTTACATACCTACTACTTATATAGCTTTTCAGGAGAGTCGAATAAGCTTAAAATAACACTGCATGCTCTTTTGTGACTATGTCATTAAAGCTGAGCTGGTCAGCACTATTGGACAGCACTACAACTCTGTGCTTCAAGCAAGGCAGCACAAGCACAGAGGTTTCCATTTGTTAATATACAGATTTGAGGAGGAAGAAAGAATAAAAACCATTGCACCAAAACATTCCCAGCTTTGAAAGTCAGTTTTATTGTGAACTAATAGAGAAGCTAAAAAAAGGTGGCGTGACTTGTCTGTCCTCACAAAATGGATTTCTGATCGTGACACTTCTCCACGACATTTTGGAAATAAAGCCAGATAGATGGAATGTATTTTCCCTCTTGAAAGAGATAGGCCTTTGATTCCTGTGTGAAGACAGACTTTCTTTGCAGTGCTCCTATTAAACAACCAAGTGTAATCAAGTGTACTTGCATCAAGGTACAAGGTAGTTTCAGGACTCTGAAGAGTAGAAAACAAAAACCTGCATCACACAGTTTATGTTTTAACTTCAGAGATGTGGAAAGGGACTCAGCTTCTGCTTGTGTCCTTCACTGTCTGCTGTAAATCCCTGCACTTAGGTGTATCATCTTTGAAGAGCTTTAACCAGTACCTTGGAATATTTATGACAGCAGAAGACCTTCAGTCCAAGGGGCTGGTGCTCATTCACCAGCAGGGCATCCAGTCAGAGGAGGCCTGAGTGCAGAGAGAGGTTACCTGGGCTGGAAGGTCTCTTTCAGATGAGCAATGAGTGGGAATGACTGGAAGGTTAGTGCTTGCAGAATCCCTTGATGAATGTGGCTGTGTTAATGGAACTCAGACAGACTCTTGCTCAGCCCAGCATCTCCACTGAGCCCAGGGCAATGGCTGAAGCTTCAGAAAGCAGTGCCTTTTGCCATCCTGGCAGTTGTTATCTTCTGGGGTGCAAGCTCTTTGTTCACCTTATGTGGCTCAGGCCATGTCCTGAACTGGACTGCTGGGTCATGTAGCTGCTTCTGAGTTGTTTTCTCTGCAGATCAGTGGTGTCAGAGCACCCAGCTGCAACTTTGTCCCCACACTAGCAAAATGAGGGTATGTGCTCAGACTTGAGCAACCTGTTAAGTAAATCCCATCTTCTGTATATAGCTGGATAAAGGGATGACTTCCTAGATGTGATAGCCAGTCTAATGTGATAGCAAATTCATCAAATAGCTGATAAGTTTCCCATGGATAAAGCACTAGGGTGTCAAATTTTAGAGATTTAAAAACAACTGTGTGTGTTGTTTAATGACTCTTCAAACTAATCTGGAAATTCCTCCTATCACAACCCAGTAACCTTTTTACTGTCAATGGCTCAGATACGCCGCCAGGGGGAAGAGTTTATCTGTCTTTGAGGTACCAGGCCTCCATTCCTGGAACTGTGTAAAACTTGATACTAATTCTAGAAAAGAAATCCAACTGCTTTGGTTATAAAACACTGTTGTGCAACCTAAAGTCTTCAGTAGGTTACAGGTAAGTTAAAGTAATTTTTGTGGTCTAGTACAGATTATGAACCTTCCCTGAAAGTATGTTTTTATTTGGAAAATAAATAATTCCTTCCCTTCCCTTCCCTTCCCTTCCCTTCCCTTCCCTTCCCTTCCCTTCCCTTCCCTTCCCTTCCCTTCCCTTCCCTTCCCTTCCCTTCCCTTCCCTTCCCTTCCCTTCCCTTCCCTTCCCTTCCCTTCCCTTCCCTTCCCTTCCCTTCCCTTCCCTTCCCTTCCCTTCCCTTCCCTTCCCTTCCCTTCCCTTCCCTTCTTGTAACTTTTGGATTCTAGTGCTATCTGAAATACAGGTTAATATTACTGAAATGCTTAATAAAATAATTTAAATTCTCAATGTGCTAAACTGAAAATATATTGTTCTTTCCTTCCAGCCTGCAGCCTAAAAATGCACAGGCAGTTGAACATCTGCTAGTACTTTTTAGAAAGCTTATTTTTTCCCTGGGAAATACCCCAGCAGACTAACATGGCTGTGAATATTGGGGAAGTGGGATGTTGTGTGTTGTTTTTTGATTTAGGATCAAGCACCTGTTCACAGAGAGAATCTCTACATAGTCCTCACCTGCTGTGCTTTGGTTTGCACGGTAGAGCAGCCTTTGAGCATGTGAATATTTTGTGCGAAACTAAGCTTGAAGGAGAACTCTGTCAGTGCCCCTAAATACACTTCAGCCACAAAAGGACCAGTCACTAGGACCAGACCAAAGCTAGCCTGAAGTAACAACTGCTAAAGTATGTATGTTGTGGCTGTCAGGTCTTCAGCATCAAATTCAGCAAAAATTTTCTCATCCAGCAATTTGTAGAAAAATAGGTCCTGTAGATTTTTATTCTCTTGATGAAAGTCTTGCTATAATTACTGAGCTTAAGGGTATTGAATTTTTAAAATATCAATGCGGAAGACATATTAAAAAACCCATTAGCTGCGCTGCTAGAATGAAACCTAAGATTTCACAATGCCCTTTGCAGGATTGTTTTGATGCCTATTCCACAGATCTTCCCAAAGCATTTCCCATGGATGATGCTGGCAGTCCTTGCACTGTACCTTTGTACACACACTGACAACATGGATGTAACCCTGCAGCTACTTCCCAGGTAGCATAGTATCATCTTAATTTTACTGATTAGATTATCATCTTGATCTCATCGTGATTCTCAGTGGAGTTCCCTCTGTATGACAACGTAAATCAAAGGGAAAAAAATTAAATCAGTGGAAGACTGTTGTAGCTTTTCATCTGTTATCCCTGCATTCCCTCTGCCTTTTAAGCTTATTTGATTGCCTTTCAGGGACGTGGCTTTTAAATTTAATTAGCATGCTATTACTCTTTCCTCTATATGACACGGAAAAGCTGGAATTAATTGCATATCGACTAACTCAACTACTCACACCAAGGCATTGCATTCATGCCCACTGGTGTGTGCAAGAACTTGGGGCTCACTGGGCTGCTGCTTGCAGGCTGTGACCTATAGTACCTGCAGGCACTACACCCAGAGGAGCTGCCACCTCCAGCAGCAATCATGATACCTGAAAGCAAAGATGGCTCTCTTGCTTGTGTTGCAGAGCAAAGTTGCCTTGTCTGCACTGCCTCTGCCTGTAGTACTTGCTGTGTACCAAACACACATTCTGTTTATAGACGTATGTGTGAATTTATCTATGTATTGTATGCATATATAGGTGTGTAAATACATTTATCTGTACCAGGTCTGGCTGGGATGGAGTTAGCTTGCTTATCAGCATTCCCTGTGGCTTTGTGCTTTGGATTTATGGTGTGTTGCTAACACACAGGTGTTTTGGCTGTGTGCTTGCTTGCCATGAAGGTTTTCTTTTTCCCGTTCTGCCCCTCTCCAGCAGACCATTCATAGAACGGTTTGGGTTGGAAGGGGCCCTTAAAGACCACCTAGTTCTGACCCCCACTGCCATTGGGGTTATATCTATCTACATATGTATTGTATTGTATTGTATGTATATGTATGTATGTATGTATGTATGTATGTATGGGTCCAGAGGAGGGCCATAAAAACAATTTCGGGTCTGGAACATCTCTCTATTAATGAGAGACTGAAGGAGATGGCCTGATTAGTCTTGAATAGACTGGTAAGGATCTTATTAATGCACATAAATATCTCAGATGGTTGCCAAGAGGATGGCGCCAGATACTTTTCAGTGGTGGACAGTGAGAGGGTGAGGAGCAGTGGCTATAAACTGAAACACAAGAAGTTCTACCTCAACAGGAAGAACTTCTTTGCAGTGAGGGTGGCAGAGCCCTGGAACAGGCTGCCCAGAGAGGCTGTGGATCTCCCTCTGGAGATATTCCTAAGTAACCTGCTCTAAGTTACCCTGCCTTGGCAGGGGGGTTGGACTGGATAATTTCTAGAGGTTCCTTCAAACCTTAACGATTCTGTGACTCTGTGATATTAAGGTAGTATACTTATGTACAGTATGTATGTGTCTTTATACACACGTGTATTATAAATGAGAGACAAAAGTCTCGATATTCAGCAAAATTTAGATTGTTTTATTTGATAAAGAAAGAGTAAGCAGCACACTGGGGAACATGAGGGGTCACCACCCACTCCACGCTCCATTGAACCGTGGTTTGCAGTTTTTTTTTAGACTGTGGTTTTTCATTGTAATTAATAATTTTTGGGTTTTTGTTGTCATAAGCAGTGGTGGTTGAATAAACATCCTTACACAAATTCACAAAGCCTTTGGGTGATAATCAGTCACAGATAGCCATCTGGTCCTTGTAGATAACCACCAGAGAAGTTTTGGAAGTCTGGTCTTTGAGATAGGCAGTATTGATCACACAAAGGCAGGAAGGGCTTTTTGGGAAGTCTGATTTTGTAAGCTGGTAGCCGATACAACTTATTTGATACAACATAATATAATGTAACATAATACAACATAATATAACATAACAAGGTGATTTTAGACAGAATTATTTTATCATATAATTTCCTTTATCTAATATCCATGCTTCACTTTAGAGTTTAGTATTCCGGTTTATACAAACCCCAATGCTTTTGTGGTTAACAAGAATCTTTCACCAATTATCACACGTGTATCTATATTTACACACACCTGTATACAGCCATAGCTGCAGACATCCCCACACGGTTTGTATGTGCCCAGAGACACTCGCACCCACACTCCTGTGACTCTGCAGCCACGTCTGTGGAATATATGCAGGCGCGTATGTTTGGCACCCTGCCCCATCTATCCTGTACAAACTCCGTCTCCCTGTGCGCTGTGTGTAAATTCAATTCACATCCGCCGTGCCCTCGCCGCTCTCCCGGCAGGCCGGGCCGGGCCGGGCCGCGTTCCCATGGCAACGCCCGGGGCTGGCGCTCGGCCGCTCCCGCCCGTCGCCAGCGGCAGCGGGCAGGTTTGGCGGCGGGACCCTCGCTGAAGTGAATGTAACCCGGTTAAGGCGTGTGTGCTTGGCCAGCATGTCCGGCGAGCGGACCCAAAGTGTCATCAAGAGAATAATCCGCCAGGTCGGCCTGGAGTGCGCTGCCCAAGGACAAAGCCTCTCGGAAACCTTGGTGGCCTTCATGGTAAGCGCGGATGGAAGCGTTCAGGGGCCGGCGGCAGCTGAGGCTTCCAGGGGTGACCTGAGCTTGGAAATACCTTGGTTTCCAATTGCCTGCAGTAAGAAATGTACACGGGCATTCAGCGACATCCAATATAGGGTCCTAACAACATGGGAAAGTATTTTATTCCCCTGAGATCTTATGTGAATGTAATGCTCCCAGAAGGCTGCAGGTCCTGAGTCCTGGAAACTTTCTGAGCTCCAACTCAGAGCTCTTTCTCAGTTCTCTTCTGCAGGCAGATAAACCACTGGGTTTTTTTTTTCAGAAGTGAAAAAGAGAAGTGTTACCAAGTTTTAATAATGTTTCTTCACACTCTCATAAATGAATGTGTTATGCATAGGTGAATATTTAATGCAGCAGCTATATTTGTTCTTTGATGTTTACCTCTTCCCTCTATTATGAGATAATTTTGTTTGTTTCTTGCTCAGACAGAGCCAGGTAGTATAAATGGGCTGAATATTTGAAAGAGTGGGCTCTGATCCAACTAAAAGTGAAAATTTAGTGGAATCAGTCTCAGTATTGTTCTTGTTAGACAACTATAAGTATCTTAAAAACATTTTACCTTTTGGCATCTCTTAGGAGACACAGCACTGCTGCAGAATATAGTCTGCATGTGCCTGCAAAGCTTTGTCTAAAGAAAGATGGACTAGGTTCCTTTTTTATTGATGATCAGCTCTTGATAAACTTGTATATAAATGTAAATGTTTCACAGCAGTACTGTTAATGTGCAATTTTTTCCCCTAAAGCTGACACTGCAACATTAGAAAATAGAATGGGCTCAAAAGCAGATTAAGCAGGAAAACTTTAATGATTAAAAAATTCTTACAAATGGCTGGCAAGACACCTAGCATGAACACCAATTGCAAACATGCACGTATTTCCCTGCATGCAGAACACTATGGGTTTTTTTATTCAAATGGTAAATGTTTATACTGAAGCGTAGAACAACAACTCAGAAGTTCATAAACAACCATGATGGATTTTCAGAAAATGTTATTTAGGAAAATATTTTTCCAAGTAATTTTTAAAGGAGCTATATTTAAATATTTGTATCACAAAAAGATTTTTTTCTTCATTTGTACCTGAGAACTGAGATTGAAAGTAGCGAGATGTGAAATGAAGTAATTTTGTTTCATTATCAAAGACTGAAATGGATAAAAAAAATAGTAAAGAAATATTGAATGCATCTGAGATTTTTCAGAAAATAAAAAGTGAGTTACAAAGATGACATTTTGAGATGTAAATTAGTATCTTTCTTTTGGCAATCTCTAGGTGAAAGCTGTTGTTTTAGATCCAAGAAATGACTTTAATATGGATCAAATCCTTACGGAAAATGATATGCAGGATCTTATCCAGGTAATTCTGACATGATGTTGAGAGTCAGTACTTATCTAAGACTATAGCATTATTTGCTACCTGTTCCTATAACTAAAATGACATGAACACTTTCAAAATTTTAGTGCTACTTTATTCTCATGGCTCTGTAGCTAAAGACTGGATTGTGTTTCCATAAACAAAGCCTTAGAAAAGCTGTATATGGAAAGAATGGTAGCGAAGGGGCTCTACAGCTGTTGTGAAACCTGTAGTAGATCACTGTTGGTTCAGATGTTTCCCCAGAGATGAGAAAGAACTCACTTCTCTGACTCTCTTTTTAGCTCTGTGTTACCAGACTGCTTGACACAACAAACCCATCCCTAAGCACAATTAAGATGCAAGTTTACTTTGATATGAACTATGCAAGCCGAGGTAATTTCAAGTATGTTTTCATAGAAGTTGATGCTGAGTTTATAATTTAATAATAATAATTACTATTTAATGAATCCTGGCAGTAAAGCAAAATAAAAATCCCAGGAGAAATTTACTGTACAGGAGTCTGATGTTCCAGTATGGATATAGTTGGGAAAAATGTACATTAGATTTGAGAGTACACTCTTCTCATGCTGTCTGAGAGATTTACTGAATATAATGTATTAGGTTGCTTGAGGACAATTACACTTTCAGGTTCAGTGGTTAGCTGCCTTCAGCAAGAAAAGCTTGCACCTGTGTCTGAAGGCACTCAGAACTCAGTATTTTATCAATATCCCTAATTGGGAGATTTGAATAATCTTGAACAATCAGTTACAGTTTTAACTGAGTACATTTTTGTCTCATCAGTAGTAATTTCATATGGCCTGGCAATGAGAATGTGAAAATAAAACGAGATGTCAGATATCAGAGGGATAGTGGAAGCTGTCTGGGAAATAGAACAGAACAAGAATAGACATGAAAAAAGCATTTCTCTGTGGGAAGATAATGAATTTGTTTTCCTGTTAGCATGGATTAAAACCAAAAATTAGCAACACTGCGAGCTGCTCCTAAGTCCTCTATAAGCTCAGTAACTCCAGCAAGTTTTTGAGATCCTGAGTAGTATTCAGATTTGAGCATGTAACCTCAGATGGGTTTGAAATATGTGCGTATGTAAGTTAGGTTCTCCTACAGTCAGAGGAGTCCAGACAGCCAGAGACTTGCTGTTTAATTTGGCCTGAACAGTTCTCAGAACTCTATTGCCTGATATTAATCATGCTAATTTTATTAATGTTTAACTCTGCTGTTTTTAATTCTAATGGTGTGGTACTATGAACATCTCTTCCACGTACCTGTGCTTCAGAAACCTTAAGTTGGTGCTCTGACCATGGAAATGAATTGCACTCTCTGTATAAGCCAAATTGCAAAGAACTTAGATAGCACTTTCTAAGTGTCCTCCTTTCCTAGATGAATTACTGAGTGAGCAGGAGCGTGTTCTGGAAGGAAAACTGGCTCCTGTGGTTAGAGCTATCACAGAGAGCCGTCCACGTGTACAAGAAGACACAGAGAATGTGTATCAAAAGATTGTTACTTATGCGCTGCTGAGATCTGGCCTGGGATCCCCAACAGATATTGAAGCTGTCAGGGAGGTAACAGGTCAGTAAACTGTGAAATTGGGCTTTTCTTCTTGAAAAATAAAATTTCACCTTCTCTTTGCTGATATTTAGATACAAAAGTGGTAAACTGTGATGAATGCTTACTATCCAAGCTGTCACTGCTCAGCCTTGAAGTGTAAATTTCCCATAGATTTCCTACTCTTCGCATTTGTTTAGGAGAGGCTATTTTTGTTTATTTAACAGTTTGCTTTTCTGTTCCCTCATATTGAGGGTTTTCTCCCACTTTGTAATACTTATAGCTGCCTTGCAGAGTGTATTCCCCCAGACAGAGATGATTACTTTCATCTCACTCAGTAAGAAGGACAAAGAACAACAGCTGAAAGATCTTGCCATGCTAGTCTCAGGAATTTGTTTGTACAACAAGCAGTGCCAGAAAGGAGGAAGCGGCATTGATGACTGTAAGTAAACAACTGCATTTGAGCTGGGTATTCCCAATTCATACTTCCTGGACTTCTTCACTGGAGATGCTCCAATAATTTCCCATCTCAGAGAGGCCTGTTATTGATATTGGTATTTTACAAACTAGGAAACTGAGAATTGAAAATTGTGCAGATTCTCTCAGGAAACTCATGTCAGTTGTAGCAACAGAGGTGCATCTACTATAAAGCAAGTTTTCTCACACTCCTTGACTTGACTATGATATTTCCACACCTGTAATTCTAAATATTTGAAACAACCTGACTAGTGAAATAGGGTGGCTGAATCTGGTTCGCAAATATTTGGAAATGCATGAATATAAGGAAAAATGTAGAAATCAAAATTTCATCGCAAGACCATTATGTTCAAATATTGCACTTAAAGCAATAGGAAAATCATTTGATAATGATTTCCTTAATTCTTTTTATATGTATTTTGTATTTATGCTATGTGAATAGTGCCAGACATGCTGAACGAAGCCATTCAGTTGGCTACATGGACTCTCGATGAAAATCTGAATTCCTGCAAGCTGCTAGCTCACCGCTACACAGCCCTGCTGGAATTCATGCAGGAAGACCCCCACAGACATTCCCAGCTTAGTTCTTTAAAATTAAAAGAAGCACTATTCAATGTGAGACAGTATGAAGCCTTCCTTTGCATCCTTCAGGTGAGATATCCTGTTATATCCTGTGGACTTTTATTGCAGATGGAATGTCTTCAAGTTACCCACTTGCACAGAACAGAAATACAAGAAAATTTATTCGGAAATAAATGAAATAAAATAAAATATATCTCTAGATAAAGAACCGTAGATTGTTTAGGTTTGAAAATATCTTTAAAACCATCAAGTCCAACCATTAACCTATTAGCCTGGCACTGCCAAGTCCACCATTAAACAGTTGTTTGCATACTGATTCTCTGCCCCAAAAGGCATGAGAGAAAAAATCTCCTTGATCAATCTATAAATCATCTCAGTTTTAGTCTGCAGACACCCCTGAAATATACGAAGTCATCAAAAGTCTTTGAAGAATACAATGTAAATTCTTGTTTTGTTAATGAAGAACTTTTCATTTGTCTTTTGAGAAACTTCAGATTTTTATTAGTCTTTCCTGTATAAGGCATTGAAAAAAAAGTTTGGGGTGGCTTTTTTTGTTTTGGTTTTTTTTTTTTTGGTTTTTTTTCTCTTCATTGGGAAAATGTAGAGGATTTTCTATAAAAAAATGGTGGTTTATGTGTGAGTGAAGTGCCTGAACACCTGAACATTTAAGGAAAAATGTATTTCGTGGAAAGCTAGAGTACATTATGTTCCCTAAAATGATTGTTCTGAAAATAGTTGAAAGAAGAGGCCCAAGTAAATGCTTATTACCAAATACTTGATTTTTGGAGTATGATACGTCTTAACCTGGAGTTCTCTTTCCAGTCTAATATAATTACAACTGCTCAAGAAGTTGAATCGTTGAATGTTCAGTTTGAAGCAGCAATGATGGTATTGAAAAACACAGTGGAGGATAAGACTTCCATAGAGTTCAAAGAAGTTTTTGTAAGTATTATGAATGGAAAACCCATTACTTCTTCAGTAGAAAAAATTATTAAAGTAAGATACTTTGCTGGTGTGTTTTTGAATAGTTTATGTTTAGAAAGAGGCTACATATTTTCTCTCTATTACAATATCATCTGTGATTTTTGAAGGGGCAACTAAAAGACTTGCTCTTAAGGTAAGAAAAAGGCAAGGTACAAAAAGGGACCAAAGGAATGAAATGGTATTTTACTGCAAGTGTCTTATTTGTCAGTATTTGTAGATTTACAGTGATATCTTCCCTTTTTTTTGTCTGTTCCTTGCAGAAACTGTAAGAACATAATGATTGCAGAAAACAGCACGTCAGAGTGTGATTTTTCTAAAGTTCTCTCAGATAGCAATCCTTGTAATTACAGTATGAGTCATTGATATAATTTTTCTAAAGAAACTGGGTTTCAGTGATTGGGGTGTTAACCTCTTTTCCGCTCCCAGTAGCTTCTGAACCTGTTGACAAGTTTCAGTCACATTTGTCAGAGTCCAAAGATACCAAAATACATAGTTTATGCAAGTTTTGTGGGGAAAAAAAAGAGCAACTAGGGACACACAATTAGAGCCTTACCAAGATCAGGTCTGAAATGGTTTGTGGGCTCTCTGGCTAGTGAGCAGCCACTGAAGGATTGATCTTCTGTACTGTTGCACCCTTGGTTGGGAGCTACATGACATGGCAACGAGGTATTAGGGGGGAAGGAAACAGATGCTGGGAACTACAGGTATTATGAGGGAGGCTGCTTGATGAGCCTGTGAAAAGCTGGGATGTTACAAAGGAAATGGGAGAGAAATTTGCTAGAAACCAGCTTCATTCAATTTGCTTTTCATGTAAGAGCTTGTTATTTTGTGTGATTTGATTATCATTCCAGTTCCTTGTGGTGGTCCTTCACCAGCATGCAGTTTCATACTTATTTTAGGTTATTTTTCAACATCCTAAGCAAAGAAAGCAAACTAAAGCCTACTGTGAAGGAAGAGGAAGATCATGACCCCCACCTACTCAGAGTAATTCTTACACTTCCCACAAGAGCATCCAAGCTGGAAACTCATGGGAATGGTGCTTTAACTGAGTAATCCAAGCTTCAATTTATGTGTGCTTTTGATTTTATAAACCAGATGTTCTCATTTGGAGAACATTTTCCCCTCTTGTCCAGCTACTCAAAGCAGTTTTTCCTCTTCTATATCTTTGTGGGGCTTAAGTGACTGATATACCTTACCCTTTTCTCTAAAAGCTGTCCAATTTTGTTTTCTGCCTTCCTAGAATTTTTTTTCTTCTAGTTCGTTACTTGTTTTGTCTTCTCTGCTCAAGACAGAATACATAATGCTTTTGATTTCAGATAGAGATTTCAGGTAGAGATTTTTCTATTAACACACAATTTAAATAATTTTTCTTGTCTTTTGTTTGTTACTGGCAAGATGGATCCTCTACAAAGGTAGAGAAGCAGGGCATTCTGTCTTTTAAAAAGCATAGGATAAGGCTTATATTTGTAGTAAACATTTGTTTTGGGAAAAAGAGTACATTTCATTAATATTCTTTGTTTATTCTATTAAGAATGTTTTTGATCTTCCTTTAGTTTCTTCCATTTTTGTAACCATAACATTTCCACGGCATTAGCAACGCTGATGAATTCCAGAGCTGGTTCTGTTGGCTGCTCTTATGATAATGTTGTTAACATGCATAAAATGTGTGGCTAAGTGTGCATTTCAGATTGGTTGAATCTCTTCCTGTAAATGCTCTCTGTGTGTTTAGATGTAACAGGGCACATTTTATGTCACTGTCATAGAAAACAGCATTTAAACTTAAAGCTTACAGGCTGCTTCTTTATGTGCCTACACCTGTGTACCAACAGCATGTCACTCTGGAAGCAGGGCACACAAAATAACAAAACCTGATAGTTTGTATATAGGTGTGGTTTTACCTACTTTGGTAATTAATGCTTACTCCTGTACACCCTATTTGCAGTTATAAAACTGTACTGTCAGTGAAGCGCTAAATTCAAAGCATGGTCACAGAGTACATTTATTTGAGAAAGGCTCTGGAGTAAAATATAGAAAAGCACTGCTTTTGCCTGTAGGTTGACATGCTGGGTATACTTGCTTTAGGTGGGAGCAAGTGGTGGGAGCTCCTCTTACAGTGTCCCTGAGTTCCACTGGAATTTCTGGAAGGCCTTGGAGATCAGCCCTGCTTTCTTCATAGATGAGATTGTTGTGCACAGTGCTTGGGTTGCACTGTAGACATAAAACAAATCTGCATTTCAGATAATGTTCTTTATGTTCTAGCCTCTGTTTATGGAACTTTCTGAGCTTTGGACCAGCTTTCAGGATGAAATGCTACTGCTAAGCTTCCTCACAAATATGGCTAACAATCTGCAACAATTCTTGGAAACCCAATCACAGCTTTTTCCAGAGGAAATGCTAACCTCTCTTCTGGAAGGAGTGACTGTGAAAAGTGATGAAGAAAGGATAAAAGAAACCATGGGTATGGAAAGTTGAAACTTTTTGGTTTTCCTTAATTTTCCAAGATTTTGTAGTTTGAATTTTCTTTACAATAGGTGCTTTACAGAAGGTGCTATATATTGATTTTTTAATACTCAGAATTTGCACAGTAAATTAAAATAAGCCTTGTATGATGTAGATTTACATTTTCATGTAGTGAAGCTTGGGATTTTATTTTTACATATAAAATTAAAATAGAGCTAGATACAAGTATACCTTACAAAAATGGCAGAATGATCAGAGAATGGTTATAATTTTTTGTAAAATATTTTGAAGTGTATATATGTCTTTTTATACCCTTTCAGAACTTTGGAAATTGAGGGGTAGGGTAGAAACAAAATAATTTTATGGGGCTTTGATTACCAGAAGAGTTTGTTTGTAAGATGGTATCCCTAGGAACCAAGTTTTATGCCAGGGAATTTGTAATGCATGGGTGGGTGAAAGCAAAATCAAGGCATAAAATATTATCTTCCTGTTGTTGTCCCATGTTTTCAAGGAAAACTAATGGTACTAAAGAAAGTTCTTGCAGGACTGATTTTCAGTAGGTTCTCTTTCAAGGCAGGACTGAAGTTTGACTTTTAGGATCTGGGCACTGCAGGTCATTCTGTGAAAAACAGCGTAATCTGGTCATCCTGTAATATTATTTGCTTTTAGAGATCTGATATTTTAATATTGAAATCCTTCCTTTGTTCTATTTTTTCATAGAAACCAAAGTGAATGTTTCTGATTTCAAGAACCAAGAATGGCTTTTTCCAGAGACTACTGATAATTTTGATCAGTTGCTAATCCAGTACCATGGTTTCTGTGCACATTCAATTGGTGTGAAAGGTATCACCCTACCAGGTATGCTTTGTAGTTAGACATTTTCCCCACTATATATTTACACAAGGATTAGGAAAAATGTAAAGGCATTCTGAATGCATCCTCTTACGTCAAAGCTGGAATACTGTCTTTCTGCATTTGCAATTTTCACCTCAGATAACTTATTTCCCTTGTTAAAATATCTTATTTTAAATACACAAATAAACTGCCCTTAGTAGAAGGCAGGAGGGCTTGAAGAGCAAGCAGGGGCAGAAACAAGATGGGATGGATAAATGTTTCTTCCTGCTGTATGTATGTCTATATAACCTACACTGCACCTGAATACAGGTTTGGTTACTGTTGTTAATGTGCTATAATGCAGGCATAGGAAAATGGCCATTCCTTCTATTTTGTGTATCCATATGTTGCGAACATAGCCATTCATGCCTACCTCATATGTATTTTTAAATATGTCAAAGTACTAAAAATCTTTCCTGAAAAGAATGCAAAAGTGCACTTGATTAAGTCAACTAATCATAGGACTTTTTGGTCTCTCTCTAGGCTCATTTGTATTGAAAGTTAGCCTGATTTCAGCTATCCTAGTTCATGTTTTTTTGTCTTCCTATCCTTCCTAGAACATGTCCATATAGAATTCTTTTAAACCTATAGGAGTTTGGGAAGAAAATATGGCCATTTACTTGTCAGTATTAAAGAACAAATATTTTAATGGCAATGTAATTTACTTACATTTACTTACTATTGCACATGAGAACAGTTGTCCTAAGTTGGACTGAAGGTCATTTTAGCCCTATATCTGATTACTGCACATGGACAGTCATGAACACTTTAAAATTATGAGAATTCAAGTCAGAGTGATCCTTCCTTAATTATATCCTTCATTGTTCTACTAGTTAGTGGTTATGGGATTCCTCTGATTAATGCTGAGTCTGTAACCTTCTGTTGAATAATCCTTCAAAGAGTTTTTTCATTTATCTGATTGATTTTGGAATCCATCTAGAGTTTGTCATGGGATATGCTTATTCTCAAGAGTCTCACAATTATAATTATATATGCTGTGAAAAGGTACCTCTTTTTGAGATGGTTTTAAGCTCTGGCTTGATAATTTCAACAAAGACTTGATAGTCCTTCTGTTAGGAAAATTACTAAATAGTAATTTTATATTGCACAAAATTAATGGTTTTATAACCCCCTTTCATATTATTTATGTTTTCTTTTTAATGCTGAGGAGGCTTCTTTCTTTAACCTCTCCTTCTATGAAAGGTATCACAAGCCTTTGATCACTCCTACCTCCCTTTTACTTGTTCTGTTGTGTTGAAACAAAATGTATTATTACAAATGTAGCCTACAGGTTGTTATAATGTTGGTTTTCTTCTTTTCCTCTGTTGCATACTAATAATTCCTTTTTTGACTGAGTATCTTCAAGGCACTCTCTATGATGATTCTGGTCTTTCCTGGGCAATGACATCTGAAGCACTACCTGCCCCTGTTCTTGAAATCAGTTTGTGTTTTCCTATATAAGTTATTTGGCCTTTATTGACACTTCATTTTCTCTGTTAATTTATTGTTCAGCTTCCCAGCTGCTTTATCTACTTCTTCAGTTAATCTCAGTGTTATGCCCTTTGGTATAAATGCAATCAGATATTTACTGGTTATTTTAGGGGAAACATTTGAGGGTAGAGACTCGTTTCTAATGCCTTTGCAATATATGTTTTATCTGTTATTTTTCTGAGATATGCACCTAAGGCATGCTGGATGTGAACTGATCAAAAGCAGTTTTACTGAGTTAACAAAATAGACTATTTTATATTTAAAAAAGTTTGCTCTCAAGGGTTTATACTGAGTTCAGAAAAAGAAGGATGTGAAACTAACTTGAGGGAAACACAGAATCTTGATTACGAATGTCTTTTGAGTTGGATATCATACTGTTCACCATTTTAATTTGTGGAACTTATTTTGGTTGGCTTTTCTTATTTTTAGGAAATCCTGCTATTGGAATTTTGAAGCACAAGGAGAAATATTATGTTTTCAGTTCAAAAGAAGCTGCATACCTCTTTGCTCAAGATCCAGATAAGTTCATTCAATTGAATGTAGAAAAAGCAAAAAAATATGCAGAGCTAATTCAACTGCTTGAGCTCCATCATCAGTTTGAATACCTTGTTCCACATGCACAGGTACACACTGCCCATGCCTCTTGCTGTACAGCTGCCAGGTCCCTGGTTGGTCTGTCCTTTCTGAAAGAGAACAGAAGATACCTATCTTTAGGAATTAAGTAAAATCCTCTGCCTGTCTGAAGATCCATCTTTTCCAGGTCTTCAGAGTGTTAAAGAAACGTTTCTAATTGATATCATTCTCACCTTATCTATTCATAGGAGAATATGTAGGTCCAAAGCATTCTGGCAGTGATAAAAGCTGTTAGTCCATAGCCTAGGCAGGTCTTGTGTCTGATGTTTCTTTTCCTCATATTTGCAAAAGTAGCTTAAAGGACCAGTAAATAAATGCAACAGAAGATATGTCAGATACCATGTTAACAGAGCTTTAGCTTAGCAGTCCATCCATGTTTGCTGGATGGGGGTGTAGTGCTGCCTGAAGTTATGGAACATATTACAAAATAAAAGGATTCATCAATAATGAATGTAATGGTGTTACGATGTGAAATTCAAAGACTTGATTTGGATTTAGAAACAACATTCTCTGTGATCCACTCGTGAATTTTAGATCCCTAGGAGTGAAAAGAATGGCCCTTGGTTAGAAACAGAGTTTATATCCCAGCTGTAGCAGAGATGTGTGCACTTCTCCAAGTTATGATTTGTGATTTTTTGTCCATTCATGAAGACAAACTGAGGTGCCTGCATCATAAAATACTGGTGGTGGTGGGATCCTTTTTTGCCAAAAGCTAACAATGAAGCACTCACTAGATAGGCAGGAGCCTGCAACTCAGCTGTGGCCTCTGCCTCAAGGGTTTTCTGTCAGAAATTAAATCCATCAGGTGTTTAATGTTTTCCTTTAAGTGGGGGCTTGGGAAACAAAACTATTGTTGAATGTAAAAATCATTATCCATTACCTGTGATTTGCAGGTCTCTATAAAGTTGCATATCCATATGCTATTTCTCTGTATTCTTCTCAATGCCTCGCTTGGCTTTGGTTGTTTCTTTTCATTCAGGCCAGAAATGCAAGCAGAGGTTCACTGAAACCACCCCCAAAACGTGACAGTGGCACTCAAACTGATACTCATATCTTGCCTCCAACTATTGTGAGATCCTATGAATGGAATGAATGGGAACTGAGAAGAAAAGCTATAAAATTGGTTTGTACTGTTATTACCAGATTTTCATTGTTGGATAACAAATTTGAGAATAAATTATTCTTAACATTTTTTCCTTGAAACATAAATCTAACCTTTTATTCAAAGACATACACTTAATTTCAACTAGTTCGATTTTTTTGAGATATTTTCTCTCCTTATTTCTAAACTTCGTCTTTCACTTCTTCCATATTTTTCCCTATTTTTTGAGCAGTGCTTCCACTGCTATATCTATTAATTTCAAATTTTTCAATTCCCTTCTTTATGTAATAAGAGCTTGTTACTTTGAATTGAATTGCATTGAATATTAAGGTTGTTCTACATTCAAATCAATTTAAGGGGTTGAAGATACTACTATATAATTTATTTGTGAAAAAAAAGTGAGAGCGACTGTTTGTCATACTATCAGGATTTTCTGATAGATTGGAAATCACTTTATCCATAGAAGGTTGACCACATATGTACATAAAAACTTCTAAATTAACAGTAAATATTTCAGAAGCTTCTTTCTAGGGTTTGCCAGCACATGTAGTTGTCAAGGTAGAGCACCTGATTTTCACAATTCAATCAAAATGAACAACTTGTGAGTACAGGGAATATTGCAGTTAACAATATCAGCTGAACTTATAATATTAAAGGTTTTTTTTTTTCTTCTGTGAACAAGATGCACTGTGGAGGCCTGTGGTCTGCTAGGCAGCCTATTTCCTTTCTGTTTTTATTTTTGCCATGAAATCTCTACCATTATAAAGGGAAACCCAAATTTTAGACTGAGGAATCTTGTCAGTGTTGATAGCTCATAAAGGATTCTAAGAAATAGTTGTTACTGAGCCAATTAGGTTTACAAGAGCCTAAAAGCCTCTTTTGCTTCTGTAAAGGAAAGAAGTACATAAATAAACATAAGATGTGGTCAGTGGCTCTTCAGCATAAGCAGAAGTGGATATTTTCCAATATCTGGTCATAAAGACTATTCACAAACAAATTTGTAGCTCATTAGTTTGAAATATTTAGAGAAAGTACTTTAAAGTACTAAGGGTGTTTTAGCCTCAGCTGTCCAAATGAGAGATTAGTGACGTGGAACTGAAAGAAAAACTCCCAGATGCATGCAAAAGTGCTTTGACTATACTAATATATAATATGGAGGTGATAAAACATTTAATATCAAAGTGATAAAATAACAAAAATAGTTTACCAGTGCATCAATGAATTTGATACTTCGGGGAAGCATCAGACATATTTATGGGTTTTATTAGAGGATGAACTCACATGCCTTTGGGGTCTTTTGTGTTGCTCATACTTAGCCAAAAAACTTTTGGTATGAAATATTAAGCTATTACTTTGTTAGAAAACCTATAAGCTGTCAGAAGTAACATTTTTAGCTCACATTTATTTCTCTGTGCAAGCACAGTTCCTTGTAAGACCATACATTCAGTCATTAAAACTCTCAGAAAAAAAAAAAGACTTAATATATCGTCTTTGTTCCCATGCTATCTCCTCTGTAAGTTCCTTATTGTTCTTTTCTGGGTTCTACTTGATGTCTCTGCATATAAGATTCAGTTGTAGATTAAGGTACCAAGACGTGCATACATTTAGATGCTTCACCTTGCATTCCAGCAGAAAGGGACCTCAGTGGTGGAGTCTGGAGAGTATTTTAACCTGCCCTGATACAACATTTAGGACATTTGGCCAGCTGTATCACTCTCCAGCTTTCACTGAATCCAGCCTTCACTGACCCGACTGGACTCCAGGGACTTTCTCATTTACATGGAGGGGTCTGAATTCCAGCACATGAGACTGTATTTTGTATATTCTGAGGAGAGCATTATATCATAATTTACAGTGTTTTACATCGTTGCTGACATAGAAGGCTCAGTGGAATAAGGATCATTTTTTTGTTTCAAGTGCTGGCTTTGAAACGTTAACACTTTGTGAGAAGTGGTTTTGTTGTTGGATCTACAGCAATTTCTGTGAATAACCAGCTCTAATCATAAATTACCCTAACTTTTATCCCTTGTCAAGGGGTTGGTGAGCAATGTGGTGTAAGAAAGCATTTTTTCACTTTTATCTGGTACTTTATGACACCAACCCCTAAACCTCACATTTGGCAGAAACCAGACAAAGACCAGAGGCACTTGCCATGAAATCATTTTATTCTAACAAAACAAAGGTGAAGCATTTAACAAAATTTGAAGGACAATGACCAATGGTCTGAAATTATTAAGAGACACATTTAAAATTGTGTGGGCTACCTAAAGTGCTGTTCACTGACATCCTGTTAGTTCAGGACTTACCAAATCAGTCACAACCCTGTACTGACAGGAGGGTAAGGTGGGCCATGTTCCAGGTTTGTGAAGCCCACAGATGTATAATAGACAAACATTCCTGACTATATACTGGTGCTAAAATGTTCAAACAAAGTTTTGCTTAATCTGATTCTTTTTGTGTCTTTAGGCCAACTTGCGCCGCAAGTTGACTCATTCCATGCAGACTGATCTCAGCCACATGAGAAGAGAGAACTTCACCCAAGTGTACTTGCCAAAAGATGCTGGCACCCAGACTAAGCGTGACAACTCAAGCAATGTACCCAAACCCCAGATTTTCTTGAAAGGCCTCCGAGGAGGACCATCTCCCACTACTCATATGGTCACAGTAGACTTAACAAGACCACTGGATGAAACCTAAGTGAAAATGAGAAACCTGAAGGCACATCTTGAATGTGTATATAAAAATCCCATAATATATCTGATTTTAAACACTAAAGATTTTGCTGTGTCTGTTGATTCCAGGAACAGTTGGTCCGTTTCATTTATCTTATCTGTTGGGGCTGCTGACTGGCATTAAGTGACAGAAGTGATAAGCCTGAAGCACAGATTTTAAATAGCAATTTAGAATCAAGATGTTCCCAAGGACTCTCACTTCTAATATTTAAATGTGTAACATTCTGGGATTTTACTGAAGTTTTAATGCAGCAATTGCTTGTTGAAATACTATCTTTAAGTGCAAAAACTTACCCCAGGAGAGTCACTCAAATGTCACAGCTCCAGCCTTAGAGCAGAATTGTCAAGAACAGCAAAATGAAACCAGTCTGGGTCCTTGGGCCTGTCCATTTGTGCTGGCATTAACTCAACCCAATGAGTGTAGACCAAGGCTAGGAGGTAGAGAAGAGAGCATATATCTTGGGCGGTTCTGGCACCCTTTTAGGTCTCTAGCAATTTCTTGGCTAAACAGTATATGAGCACACTGCAAACCAGAGGAACTTGACTTCAGGGGACCTTTTTGAAAGCTCTGTTTTGCTTGTGTTTGCAAAATCTAAAGCACAACAGAGAAAAATTATTATCTTTATGTCATTGTGGCAAAGAAATATGTGTCAGGTCTGATCGATGCAACTGCAGATAGTATTTCTGTTTGTGAAAACCCAAATTATTTGAGCTTCAGGATAAAAAAATCTTCTCAAATGGAAAAGGGGGTACTTTATTGTCCTGAAAAGAATATCTGTTTTAAAGACTTCCTCAAGCTGCTATCTGCACATTGTCCAGGTGCACAACTGTGATTGCATAGGCCATGCTAAGGTTTCTAAATCTCTTTTTTTTTTTTTGTGGCAATGAAGCTCGAAGATTCAAGCTTGAGGTTGAGTGATTTTTCTGTTGCATTGTGCAGGATAGCATTCTCTTGTTGTTTTCCAAGGTATCTGGCTTCACTTTTAAAAGTTACACAACAGGGACGAAACACCAAAGCATTATTAAAAACACAAAGGAGTGTAAGGGGAGCACTAACAAAGAGCTTTGCTGAATGGTTTTTGACTACATGATTTTCTCTGTTGGGAGAACAAGTAGCAGCTAGATCTGCTGCTCCTCCATGTTTTTAAATTGTGAGCAGGTACCAGTGATTATATTTATTAATTAAAATATCAGTGCAATTACTAGCTGCAGCTTTTTTTTTTTTTCCCCAGAGAAAAAGACCCTGTTGCTTCTTTATTAAACACTTTTTTTTCCTGTATATTTCCATCATTTGCTTTGAGGCTTTTATGTAACAGTCCTTACCAACAAACTGGTATTTCAAGAATCCAAAAATACATTTTATTTTAAAGTAAACTGATGACTGAAATTTCATTTTATCCTACTTTGTTCTTTTCCACTGGAGAAGGTGTAAAATTACAAGGGAATTACAGTGCTGTAAAATTACAGGGGAATACAATTGCAACCTCCATGTCGGTTTTGTCGCAGCAGAAACGTGTCGGTGGCTACGAGCTTACTCCTGGCAATGCGAAATACGTGTGTGAGATTCCTGGATGTTTGCTGCCGATGAAACAGTTCCTAAATGCGGCCGGGTGGAGCAGGATGCTCTCCAGGATATCCAGGCGGGACGGAGCTCGACTCGATGGTTCGGCGCGGGCGGCGGGGCGCTCTGGGCGGCCGTGCCGCACTCTATGGTGCGATGGGAGGAGCGGCGGGGCACGGCGGGCGGCTCCGGCCCGGCGGTCCTGGAGCCTTCGGCGAGCACCATGTCGCCTCCGAAAGGTGAGGGCGGCGGCGAGGGGCGCCCGGCGGGTCCCGCGGGTCCCGGTGGACCGCACGGCCGGAAAATGGGGACAATTCCCACCCGCTTCCCCAAGAGGAATCGCGACCCGCGCGCAGACTCCCCCGGCCTCCCCCCTGCCAGAGGGAGTGGAACTGTCCTCCCCGCTGGGGGCTGTGGCACCGGGCGCCACCACCGCGGGAGCGAAGGGGGGGAAGGGGCTACGCGAGGCCGCGGGGTCGCGCTGGGGAGGGGCTCTCCCCGCCTGCTTTCCCGCCCTCGCGCTCTCCTGCTGCCGCCCGGGAGCTTCCTCGCGCGGTGCGGCTCCGCTGCGTCCCGGCGTGTGGGCGGCGAGTGCTCCCGCTACGGGGCTTGCCGGGTCCCCGGGACGCCTCAGCCACAGTCGCGTCTACCCCGCCGACAGTTCCCCTCGGGGAGCGTCTGACCGTGGCGCAGCATCTTTGGGGCTTATCCCGGGGCGCAGGCGGTCAGTGCAGAGGGACGTTCCCTGCGCCCACCCTGTGGGCGCCGCAGGTGTCCCTGGAAACGTCGCCGCACCCAGGTGCCTATTGGAGTCTGTTTAGGTTGGACATTAGGAGGAATTTCTTCGCAGAACGGATGATTAGTTGCTGGAATGGACTGCCCAGGAAGGTGGTGCAGTCCCCATCCTTGAAGGTGTTTAAGGAAAGACTGGACATGGCACTTAGTGGTATGGTGTAGTTGACTTGGTGGTCGGTCATAGGTCAAACCCGATGACACCAGAGGTCTTTTCCAACGTAATTGATTCCCTGATTCTCAGTGATTCTGTGTACAAGGAGGCCAGAGCCCACACGGTCTCAGAACCTCGGGCAAGGCATGAGAGTTTAAATCCTCCAGCAAGGCGCCGCCTGCCCCTCTTCCAGCTCCCCATGGAGAGCCTTGCCCAGGGCTCCTCAGCTCCCGGCAGTGCCTTGGCAGGGCCAGGAGGCTCCCAGCAGTGAGTGCCAGGCGCCTGCCACCCCGGATAGCCTGGAAGGCAGCGGGCTCTGCTCCCATGCCAGGCTTGGCCCGGGGCTGCCTTCCAGGAGCCCTGGCGGAGCCCTTAGATGAGCCATGGAGATGTGTGGGAGGCCCGCACTTATATCCTGAGGCTTTTGGCCTGTCTGGTCCCTTTTTTGCCAGAAATCCAGGTGGGGTTTACTGGGAAAAAAAACAAAAGCCTCTTGCAGCTCTTATTTTCTTTAGGCATTTATAAGTACAGATTTATAATCAGAAGTTACAGGTGCCCCAACTATACTTTCTTCTGTTCCCCTCGCTGCACTGGTACTGATGCAGACATATGAGCCAGGCTGAAGAAATGTCCAGGCTGAAAAGAATTGAAAATACCTTTTTACATAATGTTGGAACTATCTAGGCTAGATACTAGATTTGTTTTGTCTTGCTGCATTCGCTTTACCCAAGTTTCCAAACCATTGTCAAATTGGGGTTTTTTGGTTTTTTTTTTAAGAGTAGCTAATAGAGGCAAGGATTAAGTTTATCTTTAGTTTGGTGGTGCATAGGCTTAAAATTTTTGTGTGTCAAATCACAGCATTAATATAATTTCTGTCAGCACTGAAACACCATTCGAAGATATGTTTTTGTAAAACCAGATGGAGTTAATTATATTTCCTGGTTGTTATGCCCTTGGATTCCCTCCCCACAATCCAGATTTAATTTAAAAATGGGTTACAGCTTATAAGTCTTTTCTAAGCATTGTTAGACCAAAAACTAATTGGCTCTACCTTTTAAAAGTGGTTACTGACATGGGTAAGATTTTTATCTATAAGGAAGTAGCTAATTTAAATGATTGCAGTGGCAGGAGGTATTAACTGTACCTTGCAGAAATGTTATGCAATTGAAGACATCTCTGGCTTAAAAGAAACATGAACCAAAGCATTGGTCGCACTGGATTCAGCAACTCATTCTTTTATTAGATGAGCAAAGTTATTACAAAACTACTTATTCCCTAATCAGCAGTGGAACACAAACACCGATCAAAATACATTTCTTTAATATATTTAGAACATGACAGTGGCCCCAAGGGTGCTGCTGGATGACCGATACTCACCAGGGAGATGCCAAACATAACGATCGACCAGTTTGAAAAAGGATTTTATAGAAGCCTCGTATTTGCTGATGTCTTGTGTTGGATCTTGCCTTTGTGCAGAGAAATCCTATTTGGAGTTGTGTGCTGTTCTTTTTGCTGGTTCAGATGCAGGGTCAGGCATTCCCTGACCTGGGAATTCACTGGAGTGGCCTGATGAAACTCTCAGGCCTTAGATGAGTGTGGATAGATGAAAAACTGCCTTGTGCCATGAGACCTTGGCAGGCTAACTCCTAAATTTTGCAGGATAGTAGTTGGTCCAGGTCAAACTGTTACAGGTATTGCTACTGCTGTAGGAGTATAGCAGTGAGGAAGACAGAGGGGATAACCCAAATGATACACAGTCCTTGTGTGGTTTAAATTACTGGAAGAGCCTTAACCTTTGACCTTTCTACAGAGAATTTTTCAAGAAAACCCTTTGTGTGAAGTTACATCACCATTCAAAGCAAAATCTTCTTTTACTAACTTAGATGGAAAATAGAGCTGAAGGAAGTGCTGCCTTATTTATTAAGATTTGCTAGATTACTTTGCTGATACTGAACTTTTCCTCTCTTTTTGATTTTGTTAGTCTGCCAATGCTCTTTGTGTCAGAGTTCAGTATATGACGTGAAGAGGATCAGCTGACAATTCGGAGCAAGCGCCTATTGTCAGCTAAAGAGCAGGAAAGCACAGAAAGACTTTTTGATTGTTATTAGATAAATATTAATGTATGATTAGTTTTTTTAGAATGAAGGATGATTACGAAGGCAAGAGAGCATCTTATTCCAAGCACTTGGAGTTTCTGTACAAGCTTCTTTGAGAAGGCTGTGAAATTTAACCAAAACCTTTTTATGGGAAGTGTTTCCTAACATTATAATTATTGTCTGCTGACACAGTAGTGTTTGATACATCCCTCCAGCTGGAGACTACACTGATTCAGTTCTTAAATTAAAATGGGGGTCACGCTTAGTCATCTCTTCTGTTTTGTTTCAGAAAATGTCAGCTTACTGTTCAAGCTGTACTGCCTCACGGTGATGACCCTGGTTGCTGCCACATACACGGTGGCACTGCGGTACACCAGGACCGTGGGGACAGAACTCTACTTTTCAACGACGGCTGTGTGTGTCACTGAAGTTATCAAGTTGGTCCTGAGCGTGGGCATCCTGGCTAAGTAAGTGTGGGAGTGCTGATCAGTGTTTTGAAAACCAGTCCTTGCTTCTAACCTCAGATTCTTGGGTACTGAAGTGCAGATATGTTTGAGAATGTGGCTGGATAATCGTGCTGTGGAAGGGTAATTTTAGAGCGGGTTAGAGCTTGTGAGTCCTCATCAACTGCTTTGTATACAGCACAATATTCAGGTGTGTCCTTTCAACATATTTTCTATGTCTGTATGCTTTGGAATCACAGTTCAGAGTGTCAGCATGGATTATTCACGGTGTTTTGGGTCTTTAGAATGTTGGTGTAGTTGAAAGTTCGACTTTCATCGTCTGCTGTGAGCCATCATCTGCTGAGTCACATAAAATTCTAACGTTCCTACTAATGAATCTTCCCAAACAATGTTACAGGCAGACATTTTGCTGTGTCTAATAATCTGCAAACCAATACTGAAAGACTGTGATCAAAAAATATCAGTTTCTGTAATCCCAGACTGCTGCTAAGAACTAGAACTTTAGTCCATGCATGAGCATCTCAAGTAGGAAGGCTATCAGTCTGCTGCCTTTTCTCTCAGCTTCCCTGTGCTACATCCTTTCTAGGAAGAATCTTTATATTCTGGACTTTTTCAAATCCCAGTTCTTGCTGCTCTGGTAGATGTTTCTCTTTGTGGCTTGTGGTACATCAGAAGGCTGGTTGTTATGTGCTAGAGGATCATGTCACATGATGTACTTAGATTTTCATCAGTTCTTTTCCTCTTAACATACAAATGGCATTTTACTTGCTTTAGGAGTGAGACAATATTTGAATTTGGTAAGGCAACTGTAACACACTGCCTCTTTCCTTTAACCTTTCATTAAATGGAATGTGTTAGAGAAGGCAGGTGTGACCAGTGAGTAATTTCTATTTTTCTTTTCATGCACCCTGGGCTTCTCACTGTGTCAGCACAAAATGCTGGCAGAAATGACTCTGCTGACACGTGGTTCTGCTGTGATTCTCACTGTTGTGACCGATGAAGATCCCACTGGCTCTCTGGAGACTGTAGCAGCCCACGCTTCCCAGTAGTAAGGGACCTTTGGGTAGCCTCACCTGTGTGTGTCATTTGTCAAAGCCTGTGCACCTGGGATCCTGGCTGTTTATAGTACACCTAGTGCAGCAGGGTCGTTTCCTATGGTTCTTTCTCATTTATTGATACCTGAGCCTTCTTTACCAATTAAAATTGGAAGAATCAGATTCACTGAGCTATTTTGGAGGTTATAATGTCTATTCTGATCTGGTCAGCTGGTGGGGTTTTTCTCTCCATAGCTGAGGGCAAAATGGGCACCAGCAGACACCATTTGTCAGGCTATGCCCACCTCTCCTTGGTATGGTGGTGGGTCCAATAGTTGCCAGCTTTCTAGGAACCTCCCCTTTCAGATCACTTATGAATATACTGAACAGCATAAATTCCAGCATAGCTTCTTTCTATGTCTCCTTTCCAGCTTCCTTCAGTTTTAAATCCTAATCAATCTGTCTCACCCAAGGTAAGGTGCCTTTTTAGTTCAGTAACCAGTCAGAAGACAGAGTACTATCTGTTTTTACTGTACAGCAGCAAACATTTGTGTGAGTAGCTTTTCTTTTTGAAAGAGACAGCCTTGGTAACTGCAGTATATAGGATACTAGAGTACAACTCTCCCACTGTTCCAGGTGCCAAATTTGTTTTCTTACACATTATTACATGATGCTTTCACTGTTTATTCTTAAGGCGTCTCCTGGAGGGCTCATTGAATGGATGAATGCCAAAGAATTGTCTTTCAAAAGAGAAGCTTATGATAGTTTAAACTGTGCTAATTGTTAACTCAAGTGTACTCTCTATTTCTCATGCTTATTTAAAGTCCTGTTCACCATCTGGTAATAGCATTTGCTACATTCTTAGCTGGTACATAACTACTTAGTAATGGATGAAGAAAAGCAGAGCTGTTTTGCAAACTCTAGTTTTAACTTCAGCTTTTCTAGCAAATGCATTTTTCTGTTGCATAACTGATAGCTATTAGTATTTCTCACCTCTTCATACCTAGGAATTGGCTTTGTCAATGGGGTAATGAATTTATGAAAGGGGAAATGGCTTTAAAGTGAAAGAAAGTAGGTTTAGGTTAGATATTAGGAATAAGTTCTTTAGTGTTAGGGTGGTGAATCTCTGGAATAGGCTGCCCAGAGATGTGGTGGATGCCCCATCCCTGGAAGTGTTCAAGACCAGGCTAGATGAGGCTTGGAGCAACTGGTCTAATGGAAGGTGTCTCTGCCCATGGCAGGAAGGTTGGAACAAGATGGTCTTAGGACCTCTTCCAACCTGAACCATTCTACAAAGAAAATTGATTATGTTTTAAAATTCAAACCTAGATCGACATCAAGAAAGCTGAATTCAAGCTCGATAATTTTTTATTTTCTAATTTGATCTTGCAGTGTACTTCTTTGGGCACCTAATTTTGCATTATCAGCTGTACATGGAGGTTTGTTTAAAGTTTTTTTTGGCCATGTTCTGAATTCAACTTACAGTTACAGATTCTTGGTAAATGCATGCTTCAGAAAGCACATCCACTGCACAGATGAACTATTAGATAGTTAATCTTTTTCTCAAAAACTAAAGAGAAGATGGTGATTATTAGACTTACTGTTCTTCAATTCCTGAAATCTGGTTCTAGAACTTAAAGTAGACAGAAGCTACTATTGCTGCTGTGACTTTAAAAATGTGATCAGCAAATTCACCGAGTATGGTCTGGAACAGAAACACGTATAGTTTAAATATTATTTTCTTGTTTGACAGCCCACCTTAGTATCAATCAATAGAATCAACAAAAGAAGATATTGCTGTGTGGTTTTTTGGGTTTTTTTACTTCTTATTTTCATAGAGTAGAACCATGTGCTAAATATCTTTTATTTTCTGTTAGACATTTGAGATAGAAGCACTTTAGTCCAGCTGTACTTGGGTATTACCCGGTGTCCTGGTTTAGGGCAGATTTTGGGGGAAAGCCTCTGGAAGGAGCCCCCAGAAAGCAAACCCCCACGACTCCTCCCCCCACCACCGGGTTCGGGAAGAATTTCCTCAGAGAAGAGTGGAAAAAACCTGTTTATTTAACAAGCGAGACCACTCCCCAGCACAAAAAAACAACACCAGCTGACAAAAAACTCTTTCACCGTTCTGAAGGGATGACAAACTCAGAGAGTCTCTCCGGCGAGTGGTCGCCCAGTTATCAGTCTCTGGCGCTGGGGAATGACTGCTGCAGGTCACAGAATGCAGACTCCCGGTGTTCCTTGGTGTTTCCCAGGTCCCCGTCCGGAACAGGTTCAGATGGTATCCAGGAGGGGGGGGAAGGGGGGGGTGGGAAAAAACAGTCCAGGGAAAAAGTTGGACTGCCTAGCTGAACTAACTAATAAGCAAAAGCAAGGGCAAAGCAAAGAAAAAGAGGCAGAAGCGAGCAGGCAGGCAAGCCAAACCAGCCAGCCTCTCCTAAACACAGACCATGGGGGAGGTGAGCCGGCTGATAACGAGACAAAACAAAGCTTCACTTTCAGATTCAGTCCTGAAAGCACAGGACATAATACCAAGCATAAACAGAATACACGATTGGAGATACAAACACCATAACGTCACCCTAGGACACCCGGTTTTCTTGTACATCTTTTCTCCCAGTCCTAGACAATGTAATATGTATTCAGAAATGGAACAAACCAAAAAAATTGGCCTGTAGTATCAATGACTCCTAATATTTTCTACAGTTTTATATCTAGTGCAATTAACCATGGTGAGCTGTAGCATGAACTTTTCCCCTTTCTTGTATTGCAAGCTTCACTTTTTGCTACTTGTCCATGGATTCTCTTGTCATGGTTGTTTCCTGTGGCCAGACATGTCTGGTTTTTGTGTGTGCTTTCTGTTACAGAAAAATACAAAAAGAATCCATTGCAGCTGCCTGCATAAATACTGCTTTCCCTACAGAGGGAAAAAAAAAAAAGAAAAGGAAATATATGCTTGGTGCAAGTAGGGAGGAAGGCAAGGAAGGAGAGAAATTTGAATGGAAGGATCATGAGAGGGTAAAGTCTGTCAGTCTTTGGAGAAGAAAAGTTTAACAACTGGAGTACAGAGTCAGGGGTTGATCAGGAAAGGAAAATGTGCTGAAACAATGTGGTTAAAGCTATTCATTCATACAAGTGTGCAACAGAACCACAAGGAGAGTTAAATTTAAAAGCAGTACAGTTTGCAAGTTGCAAGGCCTGAGGGAGGGGGCAGGAATGATTTTGGATGTTGGTATTTGTCAGTGCTAAGCAAGAGAAGATTGGAAAGTGGGATGTGGGAGAACTGGGAAGAGGACTGGAGCAGCAGCAACAAGTAAGCAGCAAATGTCAGATTGGTGTATAAGTGATTAGGGAGAACCAGTAATGCAGAGGGCAGCTGTGAAAAGCTGCAAACTGTAAAAGCAGCCAGCAGCAACATGTTCTTCCCCATTGCCTGCTCTGTCACACACTGTAATTACTTGAAGGAGAGGTGTGAAATGTAAAGACAGGGATAGGCAACAGGGAGTTCCCACACACCAGCCACACCTCTGCATGTATGTGCTGGTGCTGGTCCAGCATCTCCCACAGCACAAGTTAGACTGGGAACCCATGGCTGACTGAGGAATGAGAGGTTTTTCTGGATAAGTAGTGTGCAAGGGTACAATCCTTTTTTCACTGGACTGTGAGACCCAGTTTAAAGGGGATCTGGAAAATCATGGGCATTTGACATCACACGCAACCATTAATACCCAGTAAAAAAGGGGAGATGTGAACAACAGCCTTCTGTTCCACTGCCTATATTGACACACTGCTACACATTAATGCATTTAACTTCCCGATTCCAGAATGTCTCTCTCACCTTCAGGGCTTTCTACTTGTTGAAAACCTCACTTGTTTTTTGCCAGTTAACCTTTTCTTTCTTTTATGAGCAGAAAGTACAGCTGGTTGTGGAGAAATTTTCAGCTCTCCCAAGAGATTCATTGATTTGATTTCTGTTTCAAAATACCAGTTTAGAAATGCCCTTCATTATGCTAATATTTTATTTTGCAGAGAAACTGGAAGTCTGACAAGGTTAATAACATCTTTAAAAGAAAATGTATTTGGAAGTCCTAAAGAATTGCTAAAGTTAAGTGTTCCATCTGTGGTGTACGCTCTCCAAAACAATATGGCATTCGTGGCTCTTAGCAACTTGGATGCTGCAGTCTACCAGGTAATGCAGGTTTCTGTCAGTAATAGATCTGGAAATATATTTCTCTGTTCTGTTTTGTGATGCACATGTATCGGGTATCTGCCTGGCACACAGCACTCTTCAGCCTCAATGTTAAAAGCTAAACTATGTTTTGTTCTATTCAGAGCATACACTCTGCTGCATAGCTCTGGCTTTGTGAGCTAAGCCACTCACTGCTAGAGTTACTTCAAATTCACTTTGTTGTAGCTGGCGATGGATCTGTAGGAAATCAATGAATATTAAAATCTGTCATTCTGTAGTTGAATTTTCTGTTTTATTTTCTTGTTTTGGAGGAATTTATAAAACTGTGTCCTCGGCACTACATTCCCATCTTTTTTAGGTGACATACCAGTTGAAGATCCCTTGTACAGCGTTATGTACGGTCCTGATGCTGAACCGTACCCTTAGTAAGTTGCAGTGGTTTTCTGTCTTCATGCTGTGTGTTGGTGTTACCCTTGTTCAGTGGGAGCCTGCTCAGGCTACAAAAGTGCAGGTAAGAGTTAATATTTTGCCTCTTCAGATAAAGAGTAAATGATCCTTGATCTTTGGCTTTTGTTTTATTGTGTACCATTTGAAGAAGTATTGCTTGTGGTATTGCTCCGGTCTTATTTGTTGGAAAAGTAACTGATTGCTACAATTAGTATAAATTACCACAGCCATCATAATCAGTCTAATGCACCATCCTAGGAATGTCTGAGTAATAGATTGTTTCCAGCTGTTGGCCTTGGTAACACTGTAATTGCTGGAACAGAGAACTTGGAATCAAAACACTGGGAGGAATTAGGAGTGAAACTCCAGTGCAGTGTGGGTATGTCATTTAAACACTCCCTTCAGAGGCACTGACCTAATACCCTTGTAGGGAGAAACAAGTGTCTTCTGTTTCTTAGGTCATAGCTGCTCCCCAGCTGCATTAGTGGGAAAGGTGGGTCATGCCTATGGGAGTACTGGCCACAGCCAAGTAGACAGTGCCTCTGAGCACTGTGAGAGTACCCACAGAAAGTGGAACACCACACGGCAACACTGAGCTGATCTGAGGGACAGCCCTAGAGCAGCACGTGGTACTGCAGTGAAATGCTAATAATTTTGCTCTACTTAGTGAAGTAGCTCTGTGCCCTGGTTTTGGCTGGATAGAATTAAATTTCTTCCTAGTAGCTGTTTCAGTGCTGTGATTTGGATTTAGTATGAGAACAATGTTGGTAACACACTGCTGTTTTAGTTGTGACTCAGCAGTGCTTAACCATGAGTCCAGGTCTTTTCAGTGGCTCCTGCTCTGCCAGTGAGGAGGGGCACAAGAAACCAGGAGGGAGCATGGCTAGGACAGCTGACCTGAACTGGCCAAAGGGATAATCCATACCATAGAACGTTACACCGAGTATGGAAAATCAGGGAATTTGGCCAGGAGGGGCTGATTGCTGCTGGGCATCTGTCAGCAGGTGGAGATAATTATCTTGTGCATCACTTAGTTTTCTTGGGTTTTATATCTCTCTCTCTCCTTTTGTTAATTGTACTAGAATTATCAGTAGTTTTTATTTTGATTTAGTTATTCAACTGTGCTTATATCAACCCAAAAAGTTTACCTTTTGTTTTCAATTCTTCTCCCCACTGTGGGGCTTGGGGGAAATGAGTGAGGAACTGGGTGCTGCTTAGCTGCTGAAGTCAAACCACAGCACTCTGGAATTGATTATTGTGAATGACTGAAGTGTTGTATCCTTTTTTAAAATAATTGTTGATGTTGCAGGTGGAGCAGAATCCATGGCTAGGGTTTGGAGCGATTGCTGTGGCAGTGTTATGTTCAGGATTTGCAGGTACAGTATTATTTCTGTATATGGGCTGCATCTAAAGGACTGGAGAACTCAGTGTTTAAAAGCAACATTCTGCATTTGTTAACTGTCTTTCTCTAATAGTTTATTCCCTCTGCCCATAATTATCTTCTGCTTTTGGTAATCATGGCAGATTCATAACAATCCCATTGTCAAGCAAATGATAGGAGCATGTACCATTGGTTTTACATCATGCAACATAGAGGGCTGGTTTGCAAGTGGAAGTGGCTTTCAAATGCTGCGAATAAGACTGTAGGGAGCAGCATAATGACTCACTCAGTACATTTAATTAATGTACATCAATTTAATAAAGTTTACTTTGCAGTGAATAGCTCCCCTTTGGTGATCACATGAAATACTTGCATTTTTTTTTACAAGAGGAACTGAGCTCCTCGCTCAGTTCTTGTACCAGCTCAGCCCTGAAATACACATTACCATAGTTCTGTAGGTGGAAAATCTAACTGGGATGTAGAGGGAGCATGAGGAAGGCAGAGAGGTAGATTAGTAGCAGGAAGCCTGGGTAAACTCAATGAAGGATTTTTGGTTTTGTTTATCTTTGTTTTGTTCTACAACCAGTGTCTCCCCTCAGTGTAGTTTTCTCTCTGGCTTCTGAGAAGGACACCAAAACTTTAGGACAAATAAACTGGTGCTCAGAAATAAATGCAAATTACTTGTTAATTTGAAATTTGGCTCACAGGGGCATATTCTCCTGACTGGATTCTTCCCCCCTCCTCTGTAAAAAAACAAGGTAGTGTCACCCACCTCTAGTACTGTAAAATCATGCAAGAATAATCTTGTGCTGTGCCTAGATGCTCATTACTCATGGAAAAACATTCTGGTGGGTAGAGGAGGAAAGGAGAAGAGTGTCATTCTTATTTGGTGTTGTTTCAGTGAAATGGGCACTTTGAAGCAGAAATAATAAAACTCTGTAGGGCTCAGTCAGCTTTTCCTAGAAGGTTATGAATTTCCTCATTTAAATAGATGCTCTCGAGCTGCAAGACAAAATACAGCCTTCAGAGTCTCCTAAAACTCCTGCTTTCCCTGATAATGTGGTCAACAGCTGTACTCCCAAAGACCTGCAAAATTCAGAGCACTGATAGGCTGATGCAGGCAGCTTGAGACACTTAGGGCTTTCTTCTTCTGCAAAAAGATTGCAGCTTGGGTTTCCTTGCTGACAGCTGAAGCTCTGGGGCAGCTGGGAGGGACTGTGTGTTTCTTCCACAAAGCTCCTTGTGCCCTTGGGGCTTTACATGTTGAAAACATAAATTCTGTTTAAATTCCCATCCTGTACTTCCTTCCCACTCTCCCATGAAGCAGTTATTTTGCCATTAGACCTCCAGTTTTGGGACTGATCATGTTTTACAGTATGTTTTATTAGTCCAGCAAAATGAAAAAAAGGTCGTGTGTTTTTGTCACTAAGTGATGGAAAATAAGTTTTTTCTTCAAACTGCTGATCCTGTGATAATTTCCAAGTACCCGGGGCCCTAGCAATGCTTTTAAAAGCATTGGAGAGATGATTTAAGGGCAGATCCTTTGTGACTTAAAACAGGTCTGAGGAGTAGGTTCTCCTAATCAGCCCCCATTCTTTCCTTCGTCTTGCCTAGTGGATTTGCGAATTGTATATTCACAAATCTAAAAGCATAATTTACTGTTTTCTCCATTTATAACATTTACAACTATGGTTCATACTCAAGCCAAATGTCTGTTATGTTGATTACACTTGGTTGTGCTCTGTGGGTCTTCTCAGGGGGCACAAATCTCAAAGTAATTCTAGGTTATTTTAAAGGCTGCAGTTCATTAACAATACTAGTTTCTTGTTCAAAAATGTATATTCTTATGAGAAGATATCATATTTCCTTGGTTTTATAATTATTTGTACCCCGAAATATAAATCTGCCTTCTCATTTATACACCATAAATACTGTATTCTATTAAATTATAAATTGCATTTTTCATTAATAAAAGACTAGCAAGGCCTTTCTTGAGGCTAACTTGGGGATTTTGGGGGGTGAGGGGGTAGGGTGTGCCTAGGGCTTCTAACACACGGGTCTTTATGCCACCTTTGTTGGTTCCATATTATTTTCTCACATTGTGTGAAGGATCATGTGTGATATTAATCACCAATAAACTTCTAGTCAATAGGGCTCTCACCAGAAGGTCATGGAAGTCCCTGGTAAGAGTCCTGCAAACTGCTCTCTTTGTTTTGGAATGTGGAGGAAATTCCAGAGCTTGGCAGAGTCCTGATGGGTGAGCAGTGGTTAAAAAGGCAGGTGGTGAGGGCCTTGCCAAATGTCTGCCTCTTAGCCTGACAAATGCCTCCCAGCTAGTATAATGAAGAAGTATTTGGGGAGTTTCAGTAATGCAAAGCATAAAAATAATGCTCTCCAATGTGGTATTGAGAACTAGAGCTTTAGATTAAAACGAATTCCGCTTCCCCAAAACTAGCCTGTAGTTTCAATTAGCAGAAGGCCTCGGTTTTGATTTGCTCTTGTAATCAATCCCCTGAAGCTGTGGTTTCTGCCAAGTGCTCTGCCAACACAAAGCTCCTGAGGAGTTTTGAGTTTCAGTACTGAGGTAATATAGATCCTCCCTTCCTCCCCTACCCCCCGAGAAAAATGGGACTAATATCAATCTAAAACTAAAATCAACATAAAATTATCTTCCTGGAGGCTGTGGATTGAAAAAGGGTAGAGATAGGAAAGAGTAAATTTGCTAAATTTAGCCCCGGACTTGACCAATGGTTTAGGCCTAAAGGTTTTAACTGCACTTAAACTTAACAGCCTAATTGAAACAATTTAACAAAATATTCTATGAGACAACAGTTACTCCTTAGATGGCTAAGTTAGTTACAAATCTGAAGTACTTGAGAATGTAAGAGAGGAACAGTCGCAGGTAGTCCCTTTGCTGTAGAATTCTCATGCTCACACAGATGTAAGGGAGTTTGTACAGGATGGAAAATGCCCCTCGAGTTCAGTGAGGTACTCCGATGGAATGCCTTTTCATCTTCTCAGAAGGTCAAGGGTTGAGCCTTGAGGACTAGGAGCACCAACCCTGGATCCATCATTGGTGTTCAGAAGTGATCTTCCAAGGATAGTGAACTTGAGTTTGCTGGCTCTCAGAGGTTGTCTGGTTTTAAGATGCAACAAACCATGAATCATTCTTCTCACTGAAATATTTTTGGGATTTTGTTTTGTTTGTTTGTTTTTTTTCCAGGAGTTTATTTTGAAAAGGTGTTAAAGAGTTCAGATACTTCCTTGTGGGTGAGGAACATTCAGCTGTACTTATCTGGGATTGTGGTGAATTTATTTGTCGTGTACACGTCAGATGGAGCCAAAGTTCTTGAGAAAGGGTTTTTCTATGGCTACACATACTACGTCTGGTTTGTCATCTGTACGTATCTTGTGGTTTTAGTCTTTTGACATTGTTTTTCTTCTTTAACAATGATACAACTGATTGCAGGAAGCTATGAATTTAGTCTGACACACTCTCAACTGTGTTTTGAGGGATTTTATTTAAAAGTATAATTTTCTTGGAAGTTATTCACTTACTCAGTTTAAAATTGTGCTGAAACAGCAGCCTAAATAATTGAACTAGCAAGTAGATAATCTTTAAATGAGTTATTTACTGGAAGCCACTTAGACATCCCATTACACTGAATGATCTGCTAAATCACTAATTAGGATAATGTAGCCCACAGTGGGAGCACACTAGTGGAGTAAAATGCATCATTTCAAGAGTAACCTACTGCATCTGTACTTATGGTAACACCTTATCTGCTTCCCAGTTCTGGCCAGCGTGGGTGGCATCTACACCTCGGTGGTTGTTAAGTACACAGATAACATAATGAAAGGCTTTTCTGCAGCGGCAGCCATTGTTCTCTCTACTGTGGCATCAGTCAACCTCTTTGGCCTCCAGATAAGTAAGTGCCTTTTTGCCTTTGATTTGATGGCTGTGCATGTTTCCTCTTGCCCAGTCTGCTGTACACAGCTCATATCAAAGCCATCGTCTATGCCCCCTCTCAGTTTTTCTTGTTTCAGCTTCAAGTCTTCTCCAGGACTCCTGTGCACTAATGCATCATCGGTCCCTGTTGTGGTGCACAAAGGTGCCTGATGACTCTATGCTTTCAAAGGCATCGGTGCTTTTTTCTTTCAGAGGCATCTACAACTTCAAACAGAAAAAACTTTCTGGTTTAAACAGCTTTATTTTCACGCATCACTTTCTGATGCAGTTTAGTGTGTGATACAGCTGTTTACCTGGGACTACTGTTAATGGGTTATTTCTTGTTGGGTTTAGTACAGCCAGTGCCAAATTAATTCCTCAGCTATTTCTTCAAGGGCTTTACACGTCCTTGATGACTTACACCCACTACTGCATTAACTTGTACTTTGCTCATCTGCTGTGGACACCATCATGTGAGAAAGTCAAAGAGCAGCTGGGGTTGTGACTGACTGATGTGGTGAATGTCTTTGAGAGGAAACAGCAGATGGCTCTGGGCTGTTCTGCAACTACAAAGATTTTCTCCCCAGTCAAGTCCGTGTCTGATACTGTGCCCGGCACTCCCGCTCAGTCCTTCACTATTTAGTTGTGGGTAGTTTCCCACCTTAATCCAAAGATGGAATGGGAAAATGGTGGGAAAACTAGCTTTTTGATGTAGTATTAGTGAGACAAAACTTAAGTTTGCATAAGGAGAAAAAAATCAGTGTTTGGCTGCAAGAGAGCGCCATAAAGCAAGGGATGAAAAGATTTTAAAAACTTACTTGGGCAGAGTGTTTTCTTGACAGTTGACACAAATTAAACCTGGACTAATGGGCTTTATGTGAAAGCCTCGTTAATAGAGTTTCTTAATAGCCCTGTCTAGACATGGAAAGGAGGTGTTATCCGAGGCTACTTTATCACACCCACTGGCTTTTTATGATTAAGTTTATTGTAATGTAAGCCTGTACAGATGGCACCTGGGACTGCAGGAGATGCTTCACTCTTGCTTTTATGACTACCACCACCACATTCTTGCTAATAACACTAACTGGAACCGTGTAGGGATTGTAAACACTCAAGAGATCCCAGTGACAGAGGATGAAGCTAAACGCTGTGACTTATCAATAGCTTGCTGTCTTGTTTCGTTTTGGGTAACTTCAATACTGTCATTCAGATATCATAACTTACATGGCTTGCTGAAGGTTGCATATATGAATGTATTTATTTAAACTACTTTGTTTCCTTTCAGCTTTTACCTTCATCCTGGGTGCTGTCCTGGTGTGTTTTTCTATTTATTTCTATGGATTACCTCGACAAGACACCACAAAAATCCAGCCCTCAGAGACTACGAGCTCAAAAGAGAGACTTCCTACTGTGTGATGTCCATAAAAATGGACAGATGGACAAGAGAAAAACGGACTTTTAAAATAAAACTGCTTTTCTTTTTTCAAAATTAGCCTTAAGCTAGTCATGAAATGGTTTAAGTAGGGATAGACTAAAAGCAGAAGTTCTGTTTTACTTGTGGAATTTCCAGTGGCTGACCCTGAGCCTACACTGCAGCTGAGGAGCTGGCTGGGTATTTTATGGAAGGTATTCTTCATTCACATCGACAATGAAGAGTCTTATTTACAAGGAAAACCCAATGAAGGAACTGATCACTCAATTGTACATAATGTATATAACACAGGGAAATAGGTTCTTTGTGTATTTGATAAACTGTCTTGCTCTTTGAGGGCAGAAATGCCTGAAAGCTTCATAAAAAAAACTATTAAAAAAAAACCCTACTGCTAGCATTTTCTCTTAAAATACTTGGCAATTGCAGTTTGATTAATGACAGGAAGACTTTCTCTTCTAAGGCAATGAGATGATGCAACTCTACAGGTAATACTTCTGCTTTGAGCATCACCTGCCTGAGAGTGATGAGAGGTAGCCTGTTGTGTTTGGTTTAAAAAGCCAGATGAAAGACTGAAGCTGTGAATTTCCTTTTACTCTTTGGGTTTTGGTTTTTTTTTGGCTGTAGGTGGTAAAGGGATCTTCTAGGTGTAGTACAGGGGAAGGTTTGTATTTGTTCCTGTACCTCTGGCTTAAGTCTCAATGAGTCAACACAAAATTTCTATCTAGAACTTTTCCCTCTCAACCTCTCTGTGCATACAGTTGCTTGAAAAGGGTTCCTGTAAAGCATGTTTACCTTTAATTTATTAGTACTAGCTGTGTAATATCAACTTCCTTCCTCATCTTCTGAGGCCTTCCAGATATTTCAACTCTACATTGAGGAAAAACTGACCCTAGTGCATTTGGGCAATGATGACATTCACAGCAGAGTTGAAATATGACCAATTTCATGCTTTGGTACTTGAAAGTGCAGCATGTTAAACACAGCAGTAACAAACATGCCTAAATTCCTCTTCCCATGGGAGAGGATGGTCCCCTCTACCTTTTACCAACTGTTTCACCACAATACTGCTCCTGAGAGTGGAGGCTTTCATAGCGGAGGGTATTGCCAGGCAGGTGCTGCTCCACCTCTCTCCTGCTTGGCTCAGGGGTGCCAAGCAGCATCTGCCACGTTTGCCTGTGTGCACAGTGCTGAGGGAACACTGTGCTTCCTGTTCCACCAGCTGGGCAGCAGCCACCCTGTCAGTGGGACAGAGGAAGGGCTGAGGAGCAGGGTGTGACAGCTGGCAGTTGGGCTTGGCTGAGGTTCCTGAAGGGGCATCTGGCACAAGACCCAGGAACTGGTTTGTTACAACACACACAGCACCTGGAGCCCTTGTGCCATTGGAGCCCTTGGTACGCAGTGGCAACTGCAGGAGTGGAGAACTTTGCTTAGGGCAGCACAGTTTACACCCCTCTCTCTACAAAAGGATTTGATATTTACATGGCAAATACACAGTTCTCTTTTATGGGAAATTCCAGGTAGAGTAGTGTCTTGAGTACACTGCTACCACCAAATGGCTGAAGAAAGTGATTGTGACAGCCTTGCCCCCTGCAAATGGCTGTGCCACATCTGATCTTGGGCAGCTGGTAGGATGGAGAACACAAACGTCCCAGTGCCGAGGGAGTTCTCAGCCTGCAGTAGCAGTGACATACAGGAGAGGATTGATATTATTGTGGAAAAAATCAGTTTACTAAGAGAGATGACTTGACATTGGATACAGCTTCATTACATTTGAGTTACGGGTGTAATGCCAAGAAGTTTCATTCCGTTGGCTAGAACTGAGCGTGCAGCATGGAAGAGACAGAGTCGTGCCTGGAAAACAAGGAAAAAAGTCATTTTAGGGTAGTGCTACAGAACAGGGTGTGGTTCTTGGGACAGCAGTTAGACGCAGAGGTGAGAACACCGTGTGCAGCCTGTCCCTGTGCAGTCTCAGCCGCCACTGGGACTCGTATCTACACAAAATCTGAGTACTAAGGAACACACCAATGCTGCCAGAATTCATACCAGCTGTTGGCAGCCCATTGCACTGTCAACAGAGGGACATTTTGTCAAACGAAGGTGGAGAGGAATGTCCAGCCCAGCCCAGCCCTGCCCTCGGGGCAGAGCAAGCAGAGATGCGTGAACAAGAGTGCAATAACTCAAAGCTGAAAATCTTTCATGCACCGAGGGCTAGTACAGCCTGAGGATACCGCTGGAATCCCTCCCCTCGCTGTGCCTAGGTGACAGGCTGTCAAGCAACTATAGGCTGCTTTGAAAATTTCACACTCCCTTCTCAATGTCTTAGCTGTTACACAGCTGGCTGTTTGGGAAGGGCTCTATCAAGCTCGCTCCAAAAATGATAGTTCTTGAAAGCTGTTACAGTGCAAGATATTTAGAAATATTTTTATTTACAGGATAAGAATCTGAAGTTTTCCTCGAAGCTTGATGCAGTCCATCTCCAAGGGCACAAATGCCTACAGTCTCTAAGCTCAAATACAGACTACAGGTCCACCAATTCCACTGAATGTTTTTCCTCCACACCACAGCTCAACACTTAAATGTTATTTCCTACCAAAATCAAATAGGTAATTCCTTTTGAAATAGATGAAAGAGGCAGTGTAATTAATGTATAATTTACTGAGTCATTGGGGGGTCAAACATTGCCTAGGAGATCAGTAAAAAGAATTTGCATTTATTTGGAATGGCACATTAACAGTTGTCAGCCTCTGTGCTTTAGCTAGAAAGGCAATACCGACAACTTGGGATATGTAGGTGGCAAGAGGGAGGAGACAAGATTTAGTTCTCTCCTAATTCTGTATCTTCCTACATAACCACTAAAGGAAACCATCAAAAGTCAACGAGCAAGTTAAAAGCTCAAATGTTTACTCTTAAAACATTCAGAAGGAAAGGTGATGAGAAGGTGTTTGACTGGCTCTGGAGCAGTTATCCTTAGGGTGTTGTGTTTTTGGAGGATCAAGCAGAGCAGCCCTTTCCGGAAGGCACAGCTGTGAACAGCAATCCCTGCCTTCCCAAAGGGGTGCCGCCCACGAGAGCCTGGCTGTTGGCTCCTCTGCCTGCGGGCTCATATTCCCCCCAGTGGTGACACTGCTGGGCTGGCAAAGCCCTGGTGGATGGATCCTTCCTCGGGGCTGCCCTCCAGGCTCCAGCCCTGCTGTGCCGTACCTGTGCCACATCGGGGGCGCTGCCTTTCACGGGAAGGGTTTTGTGTGCCACGGCTGCCAGGTGGCTGAAAGGGAAAACACGGCAGAACGGTGAGGAGGAGTAAATCATTTGACAAACGCAGCGCTGTGGGCTACAGAAAGCAGCAGAACTGGAAGAGCCACCCACATCTGCAGCATGCCACAGGCTGATTTCCAACAGCTTCTTCACCTGGCTGAAGGAGGGCATGGGTTTTCTGTAGCCTGTGTGGTGTTGATGGCATGCCCTGACAAATTCTCCTAAAATAACCCCAAAATAATCTCCCTACTTCACACATACCCTCCCACACGCTGCCCTCCATCCCCCCAAAGAACCCACAAAACAGTCTCAAGACTGCTCTGGGAAGATCCTTGAGAGCCTATCCTATCATTCCCAAGATGCACGATTCTTTACATGGTTTTCCTTAACTTGTTAAAGCCTTCCCTGTACACAGGCTCTATAGCTTCCTCCACCAAGCCTACACCAGCATTTCATGGTGCTGTCCAATCCCTATGGGAAGCAGATACACAGTATGACTTACACTAATAACAAGCTTTGTTCATGGGCTGAGATAGTGGTTAAAAGTAGTTTGGATAAAATTTCCTAGCTAAAATGTTGATATTGATAGGATGTTATCAGCTAAAATCTGCTCCTTAAGACATCATTAATCCAGCATGATTTTAGGTTCAGATACTGGGTTTCAGCCAAATTATTATTTTTTTCTTAAAAAACTGTAAAGTTTCTCAGGAGGGTCCTGGCTCCAGCCTTAATCTCTACTATTTATTACATGATTTGCTACCCTACTTTATATATTTCCTGCTTCAGGGAAACTGCCCCACAAATTTGCATCTTCCCACTATTTTTACTCTTCAAAGCAGTGCAGATGTGAGGGCTGCAGAGCCAGCTCAGGAATGCCTGTGCTCTCTGGAGACACCACCAGTATCAGCAAACACCTTACCTCAGTGTGAGGAGGTAGCTGACAATGTGCTTGGGTTGCAGATCCTGAGAAGATCTATACAGGACCTCATCATACCTGTGAAGGAAGGGAATTATTGTTTGGTGCTGAAGGGGTACAAGGTGTACTCAGAAGGCTCATCAGACTTGCTTAAGTCAGAACAAGCACACAACCACAGCTGTAGAATTAGAAGAACTAATTTTGTGAAGCAGACCTAAGCCATATCATTAGCACACAACTGATTATTCCTTCCTTGTTCACTTATTATTGCAGGAGATTGCTTCTGCTCCTCATCATGCAAACAGCTCAAGGAGGCAGGCTATAGCAAAGTGAACACAAGAGCTGTATTTGCTCCTGGAACATTATGTCTGGTTTTATCTGAACACTAGTCATACGTTTCTAGGAGCAAAAAATGTGATAAATAACCAAGGAAGTCAAAATAGTCCCTTAGAGGACATTGCCTTTAGTAAATGCAGCTAAAAATTTTAAGTAGATAAAAGGAATCTTGCAACATTAGAAAAAGACAAATCCTGGAATACAGAATCACACAGAATGGGTCAAGCTGAAAGGGATCACAGTGGGTGATCTGGTCCAACCTCCCTGCTCAAGCAGGGTTATCTTACATAACTTACACAATACATTCAACTTTTTAAGATAGTATTAAACAGGGTAGTACAGGCAATCACGAGAGCTGTGTTTTTTCTTCATGTGTTTTGTGGTCCTTTTTCACAGCCTGCAAAATGGTACCAACACCTCCAGGGCTGAAGAGATTTCAAATTCAATGTGGGGACTGGACTTGCTGAACTCTGCTCAGCTCCCAGGCCCAGCCCTCCCAGCACATCCAAGCTGAACTGTTGTGGAATCTTCCTCTCTTAAAGATAAGCTACAGAACTGGGGAGTACATCGTGATAACGACAGCTCAGCAGTCAGGTAAGAGTATAAAAAAATCCCAAGAAAGAACTCATGTTTTCTGTGAAATACAATGGCACTGCATAAATAAGACAGCACTGGTCTTGCTGAGAGCTGGCTGGTCCTGCTGCTGCTCAATGGACTACAGGCAGACCTCTGGAGGCAATTACAGTTAACAGCCCACATGTGCAGGTCAGAGGAGGCACCTGGTGCACTGGCATGACTTTTGGAAGTCCTAATTTTAAACAGATGGCCTCAGGAAGGTCTTAGCATGGTTAAAAGAGTTAACTTGCTGGCACTGCACAGTGTGCAACACCGTCTATAGGAATTCACACTAGGAATTCTGAAAGCTTTGGTCACTTCTGACTCCATCACAGGCTGCGCAACATGGACAGCTCCCTTGTCTCCATAGTTTAATTATGCATCTATGAAATAGTGAAAACAGAAACTGCTCAACTTTAAGACTGAATTATTGAAGAACACTACTGCTATTAACAGGTACCAGTTATGCATGTTCAGTAGCTCTGAAGGATGCTGAGCTCCCAAATGTGCATACACATACTCCATTTACCTCACCACCTCTCTCTTTTCTAACATGACAAAGAACATAAGAGACCAATATTTATACAGAGCTGAGCACACTTTTGTGAAGACAGGAAATAACTAGGAGGCTCAGCTACACAGAGCATGTCCCAAATACTGCTTTTTCCATGCCATTTTTTTTAAAGCCATGACAGTTTCAAGTGTTGCAATCCATGTGGCACAAAAGGCAGGTCATTGCCTCAAACAAGCCATTTTTTCTTCCAACCATGCAATCTGTGCCCTCTCAATAGGTCAGTAGCACATCCAGATATTTATTTTAAGGGAAATGGTATTTGGAAAGAAAACTAGACAAACCTGAGAAGATGCTGAAGAACAGAGATGGCATCTGGCTCTTGTAGGCATGCCACATTTACATCAGTTAGCTCTGCTTTCCCATGCATCTGTTCTAAACTAAAACATAAGAATGGAAAACAAATGTTGGATGAAAACCACCTCTTAGAAATGCTGAAAAAAAACCCCCAGTAATCTGTGTTTTTAAGAAAACAGGGTAGGCTCTGCTTAAGCTGAATGGAACACTGAGACAGACTAGATGACTTCAACCTAAGATTAAAAAAAATAAAAAAATAAAAAATTTGTGCTGGCCATTCAGTTATCAACAGGATTAGAGATATGCATGGACAACAGGTCCAGAAGCTAAAAGGACTAGGAAGGTAGTCAATCCCCACTACTGGTACCCTGGAACCACAATACCTACAGGACAAGGGAGTACAAGAGGAACAGACCAGAGAAAGCGATCAGGCTTGGCTTGCACGTTGTCCCTGAACACCATGTCCTGCCACCATTGCCTCACAACATCAGGCTGCTTCACACCTTTGGCCTCACCCAGGAAGGAATCTTACATGAAAACACATTAAGGTCTGCTCTGGCAGTTCAGTATAATTGATTAAACTGGACTCTTCTGAAACACTTTACAAAAAAAATTAAATATGTCAGGTGTTTGACCTGAGTCAACAAGAAGGGATCTCCTTTCAATCTTGGCTATAAACACTGGGAAATAATGTTAAAAATAATCCATTAGTTACTGTGGTAGCCAAAGCATCCAAGTTCTGTGATGTGGTGTGTTTTACAAGTATGGGCATTTTGGCTTTTACATCAGTTTCCTTAGTTCTAGGCAACCATTCCTCATCAGTGACACCAATCACAGAGAAGCTGACCACAGAACTGAGAAACTACACGAACAGTTAGTTCAGTTCCGTGGAAATGAGGTAGAAAATTAATTTTAATTGGCCTGCTCTTCTGGGAAGTCTCAATGATTTCTATCTTAAACTCACACTTCTCCTGAAAAAGAGAACATGTGTCATATTTAAGGAGTTAGCACTACTACTTAGCAAAGCAGTCAGTTAGTAAGGTTAAAATTCATGTCAGACTGTGGTGTGGAAATGCTTCTCTTACCTGTGGAGTCTGGCATGGGTGTACTGCAAGAACACACCTGTATCTCCCCGACTCTGGAGAGCTCGATCCCAGCTAAACTGGTAATCAGACGACAGGAGGCCCCGGAAGTCCTGGAACAATAAATTGATGTCACCCAGACATGGCTCTTCATCTCAGTTTGTAACTTCTCACAGACAATGCAGACACCTCGTGAGGCAGCTCACTCACCTGAATTATGAGTGCTGCAAGACCAACCTTCTCTGCTGTCTCCACAGGATCTTGCATCTCTTTGGTTGCTGAAGAGAAAAAGAAAAATATTGTTAAGTCTGCAGTACCATAATGACTCTCTTGCTCATACTTGGAGATGCCAATAAAGGAGCAGATCTTGTGTAACTATAAACTAGCAATATGGAAATTGTCAGGATGCATGCACCAAGGAGTCCAGGGTATAAATCTCTATTAAAAGCTGAAAACAGCTGTTTCACACGGGCTTTTTCTCACTTCCTCTCCTATGTGTAGCACAGATTTTGAGATGACAAGGGTTCATTACAACAGGCTATGCAGGCTACACTGAATACCTTTTCACAATTCTGACAGTCTTCAAGATTAGGGAAATTCAGATTTTGTTGAAAAACTGATAAAAAGCTCCAAGTGATACAAGATGCATAAACAAAAAAAGAAAAGTTGTTCCAATGGCTGATGGACCATTTGAATGTACATTTATGGAATATTCACACCATCCACTGGAAATATCTAAACTGAAGGAATCGGAACTGGGAGAATCACAGAATCCTTTGGGTTGAAAGGGACATGTAAAAATCATCCAGTCCAAAATCCCTGCCATGTGCAGGGACACCACCTGCTTGTCCATTTCACAAGGAAGATCATCTGCTTTAAAAAAGCTGAGGAGGCAGAGGAAGGAAGATGCATACTAACGCTGATCAAATCGCTGATTCAATCCAGCACTTAACTCCAGAGAGCACAAGAGGGGGCAGCATTTCACTGGGAATGGCTTGGATCTGTACTGCATCAGGAGGAAACGATCCTGGAGCCACAGCCCGAGTGAGATGCAGGCAAATCCTTCCTTCAGCACAATCTGGGGGCAGAGCAGCGACCTCCCGGGCACTCGGGAACAGCCAGCAGGCTGGCAGGGTGACAAGGCAGCAGTGGCAGGCAAGAGAGGGTCACTCTTGCCAGAGAAAACTGTCAGAGCTGTAAATCCTTTGGCTGAAATCTGACTGATCCTTGAACTCCAGCCCCAAATCTACTAATGACTAGTTTGTTCCTCCAGAAAAAAACAATTGCTGTCCCTGAAAGGCAGGTACTTCCTTCCCAGTGCATGATGAAATAATTTCACTGAATGTGAGAATTTGCAAATCTTCAGTTTAGGGGAGTTCACAGAGTTGCAAAGAATTATTGTAATGTTGTTTATATTATGAGAAGTACAAAAAGAAAGAAAAAGCCATATTACTGTGATTAGTGCAATAAAGGGAGAAGTGAAGGGTGGAAAAGATGACACAATGTGATCAACACAGAACATCAAAAGAAACTAATAAGACCTGAAATAGCTAACTTTTTGTGGAAGTCATGTTTTGTAACATCCTTGAGCGAACTTCATTTAAAACATCTTCCAGAAAAATTACTTCTCCTCTCCGAGTCTTCATGCCTTGAACTAGACCAAAAGACACATGCTGGCACCTGTGTTGAGAAGCAGCAGGACCAAAATTATATTTCAATCAAGAGAAACGTTTGCAGTGTTTTTTCAGAGCTGGATTCTCTATTAGGAAACAGCAATAACAGCTGAATAAATAACACTCCAACATGGGAAGCTTGGTGGTATAATCAGTAACTCTCATTTCAGCAACCAAGCTCCATGTTATTATATAACGGGAAAATAATGATCAGAGTTATGATAGCCTGGTCATTTGTGTCCTCTCAGGAATCTCTTGCTACTAGCTTTAGTACAGAGGCCTCAATGTAATAATTTGCAATAAATTGAGGAGAGGCAAGATGTAGACAGATCAAATTACTGTGGCAACAGAGATCTCTTAATATAATTAGAAAAGGAGTCATAATAATTCTATTGTGGCCACATTAAACTAAAAGTATAATTAATCATTGCTAATAATAAAGTACTCATTTCGTCTGCTCGTAATAATCCCAAGCATTATTCTTGATCCAGAATCTAAGGCAATTTCAGAACAACTTTAAGCACTGTGAAAGGAGGCAGGTTGGTATTCCTGAAGGCTAAAACCCTGTATTTAACCACAGAAGACATGCAGTCTGGCAGAGAGGAATATGATTTAGTCTGGAGATCCATTACTGACCTTTGTTCAGATTGCTAACAAGATTGGTAATTACAATGAATAACAGCAGGGATACACGTCCCTGCAATAGATACTCCAAGCCTGAAGCATGATTCAAACCCAGATTCTGATCTCTGCTAAAATAAAATACTTCAAGAGGTAATAATTTAATATGTGACCACACAATATCCCACAAGCTATGCCACGAAGTCTCTTTAAAATTGTTTCCCTTTTTCACATCAGGCAGTTATGAAAAACCTGTTAAATGAAAGACAGGGCTGTTTTTCACATCCTGAACACACAGCAATAACTTCATTCACCAATAAATCAGGCCAGTAGGAGTGAACACACAGAATGAAAAGGTTGCTGATAAGGACCTGAGGCCCACATTGCACATAATTCTGAGAGTTTGTTTCTCTGTTGGACTAGTACTTGTTGGGTCCTACAGACCAAATGTCTGCTTGTACTCTGGAGTTCATGACTTGCACACCAGCAACACATCTTGTAGCTTAGTTTCATCCAAAATGCCTACATGACGTGTGCCATAGCATGGTGGTGGATGGACACTGTCAGGAGATTCTCCTCAAAAGAGCACTCCACTGAAATCCCAATGTACATATTATATCCATTACTGAGGAAAAAGAAATTAACCCCAAAACCGGTATATAATTACTATTTTTAAGTACATACCTTTCTGCCCAGTCATAGCCCATGAGCTTCAGTATTTGAAATAAATGTTGAAAGTGATTACTTTGGCTTTTATCTGTCTAAGGAATAGAATTGATGCATATCAGAAAACACTACAAGTCTGATAAAGAGTAGTTTTTAACACATAAACACACAATACTACAGTGCCAGTAAGTCATTGCAAGCAAAATGAAGACCTATGAAGACAAGAAAGACTTGGAAATTGTGACAGCTGGAATCTATGGCAATGAGATTTTGAGTTGTGTTAGAAAAATAAATCCACCTTTTCAGAAATGATTATTCTCACGTCATGAAGGCAAAGACATGAAGTAAAAGGAAACCTTAACATTCTTTAGTTTCTCATGACTTGAGAGCTCCCCATCAAACAAAACATCTCAATTTTGACTTCAGAACCTTGCTGCTCTTGTTATACCCCTGGGATATCACCAAACTCTAAGGGTCCTTTGGCTTAGAAACAGAACACCTCTTTGGCAGTCTGCCTCCAGAACCCACTAGTTTCTATTGTCTCCAGTGTGATTTGTAGTTTCACATCATAAGGCAGGTACATAATTTTTTAAAAAAATGTATAAATGATCACAATTGCATAACAATGTTCCATCTTGTGCTCTCTTCCACTTTCAGTTACACTCTCCTACGAATAGAAGTTGTTTCTGACTATGTAATGTCTAACAACAATCTTGATAGATATTTCTAGCTACAGCTGTTGCTATGAGGTTCATTTTCCTACCTAGTTGTTTTGACTGCCTCACTCGAACTCCTTTTTATCCCTCCTTAAAAAACAGTGCAGAGATTACCAAATAATCACTACTTCCTCATTTGTTTGGTGCCCTGGGACAAGGAGTGAAATGTTTATCTTGTGTTCCTTCTCAACTCTACCAAGCTATCAAGCACCTGCCTCCTCTCTCCCTGCTCCTCATAACCTGCTCTGCTCCAGGGAATCACCTCTCTGTGCTGACTCACAAGCAAGGCTGATAAAAGGACAGCTGATAAATAGACAGCAGTGGCTGGTGCTTCAAACAAGGCCTCCCAAGTCCTTTTTCATGCACCTTACAGATGAGGTGCATCTCTGCACAAAGCCAGACCTCTCTCATTAAGTGGCTGGCTTTAATGTAGAAGTCTGCAGTCTGACAGCATGGATTGTGTTCAATTCTGAATATATAAAAGCATTTTCATCTCCTTCTTGAGTGCAACATTCAACGGAATCTTAGTACCTCTTTAATAACATGCCACACATTTTAAAATGTTTTGAATATTTTGCTCATACCACTGCCTTTTTACGAAATAGGTAGGATTTTTTAAAACCTAATTTGATGAACACACAGATTTACAGCATTACAAGTAGTAAACCAATTTAATGTTCATTTAAAGAAGTTGATCTGATGAAAATAAGACGATCTTATGAAATAAGACTCTTGAGTCTCTAAATAATTTTCTTGTAACAAGATTAGGATTCTGAAATATATTTGTATTTAATTATTAAAGACTAAAATCATTAGCATTCTAATTTAATCCCATGAAGTCCTCCTGCCTCTGGTAACACTGAGTAAAGTCCTAACTCACTACAAAGCACTGCCACAAAATAGGAGCAAAGCTCAGCAAAGCTGGCAGTTCCCTCACCAGGCTGTCTGTCCCACAGGAGTCTCCTAAGAGTTTGTTTCACTCTTTTATTTTATGACCCACTTTCTCAGCCCGTAGAAAGTCAGAAATTATAAAAATATTAACTATGTCCTCTGAAAAACATACACGTTAAGCAGGGCTGAGAGGACAGGACAGGCTAATCTGTCATTTCCCTCTCGAATGGGACATTGGCTATGACGGACACATCACTCACATCACAATCTGGCTGTGCTGTATATCTCTTTGGACTTGAAGGAGACCAGGGAGGTCCAGGCAAGGAATTAAACTGACTGAGTTCAGCTACAGCAGCAGCCTGCTCAAGACTCTTGCTCCTATGCTTGCTCACTCCATTATCTGAAAGTTCAGCTGACATCCTGATTTGTGCAAAGTTAACACCCAACTATTTATTTTTTCTAATTGTTCCTTCTCCCTTGGTCCCTGCCACCTCTTGGTATATCAAACACAAATAACTGTCCATCCACACGAACTAGACAGGAAACATCCTTAACATCCAATGCATTGCACTTTCCCAGCCACACTGCCCTTTGACACCAATGAACTCACTGCTACAGCCAGCAGGGCCAGAAAAGCTCCCACCAAAACCCAACAACTTCCCCCCAGAATAACCAAAAAGTCCCTGTTCTATGACAACACGTGAGAGTGGCAAGCTACAGGAAACTTCCTGAAGACTGAAGTTAAAAGGAAGAATGTGGTTCAACTAGAAGTTCTACTTTAAATTGCATATTAAATATTTTGCTTACTGATCTCTCTCCCTGTATCTTGTTAAGTGTCACATTATATTGACTTTTGAAAAAGCTGTACAGAGAAGGTACAAGGACATTACCAAACATGACCACATACGGATTTTTTTCCACATATTACTAATTCTGGACTTCATATAAAAGAATATGGCCTCCATAACTTTTTTTTCTAAAGCTGAGAAAAAGAAGATTTAAAAGCATCACATGAAATCTCCTTGCTAATATGATATCAAAAAAAGCTGCAGACAAGAGACAGTCCTGCTATTCATTATTGACACTGCTAGAATTGCAAAAAAACAAAATAATGAAACCAAGAAATATAAAGATTCCCTGTCTACAACTGCTTCATACAGATTGAATAAACAGTACTTCATGTGCAATTTCTACATAATGAAACTAAAGCATTTCAAAGCTGTAAAAATGTACATTTCAGATATCAGGACTTCAGAGTAGACTTAGATTAATTTTAGACTATCAATTTCCAAATTAACATTTTAAAACCCGTTATAATACTAACAGCTTTTTCTAGTTCGTTTAATTATTAACTACAACATTTATACAGAAAATAAAATGGCAAATCAAGTAAGAGTTCCTTTCAAGCTAATTGCAATGAATTTTTATAGCAGAGAATAACTCCAGAGCTAATTTTCATAAAATCATAGAAAGGCTTGGATTGGAAGGAACCTTAGATCATCTTATTCCAACCCCCCTGCTGTGGGAAAGGACATCTTCCACTGTACCAAGCTGCTCAGAGCACCATCCAATCTGGTCTTGAACACTTGCAGGGATGAGGCATCCACAGCTTCTCTTGGCAACCTGTTCTTGTGCCTCAGCACCCTCACAGTGACAAATTTTTTCCTAATGGGTAATCTAAACCTACTCTCTTTCAGTTTAAAGGTATTTTTCAACCATTCTGGGGGTCATGCACTGAAACAGAACCAAGAAGCACTGCCACACATAGGCACAGCTGCTGGACAGTAAGGGCATCCATTTTACTGCCAAAAATACTGTGTGTCAAAGTCATATTGCAAGCCAGAGGCCCCTGGGTTACTGGAGAGAGTCAGCACAAAAGTGTGTGCTGAATCTAGAATTACTTACCACATAAATCATGGTATCCCAGCTGTGCTTATTCATTCTGTCTATAGCAGCTGCAAGATCTCTGAAAGAGATAATGAGAAACTATTCGGACTTTCACTCAAACATACCTCACTACTTGCCTCTTAGAAAAATAACCTACTTTTTATGGAAGGGAGAGGACTTCCTGAATAGAAGGATCCATGTATGCCTTACATATAAAGTACGTGTATACTTTGCTGATGACATGTCTGAAATGTTTTTTTTAAACCACTACTTGAGAAAATTACTGAGGAAACAGTTCTTTGGTGCAGAGTAAGTCCAGTATCTGTCTGCCTGCTGGGACCTGAGAGAAACAACCCTTTCCTGGAAAACTAACCTGGAGTTCAGCCTTAGCTTAAATGGCACTAAGCTCATCTACACACACAGGACTGTCACAGGAGAACCATCAGCCGTGTATTCCAATCTGAAAAAAGCATTTGCAATTGCACAAGACTTCTTATGGGATGCTTAGGGGAGGAACCAAAGATAAGAAAAGAGAAGGAGAAGATGATGAGAGGAGTGGGTGCCTTGTAAGTCAAGCTGGTTATATGTTTGCCTAGTTCTGTCCTGCACCTCATCAGCACAGTCTGTCCTGTCCTCCCAACAAACTCCATTTCAAACTCTCCTGGGGTGAGGGAGCTCTCTCCTCAGTGTGCACAGGTATTTGGAGTGTCAGTAACTAGAGCTGGGGACTACAGCTCATGTAGGCCATGCATCTGTGGTGTCAGAGACTGAGTGGACTGGGCATAAGTGAAATTAAGTGGTAACAGCTGGAGTCTGACCATGGGTCACAAGGTGTCTCAGCCAACAGCTGGAGTGAGAGCACACACGTCCTCGTATGACTGACAGCAAATATCAAGCTGAATAGCCAAGCAAGTAGGCAAAGTATCCCAGGAAGTCTCCAGATGTGCGTGCAGAGATGAGGCACCCAGAGGACACTGTACTGTTGGCATCAGAGGGTCCAGGCCAACTGCTGGAGAGACCACAGGGACCTCCAGCTACTGGAGGGATACACAGTGCATGTACAATACATATGTATATTAATAAAATTATTTAATAATACACATATCACATACATAATACAAGTATCTATGTCACCATATCTATCACATACACATACATCTGTTTCTTTACAGGAATAGATACTCAACCTAACCACCCAGAGGGGAGCAAAATGCCAACTGTGCTGAGTGGTTTTGGCCCTGTGTGTGGGCCTATTGAGATCAGACACTCATGCTTACTCCTGCTTGACCTGTTGGCGTGGAGCTGTGGCATCTTTGTCTCCTTTTGGCTACAGGATTCAGCAGCTCCCTAAAGTGCAGGATTGACTGTAGCATCTCTCTAATACCCTTGCCCTGAAAAGCTGTACAGAGTTTACCCTGAGGGCTAGACACTAGATCTATTTACATTCCTGGCACAAAGAAACTGTTAAGGCTTCCATATTAAAATACCCAAGAGGAATTTTAGCATGCTGATGAGATGGCTGAAAAACAGCAATAAAATTGATGTTACAGCACTGGTGGTCCACTGAGTCAATGAAGACATGGCTGAATAAGCAATTTTTCCTGTATCACACCATCAATAAACATTTTAAGCAAAGGTCTTTCTAAAACTTTTATTATTTGGCAACTATTTATTAGATCCAGAGATCCCAGCTTTATTTTCAAAGTTAGTAGCTGGAGAAAGTCTTATGATTTATGCAAAGAGGAGATTTATTAACATTACTGGGGGGGAGGAAAAGTATTTAAAAGCCATTTTCATCCCATCATAATTACATTGCTGGTTTCACCTACAACTATCCTAGAAATAAAAAGCTTCAAAATCCATGCCATCAGTTATCAATGTGCTCATATTCAAAAGTTCCCTGGCAATGAACACAGATGGGCTTACTTGCCTTGTTATATAAAGAGATGTCCCATCACTGCGCATGACAGTGGAAAATGTTGAGAGATCTTTCTTCTCTGAGAGATCCACAACTCCTGTCCCTTTTCTGTAAGTTGAGGGAAAATACTGATGTCACTGCAAGCTATTTCACAGGTAAGCTCAGGTAAGACTGAGGTCAGAGCCAAAACCAAGGCCTCTTGTCACAAACCCCACTCCCTCTAGACAATGTCATTCTTCCTCTTTGAATGACCATCTCCCTTAAGTCTTTCTGAAGACTGTTCCTGTAAGTCTGCTGTCACCACTGCTGATGCCAGGGTGCAGCATGCCCACATTCCAGTGCATTCCCTGATTACAGCTTTCATCCCAGTTTAACAAGGCACCTCTTTAATCAAGGCAAGGATCTTATCTAATTATGCTCATTAAATGGCACACACAGCTACTAAACTAATCAACAGCCTAAAACTCCATTAGGAGTTGAACACGGTCATCGTACCCGATTCGTCAAGGCCAGGCTTCTGTGCTAGTCACAGAAAAGGAAAATGTAAATTTTAGCCGTGACTGCACAAATCCTGATGGTCTTCTACTAGAACAGCTACCAAAACCATGTAAAGAAAACTCTTCCCCTAGATTATGTACAAACCTCACTCATCTCATCTTGTTTGAAGTGCAACTGAGATGTTAAATAAACTACACCAATAGACTGAATGAGTTCATACATTGTTTTCTGAAGGAGTCCTTTATCTTCCAACATCTTCAGAACTTCCTGGGCCTTCTCTTGGTAAAATGATTCCCCAGAATATTCATCAAAGTGCACTCCTAGACGCTGAAAAGTTACAAGGATATCAAAGAAGGGTAATATCATTAAGATCAAGGCTAACCATTTTTCTTCAAATTAAGTCAGATGATAGGTCACAGATCAGATACATTGCAAAGATTAATGTTATTCCAGGAAATGTCATTTCATTGTTAAAAGGAAAGGATGCTTGGATTTTGATTTAATAAATTTCTGCATTAGAATGAATCTCTCCCTGAGGAGAGACTGGATGTAACATTCATGAGGAATCAGGCATAACGTGGTTAGAGCAATTCATACACAAGTTCTGAGGCAAGTCTCTTACTTGCTGTGCTGGAGGTGAGACCAGCGAGCTGCAGAGGAGCTACCTGGACATGAAACCAACCCTATTTTAAAAGGATGCTAAAAGGAATTTTAAAAAGTAAAAGCTGCTCACAATCATTGCTGAGCATTCAGAAATCATCATTACCGTGAAGGCTGAGGGTACATTCAGAAGAGACAAGATGACCTTAACTGTCAAACCTGGTCAGTTCATCAGTTCAATACTTTTCAGTTTAAATGAAACTGGGAGAGAAAGATCCAGCTGTACCAGTCATCATGTGATCAATGATGGGTGATGTTCAAGATGCAGCTGCACAGCCCAGTACCCAATCACCTTCAGAGGTCAGCTTTCCACAAGAATTATCAAGTGTCTCACTTACGGAGATCTTAATTTAAGAGTACTTTCTTGGCTCCAGTGATGTTTCAGGGAAGAAGTTGAAGCCCAGCCCAAATATCTGGATTATAAACTGCTTCTCAGTTTTTCGAAACTAATTTTTCGGTCATGGGCACAAACATGTGCCGTGTAACAGGGGACACTGGCTCCGCTCATGAGATCACAGTGTGCAACAGATGGCTGTATATTAGCTCAACTGCACCTGCAGAGAACTCCTGCTGCTATAATTTCTTACACCCAATTTAATATGCAACATTATAACATTAGATCAGAAATGTGAAAACAGAGTTATCTTCTAATAAAACTTATTACATGGAAACAGTTTAATTTGGTGGGTTGTTGCTTACTTCAAAGATAAAGCAAAACTAAGCAATATTTATCCAACACTGATTTGCCTTGCTGCTTAGCACCACACTTTGAGCTTCAGGACTTCTGAGAAGTGAGAGTTAGTCTGAAGGCCAGTCACCTGGACACCAGTAAATAAAGTGTATCTAGCATGTCAGCAACTGAAGTGACAGCCTGCTTGGATGAGAAATCATGTGCTGTGCTGTTTCCAAGCAGAATGAGGCATAGTCTGGCATACTGAGAAAGAGCTTCCCCACAACATTCTAAAGTTTATGGGAAAGGCAATGAATTGATAACATTAGAGCAATCTCTGATCCCAAGTGAGTCCACTGCTTGGCAGTTTCCTAGAGAAAAGGTGCTGTGCACTGTCAATTATGTTGATGAAGCAACAGAGAAAGAAACCCTTTTACCAACAACACAGAAAAAACATTTGGATGATTTGTACCTTATAAATCCGGATGTATTCCTCAATACTGAGGTCTCTAAATTGCTTCCAAATTGACAATGTCTGCTCATCATGTTCCTCCAGTTTTCTAAAGAAATCCTTAGCCAGCTTTTTTGTGTTTTCATCTTCTGCTGCTTTGTTAATCTGCACATACACCTAAAATATGACACTGAAAATGTTGAAGTAGTATAATCGTCTCCTCCAATAAAAACAGTTCTACAAGAACAACACAAATACATTTAAAAGATGACATTTTTAACATCAAAATTTTAAAAGACTTGTTAAAGCAACATTTTCCCCATTTAAAGAAAGAATGAATGGCCCAAAACCCAATAGGAAAATGTGCAGCTTATCTTGAAAGAAGACTAATGTCCTAATTCCTTACTGCTGTCACTACCATCCTCTTCATAACCTTGAAACAACTGCAGCAGCAAAATATGGAAGAACTAATTTATGCGTGGAAGGGAACCTATTACGGACTTTTAAAACACAAACATGTCTTCAGAGGACCACAAAATTGACATTTATGGCAGCTGCACTGTCTAAAATTGAGACAGCAGTTGAAGCAGCAAAATCCTTGACAGACTCAGTATTTTACAAGCTTATATTCATAGGAAAGATTGATTTCATACACCAGCAGAAAAAGTACCACTTTGAAACACATCTCAGTTTTTCATACAGCCAGGCATACAGCTGAACCAACACTTAAAAACTGGGAGAAAGTAGTTCAGTCTCAAACAACTACTGTTTTAGAATTTTTTGCATCTTGACTGAATACTGTTCTTTATACCTAAAGGCAATTTTTTTAAGGTCATAAAGCCAACATGCTACTGCAAAAGCTGGTTTTTGAAGTTTTAGTGCAAAATTCAAGTATAAAAAAATTTAAATTCTAAGAGCGGACTGAAATTATAAATAAAAATGAAGTAATACACAGTGGTGCACAACCCCAAAAATACAATTGCTTCTTGTTTCTCTTTAAATCAGTCCTACAGTCTAAAACACCTCAGTGTCAAGAATCTATCACTTTAAATCTGCAGGACTCAGGGATGAGGGAGCAAGTGAACAAAGTTTACCTGTGCCAACAAAGCTGGCAAGCTCAGATGGAGGTACTTACAAGTACCAAAAGGTCAACAAAAGCTAAATACTAACTCAGATGGTATCAGGCATATTTGAATTGAGAAAGCCAACAAACCATAACCTGTTTAATTCTGGAAAGACAAATCTAGTTGGTCTTCTCTGAACTTACCTCAAAAAGGTGTTGCAAAGGACTGGATTTTAGTTTCTCTTTGTTGCCAAAGCATTGGAAACCAACACCCAATAAGCCTTGAATAACAATTACATACAGAGTTAGACAACAGACCAGAGTATATTGATAGGTTATTTTTTTAAGTCTAGTCTTAACACTGTAACTTTTTAAAACAATATAAAGCTAAACAAAAAGAGTATCAAAAGCATAACTTATTATTCCAATGCATAAACACCACCCCCCAGAAATAGAATAGCTAGAAAATAGTAAGAAATAGTTGATTTCTCAATTCCTTGTGAAAGGAATGTGTGTTTCTAGACTCGTATAGAAAATTATCTTTTACATAGCAACAAGATGTAAATGAGAAGCCACACAATGGAAACTGTCCAGCAACAGAACACACTGAAAATTCCTTGTTTTGCTTCCTCCCGTATTAGTATTATCATTTTAAGGACAATAAGAACTAGGATACAACACAATTCCTCATACCACTCATGCAATGTTTTCAAGGGAAATTTTTGCTGCCTGCTTAGAATATGCAGCTTTTTTTTGAGCATCCAGTTTGGCTTCACGACTTTCCAAAAGCCATCTAAAAGGGAAAGAAATCCAAATCCCAATCTTTTTGTCTAAATGAAAAGACCCTATTAACTCCTTCAGCAATGCAGCAATATTAACTCATCAGTCTCCAAGATTATCTGAGGCTGACTTTAAGGCCAGCTTATTCCTCTGAGCTGACAAGGATCAGGACTAATGCAGGAATAGAATAGGTGTGTAGGTATCCCTTTGGGAAACTCTCTGCAACTAAACAAATAGCACTGTCTCAAGAGCTTCCCTCTTAGAAACACTGAGCACAGATGTACAGAAGAAGGCATGGCAGGCTCTAAGAAAAAGAACAGGTTAGGTCTTAGGAAATAAAATTAGTTTAATCCTATTGAAAGGGAGTTTACTTAAAGGACAGCTTGTTCTATGAGCAATCAGAGCTGGGTTTCCTAATGACCTCTCTTAGATAGCCAATCTCCAGCACAACTGTCAGCCCTTATTCAACCCAAATCCATCCTTCCACACATTTTCTGTTTTTCTCATGTTATCCCCAGACCTTGTTATGCTCACCAGTTAATGGCAAGATGTAGCACATGTTGGAAGTGATTCTGACTTAGAGGTGCTGACTGGTTAGCCAGTAGGCTAAACACAGAAGTCAACTTTCTCTCCAAGAGATCAATATATAGTATTTCTACCCCTACTCAGCTGACAACTGTCATAATTCCAAAAGAAATTAATTCTCATGAAAATATTTCTTTGTCCGATCTGGCTGAAGTTGATCAATGGGTTCAAAATTTATTAGGAGCAGAGTGACAGGAAGACAGATGGACAGATAGTGTGATTGCATAGGCTTTGTTACCTTAAGAAACCTGCCCCAAAACTGCCTAAAGGCTGAGGGTCTCTCTGCTATGTTTCAGGAAAATATGTTTTCAATTCTTACATTTTAAAGCCTCCGACAATAGCAGTTGTAAAACTAGCTGACAGATTGTTAATTACAGCACTGCTTCTGAGAAAGGACCATTACAGTAATATTGCTATGCTATAGTTCTGTGAAGGATGACTATTATTTGTTATAATATCTGCCATATATTTGAGCTGAGCCAGTCCAAACAAAGAGGGGAGTACCTTCTTTGAAAGAAATAGTTGGAACTACTACTAGGTCAAAAGCATGATTCTAAGAGTTGTGTGCTGCACAAATGGCACACATGTTAATAATAGGTATTGTGATTTTTATACCTTCAGGAACCTTTATATTAAAATACATAAAAATTCTTAATATTCAGACTTCAGAGTGCTATTTAATATCTTCAAAGGCAGACTGAATGAGGTCAGCTCAGAAGCCTTTCATCCACATAACATTTCACTGCTTAACTGTCAATGCCATATTCATTATACAATAGTGTAGTGATAAAATTATATCTAAGGGGCAAACATGAATGAAATATGCAAGGATGAAATTTACTCAATTTCTGGTGAACTCATTCTGTATTCAATTCTTATGAAACAAATCATAAGCGAAGAAAAGCTCTGCTATAAGCTACTGTTTGATCAGGAAAGACAAGCTGCAGGGGAAATACCATAACAAAGGAAAGAATGTTTTATTACTGCTCTCACAGTCCTGAGAGTGTTATACTGCACTGTCTAAAATCCAAGAATTTAGTCTAGAAGGACAACAGGTAGAACTGAATGTATTTTAGTTATCTACACTTATGAATTTGAATATAAAAATGGAGTGAAATTAGGGTACTGACTTTATAAATTTTTAATCCAATTCTGTTCATAAAATTGATTCCTTGATGTCCCCCAAAACAGCAGTACCACTGAAATTGGAGGAGGCAGCATAAGGACTGGAATAACCAAAAGTGACCACTGAACAGACACTTTGTGTTTGCCACTTAAACATCAATAAATGGACAGTTTCTAGAGCCTACTGCAAAAGAAGTGGGTATTTTTTTATAGTTTTCAGAGGTGTATCAGCTTTCAAGAATGAGGAAGTAGGCATGATTGCCTTTTGTTAAACGCCTAAAAATATGCCAGAACCAGATTTTGAGGGAAATTAGAAAAGGAGAGGAGAATATAGATCAATTTAAAATGCAAGATTAACAGCAGAAGTGAAAGTTGTGAATGATATGGATGGGTAAGCTGCCATACCAGAGGAATAGCTATAGATCCAGCAATGGGACATAAATGATCTCTGGTGTGGCAATAAATATCAAACCATGCATGCTCAGCCTGCATTTGAGAGGACTTTATAGTCCCCACTGATCTGATGATTTCAGAAGAGATGGGGGTGCCTACATGTGTGCATAGGGGACTGATAGTCTTCTAGTCCCTATTCACTTGCACATTCTCCACCTACACACCTCTCTTCTGCTACATTTTAAGGGGAAACAGAATATTTTGGGGAAAGTGTAGGGATATCTCTAAAGATATAAATTCTTTGGGCCCCAGTGTGCCAAAATGTGGCTGTTGTGGACATTAATTATACTTTATGACTAATGAGAAAAGGAACAACAACAACCTCAGAACCAAACAACCAAAGAAACAAAATCAAAACCCAAACCAAAACATATAACCCCCAAACTATACATTTAGTCTGAGAGAGGAACTACTCAGGGAGAGATGGACAGTTGGATAAATTTGGTCCTGTTATTTCTTGGACATCAGTAGAGGTCATACTGCTGATGGATCAGTCTAGATTGTTTTGTTCAGATTTTTTAAAGGAAATGAACTATACATTACCCGCATGGAAACAAGATATCATTCTTTATGAGCACAGAGTGAATCCAATGGGCCTAAAAAACTGAAGCTAGACCATACTATAACATGGAAAGGGACAAAGTATAAAAAAATATTGAAACATACCAAACTGCATGCCCCAGTCACCAAGGTAATTTATTCTTACTACTTCATGTCCCAGCGCAACTTTGAGATTTGCTATAAAATTCCCTGGTAATGAAACAAAAATGATATTATTATTCAGTTGTAGGTAGTCTCTCATCCCTATGGAACAGTTTTGTATCATCTGTATTCAAAATGAAGAGGAAAAGCAATCGGATGGAATACTCCACAGGATTTGTTAAAACACCTGACAACTGAAAGCAGCAGTAGCAGTAACAGTAAAAAGCAAGTTCCTTTCTGAGCAGGAAAAGAAAGGCTGTGAACCTGAACAGTGCCACAAAGTGTCTCACACAACAGGGATAAAAACATACACAGGTGGATGTACATGTACATATTGCAAAATGTAAGATCATGAAAAACCTTTTAAAGTCATCTTGTATTCTCACAAATTATACATAATTTCATCACAGTCAGGCAACCTCATACCAGATTAGGCAAGCACTCAAAATTCACAAACTGCTGTTAACTGTGATGCTAAAAAGAGAACATCAAGTCCTGAATCTCTATGGACTGTTGGAGCAGTTCTGAGCTCTGCACTTAACACAATATGCTCCAAACCTCTCTTATCACATAAGGACATATATATAAGTTCCAGCTACTCTTAAAACAAAATCATCTCTCTCCTAAGCTGTTATAACCTTAGAATTACAAAGAAGAAATATCCACATCCCTTCCTCTATCTTCCTGTACTTCAAGGCTACCTTTTAATTACAATATTGCTGTAAAAGATGCAGAAAGATCTCTCTTCTTGTATTGTTAAAACACTACATTATAGCTTTCAATTGCTTTCCATTCTATTCTCTGTAGTTAATTGTCTTACTCTGGGACAAACATTGATCTACAGAACTATTTCTGAAAGTGTTTTTTTTTCTGTAACAAAAGATCCAGAAATGGCACATAAAAAACCCCAAAATACATAATTTCACTCAACTATCAGTCCATGGAAGAGGCAATTACTTTACGTAATTAATAATTATACATGATGAATTAAGTATAATTAAAAACTAATATATGATTAGATGCAGAGATTTTGTAGGATCTTCTGCTATAACCTATACGTTTTTATTGTGAGATCAGGAAATAAGGGACAAATGCAGTTTTCCATATACCATTAGAACACTGCAGAAGAAATTTATTAATTATTCTATTAGAAATTGCAGCAACTGTCTCAGTAATATTGGCATAAAGTAATTAGCATAAAAAAATAGCTTTTTGCAGGACAGCCACCAAGACTTAACGATCTGAACTGCTCTGCAGTCCCGTGCAAATTGAGAATTTAAAATTCAAAGGGCTCTCATAACACCTCAATGAAAACTGCCTTGGGTGTCTTTGAAGACCAATTTTAAGCTACTTCACTTAACATTGGCAGTCGTAAAACTATATTATGTGTGACTCAATAAATCTGCCAGCAACACACCACATTCTTTTCTTCACTGCATAATGAGCAGAAAGGTTTTAATTAGCAAGCTGAGCCTGACACGGCCACTCACACCCGAGGAGTGAAATGTTCCCAGTGCTCCCCTGTCAAGTGAAGCAGACAAAGCAGCCCTCCCAGGAGGCAGTGAAATGCACACTCACCTACTATGGTGGAACGCAGATGTCCTATGTGAAACTTTTTGGCAATATTAGGGGAGCTGTAACAGATTTTTACAAATAACGTTTGTTCAGTGCACAAAACTGCCAGATAACCACGTTAAAAGAATTCAACCCATGCATCTAGAAGAGATGGAATAAAAGCTCCATTTTCAATTTTCCCATAAGATTCTCTGACTACCTTCTGTCCTAGACAGCAAGTTTTCCTATCCAACCAGCTTTCCCTCTACTATCAATTAACACACAGTGTTGTGGTTAAACCACCCCACAAACAAACTCAACAACAACAAAAAGATCTAACCGAAGCCCAGCTGTACTAGTGACAAAGAATCAAAAATATCTTCTCATTTTTTACATGTAACAGAATTGCACTGGAAAAAAATTTTTGGGGCAGTAAGTAATAACAAAATTTAGCCAGACAAATGCCTGCCTGCTTTAACAAGTCAGGGAAGAAGGTATTAAGGTGAAAAAAGAAATGGATTAGTGCCTGGAAATTCAGATTTTGTTTCTTTGTAACAATATAAAAAGCAGCTTTCTTAAAAACGGAATGCTATTATGTGTTAAATGAGAATATTCTTAATGGAGGGCTATGTAAGGCATGAACTCTTTAAATACCAAATTTAAAAGCCTCCTTAAAGCCTCGAATCCCTGAATATAATTTATATTCTACTTGGTGAATGTAGTGGAGTGTCAAATACAGCTGAACATAATACTGATTAATACAGTTTAACATACAGGCATCACACTTTACAGCAATGAATATTAACCAGAAAATATCAATGAGCAGACAAGGCAATTGTCTCAAAAGACCCCCTCAGATGTGCTCACCTGAACTCAATCAGTGCCTTTTGTCTGGGAACTGTAGAGAAAAGTTCACTTTTTACTCCATACTCTGAGCCATCTTTCCACACCTGATGCAGCACAGTCTAAAGCACAATTTAAAAAAAAACAAAACAAAACACACACACAAAAAAGTTTAATCAACAGAAAGCATTGCCAGGAAAACTGTTTACCAGGCACAAAGGAGACTGATCCCACATCCTTTATTCACATTAGTAATTAGATGGCTGCTTTGCCAAGGAAACAAGGTCTCATATGCAGATAAAAATGCCACTAACTTTTGAAAGCTGTATTTGATCAAATAAAAAATTTAAGAGAAATTGTAGGCAGAGTTTTGGTGAAAATTAAGGCTGAACTTTGTGAAAACCTTCTACTCTTTTAGCACCAAAGAAAGCCAACTCTTCAATCCTAGTGTGTCCAAACAACTCTTCTTTCTCTCTCCCACCTGCCAGTATGTAAGGCCAGTATGAGTGATCTGTACTAAAAAAATATGTGCTTTGAAAGCCTGGAGACTGTATAAAATGCCTTAGAATATCCTTCAAGACAGTCTGTGTGAGTATTATCAGTAATGTGCCATAGCACCAAGTCAGCCCCTACAAAAACTGAAATGTGCAAGGTCACACAAGCCAATGCACTACAGACCTCATCTATGAAGCACATGAACAGGACAAGCTTCCTGTAGATAACAGAAGCCTTTAACAAAGGGAAATAAAGTGGAAATCTCACTTCATTCAATGGAAATTTTTCTCATTTTTCCCACTCAAAAAATCACTTCTTTTCTGCAACAGCTATTGATTTTTTTAAAAAGGAATCTCATCTGCAAAAAAACCTTTAATTCTGTTCTTATTATGACACCATCTAAGAAGTCAAGCTAGACACATACACAAAATTTACTTATAGACCTATCTCTAATAGTCACTGGCTTAGTTACAAGCTATATGTATACTTCAGTCAGGATATTGAGGAATACATCTTGCCTTTGGGAATTTTTTCCCCTTGATTGCTTTTTTTCAGCAAAGTGTGTAATGAAAGATCTGCTATCAAATACTTCTATGTCAGGTAAAACTAAGAGTATTTACAAGATCAAAACTTTAGAGTTGTACACTGTAAGAACTCAAAGTAGGTGCAAAAAAGTCTGCATTTTAAAGGCAGAGAGAGGAAAGAAGAAGAGTTATGATTATCAGTGAACAGTAGATGCATTATTTCCTCACAGGAAGAAACTTTATTGAGCCTCATTTCAAATTCTAGGCCTACATAACAAAGCAACAGGGATCCTCAGGGAAAACTTGTGAAAAGACAGTTTGACATAGAAAACACCTTCCTAAGACAATAGTAGGTATTCTGTAGTTTTATACTGAGAAAATTTATTTTTACCTTAAAGCACTTGAAAGACACTACTCACCTTTGCTAATAATTCCCTGTTTATTGTAAAATTCACCGTTCCTGGACCAGCGCTGATCTCACTCACTACTGAATCACATTTTAGCTGAGAGAATAAAACAAAACAGAAATTCTAAATGAAAACAGGTGAACTGGAAAACTGTAATTCAATACACTACGAATATTAATTTAATCCACTGTAAACATTAAGTGTTATTTATTTGTTTGAAGCAAACATAAATGGATCATTTCACCAATGCTGTTGGAAAAGGGACTATTTTATTATTTCCAATTCATGCTTTATAAGTTCTGAATATAACTCAACTGGAAATGCCACACATATGTTCCACTTCAGACCCTGCTTGTGCACAGTCTGTGTTTTCTTTTGATTGGGAGCAGTAGTTGAACTCTTCGAACAGACAAAAGCTGAGATACATTTGACAACTTACACAGTAGCTGCCAGCACTTAACAACAACAAAAAAAGTTTAGTGACAACATTCTGCAGTACCCAGTGTCACAAAATAAAGATATCAAAGGCCAATTTATTAAAAAATTCATTTACAATTTCCATAAGGCACATATCTTGAACATTCTGAACCCATAAGGTGTATTTGGCCAACCAACACCTAATGTCAACACAAATTTGGATCTCTTCACAGGCCAAGAGGTTTAGACCTCAACCTGTCAGGTTTGAGAGTTTCTTATTAAACTAGCTGTCTTTCATAGTCAAAAAGTTGTCTAAAAAAAAAGGAAAAAGAGGGATGGAAAGCATATAAAAATATGGCACAATCACCTTCTCACTGGCTCGGTATCTAAGAGAGGCAAGCTATGCATTCCTACTGAAGCTCATCACCATGAAGAGGAAATTGTACCCCCATGCTAAGTCTCCAGCTTAAGACAGTGACCTAACCAGGAGAAATCATAGCTAGCTTTGAAATTCTTTTATTTTCACAAGCTCTGCTAATAACAAATTCCAATGCTAACTCAAAAGCTATGGGAAAAAAAAACATTTATTGTGTTGACACTGAATCTTCCACCTTACTGTTTTACAAATGGTCCTTTTTACTTATGGGGCAGAGAGGAAACAAACCCACTGGAGTTTCTCCACAACATTTGTTCTGATAAATGTTTTCTACATTATCTGTCATTTGTCTTGTCAGTGGTTTTTATTTCTCTTTAATAAGAGTGCTCATTTGTCCTCTCCACAGCTTTAACAACCTCTTCCCCAAGTGCCCTGTGGTCCTTTACTAACCAGGTATGCCTTTGTGCCCAAGGCTTGGACTAGGATGCCATTGTGCAGTACAGAAGCACTAAAAAACCCAACACAGTGTCCCCTCCATAAAGAGCTAACAATACAAAAATAAAACAAGAATCAGACAGACAAATGAAATCAAAAGACCATGGAAACAAGACCCTTCTGACCTTTCTGACAGACAATTTTCAATGCTTGAGAGCACATTGCTTCATTTATTGTCTCGCTGCCTTGTTATTTAGGCTATTTTAGTCAACTGGAAAAATTTCTCTTTTTGCCCAACCTAAATACCTGTATTCCAAATACTGTGGCCCATTTCCTCAGAAGAGACTAAGAGCATTCTGTTGAACCTTAAGGCACCCCATGAACTGTTCATCATGACAAAAACTGACAACTGCCGGCATTTTTCTGTCTCTCTGCTACTTTTTGATACATGGTTATATTTTGCTAGTTTATACACTGCTTACCTTCTTTGGAGATGACACACCAATCTAAACAAGTTGAACTTATGTATCTTATTTATTCAACAAAATAAATACATTTCATTTATTCAACAAAAAAACCCATTCCCTAGAGATGATGGATTTTTATTTTCCTTTGTCTAACTGGCATGGTCTATTTAGTTTGGGGGTCTATTGATGGTCTATTCTTCTTTACTGTTAAAACTGCTCATCCATGTAAAGCTGTAGGGATAAATGTTTCAGGATTATTTACTGAGCCACAAACGATTAAGAAGGGAGGAAACTTGCAGCTTCCTAAACACTGGGAATAGCAGCTGTTTTTAAAATGACACACAAGGAAAAAAGATAAAACTAGTTACTGTGATGATACAGTCACTGAAACAGATTGAGAGACTGTCAAATCCTTGGAGGCTTTTAACACCTCATTGGATTTCAAAAGTCCTCAGCAACTTCATCCAAAACAGCTGCACTGGAGAGGATATGAGAATAGATAACTTCCAGAGGTCCTTCCCAACATGAATTATTTCATGTTTCTAGATCATCTTTCAGTTGTTTCAGAACTTTCTGTTGTATATCTGCGCATCATTAGTTCTTCTTCCACCCGAGTCAGAATATTTATCTTGCTAGAACAGGCCCAAGACATGGATAACTTCAACACCTCAGCAGTGAAGAATGACGTGAGAAATAGTTTAACTCCTCAGTAGTATTATAACTGGTTTCACTTCTCCTTTTTTCAGTATTAACACCCCAGCTGCTGCCATGTCCCAAACTGGCACAACTGAAAAAGCTGCTGTTCCAAGAAAACTTAATTTGAAACAGGAAAGGATTTGAAAGTTAGGCCTACCTGTCCCACAGGCCAACTTTATCTATTGCATTACCAGAACTGGGTTTTGCAGCCTTTGGTTTTCCAAGCTACCACACATTCAATTTTTTCCTCAAGTGCTGGACAACCCTTTAGACACTCACCTAACTTCACCAGCACTATTTACTTTAAACTGTTTGCAAATAACAATTTCACAAGAACCTTAACTGAAGCTGCTTCTCCAATTCCCTGTGAAGATGCTGTGTACAATTACAGCAAGTACAGTCATCAAACTACTTTGACCCAAACAGATGCCTGAAGAAAGAGTACTTTTTTATCTTATTATGCCCCTTACACCTCTAGTCTGCAAGTTCATTATTACATAAATATATGATGAATTCATTGGCATACCCTTTCAGCAAGCTGCTGAGCTTGAAGATGCAGGTCTTGTGCTGAGCAATCACTAGAACTGTTTTCTATTACGGAAGCGATGGAGACCTGGAAATCAGCAACGTGCCTGAAAAAAACCCCCACAATATATGAAAATCAGGGAGAAAACCTGCTGAAATGCTGGGGAAATGTGGCAGATCCAAGCTGACTCTGCATATGACAAGTGTAATTGCCAATCATAACCCAGTCACAAATATCTGGAGTCATTATATTTAGAAAGCTGGACTAGAAAGCCAAATATCACCTTTGCCCTAATACGATCAGAAAGCAGATATGGCGAGAACACCACCTCAGAATAAACAAAAACTATGCTCATGAATGAGTAAAATGTATTTGCTAACATTACTACAACTCCTGAGCAGGACACTGAAAAAAAATCCCATGTAACTTCGCATTGGCTCTAAGCAGTTTCACATTCAGATCACCAGTGTTGAAGCATTTGCCATCCATGCACTGCCATTAATTTGTACAGCCTTGTAAGCAATTTTATTTACTTTGAGCTTTCTTGAAAAAACACAAGGATTTAATTCAATTGAACTATCTTATAATTACATTGGTATAAAATGTTTGGGGTTTTCTGTTTTTTCCCTGAAGTCTTGTTAAGCTTTTGCAGTAATAGGCATGACATAAAATAATAAAACATGACCAGCATTGTAAGATAAAATGTAAACAACTACCGTTTTTTGGAGACAGGAACTGCGGATATGGACTTTATTAGATTCTCTGGCGGCAGATCCAAAACTTTTGAAAGCTAAATTGAAAATAAAAAAATTGACTTAAGCAAAGAGACAAAGGTCCAAGAAAAAATACTGCTCCCCGTTTAAATACCCACGGGGGATGCAGCTTTTATATCTGAAATCTAGTTTCAGTCCAGGTAAAAAAAAAAGTAAAGATTTCATAACTATTATGAACAATATAATAAAATACAAACCTAAGATATGTTAAAGGAGCCTTAGAAAAAAGGCAAGGCAAAACACCAGAGAGTTGATTTTTTTTTTTTTTTTCTCACGAAGGATCCCATCGAACCCATTATGGACTGAAGTAGACATGGAATGACAGAATGGTTTGCTTTAGCAGGGACCTTAAAGATCATCTCGTTCCAAGCCCTGCCATGTACAGGGACAAGACACCTTCCACAGCAGGCCAGGCTGCTCAGAGCCCCATCCACTCTGGCCCGGAACGTTTCCAGGGACGGCAGCCATTCCTCCCGCACTCCATCCTAATCCCGCGGGAAACCCCAAAGCGCGCCCCGGGCAGGGGCGGGGCGGGGCGGGGCACCGCGCGCCGAGACCGCGGCACAGAGTCGCGCTCACTGTGGGCCGCCCGGGCAGGGGGGACCCGTTGTGAGGGCACGGAGGGGACATCTGGCTCAAGGGGCGCTCCCGCTCCGCGCCAGCCATGGGAAGGAGCGGAGCGTACCTGGGAAGCAATGCTCCTCCGGAAGGAACCTGCTGCCATAGCTACACTGCCCGGCGGAAGCTCCACGGCCGACCCTTCTCCCCCCCGCCCCGCTCCTTTCCGCCCGCCCAGGGGCGGGCTGGGCCGTACCATTCTCAGCTTACAGGGGGAGGAGACCATTGGTTGCGCTGGGGGTGGAGGAATAGCGGGGCTTAGGGCAAAGGGGGCCGTACCACTGTTCAGGGAAGGGAGGGGAGCTGCGCGGGGACGCGCAGGGAGGTGGGCGGTGCGTCGGGAGCGCGGTGCCTCCGGAGGGCGCCTACGCGGGAACTCCTCCTCCTCCTCCTGCTGCTCCTGCTCTCTGGTAGTGGCGGGCGCGGGGCAGCATGAGCACGTGTTCCGTATCCAAGGTGAGGAGCGGGAGAGAGCGGGGAGGGCTCCCCAGGGAACAGCGCGGCCTGTGCGGGAGCTGGACCCGCGGCATCGTCCGCCGTGTTCTGCGCCCGCTCCTCCTCCCGCCTTCTTCAGCCGCTGCCTTTCCCGCCTCCCTGGTGCCCAGGCTCCCGGTTGTCCTGTTTCGCTGCCCGCCCCTTCCCAAAGCCTTGCTGGCTCGTCATCCGTGCCCGGCCTCGCTTTGCCCAAGGCGCTGTTTGCCCTCGCCGCAGTCCCACAGAATCACGGAGTATCCTGGGTTGGAAGGGACCGCAAGGACCATCGAGTCCAGCTCTTGTCCCTGCACAGGGCTGCCCTGGAGTCACACAGCGAGGGCTGAGTGACCCCGCAGTGTCACCTGCCCGCTGCCTTCTTGCCACAACAAAACCCGTTCCGACTTGGAGTAAATTTCGCCCAGAACAGAGCCAAGGGTGCTGTGGCTGTGGGCTTTGTCGCTTCCAGATGAAGTCTGGTGGCATTGCTTGCTGCCACACTCATTGCTTCACCCACCCACTCCTCCGCCCCAAAACTAATAGAACTAAAAGTCTCCCACGTGTAACTTTAAATGCCTGTTATTGCCTTGATGTTTCCTAATTGAGAACTTTTATGTGAGCTGTGTTCAGGGTGGGCGGTAGGGATAGTGCATTCATCAGAGTGTCAGTGAATAGCGAGATTGAAATGTTGCATTGAAATATTTAACTTATTTCCTCTCTTGCTTGATCATACAGTGAACAGCAGCAGTTCTTCACAGCGTGTGTTTATTATCACAGGAAGACTCCTGCCCCTTCCATTGTTTTTTACTGAGTTTTGATATGCAGCTGCGTCCTTTGGTGTGGAAGGCATTGTGCAGGTTATTACTTCCAGAAGTGAAGTGCTTCCAAACAAACTTAAAACTTAATGTGAAACAGGTGGATTTCACTTTTGACAATGGCTGTTGCCTGATAGTTTGGCAGTGAATCATGTCCCCTCACCTTGCCTCCCACGTTTTATATATAATACTTCTTTGCAGTTTTCTATTCCAGTCTCAGCCACATGCAGTGGTGTGGAAAAGCCATTGTTTGCAAAGCATTCAGCAGTATTTGTGTTTGGTTTGATTAAGCATCCATTCTCCTTTTGTGTACACGATTTATACTTTCTGTGACCAATTCCATTTGTGCACACAGCAGCACAAATAAATCTGTACTACATCTTTTTGCAGTGGAATTGTTCCAGAATGTTTAGCACTTGTAGAATAACCACTACTTTTGTCCAACTGTTTTTAAATGGTCCTTAATATACGTGGTAAAATTGAATGTATCTGAAAGCACCTCCAGTTCCTGAGGCTGTTTTTCAGAGAGGGTCAATGTAAATGTTGGTGTTTTACTGCAATTTCTTATTTGTGTGAGAAAGGAAATAATGTGTCTGAAGTCACTCGACAGACTGGTGACTGTGAGCAAAATTGAACATACCTGTGATGTTTGATTTTCACTACATCATTCTTACTGTAGTGGCTGAACTATTCTAGGCTGAGTTCAGTAAATCCTTGTGTAAGCATCTCCATTGAGAAATATGGGATTGAATCAGTCTCTTTCCAGCACTTAGGTGTTTTCTTCCCCCTTGCAGCAGGACAAGAAATTCATAGTGAGAGTTGGGCAGTGCATGTGATTTCTGATATATAGGAAATCTTTACAACTCTTCAAAAGAGATGAGCTTCTGTAGAAAGGATTGAGGAAGAAATTTCAGATTTCCTAGAAGAAAATGAAAAAAAATCTTCAAGAACTCAAAGCCTAATACTTGCGTGATAAAATAGGTCTGACTGGGAGATGACTTCTCTGTACAGGAATTCCTTGGAACAGAGAGTTTTATATGAACCTTTCCCAAACATTTGTCATTCTGATTCTAACCATCTACTTTTTTTTGAGTTGGGATGCAGTTCACTGTGGCTTGGGCATGTCATTTCTTTTTATAAGTGATTTAATAATACTCATTGCATTATTCTGGATTGTGTTTTCCATTCATCTCAGCCTCTTGCCTTTTGTTTTGTTTTTAAGTGAAGCTGTCCTGAGAAAACTGTACTGATGTGTCCCCAGGGAATAATTTCCTTTTAATTCTAAACCTGTTGGAGGTTTTGAGAAATTTTAAAAATCTGCTACTGGCCCAGTTGATGGTTGAATTGCAAAACATAGTGGAAAGATGAAAAAATTCCTAACAAGTGTGCTGGGTTACTGCTTCCACTAGTGTTCCAATTTGAAACAGAAATATAAAGGGGCAATATGTAACTTGATATTCTTAAGAGGCTGGCAATTCAGTGCAAATTATTGGTTTAATGGAGCACTGAAATAAAAGGACAATGAAGTGGCCTCTGGAGCCAGTCAGATTGATGTTTGTATTGAAGTCTGTTTGGGGTTTTTTTGCTGTTCTCCAGGGCTGCTTTGTTTTTAAACCAACTACCAAGAAGAGAAGATTGTCTGAGAAAAAAGGTTAGTGCATTTTCATTTATGTTTCTGTTTTTGAGAAGAGTTAATCCTGAAAGGTTCATCACATCTGATTGAGTTCATATAATGAGTTCTGTCATAGCTGTGTGAGGTTTTCCCTTACTCCTTGATTGCTGAAAACTCATTTCGTTGGAAGAATGCCAGCATATTATTGGCTAGAATAAATGCTGGACTTTTTTTCATCTCCAGCAATCAAGATTGTATAGCCATCTTTGTCCTTGCACATTTTTTTTACAAGAGGACTCCTCACCATGCTATCATAAGTTTTTTACTAGCAGACAAACAATTCAGCTGAAGGTCTGAATGAGCCATTTTTAAGCTGTGGGAGTCAGAAATTATATCCCATGCATAAATCTCACATTCTGGGTATTTTGCCTAAGTTTCTTATGGAAAAGAAGGAAGAATAGTATTTGCTGTATATGTTTTCTCTAGATGTGCATGGGGTCGGTTTTCATTTGAGGACTGACTCTTCGTGGAACCAGAAATAATGCATCTCAAATAATTTCTATTTGAGACTCAGTTGGGAAACTTACTGTTTTTATTCCCAGGTTAAACTACTTTTATCATCATTAGAGCTATCAAAAGGTATGACAATTTATATGAAAAAGAGGAAAGTAATGAGGCCAGATTTTTGTTATTGCAACAACCAAGGCCTGTGCATTTGTACCACATTGAAATTTTATCCCTTACTGGATATTATGTTTCTGTTTTTGCAAGATTAGAAATGCTTGGATAAACTGCTAAGCATATTGTTCTAGTTAGCAAATACTTTGAGGTGGAAAAGTAAATTTGACTGGACTAGCCCTGAAAGAGTAAAAGAGAGAGGCAGAGATGAGCTGGCTTGGCTTTTCACAGCAGTTGGTTAAAGTGGTGTTCTAAAACATGTACTTGGATGTGCTTCTGTCCAGTCTGAAGCCCAGTCCTGTCCAAAATGAAGTTTTAGTTGTGAAACTCCTCTGCATCAATAGTTGATAATACTGTCACACCCCACAAAAGGTCTTTTTGAGGACATTTGTGCCTATAGTTTGAGTTTTGGTAGTAAAAAAAGGATATTATGCCTTGGTATGTTACCAGCTAATGTGGTGGTTGGTTTTTCTTCAACTGAAAGTCTAAGATCAGTGTAATCAGAGTTGGTTATGTATTCTCAGTGATTTTTCTTAGAGATACAAATGAGATGATAGGTGAGACAATGAAAATGGAAATGGAGTGATGTCCCTCATTTGTCATTTAGAGACCTGTTTCAGGTGGGTTTAGTGCTTTAGGAGATTATGCTCATCAACTGGCTCTTTTCTAGACATCAAGGCACTGCTGGTGCTCCATTGAATGCCAACCAAGTAGACCCACAAAGCTTGCTGAAACCAGAGAAAGATGATAATGTTTGTTTTACTTTAATAATAAAAGCTGTTTGCTCTGATTTAGTCTTCAGCTTATCTGGGACTTGAGATAGAAGTTTCTTCTTTACCTTTTGCCTGCATACTTGGGTAATAGATTGTACTTGTTCCCTTGCTTATTCTACCAAATACCAGCAATTAATTGCTTAAGAGAAAAGTCATCTCCCTGAAATATATATATATATACAGTTGGGTGCTTTGTTTTATTCTCAGGAAAAAAAAAGTTTTGTTTTCCTGAGCTTATTTGTGCTTTCCTTTGCCTTCTGTGTTTCCAGCTCACGATTTCAGAAGCACAAGTGATGATTCAGAGGATACTGAGCTACGGTTTGTCACTTGTCAGTCTTTATGGAACCAGGTCAAATCCGAAACACAGGTGATTCTTGTGCCTCCCACTAAAATGGTGGTTTGCATTTGTGACAATGCTGCTTGCTTCTTTGTTTCTGGGGATCTTTTTGAGGTGCTTAAAAGTGCATGGCAGTTAGTTAAAGCAGTAGGAGGACCAGAAATATTGACTGTCCAGAATATAAAGTAGTAATAAGAAATGCATCAAGTACACATTACTTGTAACCACATAACTGTACACTTTTGCTGCTTCAAGCTGCTGCTTCTAAGCTTCTCTTCCTAGTAATTGTCTTCTTTATTACCTCCTGGCATACTGTTTTTTTCAATTTAGTTAATACTTGGCAGCCCTCTGAGGATTTTAGGCTGATCTTGACTTCAATGTTCCAGACTTCATACACAGCAGCCCAGGATTCACAGTGGATTTATGTGAACACAGCTGCATGGATGTCAAATACGAAATGACACTGCTGCAAATACAGCCTATTGAATCAGTATGGATGGTGTGAATGGGGTCAGAGTTAATTTCATACTGAACTGTGGTCTCCTGGCTGTTATGTGTTACATGGCATGCTGTTGTTGTGTCCCTATAGCCAGCTGGCTTGCATTATAGTATGAATAATTGCTTCCATACAGCAGAGATTTCCTCCCCTCCTCTATTCAGTGTCACAGATTCTAGGCAAGTATTTCATATTCTTCTGCTTGCTCTTGGGCTCTTTACACATTAGGAGGTCTTTTTTTTCCTGAAGTTTGTTTTGGGATGTGCAGTAGAAACCAGATGGATATAGCTTGAAATCTGGACCCTTGGGCTAAGCTCATAAATTCCTCTAATTCTGTTCCAACCCTTGTTTTCTTTCAGGCTGTTAGGAGTTTTCTAGATACTTTCTTCTGGTCTTACTCCTCCTGATGGAAGACAGTTCCTCCTATACTGGCATATTGATATGAGCATTTCCTTAGAGTTTGAATTGCCCAAGGGCAGATTATGTGCAGTTATTTCTGCTGCTACACAGAGAATTTTCTTCATACTGTTTCTGGTCTATCTGTGATAACTTTCCTACTGAGTTTTGAATATCATCCTTTTATCCCACTGTTGGCAAACATGGAGCTGGTAGTTGTTCTTACATGTAAAACAGTGTGATAATTTAGGTTGGAAGGGGCCTTAGAAAGTCTCAAGCCTGAATTCCTCAAAGCAGCATCATCTGTGAGGTCAGACTAGATAGGTGAGGGCTTTAACTAGTCAGGATTTCATTTCTTATGTGTTTTCAACACATATACCTGATCTGTGGCAGAGTACATGGGAAGCATGTGGCTTGCTGGTTTGGGCTTTTATTTTAGGGATTCTGCTAGTGTGCTAAGGGAGCCTAGCAGGACATTCTCCAAAGGTTTTGCCAGGGCCCTGCTGCCTGGTGATTTGTTGGCAGGCCTTGTGCTTGCACTGGTGTTTTCTTCGTTCTCTGGTATCTGCCTGAGGTGTTCAGAAGAGGATTTGCCCTCCAAGGCACTTTATTGTAGAGCACTCTTGGCCTTTGTACGTCCATCATAAACTGCTGTGGTTGTAGCAGCACCATCTGTCATCTGGTGATGACATCCTTTCACACTTCTCACAACTGAAAAGCTGACAAAAGTGTGGCAGGAACTGCCCTTTGTTTTTGGAGGGTGGAATTTTGGACCTTTTTTTGTTGTAGTATTGCAACATATCCCAGTTTTGACTCCTGCTGTGACAAGTGGTCTTGCAAATTTCTTATGATAAATCTCATCAAGGACTTACAGAAGCTTTCTTTTCCTGTAGGCAAGAATTCATTCTACCAAGATCTGTGCTAGAAACAAAAAGACAAAGTACAGGGCTAAAATACAGTAATTTTTGCTCTAATATGAAGATAATGGTTTTCAGACCACATAACAAGTAGTCATGACAAAATCTGGTTTTGTGGCAGTAACTGAACTTCCAGTTCCTGTGACGTTTCCAGAGTGAGAATGCCATGTAAGTAAGTGACTTGGTCACTTGAGATGCAGAGCAGCCTGGTGAACTTTCTGGAACATTCTCAAAACAATTCTGTAACAAAGTTGTTTTGACAAGAAAAGACTGACGTATTTTAAGAAAGCTAGGTAAATGTGTAATGCTATGGCAGACTGAATTCCATTGTCACAAATGCACAATGGAAGAAATAATATATACCAGAGTAAGAAATGAGGTTCCTGTTAGGTCAGCTTAGCAAAAACAATAGTGATCACAGGAAGTTTAGGGTTTTATGGAATCTGAAACAGAAGTTTGGAGGATTGTTAAAGGATCTGTGGTAATACAGGAGTTGTTACAATGGTGTTATAACACTGATGGTGTAAATTCTTTCAAAAATGTCACGTTACAATTTGTCCTTAGTTGCATAGATTTTATCAGTTTCAGAGCTGCACAATCAAAATCAGGCCAGAGAAATACTCTTCAATAAGTGGAGGATAAAAAGACTAAAATTACTTTGTGTACAGTTTTATCAGTTGTTCAGGAGATCAACAGAAGCCCTTCTGTATAATGGAAATGGGGTTCAGGCTGTTGAGCAGGAATCATGTGCAGTCTCCTGGAGATGTGACAGTCACTCTTTGACAGTGGCCTCTTCAATGCTGCTAGAGACAGCCTTTGCCACTTTGCTTAAAATCAAGCTCACAGCTGTGTGTGTCACTTTTTGTTAATAATAAATCTTGATGATGATTTTGTTTGGAGCAAGGGTTTAATCTTGTTTCTAACATGTGCATTCTGGAGTACATAAATTGATATCCTGAACTTCAGAGTACAGGAGGTTTTTTTTGTCTGTTCTAACAGGAGGCATATTTTGGTTTAGGGATAGATTTTCAAAGACAGACAGATTAAAAAAAAGAAATACAAAATGCTGCAGACATATATTTGCCTTTAAAAGCTTTATCTCCCCCTGCTTTGTTTCACCTTTTCATGTGTTCCTGCTTATACAAATTGTTGTGTGGAAATCATCCTGAAGGTCAAAAGATCGTGTGGCAAACATGGGAGACACATGGTTTAGTATTTTTTCCTATAAACATATTTATTTATTTCCTTTATTACTATTTTTACTTCTTTCATCCCAAATTACATTTGGAGGAGCAGAATATTTGCTCTCATTTAGATATCTCAGAAAAATGTTAGTATGTTGGCTTTTGCTCCTCCTTTAAAGCCTGTGGTGCTTTAAAGTACCACAGAAAAACCTATTTGCTTTTCAAATTAATCTTGAGGCACTTGATCAGAAATTCCAAGATGGGAACTGTCTCTGTTTGCCACACAATGAATAAGTTAGTGTCGTTTATAGATCACAGGAAAACTTAAACCCCTGGAGTTTTAAGGGTTAAAGATTATGCAGGAAAGGACTAGAAAAAGGAAGATACAGAGGTGTTTTCACATTTTTATAGATGAATTCTCTCTGTGTATGTTTGCAGCGAATACAGGAAGACTTGAATAAGCAGTTGCTTGAGAATCTGGTGAGTTTTTTGAGCCGGTCTCATTCTAACTTTCAAGAGAAGACAACAGAATGGACTTGCAGGATGAAGTTCAGAGAAATCCCTACTGCAGCTCTTGTCTTAGGTAATTTTTTAAAGACATTTTTTGTAATGTATATCTGATTAAAACTCACAGACACATCAAAGAAACTTACTGAGTTCCAGCAATTACTGTGAGAAATATCAGCTTCAAACATGTCAACAGAAGAGATTGGGCAGGGAGAAGGAAGTCAGATAAAACCTCCTTCCCCTTTTGTCTATGTTGCTTAATAGTCCAATAAGTCAACAACTCCCCTGCAGGTCTCTCTGAAGCAGCTGGTAGTGATTTGGGTTTTTTTTGTTCCAGGCACTGGAGATAACTTTGATCATGTCCTCGTTTCTGCCACCAGCATGCTTGATGGTTTCTACAACTTAACCATGATACAGCTTCTGTATTTCTGATATGTGTTCTTGCATGCATCTTTTTATGTATAGGAAAGTAGTGTCTTTATCTTGGGAAAAGAGCAGAGAGTGAAGAAAATAGCTGGAGATGAAGTTAGTAAAGTTCTGAAGTCCTTTTATTTTTTCTTCCTTTCTCCTTTCTTTCAGAGGTTTGTACCTATAAATCCTAAACGTGATTCAAGGCAAGTTGATTACATTTTCAGTGGATTATTTTAGGGAAATTAAAATTGGACCTATGCTTCAAACTTACCATGTAGGCTAACAGTAACACCACTAACAAAGAGTGGAAGGTACTTTATTTTTGTAGGTAATAGAAAGTGAAAAACTACTGCTTCAAATATTTCTGTGGATGAAGTTCTGAATGGCCTCCTGGAGGGGCTTGTTCTTTTTTTCTGTTGATTAGGGATATTAAAAAAGGCATTAAATACTAAGTATTTCATAGTGAATTCAGACTGAGTTTCACAGCAATTTACAGTAATTTTCCTCTTTACATGAGCTATGAGAGGATCCAGGTATGGATACAGTATTCTTCTTCTAGAGAAGGTGAATTTAACTTCTTGTCTGCAGGCCTTACATGGCTCTGGATGGCTTCTGAGGGATGTTAGAAAACCTGTCCTGCTTCTTGCAGGTTTGCACTCTTGAGAAAACTTTCTTTAAAAAACCCCACCAAGCTATGTGATGAAGGGTATTCACAGTGACTCCCTGTTTCTCTTAATCAGGGACTGTCAACATGTATGTCTAATCTTGTGCTAGTTTTTCATCTTCCTCACAGCTGATGTGATACTTTTCATTCTTTCCTTAACCTTTTGAGGTATCTTCTGGTTTTTTTGGTCTACTGTTCAATCCTTGTGTTCACGAGTCATGGGAAAAATGCTCTTGAAATTTTGTTCTCTTTTTTTTTTTTTTTCTTTTCTCTCTAGGTGTAAATGTTACAGATCATGACTTGACTTTCAGAGGTCTCTCAGATGTGCTTCAGGATAACATTACTCCTTATGTAGCCTTGCTGGAAGCCAAAGATTGCCCAGGTAAATATTGCAATAGTATAGCTGCTTCTTTTGAATAAGATATAAATTAACTAGCAATTCTAGCTTTTGCCCCCTAATGTAAGAGTAACAGACAGAGGGATCTTAAAGACTTTCTGAAGATTTGCTCAAACCTATGTCACCAGAGCAGTAATCCCACTGTATTTGGAGAGGTCTCCAGTTCAGTTTAAAACAGTGAAGATTGAAATGCTGCTTAGCTGTAGCATAGCAGTTAAGGATATGGTGCTTAGTGCATTGCATGTAGATGTTGTAGGTTGGTTTTCTTCTTGTAGGTGTATGTATTCTGCTTTTTAAATGCTTACAGTCATCATTTAGTGAGAGAATGGATGGAATAAAATTCTCCCACCCTCCATGCTTCTTTTTTAAGTAAAAAGATTAAAATCACCTATGGCTGCATAGTCAGTTCTGTGGAGTGGCTGCCTTATTTATTTCTAAGTTACTGTTAAAAGCAGATGGCTGGAGCTCAGGTAAAGATGGAAGACAAACATCATAACCTCAGTTGTTGCCATCTAGGCAGATTGCCTGAACAGCATGCATATCATTAATGCTTTCAGGAGCATAAGATGTGCATTCTGGAGAGAGGAGAATAGTTAGAAATGTAGAAAATGATGAATAATAACTTTGGGGTAGTTTTTTATAGTAGGAGATGGAGAAGTGTTGCCAGATAACCAAATATCATTACCATGTTTCTAAAAATGTCTTGTGAAGGCATAAAAAATCTGATGCAGAAGTTGATGGGGCAGCTGATGAACTGTGATATAGATGTGGACTCACTGGAAGATGAGAACTGTGTGCAGGTTTCACAGAATAAAATACGTTGTTCAATGTCTTCTCTTACCAGCTGGTATGAGAGTATAACAAAGGTATGTTGTTAGCATTTTTTTTATCCCCAGTTTGTGAAAACGTCTGACCTTTGGATGTGTTTAAAACAGAGATTTAATAACTCAGCTTTCTGTGAGAAAATGCCAAAGGTTAATTTTTAATGTAATACTAAAAAATAACATGATATTGAAGTGATTTGAATATAATATGTGACCCATAGAACAAATGTGGTGTTAGGTACTGATGATGTAAGAATGTCAGAATTCTGAGACACAAGGAAGAAGTACTGTTTTATCATATGTTTCATTGGGAGCTGGAAGCTTAAAATGCATTATCAGCTTCATGCCAGATGCTTTTCTCCCAGGACTGCTGAAATATTTTGTTTATTAAAACAAAACTTTACAGAAGAACAGTCATCCAGGGCAAAGGTACTGTATTAGTGCTTATGAGCCGTGATGTCATCTGCAGCCCACACTACATTGGCAAGCAGTAAGGAAATAACTTTCAAAATGTTTTTTATCTTTGTGTTTGCTAAAGCTATTGAAATTTTAAGTTTTGTTTCTGTCATGAATACAAGTTACAACTGATTTTCTGATTACTCCATCGAGGCAGTGTGATAAACCAAAGTGTACTGAATGCATGCTCTTTTTATTACTGGGTAAAGATATAGAAAATAAGCAATGTCTATGTACATAATTCAGGTCTTCTCCCTCATTCCCAACAGAGCTCCACTAGTTCTGTCTCTCAGAGCTATTCTTGTCAGTGTTGGACTGTGTGTTTAAAATCTATTTATTCTTTATACTTCGTGCTGTGCCAAACAGAAGGAAGAAAAATGGCAGTTCTGGGTGCTAATAATAAATACAGCTGACAAAAAGTCAGTCATGTCACTTTGGAGTATTATAATATCAGAGATGTGATTCAGTCTTTTTCATTTTGCTGGCTTCTGTGTATTAATGTTTAATTAATGGCTTTAAAGAAAACAGATTCTGAAACTCCAAGCAAAAAAAGAAATTCCTCCTCTAGACATTGGCAGTTTCCTCCAGTTGTAGTAATATTCAAAGACATGGAAAGTTTCACCACAAAAGTTCTTCAAGACTTCATAGTCATCAGCAGGTAATGTGACTTGAAATTTAGTTCTTCCACTTCTTTACCCATTTTCTATTTGCAGCTGTTTTGAAATGTAACAGTGAGGCCAGTGAAGCGTTGGAGTCAAATATTGGTGCGGCTTCTTCACAGCAGGGATTGAGCAAAAAATGACTAGCTGGCTTTTAGGGGTTAATTATGCTAAAGCTGAGCTTGAGACTGTGAACCAGAGTGCCTATGGGCCAGTTGAGATTTAATTCTTCATATAGTAGGATTCACTGGTACTAGTTGTTACAGAATTTTTTGAATGTGAAACTAAATTTGTAAGATGTCTAGATCTTTTAAAATTGTTTGTAGAGTGTATTTTTCTGTGATTACTGATGTAATGCTGCTGCTTAAAGGTCACTAACTTACTAACCGGGGTGTATATAAAATTTCCCCAGCTGGCCAGGATCTGTAATCAGCAGCTGACTACTTCAGGTACTCCTGTACTTCTGTTCTTCTCTAGTCTGTCTTCCTTAATGCAATCTCAGGCATGCTAATCAAACGCTCATGCTGCTTTCCAAAAAGAGCATCTTACACTTAAGTCCCCAAGTTGGAGCTACAGTTGGAGCTGTTAGAATTGGAGCTGCAGTGTGTGCACCTGATGTTACCTCTAAGCAAGGCCTAGGCAATTCACTTGCTGTACCACCAGTTATTATCTTCATCTCAGTCTTAACCGTGTTTAATAATAAAGGTGAAGTGGGAAAATGTGAGAGGTTCCTCTGATTTGTTAATCACAAAGTTCTCATTCCTTCCTAAGGTTATCAACAGTGGATAGTAATAATGAATTTTATTGGTTTTATGTTTGTCTTCAGCAATTTCTTTTGAGGAGTTAGAGAAATGAAGTAATCGTGGGATAACAATTAAAATCCAAATTCAGAAAGTTGCTGTGGCAAAAACAAAAGAAAGGAATAAACTGACAGTTTTAATGTAGAGGATATTTAAGATAGCATATTTTGTACCTCCTGGAAACTATTAAAAATGGAAAATATTGATGACATGATACTGAAAACACTGTATTTTGTATAAATTGTATGCTGTCCTCGAGGAATACACATTCAGTCCTGATTTTCAATTCTAAACCAAATACTCAAAAATTATTTGAAGAGGAAGATTAATCTGGAAAAGTTGGAAATCTTTTTAAGTGTGATTGGAACACAGACGTTGGAGATGTTTCATATTTATTTTGAATTTATTAAATGGTATAAATCTTGTAAATTTTTTTGGCTATTACCTATTTAATGTATCTTCTTATCTTTTCTCTGTATCTTTGAAAAAATCCAATTATAAGACTCAATTCTCTGAGTACAACTTTTTGGGAAGGTAGGATCAGCACAAGACTGACTGAAATTATGCTTTTTGTGCCACTTTCTGAAATTTGAATCTGAAAATGGATTTTCATTTTCTTATCTACTTAAGGGCTTTAAATAGCATCCTTTCTTTTTAATTTTCTCTTTTCAATTCCTCTTTTGGTTTACTGACAGCAAATCTCTTAATTTACCCCTTTTTGTATTTAAATTCAGTGCTGTAGTAGGAACATAATGCATTTGTTACACAAGCTTCTATAATGTAACTAATTACTTTTTTTTCTGCTTCCCCCATTTTCCAGTCAGCATATCCATGAATTACCTCTAGTGCTGATTTTTGGAATCGCTACATCACCAATGATTATCCACAGACTACTTCCTCACTCAGTTTCCTCTCTGTTGTGCATAGAGCTTTTCCAGTCCCTTTCCTGTAAGGAGCACCTGTCTACTATAATTGATAAGGTAATTTCCTTTCTAAATGGAAATGAGTGTGTGTGTAAGCACAGTTTACATGTGTGGCCTTTGAATGCAGGTTTGTCTGAAGGTTTTGGAAAGGACTCTATTGCTGAGAGCTGTGGATTTCAGATATTTCTGCTTGCAGCTGCAGAGTAATGCAATACTGAGAGCTCCCTTCTCATACTGAGACACACACACATATACACCTGCTTTCATTTGCATTGCCTTGTGCAATTACACTTTGACATTCACACTTCTTCATTAAAGTCAAGCTGTGATTTCAGTTTTACTGTGTTCCAGAAAAAGGATAGCTTTGAAACGTAGCTAAAATTCTGAAAAGTAAAGTTCAAGCTGAGTTTTGCCGCTTGTCAGACGTTAGCTGAGTTATCCATATGTTCAAGCCGTATAAATATCATGCCTGTGGATTCTTGGTAGCCCACAGGATTTCCAAAGTCTCTGTTACACATGCTGAAAGTAGTGGTGTCATTGTTTATTACAGCAGTGTCAGTTCTATTTGTAATTTTACAAAAATAGCATTAAGCAAAATTAACTTAAAATGTTGTATTAGTGGAAGATACTTATGAAAATGTGGTAAAATAAACTGAAAATCTATCGTTGCATTGATATTTTAGTATAAATACTGTTTTTAGAAGTACTGACAGTGTATTTAGTATGTCATTTAGTTGAATGTTAATGCATACTAAGAGTTGTATATATAAGTTTTACTGATTTGAATTCAGGAGAAAATTTCTGCTATGGCTAGTTTTTCTTTTTATCTCCCTTTTAGCTGCTTCTGACATCCCGGTTTCCCTTTAAACTGGGAGAAAAAGTTCTGCAGGTTCTCATCAACATATTCCTGTACCATGACTTTTCTGTCCAGAATTTTATCAAAGGATTTCAGGTAGGCAATGGTAACAAGAATTCAAATTGTGGTTGTGAAAACAAAGGTTAATTACTAGGCACTGAAAGGTTTCTTAGGTCCTAGTATTGCTGAATTGCATGAAAAGAAAATCCTTTGGAAACACTTCGGGTCTGTGAACAGATGGATACTTTAAAATCTTTACTGATAAGGGTTTAAGAGCAGACTTGTAGGACCTGTATGAAGAAGCAAATAAAAGCTTACTCTGCCACAAACCCCGCAATATTTTATGGTTGCATTTAAAAGGGTGACCTGGCTTAATGGGCAGAAATGTGCATTTTGCTATAGATTAATTTGTAGCTTTAACACCCCTGGCAGAACTCCCCAATTCTGATCATCTGTAGGGGCTCCTTGGACTCTGGTTTGTCTTGGTGTGAGTTGGCTACAGCAGTGTCTCTTCCTCATTTGAACTCTTGGCGCAGTTTCTGGATGCACACTTCCTGCCTTTTCAGGGAAACAGGAGCTGCAGGGTCATTTACTTGGTGCCTCAGAGGAGGTAATAAACTTGTGGTCCAAGCAGTTGTGTAGCAGTGTGGGAGTTACATTTACCCTCGCTCTGGAGACAAAGTGGAAGAGCTCAGGGGGTTTTCAAAAAGAGTCTCTACAGAGCATGATAGTTAAGTCTTTATTGTTTTACATAATTCCTCATATCTAGATATATTTCTCTGTCTAGGTCTCCTTGTAGCTGTTGTGGATTGCAGACAAGAGTTCTCTGAAGAATTTGTAGCCCCTGCATCTGTTTTAATGCAGGATTGCGAAATAGTTTCTTTCTTGCCTAGTTCCAGGTGTGAACCTGCTAGTAAAATATGCCCTTTTAATGTCATATACTTACAGAATTTCTCTGATTTTTTGATATACAAGATTCAGTGATTACATGTGGCCAGGAGAAATATCCTGACCATAGTACCTCTTCCTGAAAATAGAGCTTCGTGGGCTTTCATAGGTTTTGGCTCCTCTTATTTGAAAGTGTCATCAAAATTTACTTCTCCATTGGCCTGACATGGAAATACAAGTTTTAGACCTGACAGTATATGGCTGTGTCCTTGTGTGTTAAAAGTATTCCAGGATGAAGCAATTTCAGATCAGATTTTTGAAGTGATAAATACAAGATCACCATCATGTCATATATCTAGGACGTTACATAAGAGAGGGAGAAAAGTTGAGGTACTGAAAATGAATAGCATATATAGCAAAGAAGGCAACAATGTGAATGTTTACAATTGTATAATCAAGGTCCTGTAGTGACTGTGAGAATATTTATTAATTGTAATTAATGTTTTTTATAGGAGTACCATTGCTATCATTGTAGTATATGCAATGTAGTAGTAAGAAGGCATTAAAAGGTAGATATAGCAGGGAGATTTAATTTTATTAACAACCTTATTTCTTGGTTTATTTTTCAGCTCTGTATTGTGGAGCACTTCTATTCCCAGCCCCTCAGTGTACTGTGTTGCCAACTAGTAGATATTAAGAAGAGAGCTTATTCTTTATCACATGAACAGTGTGAAAACATTCGGAGACTGCCCTCTTTTAGAAGGTAAAGGGGGAAATATTTTTTGGACAATCATGTATTGAGTTGGCTTTAAAAAGATAAAAAAGAATCTGTAAATGTAGTTCTGTGAAGACTGTAGCTCATTTGTGCACATTTCTATAGCAAAGGTAAATTGATCAAACAGAGGACATTTCTAAATAATTTCAGGAAGCCTTAATGTTCTACCCTAGAGAGTACAGCTGTGATGTGTAATCACTTGAATTTACTTTTTTTTCTTCTTACTCTTAATACAGAAACAAGTTATTCTGACAAATAATCGTAAATCACTTTTGAACTTGTTAAGCTGATTTGAAGCATAATCTCTAGGGTTTTGGTGTGGCCTTTCAACTTGTTGGATTTGACTGTCCTTTTTGAATTTTTCCAAAGAAAGATACGTATTTCTTATAGCAACATAAGCATTTTACACATTTTTCACCCTAGAATCTTCTTTACATTATAATTTTATGTTGGTTTTTTTTTCTTGCCATAAGGTATGTGGAAAAGCAAGAGTCAGGGAAACAGGTTGCGCTGCTGACAAATGACTGCTTCTTAAAGGTAAAATTTTAAGGATGTCTTTGAAGGACAGAAATAACTTGCCCAATGTATCACTTTGTGGAACATAATAAAATATAAGACCAAGATGTATAGTTCTGTATAACATCATTCATACAAAATGTACTGTGCTTTGTGACTAGTAATGAGGAATTAGGATTGGCAGGACAAAATTCCAAATCTCTAGGGTTGCCAGGTCAGCCTTTATATGAAGCTGCACAACTTTGTTACGTCAACTTTTAGCTATGTCTAGAAATCTAACTGCTTAAAAAGAAGGATACAAGGTTTATTTATGGCCAGGTCTTTTCATGCTTACTCAGACTGACTTGCTTGGAAGGTCAGTTAAGCGTTTGAAGAATGTGTAAGTAATCTTGGAGGTTATTTCATAAGCTCTTAATCCTTCATAGTCTCTACAAAGTTTCTGATTGAACTCAGTAAGGCAGAGTCTGTGTCCCAAGGCACACATTCATACTAGACCTCATACAGGATTAAAACTAATTTGTTACATGTTTATCTGAAGCTTTGCCAACTGATTGAAGTCAGACTACTGCTATTGTGAGCCCTTTAGGAATTCACCAACAAAAATCTGTTTGTTATTTTCACCATCTGAGCCACTCAGAAGCAGTGCTCAAGGTAAAAGGTTTCTCCTGACTCTTAATTTCAAATATTTCTAACCTGTCAGGCAAATGGTACTTGCCTGGTGTGTAAAGCTTTTTCAGGTGTGAAGAACAGTGGTAATGGCTGGAGGGGAGGTTAGGAGCAGGCAACATTACAAGTACAGTTGCAGTATTCAATATGAGATATGATTTTACATCATTTTATGATCTATTATCTTCTACTACTGTTCCTTTGCCCTTTATTCACACTTGCTTTGAAAGCTGAATACTCATCAGCTTAAACTTTATACGTTTTCAACCTTAGATGTTTGATAATATACTCCTTATTTCACAAGCCTCACCTTTTAACTTGGGGAAAGGAAGCTGGAATTCTCATGCTTAGGTGCATATGATGTTTCTCACAGATTTTTAATTGAAGGCACTTGTTCTAATCTCCACACTAGAGGCAGGACCATTACTGTCTTGCCAAGCTGACAGAGTATTCTGCCTGGGGAAATAGGTCCTACTGCTGCATTAATGAGATACTGTTTATTCTGATGTCATGCTCACCTACAGCCCAGCTTTGGAGACACTTCCAAAGTCACTACAGTAATCTTTCATATGAACTTGGTGTTTCAATACCAGATCACTTTAGTCTTCCAGCTTAGCCCCTAAACCTGCAATACAGGTTATCAGCTTCATTTATATTCCATGTTGTTACCACTTTTTTTAATAACTGTGGGAAGTCTCACCTATTTAAAATAATCAGTTTTAAAAGCAATTTTACATCATAATTATTAACAAATCTGTCTGAAAGGTTTCATGGAAAATTTAATTTGAAACTATGTAAATGTGGCATTTATGTCTTCTATTTCTGTTCTGGAGATAATATTACATAGTCTTCTAATGACATTTTCAAACTCTTCCACAATGGATTATGCCTTTCACTTCGTTATTTGGCAAAATACATTGCTATTTACTTATATTAACTATATCTTGAGCTAGGAGCAAGAAGAATACAGGTGTGTTAATGCTTGGGGTTTGGGGAAATAAGGTTGATGAAGCAGCATTAGAGAGAAATTGCTTTCTTTTCTTAGCTTATTTGGAGGTGGGGATAGTTTCTTTCCTTAATGATCCTACTTAAAATTAAAATAAAAACTTGTGAATGTCTACCTAAGGTTTTAGAGGTTGCCTTAACAGTTGTTATATCAGTGACTCTTAAATTTCCATATATAAAAAGTTTATGGGGAGAAAGATCGTTAATGTTTTTAATAATTTAAAACTTCTTTGAACATTATAAAGTTCTCTGTAGCACTGTCTTTGTTACTCTCAGTCTTTGCAGCATGATGCTTTTTCTTTCCATACATCTGTACTTCCTTATATTGCCTGTAGACAAGGTTTTGCTTTTCTTTTATCTTTGATACCTTTTGTTTCAGTTTAACTCTAGAAAACGTCAGTGATTTATTTTGTTTTTCTCTTTCTATTTGAATAGTTTGCTCAGAGTTAAGCAAAAGGGCAGTAAAATATGTAGAGGATCCTGTGGTTTTTCCTCTTTATTTTTGACTGAAGATAGAGGAGAGAAGATCTTTTGATTCACCGACTTAAATGTAATGACCACAAAGACTAAATTACTTTAGTACAGTTACCAGAATTTTTGAGTGTGGCTTTCCAGAAGTGTTAATACATGCTTTCATGGCAGGCCAGTGATAATGTGGTGCCATCCAGAAAATTCAGTAGCAGTACTTAATAATTTATTTTTCTTTAATGTGATTTTTCTATTTCTGTGGTTCTCACTGCAGAATAACATCCTCTCACACATGAATAAGCAAAAGTCGAATTAAAAACACATAGGAGCAGCAACTGAATATTTGTTTCCTGTGAACTGGTCTTCTTATGTACATATAACTAATAAAAACAACAGCCACCCACAATATAAGAAATAAATTTTTAAATGTACTTGTAGTATTAAAATGCAAGTTTTCGAGTAAAAGTAGCTATGTAACTTCTCACTGCCTGCTAAAGGAAGAGTGTATACTCTCATTGTTGTGAGATGACATTTCAAGTCTGAAGGCCTAAATATAGTTGAAAATGGTAGAATAATAATGCTAGTCAACAGTAAATCTCTACTGAGCTGAAGGAAGATAGTAAAGGTAGCAATATGCAAAGGGATGCAAAGGGAACACAGTAAACTGTTGAAATACAGCTCATTTGCTTAATCTTAATTTAATTTAATTTAATTAAGATTGGTGATTTAAATCATGGCACACTACAATATCAAAACTTCAGAGTCATTTTAAGTGCTTCATGGGAGTTTTGAATGGATGTCAGAATTACTTTTAAAATTATTCTATCACTGTAGGAAGAAACAGAGAAGTTGCTGGAGGACTTACATGTTTACCATGAAAATTATGTTTCAATTCTGAGATGTCTTCATGTTTTCACATCTTCTCTTCCAAAGTATCCTTTGGGCAAGCAGGTGATGTACTGTTATATGTGGATCTTGTTGGGTTTTTGTTGTTGTTGTGGTTTTGGTTTGGATTTGTTGTTTTGGAGGTTTTTTTGCCTCAAAGTGTGACGTCTAAATAAATATTTACTCTTTATTTGTTAATGTTGCCCCTTGTTTTTTAAAATGGAGAGAGATGCTTTCTTGCTGTGGGCAGAGGATGAGAGTATGTGGTTTTTTACTGGCATGGATGATAACCTTGTCAGTCAAGAGGAAGGAGTTTCCAGGAGGAGGCAGATGCACAGATCGGCAAAAGAATCCACACATTGACTTTCCCACATCTGAGATTATCTGTATGCATTGCAGACAATGTACACTCTTCTGCCGCCTATTAGATCACTAGTCAAATTCAGACGAAGAGTCTGAGTTTTTAGCAACCTTCTGTACAGAAAAAAAGCAGTAGTAGGAGGAACAGTGATAATTGCTCTTAATAGTCCTGTTGCTCTGATGTCATTTAATCCACCTTCTCATACTTAGCGATTTCTTCCAGTAGAAGAGCAGTTATGTATTATGTGCATGTGCACTTGTCTCTCAGTTCTCAATGTATTCTGTACTGTTACTAGAATCTGTCACTGACTACAAAAGCAGCATGAACCGTCCCACTGTTTGAGAATAAAAGGATGTGTTAGTTGGGGCATTTCACTGGAGTTCCTTTCTGTTCACTGCAGTTATTGTCACCTGAATGTTAGTTGTTTGGAACCTGGTGCAGAGCAACAGTCCCCAGCAAGAAGCTTAGTTCTGGAAGATACTAAGTGCTCTCATTCCTTTTGCAATCATTCTGCATCTTTGGAAAATAGACTCTAAAGGAATTGCTTATTGCTTTGAACAGCTTGTTGTAAGATTTCCACATTACTTTGTAAAACACTTTATCCTTTCTTCACCTTCTGCATAACAGATCAGGGAGTTGCACTGTGCTTGTTTGGAAAACCGAGTGTGGGAGACAAAGGAGTATGAGTCATCTCTTCAACTAGCAAGGTGATTTTTTTTCTCATTTTGTTTTAATGCCACCATACACATGGAAAATATCAGTCATCACTTACTCTGGAACTTAAAGCTCAGGATATTACCTGTTCACAGCTAGTTTTGGGGTTTGCAAGTGTAATTGGCTGCTGTTTTCACTTTTGTTTTCTGATTTCTGTGAAATTCAGCCAGGTTCTAATATTTCATATGCCCTGAATAATTTTGCTGAAACTATTGAGATTACTTTGTGTGAATGAGAATGAGTTGGGTTATGTCTTTTAAAGTATGATTGTGGTAGGTATTATCAATCAAATTATTAGTCTTAGTTGTCTTAAATTTTAATCTGCTGTGAAAATTAGAATCTGTTCCAAATGAATAGTAGCTGAGGCCTTTCTTTTTTATTTTACTGCTTTTCTTCTCTTCCTAATCTGCCTTAACAGCTTTTACAGGGACTGAGTTAATTTGTTCTGATACTGTGAGCGTAGGACTTTAGGAGAGCCTGTACTTGTGTTGTCTGCCACTGTTTAAAATGCCAAAATCGTCAAAGCCAGTTTTCTTGATAGAAAACCTTTGAATTGCAGTGCTGCAGCTACAGACTTCTAAATGTGCTTCCAACAGACACATGGCAGTGTCTGTCTCCTGAGAGTTGCACTCGTTCAGACGATCCCTTGGCTTTGTTGCTCAGGGAGCCAGTGCGACCCTCTAAATGTAAATGCCTCTTCAGACCCCCTGAGCTGCTCAGGTTTGAGGTGTCTGGCAGTAAAACAGAAAAAACCTCTCAGTGGTAGATGGAGGGTAGCTTTCTGAGCTGAAACACACACAAGGGAACACACTATTCAAACTGTACCTTTGCCATACTGAGTACTTCTTGCACACAGCCACTTTCCTGTGTTCTTTACCCTCATCCCTTTGAAATGATTACATGCTTGAGTTGTCATTTCTGCAGTCTTTCCTTTGTATTCCTTCTCTGACTCTCCTGAATCTTGACAACACTCAGTCAGCTCTCAGCTCTTACCCCCAAATGTGTCATTCTGCTTTCCTCTACTGTCTGTTTGTAATCTCTTAATAGCTCTTGGCTGGTTTTCCCTCTCCTTTTTCTTCTCCTCTGTTTAATTTGCTTTCATCCTCTCTGAATTCATGTCTCTTCTCCTATCTCAAAGTTGATGCTGCCGTCAGATTCTGGCTTGCTTCCCTTTTATTCTTATCTGTTCATCTCCCTCCTGTTGTTCTTCTGGTCCTGGCTCCCACTGTGGGAGACTGATAGAAATACAGTGATCGTGGTCGCTGCTTTCATAGATGATGATTCTATGATTTTTTTTTTAATCCAGAAATTGTCATTTTCGTAACAAAACTTGTCCAACACAACTTCTTCAAGTGCTTGGAATTCTAGCTGTAATTATAATTTTTTCAGCTTTTAACTTCTGTTTGCCTTTTTACAAATAATTCCTCTTGTCTCTGCTTTTTCTGTATAGAATCTTGCTATTGTCTTTCAGAAGAAAATGATAAAATGTGGTCTTCCCCCTTCTACTCAAATTTTTTTCCCCCTTTTGCTCGTGTTTAAAAGTTACTCACTGTTCTTTAATATCTCTGACTTCCTGGGAGTCACATCACCTCTTCATATCCTTATGTTCACTCTTCCTCATCCCATATTCCTTCTCAGTGTTTTTCTGAAGTCCATCTTTTTTTCCCTTGTATTTAGAAAGTGAAAAATAGAGAAGCTTTAGATCAGCTTATTTCTCATTTTGTAACAAAGTATCTCTTTTGCCTTTCATGAATGTATTTGAATGTAAGGTTTTAAGTTGCTGAATTGTGTTTCTTTTGTGATTGGCCTCTCGACTTCAGCCTTTCCTTGGACAGCCTTTTATCCAATCTTCTAGAAGTGCTCTTCCCAAAGATGGTGTTTCAGGTAATCTAACTTGAGTAATCTAGACAGTGATTACTCTACCTGAGTTTTCCAGAGTCTAAAAGATACCATGTGGCGACAGAGAGCATGTGTGAGCTTTGGTTCATTTTGCGTTTATTTCATCAGAAGAGAGACATCAAGAAGATTGGAGAGTGTCTCACTTGATTGGTTATGTGGAGCTGGGACATCTCATCAGTCTTTTGGGTAGCAAAACTTCAAGAACTGTCTGCCCTATTGTCTTCTGTCTAGATATTGTACTCTGTTTTTTGTCTGCTGATTATGGATGGCTTTTCATCACATGCTGCTTATTACAGTCCTGCCATTCCGTGACCAGTCATTTGGTGCTGACAAACCTGGTATCACTTCTTCAGGTGATTCCCCACTTGAGCATGCAGAAGGAGCTTCTGTGGGCTTCATTGTAGCTTCCTTTCTTCTCTTTCATAACTTGTCTGAATAATCAGATTTATTTATTGCCTTTTGTTAATCTGAGATCTTCCTTTCTGCTTTAAGCTGGATTCCTCACTAAATTAAAATTTCAAACCCACTAATACCTGTCATACCTTGCAGTAACCTCAAACCTCAAAGGTTGCAAAGGATCCTTTACTGTTTTCTCATATGTGATAACTGTCTTCTTGCCTATTCTCTGGGCCCTGTAATCCCATTGTTGTTGTAAATAAGTTTTTTCTAGAACTTGCAGTTTCCTTTTAAATAATACTATGAAAATAAATTTGTTCTTTCCCATTCACAGATCTCCAGATCTGCTTCTCTTTTTTCCATCTTGGGTGTTTAACTACAGTGTTTTGTCTGGCCTGGAACAAAGCTATCCTGTTTATCCATTACATTACACAAGACAGTTTCAAAATGTTTTCTAGCCTTTTGTGTGGTCAAGGTCACCCTTTCTGTTGTTAACTCCTGATGCTTTCCTGTACAAAACAAGTGCATCTGAAGGCAATACCTCACTTGCAAAAATCCGTAACTCTGAAGCAGACAAACTGAAGTTTTAAATTTTAACCTTTATAAGCACTTAGTATCACTTCCCAGTTAGAAACTAGAGCTCAAATTTCAGTTTTCCCTCCAGATATCCACAGAACTTCCCCAGCCTCCTCTGAATTCTTCCTCAAATTTCTTAGTCACTTTTTAGGTAGCTGATATGGAATCCCACTGTCTGGGACACAGACCACCATCATTGCTTTGATATCTTTTAAATTAAGATTTTTGAGACACAGCAGTGCTTGGTGACATTTGGGAAAGGCCCTAATAACTAAATAGTAAGTAAATGCTGAGCTGGAGGTTGGGCTAGATGATCTCAAGAGATCCCTTCCAACTTGAATGGTTCTGGGATTCTAGTGATGTGTAGATTTACAGCAATTAAATACAGAAAAAAACATACAGATTTCATTTGAGAGTCATTCTGAGTCACGGAGAATAATTTTGTGGATATGTTTACACTGTGATTTTTTTTTATTTATTTTTTTTTACCATTTCATTTACTGTTTTTGGGAATGAGTTCTGGACCCTACCATAATTGGGTTTTGGTTGTTGGGGTTTTGTAATTTTGTTTTGATGTCTGACTCACAGTTTCAAAACTGCAACTCCTGTGTCTAGCAAGTGTTTTTAGATGATCAGGAAAACTACTGTTCTGCAGGAAAATGTGAAGAACATCATCACCAAACCTAATTGGCTTGTTTCTTTCTGTTAATGACAGCAGGAAAAAAATTGACTTTTCTGCAAGATAAGATTGGTTGAAAGATTGGTTGATAAGATAAGGTTGAAATTCTGGAGGTTTTTTCTTTTAAAAAGAAGGTTTTTAACCTTTTTCAGCTAAGAACACTGAATGCTGTTTCATTGTTCTACATTTCAAACTTCAGCCAACAATTGTGTCTTTTAGGATGTTGAATAAAACTGATTTGGTAACCATGCTCCAACAATGTGTGGAAATTTTGATGTCATCTTCTGGAAAGGAGTTTGATAAGGCAGCAGAAAAGTTGAAGGAGTTCTTGACCCAGTTTCAGAATCTAGAAGGTGGGTGTGTACCATCATGTATTCCATTACAAATTATATAAAAGCTGTTTTGTAATCTGACCAATGAGTAATCCAGACATTTTTCCTGAGATGGCCTGTCATCGTATTAAACCATCATATTTGCAGGATTTTTTTTTAAATGCATGCACAAATTTAGGAAATGTTTATATTCTCTCCTGGTATGTGGTTCATGTTTTTTACAATACGGAAGAGTGATGTAAGATAAGAAATTGGACAAATCAGCAAACATTATCTCCTAAATCTCTCAAAAATGTATTTTTAGCATTTTAGCAGATGTTGCAGTTGCTAAAAAAACCTTGTTTTTAGAGATAAATAGCAGCAGACTTTCTTATGACGTGGTATTTAACCCAAATATATGTAAGGTTCCTTCCCCTGCACGTTCAGAGCTGGGACCCTGAGTGCCAATTGTCAGCTCTGCTGATAGGCTGTGACTTGTCAAGCCCCTAGATTTGATTGTTCATGGTGGAGGACATATTTCTAAGTTTAGCAAGGCAAATGAGTAGCAGCATTCTGTCTTTTAGAGGCAGGTTAACTGAAACTGCTGCATTCTCTCTGAAATAGGAGTATGATGTATTCCAGCATTCTTCTGGATAGGAATGTTGTTGCTTGCCCTGAATTACGGAGAAGCACTCCCCAAAGATTGGCTTTTGAAGATGAATTGGTTATCATCTGGTCTGTTTTATGCTTATTAATTAAGCTCATTATCAGTGTGGTTGCTATACAGCATAGTAGGCAACAACCCCCAGATGCAGTCTATATTAATTAAAGTAGTCACATTACACTGTAGGATTAACTGAGGGCTGTCCAGAAGAATTGGCTCCTGTCTGTACCATGTATTTTTTAATAGTTGTAGTAAAAACAGGGCTGTGGTAGAGAAAATAGGTCATCACTTTGATAAAGCTGTGTGTGTCACTGCTGATACCAGCACTGAGGAATCTGAACTATGATGGAAAACTAAAGGTTTGTCTCATTTGGAAAAAAAGAATTAAAGCAAAAGGCTTTTAAGTAGTTGTATTTTTACATTGAGGAAATAAATAAGCAACAACAACTCTAGGGATTCAGAACTTGCAGAACTGTAACACAAAAAAAGACAGTATTTGTTTTCACTTAGGATTTGAAGATGGTTTTAAAATGGAGAAGGTCTACTGAATCCATGATGATCTTAGTTTGTTTACAAAGTGGATTTAGGCTCCAAAGGAAAAGTGAGAAGGGGAAGTTAAGTTAAACTGTATGTGACTAAATTGCTGAGTTAGATAATTTCTTACTTTGTGATGGTATTGATCTTTATTGAGGGTTCTCAGACGTCTGCCAAAAATGTGATGTACCCAAATCACCCACAGAGCTCTTAGAGTGAAAGGATAGTCCAAAATACTACTTTTTTATAACAGCAATAAAGTTCATTGTCCTGACAGCCTAATGAACTCAAAAACATAAAATCATGAAGCTTGAACAAACAAAATAGCTTCACGTTCAATCTGTTTTGAGCTGAAGGATTTGGAAAATAAATATGTTGATGTAGCAGTGGAGAGGAGGTTTTGAAGTCTTCAACACCCAGATAAATGTCCACAGGACTCTGGAAGAGTTACCAAATTGTTCTCATGTCACCAAAAAGCTTTTAAATATCATGATTGTTACTGCTGATAGAGCTTTACCTGTGATGTGTGAGTGGAATCTCCATCTGCCATCTTTTTAAGTATGGCAAGAAATCTAGTTTCTTTTTGTTCTGATTATCTCTTATCCTAGCACTGATTGTGTTTTGGGAGGTTTTTCTTCTTTGTTTTTACCTAAAAATTACTAGTAATGGTGTAACTGATCACCAAACTACATGTCCATGAAGATGAAATTTTCTTCTAATTAGTCTTACTAATAATTAATAAATTATTAATAAGATGAGAATAAAACTGGACAATGAAATGGCTTAGCACGCTTCTGTTTGCTGCTCTGGTTGCAGTTTCTGGGTTAGGTAGGGAGAACTCATTTCTTACTCATTATTTTTCTCCACATGAGAAGGAGAAAAAACGCAGCATGTGGCTTTTTGAATATTCCAAAAGCATCAGTAGTACCTAGTCCTAATCTGTCCAGTTAACAAATGTTGAGAGTATGACCTAGGATGGCCTAAACAGATTTAAAGTGATGTGCAAGGCTTGTGCTGGGCCTTTGCTCATGGCTGAATTGTTACTTAATCACTATTGGCTAAGCTGTACTGCAGATTCCTTTTTTAGTAATCTTTTACAAGATGTAAGACCCAAAAGCTGCCTGTGATTGGGTCTCTGTGAACAAGGAACTACTGAGTACATTGAAGATTGCTTGGGTTAGGAGGTTTATGTAGTTTGTGTAGTCTACCCCACATATCAAACATTCGTTTTGTTCCAGTAGCAGAAGCTTCCCAAGAACGAGATGTGTCCGTATCGTCACAAAAGGAGCTCCAGAAGAAGACAGACCTTTATCACCTTCAGAAGGTTAGGCCTGCCTAGGCTTTACTGACTGGTTCCTTAAATTAATGTTTTAAAATGTTCATGGTTAGTTCTTCCCAGCTTGCTGGAGTTCTGAGTAAAGGGTTGTGTGTGAGTGTTTCATCTTAAAAATGAATGAATAAGTATCAACGATGTATTTCAGGCCTTCCTGACACATACAAAATTATAGAAAATATCTATCATAAACCAGGATTTTAAAATGCAAATTAGATGTTTTCTTTTTGTTTAACTTGTAATTTAGACATTCTGCCTAACACATACTGCTTTGAATTTCTTGAACTCCTACGGGTTTGAGAACTGAATACATTGGCCTAAATAAAAATAACTGCATGATTGCATTTCAGACATCATCAGTGAGAACATACCAGCAAAAATTAATTATACACATTAAACATATAGATTGTATTCTCCAGAGAATAACTGCCTCCTATGTAGTCTTATGCATCACTTTTTTTTAAAGACTTTGTTGGAGTTGAAGGAATCAAGGAGGTCTAAGAAACTGACCAAGTTTGAAATGCTTCGTTTTGAAGTTGTTGACTATATAGACAGTCTTGTAAGGTGAGCCTTCCTGTTTTATATTCCTGTATTAGTTTCCACCATAAGTTGCAAATGAAATGTTAAGTTAATCTTGTCAAAATTATGTCTCAGTCTCTGTGGCACACTTTTTTTTTCCTTCCTATTCTTTCTTTGAGGGCTCTAAAAATAATAACTAAAAAAACCAAAACCAAACAAACCACACCTCTTTTCCAATAGATCAGTTGAAATAATTAGGATACGAATTGACCAACCTACTTTGGCTACTGAAACAGTGTTGAGGAAAGAGTGGGCATGAGTGGCAAAATAAAGTCAGGAGTCTTTACCCTAATCTTTGCTCATCTGTTCTACTTATGAAACTGTACCGATGTCAAGTGTGATATCCTGTCCATTTTGGGAACTGTTTTGGTGAGCAAGCCATAGCAGATGCAGTTTTGGAGGCAGCTCTGCGGTGGAAAATGTGAAAGGCTTGTTGTGGTGGGGGAAGAGATGAAGGCACTTGTTAATTATAGAGAGGAGGGGGGAGGCAGAGAAGCTAACAGGAGTATGACTGCCAAGCAAAAAGCTTCAGATAGGAAGACAAGGATGAGCAGAGACTCATGATGAGTCCTTGAGATGGACAGGCAAGATCTGTAGAGTACTTGACTGGTTAGCACTGTAGTTGCTGCTCTTATTTCTTAATTTGTCAGTGTCTCAGCTAGAGTTCTATGCTAAATTCATTAGATGTAGAGTTGATAATAACAGACTTCTCTGCTTAAAAGTTTATTTCAGTGCTGTTCATCTTGTTTTTCAGAGATTTTTCAGTACTGGATGGGTAACATGCATTTTTGTAGTCTGACTGCAGCAGACTTGTGTTGTTTCCCTTAAGCTGAAGCTTGTCTCCCCCACTCCCCCCATACCTCATGCTTTTCCAGAAAATACCTTGTTCCTGCCGATGACAGGACCCTGCATGAGATTGTGTATTTCAACGCTACCACTGTTCTCCGAGGGCACTTGAATGCTGCCCCCAGGACTGCACTGCACACAGCTTTAAATAACCCACACTGGTACCTGAAGGTAAGAAGCAAGTGGGCTGTTTGGGTGCTGAAGTAGTTCTGGGAGGCTGTGTGGGGATGGTGTGCAAGGCTGAGTTGTACTGTTTCAGGAAGCTTGGCACATATTCAGCTGTTTTGCACAGAACTAGCAAGTGCTGATAAGCAACTGGGGACTTTGTTCAAATAGCTGGGGAATCTGTCTTGCAAAGGTAATTCTGGAAAACCTTCTGTAGGAGGAATCCATTTTTCAGAGCGTGTTCTAGCCGTGATACTTTCTTTTCTTCTGTAGATACTGCAGAAAATACATTTTGTCCTCCACTACAATTAAGATGACTGCCCACAGGGAAAAATAAAGTGTCTGTCACTCTTTCCAGAGACTTTCTTATTAGGGCTGGTGCTCAGTCCTCACTATGTAGATTAGCTGTAAGGCAAAGACTATTCAGGTGGAGTCATACATTAAAATAGCATAAATACAACATATTTAACCAAGTCCTTTTGTTTTCCTCTGAAATTTTAATTTAATACTTGTGGTGCATTGATATCCAATGTTTTCTGAGTCCAAGAAAAGGATAGTCCTTGATTCTATCAGCCTAACCCTGCCCTTTTCTAGAAGAGAAAAGCAGACTGTTCTCCACTCCCTTCATAAGTCAAACTGAAAGGATGACCAAAAGAAAGAAATAGACTAGGATCTGGAAAAGGAGTGAACATACATTTCTTTTTATCCTTGACTATAGAAGGTACTTGAAGTTGTTCTTATGCCCTAACATTTTTTCTTAAAAAGTGATCGTAATTTTGAAGGAAGTACTGGTTGTAGCTGTATCTGAATAATGCACTACTTGAGTCAAAGCTCACACTTATCAGGAACTGTAGAAGCTGATAGACCATCCTTCGAAATCTACGACGTGATTGGGTTTGTTGGCACCGTCTTTGATTTGAATGAGGGTTATCAGTTTTGCTGTGTGCAGGAGTTATTACTGAAACCATTTACAGAGCTTATTTGTGAGAAGAGTAGTTATCAAGTTACCATTAAAGAAACCTAATATGAGTCTTAGTAATTTATAGTTTTAGAAAACCTGTATATATATAGACTAGGAGAGCCAAGAAAATCTAACTGCTGATGTCTTTAATAAGTATTCTGTTCTCTTTGATGAGTTGACAAGATTTAAAGCCCCCTGTCATCCTCTACTTTGTACTTGGACATGCTTTAACATATTTCCAATGTTTTCTGAGAAGATTGTGAAGTTTTGGCATAGCTTCTAACAGTAGCAGTATTGGCTGAGTACCTTGCTTACATTTTAATGCACGTGAGTCAAATATTTTTTCTATGACTTTTGCATGGTTTGTATTTTTCTGCGCTGTGACCAGAGCAAAGTTCTCTGGAACTGTTCCTTTCAGAAGGCCAGGACAGAAAAGTGCTTCAGTAGAGTACCAGTGAATGATTAATATGTGATGCATTGCTTACAGCAGTCAAGTTCAGTTATTTATTTAGCAAAACATGAACCAAGGGTCATATTTATCAGGTGAGGGGAGAAGAGAACCCCAAAAGAACTGCACCAAACCCAGCGTAATTCTGGTTTCACTGATCCCTTGAAAATTTAACAAGCTGAAACTTGGGATACCAGCTCCCTTGTCAGGGAAAGAGGATTTGGTCCTTGGGATAACAGCATTGATTCTAGAGCAAGGTATGCTGTGTCTTCTGTCTAGCCTTGGGGCAGGGTTAGGCAAGAGCAATTCCTCATCAGCTGTGTTCTGGGTTGCTCTTGTTCTCTTCTTTTGGGAGCAGCACCTGTGTTCTGTACAGATGGTTTCACAACTGGCTGCTCGTTGTAGGGCAGCTTCCTGCTTGTCAGCCTGGTTATTTCCTCTCGGGACCACAAGTGTGCTGCAGTCTCACAGCCGAGGTTTTCCTGCTGGCAGCTGCAGCTCCCTGTGGCTGCACTTCAGAGGCTTGGCCCAGTTACCACAAGGGAGGCTGGGATCTCTCAGGTGCTGCTACAGATGGATTTGTTCCAGGAGTGTGCAGGTGCTCTGGAGGTTGTATCCTCTCTTGGTTGTGGTAACTGTCCTGAAACCTTAAAATTAGAAAATCAGTGCAAAGGGTCCAGCATTGCCAGGTTGACACATGGGTGAGTGGTAGAAAACGACAGAGCTGGGTGTTGTAAGGAGAGAGGAAAAGAGTAGGGTGTAGTGTTGTCCTTCTAGGCAGTGGTGAGCCACTAGATCTAGATCAGCCAGAAGTGTAACCTTGTGTGCCAGGTACTAACACAGGACTATTTGAAACTATTATGGTACACTGCTGAGTTACAGTTCCTGATAGACTAATGTCTGAATTGTAACATTGTGAGCAGTTAGCCATATTTCTCTGATGTTTTTCTAGAAATCATCTTGTAATGAACTGACAGATATTAGCCTAAGGTCTACAGCTTTTATGTTCCTTGTAGAGGAGAGTAAATAAACTTGAAAATTGCTAGGTGTTCTGGAAACTGTGAAATGTCTCATAAGTGCCAGAGTCCAGATTGGAGCTGAGTCTCAAAAATTGCAGGAATTTACATCTATGGGTAAACTAGAGATTCTTGAGCAAAGTTATATTCTTTGCCTAGCCTTCTTTGCTGTCTTGAAAAGCGTTTTTATTTTGAAGGTGTCTGTCATTGCTACTGCTTTATAACTTCCCAAAAGTTGCTTGTATATTTTACTAGCATATGAAAGCATTTTAGAACAAACTTCTATGAGCTGAAAGAAACAATCAGTATTTGTTTTCGTGTTAAAACAGCTGACTTCTTAGAGTGCATGAAACTGAAATGAAATGCTGTAAATTTCTGCAGCTGTACAGAGACTTTTGCGTCTGGCTTGAGTCACTTTTTAACTTCCCGAGTAAATGGTTCAGTGCTGATGACCTGAATCCAAGAGGCTAGAAAGCTGCCCAGCGAAAAGGACCTTGGGGTGCTGGTCAAAAGCAGCTGAACATGAGCCAGTGTGTGCCCAGGTGGTCAAGAAAACCAATGGCACCTGGCCTGGATCAGCAATGGTGTGGCCAGCAGCACCAGGATGGTGGCCATCCCTTTGCACTCGGCACTGGTGAGGCCACATCTCAACTGCTGTGTCCAATTCTAGGCCCCTCATTTTAAAAAGCACATATTGATACTGAAAAAGAGGCTCAGGGATGACCTTATCACTCTCCCAGGGCAGGGATTATCCTTCTGTTCTCAGCCGTGAGGCTGCAGCTTGAGTTCTGTGGCCTGTTCTGGGCACCTCAGTTTAAAAAGGACATTGAGGTACTGAGGATGTCCTGAGAAGGACAACAAAGCTGGTGCAGGGTCCTGTGAGGAGCAGCTGAGGGAGCTGGGGTGGTTTAGCCTGGAGAAAAGGAGGCTCAGGGATGACCTTATCACTCTCTACAACTGCCTGAAAGGAGGCTGTAGCCAGGTGGGGCTTGGCTTCTTCTCCCAGGGAATCCACAACAGGACAAGAGAAAATTACCTCAAGTTGTACCAAAGGAGGTTTAGGTTGGATATTTGGAAAAATTTCTTTCTGGAAAGAAGCAGCATTGGAACAGGCTGCCCAGGGAAATTGTGGACTCACCATCCTTGGAGAGATTTAAAAGATATGTAGATGTGGCAGTAAAGAACACAGTTTAATGGTGGCCTTGGCAGTGCTGGGTTAATCATTGGACTCACATGATCTTTAAGGGCTTTTCCAACCTTAATGATTCTTTGAATTTCCTGAAATATAGAATGCTTTGTGAGAAATTAGACTTCTGCCTTTACAGATGCTGAGTTTCAAGCCAGAGATAAATGATTGTTACATTTCAAAGATAAAACTCTGAGATGAGAGAAGCAATTATTTTTAGTACATATGACAGATCTATAGTAAGTCTTCCTTTCAAGGGGCTATTTTCTATCTATTTTCTAGATGGCAAATCATGACTGGTTTCTTCTTTTGACTCCATAAAACTGAATATTTCTCTCTCATATGTAAATAGAACTAGCAAAATAATTACATAAAAGCATAGTCAGATAATCACTCATTACAGTAGATACTACATAAGTGTTATAGAAGGAACACCAGGAATGAAATAGCTGTGGGAGGGTTTTATTGTTTTGGGGTTTTTTTAATAGTATGCTTCTTATTTTCCTGTTTGTTTTTTGGGTTTTTTCTTTGTATCATCAACTTAGCATTAAACATGCAAACAGTAAACATTTGCTTAAAATGCCTACTATCTGAATTACCTGAAATAATGTTTTATCTAGCCCTTCAAATTGCTCAAGATTTAGACACTGATCAAAGTTATTGCCTTCAATTTTTTTCATCAGAATCAAGCTTTGAAATGTGATGGAGGAGGCATTTCTAATAAAGCCCCTGATATATGCATAGTGTATAAGCTTCATTTGGAATGTGGCAGATTAATCAATCTCGTTGATTGGTTAGAGGTATGTGATGATGCAAACAGTACCCTTACCTGCTTTCAGTATTCTGATTGATCTTTTTGCTGCATGTCTGCTTTTCTTTAGTGCCCCTTTTGACAGCTTAAATCATTCCATACCTTGGTCCACAAGAACTCACAGTAATTCCAATAAGTCTGTCTTTACTGTGAATCATTGATTTCCAACTCTGTTACTCTGTGATGAAACTATTTTGCTTCTGCTTCTATTTTATGCTTGGCACAAATCAGATTTTGTGCTTAAAGAAATAATCTTTCTTTTTTTTGTCTTTGTTTCTAAGTATTCTGTGACACTTTTATGGAAACAGGCAAGTGGGGCTCTTGGAGAGAATGCTTGTGCCAGGGGAAAGCCCGGGTCCTTCTAGCTTAATAACCTGTCTCATACTGTAGCCAAAAGCAGAGAGAGTATAGGAAGAGAACATACATTACAATACGATTGTCTTCCTGGCTAACTATCACGTTTTAGTTCTAAGGTTTCCTACACTTGAGTGGTTCTGTATTTTGTAAACCTACCTGGATGTCATTACCAATATATTTTAGCAACCACAGCATCCTCTGCAAGAAACTGTAGCTTACCTACCTGCAGTTTAGAGGATAATCCTTTTAGTTGTTCCAAGTGTGTTTTGTTTGCTGCTGCCTTGCTTCTTGTGTATTGTATATTCCTACCCAGACTCTTGCTGTCCCTCAGTTTTATAGATTTCTTCACAGCCAACTTACCTCTATCACATCCCCAGAATATTTAAGCAGTTTCAGTTTGAGAGTATTTTTCCAGTTCTGTAGTTTTGCCGAGAATGAGTCAGGACTCAGAACCTTTAGAGATTTAAAATGCAGGCACAAGAGTTCACAGAGTGATGTCTGTCTTGCGTTCTGTATTCCTGCCTGCCATGGTAATATGTAACCTTGCTTGCTCTTTGATTGCTGCTGAACTGACATGCTCCTAGAGTTCTCCTTCCAAGATCTTATTCCCCGAGTGATAGCCTTCAGCTCACAGCTCACTATTTTATATGCAGATCTGTCTGTCTATTAACTGGAATAAATCTGTGCTGCTTTTCCCTTGCTAGGCTTTCTCAACTGTGGTGACGGCAGCCAAGGAACCAAACGCAGACGCAGCTTCCTCAGACCAGGTGGATGATACTATCCAGTATCCTTTCTCATTTTAATCAAGCTTGACATGGAAAAGCTCACAGGATTTATGAACCAGGGGTTTTAAAATACAGTTTCATGTGCATTAACTAATTTCAGAAAAATTACTTTAAACAGCCTTAATATACTTAAAATGTCTAAGAAATAGATCAGTTGAAATAGTTGGACTGGGAGTGATGAGGTTAGAGAGCATCTTTTGTCTATAGGACTTTTTTGGGTCTGAAACAGAACCAAAAGTCCATAAAAAAAGTTAAAACTCTTTGGTTAAATCAACAGAGCTGGTATAGCTGTCAGATAGGGGTAGAGCATTACTGGGGAACAGATGGGAGGAGGGCTGTGACCTGGACAGCAGATGGAGAAATAGAAGCAGTAGCTCACTATGTTCTAGTACCTTAGACTTGAGAACTTACTTTCCACAGGACACCCGTTCTGCTTCTTACTTTGTCCTGATCCTGAACTGAGGTCTAAAAAGTATTTAATAGATGAGCATTAGAACCAAAACTCATGGCTACAGCAGTAGTGCTGCCACAGAGAAGAAATTAATAGTTGTACAAAAATAGGCTTAACTAAAGGAAAGATAATTATATGCTCTAATACTATACCTGGCATTCCTGGCCTTTCCTTTTTTACAAGCTCTACTGTTAATTGTCGCTCACAATAAATTAAATTCTCTAACTTGAGAATATGTCAGACAGGCAGCAACAAAGGCAGAGTGAATAAAAAGTAAGGAGAAGAAAAAAAATCTCTGTAATTATCTATCAATTTTTTTGTCAAGGGACGTAAAAGTATAAATTCTTCTGAGACACTACAAAATTGGTATGTTTGTAGGCTTTAAGTTTTTCTTGGCAGTGGGAACTCTTCCTTTGCTGTCACATCATATGCATATGGCAGAACTACTGATCAGATTGAAGATTTGTGTTTCTGTAGGCAGCTTGTGCTCTGCCCTTATTTCCAACAATTTTATTGTGCAACACGTTGTGTAATCTGTGCTTACCATGACTTAGAAGTCTTGCCCTCCTAGAAGAGAACAGTGTGTCTGTCACTGTGCCATAAAAAGTGTCCTTGGTTTCTTTCCTTCACTGACATGTCCAGCGCTCGCTTTATTCGAGCTGTTTCTGAACTGGAGCTCCTGGGCTTCATAAAGCCCAGCAAGCAGAAAACTGACCACGTGGCCAGGCTGACATGGGGAGGCTGTTAATGTGCCACCAACGTGCCAATAAACCTTCCCGACAGAGCAAGGGCTGTGTTCCCACTACACCACTCCTCACTAACTTTGCATACTGAGTCAAAGTCAGCAGTGCCTGAATGTTGTGAGATACATTGTGAGTGCCTGGACAGGCTTGAATAGGGATGTTATTTTTTAATGCTCATCTTCCCTGTGTAATGTTCTGCTTTATTAATGTTCATGTTCCAAATACTGTATTGTTGTGTCAGTTTCAATCTTCTTTGATGTGATATTTAACAGTCCACTGATAAAACTCAGGCTAGCAAGCCAAAAGGACAACACTGGTTCTGTCAGCCACAAAAGTGATGAAGCAGTATTATTAACATCCTTATAAGCTGGTGGGATTTGAGTCATTATTATAAAATGCCTCCTAGATCCTTGAACTAGATTTAAAAATAAATAAAACAAGTATGCTAAAGAAGACAATGAACTTCCACAGCCTCTGCAGTGTGTTCTTCCAAACTGGTCTGAATGCCCTAAAAACTCCTTGGGAAAGAGAAGGGGAGAGAATAATTGTGAAGAAACTTAAGTTTTGCCCTTTGGCAAGTCCAAAAGTGAACTATTTAAATAATTTCCTTTTTCTAGTGAAGTTGATGACTACTAGCTGACTTTTGCTGTTGGGGAAGCTTGTGCCAGCACAGACTGAGAACATGGCACTTGGTGCACTCAGGTGGAAGGTAGGAAAATCCTCACCTAAAGCACCCTCTTTGCTGAGGGTTTGTGCTGCATGCAGGCAAAGGAAACAACTGTGTGAAGGGCAGTGTAGGCTGAGTGTGTACCAGCACTGCTCATCTGCTGATCATCTTCAGAAAGCCTTCTCAGACCAACCTTTTCCCTTGACTCCGTTTGAGGAGCAAATGTGCCCTGTTCTTCAACCACGGGAAAAGCCTTAGGAACCAAAGGGAAAAGCTGCATTGCCCTGCAGAGCAGTGTGTCTGTCATGCTCTGACAAACCCTGTCAAGGGCTCTGACACGTGCACTGGACCTTTGTAAGGGCAGGAACTTCAGGGCAGCCTGACCACCTAGAAAGGGCTGCTGTTAAGAGAGGTGTTCCTCCCAGACAACTGCAGAGTGGTAATTACTTTATTGTAAAAGACTACCTCCAAAGAGCTTTGACACCCTCAGTTGACTGAGAAGGGATTAGAGGCTTCATTTTCATTCTGAGGCATTGAATTGGTCCCTAGTTCAGCCATCAATAGACTCCAGATGCTCCTACTTAACTGCACTGGCACTTCAGCCTGGAGCTCTGAGGACACAATCACTTCCATAAACCAGATCTGTACTGGGGAGGGGAAGTCCTGTTACAAGAATCAGTAACTTAGCCAGCTGTTTCCCCAGGAACATCTATAAGAGAATGTCAGGCTTGTTATAAATATGCTCAGAGATGGTAGGAGTTGTGTATTTTCCAACTGCAGAAATTGCAGAGTCACAGCAACACGTCCTGCCGTGTGTAAGTGGAAGTCTGGTTCTAAAGGCTGCCAGCCAGTTCAGGAGGGGGAGGAGGAGGAGCTTATCAGACTCTATTGCCAGAACACGCAACTTGGGAAACAATGACTAAAACCTCAAGAGCATGAATTTTTAGGATGGCAGTGGAGCACTTGCTAAAGTTCCAAGACACAGGTGAAAAATTCCTGTTCCATGGGGAGCAGGCTCAGGGACCTGTTCAGTAGTGTATACAGAGAGCTTTCCAGTAGCAGAGAGGAAAACAAGACATTTCAGCAGAGGGGCAGGCTGAACACTCCCCCATCCTGAACCTCACCCCATTTATCTCACAAACACACTTGACAAATGAAAGGGAGCAGCACCAAATGTCTCTGATGTGCAAGAGGACAGGGAGCCAAGTGCTTTGGTGTGTAGCTGTCCCCTGCTATCCCCCTCCACTAACCTCACCCCAGATTACTTTCACATCCCTGGAGGGTGAAATATTCCAAAATAAAGAGAAACCAGCCTCAACAGTGTGTGGCCTTTAATCCCCAAATGTGCAGGCAACATGACATTAAAACAGTAAAATTAATAGTTAATGGCTGTTTATTCCCTTTAACTAATAACAAATCTGTATGGTTAAAGTCACATTTGCTGTGCTACATAGGGTTTCTCAGATCAAATCTTTAATTCTGTACTTGGTGCTTCATTTTCTTCAGAAAGGAGGGTAAGAAGGTTGAACAGTTAAAAATACAAACTAAACTGGTCATAAATTTAATTTAGTTCACCTTTCTTTCTTCAGAAACTGGACTTTGCAATCAGTCCTACCTTCCTGGAAAAAGCTTAACATCACTGAATCTGGAACCAACGTCAGTAACAGCTGAGACACCCTCACTCACATACCTTAGCTGAAATAGAGAATTCAACTGGAAAATTAAAAATTAGTTTCTACAACTGTCTGCATAGTAATAACATGTTTTGCAGATATTCCAGAAAACTTTCACTGTCTGCAATGCTCGCTTAAAAAAAACAGGACAAAAAAATCACTAAAGTGCTAATGTCTGTAGTAGTTCCTAAACTCCAGTGTAAAGCCTCACCTCTGAACTAACTAACTGTATCATATTCTTAGGTAGCCACATCTTTCAACAGAACTGCCAAAAATCAGACCTGAATGGAAGTTAACACTCATTGAAATAATCTTTCCAACCCTTTTTCTCTACTGTTACAGATGCTGTTCTTTGACACCTCTTTACACTACTGCACTACTGGTTTAAAACACAAACTTTATAACTTCTTGAAGCCTACAACAGCAATAAACTATAAGAACAGCCCAGGTGCCTGTAAAAGCCATTTCATCACTGAGAATGACTTCTAATACAAAAGTCACAAGCACTGGTTAACAAGAGCACAAACTCTTAATACTTTACCAGCCTTCATTTTTTCTCCCCACTGTGGAACCAGAAAGCTTAAATCCTTCCCAATTCCCCACTGGGCAACAAAGAGAGCTTTCATAAAGCAGTTTTTTAAAGCAGAAACTGCGACTGGTCATAGTGTTCAAGAGGCAAATCTCAAATACCAGCACACAAGATTGCTTGCATCTCCTTCCTTTGCAACCTTGAAAAACGCGGAATCATCTTGCTCTCACGTCTAGAGACAAAAATCAACACATGGGATGTACATGCTGCTTCTCAAGTACACAGTAACTGAGATCTGCTTGGAAAGAAATACATCACTACCTTAAGAACAGGTTAACCAAGACCTCTGGTTTCACTGTTAAATTCCAATTAACTGTTCTCAGCCTGCTTGGCTTTTTTTTTTTGCAGTTACACACAAGTGGCAAAAATATTCTACACATGGCCACCATAAAGTGTAGTGCCAAGAACTGTGTAGTTACTGAACTGTATCTATTTCTCAACTCAAAAGCCTTTGAAAAGGCTCTGCAAAGCAGGTTTGTTTTCAAGCACCAGCCAGCTCTTCACAGTACCCGAATTTCCCTAATTTTTTCAACAGCCATCAAGCTGCCAGACATTTTCCTACTGAAGAGTATGTCTCTTAGAACAAGCCTTTCATGTGTGATTCATCACACCAGATACTGGCACTGAGATTGGGAAAAGGAGCCAGTTTGAAGTCCAAGACAGAACAAGCAGCAGGTTAAAAAATGAAAAATTCCAAAGAATGCAACCTCATTTCCAAAACAGGCACAACTTAAGCATACCACAGCTGTTATACATCAGCACCCATGGTGCCATGCTTTTCATCTGCCACAAGACTGCTTATTATGCATCAATTTGGAGCAGTACAGGAGTGGCTGGAAGCTAGCATGACATCACTTATTTATAAATTGTAATATCCCAAAGGAAAAGATAAAAACACAGGAAATACACGAGATGTATGAGGATGCCAGAATTTGCATGGTGGTCCACTTAGAAGCAGTGATTTTCCTAGCCTGGGCAACTTAGAAAAGGAGGTCAAAAAGTGAGGAGCAGGAAGGAGAGGGACTGAGGACTTCAAGGCAGACAACAGAAATTACAGCCCTTGACAGTATTATCTTCAGTGAGAGAAGACCTGAGAGTCTAGCAGAGATTTCTCATTTCTGGGATTCTGAAAATAAAGTAGAAATAATCCAAATATTGAGGCAACATAGGTTTCAGGACAGCAAGCAAAAAATACTCTGATACTATGGCAATGTGTCCAATTCTGAACCTTCAATCTCACTCCTAAGTGAAAGAGTTCACCAAGAAGCAGAACTCATCAAAAGGCTTCTCTGATACTATAAGTAAGCATGAGCCAATTACCAAGTTCATCTACCGCCTTCAACTCAAACTCCTCTGTTAATCTGAGATAGGACAGAGATCTATCACAGAGCAGACCTCCTTTAACCAGAAGCTGACAGTAAGTTACAGAAGAGAGCAGTTTATAATCAAACGATTACTTTGAAACTGCTGTCTGGTCCCCAGAGCAGGTAACTGAAGGCCTTTATAGCAATACCTCCACCCCACAACACACAGATCTGGACTTGCCATGTGGGAACGTGGCAGTGATTCAGAGACCCAGCAGTGCCCAGACAGCAGCAGCCAGCACCGACACAGCAGCCTGTCAATGCAGCTGAATGCATGCAACAAGGCTCTCAACCTTTAACAGGCATTACACACCTCCAGCTCTTGCAATACCTACGCTGTTCCAGCTTACAGTACATGCTACTGCTCTATCTCATGAACACATTTCTTTTAATGTGTCACTGAAATCTGAAGGAAGGCAAGTGCAGCTGCTGTTTGAGTCATCTGCAGCAAGTTACATCACCAGTTTTGTGTCCATTCTGTACCAAACATGCTTCCTCAACACAAAATACAGATGATCTAAGGAAGATTTCTCTGCCTCTGAAGAATGACCTGAGATTTCAATCCACCTCCTTCTCCTGGTCTAAAACTGACCCACCCACTATTGCTAGTAAATAAAGTTTTCATTTAAACACTCAGATTTAAGTTTATTCATACACAGCAAAAGTTCCACCTGCATATTAAAAACAAACAGATTAGAAGTAAATGTTTTATTCTTCCAACTAAATTCCAGTACTACAAGGGCAGTAAAACAATGATACACTGAAAAATTGCAGCAATAAACATTTGTTAAAGACTGATAGAATAAATAAAAACTACAAAAATGAGAAATCATATAAACCCATTCTTAACCCCCAAAAAAGTCATGGAATACAGAAATGCCCTCCTTCACTATTTCACAGGCAGTACTGTGGGCTATTTGCTTAAAATTGTCCTGGGATTACATTCTAACTTAACTGTGATTACAGTTCTGTTGTAGTGCACAGTTATGAAAACCACACTAACTTCAGTCAGAAGTGTCATTCTACATTTTTATTTACACAACCAGTGAAGGGCAACTTCTAGAACACCAGCTTTAATCCTTTACTTTTTCAAACTTATTAACATAAGAAGCCAAATCGTAATGATACAGCAAATGAGGCCACTGGTATTATTACAGGTAGCAAAGGTCCACATCCAGGTGGTACTGACATCAGGGAGCACTCCAAAACCAGTTGCTGCATAAGAGTGGTTGCCACTGACAAAAGCTTGAAATAACCTGTGTTCACAGGGGGGAAAAAATATGGCATTGCTGCAAGTCTTTACTGGGATAGCTTGCAACAATAAAACAGGGTGTATAGGGCAGCCCACATATGCAGAAAGTGTGATTCATGAAACATCTGGAAAGAGAAGAAAAAAATAAAAGAGTTAATGACAGCAGTAACAAGTATCAGCTTTGTGCAAACCTTCTAGTATCAAAACTGGTTTCAGAACTAAAACCCCAGCATGCTACAGGAAACCAGCTGTGGATGTTTTAAGCACAAGCTTCATTTTCTCTCCCTTTCAACTTCAATATTTCATATTCTCAATTTCGAGTATTTTACCTTGGGGCCTAGCAGCTTAACAGCAAACAACGGCCATTTAAATTATTAAACATTTGGTAACTCAATGCTGTTACAAGGACCAGAAGAAAGAGATACTCACAACTGGCAGGCTGTTCTCCATATCGTCGCATGATCTGATCATGCGTGAACTTCACAAATGCGTCATATTGTTCTGCAAGGATGAAGCATTACGAGTATGAGTATTAAGTTTAAATCAAGCAGAAAAATACTCAGGGCTAATTTTTACACACAGAAATCATACAAGTTAAACACATCCCCAACTAGTAGTAGTTTTAAATAACACATTTCTTAGCTGCCATTTCTTTTTTATCCTCCAGAACAATTCAGCCAATGTCCCCTTAATTAAAAGGCTCTCCCTTACAAACTTCTGTAAATGAGGAAGATGGCAGTAAACTCAAAGAGAATTATGCTGCACATAATGAAGACTTCAATATACCTCACACCTGCTAAGTATTACACACCATATTTTGAAGAAATGAAGTGCCCATTTTACAGATCCATAATGGGGGCAGAGTAGTTAAGGAAAACTTGGCATAAAGGTCAGTGCTAGGGTTGGAAATATAATTTGTCTGCTCCTACCACTACCATATGTAAGAAAATTAATTTAATAAAATGGAAACACAAAAGTATAGGAAAGGGATTTGCTACAGTAGAAATTCTACTTGCTGACCACCAGAAAAGCAAACAAGAAACTAAAAGGTTGAAATGCTAAGTCACTAACTTTTGAGTAATTCAAATCACAGAAGTAGCTACTATGGGAGACACATAGTTGACTGTGGACTGTATGAAAATGGTTACTCTGTCATCTGAAATGAAATTTTGATATGAAACATACTTGGCTTTGAACTAAGCACTGTCATTTCCCAGAAAGGTTACTCCTTCTATACACACATACATACAAATACATTCACAATATTTTATTCAGTTTTAATACTGCACTCATCAGCAGGATATCACCTTTCAGAATTAGGAAATTGAACAAGGAGAGTAATATCTACCAGATGCCGCTTCTCTCCATTCCCCTTCCTCCCTTGTGGAAAAATACATGTGCAGCAATGTGGGGTGTTCTGAGAAAAGGGCAAGGTCAAAGAAGGCAATCTTCAACCAAAAATGCAGCTAGATTTGTAGTGGTTCCTAGTCCCACAGGTTTGCCCCAATAAAGTTCCCATCCTCTTGCAGGGATGAGCTTCACCTTTGAAGTAAACAGGGTATCAGTAATCAGCAAATAGCAGCAGCCCAAAGTACGGAGTGACCCAAAGATCTAAGGACATTCATCCCTGACCAAGGGGCCCTGCAGTCATGGCAGCCAGCTCAGCTCCCCTCTGCACACAAGCAGCACCTGCTTCACTGCAGTTCTGACCAGCAGCTTTGCAGCAGCCGTGCGAGCACTTCAGCCAAACAACAAAATAACACAAAGAGCAGACTGAAGGACCTAGTGCACTGAAACCATTTCAGAAAATAAAAGCAACTAGAACTTTTCTTAAAGTACGTATTAAAGGCCAAAATCAAACTTGCAAATGTTCTTCTTTAAAGAAGCCAACATACACAGCTGCTTTGTAACATTATCTTTGTTAGAACTAGTTTTGCAAATTTTTTAAAAATCCAGTTACTAAAAAGCCCCTTTTTTATGACATTCAGATTCAGAGGTTAAGCAGTCCAAAGGTAGGAGCAGCCTACAGTGAACTACTTGAAAATTTAAGTGAACACTGCACAAATACTTACATCACTGTGTCATATACATCCTAACTATTTTAAGTGAGGTGGCTAAATGACATGAACCCAAATACAATTATGATACTATAAAAGGCTGTTTTCCACAGTCTTTAAAACCTTTCAAGCTAGTCTTTGCTAAGGCTCTTGCAAAACCAAGCTTGTGCTAACACAGCAATTTGAGGTAACAGAGGCAGGAAGAGAAATCAGGGGATTACAATGATCTGAGTTTTCCATTTACCAAACACTTTCTCTGCATGAAAGGCAACTCTGCTTGCAAAGAACATGGAAGCAGGAAAGAATAGGCAGTGTCTGGCTAACTATCTACATGGCAACTCCGATTCAGAAAATATCCAAGATGCAAACATTCAGTCAAGTCACTTGAAAGAAGCTATTCAACTGAGATTTGTTATGGACTTAGTATGGAATTTCCAGTCACATTTCCTTTGACTTTACTTCTGTAACAAAGAGTATCACCTTACTGCAAAAAGTTTAGAAAAGGATATAACCATTCTGTCAGCAGACAACCATAACTAGCCTTCCAGGTAAGGAATTTCTAAATACTTTTGTCAGTCTTTAAAATCACTGAATAATGTTGAAAACGTATTAGTGGCTTAATATATGTGTGCAGTAACATGATCTTCCTAAATGCTCTTTTGGTGAGCACCATGGTCAGAAAAAGTAAACCTAAATCATCTCACTAAACCACAACTCCCAGAGAGAATTCAATCCCCTCCCTTTCCCAAAAAAAAAACCCCAACAATGCTTCCTTTGGGACGGAGACACAGAGCACATGTAAGGAACTTGATAGAGGGGTTTCCTGTTTGCAAAGAACTATAAGCTTGTACTCCAAAATTTGTCTGGAACAAATGTAAATCTACCTGGTCTTCAAATGGTTATTAACCCTGTTAAATGAAATGCATTTAAGAAAATACAAGAAATGACCCAGTTCCTAACATACATAAATCAGGAGAAAAAGTTCTGTAGAGTCCTAATTCATCAGGCTGAAGCAGGTTAAAAAGAAAAACACTGAAATGGAACACCAGGCCCAAAGCAGCAGAAGTACTCATGGCTCTAGTTATAGTTCTAAATAGATGTAGATTTAAGAGGGACAAAGAACTACAGAAATGGCAGATCATCAAGTGTAGAACATGAACAGAATTTCAGGTGCAGAGACAATACTATCACAAGCAACCCACAAGCCTGGTGACTTTCTGCATGTGCATGCCTGTAAAAGGTTTTATTCCCACCTGAAGAGACCTGCCAACTTTAATTCTCATGTTTTCAGGTGGGAAAAAGAACAGTTGTAAGTATTCAAAAGCAAGTCTGCAGAACAATGTGCTCAGATTTTCATTATCGTTACACTAAATATTAAATTAGACTCCAAATCATACTGTGAAAGCATCTACCTCTGAATGCAGAAGAATTTAGGTGCTCAAATGCTAGCAAGAGGCTTAGAAGTAAAGGACCTCAAAAACTGAAGAAAGGTCATAATTTACAATGCTGACACTAGCATGATCTTTTTTGAAAGATAAGCTGGCATCAGGTGCCAAGAATTTCAGCTGAATTGTGAAATACAAGAATTCAACATGGAGCATCAGAAAAACAGTTGAACTGATTCTCAGGCAGATACCAAACACTGCTGGCAGCAGTGTAATGGTAAGTACTGGGAAGAGAAAGGGAAATTTAAGGTATTGTCATCTTGCCAAATTCCAGAAAAAGGAAGTCAGTTCCCAAGCAGGAAAAAAACAAAACAAAAAAACCCAGTCCTTCAAAGAGTGCTCTAAAAGGCAGTCTTTCTGGAGGAAAGAAAAAGAAAGAAAAAAAAAGAAAAAAAAAAGAAAAAAAGGGGGAAAAAGGGGAAGCTGTCAATTCAGACAAAATAGCAAGAGAAAGTTCTAACTGAAATAAAACCACTGTCTGCACTGAGCAGTAATAATTAAGAGTCATACTTTCTATCCAAAGCAGCACAGAAGGAAAAAACCTATCAGAGAGCAAACATTTTTCGTGTCATGTATGCAACCCCATATTATCATCAGATTAGGTCAGAAAAAAACATAAACAGAAATAAGAAAAGTTTTAGGCTGTCAAACACACTCTGAGGTATATTATCCTGAACTGCAAGATACCTGCAAGTTTTGTGGTCAAAATTTCTTCATACTCTTCACGGATTTTCTCTTCACGTTCTTTCAGCAAACGTTCACAGATCATTCCAACTTGTCTGAGAGTAAACAGGGGCTGTTCTTTTTTCAATGGTGATGATGCTGCAGATGAAGTACCTAAGAGTAAATATTTGGGCATATCAATTTACAATTACAAGTAGATCGGAACCAGTTTTTTTTATAATCAAGCTTTTTCGCGCCTTTAACATTAAAAGAATTTTACAAAGCATTTGAAGAAGATTTTCTCTGCTATTTGATCCTTCTAATTATTATTGAAGCAAAACTGGATGCTCAAAAGGAAGACATCTACAATGGACAACACACACAGCTATCAAAACTCCAAGAGTGTTATACAAACACTGTGAACACCACTGACATGGCAGTTGCCACATACAAATTATATTTTACATAAAAGTTACAGTACAGTATATTGGTGCCAAGACAGTTGCTTTGCAAAAGCCTATCAGCGACAGAGTAGGCAGGATGGTCTCCTGAAAACAATGCCAGGTTTTTGTCCAACCAGTTCTTAAAATGAAAAGCTACCATGTTCCAGACCAATGCTGTTATTGCCAAAAAAAGCAGCAGTAACTAGTGGGAATGTGTCATAACACAACAGGTAACAGGGAAAACTATTTACTCAAATGGAATCTGACAGAATAACAGAATATAGCAGAATTACACACAATTTATGGCCAAAAAAACAACAGTAACTGGCGAGAGGGTGCCATAAACCACCAAGTAACTAGAAAAAATTGTTTACACAAGCAGAGTCTAAGAAAACATAGGAAAATTACACAGAATTATCTGGGTACCTGGCAAAGCTGGTCCAGTAAGGAGAAATGCATGTGGCTGTGCATCAGTAGAACAACAAGGATCTGTCTGCTGGAAGCTATTTTCTAAATGTCTTCTCTTCTGCATGCGTTTGTACTCCTGTTTTATGTTATACAGGATTTGTTCTAAAAAGAAAAAAGAAACAAAAAAAATCCCCTAAGATAATTGTCTTGACATTTCACCATTTCACTTGATTTGCACTCAAACATCAAATGAAACATAAATGCTGCAGATAAATAACAGATGATAAAAGACATACAGACGCTTAAAACATGACCCGCAAAACCCACAGTGTTTTACCTAAGACATAAAACCATTAGAATGATTAAGAGAAAGGTAACCCAGACTGCTTTCACCAGGAGAACACTAGCAAAAATGTTCTTAGTTAAGGTCTAGTATTGGCACCAGAGTACTGCTAACAAAAAAACCCCAGCTTCCTAAAATTTAGGAACGATACAATGTACATGGCTTAAAGTTATTAGTATTAATTATCTTTGTTTCATATATTTAATCTTTCACCCCTACACAGCATTTATCACTCATACAACAAGAGACTCTAGAATAAAACATCCATATGAATTGCCATTCCTCTCTGTAGGTTGAGTGGCCTACAGGCAGCACAGTGAAGAGGAAAACACAATTTATACAATATGCATTAAGCACCTGCTGCTTAAAATATCAAAGAATTGGAAGCTGACAGGAAAAATACAAAAGCTTTCCACAACATTTTTGACAGCCTCAAATTTATCCAAATAGAATACAGTGGATGGATCAAAAGTCTCTTTTAAAGGACTATGGCAATATGTAGTGCAGCTTTTGATTGCAATGAATAAAGTACAGCAAATTATTTTAATAATCTCATCTCCACTGTAGAATCATACGGGAAAAGCAAATCCTTGCAACAGGAACTACCAATCCTTTGTGCCTTCTCTCACACATTTGGTATGAAATTCCACATACCAAATGGCTCTCAAGTGCATCAGTGGCCTAACTATATCCTCTGGCAGTGTAAAATATTCATGAAAATAAAGGAATCTTCTACTTTTTACATAAGACCTTCCCATAAAGAAATTTCAAAAGACTCTCATTCTTCATTACTCTTACTTTTAAATGCTCAAATGCATTGAGAAAGATTACCTGCACGATTGGCTTCCACTGACACTTCTAGACTTTTTAACAAAGACAACTTTCCAAAACTCAGGTGCATATAAATCTACATGATCATGTCAGAGTTACAAAGGACTCCACTCAGAACCTTCCTATTTCTGTTGCATTTTGCCAGTACAATACCATGAAAACTTTAACCAAATTTCATGTTTGCAATCCGTATGCTACTGAGGTTCCCTATCTGAACATTTTTAATCAGGAACCATGCGATGCAGGTAACTTCAGCTACCACCATCTTCAGTCGGTGGTTGAAGCCTCTGCTAGACCACGTAGAACCAATTCTCAGTTTAGATGTTTAAATACTGACATGGTTCAATTCCATGAGTGAGTCTAGAGATTTCCAATTCATAAAAGGAGAGAATTTGAGTCAACGGAGTGTCAGCAAAGGTGCTTCTTGGATTTTGTCCATTGATGAAGGACTTGATACCTTTTCAGTCCCATGCCTCCAGCTGTACAATTTCCAACTCTCTAATAAGAGGTCAGTAATATGGTTCAAAGAAGCAGCAAATGCAGAAGACAATAATAAAACAGTAACAAAAAAGCACAGCAGGTAAATTAAGAGAAGGAACCACAAGAAAGTGGTGCTGGGGGAATAGAGGATTCATACTTTCTGTAGGCCAAAATACATGCACTCCCATGCAGTACCAAAGTACATAAACCATATTAAACCAAGATGCAGTCAGGCTTCCAAAATTAAACAGAAACCCATACAGAGCTGGTCATGTGCATACACATATCAGTCAGAGAATGGCCTAACAATATTTATACTCAATGGCACTATGGTGGTAGAACAATACTGCTCAAAATCAAGCACTGTTCCTGCTGCAGTGATACAGCATAATTTTGAATGGAAACCAAAGCACCTCCTAGGATCATCTGTGCTAAAGCATGTTTACACTATGAGAAACATGACTGCACATATTCACACTGCATTTGTATTAACTGAAAAACATAATAGACCATGACCATCCTTCACTATGACTACTTTGTCTTGGCCACACTTTTCAAACTCCATGTGAACTGCAAAAAAACCAGCCAAATTTCAGGTGTAATAACTTGGATAAAAATATTTTCTACAGTTCTCCTTTCTTTTATCTTTATTGCAGAAACATTCTCAAACCACATTAATCACCAAAATCATTAAGGACAAAAAAAGTAAACATACTCTGGTCAAGCGATAAAACTGCAAGAGTTAAATCAACAATCATATGCCATGTCTGTCCCCATTCAGTCCTAACAAACAATGGAAATTAAATAAGGAATAATTTACAGAAAATGTTAAAATACCAGCCAGAATAGAAGGAGCAAAAGTAATTGGGGGGGATGGGGGTGGACAGGGAGAGGAGGCAGAGAAATCAGGTGTGGATTTTTTGTGCACATACATGATTCTAGTCCAAATTATACTGAATTGGGGCCAAGAAGTCTCAATGATATTACAGCAATTTCATCTACTTCTCATTTGGCAATACTTTTTAAATTGTCACCTTCAAATCTTGCTGTGAAAATAAAAAATCTCAATAAACACTACTGACAGATACTGGGAGATTCCCACCCTGACAAAATCCCTTTAACAGTTAGCATTACCATGACTTCAGCTAAAAGTATACAACTAAGTAAAGTTTAAGAGAAAGGACTATTTAAACATGACAAAGCCTACACTGCAAACAGCAACCAGGAGAAAAAAAGCCTGAAATGTTAAGCACTAACTGAACACTTGCTAAGCATGTCTGTAGCCTGGTTTGGTAAACAGTATTCCTTTGTTCAGACTAACTTACAAGATTTAAGGCACCACTCTTCAGCACAGAAAACGGGACTGTAAGGCGTACTCAGTACCTTGCTGGTAGCAGGCAAGGAGACTGACTCATCTCATACTTCCCGATTTCCACCACTTATAACACGGAGGTTAAGAGTCAAGAAATTCAAATTTAACACAGCAACAAACTTTCAATGACTTCTCATGTGAATGATGAGACCAGGAACGTTCAAACAGAGCAGGCACATTTTTACATCAGCAAAGACTAAGTAGACTCTTATTAACTTACAGTAGCATAAAATCTTAAGACTTAAAACTACTTTTTTTGTGAAGTGTAAGTCTGCAAATATTCATGACTCATTTTAAATGAAAATCTGAATGCCAAATTAAAATCATCTAATACAATGAGAAAAACTGCTTAAATGCACCAAGCTACTTCTCCCATTTACAGTTCTGTTTCGTAATTCCACACAAATATATTAACATTTTTATAGCATCTCAGCACTTGCAGAAAGCCATGAAATATTAAGGTAGTGCAAACCAGACAACTTCTGAACACCATCTATATACAGCAGACATCTAGCTGTAAAGACTTTTAAAACTCTGACCTAGTTAAACAAATCTTAGAATTAGTAGATCCAACCTACTTCTGCATCCAGAAAGTCTTCATTCTTTTTCAAGTTCAGTTTTTTAACTTATCTGGCTTCCAATTAGTTCTGACTATTCTCTCTGCAGTGCACAACTGAATTAAAATGTGCACTGAACTGGTGTCAAACACGGCACAGTTTACGTGCCTCAGTGTGGAGGCACAAATTGTCCTTTAAAACAATGACATGCATTTTAATTAACAAATTATTTTATATATAAAAATTTAGAATCTGAAAGTATGCTCATTAAAGAAAATCTACTCTGTCACCTTCTCTAAGACTATAAAATTTAAGTGAGAACTTGCATCACATATATTACAACTCATTAAATATTTTAAATAAAAGCTTTCATCCACTTTGAACATACACTAAAGCTCAAATCAGATACTGTACGTCAGACAATGATTTGATCTGCGATGACAAAAGGAATATACTTAACATGACGAAACACACATCACTGTGTTGAGAGGCCTATCCTCAGTTTCTTTGTAATTTCACTCTACCCCCTCTGCTCAGTGTTTCCTGCTGGTTAGAACCACCTCTGAAGATGCAGAGCTATTTAGCAGAAAACTCCCGGCAGAGGTGCTGAAAGTGAAAATCAGACTTGCTAGATCTGGTGTAGCAGCAGGAAAAAGCCACACTGCTAACACACCGAAAGGAATCAGTACTTCATACTTCGTACATAGCATTTCAAATTCAACATGACTATGAATCTCCACCAGTTACACAAGAACTTGTTTCATGTCCCCTTCTCCTTCAGGTTCAAGGCTAAGATTAAGAACGACAAATGAAAACTGCTATCATCTTATCATAACCACCAAAGGCATCAGGGATTCAGTCAGGATTCATTCAGTACAATGAAATGGATACTTTTTCTTAATCCAGATCTGAGAGAATAAAGCTGAGTACATAGGTTCTTTAAAATTTGCATTAAGATCTTTCAGAACCTGAGATGCCATTTGGAGAATGAAGACTTCTGAATGAAGAGAGGATGAAATATGAACAGGGTAAATTAGAATTCAAGCTTTACATCTTATCACACTAATGGATTACAAAGCCAAATATTCACTTCCAAGGAGAGATGTAGTCTTCCTACATTCTTTAATTCATGATAAGAAGTCAAGTTAATATTTTTCAAAATTCTGCCATCTAATTACTTCATCCTGACCTATAATTACCTAAAAATTATGTACAAAGGAAACAGTTCAACTTAAAAAGTTAACAAGGCAAACAATTATTTTCTCCATTTTAGTAATTGCTTATCAACTACGAAGGTGCTGACTGTTTCACCTGAAGGACTTTCTTCTTTGGGCTTGATTTTTGAACTATCAATCTCTCATCACGGTTCTTGGCTTCTCTGATTTAGCTAAAGGAAAATTCAGCAAAACACACAGGAAGGTGACTCAATGCACTGAAATCAGAGTAGCAGTCTTCCTGGCCTGAAATGGAACCTTTAGCTCAAGTTTCAGTTTGCAATGTCACCATTCAACATATGCATTCAAACTTGAAGCATGCCTGAGATTTCTTCTAAGTAATCAATCAAATGCTATCCTGATGTCAATGACAAAAGTCTTTAGGGATTTCAGCTTCTGTTAAAGCAAAACTGCTCCACTGTCCTAGCTCAAATTAACATGTAACATTTCCATTAGGTCTTCAACCTGATTCAATACCTAGTTGAGGTCACCACATTCCTACTTCTGGTCTCCCCACCAGACTTCTGGCATACAATGCTTATTTTAAGATGCATCTAAAAGCAGCATAGCAGCAGAGCAATGGGTAAAGGTAGTACTCAGGGGTTTTTTTTTCTACTTAACCAGGGAACCTCGGCAGAAACAGAAATTAACACAAATATTCCTCTTACTCTCGGTGCTTTGGTCTCAGATATCAACAACTCTACTTATGTTTCTCAATTAGGCATGTTAAGAGACTAGTTACAGAACGTATACTTTTGGAAACCATGCTCCCCCTCAGAGAAGCATGCTCTAAGCCAGAGAGAAAATACTGATAAATGGGTATACATGCTGACACCTCACAGCCACTGGCTATAGCTACAGAATGGATAGAAGCACCTTGCCACGGACTGGGGCACAGAGCAGGCCACTTCACGAGATCCAGTTACTCCCGGTTTCAGGCTGATAAAAGCTCTGGTTCTCCCACAGGCTACATGCTCACATATGAATTAGCTCATTCTGCAAATGTGTTATTTCAGGAAGTCCCAGTTGTCCTGATCAAGGGATTGAGGAATGAAAAATAAATCAAGCAATGCAAAATGTATTAGACACAGCAATTAGATCTCTCCCTTCACATAAAATGTCACATTGCATTTATCAGACTTGCCGTAGGAAGAAAACACAGCTTCAACGTTTTATGACATCTACAACCAAGTGTATTTAACATTTATAGTCACCACAGGCATCTATACAGAAATTTTTCATATAAATTAAATTATGAAGTCCAGATGCAGTCATTACGTGACTTTTTTTAAGGGGTGGGAATGTTTTCTTTTTTAAAATCCTAATGACTTCTGCAATACTGGAGCAGAATGAGAAACTAGGCATCTCACTGAGATAATTTAGCAATAAATACACATGTGGATAAGTTAACAAAACAGAAATTAAGCAGAAGGAGATGCAGCACTACTAATACGTCACATTCCAAAGCCACTGGATTTGCTCACTTAAAAGCCAAACCTATGCTTGGCCATTGCCTGACCAAGTTTCAGACAGAAGTGGTTCAGTTTGCTCAAGAGGGCAACTCAAAGGTCATAGGAGGACAGTCCACAGGGAAGACTGACAGTTCTTCCTATTCAAAAAGGTCAAAGACATTTTCTTTCATTAATTTTGAAAAACTGTGTCAATTACATCAATCCTTTTCCAGATTATTCTGTGAAAGAAAAAGGACATACTAAAGGCAAATTTATCTACCTTCTGTGTGTAAAGAGTCCCTCATGAGAGGCCTGTTCTCAACAGCTCCACCCACTAAGGTATTTAGTTTGCAAAATTAGTTAGTTGCTGGGAAGTGTTGAGGCAGATGAATTTTTCAGATGGAGGAAAAACTGCATGCGCTAAAGCCGGTGGATTTTTAAATTATTTCATCCTTTCTGACTGCATAAAGGTCTTTCAAGTTAACCTCTGTTTTTGGATGAAGTGTGGAAAAAAACCCTGTGATCTCAGTCTGTCTTCAGAGCTTCTATATACACCAGGAATTAGGAAATTTAAATCCCTAAGATCAACATTATTTGTCCCTTCTGTTCCTCCAATTTTTTTCAACTGTATTTCCCACTGTAGATTCAATCTCAGAAATGTCCAGACACGCAGGTTTTCAATAACTAACCTGCCTCTGAATTTAAAAAATTTAAAAGTAGTTTTTTCTTTTTTTTCTCCCACTCCTGAACAATCTCTCATCTAGGTAAAACTGCAAACAATGGTTCCAAAACATCCAGCAGAGAACAGAGAAATAATATTGCCAATGTTTTCTCCTTTCACCCTTGAATTCATTTAACAGCTTTGAAACAGAAAAGCACCCTTTAGACTTCAGAGGAAACCAAACAAGAGTATGCATAACACACAGACAGCATCCAGACCTAGGTGCAGATATTCTGATTACACAAAAGAGACTCATTTATAGCTAGAACTTATGTGAAACTAAAACTCATCTGTAGTATTCAAGCAGTAGAAAAATATTTAAGAGGAGCCACTCTTTCAAAACTAAACCAGTTTGAAGCCAGGCAGGTATGTTCTGCACTGCCTATAGTGAACACAGTTTTAAAAAACGTAATTCTACATGAAAATAATACTATTCAAAAATTAGCAAACATACTCATGAGTATGCTCAAGCCAGTAAGCACAATTCCACAGAAAGTACAGACTGTAAAGCCACAATTACAGTTTGGCTGCCAAATTCACCGAGAAACTGGAAGTGACCTAACAGCTGTTCAAATAACCACAAAATATTAAAACACTCTTGTGAGAGATAAATTTCATCTCGAATAAGCCTATCCTCTCTCAAACAGACATTGGTTATTTGTCTATGACCACTCCATACAGACAGCTGTTTTCTCATCTGACTACCACACTGTATTCTCAGTTCTCAGCACACCACTCAATCAATCTGTATTCTGCTTTCAGGTAATTCATTTTTGAAATGATGAACGATATGGTAAGAAGTCATGGTGCTGATATAGTCTCCACTGTGTGAAGTTAAACACTATCAGGCCAGAATATCAAATATAAGAAGAACGTTTAAGCATGAACTTAAAGTCTAAGCATCAGGTCCTTAATATCCAGAGCTCCGATTTCATATGAACATTAATTTTCATTACACAGAATTCAGACAGACACTTTTGAAGTGCTGGAAATCTATGGATTACAGTAACAGGCTGAGAAAAGCCCAAGTCAAGTCAACAGAATTCTGGCTATTGTTAATAAATTTCCCAACACAAAAACTAACACAAAATGGTGACTCGGGAACACTTTTTAAATCGAACTGGAATTCTTTTCACACATATACCAAGATTTATCTGACCCTAATGCAGACATCTGCATCAGAAATGGTCACGTGAACTCATTTTAGAGTCAATGTAAAGCAATATATATTTCTGCAGCACACTAGGTCTAAACCTAAGTCAGAGCTCTAGAATAAACCACCTGATTCTTTCAAATTATTAGCGGGAAAAATGCAAACTATTAGCTCACAGGTACATTTACATAATTAGATAAATCATATACAATCTTCCAACAGCCCGCTTTAAAATTATGAGCTGTTTTTTGTTCAGTGAGGGTTGAAATGAAATATATACAATGTGATAATACCCCTAAATTCAACTGAAATTAAAAACTAAGCAAGCTGATTAACGGATACATTTATACCAGCACGGAATAGATTTCTTCTTTTCCTGAAATGGAAACCAGAGGGAACTTTTAAGCAAAATCCATGCAAATGTGCACAACTTATAAATGCTTCAAGTTTTGCTTAGGAGTATTCAAGTGCTGTAGGAGACATTTTGATTTACTGTCGTTCACTCTTCATTATATTAAACACATTTTTTATACATAAAATACATCCTTGTCTGTACATAAATCACCTTTTCACATGGATTACCACCTGAACCTTTGATTTTCTCAGGAGATAAAGAAGCCTGTATTTGCTCAATTTTATTAACATCTCGGTTTTTAAGCCCTTCAGAATGGTTACGATAGAAGCTTAAGTATTACCTCAAATATTGCTGTAGGCTGTCTCTCCTGAAAATTGTATCGATTTGCCTCCTTTCAGCAATACATATTTACTGACCAGACAACATTTATTTTAAATATTCATAACCTAAGCTCCCCAAACCCTAAAGAAATCAAAATAAATCATTGCAAAGAAATAACACTTATCCTCTAAAAGAATCAAATTAGGTCTGATTTTAAATATCTATTTCAAAGTATATGTAATGCCTCGCTGTACCAGTGAGTGCCATCCATCACAACTCTCATCCCAGACCGCTGACTCATTCAAGATCCTTTCCTAGAGGTTCAAAAAAATATCAAGGCACTGACGCCAAGTTTTACTCTGCATGTCCTCTGTATTTCCTCCATAGCAATTTTTATTATTTTATTAAAAACCTCTAAAAAATGTATTGTACAGTACCATTTTCCGAACTAAGAATATTGAAACAAGGCACTGTCCTACGTGTAGATGGCAATTTGAACATTCAAACTTAGTGCTTGGTAACCTGGAGCCAACTTTTGTTATAAAGGGGAGTACCAAACACAACAGCGGAAGGAATTCTGCTGCAACAACTGCAGAGGGCCTTTTTTTTTTTTTTCCTGCACACAAAGGACACGGATACATCCATACCTCGGCGCTACAGCCACTCATGGCCGCGAGCTGCACCGTCCCCGAGTGCACTGCTGGAAGCTGCCCACTGGACTAAGCATGGCATCGGCCAATCAATCCTCCGAGCCCAGCCAAGATTAATTCCTTTCTTTTCTCCCTACCCGCTGCTAAAAAGAACTAGGATGATTTTCAATTGACAACCATTACACAGGCAGACCTCGAGCTTTTAAGGCCGCCGGTTGACTCATCTCTCGCACCTTAAGAATGTAAAAGGGTTTCGTTCTTGCCCCGCGTCTCCCAGACGAGAGGAGGAGACCGCCCGATTCCATTTTATCTGCCCTAAAGGCAACTCTCACCCTTGCACACAACCGCTTTTAACGCTCGGTTTCCCTACGGAGCTTTTAAGGATATCACAGAATGGGTTATCCGGGACGACGGCCCGTATTAAGAGGCTGGGAAGGGGGATTACCCCTTTGTTTTATCCGCTTTTGCCTTTTCCCAGTGGCGTTCTGCGGGTGATGGATGACAGGCCGGCCTCGCCGCCCTGCCCCCTCGCCCTCCCCCGATGTCTGAGCAACGGGAGGAGGTGCCGCCGCCTCGACCCACTGATAATGGCTGCGAGGAAGGGATCGACTGGGGCCTCGCCGACTCCCGACCCCAGCCCCACCTCGGTCACACCCCCGGTCCCCTGCCGCCCCCAGCGTTTCCGCAGCTCGACTCGCCCCTGCAGCTCTCCTTGCCACATCCAAGGGAGCAGGAAGAGGGGGGAAAAAAATAAAAGCCGGCCTCCTCCTTTCCTAGGATCGAGCTTCTCCCCAACAGCACCCCCGCCCCCCACTCAGGTCCCCTTCTCCAGTCTCACCCCCCCCCGCCTTCACCGACCCCTTTCCTATGGCCACCCGCCCGCAGCGGCTCAACCCGCCCCCCCTTCTTCCTCCTCGTCCCTCCTCCTCCTCCCCCTCCTCTCCTGCTGCAAACGGCCATTTCTATTGTGTCTCTCGGTGCCAAGCCGAGCAGGGATCGCCCCGGCCGCTGCCAGCCGCACAGCCCGGCAGAAAATGGCTGGAGGGGGACGCCAGACCCACCCAACCCCCCCCCCCCCCTTCTTCCTCCCCGCTTCCCGGCCGCCTTCCCGGCCCCCTCCCCGCCGAACTGCCCCCGAGGGGGCTGCCGGGCGCAGGGAGTGCCGCGTCCCTCACCTGTGGTGAGCCGGGACGACACCTCTCCGAAGGGCGAGGGTTCCATGCGCAGGTACTTCTGCGGGGAGGAGGCAGCGGCGGCGAAGGAGGAGGAGGCGGCTGAGGCCGGGGCTGACAATGGCGCACATCGCCTTCGCTTCGGGGACGCCGGGCTCAGCAGCGGGTCGAAATCCAGAGTCCTTTTCAAAGTGGCGCCGCAAGCCATGGCGCAGAGCGGCTAAGGGGTCTCGGAGCGAGGGGCAGCGGTGGAGGCAGAAGCAGCCGGCCCTGCCCAGAGGCGTCTTCTCCGCTGTCTGGAGTGGGCTGGGGGGGAGGGAAGGGAAAGGAGGGGGCGGCTGCGTCAGGGCCGCCTCCGCCGCCTCCCCGCCGGCCTCTCTCTAGGGAGCGGCCCCGGCAGCGGCAGCAGCAGCCCCGGTTCAGTCCGGCTAGGTCTCCGCTCTCCCCGCCCGCTCCGCCCTGCCCGGCCGGGACAAATTCCGCCCGCGGCCGGTGGCGGGGCACAAGCAGTGCTGAGGGGCGCGGTGCCGGTCCCAGGTGCGCGGTGCGGGGCGGCCGATGCGGGGCGATGGCGATAGCAGGGCCCGGGCGGCGGCGATGGCGGCGGCGATGGCGCTCCGGGCCGTAACCCCCGCACCAGCAATATGGCGTCAACAACAACGCCGCCGGTTCAAACGCCAGCCCCCCCCGCCGCAGAGGCTCACGGGATTCGTGGTTTCCCCGCCCCGTCCCCCGCCGCTAAAATGCAGGACGGCCACTGGTGAGCTGGCACTACAGCTCCCGGCGTGCACTGCGCCGGCAGGGTAGGCTTCCGGGTTCTGGTTTAAATCCCCCCTGGGAGGGTGCGGGCTGGGGTGTGGATGGGGGACGCGGTGGGACCCCAGGGGAGGGCTGGCAGGGCTCCTTGGGACGCGGGGGCACAAAGGGGACGATGGTCCTGCCCTGCTTCCTTATAGTGCAGCTGTCGAGCGGGCCGGACGGCGGATGTACGTCCGCATGGCGCTTGTCTGTATGTGAAATTGGGGGCAAAGTGCGTTTTAGTGGCCTCCATGGTGAGGGCAGAGCAGGGAGTGTGTGGGAGACCGAGGTGGTAGCTAATAACACTCATGGAAAGGCCTCACGATGTCGGGAACTGTGTCACGGCGTAACCGAGTGGTTTCCTTCCAGTTGCATAAAGCATATTCTTGCTTAAGGAGGGTGGTGAGGGAAGAGGTTCAAAGAACGATAAAGCTGCTGCTGGGAAGAGCACAGCTCTTTCCTGTGCAGCTTCCTGATTGAAACAAACTGTTACTGGTCACCATAGTGGGAAAGCTAACAGAGGTTGATGGCCCCCAAAATACATATAACTTAGATTTTCTGTATCTAATATTCTTAATTCAACCATGAATACAAAGACAAGTTGTCTTTGAAAGACAAAGTTATACATATGCCCGCCTAAAGTTTTGACACTGCTGTTTTTTGATTGTGTCCTGAAGTGTAAGCTAGGCTTTCTCTAATAGCGTAAAAAAACTCCACAAACCTTACCATCCTTGGGGAGTAGGACTTGCTGTATATGTTTGGAGTGTGGCATATATTGTTAATTAAGCCATAGTGGCACCCAGTCAGTCTAAACACCAATCTGTGCTGACATTGTGGTTGTTCTGCTCTTGGGGTAGCTGAGGTTTCAGGTGGTGGGGTGACCTAGAAGAACCTTCCTTCTCAACAAATTATTTGTTTTCTGAGACAGATAGCTTGTGACAATGTTGGAGCAATTAGGTGAAATTTACCTTATGCTTGCCTGAGTTGCCTTGGCCTAAAATTAATACTGGAAAATCACAAAATAAATCCTCTGCTATGAGCTGTTCCTCTGAAGAAGAAGTACTTGGAGTGTTTCCTTGGAAATAAGGAAATAAGTTGACAAGCCTTTCTAAAACTAAGAAAAGTTCTGCTTCTCTGCAGCAAGACTCAGGAAATGTACTGATGTTATTACAGTGTTACAATTGTCCTACTATTAGTGTACTGGTAAAACTACTTCTGTGGACACTCTACTTTGGAATAATGCTGGCTGGTTTTCCATTTGTTTAATTCTTCATTTCCATTACATTTCCCTAAGCATATAGCTTTCCCTCTATTTGGGCACTGCTGTTAAATATTCTTACCAAGCACTTAACTCAGCCAGAGTCAGGCAAAATTGCTCTTGCAGGCTTTGAATTAAGGAAACTCCAAGTGTCTCTTAGTATGTGTATGATGCACCTGTTTAGTTTGGAGTGCTCTGTGCCCTGCTTCTACCATCACTTGTATGCTGAGAAGTGCCTGTGTTGGGGTGAGGTAGTGGAAAGAAAGGGTAAGTTGCAGAGTAACCAGCACTTCCCCACTGAAATTATTATTTTAGATATATATTCTGCATTCAGCAGCAGAAGCAAAGATCTGGTGACATTAACCATATAGCACTAGATCCAAAGGACCATTCAAGCACAATTTAAATTAATTAAGACAGTCTGAGGAATCAGGTGAAACTTCATCAAGATAAGCTACTAGAAAGTCAGCTTTTGCCAGCACAGGCAGCGCTATAATTGTAAGCAATTGATTAGAACTGTGATTGTCCTAATCAACAGAGTTACTTAGCTTTTATCTGACATTTAATTTGTTGAACTAAACTGCAGCAAGTCTGATTTAGGTCAAAATAAGAATTCACACAGCCCTTTGCAGCAAATTAAACCCAGCCAAACCAATGTAGCTTTGCATGTAGACAAGCCCTCAGGCAGCAAAATGTCCAACAGCAGTGACAAAGTGCTTGATGGTTGTCAGGGAACATGTGTTTTTACTTTCATTGTGGCAGGAAACACCATAGGGTCAAGGCTGCAAACCACTGTTTATGTTGTTCTGTCTTCTACTTACTTATTATATAACCAATTTGTAGTGCCCCATTATGTGCTACATGGGCTGCCTTTAAAATTATGTATTATAAGCATCTTTTTAAAATAAATGGTACCCACAAATTTTATTAATACTGGGAGTGGGAGAGCTTATTCATAACTGGCATTGTGCTAGATTTTATTGAATGTGTACTTTAAGTATGGCACCTGTTAAAAAGGCAAGTCCTGATTCAAGACAATATTTTAACTTCTGTACAGCCCTGATTGAGGTGGGAAAGTAACCCTTTCAGTGTATTGCTTTGGGATAGTGATGGAAATATCACAGTGGACCACATGTTAGGCTTTGTGCATTCTCTTTTCTTCCCCTTCCTTCTGCCATTGCTCCATTTCCCCATTGTTTTTTTCTTTGGTGTCTTCCTCTCATTCTCTTTGTATACCATCTTGACTTTGCTTCCTCTTCCTTTTCTTTAAGACATCCTATTCATTTGATGCAGGATCCACACCACAGCCCTTTTCTTCTACACCATCTAACCATATTTTTCTCACTTCACCTGTGACTCATTTCTCATTAACCAGTTGTGCTTGCCAGCACGGGACCATGGATTAGCTAACAGTTTCTAGGGCTTGCTCATTTCACCACAAGTGAACAAAATTCACTTTAAATGGTGTTATACCACTTGAATTTGGACATGGGTACCAAAGGTTTCTTACTTATGTATTAGGCACACACTGTGGTTGCAGATTTTGTAGATAAAATGCAGTGGTGGTTACCTGCCATTATGTCAGTGAGGTGTTTGTATGGTGCCAAGTGAGAAAGGATTAGTTAAGCTGAAATAATAGGGATTAGTACACGAATTGTAAGGCGTAAAAAATGGTTGAAAGAAAATTGGAATAAATTTCTCAGTCTGCTTTGCTATATAGGAACGTAGATAGTGCTGGCCGAAGGGAAAGGATACACAAGAACAGGAATGAAAGGCAGAGGTCAGTGAAGGTCAGCTCTGCTTCTTTAGATGCTGACTTATGCTGACAAACTGTACCAAAAATTATGACCTGAACCTGCAACACACATTGACTTTCAATAGGACAAATCTGTTTCTTAGGCTTGAGCTACTGAAGTATTGCCAGCAGAAGTACAGAAGTGTAATTCCAAATATAAAAGACATTCAAAACACTTATTTCCTCTAAAATACTGTATATACCTCCACATATTCAGAAAAGATTAATTAAAACCAGAATCTGTATAGGAAAAGGTAACTGAGCTGATTAGAATAATATTAAAGGGAAAAATTAGCCCCAGGAAATTAAAGTATTGTTATTTAAATTATTGCCCCTACTAATTGCTGAATTCTATGATTTTTCCGTAAAAGCACAAGGGGAAAATAAGTTCAGGAGATCTATTTTTGTGATGAAGACTATGTTGATAAGAGGAACTGTCAGTTACCTCACCCAAACTGGAAGTAAGAGGAAGATTTAGAAGTGCCAGAGGAATGAGTTTCCAGAACACTCTTCTAGTAGCACCAGTATGGGTGAAAATAAAATCTTCAGTCTTTAGTTGTGGGCTAGGCTTTAGGTAAGGCTTAGTAATTTTTACAAAAAGGGATTGATGTTTTCAGTGACATGAGACTATTAAGAATAACCCAGGAAGTCTTGTAATACAAATTGACAACAACAAAGTCACTGTGAAATTAAACATTTTATTGGTGTCCTGTTTTTGGCTGTGGTGGAGTTGATTTTCTTTTCAGTAGTTGATGTGGGATAGGTTTTGGATTTGTGACCAAAACAGTGTTGATAGTACAGGGATATTTTCATTTTTTTGCTGGGCAGTGCTTGTATAGCATCAAGGTCTTTTCTGCTTCTTATCCCACCAGTGAGGAGACTGGGGGTGCTTAGGGAGTTGAGAAAGGACACAGCCAGGACAGCTGACTCCAGCTGATGAAAGGGGCATTCCACATCATATGGCATCATGCTCAGCATATAAAGTTGGGAAGGGGGGAGGGGAGGCAATGGAGATTCACAGTCGTGCTATTTGCCTTCCCGAGTCACTCTTGGGTGTGATGGGGCCCTGCTTTCCTGGGGATATCTGAACACCTGCCTGCCCACAGAAAGCGGTGAATAACTTCCTTGTTTAGCTTTGCTTGCGTGTGCAGCTTTTGCTTTCCCTATTAAGGTGTCTTTATCTCAGAAAACTCTTATGAGTTTTCTCACTTTTACCTTTCCAATTCTCTCCCCCATCCCACCAGGGGAGTGGCTGTGTGGTGCTTAGCTGCGAGCTGGAGTTAAAATGTGACAGCCTGAATGGATGTGAAACAGGAATAACCCATTTGAGTCAGTTCACCTGTATTCAGAATTATATATTGAAGCTATAAAAAGAAAATTACTAAACTCACTGGTGTATATGCGTGGATTGTGCTAACAGACCTCGATATAGAATAATTACGAAGCACTGAGTAAAATTTTGCAGCTCTGACTACTGCAATTACCTCAATGACTTCAGGAAAGCATCAACTAGCAAAGCATGGATCAGTACTCTTTTCTATCTGCTGTTAGTCACTACCTTGTGTAGGATCCCCAAAAAAGTAAAGGTGTATAAGGAGGGCAGCATTGTGAGGTACTGGAAATGCTACTGCAACCTAAAGAAACATTGCCTTATATCACCATGTCCTGAATACCCTTCCCCCCAATGTCAAACATTTTTATACACAAATGTTTTTGTATGTTGTGCCTATCAGTTTTCTTCTTCCCTTTTACTATTGTTAGGAATTCATATTTTTAAACTTCACATATCATTTTCCCTGCCTGGATTTTGGACAAATACTGCACTATGTTAAACTCTGCTTTGCTATTGATCCTAAAAAAAACTGGTGCAGTGCTTTAGCAGAAAGGAACACTGTACTTCTTATGAAAAGATGTTTTTTCCAAAATGTTCTCTTACATCTTTGTAAAAGAACTTTTCATAATTGATTCTAAGGGTAAAGGAGCAGCATGGTATTGCATGTTAATTGGAGAGTAGAATTGAGTCAACTAAAAATATATTGAGCTGGAATGGTGAAAAAAATTACAGGCCAAGTATTAGTAATGTGAGTAATACTGAACATGTAAATTAAGAGCTATTGAAGTCAAATATGCTGAGCTGTGAACGTCTCTCCACTTTTTCAGTGGACTGGAGGCTGGATTCTCCATGAGCTTACACTGCTGTGTCAGGCTGAGATATGTTAAAGGTCAGTTTTTCTTCTGTGCCAGCATGTTAGAGAATAAGCCAGCATAGGACAGAGTGACAACTGAATTATCTCTTAACTATCTCCTATTGACTTCCTCAGGACTAGGAGGAGGTTTGAGATACTGTTCATTCTGTTCACTTGCAACACATAAGAAATGGGTAGGTACTTTCCCTGTTGCCTCTTTGGAAATTTTACGTGGAAGCCAGCTGGAAATTTTGCTTTTATTAAGCTCAATTTTCTACATAGAACAATGAAGAACTGGGGACTTGACTTAAAACTCCTATTTTTCCAGATCGTTTATTAAGTGTTCAACTCCTCTATCACTATCTTACCTGTCTTATCCATCCTTCTGTTCTTTTCAGATAGTACCTGGCTACATTTTATTCTCAAAAACTTCTCTCCCATGGCAGCTGACCTCCAGGATGCTCCTTGGTCTCCCAAGCAAGGTGCTATGTATGTGTGCTCTACCATCTATACACACCTGTGGCTTAACCTACTTCTCCCTCTCTGATCAATCACCCCTCTGTTCCCCTCTGCCAATCCTGTACAGTGTTTCTCATTTAGCATACCTTTTCCGTTGAAAAAACAAAAGACAGCACCTATCTTCTGCTGGCAAACCCACTCCTTGTTCTTTCTCCACCACTGCTGCTAATTCTATCATCCTTCAAGCTGATCTGCTCCTTTTTTTTCTCTATATAAAAGCTGGTTTTAGGTCATAGTAGTTCTGTGAAGTATTTCCAACGACCTGTTTCCCCACCTCAGACCTTGTTTCCAAAATTCTTCCCCAGACTTAGGTCACCTCTAGCCTGAAGACGCTCATAAATTACCAGCTTTCCGGAACTCTTTCCCAGGGAGTCTTTCCTTTCTCCTTTCAACCCACAGTTCAGGGTCTCTCTGTTCACCATTTCAGGAGAAAAAGTTTTCACTGCCCTCCTCACTCTTTTTCCTCACTAACCAGGAGCATTTCATCACCTTTGTGCCTCTTCTTGGACGTTCTTGGGTTGTTCATTGCTTTGGTTTCAGGCCTCACCTTTGGAGCCTGGCATTCTTCTACTGATGCATTAATTTGGGGTTTGTGTCAATCCCACACATTCTGGTTCAGTCCAGCTTTCCTCTAATAACTTCCTTCCCTTCTTCATTCCCTTCTCTGGCTTTCCTCAGAGGACTTTTACTCATGCTGCCCTTTTTTCTTTAAGCCTGGAACAACTGCACCCATCTTGTAAACCAAATCCACACTGCCTTCATTCAAATCTCCCCATAAAATGTACTTTTGCTATAACACCTATCCAGGTCAGATTCTTCTCCTGAAATATATCCCATTGCTCTGTTATAAAAACAAGTCCTCTTTCATAACAAAACAAAAAGAACCAAGCAAGAGACTGACTACACAATTAATTTTTGCCAGTTGCTTTCTGCCGAGAGCAACATGCTTGTTCTTGTGTCACTCCTTAGGATTGTCTTCCCCGTTTGTCCTTTTATTTTGTTATCGGCTTTTAATTCCTTCCTGAGGGCTCCTGGCCTGATCCTGTGCTCACACTGGTGTGAAGTGAGGAGTAACTCCACTGCAGCAAACGGAGCTTTGCCAAGGCAAAATTTCTGTGGAAGGCAATCAACCCTTTGTTTTAATATTAGCTAATAAAGCCTGTGCACAGCTCCAGCCCAGCACTCTGGTTTTAATTAATAAGAATTAGCATATACAGCTACATATACTCTTCTTATTCCCTCAGCTACTTTGAAGAAAATCTCTTTGTATGTCTTCCTGGTTGCTCTGTGTCTTGACATTAAAAAAACCCCAAGGGAGTAAAACCCCAAAACCCAAGTACCATCAAACTCCCACGCAAACAAAAGGCTTTGCTGCTGCCAGTGTTGGGCAGCGCCGGGAGCAGCCCCTGCTCTTCCTGCCTGCCGAGAGGAGCCAGCTCCCAGCCCCTGCTCCCTGTCGCTGGGGAGCCATCCAATTCCCAGCCCCTTCCTCTGTCTTTGCACAATCCCACTGCAGCGACTTCCCAGTCTTAATTGGAGCCTCTGGGCATTATTGTATTATTATTATTTAATAAACAACCACATAAAATACTGACATTTAAATAAAAGTGAAGAAAGGAAAGCTCTGACTCCTAGTCTGTTTTGTTTTCCTGTGGATTTGGGTGGAAGCAGGAGCAGGTTTTCTGTACAATACCCCTGCTCACAAAACACATGCTTACATGTAATGTTATAGGAAAGAGCCCACTGTGAATGAGCAGGCCAGACCTACTGCAGCTGTCAATCTGTCAATCTCTGTTGCAGCATAAGGTGTAAATAGAGTCATGAACTGAACATTCCTGAATTCCTGCTTTTCTTGCCTGAGCTACAATTTGCAAGGATTTAGCCCCATTTTCTGCATTGTGACCCCCAGCATGTCCTTTTGAGGGGTTATCTCAAACTCAGCCATAGGGATGCTATTAAAAATAACAAATGGAAAAGATAGTTTTATTTTTGCGTTTAGTTTTTTGAGGCATTCCAGTGTGAGAGTTATCATGACAAAAGAAAATGTGGTGTCCTTGAAGTGAATGCAGAGGAGTACAACTCGTTCAATAAGGTTTTGAAAGAAAAACAAAGAGCTGAAGGCCAGATCTGACTCCTTTAGAAACAAGTCTAAAACGAGACAGGATTCAAAGTGCTTAAAATACTTTGGTGACAAGCAACAAAGAAGCATCTGTTACTAGAATTGATTGAATTAAGGAAAGGGAGAGAAAATCTTGAGAACTTTTAAATAGTAGTTTTAATGTGTGGGGAGTTTAAGGACAAGATTCTCCTGGGCCACAGTTACAGCCCTGAATCGGCACAGCTTCTTTTCTTGAAGAAAGTGAGAACTAGACAAGGCCGAGTACACGCACCCTTATTATCCTTTTTTATTGTGGATCAAAGAGGAGGAATTCAAAGAGCTGCCAGCTCTCCACTTTCCTGCAGTGAGCCTCGAGTGTGGGCTCCATGTATTTCCCTTGGTTAGGCAATGTTTCTCTATTTCTCTAAATGATCAAGTCCTGAAATGGACTTCTTGTGAGATCTGAATTCTATTTACTGGTTTGTGTTTTTAAAGTATTCAGTAGGAATGAAACATTCCAGCTGTTTATAAAAATGATGTATATATATGCTATAATTCTAGGGAGTTCACTCCTCATTCTTCCCATTATTTCATTACACATTTGCTTTCCTGAATTATATATTAAAAACTTCATGCAGTGGCTCACTTGCATTTACATATATGGACTGTAACAATTCTGTGATGTTGCTTAGAACTTCTGTATGAACATGTTGTGGGCATGACAAATGTATTGCAGATTTTTTGTAGATAAACATAGTCAGTGAATGCAAATATGAGTGAATTTGAGTGCGAGATTTAATATCTAAGCAGAGCTAGTAAGTGCATGACACCTGTAACCACAACTGCCAGTGCAAACAGGGAAACTAGTTTTAAGGCATTTGCACTGTTTTAAAAGTGCTGGACTTTGTAATATTTCAGCTGTAATGGTAGAGAAGTGTTCATCTTCCAGCAGGTATTTAAGTGTATGGACTCTGTTATTAAGAGTACTGAGTTTATTAGCAGTTGATATAAGTTTTCACAAAGTCCTTGTGAAAACAAGTACTGGAATGGCTTATGAAGCAATCTGTGGCTTTTAAAGACATTATGGAAATCTTACTGTGAAATGGATTTAAAAGTGCTCGTTGATGATCTTAGGGAGATTGGTGTTAAGCATGAAATTTTTTTTGGAAAGCAAAATAGGAACTTATTGGAAGGGTGCTGTATTTCCATGAGTGGCTGTATAGACACCAATAGCTCTGGTCTAGAAGCAGGAACCTTGCTTAGGAAAGGCACTGCAGGGACACATAATTTAAGCAGGAAATGTAATGTGTTTGAATATGGGGTATAGTAATTCCCCAGAGGATGATGGAGTGACTGCTTTTTGTGAGAATACTGAGGCAAAATATATTCAATTGTTATCCAAGTTCTAGAGAAGTGTGTTCTGTAAAGCTTTCTAGTGTATTTTATGAAAACCACTTTATGGTTTTGATAAGAAACTGGGTGGATGGAGTCTAGTGGAGTTGGAGCTAGATGATCTTTAAGGTGACTCCTGACCCAAACCATTCTATGCTTCTATGAAAGTGTTCATATCACAAAAAGGAGATACATGCAAGTCTAAGACTTTAATCGACAAAAAGGCAAAATTAACCTCTTCCAGCTCTTTCTTTATTAATGAGTACAAATCTGTGCTTGTTCCTGTATTTAGTGGAGGTAAAATTGTCCTTAATTGGCCTGCAAAATATTTCCTATAGGTGTAGTTCAGGTTTAACATGTGAAGGAAATTGTTTTGAATTCAACGGAAGTCCACAAGCTCTTCTAAATAAAACCGTATTAGTGTAGATATTGAACTGCTACAACAAAAGCTATGTTTCTCAGAGGAAATTAAATTGTCTTTGTATTTGCATTTCTTTAGAGCTCAGTCACAGTGATTTATTGATGGAAAATCAGAAGGAGACAGTCTTCAAAATGGCCAGTCAGCTGAAGAAGCCAGACTGGAAACATCTGTATTTTCCCATTTGAAAACCTCACCTGTTACTTGCTCCTACGAAGTACCTGGAAACACTGGTAAAAACCAAATTGTAGTAGTGCTATTGTATTTTAGCAACTCTTTTTTTCTGTATAGCATTAGAATGATGTCAGAGGTTGATGACATATTAGGTTGTTCCAGTGAGAACAATTAATTTGGGGGCAAAAACCAGCGAGGACCCTGTCAGACACTGAACAATGTTTTTGGTTTTCATGTACTGATTCATCAGTGTTTATAGGCCTCCAACATGTAAATCACCCTGAGGTAATCTGGAAGGGAAGGATATGAATAAGCCAATTAAATTGGCAGAGAGCCTAAGGAACACCCTGTTTAAGGATAAAATTATACCTATCCTAGTGCCAGTATTTTTGGAGAAAGAAATAGACTTAAAATCCTTGCAGAGTTAAATTTCTTTGTAGATAGAATTAATTTAGAAGGCTTTGGTCTTCTTTTGTATGCGTGAGCTTGGGTAACTGAGATAAGGTAGTAAGTGATGTATTTTCTGCAAGTAACTTTTATTTTGAGACACAGAAGGATGTCATCCAGGTTGCAGAGGTTGTAGTTGCCTCATTTATGGTAATTATTTCATATTCAGTTTTATGATATGAGCATTCAAAGGACTGAATTGCCCTTTATCTTTCCAAGTACCTCCTCTTTTCTTTCTTTTTTTTTTTTCCAAAGGGAGATACAATTTTCCATCAGGAAGCTTCTCCACCCAACTCAGCAGTTACTAGCATACATTAAGGTTCTCTATATCTAAATAATAACAAAAACAACTACTCTTTTTTTGCCATCTGCCGGGTCTGTGCCTTCAGAGGTGATATGTAACAGGAAAAAGAGACAGAGGTGAACAAAAGTTTTCATTGAAAGTTGTACAGAGGGAAAAGTATTTCCATTCTTAGTTTACTTCCTTACAGTATAAATGGATTCTCTTTGAGTTTTCAAGGGGCTTTCTGCTTGCTGGAAAACTGGCTGTGTTTTGCTGTCAGTCCTCTCAGGTCTTTGAACTCATATGCAATTCCAGTCAGGAAAATAGATGTCTCTCTAGAAGAGACATATCATGTATATGCCTTCACTGGAGGAAAAGCCCAGGCAGAACTCAGATCTGACACGAGACATTTTACGTGGGAGTGGATCATTATGACCTCTCCGAGTGCCAGAGAAGCTGTAATTGGCATTTGTACATTATTAAGCTCCAGAGAATTTGACTGTAAACAGGAATCCATAGGAAATCAGGAGTCACCAGTTACATTGCTCACAGAGCTACTCATTTAAGAACAGCTTTTGGACATTTTTCAGATGCCATTAAGAGTGGGAGAGAGGTAACCTCCCCTTTTATTCCTCCATCATCTTTGTAATTCTAGAATCGTGTTCATGGTTGAAGGGAATTAACTTCCTGAAAAAAATAGCCAGAAAGCAACAGAGACAAGAGATCACTAGAGACACCACTATCAGTCCTCTGAATGCCTTGGAATTGACAGCATCAGGAGATCCTGGATATAAATGCCCAGATGGACAGAAGACCCAGATAAACATAGCTGTTAAGATGATTTCAGTGCCTCTCACCTAACCCCAGCCAGATAGCTCAGCATCTAGCTCATACCATATGGAGACAAAGAGACGCCTTCCAGGCACAACCTGTACCAGCCCAAAGTAGGTGTAAAAGGATGTGATGAACTCTCTTTGTCTGTATGTCTGCATTGTGTGCTGAGGAGGCCTAGATGACCATCTGAATTTTTTAGACAGCAGGTGTTCAGTGACATGAATCCCAAGTTCGCTGTTCAGCTCTTGCACATTCTGACTGTATGTTGCTGGCAGCAGATCAGACTCCTGTTACTAGATAAGGACGAGAAATTTTGCACCAGAGATTTAGTTCAAGGATACCTTTTGTTTTGAACTGGAAATAGAGATTCACTCATCCTCTTGGAGATGTCTCTGGCCCTTATTCACTTTCAAGCATTCAGGAGCTGCTCAGAGCAGTCGAAAGAAACAGAAATAGCTGCTTTCACTTCTCTTGTTGGTGTATGTGCCCCAAAGAAACAGGAACCAAAGTAAGGTTAAGCTGGGTTTAAAGGAACAAGATAATGTTTGGTAGAGGAAGGGAAAAATGCATAAGCTGGCCATGTCTAACTTCAGTGTACATAAACTGTTGCCACGTCCCCAGGAAAACAAGGGATTCAGGAAATAGTTTAAATCTATGCTGCATGAAACACAGAGCACATGACACAAGCCTGAATCCCTTTGTCTCAATAGACAGTGCTCTAGAATTGGTGTGACCTTACTTCTGCCCTTGTTAGTCTGAAATATGTAGCACAGCTGTAGGACGTAGTTAATTTATCAAGGGAAAATACAGTTCTGGATGGGAGCGTGGAGGTGAAAAGTGTTCTGCACACCACGTTCACTTTCATGTTGTAACTTGCTGCTCAGAAAAAAACAGAACGCTTTGTCTTCTTGTAACACTGGTGAACAACTTCTTATCATAACCTTGTGAGAGGTTTCAAGTACATTCATGAATAGGAAGACGATTAAGATGACACATCAAGGTTTTCTGAATACTTTTTTTCTATTCATATACATCCTCATGTTTTTCTTAGTTTTCTTTCCAGAGCAAGGTGTTTCTAATTTCTGGTGTGATTGGTAGATCACATCCTTTCACTCTTGGTGGCCCAGCTTGCTGTGAAACTCAAGCTGGGCATAGGAAAGTGAGTTTACATGAGGGGCTGTCAGACCTAAAGCAGCTAATATAGCTGAAAGGCCTTTGCAGAGGAGGCCAGTTTAGCAATGTCCTTTGCAAAGGAGGCCACTATTGCTCTGAGCAGTTACTGTGACAAAACCCAAGGATAAAACCCCATTTAGCCTGACTAAAATGTTTAGTGGGAAAGAACTTACATGGAGGATTTAAACGATCTAATTTGTAAGGTAGAAAGAGGAAGATATCTGGGGAACAATTGAAAGTCTTACTCTGAACACATTCATAAATCATCATGCCGGGTAAGGTATTTTCCTTCAAGTATTTCCCAAGCTGGGAGTGTGCTTTGGCCACAGCTGCTTCTCTTCAACAGTCCATTAGAGCCCTGAGACTGGGTTTTGAGCAAGCTGTGTAGGAAGGCTGTTATACTTCTCTCAGTTTGCAGCTGAAGAGTAAAGTATGTAGCCTGATGTGCTTTTTTTGAGGAGAGGACTCATATTAATTACCCTACATCTAAGGAAATCTAATTTCAGAGCACAAGGACACAGAGGGGAAAAGGAAGCCTGATTTTTCCAGGGTTCAAATGATCATGTTAGTGCAGAGATTTGTGTCACAGGGAGTGCCTCTGGGCCTTCTTGCCACCAGGGTTGTTAACAGAGGGCAGGAAATCAACTGAGATGACTTCAGTGCCAGATACCAGGGAAGCAGAGACGATATCTTTGGCATTAGGCTGAGGGGGCTGTAACTGGTGCTGCAATGGCTGAAAGGTTTAGCCTGTCTTGTTACTTCTAGGGGTGTAAATGAGTGCTGACTATACAGACCCACAGCACAAGTTTCACCACACTTGTGAAGTTAAAAAACTCTAGTGGTTCTCTATTCCCTAAAGTGTTTTGCAAAGCCATGTTTGGGATATGAATGGAATGGACATGTACAGTTCAGTGAGGTAGAGTTAGTAGAGTGGGTAGGTTGAATTTATACTGTAGTCTTATTTTCTTGATTTGACAGAGCAAAGAGAGAAATCCCAGAAGCCAGGTATTTTGAGATTTACTCCAAGTCAGTTACAGAAAGTGAATGAAAAAAGCACTTTGAGATTTCCACTCTGACATCATACACTCATGATGTATGGCCCCTCCTGTCTACTTTTCCAAGTCAGCCACCTGTTCCTACCTCTCTAACTCTGTAGCCCCAAGGACTCAGTTAACACCTGCTCCTTGCTGTCTGGTGCCCTCTGGTGCTGTAAATACCTGTCCAGGCTACATCCCATCACACCCTTGTGCAGCTGTGGGAGCCAGCCTGTACCCCAACATTGGGACCTATGCTTTTCCCCACTACAGTCTGGAAGTGGCAAGGGCACTCATTATGCCTTGGAACAAGTGGGATAGGCCCGAGAAGTAGGAAAAAGTTTCTCTAGCCCTGCATCTGTCCTTGAAGGGAGAGAGTAGGAAGTGTACAGGATACCCCTGTACATTTGGACTGGTCCCCTTCCAAGCATATCTTCCTTGCTTTACTCCCTTTTCTTTGCTTTAGCCTCTCTCATCCATGCTCTTTTATTACTGTTACCTTCACATAGTTGCCTAGTCTCAATGTGCTTGCCTGGTCTCACTGCTGTATCTTCCTCCTCCAAGGTACAGCTTCTCTTCCCCCTGCCTGATCCTACCACTGATCCTGCTCCAGACACTTCATACTGCAGTGCCCATGGCTCAGAAATGGCTGGAGCTTACACATGCTCAATTTTATTGTTCAGAAAACAGGATTACATTATCTTTGCTGTCATTCTTCTTCCCTTCAATTAATCAATGCTAATTGATAGATTGATTGGTTGACTGATGGTGGCTCTCTGGTTTAACAGTCTCCCAAGCCCAAGCAACAGCCACATGCCTATCATTCCCACATATTTACCTGGAGCATCCATAATGAATTAACCTCCAGAAATTACTTAGAAACTAAATTAGTTTGTACAAATTGGCAGGACTCATTTTGCTGTATTTAAAGAAAACTGATAACAGAAGCAGATAGCAACAACAGGCTCACTCACAGGTGGTTCTCTTGATTTGGCACAAGTAGTTTTTACCTTTTCAGGGAATGAGTGGATCACTCAATGACTGCAACTACAATCTGATGGTAGGTTCTTGCCTGCAAGCCTGCTTCCTCAGGCCTGATACTTGTGCCCTGTTCCGTTTACTTCTCTCTTTTAGAGATGGTCAAATGCTACTACTGATGATGTTGTCACCACTGTGGCACAGTCAGGAGCCATATGGAAAGACCAAGCTTCACGACAATCTGATTAGCTGAAACATCATTAGCATGGGCTTTCCTGCAGATTCATGACCTGAGGACCATCTGCCTGACAAATTTCAGTTCTCTGCCACAAAGAGCAATTATAGGAAGAAATCCATAACATTTTTTCTGGTTTTGCTTGTTTCTGTCTTTCTTTGTTTCTTTGTTTTCAACAAATCTCTCTTGGAGACAGCTAAACTGATTGAACAGAAAATAAGATATCTGCCCCAAATTCAACCAAACCAAATCATCAAACCCAACTAGCAGACAATGAGCTGTTGACAGGCACTAAGCTTGAAACACATGAGCTGGAACTCATCAAGGGTTGGCAGAGATGTAAGGAAACAGAAAATAGGACCTTATAAAGAGAAGTTGGGCAACCTTCAAAAAAGTAGTGCTACCTGTCCTGTCAATGAATACTTAGATATGGCCCTTGCAGATTGCAGGTCTTTAATGCAATGCTCACTGGTGAGTCATTTGGAAGATCACTAATTGAAGGATAGAGGCCTGCTACAGCCTGCAGCCATTATGAGCTGTGCATCTTTTTAAGGGATGTTTGTTGCAATACCCTCTATTTTCTGCAGATGGGGTGTGGTTCTCCCATTCCTGACAAAGTGGCTGGTGCAGCTTTTGGTTGGGAAAATATGGGTGCTGTTGCATGACAAGCTGGACTTCCCCTAGGGGGGAAGTCACCTTCTTCCTCTCCAGTACAGCATCGGGGTGTGACAATTCCCTAAAGCACAACGGAACCGCACAGAAATCTGGCAGCCTTACCCAGTTTGTAGTTATATGGATCTGCCTCATAAAAATATCTGAATCACATTCTCGCTACCTACCTACCTGCATAAACACAACCCCATCCCATTCTTAGGATTTGAGCCTTATATTCTCAGACTATGCCTTCATTTCCTTTTTTGTCAGAGGTCTTGTGACTCTCACTCCTTGCATAATTATTTGGGCTTTAGTGAAACAGCTGTGTTTCAGCCTGCAATCAAAAGTGACACTGTCACTCTGTTCATGTTAAATACAGGTACACAAAGTTTCTTTGGCTCTGATGCATTAGAGAATTCATTCTTCATGCAGGATGGGAGGGACACCACACTGAGCCTCACAGATGACAGAGCGTGGATAAACAGCCATCCTGCAGCTGTTTCCATGGTGGATAAAACAGTCCCTACACCTCCTTGACTTCTTTTCATATTTCCACCACTCTGCTTTTCCAGACCACTCACTTTGCCAGTTGAAGACTGCCCGGTCAACTCTGCTGGAAGCCTGGGATCATGGAAAAGGACTGTAGCACAGTGATGCAAGTATGGGAAGCAAGGAATTAGTTCTGTGGAGGCTGCAAGGAGGGAGCAGTCTGGTGAGTATTCACACAGACACTGCATCCAGTCTGGTAGGGAGAAGCTGAAATGCACTTTCCATGTGTATGGGAACGTGGAGGTTACTGTGCAAGGCCAAGCTGATTAAGTCTGGTATTCTGCTTCAGAAAACAATGAGCACTGGCTGCCAGAGGAGATGCAAGAAATGCTGTAGTAAAACAAAGATTTTTCCATGCAACATGGAGATTTCTTGTCATCCTACAATATCTAGGTCACTAGTCAATCATGTCAACAACTAATCACCAGCATGAGTTGGGAAGGGTGAAGGCTTTACACTGAACTGTTCCAGTCAATGCCCTACATGATTCCTCTCACTTAGCTGAAACAGTAATGAACAAAGAATGATACCCTCCTCATCCTGTTCCTTCTGAAAGACATGACAAACCCCGTATTATTATCAACGGTGTAGGTTCAAACCTGTCATTATCTCACACAGAGCACAGTAAATATCGTGACTAAGAGTTAACAGTGTGTCAACAATGATTATCTCTAAGTCTTATTGGCATGCTTGATGTGAACTGAACCAGGTTGTCAGCTGCCTTCCTCAATGAGAATGCAGCAACTATTCTGAATAACCATCTTCCATCACTACAGGTAAAAAATGCAGGTGAACAATATTTTACACACAGAGATATGTAACTAATTGTATTAAAAAGAACTGCAAGAACATGTAATTTGTTTTATACTTTTAGGAATTTGAATGAGGAATCAGCATGCCTCTAACTTGGTGAATACAATAAAAAAATGGGTTCTTCAAATCACAAATCCACAAGCATTTCAGAAAGAGAGAGAGTTCAGCAGCACAAGAAAAACATCTTATTCCTAGAAATCTCCACACTCAACTGCTGTCCTGTATCTTTCAGTGATTCAGTACAATGGCATTTATAATTGAGCACAAACATACCTCTGTTAGTAAACAGGAGGAAGCTGGGCAGCAGCACCAAGATGGCTTTGGGCTCCTTGAGTACCAAGGTGGGTGGTCACACCTGGTCAGGGCTGTGAGATTGCTGATATGGGTAAGGTGGTCTGGTTGCAGAGGGAAAATCTGAATTAACCTGTCACTTTGTTGTGATAAGAAAGGAGGATGCACAAGGAGAATGGTAAGCTTGGGGGGGGGCATCTAACAAGGCAAAAAGGAGAGAAAACAAAAAAAAGTTTAATTTCTATTTCTTTAACTAGTAATTTGCTTACCTTTTCCCTTAGATTAGTACTTTGTATAAGAGAAAGCACTGACTGCAGCATTGAAACATAGTATGTTTACACTACCTAAATGTACTATTACAGACATTATGTAACACTGTTGGAGAGAGGATGAACTATCAACAGGTAGCCCGAAGCCTAGGGAGAGTTGCTTAGGATTTGTGTGCTCCCGTGTTCATCTCCTCAAATCCAACTCAGTCTGCTTTGGGAAAACAAACAAAAAAAAGCCTATGACTGTGCTCCATTTATTAAAAAATAGTTAAATCAGGACAAAAATATAAGATCCGTGTAGTTCCTGAAGATAGGAATTACTCACAGGATGTTGCTAGGGCATAAGATAAAAATTTTAGCAAACGGGTGTAAAATTTTAATCACAAGTTTGTGTTTAGGAGCTCTTGGAATTGCTTATATTTTCAAAAGTGTGGAATCATGGACAATTTCAACTGCTCTCTTCTTCATGCTTTTATTTTGTGAATGGAATAGAGTTCAGTCGTTCAGGGTTTGTGTAAGTTTTTCTACTTGCCTGAATTGGTAATGATAGAATCATTGACTGTTCTGAATGGGAAAGGGACCCACAAGGACCATCGAATGGAATCTTCTGATTAGGCAGGAACCCACAAGGATCATTGAAATCCAATTCCTGGCCCTGCACAGGATCACCCCAAAATCATACCATGTGCTGCCTGAGAGTGTTGTCAAAATGCTTCCTGAACTGCATCATACCTGGTGCTGTGATCACTTCCCTAGGGAGCCTATTCCAGTGCCCAACCACCCTCTGGGTGAGGAACCTTTCCCTGATATGCAACCTAAACCTTCCCTGACACAACTTCTACAGGCCATTCCCTCGGGTCCTGTCACTGGTCATCACAGGGAATGTCCATAAGAGACCATAAGATGAATCAGCTACTTTTCCTGCCCTTTATTTGAAGTTCTTTAAAATTATCAAATCTCTGCATATGCATAAGTTTTCAAAATGTAAATAAATGAAAATGAAAATTTTTTTGTTACATGCCTTTTCACTCTCCACTCCCATCTCCTGGTTGGAGGTTTCTTCCTATTAGTCAGATCCCTGCACCAATCAATGTGTGGACACATCTTTCCTGCTTCCCAATGGCTCCTTGGGGAGAGAAAAATCTGACCAAATAATCCTGAACAGAGATTATGTCTTCACTGATTAAACTTCTTGAGGTAGTGATGTGTCCAACTGGACTTATGACTGCAAATTATTAGTTTCAAGCCTAGTCCCAAGGGCAAAAAAGGCTTCACCTGCCAAATTTGGTTAGTTTTCCCAGCTGATATGTTTGTTGATGACTTGCATGTGTGAATAGGTCTTGTTGATGAGCTATCTTCTCAAATATCTCAGTTATATTTGTTTTATTGCCAACTTCTGTTGACAGGCTTTTGGAGGGAGGAGAGGACATCATGAATGCAGGAGAGCCTCTCTATTAGTTAGGTAATTTCCTTTTTCCCAGCACATGGATGTAAAATGGCCCTGTTGCCTTGTTGCTGTTGCTTAATTGCATGGATCAGAATTTAGTTAGCTTTAATTTTCTGGCCTTAAGTATCTGAAGTCTAGAGCTGTTCCAGAGAGTGATTCTATTTCATAACAGCCTTGCTGTCTTGAATGTGTCTTGATCATCTCTATGTCAGCCATTCAGAGATCCATGTCTGAGCTATTCTTGGTAGTAAATGGTTTCTGGCAATAGTGCATGGAGATTTTTGAGATAAGATTGTTTGTAGCAGAGAAACATTAGGAAAGTTGTGAGCCCATCAAGGACCTGATAGCAAGACAGTATTGTGCTGATTCTTCCATTTTGTAATGTGGAGAGATCCAGTTGTTTGACAGCCTCAAGTCACAGTGAAGCCTTGGGCAATATAACTAATTTCCAAGTGTACTCATGGTGATCAGTTCTCTTGACGAGACAGCCCAGGATGTGGAATTTCTCCCTGTCTGTGCTTTGTAGGGATGAAGGCTTCAGTGAGCTCCTTCCCTACTGCTGGAAGAATCAACTTTATGTTCACTGAGTTCAAGAGAGGATCTTGGCTTCTGGACAGATGTTCTGATATGTGGGGGATGTCTGGGTGTGTGTGGCATGATGACTGAGCAGTGGCTGTCACTTATGGGCCTATGTTTGGAAAAGACTTGTAGGAGTGCTATGACCAACAAGCAGCTCTTGGGGCCAGGCATGTCTGTGTGGTGCTCTTGGGGGTACATCCACTCTCTCCTGAAGAGCTGAGTGAGTGCCCAGAAAGTCAGATGGACGCTGTGCCCCACACATCACTTCCTAAACGCTGCCCTGTCTCCAATCCACAGCTGCTGTGGACTTTCATCATAATGTCTCTTTATCTGAATAAGCAGTAACAGCATCTAAAGAAGCAATAGATTTTGAGACAACTGGAGCAATCATTCTTTGATCCCTGGCAAAGCCCAGGGGCTTGATTATTATCCGGTGGAAGGAGCTGCCATAAATGAGTTTTCAGGAGTAGGCAACTCAAAAGAGGTCAGGCTGGAGGAGGATTAGAGTGAAGGGTGAGAGGGTGTGCCCTGCTTCCAGGATAATGAGGTCAGTCATGAGCAAGCCACAGGGTCTTCTCAGAGCCCAGTGCTTTTACAGGGCTCACATGCATTTTCTAGGAGTGGGCAGGATTGCTTCTTTCCATAGACCTCTGTCACCTCCTTGGAAGCTGATCAAACACATTTTAATAAAAACCACCATTTGACTCCTGATGTTTTTGTACTGATTAAGAACATTGACTTGGCTGACTGAACAAGGGAACCCATTGTAGCTCATTCACTTTATGTCGGAAAAGCTTTGATCGGACTGAGTGGGAGTTTAAGGTACTCTATAAAATGAATTTTGGTGATAAGCTTATAAACTGAATTTGAACCTTGCACAGGCTCCAGAGACAAGGGATAAACAGCTCAATTTATATTCCCTAAAGATACACACCAAGATGTCCCTTTAACCTTTAGTTATATTGCATTGCGGGTCAAGCTGTTTCTTAAACTGCTTGAAATTATTTGTCCCGATTAGCTGTCCATGCTGAAGATGGAGAGCTTTGAAGGTGGCTCCCAAGAGCCCTGAAGCCAACAATAATGAATGCGTTTGGTGTGTTACTCGGAGAAAAAAAAAGGTGGATGAGTTATGGAGCTGCTAAATAGCCTCAGTTCATTCACACAGAGTTGAGGATGATGTGCTTATCTTAATCCCAACATAATATTGTTAGAATAGCTTATTTCAAGGGCATTCCTGTCTGACATCTTCCCTCCCTCATTACTTATCAGCCTCTTTAGTTATATACAGATGTTTAGAAGACACTGGTATCTGACAGAAACCCTGGGGAGCATGTAGGGTTCGTCTCCTGTTTCTGTTGAAGCTGGTGACCAAACTTGCTTCAGGTGGAAGCAAGCTCATGTGGTGATCCTGTGAAATCCTCTGGTACAATACATCTGGAGAGACTGTAAATGCACAGGAGACAATATGAGGAGTCTGCTAACTGGTCAAGTAATTATTTACCACCAGTGGTGCATTCAGCACCAATCCCAGCACAGCCATTATGGAGAATCCAAGGCTGCTGCAAACCCCAGGAACAAAGGAACTGCACATTGCAGCAGTGACGCGGTCTTTGCCCAGAAGAGATTTTCTTTAGAAGGTGAGATTGTGTTCTCTCTGAATAAATGTCTAAATTCTTTATCAGAGGATTTACCCCGCTGATACATAAGTCTTAGAACAAGAGAAAAAGACACTTCTGTTTTCATTTTTTTCAGGATGGAGGGTGGAAACGAAAAACCTGAGGTCTGGCTCTGTGATATCCATCTGCATATCTGCAGGCAAGTCACTCCCACTGTCACACTGCTCCTGAAGTCTCTCCACATCTACTCCAAGGTAATTGCTGAGACCCAGCAGCACCCTGAGCTTCTGCAGTCATTCCTCCTTCACATCTTCAAAACAAATGCACTCCATTTATCATAATAAAAGGAATATTTTTTTAAACCTAGATGGCATTTTGTGTCCTGCATATGTGCATATGTCTCTTCATCCCTCCAGATGACTTCTACCCTAATACCCAACTCCAGATAAGTATAGAGGCCTCAGTGGTATCAAAGTTGCATTAAATTTCCATGAAATTGGGAGAATTAATAATTAAAATGTCACTTCTCCTGAGAGAGAAGTCTTACCAGATGTTAGAGAGGAAAAGAGATAGAGGGACAGAGAAAAAGACATAAGAAATAAGGCTTCATTTTCTCATTCTGTTGCACACAGTCATTTTATTTTGGGTTTTCTGTTTGTTTTCTCATGACCCATCATTCTCTAAGCCTGACTTGTGATTTAAAGTGTAAATTAGTAGATTAGCGATCAAATATTCCTACCATAAGCCCTCAGTTGCTCTCTGCATTGTGTCTGGAAAGGCCTAATGCTCACCTGGTGTTGACTCTCCACCCATGACCTGGGTAGAATTTAAGTAGCAGGGACACTGGACATGCAAAGGGAAGAAGTCTGTTAGGAGCTGGAGAAGGCCTATTCACTGACCAGTTTCACCATATACTAAGGGAACACAATAATACATGTCTAAATTGGAGACAAATTGCAAAAACTAATTTGTGAACTGGGGCCCATTCCTTGGAGTAAAGATCTTTTGCCTCCCCTGCCTTTGCCCATATAGAAACAGCTATGGAAAAATGCAACACAAACCATCAGCTTCTGCAAGCCTTCTGAGGGTATTATTGATTCCTTCACATGCTCCCATTCTGGAATCATAGACTTCTGAATGCTCAGTTTTGAACTGACTAGCTTCACCCTCAGTCTGCTCTATTCATCACACATTATTTTATTCATCTGCCCTAAAATAACAAGGTTTAATTGGCAATCTGGTTCTGATTTACTAATATCTCCTTGTGCATGGAAGGAGACCTCAAATTCTATGTACTCATTCTCAATCAGTGTCAGCTTGGTATTAACTCAGTGTTATTACATTATTGATTTTATTCATCCCAGGAGCTACATCAATTTATCATGGAATTTACACTTCTTTAACAACCAACACAAATCAAGACCATTTGTTAGGCTTGCAGTGTAGAGTAGAAGGTTTTTGGAATCTGATCCTCATTTTCCTTTACATTTGTTTAGATTTCCAGTTAATCTGAATTCCTATCTTGCCCCTTTGAACTCTAAACCGACTGTAAATACTTTTGATAAATTTCCATGCTAAAAACTGTATTGCAACACAGTTTTTAAAAAAAAGGAAAGCCAAATACCCAGTGCTTTATGAATTGATGTAACTGGTTCTGGGAAATAAACAGTCAGCTGCTTTAGGTTACACAGTGGCCAATGTAAACAATAAAATCTGTTTGTAACCTCAATCATGCATTTGGTTCTGCTATACAGTATAACCATTTGCAGTTTTAACTCAGGTCTTGAAAGTGTGTAATGAATTTAAAATGGCCTTTCCCATTGCATTTTACTGTCTAATTTATTTGGAACAGATGAAGAGATTCTGGGAAAATTAATTGTCTGCTTCTGCATTTGTTCAGTCTTCTCTGGCTGGACTCTGATGGCTGGAGAGATACTGAAAGGATGATGTCAGAAGAATGGGAAATGAAAGCTGAAGGGAATTTTAGTCAGATGCTTTTAACTGTTGATTTAAAAAATTAAAGTTAATGACTACATAGCTGAAATGCTGATTTTGTATTTGGGAGAAAGGATGTGGGACACCAGAGAAGTCACAGCACTGACTAGTGTTAACAGAGGTACTTTTTAGAGGTCTAAAGCATCTCTACTATCTTCCTTCACATCACAGGAAAATACGCTACTGGCTGGAGTGTGAAGGACAGTTGTAAACTTTGCTAGGCCATAGAGTAATTTTATCACTCTGCTATATATTCATCCTGTTCTTGCATCTGTTATCTGAGTACAGTAAAACTAAAACTTTCACAACATACTGTTGCTTAATAGTAAGAGGGCCAAGATGAGACTTTATTAAAATTAAAGGACCAGTTCAACTGCATTTACCTTAAAGCACATGAGTAATATAGAAAAGGGAAGATTGCAAAATCTGTGTGTTCATGGCATTGCCAACCTTCACTGTTACCTAACACTGTTGGGATTACATCATCAGAACAAACTTTCGTCCGTTCATCATGGTTTGCTTATGTCACGCTATTTTGAGCTCAGCAGGGAAGTGATGATTTCATGGAAATTTGTCCCTTCCTGAGTACTGCAAACACTGTCAGAAACTCCATTTTATATTACTATAGCTTGCCACTAAGTGCCTAAGGGAGAGGATGCCACTCCACCCAAAAATATCTAATAAAAATTTAGGAGCTAGAGGATTCATGCAGACTTTCTCTTTGAAGTCACCACAGCAGGACTTTCTTGGCCTTGTTGCTCAGAAGAATTTCAGGAACATATATTACCACATCAATATCCTGGTTTGAGTCTCAGCATTTCACATGGTGGAAGAAGGTGAATACCTGGGTGTCTAAGTGCTTGTGAGGTTTGAAATAGAGGCATGCAAGAGACAGGGAAGAGAAGACCAAGAACTTCTTTTGGATTGCATGGGTAGACAAATCGGGGTTTTATGTTTTTTCTACTCCAATAGCATAGCCAGCCTGCACCTGTGCCAGAAACCTTTATGTGTTGGCTGTTTGCCTAGTGGTAGCTGAGATGCTCAAAGGGCTGTTACATCTCTTATCAGGCTGAACAGTGAAGCAGGAGCTCTCCTCCACGTTAGGCCTGGGGTCACCAAAACACCACAGAAGGCACAAACCAGAGCAGCTCTTTGGTGCTGGGGGTAGCAGGAGGAAGGAGAGCAACTGTGAAAGGCATGATATGCTCCTGCCATAATGTGTTCTGCCAGTCAGGGGCTGAGTGAGAAGCTGCTGTGCAGTTGTAACAAAAGACTCAGCACTCTTCCATAGAGACTGGCCAATGCATGGGATTTTGATAAGAGTTGAGATTGTTACCCCAGCTGCTGCTTTAAGGGCTGTAGAGGGATTGCAATTTACCCCGGTTTCTTTGTCACTGTCCGAGTGCACAGGTAAGAAAGCTCTGGCCTTTGCCAGCTTCTCAGATCAAGCCACAGGAAGCCCTAAGCTCTTTTATAAACCCATGCTGTAATTCCACAGGTGCTGGGCAAGAGCAGGCACGCGACTGCTATCAGATTAGCCACTGACTTTATGCTGTCTTTTCATGGCTCCTGGGAGGATGTGATGCAGCACAGAGGCAGAGCAGCACAAGCAATCAGTGCCTCATCCAGCACCCGGCACGCTTGTACAAGGTTAACCCACCAATGATTTTAAACAAGTGTGAGTAGCCAGACCTGATTTATCAAGGCTTTGAAACATGTGGCATTTGGCTTGGCACAAGCACCCTAGTGCTGGTTTCAGCATGTTGCTGGATCACAGCTCTGGCCTGTGTCTTAGCCAGGGTGTTTGGATGGGTTGGTAGTGGTACTTGGCTGTGCTGTGGAGGTTTTGGCATGTTCACCTTTGCTGCCAGTGCTGCAGCGGCATGTAGGCTCCAACTGCTTCAGCTACAAATCACTGAGCCTCCTGGGCCAAATCTTTGGGCTCTACAGGGGGGTATGACCTGCAGCAGCTGCACTGTACCACTTTGAACATTAAAATATCTTCACTTGTTGCTCAGACTCTCTTGTTTTTCTCTTGCTGGCTCTGCACAGCTTAGTGCTGTCTCAGGAGTCTGTCTCAGCAAAGGTCACCTAAGTCATGTTTCTACTCACAGGGAACTTTTCTCACCCTACATGGTAACCATGGTAATTTGTTTTCTTTAAAATTCCTTTCCCTTAAGTTCAATGCTATCTTTAGATGTCATCCTGTTTTGACAAATGTCCATGTAGTTCCTGATACTATCAGGGAACTGTGGCATGACAAGGACTGGCTTAAGTAACAGCTGCATAACTGTGTCAGGAATGAATGATGCAGCCCATTCCCTTTTTGGAAACATTCCCATTTTCAGTGATTCTTATTCTGACGCATGGCCTGGCTTGCCCAGGTTTTGATCTTTTCTGGTATTATTATACACAACCTGGCAAACATGAAATCAAAAGAGTTTTGTTATTTTATTATTCAAAGAGAACTTCAAATTTGTTATACTGAAGAAAAGTGAACGTATTTCTTTTGTTTCTTGGAACATTTTGTATTTAACCACTGATGCTCTGGATATAGTCACCTCTCTCTCTGTAGATGTGTGTTTTACCAGGACTAACTAACAGAGTGCCTTTGCTCATTTAAATGCCACAGTTTTCCTGATGGTTTTCCCTCAGCAACGTGGAAGTGAGTGGGAGACACACCAATTCTCATGCTTTCTGTCTTAGCGTTCCTCAGTTCTTGCCTGGGTGAGGCTGTCATGAGGCCCTGTGCAAATGTCCCCCTGGAGAGATGTTTTGCCAGCTAGAGGATGTGCACAGAGCAGCAAAGGGGCAGTAAGGCTGTGAGCCTCTCCTCTGGAATCTCTTGGTTTTTAAACACCCTAAGCTTTAGAAGGCTCAAAGTCTGACCATTCAAGTTCATACTTCAGAGTAATGAAATCAAAATATTATTGGAAATATGGCCTAAATTATAGACCATACAGTCTGACATCACCTTCAGCTAAATTGTAAGGTGACATTTCCATCCTATAATGGACTGTATAAACCTCAGTTTAAAATGGTGAACAAAATGATCCCATCACTACCCAACTGATATAATGCCATTGTGCATTCAGAGGCACAGAGGTGATCTTTAGCATTGCATTTTAACTTTACGTTTCTTTAATTAACTGCATCATGCTTCATGTTGGCAAGAAGCTGTAATGGTCCTTCTATCCTTCCATCGACTGAATATCAGGAAGTTGCAGTGATAATACTGTCAAGAGACAGACTAGGTCTTGATTTAAGAACTACTCTAAATACCACAAAACAAAATCCCTTTTAATAGTTCAATATAATATACTCAAAATGCTCATGCTGTAATGAGTTCCTTAGTATAAACAGCTGGGACCAAAATCAATATTATAGCTGAGTCAAACTTAGTTTTACAAACAGTGTTTTAGATCCAAATAGCTAAGAGCCTTGAATATTGTGCAGGTGGTTGTAGGTAGTATGTGCAAAATATCATAAAGTTTGGTGAGTTGTGTTTACTTACGAGAAAATACTTGTCTTTGTCTAAGATGCAGTGAAGGTTCAGGATGTGTTGGGCTTCCTCTCCAAGGATTGCCTGCATGATGATTCTCAGCTTCTTTTCTGTCTAGCAATGTTTGGTACATACCTGGGTCCAGCTCCAGTCCCCAGTCCTCCTCCTGTCTCTGTTTTGCTGCCTCTCACACAGCCCCAGGAGCCCTGCTATTCTCTGCCTGTCTATCTCCTGATGCTGGCTTGATCCTAGGCCAAGTTTGGGATCCCAGCCTGGCCTTAAGCCTGTAGACATCTGTGGAGGCACTTTGCTGAGATCCAGCAAGTAGTGCTGAGGCAACCCAGGCTGGCATACCTCCATGCCCCATTCCCTGCTTACATTTCAGGATGTAAGCTGGAAATGTCTCCTGCATTCCAGGAGACAAGTACTTCTGGTCTGCCCTCAGGTACTGGGCATTAAGGAGAGGTGACATGGTGACAGTGCAGCTGAGGACTCCAAAAGCGGTGGCTGTGGTGTAGCTGTCAACCATGATCTCCTTCAAAATAAGATGAGGTTGCTGAGTTCTTACCCTCTTTTGACCCAGGTGGCTTCATGGACTGAGAAGCTTGATTTTTTTGTTACCCTGAGCCATTGCAGCTATACAGGCTGTTGCATTTTCTGATCTGAATCCTACAGGTCTGCTTCCATGTCTTGCCTCCCTGTTCCTTCCCCTTCTGCTGCCTGTATTCAAGGTGAGGTGCAGGGTTCAGTACCCTGCATGTTCTCTTTCATAGGAAGTCTTTACCAGAAATTCCTAAAATGCATAGGCAACTCCACCCTTGCCCAACTTCTCTGCCCAGAATTTAGAGCAGCTTCAGGTGTTTGCTTTTGTTTTGGCTTTAAAAATGTGCTTAGCTTATCTCACAGCTATCTCAGATACTGGGGTGTGGTGAGGCTGCATAATTTAACCCAGCCTGTGACATTCCACAGATGGATAGCCTGTCTCCAGAAGGCTCCTTTACTTCCTTCATTTAGATTGGTTTAATAGCTGTCCATTTGATTCCCTTATTGCCCCTATTCTTTTAGTGTAAGGAGACTAAGGAGACATAGACTTAAGTTAAGTTAGCTGGTAAGGAAAGGAGAGACAAAGGAAATAAACCTCTCAGAAACAGAGAAGGCTCCTGTAAAAGAGAGCCAGTCTTTCAGAACATCCCTTCAGCTGTTTTCCCAGGAAGAAGGATGTTCTGGGTGCTCATATGGAGGCTCAGTTCCTACCCAAACTTTCATCACATACATTCCCCTTGTCACTTCCTGTCCTCAGGAAAGCCCATCAGTCAGGCACAGTGCCTGCCATGCCAGTCACCTCCTTCACATGTCAGTGGACATGTTCAGGCACCAAACTTGAGGAGCTTCGTCCCCACCCCACTGGAGTCACTGGAAGAATGAAAGCCTCTGGCTTTCACAGGGTTAGCGTTTCAGCCTAACCAGCACTCTCCAGTTGAACAGCTACAGGCCAAACACACCCACAAGATCCCCAGCATGTATATCTAACAGTATGCTCCAATTTCAAAGTATTTGCATATAATCTTATCAATTAGGGTTTTTCCACTGAATTCTTGCTCTGACATGATGAGGAATGTTTAAAACAGTAAAATGGAAAACAAAGTAGGGAAGATATGAATACCTGAACAAAGAGGGCAACTTTTTCTCTTCTGGTCCCATTATCATGAGTTTTATCTTCCAGAATTGTCCCATGGTGGTCCTAAGGAGCATATGTGACAAGTATGGGTAGCAGCATTCTGGTCCTCATGCTTCTTCTTTCTCACTGTGCATTGTGATGTGCTGTGTGTCAGACACCAGCCCATCGCCTCTTCATGGAACTTGCATTCAAATCACTAACCAAGGTATTTTTTAATCCAGGATATGGTGGAACTCCAGACCTCCTTAAAGGGAGATCCCATTGGAGAGAGAGTTGTGAGGTGGGAACACACTTCAAGGGCCAGCTGCACACGATACTGACTAATGTGTCTTTTTCCCCCCAGAAACAGCCCTGTTTAAGATGGGCTATGTACAGACCACCAGCCATACAGACTATCCCTTCATTACATAGTTTTTTTTCCCCCCAGAAGCTCTTGATTTGGGATGTATTTCAACTAGTGACCTTGACTGGAAAAGTACCAGATCCCATGCTGTGTATCTTGGGGATACCCTGTCTCATTAATAAGTACCTTCATTTCAGAGAATTGTCTATTTATTTTGGAAATTTTACCTCCCCTTGTTGAAAAAACAGAGATGAATTGGGATAAATACAGGCAGGAAATGGTTTCCATGGCAACACTAAGACTACATAAGAACAACCTCATCATTCACTTCTATTCCTTAGATACACTTTTAAAAGAAGTTTGAGCTACATTAAAAGACATCTCCTGTTCACAGCACAGCACCCAAGTCAGCAGAAATAATCAGCTCTGATTTCACTTTCAGTGACAGGGGAAATAAGTTCCTTTAAAAAACAGGGACGAAAGGTCTTAGTTTCCAGGGAATGAAAGCTCAGTCAAAAGAGGAGTTCATTCAGATTCAGTGCTGGTCAAAAAAAAGCTGCTTTATGCAACATTCAGCTTTGCTGAAGTGCAACTCACACTAACAAACTTCCACCATATCCTGCTCAGAGTCTTAGGTTTTGGTGAAGCCTTTCTCAGATTGACTGTAAGCAAAATCTAATCTAGTTGTGTGACAGTACTGGGAAGGAAATCCGTAAAACTCTTTTGAAGAGCTTATGAGTGGAGACATCAAAGCTTGGTGCGATGTAATTTCTATTCCTGTCACGTTGCACTACTACATTCCCCCCTCCCTCACGATCTGCTTGCCATTTCTGCCAGCCTCCCCACATGCTGTAAGGTGCAGGAGAGACATTTCTGCAACTTGGATGACTTTACCTTCCATCTGCAATGGTGTGTCCAGCCTAAGAAGCCAGGGGAGAGCTCACTAGACACAGTCTCTCACCCAAGTTGGTCTACAATCTGTTGGAAGGGTACTGAGGGAAAGCTGTTTGGGAAGCAGGTTTCAGGTTTAGCCTTCAGATTTTTACCTTCAAGGAAGCAAGATGTTTCCTTTCTCGTCATTGAAGAGAGATCAGATGGGCCAGCAAAGGTCAGAGCATCCCAAGGACCTGGTATTCAACCTGCTTCCTTGTCTTATGTCTTTTCTGGCATCACTGCTTTCCAAACAACAAACCCATACTGTATGTAAGACCTGTTTTCTTGGTTCTCATCTGCCTAAGCAGCATCAGATTTTTCTTCAGTAGTGTTGGAGATTAATCCATTAATACAGGTACACATCATTATCCACAAGCTGGCTTTTAACTGAACATATTATTGATGGAGGAAGGAGGACCCATTGCTGATGACATGTGGAGATGATGACAGGGATCAGTGGTTTAGCTGGGTGTAAACAAACCACATGTGCTTCAATGTGTGTCTAACATGAAGTCACAGATCTAGGAACAGAAGTGGCGGAACACAAGAAGGACTCCAAGGCCTGTTTGATTCATTGGAAAGAATCTAGTCACACTACACCCCTGAGAGCAAGACTGGTCACTGCTTACCATTGCCTGGATGAGGACAGATATTTGATGGCCAAATGCTTTTTGTTCTAGATGAATGGAAAAACTGGATGGCAGCTGAAAGTAAGGAAACTCAGACAAAAATAAGATGCATTTTTTTATTGTGAGTATAATAGTAATTGGACTTCAGTGAATTCAAACATGGTTGAAGTGTTTTTTCCCTCCTAAGAAAATTAACATTTGTGGTTGTTTTCGTAAAGATAGATGACTTCCAGGAGGTCCACTGAACCAGGTTATGAGGGAGATCAGAAAAGATAATCACAGTGTTACCTTTCTGGTGCTAGAACCTATTACATGAAGAGCAGAGCAGTGGAGGAGGTAGTCCAATATCATGGCAAGTCTGGTAGGCTCAGTCTTGGAAACACTCCTGGGAAGAAAGGGGAATATATGGCACATCCTTTCCACATCCTTTAAGGGCTCTGATATTTTCAGAAGATTGGTGATATACGTATTCCTTTTCCTTGGGCCTCTTCGGACACCCCTCAAGAGAGGGCTGTCTTGTTTTACCAGTCGCAGTTTATTTGGCCTTGTCATCAATTTGTCTACATTGCTACCTTGTATCAGTGGAAGGGTTTGATAGTCTCTTCTGAGAGAGATTAAAAATCTTCCTCTGAGGAGCTCAGTGTGGTGCGGCTGACGGTGAGCAGACAGCACACTGTGGCAGAGGATGCTGGAGGAGCTTTCAAGAGGATGATGGTATGAAGGACCGAAGTGTTAAGGGTTAATGACTCGAACCGGTTGCAAAAGCAGCAGGGTGCTCTGCTGAGGCCGGATTTGCACACCCCGGCTGAAGGCGAGAAGAGGGTTTTTGTGTGTGTGGTGGCAAAACCTCTGATCTGCACAAGAACAGCCCAGGTGCAGAGGGGGTGTGCTCCCACCGCCAAAGGATGACCAAGACAAACCGACCTTTGTTTAGCAACAAGCTGGGTTTTGAGCCAGATGGAGGGATAAGAAACACATCCTGCGGAGGTGGGATAATGCTTTTTATCATAACAATGTCCTCTCTTATTACACAAGTGGTTCAGGTGTGAGTCTCCCCTGCCGGGAGGTATAGGGACATTCACATTCACATGGGCCTGAAGGTTTTCATCTCTTCTGACGGGGCATAGCTGGCTGAACTAGGCTGGGGAGAGAAGCGGCTGCCAGGTCTTAGGGGGAGTCATGGACCATCAAAGACCCCCGAGGCGCCAGACTGACTTTTAGAGGGCTCTTCGGAGAGGACTGGTCACCATCCATAGTGTTGAAACACAGTGTAAATCTCCCCCCTCCAGGGGAGGTACCTGGACGTTCCCACCTGAAGCTGAGCTTTTATTAATCCCTTGAAATTTATGTTCTGTGGGCTTCCCCCATGTCCCTAGGGACCAAGACTGCGACCAAGGGCCATCAAAACTGCAACAACTGAGTCCTGTTGCTTGATCCACTGATCTTTCCTGTCCACTATCTACTCTTATCCTTTTGTTCTTGTTCTTTCTTTTCCTTAAAAATGTTCTCAAGTGATATCTTTATACTTTGATATTGTTGCATTTTTACAGATAATAACAAAAATAGCTACATACCTTCTTTCCATTGAAACCAAATTGTCCTAAAATAAACCTGCCAAATATACACATATATGAACGCCGGTCATTCAGTGTCATTTAACTCTAATCGGCCCCAGGCGATCTATTAATAAGAACCTCAGTTACCCTTGCCTGCAGGGCTGGGTGTGAAATATGGTTACTGGGGAGGTTAGGGATTTGCAAAGAGCCCCAAGACCTGTTTCCCACTGATGTTGTGCCACTCGGGATTAGCTCATAATAGGAAATCATGCTGTAGCCAAAGACAGCCCTAGAAACTAATGTAGTCACTTCCTTATCTGCAAGGGTCTGATTAAGCTCAGAAATTATTTCTAAACCTGCTTCTGCATTTTTCATCTAGAGTATTACGAACTTCAAATTAAAAAAAATCTGAAATGCTGCAATACAGTAATGATGAAATATGACTGAGGGGTGGGTGGTTTTGTTCTGTAAATGACTATGCATTATTTGTTTCAACATCCAAATACAACAACTATATATATAATTTCTGCTCTGTGGGGTGACATTGTACCATCTATGGTGCTTGGCGTCAGGGATGGACTTTCCTTATCACGCTGCAACTCTTAAACAAGATTCTTCTCAAAGATAATACCTCTGTTCAAGAAGGGCTCAGTGCTGGGAGGCCAAATAAACCAGGATATGGAGACCAGACTGGATAACCACAGCACTCTCTTTCTGGTTTAAGCTGCAAAAGAGGATTTCCTGAGCATGAGGAACAGGACAGTTAAGAGATGTCGTCTGGCATTGTGGCCAAACACAGACATGACCCATCTTCTGAGAAAGAGTAACAGGAAGAAAAGAGGACGACTCCTCAGTGGGGAACTTTACAAGGCTCATGCTCCAGAAAGGGCTTCTCAATGCAGTGTGCAAGGCAGGCAGTGGGGCAGGAGCCAGAGCAGCAGAAGCCATGGGGCATGGCCCCAACTTGCATGATCCATGGTGACAAAACATGTGGAGCTCCTCTTTTGGGAATGAGATCCCTAAGGGCTTGGCTGTGCCCCTGCCTGCCCTGGGTGTGTGGAAGGAGGAGGTATATACACTCTCCTGGGCTAAGATACAGCAGGGTTTGGCTGGAGGATTGCTAGTGCCTCTACACCTGCCCTAGCTCTGCTCCTGCCCTGGATTAACTCTGTGCAAAACCCTCACTGATTTCAGCAATTGTTGCCTAAGCCCCTCTGTCCATGTGTCTGTGCTTCTCTGCCATGTCTATCAATTAAGCAAAAGCCCCAGACATCCTTTTGCTCATACAATGCTTTAATTATAAAGTAGTTTGCTTCTGATTGGCAATTACTCTGCCTGGGAATGGGCCTCACAAGTGGGTGGGCTTTTGAGACCTGGCTGCCACTCATCTGCCTTGTCCCCTTCTCCATCTGGCTGCCAAATAAACATGAGGTCTCGCAGACTTCCCTGTGAAATAAAAGCATGGACAGGATTGGTCTTCACTGAGGCAGTATCTTTGATTTGTTTCTTCGTTTTTTTCCCTTCCCTTGTGAATAGGAAACGTCTGATACTCATTGCAATTCCTGGGCTGACCTAATCGCACTGTGGCACCCAGCTCCTCCTGCCAGACGTGCTCTAAAGGAGAGAAATGAGATAGCCATGGTTCACAGAGCCTGCCACTGATTGCTTCTTCTAAAGGCTGTGGGACTACCCTAGGAAAAACACTTCTCAGAAGCATCATCCCAAACCCAGATGCTGGAATCTACATGAGGTCTGAGGCATCACCATGGGGGTCTGTGCAAAGGGAAACCAGGGGGCAGGGCTGGGTGGGAGAAGCAGAATGGGCCTTGCTCTGAAATCCCTGAGCTGAAGACCAGGGATAGAAATGCAAATGTGAAGAAACTGGAAGTATTTTCTGTATCCTGACTCAACTGTGCAGCTTTGCAAGCTACCCTGGGGTCAGGGATGGGTGCAGGAGCCTGGGCACTGTTTGTGGTCCTCCTGCTGGCCTGGGGAAAGCCCCTGTCCCCTCTGGACCTCATCTGTCCCTGGTCCTGCACTCTTCCATCCCAGGATATCCTGGCTGCTGGCACAAGCCAGTCCCAGCTCAAAAATACCATAATGAATGGAAGTGTCAAAGTGCAGGGTTGGCCTGATATGGTCAAAGCCACAAGCAGGAGTCAGCCACTGTTGTAGTGGTCTTCTCATAAACTTTCCATGGCCAGTGAATCTGGGTTGTGCAGGATGTTCTCCTGTATCAGTTGACCCTTCAGACCCTATCCTAGTCCTTTCCCACATCAGCAAGCATCTAGAGACAGAACCTATTCCTTTTGCAACTATAAACTGCACAGGGTTAGTTCTTAATGCCCTGCACTTTGATTTTGCTTATTAGAATCAGAGCAGTCATAGTCATTCAACAGTGAGTATTGGCAAAGATCAAATATTTTGTGGCATAAAGATTAGGAACTGAGCACATTTTTGATGAAACTCCCTTTCTTCAGCAGCTTGTGGGTTTTTTTTGAGCTATTTAGATTCAGCCACTAGAGAGCAAACTTCTTCTTTTTATCAAATGGCAATTTATTTATTCATTTAAAAAAGAATTGTACAGTTCTTCAGGCTAAAACACATGAAAATTGAAAACAGCTCTAAGTTTACAAAAAGGAAAAGAAGCTTGCTTGCTTGCTCTTTTTATCTATCTTTTTCTCTTTCTCTCTTTCTCTCTTCACAAGCTGTGTTTAGGAAGAGATAATAAACGAGTGTTTTTTGTTGTAGTGAAGGCCTCTGTTAATGACTGCTGAAGCTCTCTTCCTTTGTGTCAATCACCAGAGGTAATTGTTCATCCTGACATTTGGCAGGCTGTGTGAGTAGAATCTCTAAAGGAGGCCTTGGGATGCCAATAGGCAACATGTATGCAATTGTGCCAGAGTTAGAGAGCTGGGGATCTGTGAACTATCAGGATTATACTCACTAATACTGGGGGCTGGGCTCCTTAGACCATGTGGCTTAAATGCCCTTGAGATGTGAATGCAAACAGGTTGGAGAAATCAAATCTTTCTGGAAGGGAGTCTTGAGACATGGCTTTCATTTGTCCCTTTGTCTTTCACAGCTAGGACATTCCCTGCGCTGATGTCAGGTATGGAGATAAGTGGTTTAACAGGAGACAAGTCCCAGGTATGGACTGGGATTGTACTGTGTGTCTCAGGCTTGCCAGCCCAGATAGCAGCAGCAGGAGGGAACTGACATTTCTGGGAACCACACTCATATGGCCCAGAGCACAAGTGAAGTAAAGCTGTTCTGTCAAGATCTAGCAAGCCACATCAGCACCTGATGAAAATCAGCCCTTCCCAGGAAAATGGAAGGGGATTTTATGAAATACTTAGTGTTGTCATTAGTGTGTACACAGTGGGTTATCTCCCTGCCTTTCTTTGTGAACTGACCAGCTGCAGGTGCATGCTGTTGCCTAATGTTCAATGAGATTGAACCTTAAGTGCCCTTTTGGTGACTCATAGGCGTGATATTAGGTCCCATGAACTGACATGGACCTTTACAAAAGAGTCCTCCATTGGGCTGGAGTGATATGTGATTTGACTGCTCAGAGGACAAGTCCTACCATTTGATGTCCTATTGACATTATGAATTGCCCCATGGAGTGCTGTGGCCCAGATTTAATCAATTTAATCCATGGTACCAAGGTAGGAGCTAATGTTTTAGACTTAAACTGCTTTATAATCCTGGTGCTACATTCATCAAAATGAAGTGGCTATGAAATGAATTAGTTGTACCCCTACCACATGCTGTGAGAGACTCTACAGGTACCCAGGCATCTTAGGATTTTGGGCTCAGTCAGAGCAGCTACAAGAGTCACAGTTGGAAAATTTCACCAGGTCATTCTATTGTTATATAAGTTTTTATATTTCCTGTGAAGCCACTGCTCTTGAGACCAACTACATATTGGGCAAGTGTTCTACAAATGCAGGCAGCAAGTAATAAAATCCTTTTACTTTTGTCTTGGGAACATCAGGGTGTTGGGGAGTTGATGAGTCAGTTTGGAGAATGTGGTGCCTCCATCCTGCTTTTTGATGCAATTTAGCTGTAACTATGACTTCAAAGATCTATCACTTCATCACTTCAGAATGTGAACAACTTCTCTGTAAGGTCACAGAGATCACAGAGGTACAAACTGAGAAGTGAGGACAGAAGCAGGACTGGAGTGTCCCACACTGCCAGGCATCCAGACCACCACAGAGGGTTGGTTATTGACCTGCCTGAGCAGTGGTCAGAGGTGTGACATCTCTGACCCTCTACTAATACCTGCTTTGGTCTCCTCTGGAAATAACTAATAACCCTTTGTGAAGTGTGGCTTTGGGCAAGCTTGCTTCACCAGTGAAGCTCCTACCTGGTGCTCAGGTTAAAAACAGCCGCTGGACAAAGTAAACAGCTCCCAGGACACATTGGCAGCAGCTGCATCGCTCATGTCTCTGCTCTGTGTTTGACAGCCCAGTGCAGTGTCAGTATAAATCCACGTTGGCACATTCAAACCTCTTGTACACTCTTACCTGCCCAGCCAGCTTTTAAAACTGTGTCAGAAGCAAAAGCTGATTATCAGCTTAAGCAGTGCTGTTTCTTCTCTTTGGCTGTAAACATTGGCCACAAGCAGGGGCAAAACTATCACCTTGTACTTTCTCTAGAAGAGGCCTCTGGACAGGAACTGTTTAGTCACTCAGCATCTACTTCATTGATAGGTAGCTTTAATAGCATACATTTAAGAGTGCTCTGTGCAGATTCCATGTAGGGACAAGGCTCTCTTTTTAAAAAAATAAGGCCACGTTGATTTTTATTCTGTGCCTAAAAATCAATTTTCTACAAATGTTTATGTGTCTACAATTACATCCCATGGACTCTTAGTGGTTTGCACACTTTTCCTCAGGAACTCTTCTAAATGTCTGTCATAAGTGATTGTTTTCAAAAATACTCAATGGTTTTGAGTATCTGCTTGTATTTTCTCTATCTATTTGGGACAGGCTGCATTTCTATTACCATGCTGCAGTTGCTGAGGTGTCTGTCCACAACACTTGGTGCTGGCCACCCTGGCACCTGCATTTTGTGCCTCCATGAGTGAGAAACTCTGTGTAGGGATGGGAAGGAGATGCTTGTCTGGCACCATGGGGGAAGGACCACGCTGGTAAATTGTGGTGAGAGTGCAACTTCCTGCAGACTCCCTGCATGACTTTAACTATGGCTTCCCTACTCCAGGCCCTGAGCTAAAGCACTTGTCTGTATTTCTCTTGGGTTTTTTGGTTTGGAAATTCTTTGTATGGGGAATTTTTTAAATGGAAAAATTAAGGACATTTCTTCCGAAATCCTATGGGAAATGTTTTCCCAAGCACTGTGTTTTGGTTAACAGAATTTCATTCTTGGCTTCTGTTCATTTTAAGTACTCTTTTTACCTCCCTCTTTATACATCTCTTCCTTTCACACGAGAAATATATTAATTTTCATAACTTTTCTGTCTCCATAGTGCTATGCTTTTCCATTTCTTTCTCTTTTTTTTGTAATTTCTTTCTGGAAGACATGACTTGCAGTGCAAGTTAACTGATTCTGGAAAGGAAGATAGAATGAAATAAAAACTGGACTTTGTCTTGCTTCCTTTACTCTTCACATTCAGGAATGTTCAGTTATTTGTCCTTCAGCCAGACCTGCGAATCTCTTCCAAGGCCTTATCTTTGTTTCTTGCTTTGAAATGAGAATTAGCATCTCTCGGTTGAGGAGACTAAAACCAGCTAAAACCACCGCTGTCTGATGTGCTCAGGTCATGTTGGGGTCTGCTTCAGGGTCCTCTGTGTGGGGATACTCTAATGACATTTGGTGTCATTCCCTGTTTCAGTGGGGTAAGGCTGGTTGTACGTGACCTCGAGCCTTGCTTAGCAATTCCCTTGTGCAGTTTTAGGCTTAAGCTGGCAATTAGAGCTGTTCTCCTTTCAGTGTGTCAGCATGCTTGTCATGCAGAGAGCATTGCTGTCTTGGAGTGGTCCCAGACCTAGCCTGGGGGGAGCAGAGCAGGGAAAGGAAACGGGGTGCGGAGAGTGGGGGGAGAGGACAACACCTCTGGCATTATGAAACTTATGCCCTATAAAATACTGCAATTATATTGTTTTCTAAATCCAGTGGGAACTGTTGTTTTTCAAGCAATAAATATTCTCCTGCAGTGTTGGCAGCCGTAATATGGCAGCTCTGACAACCCGATAGTGAAACTCATTCCAGTAACATGAAACAAGACTGATGTTAGTGACTTTCTACTAGCTAAGCTGAGAGAAACAGTCAAAAAAGGTAAATGAATTGAATGTTCAGCTTTGTTTTCCTTTCCCTTTTAATAATATCTTCACAATAAATCCAAGACCTTCACTAGCAACATGTTTTTGATAACATTTTGACAACAGAGCCTTGAAAGATACAAAATAATAATAACTGATAGACTAAACCCAATAATTTTTGTTAAGAATGATGCTCGTTTTTTGTACTTCAGACTTTTCAAGGCAAGATGATATAGGCAATCATTCATTCTTTGAACACCAGCAATATTTTCTTTTCCCATCTCTCAGCTGTTTTGGTCTAGGATATAGAACACATTCTATTGGTATTCCTGTAGCAGAAATTCAAATGAATAGCAAATACCTAATAACCAAAAAAACCCAGAGTGACGTGATTAAACTGAGGTTCTAATGCAACAGACCTTACTCAGCTTTCAGCAGCACTAGGATTAGATGCTTCTTGGTACAAATAGGAATGAATGTGCAGAGCATTTCACTGTTAATGCTGTACCTAAGCTACATGCACTAATGTCCCATAATAATTAAACCACTTTGTTATGGAAACATATTCACAGCTTAATTGGATGAATAACAGGATTTGTAAGCTAGGCTTTCACATTTATGGAGAACTGTCCTTGTGCAAAGTATCCCTGCTTTGATGCAACCTTGAACCTTCAGGTAAATCAGTCAGTTCTTGTGTATGCAGTCAAACCTATTCACATATGTTAGACCAGATAATAAAATTGCAATACAAATGTGCCAGGCTACCTATGTAGTGGTGTTGACTTGCAGTATTCCTTGGGAAAACTCTTAGCACAGTGCAGATGTTGCAAACCCAGGTGGATCTCACATGTCCCATTTTTCTCATGGGCTGTACACACTCACATCTCTTGGCCAGCATCACTGCAGATCCCAGCCTGGGCTCTGACACCAAAGACAAGGGTATAATATAAAAGGAATATAATCTCATATTATCTTGTTAAAAGAGATGTATTTTCCTCTCCAAACCATTTTTCTCTAGGCTCGAACACCGAGTGTCATTGTTACCCAGACATTTTTGAAATATATCCATAGTTCTCACACTAAATCTTAGGCAGGCTATGTGGTGAAGTAGTTGATATCAAATTAAACCTTTGGTTTTCTTCCTCTGTATCCAACAATTTAGAAGCCACAACTGAATTTAAGATGTGCTTAAATGTGAATAAAATTTACAAGACCTTCCCTATTGCAAGAACCTTGCATATACATTTGTAATTATTAGTGCATTACCAGAGATGGTATCATAGACATAATAAAGTGATTTATTTTATTTTCCTGCCAGTGCATGTGAGTGTCTTAATTGTGTATCGAAGATACTCTTAGAATCCTCTCTGTCATGTAAATATGCTCATTGGCTAGTAAATATTAATGCTGCATTCTGGCTCCAGCTGTGAGAAGATTTTATTGTTATGTTAGTGGTTTCATTAACCTCCAAAAGGTTTCACAGCATCTACTCTATTTATTTGAAACATACATAACTGCTGCAAGCAAGGGCTGCTACAAAGAAAATCATACACTCTCTTTCATTGTTTTAAATTTAGTTTGTGCCTCTTTAATGCTTTGGAGTCACTCTCTATGAAATTCCAGGGACAGGGAAGGAGCTGCCTGGTACTTTTTAGTTCCAGTTTTCGACAGACAGTGCTGAAGTAAAAGGAACATATGTCACGTCTTCCTATTATTCTCCCTAATTGTCATGGCAATTTACCCACGAGCTGACATGATAGCCATGGAGGGAAATGGAGCAAAACCTTTTACATAACTCTGTGCTCCAGGAAACCATGGAGGCATATGGAAAGGGGAGGTTTGGTGTCTGCTGGGCTGAGCTGCAGGGGCTCTCCCCCATGACATCAGCTGACAAGGTTGGTGGCCTGTCTTGACCTTCCTTCATCTAGCTGATGGAACAAAATCCTCCTCAGCTGTCCCTGCCATATCCCTTACAGCAGGGCACAGCACTGCTGGGTTACCCGAGCTGCTGGGGCTGAACGTCTCCCTGCCTGCTGGACTGGTGTCTTCCCTGTGCAGGGATCCAGGTGCTGCTGTGCCCATACCAATGTGGCTTTTGATGGTGAGAGGCTCACCAGTGTTTTCAATGAGAAGGTTGTCCTGAATTCCCACATAATAAAGAATGGGTGAACTTGTGTGTATCCCTCCCTCCTGGCTCTGAAGGGGTTTTCTGGAGAAATGAACAGCAATGATGTGGTGATCATATCCATTCCCTCGCCCAGGCCACCACAGTCAAAAATACTTTGGTAGTGTGAGCTCTGTGCTACTTCACAGACAACCTCAGAGGAAAGGGTTTTGAAAGAAGGTAAATCTTTGAGCTTGGGAGGTTGCTTGCTGGGAAAGGCCCAGTTAGTCTTGCAGGGATGATAGTTCTTTTGCCCTGTGATTTGACTTTAAAACTTGAATTAGATACGCCCAGCAGGCATTGACTTCTGAGCTGGGAGATTAGGCACTTTCCTCTGTCAGTGAAACATCTGGGACAATGTCTGCTCCACAGTGAGGTTGACCCAGATCATCTGAGATACATAACATCCATATTCTCCTGAGACTTCTGTCCATGAGAAATCCAAACCATTGCACCCTGGTGGGTAGACTGTTTGGACATGGCTACTTTTACTTATGGTGACTATGTCTGGATTTGAGGCAGTTCCTTAGAGCTAAATTGCCAGTCCCCAGTGTCAGGTAGACTTCTCTAACTTGTTGGATGTTAGTTTTCAACCCAAAGGCCTTTTATTCTGGGAGATGTTTTTCACAACTTGGTGCATTGGTGGGGCTGAGCTGTTAGTAAGCCAGTTCTCACATGGAGGTCACCATCATCTCTAACCTCCTTTACATAAACCTTAATTAAAAACCCACAATGCCTTTGCATGCTGAAGAACAAGTCTTGTTTCTATTATCCAGAAATTGCCACATTTTCAGCTGATCTTTTAAGTGGTTCCTAATAAAATTGTTAGGACTGGAAAATCTTCAATAACGTTTTTAAATGCAGCCCAGCTACACAGTAATAAACTCAGCTTTTAACAGTCCTCATTTATAACAATCCCAACAGCAAGAACTAATTTTCCCTCTGATAATGAGGCCTATTAGCAGGACTGTTCACACAGGGCTGACCTGGATTCAACAGTCATATGATTTTTTTTTGTATTTTCAAGGCACATCGTGTTTAGCAAGTAAACATACAGCTTTCCCTCTTGTTCTTGTCTCTGCTTGTCTCTTTAATGATTGAAGGTTGCTAAACGGAAAGCACAAAAGTAAAATGCAGTGATGTTCTTTGCAAATAGCAGCTTTCTTCATTATTCTGATGCAGCTAATTGCTGAACCCCGCGACAATGTGTACTTTCACAACGGGAACATTCATCCTGTTCCCACTGGGGTTTGTTATGGTGAGAATACAACACTTCAGCTTTTAGTATGGGCAAAGGACATGATTATTTGAATATGTTGACATTATTTATCATTCCACACAACTGCTTGTTATAGGCTGTAGATCTGGAAGATGTCTCCTGAAAGCAGTGGTACAACTCTGATTGCTTCCCACGGAGCAGGGTGGGTGAGCAATTCCCACCAGGTTTCCTGCACCAGAACTTGCAGTGTCCTCTCCTTGCCTGGCTCCATACAGGTCCGTGGGAGCAGATCAGCACAAGGGCTCTGCCTGTGACCTGCTCATGGCTCCTGAGTGAGGCCGACTTAGCTTGAGGCTGCAGGACAACATAGATGCTCCTGGTCCAGGCATCTCCCTGACACCAGGCAGCTCCACCTAAACACGTGTCCTTCACGGAGCACCCAGCATCTTGCAAAGACGAGCTTTGCACACACCTACTTTCTGCTGAAAAGGACATCTCTTCAAGAAGTTAGATTTGGTCCTATTGCCCTCTTGTGGCTGCCCAAAAGAGACCACAACTGTCACTGTCTCACAATTGCACAAGTGGTACCTGCCCATTCAAGCTGACACGACTTTCCTATAACTTAAAAACACAGTATTGGTTCCCTGGGAACTGCTGTGTAAGGTAAGCTGGAGCACCAGCCAGGAAACTGTGACATTTCTGAAAGGGACACGGGGTGTCATTGCAGGAGACCAGGCACAAGGGTGTCTCGGGCCAACCCTTCTTTCCCTCCTTCTCCCTCACTGTCACACTTGCCTTGTGGCTATTTTTCAGCTGTGTGACAATGGGAAAAATGGTTTGGCAGACTTCTCCAGCGCTCTCATATCCAAATATGACCATGAAAAATGCCCTGGTAATGCTGGCAAGGCACCCTTTCCTTACTGTCAGACATGGAATGAGCTCCAGGCATTATCAATAAAGCATACAGTGGTCCTGCTTCCATTCCTGTAGCACATGATGTGCATGAGGTGGGGAGGTCACTCTTGGAGGGTTTTACCAAAAAACAATGGTTTGAATAATAACTAAAACAAAAAAACTAGGGGGAAAGATGGAAAAAAAAACCAAACAAAACAAAAAAAACAATATTGTAGCTTACCCAAGGCCTTAATATCTGTCCATGCATGTGGATGTCCTGGTTCAACTGCACTTGAGATGCTTTCTCTTTCCTGCTCCTCTTGTGAGGCTGGCAACATGTGAGCAGCCTGCATACCTCACTGGTCCTGCAGCTGGTGGTTATGCCTACAAATAGCTTGAAAATTTACTGGGATACCTAAAAGGATCATCGATAAAATCAAAGCAGGCTTGCGTGCAAGTTAAATCTCCTGATAACAAGTGGTAATGTTATTTGGTTTTGGGCAAACAGGGCAAAAAAAGCTGAGATGTTAAATTAAAATTTGCTTGCTGTACATTGGCTTTGACACAGTGTTTTACTCAACATAGCCTGTGCCTAATGGAAAATCCTGGCAAACAGTTAGAGCCAGGACTATAATATTCATAAACTAGCTGTGGCTTTCAGTGTGATTTTCCCCAGTGAAAGTCATGCAAGAATAAAAAAGGAAGATTCAGTAATAGTGTAATTATGTCATATAAAGACCACTCCTGGGAAGCCATTTGAAGTTTTAATGTTTTAAAATAAATACTGAATTCACTTATCCTTGATAAAGCATGTGGTTCCTTTTTCTGCTCTCAGGTGCAGATGTGCTAGTGCATAGAAGGGCCAGAACAAACACCATTTGCAATTCAAGTGCCTTTAGACCCCAGATGAGACTGTCTTGTAACCATTTCCATGGTATTGAATAGCATGATTAAAGGTAAGAATTACCCCTCCAGTCTGATGTTTGCCAGTGACTACCGAATATGTGACTCTAAGCTCTCACTAATGAAAACATCATTGACATCAAACCACTGAAATGGCACCAAATCAGACTGGACTCTTGGAGTTGGCTATCACATAGTCCTGGTCTCATCTAAAATAAAATTCATAAAATAAAGCATTAAAATATGTGGGGTTTGCTTATAAAATCATCACCTCAGGGGCCCAAGGAAACCTCTTCCCTCTAGGGCCAGCCACAGCTATGCTGTCTGTATTTGAAGCCTGGGCTGCCAGGAGGGACAGATGTGATGCATAGGAGCTGCTAGGTTGAGCTGTGCATGCAGCAGATATTCAGATAGGTTTGTTTCCTTTGCAGGACTGAGTTCCCAAGCTTGTCTCTGGGTTAAGCTTCCCTGATGGGCTCTGACGGTCAGGAGCATCCCAGACCCACCTCATGCTTTCTGGGCTCTTAGTCCTCTTCTTTCCAGCTTGATATTTGATCACTAACAACAGTACAGGACATGACATATATTTTGTTTCTGGAGAAATTATCTATTTTACATCCATAGCTCCACTATCCTCTTGCTCTGTTGCCTGTCACTGCAATTCCCTTGGCTCTAGTGTCCGTCTGCATTCAGTCCCATTGAGTGTATCAGTTTTTGACTATTTGAATATTCATCATCCTTTTTCTGAAGCCACAGGATCAGTTAAGTTATTGAATCACATCTTACAGTATTTTTTTCTGTTAATTATGAGAGAACATAATGTCTTCTCAAAGACAGAAATTTTTCTTTGCCATCCAAAGGAAGAATTGCAAAGGTTTTAACATGAATTTAAGAAAAACACAGGACTGAATTGTTGAAATTAAAATTTTACCAAAAATAACTGGGTATTTATTTCAAGGGGAAGTTCTGTAATATTGAGCTTACTTATAAAAAGATAATATCAAACTTGTAAAAGGGAGTCCAGGGCTTCTCCAAGCATGCCTGAAGCATCAGATAATGTGCAGGGGAAACAACTGGTGTTTTCTGCAGCAGTAGCTAATGCCTGTGTGTGATTTAGTAGCACAGTTTTGAATTCGAGATCTGCATGACACACAAAGTATTTAATGATGATTCAGAGGCCACCATGGACCAAAAGGTCACTAATAAATAATCCAAATTTCCATTAATATTTTATTGGCCATATTCCATTGGCAGAATGGCTATGTCTTCTTTGGATTTGTACAGCCACTAACACAATGGGATCTTGTTCCTGTCTGTTACACTTCTTGTTGTTCCTGAGTGGATTTCTTTAATACCAGTCATTTAGGTTATCCCTAAATAACCACAGAAAATGGAAACACTTGATAAAAAAGTGAGTGACCTTTCTTGTGATTTCCACCTGTACATGGGGTCTTTCAGCAGTATGTGGCATCCTCTGTGAGTGGAGTTTGATGCGAGTTCTCCTGATAGTTTCACAAGAGGCAAAGGGAGGCCATTCAGTCAGCCCCAAACTCTGTCCTTTCCGTGTTGCACAGGAACTGAAGGATCTGCATTTGACACACAGAAGAGCATGTCCTCCCCAGGAGACTCCACCAGGCCCTGGGTCCATCACTAGCCTTGTGTGCACACAGGGAGGGGAGGGGACACTGGGTCACCCCCTGCTCCTGTTCTTTCCTCATGCTCCTGACATGATGGAAAAAGCAAAGGCATCTCCCTCTCTCTCACCTCTAGCTGTGTTTTTCTAATTCATCATCTGAGGAACAGACTTGTGAGATGAATGTTGGAGATGGATTCTGTGACCTCAATGCCCTGGTAGCTCAAGCAAGTTCTGTGTAGGCTAAGCTGGTACTAATCCATACCAAACTGTCCAAGGCACAGTTACATTTCAGGATGCACTGTCTGAGCCAGCCATATTGCACGTGTTGCATGCTCATGCTTCTCCTGGTCCTGCTGCAGAGCCAGCCTGTGTCCCTGTGGCTCCATCCCAAAGAAGGCAAGAAGTGTGCTTTCCTTCTTCCATCCTGCCTGGTTGTTGTAGGGGATTCCTACATTGGCCTGTGTTGGCAGCCTTGAGATTCTTGTGTTGTACCAGGGCTTGGAGCTTTATTGAGAAGGTTAATGTAATGTGTAAGCTCACTTCAGCTGGGTCACTTTGGAATATTAATGAGTGTTAAGGTCAGAATATTAATATTGTCAGCTGTGCAAGTGTACTGCTTGTAATTCATTATAATTATGCTGAAGAACAGCACAATTTCTGTACCATGGCACTGAAATTCTTCTGTTTTCTGCTGGAAATATTCAATTTTCTGACTGTATTACTTCAACATGGAGTGGAAAGTTTGTCATGACTGGGGATGTGCACTGTCCTTCCCTGCTCAGGAAGGGCACACAAGCAATGAAAATCTCTGAATTGTTTGCATTTAGTAGACCCAATAAGTTTTCGAACCAAATAACATCTAATTTATTTTTCTCTAAGAATAAGAAGATTGTTTTAGTTAATGTGGGCATGAATAATAGCTTTTTCACAGTTATATTTGCCGCTTCTGTTTAATTTCTCTGAGATGACTAATTGTTTTAAGAGCTGTATTCCCAGAGCAAAACAAACAGACAAACAAACAGCTCCCCTCTGTTTCATTCCCCAAAGCTTAAACCAGCCCAAATAAGGACAAAATAGATTTTGCCATCTGTAACTGTAAGTTTCCTCTTCCACCAGACTTTTGCTTGAAACAGATAAGATTTTCTTTGCATTAGCAATTAGGGCACTATCTCTTTTTCCACAGATCTGAATCAGCCATCATCCTAAGCCAAGATCAGAGACATAAAAAGTGAGGCTGAATGCAAGTTCAACAAAGTAGAAATTCTAGTTCAAGGAGCTGTTTATGAATTCAGACTTTCTTTATTAAATTAGAAGGAAAAATTCTCTCAGGATCCAGCAGTCTCCAGTGAAAAAGTGTTCAAGTAATTTTGTCGGTCTACAAGCTCTCTTTCCCTTTGGCATTACTATAAGCAAAGCAGACTAACAGAAATACCTTGTTTTATGAGGATGCTTAAGCTGTTACATGGGTGTCTGCTTTAGTAGTAGGATACATACTCATTATTTATGATGTAAAAGGCTGTGTCCCTGAAGGACTTCTCTTTAGTCCATAGAGCCTAGCATTTCCTTCCTTGTGGTGTTGGCCTGGCTCCTTAAATTTGTTTTCTCTCCTTCGCTGTGTTTTCCAGACACTGCAGCTCGGAAAGATGCTATTGCAACGTGACCAATCTGCAGCAGGTACTGGGGTCCCAGGGAGATGGCAGGTGACTGAGCAGGGCATTTTCCTAGGGCAGACAGAAGAGTTACCTGCCTGCATGGCATAACCCTTACGTGCCAATAAGCCATGGGTGTTATGGTGGGAGTGTTGGCACATGGACAAAAGAAGGTCCCACTCAAAGTTTCTTCTCTCTGTTGTGTTCCTGCCTGAGAAGTGATGCCACATGGAAAACCAGAGCCAGTGCATTCAAGTTGGGTAGGTTTCATCCCATAGAACTCACTTTTGTTTAACCTGTAAAAGGGTTATCCTGTTGTTGGAGTGATGCAAGGATATCTAGAGGAGGATCTGGATCATCAGGCCCAAGCCCCTTACCTGTGTCACAACTTCTTGAAGTACCTAGCTCTCTGCTGTTTAGAGGGGCCAGAGACAGTGAGACACACGAATTTTAGACAGAGAGACTTAGGGAAATGAGTCCTGACATGGTAATAAACTTCTTTCATGTCAATCATGCTGCTATTTTGGAATAAAACCTTCAGATTTCTGAGACTTCTCTGCACTGGTAAGCAACAATATTAAGGAGTTTGTGTCCCAGTTAAATAATCCACATAATTCTCTTTGTTTTATTCCATTTCCCTCTGGTTTTTCTGATAGTCAGTGACAGCAATTTCCCAAGTGCTTTCACTGTGGAAGTACACTGATGCTGAACCTCATCAGTCTGCTGCAAATACATTGATATTCATGCAGTGACTCCAAAGCCACATTCCTGAGGAGGATGAGACTAAAGCCAGCAGACAATTCTTCAAGAGTTGTTTCTGCAGCAGCCCATATAGGGAACCATCTTAGGAGCTGAGAAAGCTTAACAAAATATATGCAGAAAGCACTGTTGTGGAAAACTTTGGGTTGGCAGTTAGGTTGTGCTGTCTTACTGGGGGAGATCTGTGTGCCACTTCTTTTATGCCCTGGAAGCATTTGGACTTTCTCAAAAGAAAAAAGTATTTCACACTGATACTTCAAGGTGAATTAACCATATTGGGATGAATTAACTGATGAGAATATTGCTGAAAAATCCCTGGCAGCAGGATATTAGCTACTTTCTGAAATGGGCAATGCAACTTTTGTATTCATGGACTTCAGTGCTGCTCCATTGCTCTGCTCATTATGAGTATCCCTTTTGCACTTCTAGTTAGTTGAACTAAGAAGGAATATGGATCTCTTTCACCATGCTCTGCATAGCTGAATGACCAGAAGAAGGAAAGGTATATGGAGGATGTTGAGGATTAGCAGCAGCTTCCTGAAATTTCTGCATGTAAGAAATGTTGCCTTCTCCAGAGGGGAAAAGTCTCTTGGTTTTCATCAGGGAAGCAAGGAATAAGAGTTCTCAGGGCTTTTCAGACAGGAGCCATGACCAGAGTTTAGCTCTGGTCTACATGTGGCACAGGGACAGTCAAAAACCCCCAAAACCCAGAACAACACAGTGCAGTGATGATGAGACTGTGTAATGTCTGCCACTGGCACAGTCCTGTGTGTTAAAGCCGAAGGAAGTCACTGCAGGTGCAGCAGCTGAATCTCAAGGATATTCATCCATTCCTAGTGTACATGAGGATGCACTACCCCTGTATTTCAGTAAAGTTGTTTGCAGATTTAAGAACTGTAAAAAAGAAGGTGATTTTTGATAAAAAAGTGATTAGCAAGTAGAAGTTTAAAATGATAGACCATGTATCATACTGCAACAGATACTCAGTGTAGGAAAGCCTTAGGCCAAAGATAGTGAGCAGAGAAGCCATAGCTATCCATGCATGAGTGATAACAGAGGCCAAGGTTTTCCTGTATGGAAATCTCCAGAAGTACTAAATGAGGAGCCTGGAAAAATCTACAGATTTATGAATATTATTAGCTGTGAACTTTAATTACACTGACATTTAAAATGAACAGAAATGGCACTTTAATTGCACGGTAGCCACACTTTTATTGCATACATTTAAATAAATTAGAATGAGGTTAGATCTGTACTGTGCTGTATGGGACCAGTTCAGGCAGTTAGACATTAAAAATACAGAAAATCAAGGAGATTTCAGAACTGCACCGCAGCTAAGGAAAACTAGTTCAGTAGTTCTCTCTCAGTATCACAGAGGAACAAAAAGTTCTCCAAGGAATTCCAGGCACTGGATTCTAAAGTCCCCTTGGATGAAACTGCTTGTGGGCTTTAGATAGATGGCTTTCTCTGTGATGCTATTTTCAAAACAGCCAGAGGTTTCTCAAGTACAGCTTTGCATAACCCTGCCCCTGGTATAGGAAGGGTCTCACACCAGCCTCCAAAGTATCTGAGATAGCCGTCCTTGGAAGTAGTGGGCTGGATGAAATGGGTAGCACTTCATATCCAGTGTGGGAAGACTGTTTTGAATTTACAGATCTGAGGATCTGACATTGTCTATCTGTGAACTATAGTAGAAACCAGACTCCTCCTGAATTTTCATTTTTCGATTGACAGTGCTGATATATGGAGGTCTGACATTGCACTTCTTCCTTGCCAACCTTCTTCCTGTTTGTGGAAATTTGTTAGCAGGAAATTAAAAATATTCTGCTGTTTGGTGAACCCTTAGAAGATATGTTCTAAGAGTTAGTTAGTAGTTGAGGCACTGAAGAACTTTATTCAGTTCTTTAGTTTCTAACTGTCTCTAGGCAAATGACTGCATCTCAGTGGTCTCTACTCAGCTGTGCAGCACTAATGATTTCAGAATGGAGCTCTCAGCCTCAGCTATTCAGCTGTAAAGCCATACCAGTCCTTTAGACATAAGCATTATTTGTGATCAGACATACTGACAAGTTCGACTACGTAAGACTTGCTTGCTTAAAACTTTCAGAAATGGAAACCACAGGTTTGTGCAGTTTCTATGCTACAGGCCAAGACTTTGAAAGTTTGGAATGGATTATTGCAGACTCCTCTGGGGACTGCAGCATTTTGTTCCTTGTCCTAAACATCTGTCTGATACCTTAAATACACAGACCTCAATTCTGCCCTCGTGTTTGACAGCAGTACAGACATCACTGCTCCTTTCATTGAGTAAGCAATCACACTGATAGTGCTGATATGCATATATCATATGATCAGCAGGTGGGAAAGTATCTGAAAGAAGTGCATTGATGGCCTCCTAGAAAAATGAGTTGTGAATTTAATTTTAACTTGGGAAATATTTATGGAGGAGACATTCTGACTCCTTAAAAGTTCCCTTCCTTGGATGTATTTTTCTGTTTTGTGATTCACTGCTTACTTAAGCCAGTGTTGTTGTTATGCCCTGCTGTGGTTTTGCTTCAATATCCCTTTTCAGTGGGTTAAGTTCCCATTTCAAAAACATGCTTCCTCATCCCACAGTTGTGATCTGCATTCTTAATTTCCAAAGATGCTTGTGATTTGTGTTTTGACATATTAAAACTCATACTTGTCAGATGAATCCATTTTACAATACTATCTAGATCTCTTTGTATCACCGATTTGTCATGATTTCATGCATCACTTTTTGTACTACCTGTAAATGTTAGTGTTCATGGCTTTTGATTTTTTTTTATATATTAAAGTACCAGCATCTATTACGTGCTCTAAAGAGGTGCTGTAATTGTGCTATAACTCTGATCTGTGTTCCCACTGATGACTTGGATGATGTATATAAAGCTGTGAGGAACTGTGAACATGCTGAAAGAAAGGACTAGAAATTCATAACAGTCTTCCCAAATGAGAGGCATAGCCTGAAAATAAAGAGGGTCAGTTTCAGGCAGTAAAAATTCAAGGAAGCACACTCAGATAGAAGTACCCCTGTACAGGAATATATGGAGAATACTTGGTTTTCAGCAAATCTGCAGAAAAGACTGGAGTTTTCCGTGAACTACAGGTTCAACGTGAGGCAACTCTGTCTATATGATGAAAAAAGAAAAAGATAAGTATTACAGTGGGGAATATAGACATCTGTTTAGCCTGCAGCACAAATTTAATATTCCTGCTGCTCTGGTCAGCACTGGAAGGGCCTCTGCTGCAGCTCTAAGATTGATTTTAGATGCTGCACTTCAAAGCAAATGGAATCAGCTGGAGGGAACCCATAGGAGAACACCACTGCTGACACATCTCAAAAAACATGGGCTCCACAGGAGGACTAAAGTAACTGGGTCAGCAGAGTGTACAGAATGAAGGACTTACACAGCCTTCAAAGTTGTTAAAAGTCTCTTTGAAAAGAAAAACTTCCTTGCTATGTCTTTAGGACAGGAAGTACACAGCTTAACTTGCAGTTACTGGAGTCTTTTATATATGGGTTTGACAAGCCCTTGTGGGGCTAGTAAATGTATCATTGACTCTTCCTTGGGATGAGGGTGATTTGGATAAGCTATCAAGTTCCTCCAGGTCTTCTTTTGCAATAGTGCAACTACTGACATGCAATTCTATTGTCAATCTCTTTTATTGTATTTGCCATAAAACTGAGTTTTGGAATCACAAATGCCTTTGAAAATAGTAATTGGATTCTGGCTCCATATTTACTACTGCTTTTCAAATCTATCAGTACATTTAATGTGTGCTATTCTGACTTACACTTGTGTTGACTCTACACCACGTGCTATGTTTGGGTGAAAATACAGTAAGTTCCTTTGGTTTTGAGGCTACTATTTTGAGGCCCTGCCAGCACATTTTAGAGATGTACATTTCATTTTTCTCATGCTCCAGCTTTGACCCCAAGCTTCTACTGAGCAAGGTGCTAATGTATGCTAATGATGCATGCACCTCTAAACACCTTGAATAAAACCAGTACTTCCTAAACTATTTTGTGTTAGGTCTTTTTTTTTTTTTAGTTGATTTAATTTGCTGTATTTACATGGTAAGCTATGTAGTATATGGATTTCATGGGATAGAGGCCAAGTTCACTTCTCTTTTACATGTCTGAGTGTGCTTTTTCAAAGTAGCAATTGCATATGACTTCCTCTTGCTAAATCATTCTGAGACTTGTGAGATTCTGTGTATAGATTTCTATAACTGGAGGCACCTGGGCACAGGGAGATGGGGAAAGTGGGATACCCCAGCTGAAGAAAACACCCAGAGAGTCTCAGAGCTGAGATGGTTTCTTGGGTTTTCTAAAGCAGCTGCTTTTCAAAGGACTAATTTGCTCTGCAAATGCCTGGCTCAGGAAGGATTGAAGCCATATTGCTTTGGCCATGTGCATAAGGGGCCAATGGCCACAGACATGACTTGGTATCTGTGTTCCTGATGTCCTGGTTTGAATTTGCCCATATCCAAACTGGATCATGAACTATAGTTTGCTCCCATACTGACTGTGCTTTACAGGATAGGAGTATTTCAGGTGCTTCTGTACCAGTTTCTTACTTATTTGCACCCCCTGTGATGTTTGCCAGCTCCTCTGGAGTGAGTTGTTTCAGGTGTGCCTGTTAAATTGGCAGTGACTGACACTTATTGCCAGCACCCAGGGATTCCCTGTCATTGCAGAGCTACTGGGACCTGTCTAATAATCACTCTTTTCACATGCACCTTCTCATCCAACCCTTCCTTCAGCTGCTGTTGTCTAACGTGATCAAAGCCTTTACCCATCACATACTCCCTCTCCACTTTGTTGCTGGTGAGGTCTGATGAATCACCCTCGTTATTATTCTGAGCCTGCAGGTCACCCAGACACAACACAGTGCCCACACAATGGTGACAACTGAATTATAACAACTTCTCAGTTTCCTTTGCAGAAAGGATACAATATTTATGACACTATTAATGCACAGTGCTGTCAAGATTTTTAAAATGAGAGTAACTCACCTGCCCCTGTCACACACGCATGTCCTCCATGTTTCAGAAGTGTCAGGAGAATCCTTATCAATTTTTCTATCTTAATAGTCTTCTGCCATGAAGCCTGAGTCAAAAATGGCAGGCTGTACCACAGCAAATTCTAATGGATCTTTCTGCAGAGACAGCCAGCATAAAACTTTCAGCTGTGTTGCTTAAGCAAGTGACTTAGCCTTGAGGCCATGGGGATGTATATGCACTTTTCCCCCCTTATCTCCTCATTATAAGCAGAATTTAACCCCCAAATATCTTCACAGATTCATCCCATAACCTTGGAGGGCAGCTGATAATTCACAAAACCCATACATGACACAAAATTCATTCTCCTGGATCAGGAGGACCAAACTACATTGTAGTCTTTATTCCAGGTTGGATGTCAGTTGTCTCCCTAGGGTCAGGCATGGAGCTGGCATCAACACTGCAGTTTTGTGCTCTGGCTATATTAGCAGAAATGTGACTGATTGCCCTTGACTGTGGGTGATCTATAACATATTTGTATTGCCAAGGGATAGGAAAGCACATGTGCCTGGAATGAATGTATATAGCACCTGAGCTCTAAGCTCCCACTCTACCTGGCTCTGAAGGTAAGAACTTGTACCTACAGTCAGATACTCTCACAGTAACTTTGTGAAAAATACGCTCAACTATTTCTGGCCATCACTGCTCTTTGGTGGAAGTTGTGGTGATGAGTGACTTGCCTGTGGACTTGGATATCATTTAGGCACTTCTGGATTGCTCTTCTTTAGCTATGGATTCATACACAAATCTAGGAAAGAACCTGGAGAAAGCTGCAGAGGAATGGGAGCCAATGTACAACTGGCCTTCCTCATAATTTTTCTTAAGAACTTGCTTTTATTTTTGTTCTTGAAAAGCTGGTTATTATATTTCCCCTCATGTCTTTGCACTGAACTGAACAATAATTGAGCTCTATTGTAGTCACTAAATAAATCTGGTCTGGGAGACCCCCATGCTACTGGCAAAGAACATTTCATGGCACAGCCTTTCACTACCCTCTTCAGCCCATCTCTTTTAAAATGATGAACCTGCATTAAGAAAAAGTAAATTTACTGTGGCTTTTCTGTGCAGATGGTGATAAGCGTGAGTTAGCATTTGTAAGCCTATAAGCACATATGGTTTTGTACATATCAATTAAGGCAGTTGGCTAATCACTCTAATATCATTACTGATTCATCTGTATTCCTTGAAATAGACATTTATGCTCAGCCTGCTGGTTTTCATACGTATGGACTGGATTGTGCAATTCTCTCTGTCACCATTTGTAGTCAATAACATTTCCTTGGCACCAAAGGGAGGAAAAGGGTACATTTTAGAACTGTGTGGGCAAGTCATTTGGCCCATACCTTATGTATAAGGCATGCACATAAAATATTTGTGCGTGTGTGGTTTCTTTTTAAAGGATCTGCTAGTCATGCTGTGGGCTGAGTGACAACAGCATTATGTTTGTGCGCATGGGACATACATGCAGATTCATGCATGCACTCATCCTGCTGTTAGAAAGCCTCTTATGCATGGCCAGGAATCTAACCAGCCTCACCTCACAGCCCTTATTTGGCTCACCACAATATTCCAAGGTACCTGAGTCTCTATTTGTACTTTGGCAGGTGTTTGGGATCAAAAAACCTATGAGGGCTTTTGGAAGGTTTTAGGAGCTGGACTGCTTTTCCAGTGTTTGTGATGAAATGGCTGGGGTCATTCCCTGGTACAGGAAACCTGCAGGACTGGAGGGCTGTGTGACCTTCAAGGCCATCCACTGACCAGAAAAGGTTCACCCCATCTGCCCTGATCCAATCCATATGTTCTCAGAGCTCATCATCCTGCCAAAAATATGGTGCATGCAGGCTGTAAAATGACCACTCTTGACAAAGATTTTAAAAAAGGAACTTGAGGATTTTTCCAAGCTTTAGGTTTAGGCAAAAAGTAATATGCACATAAACACTCTATGGGTTTTTCCTTCCTTCCTTCCTTCCTTCCTTCCTTCCTTCCTTCCTTCCTTCCTTCCTTCCTTCCTTCCTTCCTTCCTTCCTTCCTTCCTTCCTTCCTTCCTTCCTTCCTTCCTTCCTTCCTTCCTTCCTTCCTTCCTTCCTTCCTTCCTTCCTTCCTTCCTTCCTTCCTTCCTTCCTTCCTTCCTTCCTTCCTTCCTTCCTTCCTTCCTTCCTTCCTTCCTTCCTTCCTTCCTTCCTTCCTTCCTTCCTTCCTTCCTCCCTCCCTCCCTCCCTCCCTCCCTCCCTCCCTCCCTCCCTCCCTCCCTTCCTTCTCCTTCCTTCCTTCCTTCCTTCCTTCCTTCCTTCCTTCCTTCCTTCCTTCCTTCCTTCCTTCCTTCCTTCCTTCCTTCCTTCCTTCCTTCCTTCCTTCCTTCCTTCCTTCCTTCCTTCCTTCCTTCCTTCCTTCCTTCCTTCCTTCCTCCCTCCCTCCCTCCCTCCCTCCCTCCCTCCCTCCCTCCCTCCCTTCCTTCCTTCCTTCCTTCCTTCCTTCCTTCCTTCCTTCCTTCCTTCCTTCCTTCCTTCCTTCCTTCCTTCCTTCCTTCCTTCCTTCCTTCCTTCCTCCATTTTTATTTAGCTTGAAAGTGAATGATATATAGTCTCACCAGGAAAGTGGTGGATTCCCCAACAGTGGACACTTAAGATTCAGAGGGACAGAGTGCTGACCTATCTTGACTAGAACATGCTTTTGCCAAGAAAGGTTGGACCAGAGGATCCTTGATGTCCCTTTAAATCTATAATGCCAATTCGGAGCCAGGAACCTGTGCATTTTAGAGAACATAAGATTTTTGGGAGTGTCTTTACCTCTGTGTTCAAATTGTTTTCAAAATTTAACAATCTCTTTAGTCAAGATGCTTTTTTAAAGAAACTATTTTTCTTCAAAAATTACTTCTGGTTTTGATGCTGAACAACTCTCACTAGCTAGGAAAAAAAAGTATGTTTTTAGAAGAAAAAAAAAAAAGGGACATAAAATGAATGAGATGTTCACTCTCCCAGCTGTGGTTCCAAGGAAAAATTCTATGTTAGTTCCTCACAGGAGTTTATTTATAGATTTTTGCAAACCATAGTGTTAAAACTGCTATGGAGTGGTGGCTGGATGGTATTTTTAGAATCTTGCTTACAACCTAGTGACTTCCCCATAAACCTTGGCAACTGCGTAATGGAAATTGTTGTTTAGCTGTAGCAAAGTGAGGATGAAGCTGATTGTCCTGCAAATGTCCAGCACAGAGCTCTGCTTTTGAGTGGTTGTGGGTGAGTTTACTTGTAATGGAGCTCTCCTAGAGAGCCAGCAGTGTGATGGATGAACTTCCAGCTCTTCTCATCTCCCTCAGTACTCCATCCTTAGTTAACTGTGCAATTAACTAGACCTTTGTTGGCCTAGAGAGACCTGTGTCCTATTGGTGCCACATATTTCCAGTTCCCCCTGAGGTTAGTTGAAACTGGGGACACAAAGTGCTCTGGAGGTTGGGTACAGTGAAAGCCTGGGCCAGGTTCTTATCTGCACATTTGTCATTGGAGAGACTTGCCTTGCCTACAAACTTGACCTTGCTTTTCCAATGACATTTTTCAAAGGAAGTGAAGGAGAGGTGGGCAAAAGTTTTCAGTGATAAACACTTGTGGTTTTGAGAAAAAAACTTGAAATACTTCAGATCCCCCTTCTCCCCCACTTTGGCTGTGTTGTGTGATCGTGATTGCAGAGGTGAACCATGAAGCCTCCATAGGGCTCATGCAGCACCTGTCAAAAAAGATTTTTTGGCTGCTGATTTTGCTGCCACTTAAGTACAGGAACATGAGGAAACGGGGCTGTGAACAAAACATCTCTTCCCAATCGATCAAAATACCTTAGTTGTCGATAAGTAAGAATAGTGTACTTGCTCATAATAGTTTTTGCAACACTAAATTGAAATCTCTGTAGAAATCAGACAGTGGTGAAATATTTAATAGAAATTTAATTCCAAGGGTTTTTAATCAGAAAAATTGATTTAATTTCATCCCAGAGCCAATCTCACTGTCTTGATTAAATGAGGCAGAGAGAATATTTGCTGGCTACAAGCATCTCTCTAGTCCCTCATTTAGAGGTGTGCTTTTAGAGGGAGGAAACTTCTTGCATAACATCTGTGCAGGCTTTGGTCACCCTAGCTGCTGCGTGTACTTTGTGACACACAGCTGAGACCAGCTGAGGCTGTTTATTTTCCATAAGAAGTCCATGCCCCTCCTCACTGGAGTGTTTTGGACAAGATATTTAAAAATCACAGCCTTGACAGCTCCCCAAGGCCATCCTCTCCTGGTTTTCTTTTATGTAAGCATAGTTACTGAAACACTGGGCACTTCATCCAAGGTAAATGTCTAAGCCTCCTGTCCAGCCAAACAGAGATGAGCACCTCTCAGAGAGGTTGTTCACTTGCCTTTTTAGGAGGGGATAATTGGAAGTGCCCCTCTTCATTGCCAAGAGGGAGAGGCTGACCTACAGATGGATGACGACAAGTGAGATAAGTCAGACCCGAACTGGTCTGAATTTTGAGCTTGTGCTTTATTCTCACTACAGCCCCTCACCGACTTCTTAGACCCAAAGGCTGATTGTACTACCCTGCGGGAGGAGGCATTTTTGTAGACACATGAAAGAAGTCTGAGAAATGCAAATGCATCATTAGCAGTAACAACTTAGCTTCCCTCATCCTCTTAAAAGCTGCATCATCTTCAGTGGGGGCTGATGTATTAGCCAAAATTTTGGCATTGCCAGATATTAAGAGTTTCAATCTCGAAATGTAACATTTTCTTGACAGAGTAATTTGTACAAAGCACTGTACTGAAAAAGAACCTGCTCGCTTGAAACTGACTCTCACCCATGCTTTCCTTTACTTTGAGTAAAATTAGTCTGCAGGAGAAATCCTGCAGTCAGGGGATGGAGAACAAAAGGGTGCATGACCTCAATTGCAGTTTAATTTTCAAAGGTGCATCTCATACGGTTATAAAATGTTTTTTGATGTGCCAGTCAGCACCCAGGCTGCCCCTTGTGATTGGGTTCATTGCAGCAACATTTCTCTGCTCCCATCTCCTGTCCAATGACCATCCCATGGCCCCGTGGGACAAGGACAGGCCAGCAGTGGCTGGAGGCTGGAGAAGCATTTCCCACCTTCCCAGGACTTCTACCCAACATCTGTAGTCCCAGTGGGAAAGGTCCATCTCCACCCCCATCTTCCCTGAGGCCAGGCCAGTCCATGAGGAAATGTGGTGCCCAGTGGTCTGCCCTCCATCACTGAATTTTCAGGTAAGATTTCTCACATAGCTCTGCCCTCCTGAAATCCAGACATTTGAAAGGCCCCAAAACAGCCATGAATTTTCATGAAAAGCCTTCAGAAAGATGCTGTATACTGATGTGATATAATGGATAATGTATAACTCATTTTATGTTTGCTACACCTCAGATATCCACAGAAAACCCCTGAGCTTTGTCTTCATGGTTACCAACGTGTCCACTGAATCCCTCAATAGAGTAGAGTCCAGTGGTGCCAACTGGAAATATTATACTTAAACTTTAGGAGATCAGGCTGTTATCATGCTCTGAGCTCAATGACTTCCTCACTCTCCTCACAGGAAAACCAATTTCTTCTAAGATGAAACCTGGCTCAGAGGATCTCTCACAGGGTCTGAGTTTGGTAATATTCACTGCAGACATTTTTGACTTAGAGAAATACAATATAAAATGGAGCTTGGCAGATTTAGATTTCTTGGGAGATGCTTTTATACTCTCATAACTCTTTTGTCTTGGAAATTTTTTTCTTTTGAAGAATTGGATCATATATCTTTTTTTATAAGAGAAAGGACCAAAGACATTAATGAGAAAACAATGATATTTTAAAATATTTTAGTAATTTATATTTTATATGTGACATTTTATTATCTATCGTAACATTGAATTATAGACAATATATTATATTATGTTATATTATATTATATTGTATTATATTATATTATATTATATTATATTATATTATATTACATTGTATTATATTATATTATATTATATTATATTATATTATATTATATCTTTTTAAGAATATATTTAAGTTGCTTTCATTTTGCTTTAGAAAACAAAATTTTTCTGGAAAACAAAAGCTGTGTTTCTGTATTTTGCTGCATTTAAGTAGTGAAAAGTACTATTTCTGATGACTGAACTGACATAAACTATATTGCTCATATAAATAATTTGTCTCAAAATTTGAATTTGCTTTTGTAAACAAAATGCTTTAAAAATGCATATTTTAAATTTTTGTCAGAAGAAAGGTCAGTCATACAGTGATGTGATTTTACTTTTAGAGATTTTGCTTAGTATGATGTCTGATGAAAGACATTCAGTTTAACCTGTTGAATGATTTTGGGGGCCTAGAGAAGTGTCATGACACTCTTTCCTTTAGGTGTTGCCATCTTTGGACTCTTTCATAGCTCAGCTCAGTTGTTTCACCTCCCTATAACAGTTGCTTGTAAGAAATATGCTGGCTTTCCTTCACACTTTGTTGGCATTTAAAATATATATTGAGCATTAAGAAATTCTTGCTTCTGCTTATCACAGAACCACAAATCACAGAATGGCTGGTGTTGCAAGGGACCTCTGGGGGCCATCTAGTCCACCTCCTTTCTCCCACACAAAGGCAGGTTCCCCTGGAGCAGGTTGCATAGGCTCACATCCAGGCAGGTTTCAAATATCTCCATGTTTTAGCCAGCTTTGCTGATAACTCTCCCACTTCCCTGTCTCCCCTGCTAAGTGTGATGGCCACATAGCTTTTGGTAAAGAAACAGCACAAAACTGCAAGGAGAACAGGAGTACAAGGAAAAGAAATCGGCTTTCAAGAAAGCCTTCCACTTCTTCTCCGGGTAATTACACTCCCTGTTGCTTGTAGGTTTTGCAGCTTGACATTTTAATGTGTCTCTGTTCACATTTTGTTCACTGTTCGAGGTTTACAACAGGTCATGCCACTAGAGCAAATGTTATCTCAGATTGAGTAGCCCCTCTTCTAGTCTTTTCTAGAAATTATATTGTTGCAGTCACTAATCAAACAGACCTTTTCCTTTTTACTCTTTACCAGAGAGGTTTTTTTTTCATAGGCATAGTCATCACAGGAACTGCAGTGCAGTCTGTTGAAAGTCTCCAATTCTATGTAAAAACTTTTTGCTTACCAAAAGAATCAGTAGTGTCTTTAAGAGCTAAATAAATGGACTGTAAAGTCCAAATTGTCTCGACAATATACACTGATTTGTAGTAGCCGAGCATTTCTCTCTTCAGCAGCTTAGCACAAGGGTACCAGGCAGCCTCACTGCTCCAGAGAAAAGGATAACAGATTTCCAGCAATGGGAAATGGATCATCCCTCTGTGCCTCTAAAGCAGCTCCCCATAGCTTCAGTGGCTGTGAAAGTGGCCTCTCAAGTCACATTGTCTCCTTTCTAATAGCTGCAGTGGTAGGACAGTAATGTTTAGCCCATGGTCAGAGATCCCTGAGAAGGGCTGTGGAGTACTTCAAGGGGTAAATTAAAGCCAAACAAGACAACTACCACTTGCAGTTGACTTACACCTGACTTCTGGGCTTTCTCACCTTCCTGGAAACCATGGACACACCTGTGATGAATAACATCACAGGCTGAAAAACACTGGCCCACAGCTAGCTGGCAGAGCTCCTCACTTCCCCCCACCCCTGTCACCACTTTTTAAATGTTTCTAGCATTCTGGTCTGTTAGTAACATATTTCATTTTTGTGCATGGGTAAAAAGTGAACCCTGGGAATAGGGAAAATGAAATCCACCAAACTGTTTTGGATTCTGTCAAGTGGAAAGAAATAAGCTAGACACTTTCCAAGGGTGGGCAATACTCCCCAACTGCTCCTCTTTGCAGGATGAGGTGCCACTGACTGGCAAGCTTAAGGAACCTCTTGCTTTGGTTTATTCTGAATTTACAAGTCTGGAAGCATCACTGAATGACCAGCAATTTCAGTGTCTCCAGAGCTGGTCTGCTTAAACTCTGGAGCACCTGGAGGAGCAAACACCAGTGACTCCTGCCCAACACTGCCCACAGCAGTCCTTTTGTAAGGCAGATTCTACTCATGCCTGTGGGGGTCGCATATTCTCTGGGGAAGGCAGGAAGGGGGAAATTGTGTGGGAGGGAAAGGCACTTTTCCACTGAGTCTGGCTAAGGGAAAAGAGCATCATCTCATTGATTCCTGCCCCAGTGCCTGACCGTTCCCATGCAAGGAAGCTGTGGCCCTTCAGATTTTGGGAAAGGCTTCCTCCTTGTGGCCCGGTTTTGGCTCCCCTCTTGGTTTGCTACATCGTACACTGGTGCTCAAAGAACAGGGACACTGTGGAAAACTTTATGACTACACTTGTAGCCACTTCCTTCAAATACTCTAAGCGCTAAACTGCATATTGCTCCTGCAGATAGGGGATGAGTGGTACTGCTGAAAGTATGGCTGACGTCTGAATTTGGCCCAGAGACTTCCAAGAAAATTTTGTCTGCCTACTCCTAGCTACATTTAGCACAAGCCAGTCATTTGTGACTGTAGCTTATAAATACTCTTAGCTTCTGGCATACACAATGGGAAATAAAATACATCTTATCTAAAGGCCAAGTTATTATTTATTACAGTCATTAATAATTTCCATTGTCATTACTAATGGGGCCTTAACACTTGCTGGGCCATTAGCCCAGCTAAGAGTCCCAGATTTCCTAGGCATAACTATCATGTCTTTTATCTGATATGTGGTTCCTGGCTGGTACATACACAAAGGGGAACTGGGTATCAGAAAAAGAAATTCACACTTATTATTATGTCCCACAGTTCATTATAATGCTATAGTTAAAGCTTTTCCTGTTCCCTTCATTGAATTCCTTGTAGCAAGGTAAGGATCATTCTGAAATGAAATATCTTTAATAATATCTGACCTGTGCTGTGTCTTCTGACTCTTCAGATGGCATTGCCAAATTAAAAACAATTGCTCCTGTGTTTGTGTTTAATGAATATTTCAGTGCTGCTCAATAAGGCTGACACTACTGCATTAAGGACACTTGGAACCATGTCCCACTGACTCATGGCTCTGTTTCTTCCCTTCAGAAGTGGCGTGTGAGACTGAATCACACCACTCACGCTGTGTGTACAGAGGGCTGAGCAGGGAGACTGTCAGCGTGACAGGCATATCCCTTGTACATCTGATGGAGTGAAAAAGTGAGCAATAATTAATCATCTTCATTCACTGCCTCCAAAACCACCCAGTTGTATCCTGCCTATGAAAGGACAATGGTGTGAGCTTAGCTTCTCTTCCCCTCTCTGAAAGCTCAAAAGATAAAGGAAATGCCTTTTGGCATGAATGTGATGGGAAATAGATGGCTGGACTGGTTTTAGCAGCTCCTGCCTACTTTATTCCTAGCCAGGGAACTCAGGAACAATCATTGCCTCCTGCAGTCTGCTGCTTTGTCTGCCTCTGGGACTGTGTGTGGAAAAGGCACGGAGGTGGATCTGGCAAAAAAGTCAAACCAAAAGAGCAGAGGACTATTCTCTTTCTCTGTAGGCTTGCAAATAATCGCTCCAGAAGAAATGTGAGAGAGCAGCAGGGTTGGGGTGGTGTGGTTGGGTTGAACCTGAAATGCTTGCAGATTGTTGCAGCCATGCCTGAGGGCATGATTCCTTCATTCCCTGGTTGCACAGACCCATTTCTAGCTGACACCCAGCCATTAGGATCTGCTAATATCTTTAACACCTTTTGCACAGCAGAAGGGTGCTGGGGGGAGTGTAAAATGATAGGGACCAGGCCTTTGCTTTCAACCATAGTGCACAGCTATTCAATTCAGGGGTGGCAACCAAGTTAGGATCAAGTCATGGCCAAAACATGAGTGAGACCAGACTATAATGGGCCTGACAACAAGCCTGAAGACAATAATAAAACATCAAAGCGTTGTCAAGCCCAAGTGCTGACATGACTAAGATCTCCTATCTGTGGCGTCCAGGCCAGTCATTTATTTCTCCATGCCTTTGAGATTTTTCTTCAGCTGTAGCCCCGAAATGTCCACACATCTCGAAAAGAGCCCAGAAGAATCTTTGGTGGAGTACCTTGCTGAACCCAGAATCCAGGACTCTCACTGATGCATTTGATACTTCATGTACCTCTCAGCTGTGCATTGGGAAGCCTCTCGCTGCTGTCATTCCGGATAAAACAGAGAAGGAGCACCTGCTTTGGCAAGCAGTGCTTGCACAGCTGCACTGAACTGAACGACCATCATACACCCAGCTCTCAGTGCTGCTCGACAGTGGGCATGCTGTTTTACCCATTCTGTCAATACTAGTGTTTCCCAAGTGCTGCCATTGTGCACAGAGGCATAGACCATGGAGGCAGATGCCATCTATTTGCTAGAGACTTCACGTCCTTATGCCATCATGCCCCTGTGGAAGCCAAAGAATTATCTATAACTGTCTCCAGAGGGAGTAGAATTAGGGACATGCAATCACAAGAAAGAAAGCGACTTCATGGACTATCAAAGCCAGCCATCTCCAATCATAAGCAGCTACATCCCTTAAGTGATGTCAGACTCCACCCTGAAATCAGGCACATTTCTTTACCATCTGTTCCACAGTCCAGAACCAGTTTAATTAGAAGAGAAAGTTTCTTGCTACTCGATGATCATTTTGTACCTTTACTTAATCATCTTTCCAATTCTCCCCACAGACTGGAAGTTCAGGTGTCTTGTTGCTGACATTTCCACTCAAAACTTATTTGCAGTGCAATAATGCAGACACGGTTTCTCATCAGCACTTGCAGAAATGGAAGTTTGATTAATCCGTACTTGCAAGTCAGGTCCTGAGGTCTTAGTCCACAAGTTGGCATGTACTAGGGGTGGAATCTTGCTTATCAGCTCTCTGAAATGCCTCTTCACACTGACATTTGCTTAGTGTCTTTGTCACCCTGACTGATTTTTTTCTTTCTCTCCAGTGAATCATTTATGCACTTTGCTGCTATCAAAGAAAAGTCTTCATTTTCAGCATGCTGCCAGGAGAAATGCCTTTGAAAAAATCTTACTTAGGCAAGCCTTTCAAATGAAAGAAAAAATGCATAACATCACTTCTTCCGAGTTTTATAAAAAAGAAAGACCCTTTTAAGTAATTTTGTCCATCTCTCTGCTGATACAGGACTCTTTATTAGTGTTATCTCCAAGGTCAATTCAATAGTTTTTCATAGTGATCTTTACAATTGAATTCCTCCCGGGGAAAATTACTCCATAGGCTATGGTGGGCTGTTCTCTCTCTTCACAGGGTGGTTGACAGCTACGATGTCTCCTGCCTAGGTAATAGCCATTGCATACTTTATACCTCTTTAGTTTTTGTCATCTAGCAGCTGCCTATTTGACTTCCCTAACCTCCCCACAGGACTCCATGTGTGCAGTGAATAGGCTGTCATAACCTTATGCAAGATTGGAAAGTAAGAAAATTGGCCTGGTTTCATTGGATTTCTCACTGCTCTTCTTTGAACTCCCAACGACTTACCAAAATCTGTTATTTTCAGAGAAGAAGTGATCTTAGCTAAAGAGCGACTGCATTAAGAGCATCACTCTGCTGGAGCAATTACACATGGTAATTTTCTGTGTGGAGAGGTCATATGAGAGAGAGCAGGTCCATTACCATGAAAGAGAAAATATCCTGTCTTACAACATGACGTCCTCACTGAAGAAGACCAAAATGGTATTAATCTTTATTTGTCTTTACACTTCATTGTCAGTTAATATGCCCTGAGCATTGTCACTGCTTGGTCTCTTGGTATTGCTGCTATTTCACAGACTGCTCATTTTGGTGGGATGTTTTTATTATGCCTAACTGAACCTCACTACATAATTGTGTTCTGCCTGTGACTCAATACCACTTGATTAGTGAAGAAGGAGGACTGGAAAGGACCATGTGGGTCACTGAGTGCTATCCTTAGCAGTTTCAGGTGATGGTGCTGTAAATGTAGGGTACTGAATGAATGGTCCCAGAACTTTTGCCTTTCCATACATGTCTTCCAAATATTCTCAAGCTACCTGGCAAAGGAATGTTTAAACCCAAAAACCCATGACGATCAGTGTAACTGAGGCCTGGCTATAAAAAATGTGGTGTTGGTCATTATGAAAAGAGCAATGCTGGACAACGAGTCTGCCCTCCAAAACACTAAACCTAGAAGTTCCTGGGGGTTCATGGACTGAAGGCTTCAAACAGAGGGCAGCATAGGGTGCTCATGGTGAAATGGGAGAGGCAGCAGTTTTTTGATTGCTGGTCATTCCAGCCTGTTCATCCATCATGACCGCAGGGTTGAGGGGACATTAAGAATAGGAAGACAAAAGCCCAGTGTGATTAATTCTTCCCAAAACATGCAAGGATTCCAGTGGTTCACCAGTGATCCTCTGGGATGCAGGGTCCTGTGGTATCAATAACGCTGGGCTCACTGTGGCTTGCAAAAGTCTTTTCTGGTACTCATGCTGTGGCCTTGCTGCTTTCTTCATCAAATAAGGAAATCTAGCCACAGGAAAATAAGTGGTATTTCTATGAAATTATTACAATCATGCTTTATAAATGCTCTTGACTTGCTGTGATATAAAAGGCAAAACATGAATGTGTTTCAGACTTAATGAGCCTTCCCTGTGTGGAAGAGTCTAGGATGCAGAACAAGGTTAACAAAGGTAAAATTAGACTTTGACTTTGGTCTGTGATCTCCCCCAGGTTTTTAGCTTGGCTAGTAAGAAGATCAACCATAAAATGTTGTCACTGCTTTGGATCTGGGCTAGTTATTTACAAAAGGTGTGCAAAGTCCCATTGGTCTGAATGTTGTGCTGTGGGTGAAGGTGAGAAGAGTGTTTCTTAGCTGACAGGTCATAGCCTTTATCCTTTTCTCATCCCAAAAACTTCTGGTCATGGTGATTCTGTAAACCTTTCTCTTATGGGTCCTTGCCTTTGTCTGACTGCTTCAGTGACACTTCCCACCTTTCTCATGTATCTCTGTCCTCTTCTAGGCCAGTGGGATGAGGTTTGCTTGGAGGTGATGGGCAGTGTTTCCTCTGCTGACATAAGGTTCTCATGGACCAGGGAAAACCATGCTACTCATCTGCTCAACTTTCTCTTGCCTCCTTCATCTGCTTTCTCTACCTTGGTGCTGGAACAGGGTCCTGAACCTTGTCAGTTTGCTCTCTGTTTGCATTTGACCATATGGAGACTTTCCTGCTCACACTACTGGGTCCTGGCTTTGCCTTGCTCGGTGTTTCAAGCAGTTTTTCAGCTATTTCAACTCATGCAGGAACATTTCAGCCTCTGCAAAACACTCAAACAAAGCACAGCTCTAGCATCCACCAGCTTACCCAGTTGCTGGTAAATCAATAGCTTTGTTTTTACTGCCCTCCTGGTAATAAAAGTTGTGGTCTAAGTCCACCCAATAATTAAGTATCACTTCCCACCCCTCAGTGGGATGAGGAGAAAACCCATGAGTTAAGAAGAGTTTACTATTGGAAATAAAGTAAAATGTAATAATAATAGTAGTAGTAGTAATAAAGAAAAGGAGAGTGAGAGATAGGAATAAAACCGAAGAAACCCAAGTGATGCACAAGACAGTTGCTACCCCCTGCTGAGAGATATCCAGCCTGTCCCCCAGCAGTGATCAGTCCCTCCCAGCCAGCTCCCCCCAGTTTATACAGTGGGCATTACGTTCTGTAGAGTGGCATATCCCTTTGGCCAGTTCAGGTCAGCTGTCCTGGCCATGCTCCCTCCTGGCTTCTTCTGCCCCTCCTTGCTGGCAGGGCACAAGACACTGAAAGCCCTGGACTCAGGGTAAGCACTGCTGAGCCACAACTAAAACATCATTGTATTGCCAACATTGTTCTCATACTAAATCCAAAACACAGCACTGAAACAGCTACTAGGAAGAAACGGAGCTCTATCCCAGCGAAAATCAGGAAAAATGTAGAATCTGGTTGTGCCTGTTTGATTAAACTTTGAGGAAGGCCACAAGATGATGCTTCCCCACACATCAGAGTGCTTGCAGTGGATCTTTTAGCTTCTGCAGTTCCTTTAATAAACACTCCATACTGTCAGCCAGCAATTTAATGCTTTGTACTGCAACATCCCCCATTGCCAGTGAAAGCCTCTTTTCAGAAAAAATCACTTTGTTAATATCTTTCTGGCTTACCGAGAACATTGTGTAACTTGTGTCATGGTCTTGTCCCGCACATCCCAAGCCTGACCTAAACACGGGAACACAGTGTCTGAGCAAATGAAGAAAAAAATCAAGTAACACAAAGTAATCCGTCTCTTTCTTTCCTCCAGCTAAGTGCTCTGACTCTCAGAGGAAGGTCATCAGGATGTGCTCCATTTCTTTGTTCTGGAGATGCCAATCCACCTTATTGAAAAGCCAGGCAGCAAGAGAGGGAACAAAATGGGATTTTTCACTGAACTCAAGAGATTTGGGAGCACAGGAAAGACAACCTGGGAAAACAGCGATAGCCTGCTATTACCTGAAACTTTGTGAACATCTGGCAACCTTCAGAAAGGCAGACCTTCTGGACTGAAAACCAAATCCTGAGGCATTTGGGGCCAGATGATGGTGCTTTTTTTTAGTTCTGCTCCATGAAGATTAAAGCAATTATGGATTGGAAATAGTTACTTTTCTTAGTATTATTTTTTAATGATAATGTTTGTAAACTTGTTTGGTTTAAAATGCTATTTCATCTGGTTGATTACATTGCTCTAAGCCTGTGATATCCTAAGGTTTAGTGACCACACCATGTCATCACACTTTTATATCCATAATGAATTTTTGCATGCTAATAAAATATCAGTGCTCCAGCTTCCAGAAACCTCAGAGGCAAATATTTTATTACATCATGAAATTAATTTTTATTGCCCTTCTGTTCTGTGAAGCAGAAACACAGAGCAATATAAAAAGAAAATAAACCAAAGTGGCCTTTTCAGCAGCTTTGCAGCCGGAATTTCTTTGTTAATCTCCAAGGTGATATGCTCTTCAGATTGACGATCAAAGCTGAGGGGGTAATGACACATTGTACAGACTGAGTCTACTGAAAAACTCTCCCTGGTAAGGAAGCATTAACCATTATGGGACCTCACTGGCTGTGTTGCTGACTTGCTCAGAATTACAATGGTGTTTCTGCCTCACAAGCTAGTGGGAGATGTAGATGTTAGTGCCTGCTTTTGTGCCTGGTCACAGTGAGAGCTGACTGGATACTGCATTACTTGTTGGAGCAGTGAAGTTGGAGCCCTGCTGTAACATCTGCTGCAGTTTTGGGATCTGACTGCTGCAGTGTAAATACTGAATTACTTCATTTAAAAGAACTGCTTGTGGTTTATCCTCTCTGCTTGCAGGAAGACAGGAGGTGTCAGACAGAGAAATCCATTCACAGGCACTGGGGCAGTGCTGGCATTTCATAGGCAGTGGTCGGGAGATGCTGTAGCACTTGGGGACACCCAACAGCTGCAGCCAGGACATGGCATGGACAGTCGGCTCAGACAACCAGCTGACTGCTGCCAGGAGGTGATGTCCCACGGCTGGGGCAGACTGGAAGCTGCCTCACTCCCAGATGTGAGTGTCTGCTGCCAGATGAACTGACCATTTAGGTAGGTATGTGCCCTTATTTATGTATCCATTTGACGTGGCTCCACAGGCAAAAGGGAGCGTGTGTATGTAGCATATGAACGATTAAATGTCTTCAGATGCAAATGGGAGCTCTGTGCATCCTGTGCTGTAAACACGGCAATTTGTGTGTGCTCATGCATGTCCTGTCTGTGTTTGTTTAATGCTTCAGTTGCACTCACTTTTTCACTTTTAGTTTATATTTTAATGTGCAGGCACTTGCCGAAGTGTATCCGTTTAGCAAACATCTGGCCTTGCCAGGTTTTAAAATCGAACACACATTCTAACAACATCTGATTTCTCAGTCAGCACCGAGAAAATGCACGGATCCAATAACTTTTCCTTTTCTCCTGTGCAAGGCTGGCTGGTGCTCCTTCCCTAGCAGACCCTATTTTGTGTGTCCGACCTGGGCCTGGGGGTTGCAGCAGACAGTCCCAGCCAGCACCTTGCTCTACAGAAGCTCTGCTGTGCTTCATAAACCCTGAAGGAGCCCTGGAGCTCACTCGTGGCCTTGGGACATTATGAACTTCTAAGGTCAATTGACTGAGCATGGGAAGCCTGACTCTTCTTCGTTAGAAGGTACTTTTATTTGTTCAGTGCACCTTCAAAGGCTCACCTCAAATTAAGGATTTAGTTAAGGATTTAAATTAACTGAAGATCTAATCAGCACAATTATGTGTTATCAGACAAGTAAAAGGGTTGAGACATTTTGCTTTGTTGGGTTAGTATTTGAACAGGTTAATGTGGAGTAAAGTGACATTAATGAACAAACACAAGATCCAGTGAAAGTCAAGCAGGGAGCCTTCATTAAATAATCAAAATATTCCTCTCTTTGCTCAGTGTGGTGCATCACAACCTGGCCTTCAACTCTTTCTTTACAGATTCCTAAAGGATAAAATAACTGAAACTTTCACAGCCTTTTTCTCACCATCATGAGCTTACGTGTCAGAGATGACCTTGATGTAGTGTCTTCACACATGGAGAGGGGGTCAGCGATACAAGAGCAAACTTCTGCACCCTGAGCCAGTGCTCTCAACAGCAACCCCCAGCTACCCAGAATGGTTCAGCATGCCCATTTCCAAGACTGTTTCAGTTTTTTCTGAGCTAGTGGTTTCCCCTCAAAGAACTCTGGAGGAGGACTTGCTGCTTCTCACTCCAGCATCACTGCCCAGATGGGGGGACCAGGCCATGGGTGCTCACCACACAAATGGACGTGTGGACTTTGAGCTCCAACACCTGCTCAGCCCAGATTCAAACTCTGCTTCCTGGGAATGCTCATGTGTACATTCTGGACACACTGCCTTTACTCAAGGCTTTACTCTGAGAAAAGCCTTGAGCTGCCATATGAATATGCTAGGCAGCAAGTACCAAGAGGAGTTGCTGGCCAAATTCATTAAAATCTGTGAGTGACTGTGTCTGGGAACATTCTGGCAGAGCTCATCCAACTCTCCCACTCATTAATCCTTCAAGCACAAGCCATTAGATGTGGTGTTAGGGAGGTACTGATGATTTGTTTCAACACTGTTTAGCAGTTAGATGAGCTTTGGCAATGTTACACTGATCTAAAGGCTCATCATGCAGTTTAAGGGCCACAGCTGAAGGTCTTCAGCTGGAAACATGGTCTGGCTACCTCCCTAAGGCAGAGAAGACATGTAGCTTTCCCTGCTGCTGGAGATGTCCTCTTTCCTCTTCTCCTGTGTTGCTGGAGAGGAAGCCCCTGTCCTGCACCTGCAGTTAGCTGAGAAGATTCTGGACCAAAACAAGCATTATCAGCTGCACTGTCACGATCTGAAGTGCAGCTTACAGAAAGGATGAAGGAATAAAAATCCTGATCACCTGCAGCCCAGGATGGCTACTATGGAAGGATGATAAAGGGGTTTTTATAGACATGGTGTAGAACACTCCTTGGAAGACTCTGGAGGGGACTGAGCTCTGGGAAATTGATAGGCTCTGGAAACAGGAGTCAGTTGCCTTGATAAGATGCATTCATTGGTTTTACAGATATTTCCAGGATGTGAAAGCTTTTTGAGTGTAAGACAGGCATTTGCAGTTCACCTGTGTGGAGGCCTTTTCGGCACCAGCAAGGGAGATGAGGGAGATACTTTTTTGATTCACATACAAGAGGGAGTTTAATGAGGATCTGCAGGAGGAAGACATACATATGTAAATAAGGGAGTGGAGCAGAGCAAACAGACCTCTGGGTACGAGAGGTCTGTGCAATTCTTGATAATTTTATCCTTACCGTTTCCATAAGTGGGTCATAGAAATTTGCTGATGGGGTCAGCTTCCAGCTTGGTATAACTCAATATAATTGATTCTAATGGGTTTGTTAGGTCAAAAAAGGTGATTTTCTTTAGGACTTCACCCTAAAAGCAATGTTTCCAAAACCCTGGATAAATGAAAAATGCATACTGAAGTAATTCCTAATATTCAAGATTTTAATGAGATTGCTCTCAATCATTTTTAAAAGATGATGATGAGCAAGTGCTCCAATTCCCTCCACTTCTTTTCCCTAGTATAGGAAAGTAAGGGTACATAGCATCCTAACTATGAAGTATCAGAAGAGAAGCATAGGAAGGCTAGAAGTTGCTAGAGTATGAATTTCTTCAGTATGTAGATACAAAATCGGATGGTCTGCAAGGGGGATATCTCAGCTGACAGCTCAGGCTAGTGCAGTCCCACTTCTAGCATGCAAAAACAGTCATGTAAAGACTTTCCTTAGCCCAAAGTGCAGGACTGACAGGAGAGAGGACACCAATCCTCTCCAGGTGCAGTGTATCAGCTCTGGATTATTGCCTGTCAAGGGCTTCTGTGGGAATGAGGCATGGATAAAACCAACTTGTGCAGTTCCCTCCACCATCAATGACTGCTTGTAATTCTCCCAAGGCCAGTCTGGAGCATTTAGGTGGGTGTGAGATGCTCAAAGGGTAATCTTTCCTTCATTTTCAGTCAGATGCTCTGTGAAGGGAGGGAAAGGGCAAACTACCATGGAGAAGTTAAGAGGATGTGTTACCCCCCTAGACAACAGGACCTCTGCTGAGGAAGAGAGATGCTGGTAGGGTTGTAGGACTAATGGGAATAAGGACAAGGTTTATGTAACAACTATTACCACTTTGAAGGGAAGATGAGTTCGTGCCTCAAGGAGGGACATCTCTGATGTGTGGGACACATATTGAGAAAGTAAGAAAATTACAGCCTGAAAAATATTCCAGGCTGGAGTTTTTCAGCTCTGTTCTCAGCCGATAAACTGGTCCAGCTCAAGGCTAGGGGGAATTTCTCCCAGGGTGATAATTTGGTCAAAATAAAAAGGAATTAATAACAAAGGTAGAACACCTGTTGTGGTACATGACCAGGCCCTGGGAATGGGGTGTCTTCTCTCTGAACCAATTATCTTTTTCTACTCTTGGAGTTGTGAGTCATGCTGTAAAACCAAGTGTGTTTCTGAATAAACTTGTCTCTTTCTTCCTGTCATGAAAGACGACCATGTAGCTGTGCATCTTATTTCCACCACACTTAAAAGGTTAAAACACCTTTCCACGGCTGCATTGATGCAAGCCCAGATAATCGGGATCATAGTCTGGAGGGGTTCTGCACCCTATATTGCCTTGAAAAGCAGAATTGAAGGCCAGCCTGGCAAGGGAAGAGCACGAAGTGCTACCTCAGCATGACTAACCCTGGTGGTTTAATCAGTGTCACGCAGCAGTCCTCTCAAAGTATCAAGGGATTACTTTAAAAGCCATGAGGTATTTTCCAAGGAGGTTATGACATTTATTATACACTATCTCTCTGTCCATTAGGCTGATCCACAGGTGTTAAGAGAGAGAAGTGAATCTAAAAATAGTTCTTGGTTCACAGTCTGCACAGAAATGCAGCTCTGCCTGTGCTCCTTTTGGAGCTAGCAGACCTCTTCCAGTGCTCTCCCATAGTGCTCAATACCTCCCTGGAAGCAGCAGTGCTGCCCATCTCCTCAGTTTGCTCAAGGATTACACCTCACTGCATTATAGAGACCCCTTTCCCAGCAGCACCCTCCAAGGTCAGAGCAGCCTTGCAGAAGTTCCCATGTGGTTTCAGCCTGTCTCTGATGGCCCTGAGCTCTGTCTGTGTGTGCTTGCAGCTCTTACTGTCCTCATAGGTTGCTGACACCAGCTTTCCCACCACCTCTTTTCCTTCACCTATTCCAACATACGAAGATCTTCCCTCTAATTCTGCTCTATGGGGCAGCATGAGGAATGGTGTTGACGGAGCAAAAATCTGAGCTTTTCTTGTTATAGAAGTCCTTAAGGGAATATTCCTGTGAATCTTTCCTTCTCTGAGTATGCAAACCTGTCAGCACAACAGTAAATACTTAGGGACACACATTGTTTCCTGCTACAAGGAAAGGAGTGGCGATACACGTGACAGCTACACCTCCCCAAACAGCAGCCACTTTGCAGTCAGTCCTCTCCTGTCTTCTCACAGGCATCCCACATCCACAGCAGGAGGTGCACCAGGGGGAAGAGCCACGTGATGAGGAAGAGACATGTCTATCCAAAGTGGCAAGCTGGCATTTCCAACAACGCTGCCTTGTTGGGATGTGGGAGTCTCCAACAGGGGAAGTGGAGTTTAACCATGAATAGCAATGCCACGTGCTCCCAGGGCAATTTTTCCAGGTCATTTAATGCAAATAAGCAAAAACCCACAGCAAAGTTAAAGGCAGCCCATAGCCTAGCCACAACTATGAAGGCAGTAGGAATTGGTTTGCTTCCAGAGATGTTAAAGGTTTGGAGACATTAACTGCAGTATGTTGATGTGAAGATTTATGAGAGGATCAAGGAGATATGAAAATGAAAGAGTCAACAATATCAGAGAATGACATGAGATAGTGAAGTATTTTATTTCCATTGCTTTCAATATTATCTCTTGTGTGTTAGCAGGAAATAATCTGAGCAGGGAGACTGCATAGCAGAGGTACGGAAAATAGATGTGATCATTTTCCACAGACGCAATGAGCACCACTCTAGATATTTTATAACTTGCCAGTGTTTTATGTCATTTCTTCAGACATCTGCGCATTAGAGTGACTGAGAACTGCAAATGATGTATAGTTAAGATATCCCCCTATAATTAAGCTGAAATAATGCTGGATTATTCTAGCGTAATTATAGGGGGCTATTTTAACTATTAGCTCATTAAAAAGCTATGATGCAAATCTCATTCTGAAAGAGACGAAAAAATGAGGGTATATGAACAAAATGTCAGTGGTCCTCTGCTGAGACCAGATGGAGAGGTATAACTATATTCCATTTATCAGTCAATATATTTAATTATAGCCAGGCTTGGATGGAGCCTACAATGGCGTTTATTATATTTAGTGTTTGCAGATGGATGTGGTGATTCAGAAATGCTCGGGAAGGGAATGTGGTACCTACTTTGCAAAAGGGTAGACTTAGCTGAATTTGGTCTGGGTTTCACATGGAGTCCTGCCACATGCTCCTCTCCAGATGGGAGATGTCCTTTTGCCCACCTTGCCCTTTAGGTGTGGCACACAGGGTTCCAGAATGGCGTGTGCCAGGCTGTGCAGTGGTGTTTGAGCCCCACGACGAGGCTGCCCCAAAAACGTGCAGGGGATTGCAGCCCTCACAAGCCCTGACAGAGCACAAGGCACTCGCCTGTGGCTAATCTGCTTGGGGTCAGCACTGGTCAAGTGCTGTGGAGCAGCAACGTTTGGGTAACAAAAGGAAGGCAGTATGCTTGGCTAGTCGGGTTTTGGACAAAGGGCATCCTGGAAAGGGAGCTGCCTGCCCTGGCGTGCTCTCTTCCAGAGGACAGAAAGTTACTCTCCATTTTGTTAACTCCCTCTCTCCTCTGAAGGACTCCAAGAGGGCCAAGCCATCCGGAGCAGCTGGAGAGAGGAGCTATTGCCCTGCCCCCTGGCACTTGTTTGAACCCCAGCTTGGCTGTGCTAACCAGTGAAAATCTGTCCTGGAGCAAAATCCTGATCCTGCTGTGCTTGTAAAAACAAAGGTCTCTCTTGCCTGGTCCTGCATATAGGGTGGGGTACAGCTGGGGCACAGTAAAACCAAACATTGAAACTCCATGTTTTGGACTTTCTAAGGCCTCCAGCATCATTCTCTCCAGAGAAGGGGACCTATATATGTTAGGATCAATCCCTGTCATTAGGGTATCTCTTTACAAGGGTCAGGTTTTCTGTCCCAGTTCAGCCACTAATGCTGCCTTGCTCACAGTGATTTGCTTTGCAAATATAGTTGGGTGTGCCTGCTCTACCCAAAGGGGCATCTCATCTCTGGCATCTGACAGCAAGCATCAGGGCGAAATAATAGACCAGAGGCTAAATAAGAAAAATGACTTCTTGCCCTCAAGCATTATGACAACAAATGGTGAAGAACATGCCCTCAGGGAACAGCGAAATGAATGAGATGAATGCCTAATGTCCAATAACTACATGCCAAATCAAAGACCAGACTCTTAAAGCACGAAGTTGGCAGAGTCCAGTGAATGCAAGAAGTAGAGAGTCAGCAGGGAAATTTATTGTTGCACAGGATGGCACAGTATGTAAATATTGCTGGAGAGATATTTGTGCATGTTGTAGGCTTTCAAAGAGTAGGTGAAGAGTGTAAGAGATTGTTTTATAGCAAAATAGTGAAGGAGAAAAAGCAACAAACAGGCAGGAATGGCAGCTCAGGTAAAACTGAGGTCCCGCCCAAGTCTCTTTGTGGTCTAGAACTCAGTTGTATGTTGTAATTTCTTTTTTCCCCTCAGCTTGCCCCATAGCTGGCTGCCCAGCTCAGGAACAGCAGTGCAGGGCAACATGAACAGGGAGGCACAGTAAGAAGCCAGGGACATAGCACAGACTATTTTTTGCTTGATTGAAGGACTCATGGCTAGACATGATTGGGAAAGGATGTTCACCCAAGAAGATGTATTTCTTTATTTTAATTTGACTAAAGGCTGGCTGAAAACTAAGAACAAGACCACAAGCCCGAGTGACCCGGCAGAAAGCATTCACGTGTGCATGTTGGACGTGAGCGACTGGAATGGATGCACATGAGGTGCCCCATTGCTTTATGCTAAACTTGGCAGTGCAGTGCTGCACCCTGAGACTGCACAACAAGCGATGTGGTTACCTGAGCGTGCAAGTGGTGTGGTTACCTGCACCAAGGTCTGCAAAGAGCTTCAGAGGATGTTGCTGCCTCAGCCCCCGGGAGCACGGCTCTGTGCTGCCCGTGCCCTTGCCGCTGGGAAGATACTTCATGGGAAAGTGGGTTTGGGGACCTGTCACTGGAAGCACTGTCACTGGTGAGATCCGCACCCAACGCCTCGGGAGCCACTGGGTGGCGTATGAACGCTGGCATACATAAAGGAGCAGGATCCATGGGAAAAAACACAAAGCAGAAATATACATAGATAATTAAGTGGGCTCTCTTTGGACCGGGGCGAGAGCAAGGGAAACCAACCTAGCGTACATTAGGAAGGTGGTTATATGCCATGGTTCCTTTAACAAATAAAAGTCCAGATGATCAAGTATCAAAGAGTAAAGTTCAGAAGCTGTAAAAGCAATCAGCTAATGAAAAATCACAGCGCAGCTTTGTATGAACAGGGGTAACGGCAATTGCAAAGCCCTTCGGCAAACAGCTGCCCAAAATCATTCCTGGTGCTTAAATACCTGCTGGCAATGGCCAGTTGTTTGTGCCTGGCTCAGCCGGGCACTGGTGATGCCCCGGCTGCAGTTATTTCAGCTGTGCAGTGCCCCCAGGTGCTGATGTGGCAGGAGCACTGCGGGTCCCCCGGCACAGCCCCGCTCAGCTCCGCAGTTTGGAGTTTTCATTTGCTATAGGAACAGCCACTCCCAGGACATTGCCTTTGCTCGCAGGGGCTGAGGACAGCTGGCTCACTAGCAGTTGGCTTTGCAAGCCAGCTAAAGCCGGGAGAGAGTTTTCAGCGGGAGTCAGGAGCTAGTACTACTTCAACTCAGCACCCTCCAGACTGCCCACATTTTACTTCCCCATCTGGTCTGTCCCTGTCTGATCTATAACTCTTGCACTACATGGACTCTCTTCCCTCTGTTTGTTTAATGTGATTCATAATGTTTCTATCCCAGTTTTGCTCGTTGCCTGGGATTCCCCCTACAGAAAAGTAAGTTCTTCCAGCCTCGCACAGCTGGACCTGTGAACACTGCAACAGAGAGATGCTCTGAGGAGTTACTTGTTCCCAGCAGGGTAAGGCCACAGAGTGACAGAGAACAGGAGACACTCCAAGCGTGATGAGTGTCTTGAGATACATTTTATCTGGTTTTAGCAGCTGTCTATAAAAATGAACAAGAAGCCCACTTTGAGGGACTTTCTTTTATATGATGCTAGGTCTGGAACAGGAAAGTGGTGGGGGAACAGCACTAAGGTAAATGATACCATTTTAAACTAATTCAGATAAGCGTTTGTTCTGAACACAACAGCATCACTATGAATTCTCTTCAGCATCTCTGAGAACCCCGTATTATAGACATGAGGCACTGACACGCTTTCATGCTGTTCAGGCATCACACAAGTGGCAAAAGGCAGGAAAGTGCAGTTATCAGCCAGGCTGGGGCTATATTTCCTTGCCACACTTGGTTGTCTGCCTTCCCTCCTTTGTGTGAGCTGGGACCATGAGGAGTATTTGCTCTCAGCTGCCACTGATTCCCCACTGCCAGCCACCACCAAGTCACTGGCAGGCAGTGGCTGTTCTCTGCTTGCAGATGCCACAGGGGAAAGAAGGGGCTTTAGTATGTAGGGGAAAGGAGAAGTGGTCAAGCAGAGCAGAATGATGATAGACTTGAAGCATGCTGATTCCCCTCTATCAGCTAAGGAAATAGTTTTTCATCCAGCCTGTAGAAAAGAAGGAAATTGAACGTGAACAGTTCTCTGCAGTTTGTCCATTCCCCGGTGAACCATGGCTAGGGTGTCCTGCCTAGCTGTGGGAAGTTCATGTCCCAGCTCCATGACTCAGTGTCCCTCTGTGAGAGGGAGATCCTTCCCCAAGGACTGAAGTCCTTACTGCCTGTGGCTGGTTTGTGAAACATAAAAGGGAAAATGCTCTGTGGCTTTTGAGAGCTTTAATAGAGCAGTAGGTGCTGTGGCTGCTCTTCAATGGGATGCCTGGGAAGGGACCAGGTTGCTGGGAGGTAGATGCCCTTACAGAACAATGGATTAACGTGCAAGCCCTGATGGAAAAACAATGCTCCTGTTGTGAGGGGAAAATCTCTCATCCCTGGGACAAGGGCTAGGAATACATCCTCACTGATGCTGCCTTCTTTCAGAGGCACAAAGGTGCTGTCTTCACTGTTCTGCAGATGGGAAGCTGAGGCAGAGAACAAAACTTAATTGATTTTTCATCTGTGGCAGAGGAAGTCCTTGGTGGAAAGGAGGCAGGGACCTGCATCTGAGGTTAATGCCCTCAGCATCTCCTTTTCACTACAGGCTCTAATGAAGACTCCTGTGGTTTTGGGGAAAATCACTTGATCTGGATCAGGCTCAGGAAGCTTCATGATGGATTTCAAGTAATAAATAGCAGCAAGATAGGAAAAGAGAAAGTAAATCCTGGCCCCTGAGTTCCTGAGCAGAGAGACATTTGCACACGTCTTTATCTGTGAAGGTTTCCTCAGTATTTAGCATTGATGTAAACTCTTCACTCTGAACAGCACCCAAATTGCCAGCTGGCTCCAGCAGACTGCAGGAGGCACACAAGTGAAGTCTAATGAAAGCCCAAGCACAGCATCCCAAAAGTGACAGTCACCTCAGTCTTACATAGGATTGTGAGCTGCTGTTTCCTCCCAGATTAGCAGAGGGCAGTGAGATTTTGGGGGTTTTCTCCAGTGGGGGTGTCACTGTTTAGCTAAGCATCCCCTCCAACTGACTGCAGCCTGCCTGTGGTTGCAGGGTTGATCATGCTGTATGGATCTTGAGTCAGCCAGAGAAGAAAAGGTCATTACTTGTTCCTTTATTTTTTTGTTCTGTATTCCTTTCAAGGTAATAGAGTTCTCCCCTCCTCAATTTTGTAATTCCCACAAGATCCTGCAGTCCAGAATACTCTGTCCTTACAGATAAAATGTAAAAATAAGCAGAAATCATGATAGAAGTCAGAGAATATTACAGTTAATCAGCAAGACTGCCTGACTGGCCTCCGTCTGCTCTGCCCAAGAAAGTGCCGATAAAACTAGATAGATATGTGACTTGATCCTGGTGCCTGAACACATTAGTCAATTTTAATCTTTTTATTTTGCAATAATTAAGGCATCAACTCTGCCCTTTCTGTCTGAGGGAAAGTTTATAATGCTTGGAAGCACCTGGCTATGAAAAATATTTTTTATTGATGTCTTTTCAGACTGTGCTTTGACACCACATTGTTCATTAGGGCCCCAGTGCTCCTAGAGGATGCATTCCCACCCAGCACCAGCCCTAGGCTCCTGGCACCTTACAGCTGAGTTTATGGGAGAGCAGGGCTGGCCTGGCTATAGTGCTCATACAAAACTGGATCTTCTCTTCCTTTGCACCATGACTACATGGCCCAGCTTTCCCTAGGTATTTGAATGCCTCTTCCCTCCCATTTAGGGGAGAATGCAAACATGCTGAATGTGGCTTGAGGATTAGATATTCTCCAAAGGTCTTAGGGGCCAAGAATAGGCATCATTTTAGGTGAACTAGCAGGAAATCTGAGTGGTCTCACGTGCACCCTTGATGGCTCTGAGCTGGGCAGTATCCTAGTTTCCCTCCATTTCTACACTGCAATAGAGCACCAGGCCTCCACATTCACAGTCTGAGATCCACAGCTCTGGGACTGTAAAGGAGATGATGGTGACACCACGATTTTTATTCACATGTGTCACAAAACCTACAGCATGGCCTCCTATTTAAATAACAAACTTTTGCCAAAGCACAAATGCCTCCTACAAGACTTGGGGTGCCCTCAGCTTGCCCCTAAGTGACTCACAGTCACGGGCACTTGCCACCTCCCAAGAGGTGCTGAGCAGTGGGTAGCATGACCAGGAAAACTACACTGGGGCAACAGAGGTCCATGGCTGGAGGGTGTTGTAAGTGCTGCATACTGGAAGCGTGGTATAGCACCTGTTTCACAAGGTCTGGCTGGAACTGATGCTATTAATCCCCTGCTTCCATGAGTACTAAATGCATCCACACAATGAGAAAGTAGCATTTCACTGATCAAAGTCAGCTCTGTCACTTTTGCATCCACTTTGCTATTATTCACACCTCACAGCTGGATCACTGTGTGACACACTGCAGTCCTTCATTTTTCTTTCTCTGGATTATGAGTATTTTTAATGTTTACCTGCTTGGAGAAATAACACATTTTACCCAGTGATAAATCTACTTTTTATTTGTTCAGGAGGCCAGTGTAGATTACTAATTCAAAGATGATGAATGAATTAACTATTTGCTGGATCAAAGTGGAGCTATATATTTTGGGTGTTTGTTACACTAGGGAGGGTGCATAACAGGTTAGTCCCTCGAAGATTTATTTTATTTTAACATTTCTTGATTTCAAAACAATAAAATGCTGCTCATGGGTAAACTTCGTAAACAAAGGAGACTGCCAATGGGCCTGGCAATGTTTCCTTGGTAACATTTCTTAGCTTTTACCCCAGTGATTGATATCCAAGGATAGCCATTTGCTTTCTGCAGAGGAGCAGGAGAATATGGCTCAATGATTCTCTTCCTGGTTCCTGAAAGCAGAGAGAGGAGAAGCAATGTAGCTTTACTCATTATATTAAAAAAAAAAAAAGGAACAGGGAAAGGGAAAAAAAACCCAAAAAACAACAACAAAAAAAACCCCAATGAAATGACCTAGGGAAAAAAAATAGGAAAGAAATTGCACTTGGACCCTGATCCAAAAAACCCACTGTACTTGACAGAAAAACTCTGACTTCACAGGTTTTCAGACTAGATCCCTGAAGTGTGTTTAAGACTGACCTTAGTCTGAATACATTTCTTTGCTGTGCTCTTTGCTTTCTTTGACTAAAAACCTTTTGTGCAAAGTTTCCTTTTTCAGTTTTTGTGTCCAGCCCTACCATTTCTGGGGAGCCCTTAAAGCTACCTACCTTGAGAAATGGGCAGCGATGAGAGGCTGGGTCCTGTTTAGATTTTACGGTAAGATATTCCCAAACTTAATGTAACAAAGGAAAATTGCATTTTCAAGTCCAGTCAGAGCTAGTCAAAAAGTGGGTTTAGGTGTGTGAGGGAGATGTAAAATGCCCAAATGAGTTCTACTCGTGCCAAAGCCCTTAGCAGTCACACAAGTGACAACACTTGTGCAGTGATTGTGACTGCTGACAAAGGTAGCAGTCCAGAGGTACTGCCAGCTTCAGTCAATGGCAACTCCACATCAAACACCACAGTGAGCATCAAATTATTCCTGAAGACACAAGAAACAGCTTTCCCTCTCCAGGTCTGTAGCTAGGTCTGAGCAGATGAAGAGGACTTGGGTGACTTTGCAGCTCCTTGACACAGATCCAAGGATCTGGAGAGAGATCTGGGAGGGCAGTGATGCTCAGGGGCAAGGCTGTTTTGGCTCCATTTGCTTCTCCTTGGCCATGTCCCCAACACAGTTCCATTTGCAGGGGTCTTGAAGCTGTATGGCTCTGCATTGTTTGTCATGTCCTTCCCAGGTTTCTCTTCCTTGCTAAGCACTTTTCCTTATCCTTCCCTTTTTTTAGCATTTGAAATGAAGGTAGTTGCAGCTCTGTCCTTTAAAAGAGGCTACCAGCTTCAGTGGGGCAGCAACAACATGCTTCTTCCACAAGGCAATGGGAAGAAATGGGATATGGCTATTTGGACAGCTCAGAAATCATTGCAGCCAGACAGATTCATGTTAGAATACATTAGGGTTTTGGATGGCTGAGAGGTTTGTCCTTCTTTTCTTTCTTGCAATTTCTCCTGTGTGCTTCTATACCCCAATTTTAACTCACTCCCAGCTTGCCCCAACCAAATGCCCTTTTCCACTCACGCTTCCTAAACCTTTCACAATACATACAGCCCTTCTCCATCCTTTCTTCACCTCTGCTACGGGAGCCTTCCCTCCTTTGTGGCTCTCCAAATGCCACCATCGACCGTGAGGCTCTTGGTTGACAGCAGGAGACAAGCAGAGGCTGGTGTGGCCAGCTAATGGGCTGTTCCCTCAGCCCGGACAGCAGCACTCGCAGAGGACGTGGCCCCTCGCTGCTTCCCCGGCTGCTGCGGCCAGAGGAGCGTGCGGCAGCTGGAGGCTGAGGGAATGACTGATGGACGCCTGAAGGACAAGCAGTGGGATCACAGCATGCCTCACTTCTGTCAGGGAAGGGGCTAAATCGATGAACACACAACAAATCAATTCTGTTGGGGTTTTTTTTTTTTTTTTTTGGTAATGTGATCTTTTCCATTAGGATGATCACTGATGCTCCATTAATAGCTCATTCAACTGCCAGTGCTGGGTGGTACCCAAGGCCTGAGGAAATGCAAAATTTATAAAAAAGGATAGTAATTGATCCAGAGAATTGTATAATCATATGATACAAGCGGCAGATTTTATTTTTGTAAGCTGAGTACCTTATTTCCTGAAGCCTGAGATACATTCACACACTATAGAAGCATTATATCACTTACAAAATTATCCAGCCCTTTTTATAATCCAGCATCAGTACAGCCTGTCCCAAATAACTCTTTTTAAGATGCACTCCACAGGCATATTGTGTACCTAATTATTTCTCTTTGTTTTTCTCTGCTATTTATTTCATCCGGTGTCTCCCTCTTTCCAGTGAAAAATTGTCTGTACTTGGAGACATAAATAAAGCCGATTAATCCTTTAAGGACACCCTCCATGTCCCAGCTTCAGCATTCCTGTTGCTGTTTCTCTTTCCTGAATAACATGCATTTCAGTGGATGGCTTTTGAGGGCTTGGAGTACAAGACTGCGCTGTGGAGGAAGGAGGGGGGAATCTGTGGACCCCTTCTTCCCTTGTGCAGGAGAGAGGCAGATGAGGGGCTCCACACTGTAGGAGATAAGGAATGGACAGGATAACAGGGGTTTGTACACAGATTCCCACTCCAGGGAGAGGGGTTTCTTTCTCCTCAGACAGAGGATTTTTCCTGAGATCAGGAGGAAAAATGACTTGGTGGGCTGAGCTGGGACATGCTGCTGGGCATCCAGCCTGGTCCTGCCTGCTGACATCCAGCATCCTTCCTGGCACCAGAGCAGGAAATGTCACTGGAGTGACATGCACAGGAGCTTTGGGATTGTCTCCTTCCCCTTTCCCTGAAGGGATCACTGAGCACAGAGGCTGGATCTCCAAAGTGGGGCTTTGTGGTAATCTGGCAACTCTGAACATAGGGAAGCCCAGGGCTCTGGAGAGAGAAAAGTAAACAGAAATGCAATGGAAATCACTGTCTCCCCTTCCTGGCCAACCAATTTTTTCTGGGCCTGATGTGTGGCCAGCAAGTTTTTGGAGACTCATTGGTCTCTCCTCTACAGGTGAAGCCTCTATCTACTTACCTCCATTCTTCCTGAGACCCATCCATGCTCTGCACCCTCCATGGGACTCAGTCCCCTGTGGCCCTGCCAGCTTCTACAGCCAGTTACCTCCCATGTGCCTGCTCTCATCTCTCACTTCAACTACAGCCAGAGAAACAAGCTGGGCAGCCTTCTTCTCTGCCACCCAGCCACCCTTTTCATCATAAGAGCATAACATATACACAGTCAAATGCATATACACAAACAAATGCATTGCAAAAGCTACATCACCTGCTGCAAATGGTGCCAATCTGCTTACAGCACCAAAATTAAACTTTGCTCATGTGCCACAGAAAAGGAAGAGGTTGCTGAAAAGCTGCAGATCCAGGCAAGCATCCTTGTATCATTTGGTCCATGCTTCACAGCTTTACCTACTCTCATACATAGAAGGCATCTAGAAAATTTAGCCTCTAGGAACAAAGCACATCTTCTGAGAAGACGTTGAAGATAACTGGCTTGCTCCAAGCCCAGCTAGAGACAATGTGGTTTTGTCCCAGAGGTTTATAAATTACTGCTACTGCTGGCTTTTACAGGAATGGGCAGCCACTCTCCTGAGAAGACAACTCAATCTTCAGTTACCTGGTCCCAAATGTTGCACAACAGAGAAGAACCACCTTGAGAAAAGGCAGTATCCCAGGAAGGAGACTCCTCATTGCATTTGGGGACTATTTCTGAGAGCTTTACTGGTCAGGACTTTCTAGCCTAAGCAGAAGGTCAGGCTGACTTTTGAGAGAGAGGAAACTAAGTAAGGCAGCTACTGTTCATATCTGGGAAAAAGGATATGTGCTCTCAACCTTGTGTATACAGCCTGAATTAGTGAAGTAAGTCTTCTGTAAATCATTCCCTTCCTTGCAGCGCTGTTTCCCTCCAAACAATGGAAACGAGAAACTGGAAACATGCTGATATGATAAGCAGGGGAATGAGGACAGGCAAGGTCAGAGCTACTCTTATCACTGTCTTCCTGGATGTAGACATCCATTCTTCACTTCTCTAAAAGCCAAGGAAGGATTCAGTTTAAAGAATTGTCTTAGCTGTGTCAGACCCTTGTCCTTTCTACCTGGATGCATGTGACATGTAACTAAGGAAACTAAACACACTGAAGATGCCTTGGTTTGAAATGTCTCTGCCGAGAGCTGGTTGAAACACAGGACTTCCATTCTGCAAAAAATCCTGACATTTGCAAAAGTTTGGTTCAACAGAAAAAATGAGTCATTTTTCCCCTGAAAAGGAAAATCTGTGGGGAGGCAAAAAAAAGGGAAAAATAATTGCTAGGGAAAATCAAACCATTCCTATTTTTTTACATTTTCCCCCCAGTGCAGAACAGAAGAACAGCTGCCTCTGTCTCCTGAGCATCCCTCCAGCCATGAGCTGAGCAGATTCAAATCCCGGTGAGCTTCTGCCTGTGCCAGAGCTCCGGTAGCTCCGGGCTTCCCATGGCAGAGCTCAGCCAGCTGGGTTTGGAGAGACTGTCCTCACAGCAGCATCACCTCAGGCTGACAGGGAACCAACCCAGCTGCAGATGACCTGCTTCTGCCACCTGATTTCAGTTTTATCTATCTCCCTCTAAGGTTTGGGACAAAAGTTTATTGGCAAGAAAATTCCTTACTAGTCTTTCTTGATATGTTACATGTCACACAGTCAGTCCCATGGCTGCTACCTAAAAACCCCCAGTATTATTTGTCTGAAGGGAGGAAATAAACCCCATCAATGCAAACTGTCACATGGTTGTGTCAGAGCCCTGAACCTCAATCCTCATCTGTCGAAAAGGGCCGTGGTGATGGCACTCGTGAATGATGAAAGGCATTGTACTGAGATGCTGGAAAAAAACAACCTGTTAATATGACTGGCTCACTGCTCTGCCCAAAATGGCAACATTTGAACACACAATACGCTCAGAGATGATTAAGCCAGGGAAGTGTAATGATATGTGAAACCAATTTTTATTAATACCAGACTGAAACGCAGTCTTGTACAAGGAAGAGAAATCTCCGTGCTCCTAGTAATGGGGATCAGAGCCTTAATGATCATTACATTACTAAAACTGTACACTAATACCACAGCAGGTCATGGGGCTAAGAGCATATGCTCCTTTCTTTGTATTACATGCTTTTATGTCTTCATTTACTCCACCAATTCTCTCATTATTTCCTCCTCATCTGCTATTCACACACATAATTTCTTCAGCTGACATTCCCCTCCTCTCTCACTAAAAAACAATCGATATTACATCATCTGCCTCTCTGCAATGCCTCATACGCCACAAGACACATTGGAGCAGGTTCCTTTGGGACTTGTTTTCCAGCCCTGCTCCATCTGAATCAGTAAGGGAAGGAGGATGCAATGCAAAGCCCTGAGGTACGGCTGGAGCAGAGCTCGGGCAGAGCAGTGGCTGCTGCTCCAACCTCACTGCCTGCCTGTGAGAAATCCATATGCTGCCATTTGTTCTTGCAGCCTGCCTTAATAAGCCGCTAATGAGGAAAACAGTGTAACAAATTAATTGAGTCCACCCATGAATTAAAAAGGTTGATGATGTTACTGAGGATTTGCCCCAAGGTAAAAAAAGCAGAATCTTTATTTATTTGTCCCCCAGAAAAAAATAATCTGATGAAAGTGTATTAGTCCTTATAACCTCAGTGAAAGAGCAGCAAAATCTGTCCATCTCCACTCAGAAAATGTGTATCATTGGAGTGGAATGACCATTCTCACGGCTCACTCTCTTGGCTGTGTCACCATAAATTGCTGGGTGATTAAAGCGAGCTCATTTCTTACAGTACTGTTTGGCTTTGAGGTGCTGTCTTCTGCTCTTTCATGCGCTGCTGTCTTGTAACAGGGTCATATGAAACAGAGACCTTGTATAATTTCAAAACATAGTGTCAGCTGCATCAGGAGGGAGAACTCTGCATTTTTTTCCCTTACATATATTTTTTTCTTTTCATTTTATTTCCTGATTCAATACTGCCTGTCTTCCCTTGCTCTATCCAGCTAGCATTTGTTACTCCTGGGCTGTCTGCAAAGGAAAGCTATCTAACTCTGAAATTTAATAAAAGCCTCTTAAGTGATTTGGGACTGCGTAGGAGAAAGAGAGATCTTTAAAAGCAAACATTACTGCTAGGATGTACATGTAGCTTAATAGGATTTTCTCCTTTGAAAAGAATATGAGGTCTTAATAAGAATCTTCTGTGAACCTTATTTCTTAATAAGACAATCTGAGATGAAGGAAGAATGGGAAAATTTTATTTATTTAGGTATACATCTAAACATATTTTGGATGTTTTCAGTGAAAGCTGTGTCAAAAGATATCCCAGATCTTAACAACATTGAACAGGGATTGTAATTTTTCCAGCAATTTATTTCTGAACACCATTTCCTCATCCTCTCTGCTGTTTTGTCTGTAATTTGCTTTTGCCTTTACCCAGTCTCTCCAAATTTCTTTCATCCTTCTCCCATTTTTTTTTTTTTTTAATTTTCTCAGGCCAGGCTGCTTCTTTCTGCAGGATGACTGAGAGGAGTGTGAAAATGAGTCGCCCAAGTCTTACTCACAGTTTCCTCTGTGTTTGCCCTGCATTACTGGGACAGACCAAAGCTGTACAGATGAAAAGAAGCCCACAAGCTACTCTGAGTAAGCTCCTGTTTCGGATCCTTTAGTGCCATACATTTTTTTTCCCCTAAAACAGGATGCTCTAAACCAGCAGCCCCTGTAAAAGATAAGCAATGTAATTATAGCAACGAGATAAAAGCAGAAATGGCTCTCAGACAAAACCTCTGACGATTAGATCAGAAGTGATGTGAAAGGACACCCACTGAGGAAAAAGGAACTTGGCACTGATAACGTGAGGCAGTACCAGACAGACCTCAGAATATCATTTCCTTTTAAAAAAAATAAAAAATTAAAAAGCCCAGAAGCTCATATCAAAAGGGCTCATGGGTCTGTATGGCAGGTGTTTCTGCCCCTTTTTAGGTCCTCCTTGAATCCAGGCCTGATCATGTTCTGATATTGTATAGATGAAGTGTAAGAGAATAGTGAAAAACGCCATATTTTAAAATACAATTACTGCAGCATGTCAGAACTAGAAAGAATGGCAAGGAACATCAGAAGGGTCTTGACACAGCAAGATAACTGGGCAACATTATGGCAAACGAAATGGAGTGTAAAATCTCCAGGAGGCAGTGCAGAATGGAAGAAATAATTGACTGTAGTCACTCTGAGGAAAGAATATATTGGAATCATCAAGGGAAATGAAATGAAAGCGGCTGGTGAGTGCTGGTCCAAAAAGTAGTTAGGGAGTTGCTAAACGGTAAATGGAAAGTGTTACTGGATAATGTTGATACAATGATGTAAATAAATTATATGATTGACCTTTAGATGTTCACATACATGCGGTCTTTGCATATAATGTAGCAGGAAACAGAAGGAAGTTCAAGAAGGCTGGAGGAAATGCAGAGGCATGGACAGGTTTCCAAAGAGACTGCAAACATCAAAATCACTTCTCCTAGAGTGAATATAACAATGAGAGAGAAGAGAGAAGAGGCCTAGGAGAGCTCTAATTTATTTGTCCTCCAGTCTAAATATACTAAAAGCGAGCACTCAGAGAATTTAAAACTAAGTTGAAAAACACCCCTAATTCATCATGCAGCTTATCTTGAGAAACCTTGTGGGTATCCCAGAGTTTTCTTGCTGAGAGCCATGTGGTCCACATGCTAATGTCAGTGAGGAAGCTGACACTTGCAATGTGGCACATGCTGGGTGCTTCCTGCTGTAATTGCACTCAATTTCCTCAGAGCAGCCAAACCCTCCCCAGTGCGACCCAGCCAGCACATGTAGAGGTGCACAGGGTGGGCAGAGCAGTGTGTGCCCCCCACAGCAGCCACTGCCACCAAGGGCACCATCTCTGCTCCTGGGCACCCACCTGCAGCACAGAGGTGCTGCTGGAGCTCTCAGAGCCTCATCAGTGCACAGGGCACTACAGAGAGAAATGAAAGGAGACATCAGATGTTGAAACCCAGCTCCTGTCTGAGGAGCAAGGCCAGGGAGAGGTACCACGCTGATGGGCAATATGCAGAGGTCAGGTGCCACCCCAGACACCTGTCCCAGGGCATGCACCATACTGGGGCAGGGTGATGCTGTGGAAGGAAGTGGGGGGACAAAACCTGTGCCACTTGCTCTTAGCAGATCTGCCATTGTGCAGTTTTCTAACCAGTTTTGCTCTCTGCCTCCCTCTTGATAACTCACCTCCCTGCCTGCCTTCTTTGTCACAGATATTCAACTCCCTGATGCAATTAACCTGCTGGTCTCCATGTCACAGGCTTTAGATGCATTTAAGCCTTAGAGTAGTTACCTTAATATCAGTGAAAACATTTCAAAAAGTGAGAACTATTAAGTGAAGAAGAGTTTACCTATAATTTGCAGCAATTTGTCGCATTTCAATTCTGGACTGTGCAGCTTTTTGAGCCAAAAAGATTTAGATGCTTTATATGCAAGATTGTTACATTCTCCTAAAGCAATGAATGATTCATTCCAGTCGTGACTGAAAAGCTTAGGACTTGCCTACAGTTGGAAATTTACCAAAATAGTTATTCTGGAAGAAGTCTTGGGGTAGTGGCTCTTCTTCTGGAATTAAAATGCCCACACAGTGTTTGATAACACCGTTGTCATCCTAGAAGAGCTGTTCTGCTACATTTGCAAGTGTTGACCCTGGTGTCAGAGACTGCCAAGCAGGTTATCCTGGCTGTGGGATTTAAGACGAGGAGGTAAGAAGGGCTTGTTTTGGTGTCTGAGATCTTTTCTGCAAATGTGTTTCTGAGAGACCCATAAAACTAAATGGGTGGGAACAACATAGCAGATTATTAGCACCAATGTTCTTCACCAAACTGGAGGCGTAGAAGTGCAGTAGAACTAATTTTATGACCTAATTTCTAGTTTAAGTTTTTCATCAGAGATTGCCTGGGACATAAGGACACATTGCTATATTTTAGCAATATTTCTTCCTAGTTTCATGTTACAGTTGCTAGCAGAGAAAAAGTTTTGGTTTGGCCCTTGATACTTCTTAAAACCCTCATTTCACTATATTCCCAGCCAAACTGATGCAGTGCAGGGTCAGAATGCCAAGAAGCCAATGTGCTGCTTCCCTGGGAGTGTGAAATCTGGCAAGTCCTTTAGATGCTTTATTTTTCCATAGTGCCTCTGAGGGACAGAGTCCAAGCCCAGCCAGGCTTCTGTTCCCTGCAGACCTAAAGTCCACTTGTGCTGATGTGAATCTAGAGGTCTGCTGCCCAGCTGCACCCTGTACTACATGATATTGATCTTCAGGAGCTGCAGATTCCTCATGCTGGGACTTCCATTGGGCTAGATGAGGGCTCTACACACAAAATGTTGCTCCAGAAAAAAATCGGTGCAACAACCCCATACACGAGGGTACTGCCTTCAGTGCCCTGCCTCACAGCCATGTGTAAGGCTCCCGGTGTTACACGTGCCAAAAAAGGAGGCACTAAAATCATTGGGAAGTAGTTTTGACTAAATTTTTGTGTTTGAAGCCTGTGTGTGTGTAACAGTAATTTGTGGTTTTGTTAATGCCTGAAGATGCAGCTTCCAGGCAGCTTCTGCTGTTATAAGAGGTCATGCCCCTGGTATGGATCTTGCCCTGTGGAAGAAAAGCCTTCAACATAACAGAGAAAGGGAGGTTCAGCATTCCTGGTATTTCTACATTAAAAATGAGCAATAATTAATAAAACAAAATGAAGATTTTAGGTCCTCAAAATGCATAAGTAAAAGAATAAAAGTGCCAGAGGGCACAATTGCTACCTTTTGCAGCCCCTTGCACTGACTTCTAAAAGCCAACTGCCAGCAGTGCCATGGCCAAAGCAAGCCTCCAGTGACCTCCATTTCCATTTGATGGACACAGCAGAGCTGACACTGACTGAAGAAGGAATGAGAAAGAAATCACTTTACTACCTGTGCCATAGCCTTTATTGTCGGTTTTTAAACATATCCCCACTAATATATGCCATAAAACATAACATAAACAAATGTAAACAGCAATGCACAGGCAGAATTTAAGACCACCCACAAACAGTTCATTTTCAGGCATCGTAAACTGGCATGAACACATTAAATTCTATGCATATTGCTGGAAAAATATGACTGGGAAGGGTGCCTAGAACATCTCACATGTTTCTGCCCCAAGACAAATGTATTCTGGGCAAAGATTACCAAAGTAATGACTAAGGATTACAGCCATGCTTGGAAGAACTGTTATCTATCCTCCAGGGTGGCAAGAGGGAAAGGAAATCTCTGTGAAGAGAGAAAGGGGTGCTCTGACATTTTCTACGCCAAAGGTATCACATGAGAGACATGAAGAGCAGAAAAGCCTCCAAGCACAGACTTAAGGGATCATAGAATATGCTGATTTGGAAGGCGCCCATCAGAATCATTAAGCCCAACTCCTGGCCTTGCACACAACACCTCAAGAACCACACCAAGTTCCTGAGACCATTGTTCAAATGTTTCTTGAACTCTGTCAGGCTTGGTGCTGTGACCACTGTCCATTTCTCTAATTTCCCAAGGCCTCTCTGCAGGGCTTCACCGCTCTTGAGGAGGTCGACAGCTCCTCCCAGTTTAGTGTTGGAGGCAAACTTATTTAGTATTTTTTCAAGTCCTGTGTCCAAGTTGTTAATGGAGATGTTGAAGAGATCTGGGCCAAGGATGGGTCCCTGCAGAACTCCACTAGTGTCTGATGTCTGTCTGATGTCACCCCAGTTACCACAACCCTCTGTGCCTGACCTGTGAGCCTGCTGCTCCCCCACCATGTAACTTGGTTCTCCAGCTGTGTGCTGGACATTTTGTCCAGAAGGATGCTGTGAGAGACAGTATCAAGATCTTAGCTGAAATCCAAAAAGATTACTTCAACTGGCTTTCCTAGGTCAGCTAGGTGGGTTATCCTGTCATAGAAGGAAATCAGGCTTGACAAGCAGAACTTTCCCTTCACGAAGTTGTGCTGCCTGTGGCTAATGACTGCATTGTCCTTCAGGTGTTTTTCTACACCTCCCAGAAAAGCCTTTTCCATGATTTTACTAGGTACTGAAGTGAGACTGATAGGCGTGTAGTTTCCAGGGTCCTCCTTCTTGCCATTCTTGAAAATTGGGACAACATTTGTCAGCTTTCAGTCAGCTGGACCTCTGCAGAGTCCAAAGACTGTTCAAAAATCACCAAGAGAGGTTTTGTGATGACATCAGCTAGTGCTTTAAGGATTCTTGGTTGAATCCCATCAGGCCCCATAGACTTGTTGGCGTCCAGCTGGAACTGCAGATCCTTCACATTTTCAGGGTCAGCTGGGAGATGATCATTCTTGCAGTCATGGTCCTCCAGCTCAGGGCACTGAGACCCCCTTAGTATGTCATCTATGTTGCGGACAGAGACAAAAAATGTGTAAAAACACATCTGCCATGTCCTTGTTACTGTTTGTGAGGTGACTGTCCTCATCTTGTAATGAGTTGATGTTACTTTTACACTGCCTATTGCCATTAATATATTTGAAAAAACCCTTTTTTTTTTGTCCCCCACAGGTCTAGACATCTTCAAGTCCAGTGGAGCTTTGGCCACATGAAATTTCTCTCTTCGGTGGTTACCAGCATCTCTGTATTTTTCTCATGTCACCTGACCTTGCTTCCACTGGGCATACACCTTTCTTTTTTGCCTTATTTGCAAGAGAAGATTCCTGTTCAGCCAATCTGGCCTTCTGCCCTTCCTGCTTGACTTCTAACATTTAGAATTTGCTGCTCCTGTGCCCTTAGGAGGTGATGTTCAAAACTTACTAGAAATTATGGACCACAGCACCTGCAAAAAACTTTTTCCCAGGAGTCTTTACTGACTAGTTCCCTGAGCAGCCTGAAGTCTGCGCTCCTCATGTCCAGAGTTGAGGTTTTGCTGGCACTTTTCCTCCTGTCAACAGAGATTTTAAATTTGATCTTTTTGTGGTCACTGTGGCCAAGGTGGTCACTGTGGCCAAGATGGCCACCAACCTCCACTTTGCTTACAAGAATCCCTCTGTTACTAAGCAATAGATCAAGGAGGACAACTTTTCAAGTCAAGGTCCCTTAGGGCCTGTTCCATAAAGTTGTCATCTAGGATTTTTCGGAATCTTCTGGCTTGTATTGTAGCAGCTGTGTAGATGCTCCCAGCTGCAAGCTGAAATCTCCTAAAAGGACAAGGACAGTTGACTTGGAAGTGTCTCTTAGTTCCTCAAAGAATAATTCATAGGTGTCATCATCCTGTCTAGGAGGCTTATAGTCAGTTCCCATGATGACATCCACATTACTTGTTTGTCCCTTGATTCTTACCCAGAGGTTCTCAACTGTGCCACTGTCAGCTGTGAGCTCCATACATTCTAACCTTTCTATTGGTGCAACCCCTCCTCCTCTTCTGCCCTGCCCGTCCCTCCTGAAGAGCCTGCAACCATCCAGTAGGGCACTCCAGACACAGGACTCATCCCACCAGGTGTTGTTTGTACCAGAGATGTCAAATCTCAGGGACTGGGCCAAAACCTCAAACTCTTCTTCTTTGTTAGTCTTGGCAGGTGTGTTAGCAGAAAAACCCTTCAGGTGTGATACATTGTAGGCAACACCCCATGAAGCAGATTGAGGCATCCTATTAGTGCTCCTTTCCTTAAGTTTTGTGGATGGCACACCATCCCACTGCTCATCACTGGCAGGCCTGGTTTTGTCCCTTTAGGTCCAAGCTAGTTCAAAGCTCCATCAATGAGCACTGCTAGCTCCTGTGCTAGAACTATTTTTGCCCTCTGAGAAAGGTGCAAGCCTGTGGCTTCAGACTTCATGGGGGGAATTCTGTGAGGCAGAGAGCAGGCCTGGGAGTCAAATTGGCTCCATCTTCCTCTGGGCACCCACAACAGAACAGCAGCATCAGCAGTACATGCAAGGTTTGTACATAGCATGCCCTGATATTCAATGCAATAATGGCAGCAGGAGGACTCTGTACCTGCAACCCAGAAGCTCAAGTGAAACCAAAACTCTGCCTTTCCCAGAGCCTGCATCCCCAGGTGCTGAGCATGGCCCGCTGCTTCATAGCAGCTTGAAGTAGCCCTGATGTTCAGCAGCCTTTTCTGCAAAGTGTAATTACTTTCCATCCCCTCTATCCCATGAGGGCTGACAGCACAGATGTAGCATTTAAAATACAGAGCTGAGCCTGGCCTGCAAACAGAGAGTCTGATGCAGTTCTGGAGTACTCAGGGAAAACTGTGTCCATTTTAATGAGATATCAGTGTTAGATTAATTTGTGGGATTCTTTAACAGCCAGACTGCAGAGACGACTTTTAGTCCTGCTCTGTTGTAGGGTCCCAGGAGTGTCTACTGCATGTCATGATGAAAACATACCTTGCTAATAGATGAAGGCTAGGAGGGTCCTGTTTTCGAGATATATTTCAGCTGATGAGACTGGTCTGTAAGTCAGATACAAACATGATGAGAGAAAATTTGTGAGATAAAATGAGACGCAATTCACCTGTAAAGATGGAGTTTAACTATTATGCAAGTGTTCGTTCCAGGAGCTGAGTACTGGAGATAGTATTTTCCTAATCACCACTATTCTCTGTGTACTCTCCTTCAGAGCATTGCATTCCCTGGAAAACTGATGCTGGCTCATGAATAGGCAATTACTTGTTACCTCCTTGTCCTCCTGCCTGGAGGAAGGAAAGGAGGAAGGTGCCCCAAGGATGCATTTTCACTTCTGGAAAATGGTAGCTTGCAAATGCAAATGATGATTTTTTTGGGGTTTTTTTTATCCTTCAGGAGACTCAAAGCAGAAAATACTTTAGAAAGCAGCCTAGTACAGGCTTGCCTGCAGAAGTTAAGAGTGAGACATATACAGGCTGATGCAAGGGGTTTTAGCAACAATCAGAGATTCATCAGCTCTCAGGAGAAGATCATACGATCTGGGGGACATCCCTGGCAGTACATTGAGAAAGACCAACCATGGCTTACCAGAAGAGTGGGATGGAGAATTAAAAGGGGATGAAGATGCTCTGAAGGGCAGCCCATGACATCACCATCAAAAGACTGGTCAGCTAATAGAGTGAGAGGGCGTATGGTAAGCATTAAGGAGAATGGCCAGATCTGGGCACTGCGTGGGGACCCCATGTCGTGCATTCTGGCCTGCAGAGACACAGCACTGGGGGCTGACCCCACTTTCAAGCACAGGCTGGGGGAGAGGAGCATCACTGCTCCTTGCCAAGAGCAAGACTAAATGGCCACTGACTGCTTCCAACCTGTTGCAAAGCACTTGGCCCTTGGAGTTATTATTTACCTCCAATGTGTGCTTTTATTTGCATTTTCTGCAGAGCTAGCTTGCCAATATGTGGGAAGAATATTTTCTTTTGGTTTGCAACTGGTATACCTGGAGGTTTAACTCCAACTTGTTTTGGCAATCCAATAAAAAAATATTGAAGCTTTTATGTTTGTTATGTTAACAAGTTGTGGTGTTTGTTTTAGTTTAAGGCTTATATTTTCTATAGTTCAGCATGAAGCTCACTGCACTTTATGAAAAATTTAAAAAGAGCCATCGGCTCTCAGTTCTCTGTTTATGTATTTCTCTTTCAATCATTTGTTAAAGTGCTATTAGAAAATAGGAGGTTGCATAAAAGAAATTGTGTCTTTTTAATGTAAATGTGTGGAATGGGATTGGAAACTCAATGAACCTTTAAAATACATTTATTAACCTATTTACCTTTCTGAAATTTATGTGTGCTTTATATGCAAGCTTAGTTTAATTTCCATATTAAGACTTATCTGTAAATATAAAGGGTATAAACTCTCCCTTTAAGAGGGAGAAAGTAGCAGATCCAATCGTATTAAATGGTAGCAGATGTTATTTTTCTCAAAGAAAATTATTTAAATAAATTGCAGAGAAATCTGAAGAAAGAATTGAGGAACTGAACCTATGCTTCTTCTAGAAAAATACTTTTGGCATTTGTGTTCCGGAAACATGGTCTATTATAAAATAATTGAAAACTCCAGTTCCTGTAGTAAGGGTCCCATTTTTAATAAGAATGGATCTAATGGTGATGTACCCAACAGACTGAAGAACAATTGAAAGCAAAGTCATTTCCCAGCCTGCAGAGAGTCCTTCTTGAATCTCAGAGGCCATTTGCTGTCAGATGACTTTCAAGAATTTTTAGATCTATTTTTGACATTGCAAGGGGAAAAATATGACTGCCCCAAGCACTCAGCCATAGCTTTTATCAGCAGGTTGAAGACTGCATTTCCATAGCAGAACTTTTCTCACTGAACAACTAATATATCTTTCAATGGCACCCACACAGATTCATCCTGTGGTGGCTTTGTAGAGATGTCACATCTGCTCAGGTGAATATTCATCAGGCTCCAATTTTTCTATGCTTGTCTGGTCTCAAACTGCAATAATTGCTTTTTTATTAATGTCTGAATTGTGTTTTCACAATGTTGTGTGTAACCTAGAAGAGTGGCTGCTCTTTGTACAGTCAGCTCTTCCCTCTCCCATCCCATGGCTGCCAAGAATCTCAAATACAACTGCACCTTCAGTGCAACAAAAAACAAAGAAAAGAACAACATGGTCTGCAGGTCATATAAGAGTGGAGCAAGGGCAGCAAGTCAAAACAATGAAGGTATAGGTTGATTTTTTTTTCCCTTTCCACTGTTGCTTCTATAATTTAACTTGACATCCAACCTGACAAGAAGGAAAAGGCAGAAGAGTTGTGTGGTTGAGAAAAAGGATATGGAGGAGTTTTCTCCATTCACAAGAGATCTAATAACCCACCTATACATCCAAAAGGACAAAGATCCCATCATCCTGGGATCCAGATCTCTGATAGTGGGCTGCTTCTGGTCTGTGCCCTGGCTCTTGCTGCCCAGCACATCTCTACTTATTCACTTTAAAATTCTCATCTCTCTAAGCAGAAGCAGAGTGCTCTCCAGGAATGTCCTCTCTGTTACTGCTAAGCCAGACTGATGAGAAATTCAGCCCTTCTCACCTAAGATCACTTTCCTATCCTATCCTCTTATCATTTCAGGCAGATCCAGTCTGTAAGCTCAGCTGTGTCAGCTTAGTGGTTCCTTCTTAACATCAGCACTTGTCAGGGAAATAGAAACTGCAGATTTCCTGGTGCTTAGCACAGAAAAGAATCCTCTGGTCTCTCACTGAGGTCTCTCAGAGGAGTTCCAAGGTAGCCTCCATGGTCACCACCAATGGACTTTCCTGCTGGGACTGAGTGAATCATTGAGAGCTCGCTACAGAGGAGAAGCAGCCAAAACCCTGCTAATCAAACATCCAGTAAATTCAGCTCCCAATCTTCTTGTCTCAGCTGCTCAGGAATAGAGGACTACAAGGAGCATCACTTAGGTCCCATTAAGGGCACAGCTGGCAGGAAATATCTTGTCGGCTCTGATAATTTGAAAGTGCAATGGATCAGCTTGGGACACTTCAGGCCTTTGGAGCATGTAAGCCCTGGATAACCCCATTTATTGTATAGTAGCAGCAGTTCTAAAAGGGGAAAAAAGTTACGGATGTAGTTTCTGTTTCAGAAAAGTGATATACTTAACAACTTTGTCCAGAAATATGTGGGGTAGCATGAAATTGTGAATTGCCGTTTATTTTTCCAACATACTTTGAACACAGACTATCAGAATGGCTTTGCAGTTAAGCAGAAGTTTAAAAGCATTTTATTATGTGTGATTATAAAGATATATCTTTAGCACCTTGTCATGTATTCAGAGGAGATAGCCTCAAACTTGACTTTCCTTCCAGCAGCACCTCCTTCCCTCATGGCATATTCTCTTTGTTCACATTTTAAGACTGAAGTACTTAGCTGCAGAGACCACTAGAAGCAGCTTCAATCATGAGGAGAAAGCAATAAACAGGCTCAAGGATTTGGATGGAGAGAAAGAGGCCAAAAGGAAAAAAAATCTTTTAGTATAGTTGAAAATAGGTTTACTGCCTTCTCCTTGAAAGTGGATTATCACATTTCAGATGCAGCATTTTCAGACACATTTCTCACAGTGTTTTTCAGTCTTCTGGGCAGGAAATATGCCTCAGCTTCATTGTAAAGTCTTGGAGGCAATATGTATCTCATGCAATACAAGTTAATCTATTTTGTTCTCTGGTTCCTGCAACTCAAGTTGTTAAAAGGGAGAAAAACCAGTATCCTCAACTGAATTTGGATGCCCGGTATCTGAGTTTCATAAGCTTGTCTGTCCCTCAAAAGCTCAGATCAAAAGACCTCCTCCAGCATAGTCTGGCTTTAAAAATGTGGGTGGTCCCAGTGAGTTCAGCAGAAGTCCACGAGGTTCAGCAGCACCTTCTATGAGTTGTGGGATTAAGGCCTTCATGTTCATACTCTGTTACATACTTCAGTGCCACTACATGCTCCTGAAAGTTATGAATTGCACTGTGTTCAAGCAGAGACCTGAGGAACACGTAACTGGCCAGGCCTGTCCTGGAGGAACACAATGGCCTCAAAGTCAGTGGTGCTGCACAGACTCATCAGACTTTTGCAGCTGTGGGTTGTTCTGCACATGCACAACAATGAATTAGTTCTTAGCTCTACAAATGCAGAAAAAAGAAAAGAAAAGAAAAGAAAAGAAAAGAAAAGAAAAGAAAAGAAAAGAAAAGAAAAGAAAAGAAAAGAAAAGAAAAGAAAAGAAAAGAAAAGAAAAGAAAAGAAAAGAAAAGAGAAAAAAGAAATCTCAGGATTTCTGGGAGTTTATCAAAGCCTGCAGGACAGTTGGAGTGCAAGACTGTGGTGATCACATTGTGTGGCTTTACTGATGTTCCCTGGGTGGTGTGATGAGAGCTGGCTTGATGCTAGAGGGAGAGCACAGCATGAAATTATGGCAATGTAATCTGTAGCTGCATGGAAATACCCCACGTGGAAGGGGTTGCCCTGAGCTGAGTTCCTGTCCTGCCCCACAGGCTTCTCCTGGTACAGGCAGAGCTGGGCAGGTTGAGTGGAGGAGGCAGTAACCCATGCAGCAATACTCACTGCCAGCCCACATCTCTTGGAGCAGGAGCAGGGAGCCCTTCTGTGCTGGTTTCCTGCAGATCCTGTCCCAACCTGACCCTTCCTCCCTCCTCTCCTAAGAGGTGCAGCCTACTAGTCCCCAGGAGGAGATGGTGTTGATCAAAGGTGGGGGAGATGGGAAAAGCAGTGCCTTTTTGCTCTCTGACCACCTCGAATTCCTTTCAGCACCACTTCAGTACAATGAAGTCGCTCTGAAACATTGCACACATGTGCCTTTTCCTTTCCCACAATCTCTCTGACCTCCTTTTGCCCAAGCTTCACCACAGAGAGTCCACTGACTCTCCTTCAGGTCTTCTACTACCCTTCCCATTATTCTCTATTTCATTTTAGCACTGATATCAAACTGCACTTCATTACTCTGTGAAGACCTGTGTCTGGTTAGGTAAAACCAGTTATTTGCACTGCCTGAAAAGAAATACTCTGCAAGTAATTAGTTCTTCACAATTTTCAATCCAGATGATTCTGTACCGAGTTTAGGGCTCAGTGCTCAGTGTAGTCCTCAGGCAAAGGCAATTTTTGCTTCAGACTGGAAAGTGAAAATTCAGTACAGCCTCCATGTGAATCTATAAATCAGCCCAGGTTTAGAGAGAAGCCTTATGGACTATTAAATCCACCAGGCTGCTGATCTAGATAAATGTATAATTTTATAGCACTTTCAAACAAGATGAGGTTCCTCTTACACAGCTTCAGCAGTAACATAAAGTCCCAAACTCGTGAAAGCTGTCGCTGAAGGAATGGCCTTATGCCAGCTTAAACCATCTGAGATGAGCTCTGTCCAGTATATATAATAGCAATTAGAGTGCGGGGTGCACTGTACATCTGACAAACTGAGCCATGGCATAATCAATAAACTTAATTACCTATCACAGCCTGCCCACAGAGTATACAATTTTAATTCAATTATAATTCCCCAAAAAAAGATGCATAGCTGAGCAGATATATTTATCACTGAGGTCTAAATCAGCTGTGCATGTCAAGGCTGACACTTAAAAATGAAGACATTTATAGTTTCTGGAGCCCAAATAAACCCACATAAGAAAGCACATTCTTTTCTTCTCAAAATAACTAAAAATGATGTGTCACTGATGGAGGATTCTTTGCCTAGAAAATTAGTCCAGAACCTCAGTAAGCAGTACATTGCCTCCCCAGAGCCCTGAGCATAAAAATTAGAGAGGAGAGGAATCACAGGATAACCTCCAATGAAGCAGCTAACAGACTCCTCTCTGCCTGCACTGCCCTGCCATCCAAGATGCAGCAAGTCAAGAAGATGCCTCCTAATCCAATGGGGACAGAAACAGTCCCCAGCCTGCCTAGCACAACATTAAAACCAAGAAGTCTTGGTCGCAGCTATACCAAGTGCAAAAGCTTTCCACACGTGTTCTCATATGAGTGTTTCATCACTCTTCTGTAAATCTTCCCCTGCAGATAAGACAGTTTCAACAATTGTCCCAGTTTTTAATATTCATGTAGCCTCTTCTGTGAAGTGTGATTTAGGCAGAACCTTCTCTTCTCTTTCCCCTCTCTCACCAGCATCAGGAAGAGTTTTTGCTACCTTCCACATGACTTGGTGTGAACAGGGGGGTGGGGTAGGTACTTTTGCTCCAAATATGTCTTTCCTATAACAAATACACCAGGATGTTACACCCTGAGAAGTTAAAAATTACTAGCTGGCAAGAAGCATAAAGCTAATATCAGAAAAATTAATCAGGACCAACAGTGAAGGGATTTGCTGCACAACTTAAAACCAATGGGATGTCCTGGCCACCAAAGCAAATCCTTTGGTATTGTAGGCACCACGTCCCATAATCATATTCAAAAATGTATTCATGACCTGTTCATACCCTTTTGTTCTTGTGCAAGTGCTGTCCTTCAGCATAACAGCTGTTTTCCTTCCCTGATGTCTGCCCCCAATATGTTTACAGGCAGCAATCAGACCCTTTGTTTTGCCAGATTTAACAAGGCAGGATCCTCCTCCTCCTTCCAAGTGAGGCTGCCTGTTTCCTGTAGCATGCTCCTGTGTCTGTTTTAATTGATTTTGTCTTTTGTGGATGAGGGATACCAGGTTGGCATGGATGGATTGAGGTCTGCCTTCTGCACCGGTGTGGATCTTAACCTTTCTCTTCTGTGAATTATCTGGTGCCTGAATTACTTTAACTGTTTGGTTTTTGCAACAGAAGTAGGTAGCTACAATCACTATTAAGTCCAGTTTGACAGAAATCAGCCCACACCATGTCTCCAGACATTTTCCATCCCGGTCCCTGCTTAGGTCCTTCCAGAAGCTGTTTGTCTGAGATTTAGTCTTGCAAGGATGAACTAATTCCTAAATTAAAAATGCCACCTTGCTTCTTTCTTCACCCTTAGGCAAAGCTTATTTCAAAATCCATTTTGGATCTCTGGCATGGAATTGGATATCATTTGCTGGTCTTAGTTTTTGCTGCCCAGTGCCAGTGACTGCAATGTTGGAGGCACAGGAACCTCCATCTGCCTTGGAAGGAGCCTTGGCTGCCCCACAGCAGAGGAAATCCAGCAGGACCTCTCTGATTGGCATTGTCTTTTGCTCCTAGTGTTTCAAACCAAAGCCAATCTTCATCCATGTTCTACTCCCATAGGCTTGGTAAGGCTCATGGAACCGTATTCCTGCCTTTTCTACATGGGACAGATGTATCTTGTTTCTTCCTGGCCAACTTTTGATTTGGCTGTGGGAGCAGAGGAAGCTGAACAGCTGTTTGAGCTGAGTAGGAATTCTGAGAAACTCTGTCCAGTGTGCCAGGAGGCAGGACAGCCAAAGGGTCCCTGAGAAAACAAAGCTGAGAGAGGCTTGTTCCCCACAATCTCCACCTTTTTGGGGCAGAAGTGGCAAACACCTGCCCTGTCAACTCACTGTGTAATTTGGTTTATTTGCCTTTATAAATTCACTTTCATCAAGGGAAAACACTGTACTCCTGCTATGTATCAGCTGTGAATGAGGTTATCAAGATAGTTTGTATGATTAAAACAAACGACTAGGTCAAACTATAATTTCTCCTTCCCCATTCTGTTAATTTTGAGATGTGAAGAGTTGTGAAAGCTGCAGATTGTCTTATCTTCACTTGGATGAAGTACTCAACAGCACTAGACATCATGGCTGGTGCAAGAAAATGGTATACCTTTCTTTCCCTTGAAAATCTCAATATTCTGTGATTCTTTGAAACCCTCTGCTTCTGCAGAATCTGAACAGTCATTACATGAAAAAAGAAAAAAAAGAAAAAAAGAAAAAAAAAAGAAAAAAAAGAAAAAAGAATTTACAACCTTTTTGATTACAAATTAACCCCCAAATGTGAGTTGGGTGTAACTGATGCTGTGCAGGCTTCCTGCTGCTCATGGCAGCCTGAAACAATGGCTTGGACTAGTACAAAATCCACTGCCCTTGTCAAGGCACCAGCAGCACAATCAGGAATGCTCAGTGATAACCCTGAGCCCGCCAGCCTTATAGTTTCACATTATCAGGAGGGGTGTGAGTTGAAGAGGAGCCAGAGCCCTGTGGCAGAGAGAGAGTCCTTGCAGGGAAGGGATGGTAAAGGGAAGAAGGAGACTGGGGTAGATGTGTGAAGGACATTGCTACCTCCTCTCCTGCCTGGCTCCCTTGGTGATCTCTCTGTGGAGGGGGTCTCCTGTGTGGTTATACCTGATCACTGGAGGCTAACACTGGAGGCACTAGGGCTAACGAAAAATTACTATGTGGGAGCCTTGTTACTCTGCTTGTTCCTGCTTCCCATTTCTCTGGCACCAGTAGCACATGGTTGCACCTCCAGGGTTAGGACAAAGGCTGATATTTACAGAATAACCTGCAGACAGTATTCCAAAGATGATCTGAAAGTGTGCCTGGTGGCTCAGACTTAGGGTCCTCCCCATTCTCTGTTGCTCAGAACAAATATCCTGGGTGCAGACTAAAATCTGGAGATAATGATGGTCTCATTTACATGCTCTAGGAAGCGTTAAAGGCAGAGCAAACAGGGGAACCCAGAGAAGGGTTTTACATTGCCATTTCTTTCATTTGTTCATCTTTCAGCTGTGGCAAGTAGTGAGGAAGGAGATGAAATCAGGGGAAAGTTCCCACTGGTGAGAGTTGCAGTATGTGTGTCTAAGTCCTTCCTGGCACTACATGCTGTCCCAAAACAGGTACAAGGAAAGGAAATGAAAGGGGCCAGAAGTTCTTTGAGCAATCTGTAGGAGTTGGAGGAAAGTTGGGGAAAGGGATATGATTACTCTTCTGTTTGGAAAGATTTTGTGCTTGGACAGTCACAGAAGGACTTTTAAAGAGAGAATTAGAGAAGATGACAGTCTAGGAAATGCATTTTGTTCAGAAGGATTTTGGATAGCAGGTTATATGGGAGAGAGGCTAAAGGATAAAAGAGCAGTGATGTGAAGCCTGGGATGGTTACTCTGTGATGCTCTCAAACCAGAAGTGGCTGGAGGTGTCTCTCAGCTGACTTGGGCATGAAGAATCAAATTATGTCCAACTGCAGAAAAATAAATGTGTTGATGTGTGATGGAGAATAGTCAGATCTATCCAGAGGCTACCAATCTGACAGCAGTGGCTGGGAGACATTAGCCAGGTTTAAAATAAATGATGTTAAGCAACCTGCAAATAAAACTAACCTGGCACTTCTGCTCTCAGATACAATGATATATTCATGGTGATTACAGTAGATGAACAATGAATGTTCAATTTTTATATTTTATCATCTATTCTGATTTGCAAATGATAGACCAACACTCTACTGATTAGAGGATTATATGACTAACTTTAAGCAGGCAAAGAGAAATCTGTCTTTTTTCTGCTTGAGATGGAAGAAAAGTCATCAGCACTGAAGTTTTGGCATCAGGGCTCTAGTTTATTTTCAGCTGAATATTGAGAATTCTGTGCAATCTCAGCACAGTCCATCACATTCAGATTTTTCATGTTAGACTTAGCAAGTTTCACAGCACTGATGGAAAGGAGGAGAATGCAAGAATTATTAATGTCAGCAGGATTATGTAGTGCCTGTTATCTACCTTCTGGGAATAACAGGAAACATTGCTGACATGCAGAACAATTTTATTTATTTTTCACTACTCAGTCTGTTTCCAAATTTCCTGAATCTCACTTGCTAAGGCTGAGATGAGAGGCAGGATGATGTAGGGAGTGAAGGGGAGGAATCTGTGTGCAGATATTCTGTGTAAGATGTACCTCACTGGGATGTCCCGTGTGAATCCTCATCCCAAGGACTAGTTCCTGCTGCTTCATTTGATATATCTGCATCATGTTCTAGAAGGATATGCATAATTTGGAAGTCCTCTGAAGGTCCTGAGGATAGCTTTACCTCTGCTCTGCCCCCTGCATGGCCATTGCATATTCAGTAGTCACTAGTTTTCCTTTTACTTTTCCATAAAATTGCTCTTAATATCATTTTGAGTATCACAGCTGTGCTCTGGGGCTAAGCTCAATAATATTGGGAATACATGCTGGGATTATATGGCATAAAAAACTCCTGTATGTGCCATGGGCTTAGGACTGTCAGACAGAGAAGTCCCTGCTCCTGGGTAACAGCTACAGTCCCAGGAGCATAGTGTGAAGAAACTGGGGACAAGTGAAAGTGTCCACGAGGGAATGTAAGATAGGGACTTGGGGGTAGAGCAGAAGGGGGAGCTGTCATCCTTCCCAGTCCTTCAGATAAATCAGTGCCAAATATTCAACTCCTTCACAAACCCAGTGTGGTGATCAGGGTTTGTGCCATTCCTGGAGAACTAAATGTTCCAGGTAAGTGCTATTATTAGGTGTCCTGAGCTGAGGAGCAGAACAAGCAAGCAGCCAGCTTTATAACCTACGGATACTGAATTTAAAAAGTCACGAAGGACAGAAATGAGAGAGACTGAGAAAAGGCAATGCTCTTTCTGCAAATGCAGAAGCTGCACTGACAAAAACAAGCATATAAAGTTGACAGAGACACAGGGTAGCAGCAAGGTTTGAGCTTCAGCTTAAGTGATCTGACTTGTGGATCTGCAGAGAGTAGCACTGCAGAAAGAGAAATGCCTTGGGATGCCATGGAGCTGTCTTTTCCACTTGGTGAGAGAGTCACACTTAGGAAATCAGGGAAGATGCACAGGCAGCAGTGAACAGGGAGTGTTTTGTTGCTGTTTCTTGTAACACAGGGCTTGTGTTTCCCCTGAAACAAGCAGGCAGTGATCTAATTCTCACTGTGCATGTGTGGTTTTTTTCATCCAATGCATCACTAATGCCTTCAACAGACTTTAATGGCCATCATATTTAATATGTGATGATCCAGGTATAATCTGCTGTGGAAGCAGATGAGGCAGTTTCTTGGAGCCTGTTTCCAGCCTTTGTTCTCTCTGAGTTTGCTCTGTTTTGTATTTGTGTTCATCTCAAGTGTGCCAGCATGAGAACTGATGAGGATGGTGAGACAGAGCAAGCAATTCTGCTGAGCCTTTGGGACTGGTGCTCATGCTGTGCTTTGGAGCAATTCCTCTGATGTCCTATACTCCTTTCAGAGGCTGGCAGAGCTGAACCTAACCCAGAGCCAGCTCCTCCCATGCTGCCTGTCCATCCTCAGCCTGCACATGTCACTGCTGAGGATCTGGCCTCTGGCTGAACCATTTGGGGTCAGACTGAGTAAAGTTGCTTGGGAAAAATCAGACCAAGTTAAGGTTCTAGAAATCCTCTGCCTAATGTATCCCTCTCGTGCAGTAGAAAGCTCAGTTTTAAGTTTGGTCCAGACTTTGGACTTAAGTTTGGTCCTGAGGGGTCCCTAGATATCTTCCAGACCCTGAGCTGACTAACAGAGAACACATAAGCTGTGAGTTAATCGAGAAGTACAATTTGGCCCTGGAGGCAGACAGCCTGGCAGGTGTGCTGCCAACAAGGATAGCACAAAAGGACCTGGAAAAATTAAAGAAGGAATTCCTTCCCCCGGCAAGCCTTACAGCAGCTGCTGGCTCCTCAGCTGCTGTCCAGGCAGCAGGCAGCAAGCCTGCAGGAGCTGGGGATAAGGAGTGGAGGCTCCAAGGATGGCTCACATGGCTCGGGAGTAGGGAGTCCAGCACGCAGGGCTGCTATGGCTTGCATGTGAAAACAGGACTGGGGAGCAGAGGTGTGAAGCTGTGTGACTTATGAGATCACCTGCTGGCCTGACAGTGTTGCTGACTGCCTGGCTGGTCCAACCTCAGGAAGCCTGGCCTTGCCACCTCCCCATGCTGGGGTCAGGGAGTATCCCGAAGAGCAAAGTCAAAATAACCCCTTCCCATCTGTAACCTCAAAGTGCAATACTCCCTGGTCCCCAGACTGAGGGCTGTGCACACACAGACCAAAAGCAGAGTCCCTGCACTGGAAAGCTTCACAAAGCTCTCACAAAGCTTCCCTGGTGACTGACTGAGCTTAATGGCATGAGCAATAATTGCTACTGCTTAATCACGAAGGTTTTAGGAAAAAAATTCTGTCTAATGAGAATCCATTTTGCATGTAGCAGGTAATTAAAGTATGCTTGAACAGGAAAAAAAGAGATATGAGCCTCTTAACATGGCTTTCTGGAGAGACAGTGCAAAACAAAGGCCAAAGTGTATATTGTGCCAGCTGTTTCCACCAGAACCTGGAAGGATGAAAAATGAGCCCCTTCACAACCCATGCCACGGCACCTTCCTGAGATGGTGATCTCTGTGTCAGAGTGCTCACGTGTGTGTGTGCAGCCACATCAGAGAACTACACCAGAGATCAGCAGGAGACTTCATGCCTCACTTGGCCTGGAGCAGAAAAAAGGCAGTGCAATGACCAGAAAAACCTGCAGCCCACCATTTACATACTCCAAGGATCCCTGCCTGAATCTGAGAGGGATGAAATAACTGTGAATTGAGGGATTATCTCACATACAGGACAAAATGGAGGGAAAAGAATAAGCCACTCCAGTTTTATTATCCTTAATATCCTATTCATTGTTGTGCCTTCCTATGCCTTCTCAGTTGTTTGGTTTTTTGGTTATTTTTTTTGCATTTCCTCCCAAGTGTAGAGTGTGTGATTGGTCGAGCAATGTTCTGACTTTGGGAGAGGAAGGCAGACTGGCTCTGGTACAGGTCTCCAATCCTTTTCTGCACAGCACAGCACCTCTGAAGAAAAAAATAGGATAAATTCTCTTCCTCACCAACCTCAACTGTGGTAGCTACTGAGAGAGGAAGGGGAAAACATCAGGGAAGGCAGTGGCTTAAATGATACATACAAAAATATTCAGATTCAGAGTATACTTGTCTTTGAAGCCCCCTTGTCCTCTCTGATACTGTCCTTCTAAGCCTTCCATATCTCTGGAGACAACATTTTAAACCCACAAAAACAGACACGGAATGAGGAATGGCTGAAATGATGTCAATCCTCTCAGCTCACATTCCTCAGCTCACATTCCTCAGCAATGCCTGAGGCTTCCACCCCCCAGCAGCAAATACCTGTGGAAGGCAGCTCATACCAGCTCTCTTAGGTGTTAGTAGCTCAGGGAGATGGCCAAGATGACCAAGATCTCTGGAAGCGACAGCTTCTCTCTGCCAACGTGACAAGGGAATGACCAGTTTAGATTAGGCACCAGGAGAGAGATGGATCTTGCTGAACTTTAAAAGCCTATATCATAATGATAACATTCTGGATTCTCTTTATAGTTGATGGAGAAAAAGCCATTTCTACATGTGATTTGCTGGATCTCTTTTAGACATATTTTTTAGGATGAGATGTGCTTACGCATCAGAAGTGCCTGTTTCTCTCCATTGCCTATAAAGGAGTCCATATGACTCGCTCAGCTGTTGACGTTTGCACTGTAGGAATCTAAATTTGGGCAGATGAATACCATTTCCAAGTTTCAGTCTGCTGAAGTTAGGTAACATGAATTCTACTGTGGGCAAGTGCTAAATATTTGAATAGATGCTATTTTTTAATTCACCCTCTCCTTGCAAGACGACAACATCAGTAGGGTTATCTGTGGGAAGAGGAAACAGTGTGTGTCATTAAAACCAGAAGACATCCAAATCCTGTACTTTTTTTCTGGCACAGATTACCATGTGAGCTGCAGCAGATTTCTTAATCCCTCTGCTTTTAAGCTTTACCTCGATTCAATTTTCAAATGTTAGTTTACAATTTAGTTCGTGCATATGCAGACGATACTTTTTAGCGCTTCGCTGTTCTTGTTTTTCCTCAGAACATTTTTATGTGAAATATAATTTTGTGTCCAAATTCATTACATTTTCAGTGTTTTGCCCTTCCTGCCCTCCTCTTGGAAGTGCTATGCATTTCTTTCATAAATATGGACTCTCAAGCCTGAAGAATGGCACTAGTATTTAATATCACAGCATCACTTCATATTTGCTGGCTCTGAGAGAAGTATTTCATATTTTGTCTCCCTTCTAATTTTCTTGCTTTTCTTGAGTCTTCAGTTCTTCAGTTACGTGTAGGGCAGTATGTTCTGTTCCAGAAGACGACTTGGGAACAAATGCCTGCCAGAGAAAGGCTTTTATAATCTATTGTGTGGGGCCATTGTGCTAGTTTGACACCTATTTCTGCTTGGCTCACAGTTTGATCTGGGAAAGGTTCTTTCGCTTTGGAAACTTGGGAGAGAACCATGGAGGGCAACTACTTCTTCCACAGATACAAACACTCACTCCTTACCCTGCATGGCAAAAATATGACAAAAATTGTTGATCCTAAACACTGATTAAAATATTGATGAACGAGGCTTAAAATCCACCAGAAAAGAAAACACCTGTTGCAACATTCAGATCATTCTAAGAGTCTATAAATCATTGCAAGCAGCAGCAGGATGTCCACCACCTCTGAACAAAGAAGCAGGGAAGCACTAGCAGCTCCCCAAGGAGCTCAGCACTCACAGTGCAGCCCAAGGAGCAGCAGTGGCTGTCGCACAGCTGGGCAGGAACATGAAGGGAATGCACTGAGGTGTCTTGCTGAGGTCACAGCTGAGGGGCTGGAGAGCAACTGAAGAGCTCAGGACAGCCTTTGAATGAACAGGAGTATTTTTCTAAAGAATGCACACAAAAGCCACAAACATGGAGAAGTGTAGAACATGCACCCACAAGGACTAAATTTAAAAGATGTGCTTAGCAGGGAACACATGCATAGCATATGGATGCAGCTGATGGAAGAGTTGTTGGACTCCGTTCAAGATACCACTCACATAGCAGATGAACCATAAATTTAAGCTACACATGTCACATCCTTACCACTAAGGTTCCCTTTAGTCATGTGTGAATGCAGCTTAGCTGTTGGATCCTTGGCTTGTGAGTTAACTTAGTCTCTGAGCACAGTAACAGTGGTGGGCAGGACACAGAACGCAGAGGGATCCTCAGCTGCTCGTTCCCCTCGGTGAGCTCTTAGCCTGTGGGCTTTTTGCAGCCCTCACCTTGGCATTTGTTAGTCCTGGCACTCGGTGCCTAATGATGTCACATGCTGTCCTTCAGCTCCTCAGCTGCTCGCTGACTGACAGGCCAGCTTCTTTAACATTTGCCTTGATACATTTTCTGGTATTAAATCAAGCTCCTTGAGCTGATTAAAAGCCTTCCAATATGATGGCATTGCCAAGTCTCCTATGCACACGCACAAAGACAATCATAAATAATAAAACCTTGTTCTGGATTTCTCCAATAACGGTGCTAGTCTCTAAGTCTCTGCCCTCTGGCCAATCTTCTATATTACTGAGCCAATTCCTGTTTCTTATAGGTACATAAGAGTGCCAAGTTATTATTGTTCAGCAATTACTTTCTGCTTTCAAAATCTTTTAATCCAAAAAACAGTATACTGATGAAACTGGTAGAAAAGGTAAATATTTACAGAACAAAAATCAGATCTTCTTCCACTTCCATGTAGCGCTGGAGTTGTAAGAGATTCCTTGCAGCTGTTTGCAAGCAATTAAAGTTTTAGATTTGCAGTATACTTTTGGAACCTAATTTTATCAGCAGCTGCTGACAGTCCATTAATTTGAATCCAAAATGCCCTCTGAGTTAGACTAGTGCTAAAGAAAGCATTAGTTTCCATTCCAAAATGGGCTTTATCACATATTCCTGTGGCCCCTTTTGCATATCTGTTTGACTCAAGGCAATAGCAGCATAGTATTTAAGTGCCAGTTGTGTTTTGGTAATATGCACAATATTTTAATGGGGAGAGGAAGACTGAACACAAGACCTTAAACCTTGTTAGAGTAAGAAAGAAAAACAAACTTAAGCATTCATTAGAAGAATTTTTAGGGAAGTCTTGCATATCTCTTGGTAGGGAGGCTTTTTAACATTGTGATCAATGCTCAGATTTTGTGGAGGTACAAAACCAGAACTATTTATTTTTTCTAATGGGTCTAAATGAAATAAAAAATCAAACATGTTCCTCTTTGTGGACATACACATTTAGAGAGGTAGGGAATTATAGCTTGGAATAGCTTTTTTTTGCCTGGATTTCTCCTGACTCTCAGGTCCATTCCCAGGCTGATAAGCTGACTATAGCTTCAGTTAGGGAGGAAGTCTCCCAAGGTGATAATAAGGTGAAAAACAGAGTGGAATTCATAATAAAGATTAACACCTGATGTCTTTCCCATGGGATACATCCTGAGGTACTGTCCCAAGGATGTTTTTCCCAATTGTCCAATGAGCTACTGTCCTGTCCTAGCTCCACATAACATGCTTTAAATACGAGCTGTCCATACAATAAAGTTGGCCTTTTTTCCCTAAAGAGATCCGTGTGTGTTGCTGTCCTTTCTCTCTCTTTTTAGAGCAGTAACCACACCTCTTTCTTAAAAGTCAGATTTCAGCAGAATAGTGAAATGATATTTGCCACCAATGAATCTATATTTTGGTAGCAGCTGGTGATACCACTGTGTGATGGCAGCTTCTTTCAGATTTGAGGCTGTATGGTAGAAACACAGATGCAGAGGCGTCTGTGATATAATTTAAAGGATAACCTGCTGTTGATGGTGCTGTATCTGGTGCAGGATTTGGAGGTTTCTTTGGTGGCAGGTTTTGTTGCTGATCTTACTGTTAATGACTTGTGGCAAAGAGGTAATGAAGAGAAATGGCATGAATGTGAAAGTAAGCTGGAATGCAAAACATAGGAAAAGAAACTACCACTGAGCCAAGTAGCAACAGCAGTGTTTTGGTTTTTTAAAAGATATTATGCAGAAGTGAATATTAGTACCTTTGAGCATATGGAGCTTTTCCCAAAATCCAAAATGCAACATGGGAAAAAGATGGATCGTTTCTGTAGAACAGTGGACTGATGGGCAGAATAGGCTGGAACCATTCTGCAGGACATGGTATGGCCACTGGCATAATGTATTCATATAAATAGAAATGGTGAAGTTAAGAAATGAAAGGCCCTAAATGTAGAAGTGAGAAATTTTGACCAAATCATGAAGAGCAGTGAGTTGTGGTCAGAGATAAGTCTGAAAGATGACCTGAATAGGAGATGTTTTAAATTAATTTCAGGGAAGTAGAACTGCCAAAACCAAAGGCAATGAGAAAGTAAGTGTTGATGGCAAAAGAAATCGAGCTTCCAGAAAAGTATTAAAATGATGAAAATGCCAAAATCTAGAGGTGATGTGGGAAGACTGAACCAAAGATAATATATAGAACAAAAGGAAATGGCTTCAAGTTTTCTAGGGGAGTTTTAGACTGGACATTAAGAAAATATTCTTCACAGAAAGGGTTGTCAAGCACTGGAGTTGGCTGCCCAGCAAGGTGGGTAAGTCACTGTCCCCAGAGGTGTTTAAATGGCAAGTAGACATTTTAGGGACATGGTTTACTGGTAGACCTGGCAGTGCTGGGCTCATGGTTGGATTAAATGACCTAAAAGGTCTTTTCCAGTCTATATGATTCTATGATTCATGATACTGGAAAAATTCGTGAAGAAAGCAGAGATTCATGTAGAGGAAAAACAAGCATCAGTTTAGCAATCCGGAATTTAAGATTACAGCTATGCAGTAAATAAGTCAGGAAGAATATTAAAGGTGTGGTTTTCATCAGACGTCTGGGCTTGCAAAGCACTCCTGAGATTTCTCATCCCAAAGTGGCTAAAGGTGTGCAAGACTTGAGACAGTAGGAGATGGGCCAGAAAGTCAGGTCCTTGTTGGACCCATGCAAACCCCTGGAAGTACAAGGGGACCACAGCAAAATGAGGGAAATCTGAAAACCAGTAAAGCATTGTGTTGCAAAACCCTCAAAGTGAACAGAATTTTAAGAACACATGGCAGTGAAGTTTGAAAGAAAAGGGGCAGAAGATGTAATATGCTAAAGTGCTGTATTAGTCTGCCTCTAGCTAGTCACAAAACTTGTTCATGCATCATATGTACAGGAAGTCTGTACCTCACTAAATTTTATTTTACTTTATTTTAAATTAAATTTGACCAAGATGTACCTATATCATATTCATGATGTTTCCATCTGCCTGGAACTTGCAAACCCTCAAAAAGAAGAAAACATCTTGTATTAAATATTCCAAGCAGCCAAAATACTGCTGCTCTTTTTTGGTTTGTATTTTACCCTGTGGTTTGAATTTAAATTTATGTTTCTAAATTTACATATTCAAAAACTTAATCTGAAACCTGTTTGGAATTTGGATGTCTCTTTTTATCACATTTCATTTAATGCAGCTACTTCCCAAATTGAGGCATCACCCCTGCAGCTACTGGATGTCAAAGGACAAAAAAAATTGCTTGAAAGAAAAACTGAAGCCACATTTCTATCCTGCATTTGAGCTGCTGACATTTTCTAGATAACACCAAGAGATGTCAGAATACTGGCTGTTAAAGCAGGCTATGTTTGGAGCCTATTAAGCTGAAGTTTGAGAGTGAAGGGAAATGTGGAGACTTCTGGTGGGACTGACATCCACCATTACTTACTATATTTCAATTTTATAGGGAAAAGGAGTTTTTCCCTACTATCTTTTCCCCCCTCAAGAGTTACATTTGAAATCTGTCAGGTCACCGAGAGCCAGTAATTTCACTCTCATTCCTTTGTATATTCAAAGGTTATGTAATTCAGCCCTTGCCCTTCTGGTGAGGAAAACCTGGGAGGAAGTCCCAGCAGAAGCCTCTTACTCTCTTATTACTGTCAGAGGCTACCACTAAGCTGTCTTCTCCTCTGACACCAATAATTCTGCCTATTTAATGCTCTCCCATTATGTTGCTCAAGGGGTCCGGACTGTCTGTTCTCGTTGTTAAAGGTGTAGCTCCACCAAGTTCTTTGGAGTTACACTGGTTACACTGGAAGGAGAAGAGGGGCTCTGAGTGTATTGTCCAGGTCTCTTGTGTGCCATGCAACACAACCACAATGGTCTTGGCCTTGCCTCCTAAGCACTCTCTCGCCTTTCCATGCAGTGGCAAGTGGAGGGAGGAAATTGGTTTCCTGTCAGCTGAATTCTCCCTGGAGCTCCTTGGCATGCACAGGAAGCCTATCAGAGCACCCCTCCAGAGACCACATTCCTATCCCCCAGTTCTTGCACCAGCTCCCCTGTCCCATGTCCAGGAAGGGATGTCTCAGCACAGACCTCTCCCCCATCCACTGCACATGGCAATGAGCCTGCAAAATGCTAAGAAAAAGCATGGAGAATTGAAGAGACCATGACTGCAAACAGCTATTTACTTCCAGAGCCAAGCTGCTTTTCTACAAAGCCAGTCTATCACACTCTGCCACGCTGACAGCCTTGGAAAGGTTGCAAAGGGCTGGGTAGGGTGCCTATGGCCAAGGAGGGTGCATAGGGCTGGGCAGAGCTGTGGCTGGACTGGCAGGGCCAGATGGATTCCTTCCAGACCTATCTGGGATGTCTCTACCTGCTCATCTTCATCTTAGGTATACTGACAGCTGGTGGCGTTTAATCAGATGCACCATTCCTGTAGGCCCTCCACACTAATGAGACTCCTGAACCATGTTCTGCTGGATAATGCAGACCTCTCAGTTGCTTCCTTCGGTTGTTCCTGGAGCCTTTTGTGTCTGCCAGTTTATAGATTATCCTAAATATTGTTTCTGACTTCAAAGATATGTAAAAGCATTTGAACATTCATCTCATCTGAGCAAGAAATATTACAGAACAGCTTGTCCTCCTGCATAGCAGCTGGCCAGAGATTTTCTGCTGAAGCTCCTGCCTTAGCCGACACTACAATTAGCATTGATATTCCCCACTTACCTGCGTTTGCCTGCCTTCCTCAACAGCTCTGCTGTTGCCTGCCTCAGAGGCAGTGAGGCTGTGTGTCTGCCTGCATGGGGTTGCTACAGGGCCACACAGACCCTTTGCCAAGCCATGGGGAACTTAGAGGAAGCAATTTGAGCAAGCAGAGATGTACCAAGAAATGCATATCTCTGTCTTGAAGGCTGAATCCAAGCAGAAACAGCCCAAGAAGCTGAAATCCTTTGTACATGCCCATGTTAACAATATGTCAACTAATATGAAGATCTTTTCACCAAATTTAGTTTTGCACTGATGCTTTTCAAGAACTAATTCTTCATTTCCTCAGTTTGGATCTTTGTGTTGTGCCTTGTAGTGATGAAGGGTACAAGTGGTGGGGGTAGATAATGTCTTTACCAGCACCAACCCAGTCCCTGGGAAGATCTGAGCATATTTTAAGTGGCTGAAGACTTACTGCAGTAGCTATGGGACCCTGATTAGCTAGGCCAACAAGTTAAAATTCAGCAAAATGTGCTGCTTCAAGGGGAAAACACAAGAGGCTGAATGCTTCTCACCCTAAGCAATAACATGCAGCTCTTCCCAAGAGAATTATCAGCTTGTATGGGGGAGCCAGTCAAGAAAATAAGAGACCTCATTCTCATCTCAGACTGGAATTATGAAGAAGGCAGTCTACCAAACTTGCTTCACCTAAGAGGTGCAAATACAATGAAAATTAAGTATGAGACCAGTACAGTTCTAGGGTTTTAACTTTTCTCTTTGTTTGAAGGAAAAAGACTGCTTGAAAATCCAATAGATATGCTAGAGGAAAGAGAAAAATATGTAAACATTCCAACTAGTAATACAGAAGGAAAAAGTATTGCTTAGAAAAGTGAGATGATATAAACCCCTAAGTCATCTTCAAGCATGTATTCAATGACAGGTTTATGTTATTTTACTTAGTTTGTTCTTTCTTTCTCTCTCTCTCTTTGTTTCTTGTAGAAAAGAGAATTGAAAATAAGAAAAGAGAATTCTTTCTATTTCTCTCTATTCAGATTTATAAACATATATACTAGGAAATATTAGTATTTTATATTAATATTTTGTATATGTGGGAGATGATTTTATTCAGCATTTTGAAAATTCTTAAGTCTGCTGTTTATTTAAATTATTTATCATTTTGCAAAGGGGATGCAGGCACGTGGAGCTCAGAAAAAGATCAGAGTCCCGCTCTCCACAAGATTACTTTTTCTTCTTAATCCTCAGGGACCTAATTGGATTTTTCTCTATTTGTTTTTATTTCATATTTCTTCTTCATATTTTATTTATTTATTTAGATTTATAAATGATACCACCATACTGAGGGCCACTGTCCTCTCTGAATCATCCCTCTTGTGCCTGTGACATTTGTGCAAACCTCGTGTCTGCCTGATGTGTTTCATTTCTCGGTTCTAAACTGCTTCAGACCACTGCATCGTTAAATTTTTTACTCACTTGGCCAAGCATTCTGAAACCAACTGCATAACATTCTATTTGACACCAAGCCTCGCATATACTTTACAGTCTCAGAATTCTCTGGGGCAACAGCTATCTTTTGAAATGATGCATAGTGGGGCCAGCATAACTGGGGCTCAGGGCTCGAGATGGGTCCCCAAGGCATTGACACAGTGCAGGGTACACCCCTTACAGCCAAGGAGGGGGATCACCACAATAAGTGCTGCATTCCCTGTCCCTTGGCAACTTTCCTTTCCTGCTGAAATACTTTGTACAGCTGAACATGAATTTAATGCAGGGGTAAGTGATGACATTTAAGGGCTTAAGGAGGTCAAAAGAGATGATCCAATGGTTCCTCCCAGCCTTCGATCCATCCGTCTATGAATACTGATAAAAGCAAATTTAAAAACATCTCTGTGAAAAGGTCTCCATAGCCACTGCTTCAGGAACGCTGTGGGAGTTTTGCTGGAAGACTTCTTCAGGACTGAGGCTTGGCATAACTCTGCATATCAATGAATAGGTATGACCTCATGGAGAATACGTCTACCTGGGGCAGTGGAAAAAGATGTTTCTAGGAAAATATCACCTTAACTAAGCTGGAGGTATGACAACTCCGTTACTGATTCTAAAGTGGTGACACAAATAAATTAATCAAATCCCCACGCATAATTTTTAGGAGTGAGCAACCAGGAATACTGAACAGCATGGATGAATTTTGAATTATTGACTGATTAGCTATTGACCCTCCTTTAAATTCCCACCAGTTTTGGAGTTGCTCATTTCTGTGGCTCTACAATGGTTAACATTGTAACTCAAAATAATCTGCAGCTAAAAGCAAAAAAACCTCAAAACCATCAGGACATTATGTGCAGGTGTGGTTCAGGTAAGACAAGGAGTAGTAATCCTAGACTGCACAGCTATGGAAAGCATGCTAAGTAAGGCAGGGAATATGCAATATCCCCAGACACCCACCAGTGGGTCTTTGAGGCAGAGCTGAACCTCACCTTGTTTGAGCCCAGAAGGAGATTCTCTGTGGAAAAGTGTAAGTCAGTATGTGTCTGGCTTTTAACTTTATGCCCTTTGCTGTATCTTTGCAGTCCACTGCCAAAAGCAGTGAATTACTTATGGACAGGGAAAAGAGGAGCAGCCTTTTCCAATCATCCTTCTTGCTTCAGCAGCAATTGGCAGCAAGAGCAAAAAAAAAACTTTGAGCAACCTCACCCCACCACCAAATCTCTTCCTAAATATGTACTGTTTTGCAAGAAGATAATATTTCTAGTAATGAAGCAACAAAGCAAATAGAGTTCAGTGATCTGTAAACAGGAATGCACAGACACACATGTACATGAGACTTGGAACAAAATTCTTCAAAAAAGCACTTCTTCTGCTTGCCAGTGATGGAGTAAGAAATCATTACTTTTAAGAAATTGTTTTATCATGCAAAAACAGTGGAAGGTATAGTTTTGACTTTACAGCACAAATTATGTTCAGGCTCTGTTTGGGTCAAAGATGCAACAGGGAGGGCTAGAAATGTGAAACTGGTGTGTTTTGGCTTTGACTCAGCTCCCAGAATGACCCAGCAACAATTCTTCGTTCTTCCATGTTCAGAAACATCCCTAGTTCTCTGGCATGATTTCATGAAAAGTTGTTGGATCTTCACCTGCACATTTTTGCAAGGTCTGTCTTGTTTCTCCTGCTGCTGCATGACACTTTCCTGACTTCTACCCGTGTTGGTGTTGCCATTGCTTTGGGAAGCCCTTAAGACTTAAGTCTGGATGACTTCAAGCTGCCCCAGGGAATTGTAAGCCTGCAGGATTCCCGTGATGCAAATCAGCTCCTGTCACGGTTAAACCACAGCCAACAACTAAGGACCAAGAAACCTCTCACTCATTGCCCACCCCTCTGAGGGGAAGGAGAGGAGAGGAGGAAAAAAAAAGGTAAAACTCATAGGCTGAGATAGAGCAGTTTAATAATTGAAATATAATGATAATTATTGTTAATAATGATTAATAATAATAAATAAAATGCAAGATAATAAAAATAGAGGAATAAACCCTAAGAAAACCAAGTGATGCACAATTTAACTGTTTGTCACCCACTGACAGATGCCCATCTCATCCCTGAGCAGCGATCAGTAGTACCCAGTCAACTCCCTCCAGTTTATGTATTGAACATTTTATGGAATATCCCTTTGACCAGTTTGAGTCAACTTTTCTGGCCATGCTCTCTCCCAGCTTCTTGTGCATCTACTTGATGTCAGAGCACGGGAAACTGAGTAGACCTTTTCTTAGGGTCAGAACTACTAAGCAAGACCATCAGTGTGTTATCAATATGTTTCTCCTACTAAATCCAAGCCACAGCAATGTACCAGCTACTAGGAAGAAAATTAACTTTATCCCAGCCAGAACCAGGGCAGCTCCAGACATCTCAGAGGTGCTGGAAAGATTGAATTTTGTTGCAAAAGAGCATCAGTAGAGCTGCAGAAGGGTCCTCAAGAGTCACTCTTTCCACTCTGCTATGCCAGGGGTTTCAGGGGAGCAAAGGGTGGATGACAACAATTGCAGGGAAAACCTCAGATTTTCACTACTGCTATTAAAAGCCATGGCCTCACATGTCCTGATTCCTCCAGCAGCAGTCACCAGGCTGGCTCTCCTGGGCACTCACACTGACAAAGGCACTGCAGGAGCCTGAACTCACTCTGGTTTTACCAGCAGTCTGTTGCCATAGGCAACTGCCTATTTTGCCTATACCTAGAGCTGGCCATGAGCAGTATGCACAGCAGGATTGCTGTGATGAGATTAGCACACTTTATTATACTATCCCTGCTCTTATCACCAACCCCAGCTCTCACAAATTCAAGATAAGGAAATTTCTCTCATGTACTTACCATGGTCTTGAACAGGACTTTAGAGAGAAGCAGTGAATGCCACGGTATTCACATTTACATGGGAAAATTTAGGGAGTCATTGCTATTCTTGTTTTCAGGTCCTCTGAACTCTTCAATGTCCCAGTTCTGGTCTGGTTGCTTATCAGTTATCCCAGCTTGAGTAGCTTGAGGGTGTCCTCTGTACACTGAGATAATGTCAATATAGGACCAAGGCATCATAATCCCTTCAAAAGTAGCCCATAATATTTTCCATTCTAAACTGCCCAGGAATAGTCTGCTTTTTAGGCTGGCTTTAACTTGTGTACCACTTCACTTTTGGTAGCTGGGATAGGGAGCTACATCAGGTAATTATACCTGTTAACTTAAGGGAAGGTAAAACATCTCTAAATCTGAATGAAAGCCAAAATAGGACTTTCACTCTCTAGAGAGTCAGATAAGCAACCAAATCACCACCACTTAACACATTACCATCCACCAGCTGAGCAGCTCAGCTGCAGACGCAGCAGCATTGCACTACCATGGCCTGCCTTGACATCACCATGTGGAAATGGAGCTGGCTCCAAATTAGAAATACTGAACCTAAATCCTTTCTTACATGGATTTCCATTTAGGTTCCTCACTCCTCATTGAAATACCTTGTTGATTCTGAGAAATACCCCACTGAATGTAGCACAGGTAGTCAGAGATGTTGCTTGTAAGCCAGAGAGCCACGTAATTAAGTTGAAAACCTTAGATTTTAGATCCTTCAATTTTTGCATTGCTCTTGAAGTCTGGGCCTCAAATTGGGTTCCACAGAGAGATATATGTGTAATGTGAAATTCTGTTGCATTAAAAAACCAATAAAGGCCTATGTTGACCTGACAATGACCTTTTTAATAATAGAAAATCATCAAAATAAAGGACAATGCAAATGCAGATGATTTTGTTACAGTAGATTTGATCAAACAAAACAGACAATCTAATTAACCAGTGATTAGATTAAGTAGAAGTCTGTGCACCGAGTGATGAATAATTAACTGGAATTGTATTTACTTATTTTTTATTGTACTGCAAAACAAGCCACATCTTTGCTTTTCTTTCCTTTCACTGCAGTCTCAATTAAACAATATTATTTTGAATGCCTTACACAGCATCTAGACCTCTAAGTAAAGGCAGTAAGCTAGAAAGGGAAGGCCAGCCCTATACAGAGATTTAGTTGTGGATCAATATTGTTTGGATAAACCTCATCCAAAGGAACAGTTACAACCCTGGCTTTTCAGAGCTGCTTGGCATTTACAGCTCCAGCTGAGTGGAATGTGAGCTGCAGGTGTTCAGCCCTTCAGAGAGCCATGCCTTTATTGTTCAAACATAATTTATGCTGGAGAACAAGCAAACAAACATTCAAGGCAACTCCTAATTTCTGCACCTGAGTCAATTCAAGACTTATTTTTTATAAAGGCAAATGTGCAGAAGGCAATGGTGCACAGCTGATCGACAGCTATAACAGAAATGGATCTTGTACTTTGAAATCCTTATCAGAAATAGTTGTGGTGACTTTTAAGTATAGGCTGTTTAAGAGAGAGTCTTTTAAGATTATTTAATTCCATCCTTTTAAGAACTGTGATCTGGAAGATTGGTTTGGCTACATATCACTACTAAGAAAACCCTACAGTACTGAAGAAGCCCTTTTGATAACACAGCTTGTCAAATATTAGAGGTAATTTTAATTTTTAAAGTGTCTTATTATTTGTGTATTTGCCAGAGGCTCTGTGGTATCCTATGAAAATTATCATAGCAGACATTCACTAAGTTCACCGTAAACATGAGTTGCATATTCCAACGTTCTTTTGTTCTGAACACATAACAGTTAAGTTGATGAAATATCTGCTGGCAAAATTTCTCTCCTAGCTGTGGGACTACTGTCTGTCTGTCTGTCTAGACACTCTTACTGCTCTCATTGCTATGGCACCTCAGTGCATCCAGACCCAAGGATATCTGAGGAGGAGTTAATAAGCATTATCTCTTGCTAGGTCTCTTCAGAGGATGCTTCTGCCAAACTGCAGGGGACAGCAGATGAGAGCAGACGAAGTCAGCGTGATTCCTCGATGTGATGAGCTGCCTGATGGGAGAAGGCAGTAGGACAGTGTGGAGGCTCTGGCATCTCTCTAGCAGTGCCTTGCAGACAGCCTCTGGCCAGGTGGCAGGGCATTCGTGTGTTGGCTTATATTATGCAGGCATTTGTCTCACTGTGTGCAGAGACAAGCAAAGCTAGAGCTACTGCAAGCTCTGTGCTAGCAAGGATGCCAAGGAACACCATGTGGAGGCGGGTGAATTCTGGATGAGCAAGTGGGTAAACAGAAAGGCTGAAGTGCCAGGGGTAGCCTAGGGGCATTCCCTTCGGGAACAAACAGCATCTGAGACAAAAAGTAAGGCCTCACTACAGCAACTAGCTTCTGGAACTGTTCAAGGATATCAGCTTGACTTTTAACAAAAAGGCCTGGTTGACCAGGTGATGCATGTGCTGACAGTTGCTGTATTTTAAGTCTACGATTTTGGTTCTGAAATGCCAGCCCATGAATTCAGCCACTTACTTGTAAAATCTGGGATCACTTTTATGATGCAGACTTTATTTTTGCTGGCACTAAGTGCAAGTCACCAACAGATAAAACCACACCTTCCCATCACTGTTGATGCTCAGAGCTTGGGTCTTGCTCCCAGTAGAAGAAAATAGAATAGAAGAAATAGAAGAAAACTTCTATTGTCTTTCACATGAGTAAGCTTTTAACTGATTCAACTTGTATTCAGTCCTTATTTACATCTGAACAACTACTCTGACCAAAAAGGACTGTGACAGTGGGAGCAAAATGTGACCTCTAGTTTGTACTGTTTTAGCAGTGATTCTCACAGTTCTCAGCCTCTCTCTCCTCACATGGAGTTACTGTACTTTTAACCTTTCTCACTAAAGTCTGCTCAGAGTAACAAGAAAATAGATGTGACTATATCAGAAAGTCTTGATATTTCTGTCATGAAATATTTAACAAGTACTGATGAAAAGGCTGATTGTCGGGAGGATGTGTATTTCCTAAATAACATGGGCAAAATAATATAATTTCAGCATACTGCTTTCCATGGACAGAAATCTCAGTTGAATTCCTCCCATCTTTCCCTTCACAAGGCCACAAAGGTCAAGAATTGCTCACAAGCAATAGGAGAGTATTTTCCAGTGTCCAGCAGCCTAGATGCATCCTGACTCCATCTCACAATAAAGCTCAGGCACATATCTTGTTCTCCTCTCCTACTCCTTTCTCCTCTGGTCTTCCTTTCTGGAAGGCCAGATGTGTAGATGTGGGACAGGAAAACTCACTGTCAGCAAGGAAGGAGTTGTAGGAGATGAAGGAAAACTTCTCCAGTTTTGGTGGAAGCAAGGAACAGGGAGAATAAATAGACGTGAAATGAGAAATGTCAGATATCAGGATAAGAAGTAATGCCCATTTTTTTTTCTTCTCAGTGATAATATATATACACAGACACCAGCCTAGGAATTGAGGGGGAACGCTAATGAATCTTTCAGAGTTGTGTCTATGGTGCTGATTACCACTGTTCCCTCAGAAGTCTCCATCATTTATGATTTGAAGATGTTTTCAGCAGGAAATGAAATATTACTCGCTATTTTAAAAATGTACCACATAATTGCAGAAGATGGCATGTTCCCATTGCAATTAGAAGTGGGTAACTGTAATACCTGAAGGAGCCTTGTGCATCATTTGTAGGAAAATATGGCTCTTTGTAAAGGAATTTATGCATAGAAGAATGCATAATATACTTGTGAGTAGTAAGGTTTTGATGTAAAATACTGCAGTAAAAGAATCACTATTCCATGGAGAAATCTGAGTTTGAGATATTTTTCCTAAAAGGAGGCTGGTAAATTATGTTCTCCTTATTGCTTGTTTATCAATATGGCAAGCAGAACTTTCTACCTCAGAAAACTTTGTCCTTAGCTATTCATATTAAATTCACAAAAACATTCATATATTTGAATTCTTCATCTTTAATCTTTAATTGTACATTGGCCATGCTTGCAGCTGTTCCCCAGCACTGAGGTCAGCTAGCATGAGCAGCTCATATTGCCTTGAAACAGCATGGCTGCTCCAATTATATACTGGGAATGGGACTGTTCCCAGTAAAGAGCTAAAGCAAATCAAAGCAAATGCTAAGGAGTATCCTAACTGTTAGGTTATGTAGGGGAAGTGTAGGGGCCTTTATTCAGCATACACACAGTCTTTCGATTTGTAGAGCAGATGGGCAGATTCTAGTAGCCGCATGTTCAAGGTGGTTGCTGAAAGGGGCAATAAAGTGACTAAATCCATGCTTTTGAAGATTCAGTCCATAAGAATTTATGTAAAGCTCGCACATCATTTCCATAATAGAATTAATACTATCTAATCAGCTTGAGATTATACTGTAGCAGTATGTCAGGTACCTAGTGTCCATGAAAGAGAAAATGAACTTTAAATCAACTGAAAATCCCATTGATTTATGAATGGAACTACATCTGGGCCCACAGGAAAAATGCAACCAATTCTGCAGGTGCAGTTTGTTCCTGCATTTGGTTAGAGATTGATAAGATTACAAGGGCCAAATTCCTGCCTTTGATCAAGCAAATATGGATCTACTCTCTAGACAGAACTGCACTTCCTTGCCAGAGATCTGATTCTGACCCAAGATCTTTGTACACCATGCTTATGGTCCTTTTTTTGCTTAATTGTACAGTGCTGAAAGATCTTTGAACAAACTTGTTTCATAGAAGCAAATACAAATATACGTGGGGTATGACTGCAGGCTTACAAGCAACAGAAATACCTGAAAAACCTTCTGTTCTTCTATTGATCCAAAGGAGTGCTTGAAACATTACTATGGCAACAATTCTTACCCAGTGGAAGGAGCATGCCATTATCTGTGCATAGGAACAAAACAAGAGGATGTATTTTTCAGAGCTAGTGCCCACCTCCCCTTGACCACTACAGATGTGCTGACCTTCTGGCACGAGCTCCTGCTGCAGGAGCTTTCAATGAAAAATGACTTACAGAATTATTTATTGGTCCATGCACAGAGAACAAAGAAATTCTATTGACCAACAGAGTCCTGACACAGAAAACAGCAGTACATGGAACTACTGTTTTCTAAAAGTATCAAACATCTTTCCTACCTTTTTTACAACCTCAGCTACAGGTGTAAATAAAAGAGACAAGGCTGGTCTGGCTCTCTATAAATTGTCTATGTCATTTGGCTGCACTCAACCTTTCACAGCTATTAAGTCAGAAAAGTACTGAGCATCTAATATCACCGTGTTCTTACTGACAATGAGTTCAGGCTCAAGTACAAATCTGCTGGTATTGAGTTCAGGCTAGAGTACAAATCTGCTGGCTTTGTGGTAATGGTGTTATTTGGTCTATTAATTAGCATCTGGACAAATAAATTCAGCAAGAAACTATTTTGCATCATGTGGCTAAATTGAAAGTCCACATCCCCTATGGCCTGAAGGCAGTTGACAGTTAATCATATTCCAGATGTTTGTAACACTGAAGAAGTTCTGTCTGCTGCTCTTAACTGCATCTCTCATCCCCAGCTTCACGTATGGGTAATTTTAAGAAGTATGTGACTCTGCCCACCTCTCCTAACTCTGGGGAGGAGAATGATACTGGCTACAAGTCCAGGCAGACTGTTCTTCCTGTAAAAGGCTGAGAAAAATGATTGTGTGGGAGATGGTGCCAAACGAGGAGAGAAAAGGAGCAGCCTGGAAGAAAGCTTCCAAATCTGCACTCCCACTGCAGAAACACTTTATGGCTGTCCTGAGGCTGGGGAGAGGAACAAGCAGCTGCAAGCTCTTTTCAAGCTGTTTGTTTGCCAGTCTTCTCTCTGGGCAGCCTGTGGAACAACCAACTGCAAGAGCAGCACAGGTAGGTGGAACAGCTCTGCCCACTTGGGAGATCAGTACTGATCTGCAGGGCCACTCAACAGCACAAGCCAAGAGGGTGCTGCCCATTGCCATTAGTATTTTTATCCCTTTTTTATAAAAGCAGAAAGGCAAGAAGTATCAGGAAAATAAAGGAGGCAGAACCTCGGCAGAAGACAGACTGTAGAGAGAGACCAAGACTAACACCAAGCATGTGAAGTACAAGACAGGAATGAGAAAGACATTGCGACTAACTCATAATATTGGAAAAAAAATGTACAAAAAGCCATCCATATGCCATTTACTAGATCCTAACCTAAAAAGCTGAGTTTCTACTTATTCTGTATAAATAGCAAAATCCTATTTCTTCTAAAGATGTATTTAACCCTGCTGCCCCTGGAAATTATTCATCTTTACTTCATGATAACTGTCTCCTGCATTCCATAACAAACATCAGCAGAATATATGTGTATCTGTGTGTAAATATAGTTTTATTTAGCACGTACATGCCCATACAGGAAAGCATGTAGAAAATGTCTTGATGAAAGTAAAACCATAACACACACTTGGATTTAACCAATTTGATCAATCTTTTTCCATTCTCTAGACATACTGGTTTTATTCAATATTAACTTTTTTCCCTATTTCTAGGAGAATTTGGATCCTGAAGGTATTGAAGTAGGAGGTATTATTAAAAATATAATTATTATTTTGACAACATCATCTTTGAGAGCTTCATGAATGAATTTTATTGAATAGATGATGATTCATTACCTATCAAATAGTATTTTCCCACTTATCTGGCTTTCTCTACCTTCAGTATCTGAGAGCCTTCCAAGTATTTTATAAAAGTAACCACCTCTCTTCTTGCTTTTAGGGAAGTAGCTTGATTAGGTCAAGGAATTTCCTTCCATTTTTTCTGTTGCATAAGTGAAAGTAGGTGTACTGGCAACGAATTTTTAAGGAAAGGCTAAATCAAATGGATAAAATACATGAGTAGATTCAAAGGCAGGGAAAGCTCTATTCATTTTCAACTCCCATGAAAGCCAATTTCAGAGCCTAGGCCCAACTCTGCACTCACAAGCAATCCCATGTTGGTTGTTGGCTGTGTTTCTGTATCCTAGGGAAATGCAATTGCCGAAGGAAGACATAATCACTGAGGAGGAAATTCTAGCCCAGATAGCCTGGGACATCTGCAAAGGCTTTCTGAACATCAAAGTAGAGCCTATCAATATGGATTCTGTGTAAAACGTAGGGATATCACTTAGAAAAACTGGTTTTGGGTAGTAGGGAAGTTTATTGAAAGCAGGCTCTTATACTGTCTCCTGATAACTCTGTATCCTGATGTCTGATGTGCCCATCATGTGCAAGAGCCAGTTTCCTGAGCGTGGGTGCACTTCTTAGGTCTGCACAGGGTTCTGGTGGATGGAGGGTTGAAAGGCACTGTGGAAATCCTAGGGTAGTATTTTACGAAAGTGGAGTCAGCTACACAAGCTTGAATCTAAATCTGCCTTTTCTGGACTTTGGAGAAGAACTGATATTCCTCAGCTGTAACCAAAATGTTATTATCCTGGACCATCCATAGCAGGAAGCGAGGTCCTTTTGTTGCCTCTCAGTTTGCCCCCCATTTTATTCAATGGAACTTGTGCTCCAGCATGTGGGACCCAGACCAAGGGGCCACAAATAGATCTCACTCTGACTGTCAGCATGGACCTACAACCTCACTGTCCTGGACCTGACAGCCCACATGGGCATGCAGGCACAGACCTGCCTGCACATCCAGCCTCACGGATACTCCTGCAGATCTGGTGATTCCCACTCCCACTGAGGGGAGCTTGCCTCTCTGGAGTCACGGGTGGCACAGCTGGGCTGCAGGGAGAGAGGGTGTTCTGTCCTGTCAAGCTGCAATTTGCAGGCTGCCCAGTGTCAGCCTGAGCCAGGCTGAATCACCACCAGGATGCAGCAATCTCTCCCTGGTGTCATCTGCTGGCAGTGGGAAGGTGTCAGTGTGTATTATTGAGCCATCAGAGGGCACTCCTGAAGGGAAAGGCTGAGGAGACAGGGAAAGATCTGGGTTTACCCTTTAATCTCATAGTCAAAATAGGGGGCTACTGAGAGTTGGATCCCTGCAAACCCCCTCTGTCCACCATCAAGCAACAAATTGCACAGGTTTGGCGATGTGCTCTCAAGTGCAAAGCCAATTGCCCATGGAAAGGTTTCCATCCTGGGAAATCCACATCCCCATCACTGTCACTTGTGTTACCACTTTGGGGCTGGAGTCAGGCTGCTCCCTCTCCCCTCTGCACATTGACCTTCAGGACTCCCTTAATCCTAAAGCCACAATACTTGGTAAAACAAAAAGCCTAGCTCAGGAGTGAGTTCCCATCAGGTTCACAACAATGGCTTTGAGTGCTCTCAGTGAACATTTTTAGTAGGATTTCTGTGGGTTTTTCAAGTGTTTATCAAAATATTCTGCACGTATGCTGTAATGTGGCTTGTAATTAAAATGGGGTATAATGGCAAAGATTTCTGTTCTACACAGGTTTTACAAGGCTTCCAAATGTCGAGAGGAATACAGGCTGCTTTTGCTGTGCTGGTACTAATTGCAGCCCCCTGACAGGAATGTAAATGCAGTTTCTTAGCACATTCTTATCACAGCATGTGTGGGATTTACATATATAACTCCTATTAATGCTAATGGAAGCTTATATACATAATGCTTTTTGCATAGGGCTAACACTATATTTTTATCTGAACCTGATGCAACTGGAACCAGATATCTTATATAAGTAGAAAGATCTGTAGTTTCTTACCGGAAGCTTTCTTGACATTTTGGTTCAAATAAAATGGATGGAAGGAAGGCTGGTGAAGAAAGCAATACAAGACTTTGTACCAATATTTTGATATTGGCATTGGAAGTTCATATAATTAATATAAAAATTATTATGTTATCTTCAATGATCCTATTTCCCTCAAAGTTTCTTTCAATGGCTTTTAACATAAATTTCATTACATCAAAAATCAGGATTGGGGTTTCCTGATTAACTTGTTAATTAAGAATCAATCCACTTTTAATGTTTAGATGTGTTTAAATATTTATTTGGAGAAATAGGACTTAGAAAATGCAGTATCTTTTTTATTTAGAGCTACAGTCAGTTCATCATTATGAATCTCTGAAAAAAGAGCCATGCTGCACCTTGTGGTCTCCTGCAATCAGGAGCATCCTGAAAGGATATGATGGTTGGTATCTTCAACTATTGTTAGAAGTTGGCTTTCCCTGGTTAGAAAAGTACCTCAACTTCCTATTAGTAATACCTGATGTTTTTTGTCTCTTCTTGTTGCTAAAGTCTTTGGGGTTTTGAGAGTTTTAAAAAATTTGTTTCTGGATGAGACGTGACATCTTTTCCTTTCTGATTATGATGACACCCTGCTGTGGCTACAATCAGCTTGTCACCTCAAAACTGAATGACTGTAATGCTTACTTTCAGGGTAGAGGTTTGGGGCATACTGTAATCTAAGTTCTCAGAAGTTTATTTTGCTGAGAATTTACACCATCAGAAGCTGTCATAGTCCTCTCTCTCCCATTAGTTTTTGTGTGTTTGTCTACTCTGCACAAGGAAACAAGAGCACCCCCCATTGTACCAAGCTGAAAACAGATATTTTTAAACAGGACTGTATTTAGACTATAGACAGAATTCTTAAGTTCTCCTCCAGCTCCCTGCTGCACTGTGGTAGTTGTCACCAGACAAGACAGGTGAATTGCCCCATCAATTTAAAAGAAGCTAAGGGAAACATGGTAGAATGTCCATGGTGAGGAGCATTTTTTAAAGTTGGTTTTTTTTAGCCAATTAGGGTTAGAGGATACACTAGCTGTTTTAAAGGTTGTCTCTGTTTTCATTGGTTTTTAACCTTACAACATTTTTCCTTATGTTTTGGCTAAGGCTGGATATTTTATCATTCAGCTGGAGAGTTATTGTTTAAGGATTGTTGTGTGTACACCAGAAGACTGGTCTGACGAGCACAGCTTATATGCTGAAGTAAATGTCAAAACCATAGAGACAGAGATAACAGAAGATTAAGATTTTGATGGCTCATTTATAATGTTGAGAAAAAGAGTGGAGAATGTGCCGTGCTGCTGTAGAGTAAATCCTTTACAATGGAAGAATAAAGGTTTTATATTTGTGTATCACTGACTGAAAGAGAAATGGATCCATTCCTTTCAACCTGAGAAATTTAAACTTTGGGCTAGTATGTGAAAACTGTGTTATTCAGAGATTTAGTAGCAAGAAGTGATATATAAACTTGCATTGCTGCACAGAAACAATGTCCTGTAAACATAAATCTTGAATTTAAAATAACTGAGAAACAGTGAAAGCAACTTTACAGTGGTAAGTATTTGTTATCAGAAAAAAATATTCTGAGTAGGCGGGACTGGCAGTGTAGACTTGTAAAAACAGTCCTGGTGATTTTCTGTTTGCATTTGGAAGGATTGAAAAGACCTATTGCTTATTTAATTAATAATTTCCAAAGGAGACTCACTAAGGTAGTTTCTCTATGGAACAGTTACTGTATCTCAGTATGATTACAAGCAGACATTCTAACTGAAAACGTATTAGGAATAAATATATAATTCAAATTTCAATCCCATATGGAGATGAGAACCTTTTGCTTTTATGAATTTTGGAACCTCAAAATACCATTAAAAATGGAAGGAACCCAACCACAGTGATTAAAACTCCAGTCCCTAATTAAAATACCATACCTAGTTGACTCATCTTTGTGCTGGCTGTGAAAACCTGACCTTGAAGAGTGATAGAGGAAAAATCAAGTGGGAAGGCACGTGTTAGCCAGAAGGAACAAGGAAACCAGCTAATTGAATATTGTTTAATGAAAACTTTTCTCAAGTCTTTTCAGAGAAGATCTATAATTTGCATAGAACCTAGACACTACACTTCAGAGAGCATTCAGAAGGCTAATTTAACATCACTGACTCGTTTATAAGAAAAATACATTTTTTCTTTTAAAAAATCATCTCAAGGTTTTAACATGAAAGCTCTTCACCCTAGATGTTACAATAAATTTCGTAAATGTCTTGTTTTTCTGGTCTAGTTAGTGAAAGCAAAAATGTTGGCAAATTTCATGTTTTTGCGAAAAGTGGGAAAGATTTCAAGGAGTGGATTTACTGTTAACTGGGCATTTCAACCCCTGTCATTTTATTACATATGCAACTTCAGACTTTGTGTTCAGGTCTGAATGCCACCATGTTCACAGAAGTAGGATTTGGAGAATGCAGTTGCATGTGGTAAGTAACAAAGCAGATGAATAAAACATATTGTCATTTGGTCTTGGAAAAAAGGAAAAAAAAGTGCTAACTGAAGCAGTTTAGCAGTTGTAATTTGCTTGCCCTCATTCACCTCTCATTGATTTCAATTGCCAATAACTATAATTAACAAAAGCAATCAGGCTGATTGTCATTAGGATTTTAGGTCAGATCTGTTGTTTTATTAATTTCACAGCCTGCAAGCTCCTATTTTAAACCAGTTCCCTACGTTTATTGGCAGATGAGCTGCCTTCCCCAAAGTAACAATTTTCGCTATTTGTGAACATCTGTGAGATGTTCAGAAGATGAAAGATCTTCTGATGCTTCTCACAGATGTCTTTTCACATACAATATTGCCAAAAAACTGCTTTTCTGCAGTAGCCTGTTCTGTATTCCACATTTACACAATTTATAAATCGTGCAATGGAGAGGAGAGGTATCATTCTGGAGTAGAAAGGGAGAGAGGAAAAATGAGATGAGCCCTAAGGAGACAGACAATTCTGCATTTGGTGTGATGATAGAAACTGCTGTGAGGTGGTAATTTTATTACTTAGGAAGCAGTTTTGAATCAGAAATGCTGTTCTTTTTTTTTTTCCCTAAACAAATTCACCTTCTCCTAAGACTATGGGAAAAAAGAAAGACGCAAGTTTTTGTCCCCATCTATCTGATGTTTTCTAGAGTATGCCTTTATATTTTATTTGTCAGTTTTTCATTTTTTCATTTTTAGAACTTGCTTGATTACATCCTGTTTCATATCTTAGGACATCATGGGTTTGGGAGATTGTCTTGCTTTGGCACAATTTAAAGGTGAACACTGGAATGAGTTGCCTTCTTTTATAGGTTCAACCAATCCATTTCCACCAATAAGGAATGATTATGAGTGGATGTAAATGAAAAATTAAGTTTGCTAACAATCAGAACAGCAATAGTCAAGAAATAATAGCAAATGACCACCAGATACAAGACCTGCTAAATCTCATGGACTCCCCAGAACAAAGAGACCCAAAATACTGGGGACACTTCTCCCCACTCAATATGGTGCTATGCAGCCAAGCACATGGCTCAAAGTACAAAGAGAAAATGGTGTCAGAGATATATTTGACTTCTACATACTTTAATATTTTTCATTTTTCACTTCATAATTTCAATTCTGTTTATGTGTTCCATATACTGATGCAGTATATGTATCCCCATACTTTTAATAACCTCCCTTCCCCAATGCATGCATCTTTTAGATAATAAGCATCTGCTCCTTTTGTCCTTATGTGACCACATGTCTCAAATGTGCTATATTTTAAGGGAATTTCCCTAATTTTTTTCTCCATTTTATCTTTGGTCCCTCAGAGTTAATGATTTGGTGGATTGACCAGGAAACCTACAGAGGGTGGAAGCAAGGACAGGTAGCTTGGGAAGAATACAGAGCAGTTGTCCAGGGTTCAGGTTATGAAAGCCAAAACCCTGATAGAATTAAATCCAGACAGAGATATCAAGGACAACAAGAAAAACTTCTACAGGTTCTTTGGTGATGAAAGGAAGACCAGAAAAAATACGGATCCTCTCCAGAAGGAAAAAGGAGACCTGGTTATGTGAGACACGGAAGAAGCTGTGGTACTCAACAACCCTTTTGCCTTGGTCTTCACCAACAAGTGCTCCAGCTGCACAATTCATACCAGAGAAGGCAAAGTCAGGGACTCTGGGAGTAGATCAGGTTTGAGACCTGAAGGTGCACAAGTCCATGGAACTGGATGGGATGCATCTGTATGTCCTTAGGGTGGAAGAACTGGCTAAGCCACTGTCAATCATATTTGAGAAGTTATGAGTCCAGTAAAGTTCCCATTGTTTGGAAAAGTGGGAAAATAATCCCCATTTTTAAAAAAGGGAGATCTGGGGATTTACAGGCTCATCAGTCTCACCTCAGTGCCCAGCAAGGTCATGGAGCAGATCCCCCCTGGAAACTATGCTAAGGCACATGGAAAATAGATGATTAGTGGCATTCACTAAAGGAAAGCTGCGCCTGACAAATTTCATGGCTTTATGTGATGGGGTTACATCAGTGGTAAATAAGGAAAGAGTAACTGATCTAAGTCATCTACTTAGACTTGTGACACTGTCTCACATGACATCCTTGTCTCTAAATTGGATTTGATGGCTGGATAACTCAGTGGATAAGGAATTTGCTGGATAGTCATTCTCAAAGATTTGCAGTCAACAGCTCAATGCCCAAGTGGATATGTGATATGTGATGAGCGGCCTTCCTCAGGAGTCAGTGTTGGGATGGGTGCTGTTTAACACCTTTGTCAGTGACATGGACAGTGGCACTGAGCACACCCTCAGCAGGTTTGCTGATGACACCAAGCTACAAGGAGCTGCCAACACACTGCAGGGAAGGGATGTTATCCAGAGGGACCTGGACAGGCTTGAGATGTGGATCTGTGTGAACATCATGAAATTCAACAAGGTCGAGTGCAAAGTCCTGCCCCTGGGTCAGGGCAATCCCAAGCACAAACACAGACTGGGTGGAGAATGGGTTGAGAGCAGCCCTGAGGAGAAGGATTTGAGAGTGTTGTGAAAGCCAGTCGTGTCCTGGGCTGAATCAAAACGACTGTGACCAGCAGATTGAGGGAGGGGATTCTGCACCTCTATTCTGCTCTTGTGAAACCCCACCCAGAATACTGCCTCCAGCTCTGGGGCCCCAGCATCAGAAGGATGTGGACCTGCTGGAGCAATTCCAGAGGAGGACCACGAAGATGATCAGAAGGCTGGAGCATTTCTCCTATCAAAGACAGGCTGAGAGAGCTAGGGTTGTTCAGCCTGGAGAAGAGAAGGCTTCTGGAGAGACATAACAGCACTTTCCAGAACTTAAGGGGAGCCTACAAGAAAGCTGGAGAGGAACTTTTTATAAGGGCGTGTAGTGATAGGACAGAGGGGCAGATTTATATAAGGTATTAGGAAGAAATTCTTGACTGTGAGAGTGGTGAGGCACTGGAACTTGTTGCCCAGAGAAGTGGATACTCTATTCCTGCAAGTGTTCAAAGTCAGACTGAATCAGGTTTTGGGCAATGTGGTCTATGTGGAAGGTGTACCTGCCCATAGCAGAGGGGTTGGAACTAGAAGGTCTTTAAGGTCACTTCCAATCCAAATCATTTTATGATTCTATGTTTGCCTTTTGAAAGGCTGAAAGGTAGCTTCTTGGTTCTTCCAGTAACAGTGTGAACTAATTTTCTCCTTCACAGTCCTTCTTATTCCCTAGATTAATCTATCTAGCCCTTTAAATTTTTTTATTTCTGACCTGACTCAATTTTTCAATTTTTTTGCAGTAATGATGAGCCTCAAATCCATTGTTTCTTTAATCATAATCCAGGTTTACAAAGGCATTAAAGTATATATTAATGGTGTCATTAACATATGTCACAGTTCCCTGCGTTTTGCCTAAGGGTCTTTGTGATCTAATTGTTTTGTTCCCTCTTACCTCTAAATTTCTCTCAGAACTGCTGTTTTGGTATTATTGCAAATTATTCAGTTCTTTGTGTGTCATGCTTCTTCACCACCCGTCTTGCAGTCTGTTTACTTACATTTCTTTAGGGTGAATTTAATTTAGGAATTTTATTTTAAAGCAGTGTGGCCTCTTTTCTTTTAGGTTAGATTGTATGACTTTTTGAAGTTAAGATTTCATTTGTTAGAACATCTCACTACTTGATTTCCTCAGCTTTGGCAGCAGCTAAGAAGAAGTGGGGGAATAAACACAGGAATGAAAGAAAAAGCTGTTCAAAAGGAAAAGGCAGAGAGAAGTACCAAAAAAACTTGCAGATCTAATTAAGAGAGTTTTTTCATCAATACTTTGAGTATGATATACTCCTCAATTTTTAATATTCCCACAGATATGGTAATTTTTTATCCTGGTGAGTGTGACTACAGTTAGCCCAGCATCTAGATTTTATCAAGCCAGCCTTTTGTCTTTTCATAGATTTCCTGTCTTTTTCTTAGCTAGAACAACCCACATGGCACTGAAGAAAGAGGAATGCCTTTAATAAAGGTGTCAGTTCTCTGCCATCTACACCTCTATCTCTGCATCTATGAGACATTCTCTGGAACAGAAAGTGATCCTCGTTCTGTCATTTTCAGTAAGTGGTGGTGTCTCCCTCTGTCACTTGAAGTTCTGTGTCATATGATTTGCATGGCATCTCTGAAACATTCTGAAATCCATTTATTTATATAATACACACTTAAGGGAGGCAAATGTATCATAAGTGCAATATTCAAACCAATTTCTTATTTATTATTCCGCTGCAAAGGGGGTTTAACTCTCCTTTTTCCTAATGTGTATTAGTAAGCAAAATGCTTCTGGAAAAATGAAAAAACCTTCAGTGTTTACTGGGCCTAAGCATATTATTCCTGCCTCCCCCACAAGCTATGTCATTCCAATGAACTGTGTACACACTGTTTGGCAAAAACAATTGTAGCACTTGTTTTGAATATATGTGTAATTGTTAAAATGAGGATGTTCCCATTGAAATCCTGATAGTGAGAGTGAACAGTGTTCAGTGTTTTGTATGAAGTTTCTTTAGCTTTATACACATGTCATAGGTTCCTCCTGTTGCCTTCAGTAAGACCCTCCATGTAGTCCAGGTGGCCAACACCTTATTTCACCTGTTTCTCATAAGAAACTTTATATTGCCAACCACCCGGCTAAATTTTGGAGGCTCCTGGTGGTATTCCTGTATCAAGCACTCTTGGTCACTGTTAGGTAACTTCAGACTCCCCAGTTCCAGTGCCTTCAGGATTTCAGTGCCTTTGGTTTCTGTTGACCTCGGTGGGAGTTGAAGGCGGACAGTCACAAGACTGGAGGCAGACTGAATTGGCAGTCTGTACAGAATTCTCTGTGCCATCTGATTTGAGCATTTAAAGGCCAGAAGCCTGAATGCTTTGATATTTAAAGTGAATGAACTGTTTTGCAGAACATATATTAGTTTCTTCTAAGTGTTTTTGCTGTAAGAAAAGTTTGGAATTAATTTTCAGTTCCTTTTCTGACGCATGATGATTCGAAGAATCTACATCTGTAGGGTGCAGAGTCTGACAGAAGTGGATGTTGTATTGAAATCTTAGCAGGCAGTCTGAAGCCTGTTTTGCCTGGTGTTTGGTAGAAACATCATATCCAGGATAAAGAAAGAGAAAGCAAAAACATGATATGAAGGAAATGAAGAAATATTTTTCTTTTCCTCTCAAGGGGATTGGCTTTTGAGAAGTTCTGTTAACTAGTCGATGCCGTGGGACTGAAGGAAAAATTATTGTCCCTATGGAGGAATGCTGTGGTTACAGTGGATGACAGTGAATGTAAGTGAAATGCTGTGATACAGTTATGCAGAGCATATAAGTTGATTTTCCCAGTTGATTTAAAGGAAACATTCTCAGTTAAAGTGCTGAAAGTGGAATGAAGTGGTAGCATTTCACCCTTTAATTACCCTGTTAAACAATCCAATAATGTTTTAGGTCTCCTTTCTGTAGTGAGTGATATACTCTTGATTTCAAGTCTCTGTAAAATACTGGTTTCCTGATAGAGACTACATTCTAGGCATTAGATCAAGCAAAGTGTATTTTAAGTAATTTCAAGGGAAAGAATAATTTCCAAGTAACATTCTATGGTTCAAAGGATTATGAACTCTATGATCTATACAAAGGTGTTTCATATAGTTGATGATATAACTATTAAAGTTTCTCATATAGGGGAAATATGATTTTCCGAGGGCCTTCCCTGGCTAAAGATGTCTTGTACTTTTATACCTCCTGCATATTGATTTAAATATGTTTGGAAGATGTTAATTCTGAACAAGGTCAGTAATTGAATTACACTTTGTCCAGAAAAATTTGATATGGCATGTATTTACCACATTCTCCTTATGAATTGTGCAGACTTCTGGGCAAATTGTGTCCTTTGCTGTCATAATGAAATTAAGCCTTGATTTTTCACTGATGAGTTGGTAATACAAGGACTCACATGACTTTGCTCCATTATGCAGCTTCAATTTCCTGCTTATATGAGGGAAACAAGTATCTTAGAGAGCAATGTTTACTGTTATTTCAGAAGAATGGGGCATAGTGCCTGATAAACATATGTGCAGCAAGTCACAACCATATTGCCCTTCCTAATTGTTCAAGTAGGAGATGAAGAGATGGGAGAAATTTTCCCAGCAGCCAAAAGGTCATGACCAATTGGAAGCTATTGGAGTAGAATAAGCACATTTCTGAACATCTGACACAATACAACTTGTCTTTGCAGCTTTATTTAGAAAAAAACAACAAAAAAACCTCCTTTTTTTCCCCCCCTTTCATTTATATATGGCCATAAAGCACACATTCCTCTCTATGGTTTGGCTATTATGGAATTTTGCAGTGATACCCACTCAGTCACTTTCCAGTGTGACACCAAGAAAATGGAAATGTTGTTGCCCCTGTAAAATACACAGTCTACACATCAACTGGTAAGCTCATAGAGACACTTGCAGTGCTGTAGTGATATGGCCTTGTGTCTTTTATGTAGTACTCAATCTTTGTAAGACTGCATGCCAGAGGTACTATATAGGCAGGAGCTTGTGTGCTGTGATAATGACAGTCATGAAATGCAGCCCAGTAAAAGAGATATATAAGAGGAAATGACAGAAGAGAAATGAAGACGTTCCTAGTGGTAGGCATGAGTCTTGTCTTTATTCTTTGTAAAAATACAAGCTAAAATGAAGGGAGTTTCTATTACCTGCTTGTTTCTTTACTGAACCAAGGTTGGTTTCTTTTTTGTCTCACTGAGCCTGGTAGCACCAGCAGCACTGGTTCTGCTGTTGTCTTTTTTACACTTCAATGCAGAAGCAGGAAATCAAACTTTTGAGATTTTCTCTTAGTGGCTATCTGAAATTTGCTTATGCACAATAGATATACTGAAATTTAACACTAAAAAGAATAAGTCATAAAAGAGCTTGGTGGTACTGTTCTCAGCTCGTATGGTAATGGGATTTTGCTGACTTCATGATGAAGGTAGTAGTGTGCTGATTTTCTCAAAACAGGTGAACAGCCACACAGAAATCTTTCCTTATCAGAGAAAGCATGAGAAGTGCCTTGCTCATCATTTTTTCCCCCCAAATAATGTAGATTGAGGTCTTATTCAAAATTATGACAGACTAGAAAGAAAGAAATCCTTTGAGATACCCCTCCCCATGTTTCTTCCCTCTGTGTTGTTTACTAGGTGAAACTGGCCTGGGAATCCTGCCTTATTTCTTGTGTCTTCAGTAAGATATTTCAGTAGATAAGCCTATTTCTTGTATCTCTGTGGTGGCCCTTTTTGCCATTGCACAGTAACATAAAATTAGTTCATTCATTTTCTAAATCCATATGACAGTCACAAACCACCACACACCAAAGTGTCCTCCCCCCGTCCCCTTCTCCCACTGTTCAGCCTTTATATGTCTTTTTGTATAGTGGAAGCTTCTTTTCTTGAAACCTGAATAAGCAGAGCACTTAATCTGTTTTAGATTTAAGCATGAAAATTGCTCCTTCAACTTGAGTCAGTGAGTCATCAATAGGACGACTCACTTGTGTTTAAGATGTGACTGAGTAGACTTGGTGAAAAGTGGTCAGATGAAAGCAGCCAACAGACCCATTGAGAAATTTTCACGAGGACTGAGATTTATTGACATAGAAAATATTTGTAATTATGCAGGACTCTGAGGAAGACAAGCTCTAAGGTATATTAAGTAGATTAGAAAGACTGGATTGTCCTGCTTAGTGCCAGATCAGTATCCTTTGGCTTTGTACATAGATGCCCAAAAGATTTTCTGGGCTTTGCTTCCCCAGGAGTGACATTGTTTGGACTTTAAAAATTATTAACTCTTAATTATGTATGCAGAAGTAGTTATCAGCTGAAGGACTTCTAGTTTTTATATCTGTGGATGGTCAGAAGTCTAGCCAGATCAGAAGATTGTTTTTACTTTTTCAACAGGGTCAGGAGGAAATGAGAAAGATCATTCTGACAGCATCAGTGGGCGCAACAAGATTCCTTGTGTTTGGAAGTAGTTCTGTATGGCTGCTCCCTTGTATTTTGCAGAATTGCTTTGTTCTCTGGAAGCATGACTTTCTGTGCTGTTCAGACTGGAAAGTGGTACAATTTCTGTCTGTGGTACGATGCTGCCTTTCCCATTTCCTCATTAAAAGTCTTTTTTAAATGGGGGTTGGGGAATTTGAGGCAAATTTATCATACCTATCAAGCAATATCATTTCTGTACCCATTCCAGAAAATCTAAGTCTTTCTGTCAAGACACTATATTTTCCTTTGCCATTTGCCTATCTAGTCTATGAGCTGAAATGGGAAGAAAGGCATAATCAGAAAATTAGTATCAGAAAGGACAAAAATCTCCTCTTTCAGGTAATCTAAAGGACTGAAATGGATTTCTTCCAGCATCCAAAACTGGCTGACTAGGTGTCTCTAACCAGCACAAGCTGGGCCAGTGGCGAGGGGCTGACCTTGGCAGAGTCAGTCAGAGCTGACTTGATCCATCTGTGTCCAGCATGGGCAGCCCCCGCCCCTCTTCACAGGAGCCACCCTATAGCCTCCCTGCCTGGGCCCTGGCAACTGGTACAACACTGTGAGGAGGGGGTCTCAAAGATTTTGGGAGATGTTCAACCAGCCAAATGGACAAATGAGTTTTGGTCAGGAAAAGAATGGGTCCTCTCTACTACCTCCTAATATATTTTTTTCAATCAAATCGAAGCAATTCTGAACATCTCTCTGCCTCACCCAAGTCAATAAGCTTAAGTTTGTATATTTTGTCTTTCTCATCACCTAGATCTCTCATTTCACTATTCCATAGAGATACGTTTCTTCATGCCAGAGCCACAGGATGGGGCAGGAAGTGGAAATGTGTTTGCTCTGCAGCTGGCCTTTTTTCCTGGCACTTTCCTAGAGAGAGAGAGCCCTTAAGTCTTCAACAGAGCTAAAAATCATCAACGCAGCTGATACAGGGTGAATGTGTTTGCTTTTATCTCATCCTTACCACTCTTGATCAGAGCCATCAGAGGTAACTCTGATGTTTTTCCACCTGAGCAGCAGTGGCCAGATTCGGCAACACCATCTGCAAATGTGGCCCCAAAGCCTACACTTGAAAATACACAGTGTGACACTTTGTGCTTCGGGTTTTAATGTGTGGGAGGTGGGAAGGAGATAGGGAAGAGATATTTCAAAAGGTCACGTTAAACCTCACAGGAATTTGTGTGGATTTTCCATGTGTTTCAACTCTATATGAGTCAACTTTAAATCTATGCATGAAAAACTTCCATGTGTCCTTTATCTGTGACCACTCTGCTCCTTGGGGATCTTTGGATAAACGGGCATAATGATCTTTTTTGCCTAAGTGAGTGGTCTTTAGTAATTTGTCTCTTCTTTTGTTTTTAGAGCTGTTCAGACCTAGGGTTTCTCTTGTCTTTTATAGCAAGAGAAACATAACAGAAAAAGAAAAGTTATCTTTGTAAAAAATTATTGGTATCCCTGTGAGAAAAATCCAGTTTTTTTAGTGACTGAAATTTCTACATGCCCTTCTTACTAAATCATTACCCTGAAACACTGAAGGGTGTTCCACACACCTGTCCATTGTGTTGTTTAGTGTTTTGTGAAGACTTCAGAGCTGGAAGGCAATTTGTTCCTCTTTGCTAATAATAGTCCTGTGAGGAGGGAGGTCTCTGCAAGTGAAGAATGAAGAGCAGAGAACAGCCCTCATTAGGATGTCAGCCTACTGAGGTCCCAGCTGTGCTCCAAGCTCCACACTTCTCATGAGCTAGAGAGCAAGCTGTGGTGTGTGTCCAGTGGCCCTTCTGTGGAGAAGATGAAGGCAATAGCACTGATGTGTCTCAGAGGCCATTGCAGCCCCCAGCTCTTTTGAGTTCCTTTCCTGCTGCTGACCTCAGTGCCAAAGCCTCCTTCAGACAGAAAAGGCACATCTCTGTAACTGGCTACTATACAAACATGTAATCTGCAAAACTATGTTTGTCCTTGCATTTGCACAGAAATTAAATAGGGAATCCTGGTGCCCAGGGTTACCAGCCTGAATCTTCTCTCTGTATATGTAATCTTACTCTGCCATTATTTTGTCCCCATCCATTTACATATATATGTAAACCCAAAGAAAAAGGCATATAGATAATCTAGAAGAGAAGCAGAAAATCTATGCATCATCATTGTATTAAGAGACAAAACCCAACAGTCTGCACAGGCAAAATCTTGTTCTTCTCTACTAAAGTGATAAATATTTTCTGGATCTGAAAACTAGTGGAGAGACCTCCTTTTGGCTGCTGGACCTTGTAAACATTTGGTTGAGCATCTCCTTGTAGATGGAGCACTACTATGCAGTCCATGACATGATCTAGGAGGAACTCCAGCTCAGTGAAAAAACTTGAGGGAGAGGAAGATGAAGAGGAATTGCATTTCATTTTAAGGCACCCTCTTTTTAGCAAACATGAATATAAATAAGCAACAGATAAAGTTAATATGCTAAGTCTTGGGCAGAGTTGGAGCTAGTCGGCTTGAAACTCTCAGATATGTTCTCGATCTCTTTTTTATTTGTAGAACCTTAGAAAATTTCTAGTGGAGTGCATAAAATTTTAGTGTAGGTTTGGGGTTTTTTGCAATGCAATTGTGTAAAATATAGAATAATGGTTTTTCATCATTCTGTACAGTAAAGTAATGCACAGATCTGTAGCGGGCAGTAGACTTCAAGTTGAAAGTCACTGATGTAAACTTTCCGTGTTTCAAAAAAAAGAGACTTGTTCTTTCTACTTTTACTATGCCAGGTACAATATTTTGTTTTAAGTTGGTGTAAACGTATGTTTGTAACCTTACCTGTAAGCTGAAGGGGTTTGAAAGGCAGGTTCTGGCTGTGGCAAAATCTCACTGGCTAATGGGAATGTTGCCTGGACTTCAGGAGGGCAGTCAGGGGCTTAAAAGTGTACCTGATAGGAGTCTGTCTTTGCTCATTGTGAATCAGCCAGCTGGGAAGCAGCTTTTGTCTGCCTCCTGCTTGTTTGCTTGGAAAGCATCCTTTTGTAGTATCAGTTCGTCTCTCAGGAGTTCTGGGTCTTGATAATAGGAAGGTTTTTTTGCCTAGAAATAAAACTTGAATAGATTAGCTCTGAACAACAAAACTCACTTTTCTCTTGGTCTATTTCTTTTGGTCTTGTTTTTTATTTACAGCCTGTAAATAGAAGTGTTCTTAGAGTTCCAAACTTGCATCTAGCCAAGGGGATAATGAATTGCATTAATGAAATGCAAAAATCAAAGATAATTTTCATTAACGTCCATTCCCCACAACTGCATGTAATTCTTAAACGACACATTCCAGACAATGAAGTGAACTAGTCTAAAAGCAGAATAGCTCTACATTGTATGAAAGCCCCAATATTCACCATTCTTACCCATCCTGTATCTTGCAGAAAAATCAGAAGAATCCTATAGATGGACTGTGGTTAAGAATATCTGAAAGAAAATTCTGTGATGCAGGAGAATGAAACTCAAATGATGTGATGGAAGAGTTGCTTAGATACTACAGTGATGACAGTGGCACACGATCTTATATAGAAGTAGAAATGAAGCACAAATAGAAATGGTTTTCCAGCAGTCATTCTGCTATCCAGAATTCATTCCAGGGTGAATATAAGTTTTGCATACCAGTCAGCAACAAAAGAGCACCTTTTAATTTTAGAATCTATATAAGGGAAAATGAAACAGAAATTAGGGTTGGCTTGTGTAAAACCGTCAAAGCTGGAGAGGTCTCAGAAAATGCCTGACAATTCCCTGATTTGTTTGAATGGTGCTGAACAAATAAGGTCAATTAAATTTCAGAACAAGGTGACTGGTTTTGGATTGCAGGCGTTTCTTTATTCGTGGTCAAAAAACAGATGGGGGAAGTTGATTGATTATCTTCAGCATTTTCCACTCTTCCTGGGTTGTTAGATACATCTTCTAAGTTGTGAGTATGGCCTTAGAGAAGCAGGCAAAGTAATGGCTCTGTTTCCTTAAGTGAATGGTTGAAGAAGCTGCAGCATTATAAAATGTACCTTGATATCCCTGCTATGGCTTTTACTTCTCAGACTCATGCAGCTGCTCCTCACTGCAGTGTTTCTGGGCCATGCAAAACAACTCCTTTCCATGTCTAGTGGTTATTTGCTTTAAATAAAAGCTTTGCAGACCTTGATAGAGACAGGGAACTGAAAAGCAGTACTCGAGTCCTTGAATTCAGTCTTTTGTTGGGGTGCTCTCTTTTGCCTTCATTATTATCATTATTATCGCAGCAATTGCCGTTGTTAAAATTCTTCTGCAGCAGGGTGCCTCAGCACCCTTGGTGCCTCAGCCTTGGGTGACAGAGCACCTGGTACCAGGCACAAAACAAAGAAGTCAGCCTGACTCAAGTGGCAGACAACTTCTGGTAATTCTTCTGTATCATTCATGTATCTTACATTGACACATCTTGAAATCTTTCATTGAAGCATTCCTTGAAACAAAAATGTTGTTATATTTGTCATTCTTAACGTGTACCGAAGAGATACTTTCTGCCTCACTTTAGGAACTTCAGTTCTTCATGTTTTACAGCTGTTAAAATGACATCTCCCCCTCTGTATGGGTTGGTCTCTTTCTTTGCATCTTTCTTCATTAGATACGCCTTTGCAATAAAAGATTAACTGTTCTAACTTCAGCTGATCCAGTAAAGGCCTCAAGGCAGTGAAAGATGCCAGATAGTAAATAATCAAGCCCTGCTCCTTTTCAGTCCTGTTCATCAGATTAAATGCTCAATTCATTTGAAAATTTGGACATAATAATGATTGTGTACTTCTTTTGTTTGGAAACACAAGCGAAAAAAAAACAAATAAAGCAAGGAGAATAGAATCAGGGCTATCAAGAAGAACCAGAAGAAATGTCATTCTGGTCTTTTTCCTGGTAACTGGAATAATTGTGACTGTTGGTGTGAACTTTCCTATGATCTTGATGATTCTTCACTGGCAGCTGTAGAGCATACAATGTGATTTATGTCTTATTTGATCAAAATATGCTTTTACTGCTGACAAACATGACCTAAGGTGAACTATTTAACTTTCTCTGTAGTTTAATATTTGTCTTGCTAGTAGAGAAAACAGGAAGAAACTTTTAGGGATCAGGGAGGAGTACTTTGCAAAGATGTTACAGTGATGGTGGATGGGAAGAGAATGACTCAGAGAAATTTATATAAATCTACAGAAAAATAAGTTTTTGTTTAATTATTTACTCCATTTCAGAGCTGTTGTAAATCTACTTGAAAATCAAAATCTGAGCAAGACAATCAAGAAGCTGGCCAAGAAAAGATCGCTGTGTAACATAGAAAAAAATAGTCTCCTTCTCAGAAGGAAAACTTTGAAGATGATGGAGTCTCCAACTGAAGCTACAGTATTCTCACCATGTGCATTAGCCATAATACAAGAAATGAGAAAGCACAAAGTACTTAAGTCCTTCTAGGACCTGTAAAATGAACAAAATTTTTTAAAAAAATGAAATTACATAGAAATATGATATAAATAAGTTTAAAATCTGTTTAAATTACTGGTTTTAAGAAGTAAGTTTTACAGTTTATTCACTACCTTGGACTACTGGACTTTTAATGAAATGAGTAAATGAACTTTTATTTTAAGGTGGACATCATTTCCCAGGTAGTTTAAAATCTCTAAACTGTAGAACCAAAGCCAGTTTTTAGTGAGGACATTGAAAATTATATATTTAACTTCTCTAAATTTTGTGAAACTGTTAATCCAGACTAGATGAAGAAAAGCATATAGTCTAGACAGAGACTACAAGTGCTCCTTATCTGCCTGTGATCTTCAGGCACAACACCTATTATGTAATGACTATAATTAATTTTCTTCTTGACACATGGAGGGATGTGTAATGATAGGGAAAACCATTAAAAGTTACTTCATAAGTTTCATTAATTTGTAAATGTTACATTTGCACATGTAACCACTTCTTCCATGGTGGAGAATAAAGTATGTGAATAGAAGAATAAGAACATAATTAAAATAAAAAATAAAGAATGTGAACAGAATTCATTTAGCTCTGTAATAAACATCAGTGGACAAAGCCAGGGTGCCGAGAAAGAGTACAAAAACATAACAAGACTGTGTTTCCTACGTGTTCATCCAGCTTCTAGGCATTTGCAGGTTTTCTAAACCAGGTGCAATTTCTAAGCAGTAGCAATCTTGAATGGATTTCTCTCCCAGGTACCCTTGGATCAGTGTAAGCTTCAGTCACCTGAAACATCCTTCAGCATGGAGATCCACAGCCCAACCGCATCTTTTGTCCCAGCTGAACCAACGTCCTGCATGCTTCATTTTTCACACCTTCCTTCTCAAAAGACAGCGAGATATCATTGCACACTCTTGTCTCTCTGAAAGGGACCACTCTAACATGCTCCCTGATGGTTTTCTTTCTGGACTGAAAAGTGCAAGACCACATAGTGATTCTTCATCCTGAAACCTTACCACACCTCTGACCATCCTTCTCTAGCCTTCTTCCATTACATGACTATTTTGTTTATGCAGGTGCTTTGTGTAAATAAAGATTGTATGATGCAAGTTAAAAAAGCTGAGCTGGTGAAATGTTGAAAAATGTACTATGGACTAATAAAATGTTTAATAGATTTTATGATTTAAGATTTTCTCTTGAGTCCAGCAGAAGCTCTGAATAGATGCCAAATACTGAGGACTCCAGGGCAGAGAATACTTCTCAGTAAAGAACATTGCAACGAAATTGCAAAAACATAGATTGGAGGTAGTAACTCATCCTCTCAAAAAATTCCCCTTCTCTTCAGATCCTCTGCTGCTGCAGATGTTCTAACTACACCATCTGCACATCCTCAAAAAAGCATTATCATATTTTTCAGAGATACATAATTTTGTTTGCTGTTTAATGAAAAGATCATTTACATTTTCACAAATAAAACATCATATTCAAAAATGACGTGCACTTAATTCTATAAAAATATCTTTTTCAAAAAAAGAAAATTATATTTTTGGTAGCACTATTATTAGCTATGTCATTTTATATCATTTGCTGGACAAACTTAAAAGTCTTACGACTTAAGAAGAAAATGCATACAGGAGGAAAAAACAGTTCTGCAGTTTGCAGTTTGCAAAACTGCAAAACAGATTCAAGGTGAGTTTTTCATCCCATGCAATCAGAGAAAGTGTATTGTGGTGAGTCTGGAATTAAATTCTGAATGCTTATGGTCTTAAAAATATAGCAAAATCAGGTCTCACTACTTGGGAAAAGGTTTCCACTGAACATGTCATGAATATGAAACCCTGCCATCAGTTCTGCAATTGACTTTTGAACTTCCCTTTTTATGTTGTAATTAGGGCATAGCATAGCTGAAGGAGAAAGAGAGAGAAATAGAATATTTTTTTCCATATTGAAGCAACCATTTTGTATTTTAATAATATTTTCAAAGAACCTCCAGCCTTATTTGGGTTGATATTTCAAGGATTTTAAATTTCCATGCTCTGCTAGCAAATCTGGCAAAAAGTGCTAGATACATTAGCAGAGTAGTTCAAGAAATTAAATTCAAACCCAGCTGAACTAATCCATACCAGTGAGTGTGGGGACCTTAGAGTAGGTCAAGGAGGTTTTATTCTTTATTGGCTGTGTATATCTTCATGATCTCAGGAGTCCACAAGAGTTTTTGGCCATTGCAGGTCAGGCAGCCTCGCCATTATGCTCTGTAAAGTGTGATCTGTACAAAAACCCCAGTGCTTTGGGAGCTCGTAGGGAAAATCTATTTACCCTCATTCGAACGCCTTCCTCCAGCACACCTTGGAGGGCCACCAAGCTCAGATCATCTGCCAGGAGACCTTTTCACCTGTTTTTGCTCTACAGAGAATACTCAGTACCTCCTCCCACTACACCAGCTGCTGGACCTAGGATACAGGGCCAGACTGAAGATGAAAATCTCATCATGATTAAATTTAAGGTTGCACTCAAATTCCTTCCTGAACCAAGATGTCCCCATACATACGTTAAAGTGATTTTCCAAAGCAGGGGCAAAACTCTGTCATCCTTTGGTTTCATTTGCTTTGCATTGTCTAATACTGCAGTATAATCTTGTGGGTTTTGTTGCAATTTAACAGTATTTTAACAATTTACCCACTGTCCTTTCATCTTCCCTTTCTTATTCCTATTAAAGAAAAATCATTTTGGAATGCATGTCTTATCTGTATATGACCCACCATCTGTCTCAGGAGATTTAAGATGTATTTATATGGTTATTTAAGTCTAGATGCATGTGCAGTTCAATTTATGTATGGTCTAATAGTATATATTATAGAAATTAATTTTTTTCTTTGATAGCTTTACTGTCTCTTTTTGGAAATGAAACTTTTATGGTGAATTTCAGAGATTTTAGTATTTTTTGGTAACTTCATTTAGTCAAGCAGCCTTTACAAAATAATCAGTACTTATGTTTTTCCTTTGTTATTATGCATAGAGGAGAGAGATTGATAGAAATATATGGTAATTTTTTAACCTGATGTTTTATAAAGTAAAATAAAGAATTACTAGTTGAAAACCTGTTTCAGTGCTCCATGACCAGTGGCAAAATTTCAGCATTGTGCAGCTATTACAGGGAGAAAATAAGAAAAGTATTTGATTTATGATTTTATGAATCAGAAAGGTACAGCTAACTGTTAAACCAATTATACAGCATTTTGTATAGGTTTTGGAAACAGAGCTCTGCATTTTCCAGTTGTTTATCTGTAAAGTATGGAGATAGATTTTTCAAGAGCTAGGCATTCAGCTCCTACTTCATTATAAGAATCTTGTTATAGTAGGCCAGTGTTCACTTATCATTTACTAAATTTTTTACTTAGTTATATAGAAAAACCTTTTACTTACAACTGGGTCAGAGTGCTTAGACTGGAAAATTAATTACGGTGCATTTTCAGAACACTGGTACTTTTGTAGGAATTTGTGTTTTTGTAGACTGTGAAAAGTGAGCTAGAGAAAAAGCTTTAATGTCTGAAGCAATTAAACCCCACATCCAGTATGGCCATATATGGGTAATTGGGTATTTAAAATTACTTAACTTTGTTGTCTTTTGCACTCTATCTTTGTGTTTTTATAAGCAGAAAGTTGCTGGGTGAAATGGGAAGAATCGAGCCAATTAAATCTTCATTTGGGGCTGTAAGCCCTTTCCCAAAGAAACAGTTTTGTAGTATATGTTCCTACAAAGTGTTCTGGCACTTTGTACTCATCCTTATTGAAGGTATCACATGTTGTCACAATATTACAATTAACTAATAATGTGGAACTGTCATGCAGATGAAACTGTTACTATTCTGGGATAAAATTAAGTTGAATTACACCTGGAATAAGGGCAAACTGTTAATTAAGATCCCTTGATAATTGCAATGATGCAAATTTTTACTGCCTTTAACTGCCAAATTTTTAACATTTAAAGCAGATTTTTTCCATAGTGAATATGTGATCTCCAAGATACTATTTTTCTTTCTGAGTATACAGAAAGTGCAGTCAAATTTGGTTGTCTTGTTTTTTTGTTTTGTTTTGGTTTGGGTTTTTTGAGGTCTCACTCTGTGGATAAAAGGCTGCTTATCCCACCTTGTCCATTTCTTTTGCATTCCTAGTTTCTGATTCCATCCCAGTTTCCTCCTGTCTCAGCATACTTTTCCATCAACACAGTTCTACCTTCATGCAGGTAAGGCTAAGATTGAACAGGAAAGAACACAGTGTGACTTGGAGATGATGGAAGAGAAGTAGGAAAAAGCAAGAAGACTGAAACAGTCTGGGTGAGTATTTTGAGAGGGGTTGGTGAAAGTAGGGTGAGATGAGAGGAAACTGGGAAGGGAGCAGAGCCTGGGAGTACTAAAGAAGAGGTATGGAAGAAAGGCTGAGAAGAATAAAGAAATTAAGTTTAGTGAGACAAAGAGACTTAGAAACCTAATGGGAGGAGGAAGAAGGAGCAGATACTGTGAAAAGAGAGATGCCTGTGAGCAGGATCTTCACTGGGTGGAAGAACTGGACGGATAGAAATCCAGACAGGAATTGTGAGTAACATGGAGTAAGGGGCTGTGATTGTAACACCTTGGGAAGCAGAGATAGAGATCAAACAGGGAGCCAAATATGGAACATGGAGATGGAGAGAATAAAGGCAGGATGAAGATACTGAAAATGAGGAAACAACCTTGGTTGCTGGGATGGGAGAGTTGAGGGACTGGAGTGATGAAGAACAAAGCTGGAGGGAAAGCATAGAGCTAAAGGGATAAGAAAACAGAAACTAGGGTGAGAAACCTAAATAATGGAGGCTGGGAGTCACTGGCAAGAATAGACTGAAAAAATGAGAAAGAGAGATGTAAGACTACAGCAACCACAGTTTTTGAAGAAACAAGAAAGAAGAGGTCAGAACAGAGAATTTATTTGCTGGTACCTGCGAGTACTCTTCTTGAATATTCTTCTATCATGAGCCTGGATTAGGAACATTTTTTCTGAGCTTCTTTGTTGCTAGCAAGCATCCAGAAAAACTGTTAGCAAACTGTATGTACTGGCTTCTACATTTACAGTTAGCTTGAAGGGTGACTATTCCACTGCATTAGCTCAAGTATCCAGAGCCCCATTCTGCAGCTGAAAGTTCCAGCCTTGTGTATGATTTTTATAGTTATGGGTATGGTGCTACCTGGAAGAACACCTGAATTGTTGGCATGGAGTTTAAGAAATCACAGAAAACTTGAAAGGAATTGCAAGTCTGAGTGTTAAAAATGTGTGCATGTGGGATATACAGCACTAGCCCAGCCACTGTCTCTGGTGCGGACTTGAAGACAGAGTAGGGTGCAGGCTTGTTCCCTAACCACACTCACACAGAAGGGAAAGGAGGACCAGCCAAAGCTGTCAAGATAAGCAACGCTGTTTAGACAAACCTGGGAAGTCCAAAAAAGCAAGGCTTCCACCCTTTTCTTGAATTAAATTTGGCTGTAGACTGAGATGGGGCTAGGACTTCATCCAAACAACTGAAAAAGGAGAAAGAGAGGCCACCAAGGAATTTAATGAGGCAGCATGCTGACAGACAAAACTTATAAACTGGCAGACTAGTGTATATATGTACTTCATTGTAAAAGATCCTGAAAAGACAGGTTTTTTAGCATGTTTTTCAGTTTTAAAGCCTTCAGATGTTTATCTTTGTAGATAAATGGTTGAAAGAAAATTCTTTGTCTCATAAAAAGTTTATCAGGTGAATGATATAGTCTTTCAAAAGTGGTATTCACAGCAGGTTCTCAGCCAGTGGAAGAAAAATGCCAATATCCTTTGAACAGTGTAGGGACAAGACATGCATAATTGAATCTCTTGTTTTTATTGTTAAAGCACTGATTTATCCAAGATGCCCATGTAATCTGAGGGGAAGGTATTTGTAATTTTCTAAGAAGGCTTTAAAGACCTTTAAGTTTGCATGTCCACAGAGAGAACATCTAAAAGGATCCACCAGAACACCTGGTCCAATTTCATGTCTGTGAGACGCTCTCCCCTGTCTGTCCATGGCTGCTGTGCTGAGGCTGATAACTCAGCTGAAGCCTGTGTTTAACAATACCTGCCAGAAAAGCACCCAGATCTGCTCTGGCATCATTGAAAGACTGGAGGTCCAGAACTTTCCAAGTAGATTTGTTCCATAGCTTTATTGCCTTCTGTGCTGCACAAAAATTTTTCCTCTTTCAAAATGTGAACACATCTGCCTTCCTCTTTTAGCCACTGGTTTCTGTTTCTGCTAAAGTCAGCAGTTTTTAGTGTTTTATATTTTTTTTTTACTGAAACTTTTTCTCCACCAACACACCAATCACTTATTTTTTGGTCTACTTTTATGACTAAGCTTCTTAAAGGTCCTCTCAAAATCTTTTGTCTCATGTTTAGGTATTTTTAATAACTCTTTTTGACAGCTTCTAATTTTTCGGCATGATCTATTCGACCAAGAACCAGAGATGCCCTATGACACTGGTGTCTGTGTTCACTTGCTATGCCTTCACTCTAAATTTTTTTGCAGAGTCACATCTTTATTAAACACAGTTTGTCATACAGTATGTACAAACTGCATTCCTTGCCCCTGAACCAACTTTTCATTTGACGCTGGTAGATCACACAGGTTAAGAGTTGTTCCTGTGTGTTCCTGATTCATTAATATGCTTCTTCAAACTTCATTCATTGCTTCATCCATCTTCATGCCCTCCACCCATTCTGTCTTCACCAGGAGCACTTCACTATTCAGATAACTGAAGATTTGTTGACCTGATGTACAAAGGTGTTAGTAAGAACACAACTCTGAATCCTGTTCCATTTGCAGGGGACACCTGGTGTCTGCATTTTACATTAAACAGCAGTCTGTGCTCTTATTTTATCATAAAATAAGAGCACAGACTGCTGTTTCACCATTCATAAACCCTTAGCAGTGAGGCTAAGATCCCTGATTTCCTTCATGCCATACCCTAGGAATATCTCATATTTCTACACAAATTAGTAGAACTTGAGTAGAAAGGGTGGAGTGTGGGATGCAGGAAGAAATCATGTGTGTTAATTCCTAGCCTGGGAGATGAGGTACTTTTCTGAGAGATGCATGTCTTTCTTTTCTTCAGCTGAGAAAATGGATCTGGCCTTTGGACACTGCATGTTGAGCAGAACAGGAGTTTACAAAAGACAATCCTTTAAATTACAAAAATTCTTTTGGGTGCTTTGTCATCACCTCCTCTCATTGCTGGAGACCTCTTTTACTCCCTTGCCCCTAACTCATCCAAAATATCTCACAATGCATGCATCTGTGGGAGTTCACTTCTGACTCTGCCTAGGGCTACTACAGACTCTTCATACTGTATTTTGTCCTAAAGAGTATGAAATTTATGTTCAACATTTTAAATAAGGAAAACCTCAACTTCTTCTACAAAGTTTGAGCTCCATCTCTCCCTCTCTCTCTCTCTTTTTCTCTCTCTGTCTCTCTTCTCTTTCTCCTTCCAAGACAAATAAAATTAATAGATGTCCATGAGATTGTTGTCCCCCGAGTCTTTCTTTATTTTACTTCTCTTTTTGTTCAAGAATTTTTAACTGGAGAAGGGACAAAGTGGCAAAAGAAAGCTCAGAGACAATAAAGTTTAAAAAATCACAAACTTAGTGTCTCATTTTTATAGGTTTTCTTGATGGTTTTCATACAGTGTGTCACATCAGGGCTGCGTTGAGGCATCGCTTACAGCAGCACTATGCCACCAACTTTGGAGGGTTTTATTTATAACTTTTAATCCTTGTGATAAAACTTCCTTGCAAATCCTGGAAAGGACTTCCACATCCTTCAGCGATGTTTTAAAATTTCAGCTTGTCTTTGGCAAGATTGTTTCATCAAAGAAGTGAGACGTCAGACCTTAGCAGAGAAAGAACCATATCTATCTGTCTCTGGCAGACTGATTCACACTGTTTCTAGAAATGCAAACTGTGTTGCTAGACTTCTCCAAGACAAATGGAAAAATAATAAATAGGAGGTAAAATTGAAGGATCGGAACACAGTATAGAATCCTTCCTTTCAAATGTAACTTGTAAATACCAGCGTAATTCCCCTTGCTGTCTACAAAGTATATTTCCTTCCTTCCTTCCTTCCTTCCTTCCTTCCTTCCTTCCTTCCTTCCTTCCTTCCTTCCTTCCTTCCTTCCTTCCTTCCTTCCTTCCTTCCTTCCTTCCTTCCTTCCTTCCTTCCTCCTCCTTCCTTCCTTCCTTCCTTCCTTCCTTCCTTCCTTCCTTCCTTCCTTCCTTCCTTCCTTCCTTCCTTCCTTCCTTCCTTCCTTCCTTCCTTCCTTCCTTCCTTCCTTCCTTCCTTCCTTCCTTCCTTCCTTCCTTCCTTCCTTCCTTCCTTCCTTCCTTCCTTCCTTCCTTCCTTCCTTCCTTCCTTCCTTCCTTCCTTCCTTCCTTCCTGTCTCTTCCTTTCCATTTTCCCTTCCTTTTTTTTTCCTTTCTTCCCTTCTTCCCCATTTCATCCCTTCCCAAACTCCTCTGATCCTCCCTCTCTCCCTCCCTTGTTCCTTTCCAGAACTGTTGACTTTGAATGAAAAGGGGCAGATTGGCATAGAGAAAAATTGGCATAGGGAAAAGGACAAAGTCGTGCCATCTCTTTGTCTAAGTTCTGAAGATTGCAGGATCATAAAAATAGTTTCTAAATGCACAGAATTAGCTCAGAAGTTTGGGTCAGTTTTTATAGATATCAGTGAAAATTTGGGTCATGATGACTAAAACTGGTCCGTAACAATAATCTCAAAGTAATAATCAAAGTCCAACTCTTTGCTTTGAAAACCATGGCTGAGCCTCTGGGCTGTGCTTTGGGACCTGTGTGCCTCTGGATTCTGGCAGCATGGACACTGGCAGAGGGCTCAGATCAAGCCAGCAGGAGCCAGGCAGCTTCTGCTACTCCTGTGGGATCTGCAACTCCTCCTGGCTGCTGCTTGCCCTCAGGCCAGTGATGGACTTCACTCAAAATGAAAAGGAAGGGGCTTGTTTCAGGGTCAGCAATAATGCAGGGAAGCACTTGAGGAAAGCCCTCAAGCTGGAGGCTGCTGAGCCCCCATAGCCCATGGGGGCAAAACTTTGTTGTTAATAAGGTCAGAGTCCAAATTATTTCCTGATATCAAGGAAGGTACTGGAAGGTTGTGCTGAGTTTTGATGGCTGGCAGGACCCTGGCTGCAGAGAGAGGGGTAGGGTAGGATCAGTGCCAGCCTATGACTGGGCACATTACTGCCTGTACCAAGCCTGTGCCAAACAGTGTGTGGCAAGCTGGGGGTCTGTAATCCACTCAGTTGCCTTTCAAATCCCTTCTGCCTGGCAAATAAGCTGCACTGGCACTAACTCACACCCAGCTGTCCTCCATATGCTGCTCTCACTGCTGAGCTTTGCAGGCCACAGCCACAGATCCTCCTCCTTGGGCTCTTCACCCCATGCTAAGGATGAGCCTGGGGATAGCACAGGTTTCCTTGCACCACTCTTTGGGCTCACATGTGTCAGCCCCTCTGCTCAGGAGTTCCTACTGCCAATCAGATCATCATCTTGTACCCCAGATGATCCCTCCCTGAAGCAGGGCATGTCGAGAGCTTCCAGCAACCAACAGCCCTGGTGAGCTGGTGGATGCAGAGGAGTGTGGGGTGAAATAATGAAGTTTTCCTCTAGCCTTTCATAGTCAACTCGTGGGAATTCCTGCACTTCAGGAAATGGCAGCTGTTTTGCAGCAACACCAGTGAGCTCCATGATTTAAATTCTGGTAGAATAAACACTTGTCACATAGCTCACACTAATCAATAAATATCATCTAATAACAAAAGAATTTGTCATCAGCTATGACCTCTGTCCATGAGACATTCACCTTGGATTTCCAAAAACCTGGTGAGACCAGCAGCTGGGCTGAAGTTTCTTGTGAGCTACAGCTCTGAAATTCTTGTCTTATCTCTCTTTGCATGCCAAGGAAATGAATTTCTTTTAAATTTCAGAGTAGGTCAGTCCACGTGTGCCTAGCAACAAAAATTATGCCAATAGAGTCATATGGCAGGAAACATAAAGTTAACTTGGTCATGGCTGTGCTTTTTATCCTTAACAAGAGAAAATCAGGAAATAAGGAGAGTGTTGGATTTAATTTGGAATTTCCTGGCCCCTTGCTGTTTGTTGTCTTGAAGATAACACTATCTAAACATCCATAGTCTTAAAAATTTAATTTCCTTTCTCTATTTCCTAGTTGGTATTGCTCAGGCTTTCAGGCTTCTATTGTGGCTCCTCTTGAGGAAGAGACCTTTTATAATTCTGAGTGTGTTCTCACACGGCATTTACATTCCTCTTCTTCTTTTCCACTTTTCTCCCAAACGAAAACTCTGCTCCTGCACACTTAGTCAGCCCGTGGTGTTAGAGGGTAGGCACAGAAAGGAGAATTTGTTGGTACTGCCAGAGCTTTTGTATTTTCGTTTTCATGGTTTTTTTTGTGCCACCAAAGATGGCTATTGCCCAACAGGGCATGTCATCAGATCTTACATAGGGTCTTTGATCTCAGTGTCCAATACGCTCTGCAAGAGCAAGGAATTCTCATTCTAGAGGCCAAAAATAAACCCCATCTCGTCATTACCTCTGGAGACCAACAGGGACAAGCACAGATGCTTTCCTGTGATGTGACTGAACTCACCTGTGTGAGCTGCTGCCACCTCAGTGGAGCAAGGGTGTCCTGTTAGGATTTTCCCACAGCTCTGTCCTTGCTGCCCTTCCTGTCTGGGAGCTGGTGGTCATACACGGGCCAGGGAGTTCACTTCCATCCCTCAATGAATTCTCTGCTGAGAAAGACCTGCAAATTCAGAGGTATTCTGGCAATGAGCATGGTTGCCCCCATTCAGACCTCTTCAAAGGTTCAGAGATTCCTCTTGCTTGGTTAAAATAAATGATCCACATATTCATTTTACTGATGCTAAAAGGGCATAATCTATTCGTTTAGGATGATCTGGAAAGTTGGACTCTGCAGACAAGGAAATAAAGCCATGTTTTCTTAACAGAGAATCTTTTGCTGATTCTAGGCACTGGATAGATTAGGCACACTGCTTCCCACTTAAAATCTAGAACAAAATCAAGTAAATGGCTTGGTATATGTGGAATTTATTTTTTAATAATGTGTAGGTATTTTTGTTTATTATTTATGTGCATATAATTCTGGTAGCAATTAACATCTTAATGAAGTCTTTGTATGGAATGATTTTTTTTAATGAAAACACGATTGTGGATATGATTTGCTGCTCCTAGCAAGCCAAGCATAATTAGATCCAGTTTAATAATGTGGAAACCATTAACATATAAAAAATGTACTCCAAAAACATTCCTGTGATGACACAGGTTCATCAGAAGAAGCTAAACTTGCTTTTCCCAAGGTCCTGAAACAGAGAGGAGGCTGAGATGCTGTTGCAGTTACACCACACTGATCCCACTGCGAGATTCTCAGGCGTTTATTTGCAGAAAGCCTGTGCACTGTGAACCTTTATTTACTTTTTCTCACCAGAGGATTTTACTCCTTGAGTAAGGGATGAAGCCTCTTTCAACTTTAGATTTCAGGAAACTCAAAGCTCAATGAGAAATTAAGGTCTTGTTTGGTTTGGGGATTTTGCCATATTATACCACCGGTGACAGCCACTGACAGAGCTTTGTCAGCACTGTCCCCAAGTGCACAAAGGCAAAGCTGCTATTTGCACTGGTGGAGATTAGCTGGCCACCAAACAGCAGTAAATTGCACAAATGCAAATCAGAGCTTGCTGTGCCTTGCTGACATATGTCCCTGCCTGTGGCAGGGGGTTCAACTAGAGGATCTTTAAGGTCCATTCCAACCCAAATCATTCTATGACTCTGTGACTTGCATAAAGGGTTTTGCCAGCGTCAATATATTGGCTTTGCAAGTGGAGCACAGGCTAGTGGCTAGCACAAGTTTGGATGTGACATGTCACACCTCAGGCAAAGCAGTGGAGAGGAGAGTCAAGCTGTGAAATGTGCTTCAGGGTGGCTTACACACGGGCCAGGTGACTCACAACTCATAACTTTCCTCCTAGAGTACATGGAAGTTTCTTCGAAACTTTTGATAAGCCCAAGATCTGAGCTCATACTTTGAAACCTTCTGGGCAGGTTTTTTGTTTGATTTGTTTTCTCTTCTTTTTTCTTATATATGAAATAATCATCCTATTCTGCTCAAACTCACACTGGACAAACCAGGAAAGGACTGAGGTTGGAATTCTCTCTGGACACCTTAGGAGTCAAAGGCCACAAGGGGTACTTTTAGCAGGCTTTGGTCAAGGTTAAATCAAGATGGACTTTCCCTTGTTGGGACGTATTCTGCCATGGCCTTACAATTATTTATACATCAGGACTCTCATTTTCCAGTGTGGCTGTGTACAGCCATTTTTGCACACCTAATTAAGCCCAGAGATGCATGTTTAGCGTTCTAATGATGACAGAACTACCCAATAATGTTTAGCACTTATGTACATATGAAATGGTGCATACAACATCAAAGCTGTGTACACACATTAAATAATTCATCCTTATAATAACTGCTGGGGGCAGGGGGAAGAGGCTAAAAAGCTCACCCCCCCTTGTTGCAGCAAGTCATTGACAGTCGGGGTTAAGCACTGTGAGGGTCTGGTGCTGAGTTTTATGCTTCATCTATTAGCTTTCACTTCTCCCCAGTTCATATGTTATTTGGAATGTTTCCTACTCCAAGGCATTCTCCTGTGGGAAGCAGCAATGAGTCCATATGAGCAGAATATTCCTTAAAAATAAACCAGCGATCCCCAGGTTGGAGTGCTGGTGCTGTCGAGGAGATACACAGATATAAGTGATGCTGCCTGAGCTGCTCATGACACAAACACCCACGAGTGTGTTGTGACGCCGGGAGGCCACGCACCCACACGCTCCAGTGGTGGGCAGGAGCATCCGGGTGTCACAGTATCAGGAGCGTGGTGCAGAGGAGGGCTGGGTGCTGGGAGATGGAGAAAAGCCCAAAACAAGATAAGCGTGGCAGCTCTGTCAGTGGCTTTGTGCTCTGCTGTGCTCATGACCAAAGTGTACAGCCCTACCTTGGTCACCCTCCTACTCACTGTCGTGATCAAATTCAACCAGCTATTACCAGAAATTACATAAAAAATGACCCCCAAATCCCCTTCAAAACATAAGGGGTTTGAGACTAGTGAGGGCTCCCTCCACTCTCCCTCAGCACTTAGCCTAAGTGAGCAAAAGAAGCACTACAGGAAAATTGAATTTCTCTGCAGACATCCTGTAGCTCTGTGATGAGGATGCATCCTCTTGCATGATATTATTTGCACGGTTCAGCTGTGTGTCACATGCGTTGGCTTTTGTTTGTCTCTTCCCGTGAGCGGTGAGGTGTACGACACCTCTGAAAAAGCCCATCTGCAGAAGGCAGCTTTCTGAGGCTGGTAGAGACAGTAGCCAATGCTCTGGGAAAGAGCCAGCTCAGATGCAATAATAATGTGATGTTTCACTGGCTGAGGACAGCAGCTCCTGCTATTCTGCTGACAATTGGCAGGTATATGGCTCTACACTACAGAAATTGTGCATTTTTGACAGACACGGTGATTTTTCCAAGAAGCTTTTGGACTTCAAATATTATAAATGTTTTGTTGTCTTATTTTAATCTAGATTGCCATTTGGTGTAGTTATCTTTGTGCTCAATACAAGTTTACTTGTGACGTTTATATTGCTGTTTTGGGATGATGGCACTGAATCCACAAATTCTTTTAAAAGCTACCTCATCTTCAAAGAAAACACCCCAAAAATCCTGTATGTATTCCAGAGCTTTGTGCAACATATGAGAGGCTTGGAAGAGACCTAAGTAATAGGGACTGTTTTCTATCTAGATGTGTTTGGACATTCCTTTATAGAGCATGTGGAAATATATTCCATTTTCAAATAGATATACCCTCCTCCTGTAACATGAGTCAAGAGGAGAAAGCCCACACAGTTGTTTTGGTTACTTAGGAACTTCCATGCCTGATTAATCAGTTTCTCTCCTCTGCTTCGAGGAACCTAATTGAACTTGTCATTTTATTCCTCTAAAATGTACTCGAAGATTCAAAAAATTCTGGCATTTCTAATATTTATTTTCCACACTTCAGTTGCCAAATGTACCTCCCTTGGGAATATAACAGATTGGCTTCCATATTAGCTGAGATGATCCTGTACGTTTTCTGGTCCTTGCCTATGGGGAATGGAGCATCTTCTGCTCTTTTGGTGCAGTTTGGCAGGAACTGAGCCCATTCCTATACCATAGTCCCCTCTGTACCAACAGTGCATCTCCTTCTCTTACTCCCACAATATCTTTTCCCTCCAGCATCTTCCAATTACAGTATTCCTTCCATTACCATTAAATTTAATATAATCCATCAAATAGTCCCATAGGGGATATCTTTCACTTTGGATTTATCTGCTAATAGACACATGGTAGCAGATGATCTCTCTTCTCTCTCTTTTTTTCTGTGAGATTATTAATTACTAACGCAATTTTATCACAGAAACCTGGCAGTCTCCAAACATAGTCTTGTATCTTCCTGTTTAATTTGAATTTCTCCAGTGTAAATTACTGCCTCATAGTCCTGGTTTCTATAGATGTCACTGCATTCCAGGATAATTCATTGAAAAATAGAAATAAATTATGTTATTGGTGTGTTTCTTCATCCTTAGCTTCCCATTCATTGTTTGATCTATTCTCTTTGGTGCATTTATACACTCATTTTTCACCAGTTTATAAATGTTGCAGTCGGAGACTTGGATCAAATTCTCAGCTATAGGCACAGGGCTCCCATCTAGATGAATAGCTTCTTAGGTTTAAGGCCAGAAAGAAACATTAAAGCATCTGTTCTTATTTCCTGTATATCACAGGCCATTACATCTCACACAATTACCCATGTATTGAACCTAATAGCTTCTTTGGCTAAAGTACATCTTCTAAAAAGGCATCCAGCCATGATTTGAAACTCTCCAGAGATAGGAATCCACAGCTTCCCTTGAGGATTTGTTCCAGTGGTTAATTAACCCCACTCTTAAAAATATATGGCTTATTTACCATTTTAATTTGCCTGGCTTCAGCTTCCAGTCATTGGTTTTTGCTATACATGTTGCTGCTGGTTAAAGACCCTTACAACAGCTGGGATTTCCAGGACATCTTTCAGTCTTCTCTTTGCTAAAGCCTCAAATGTTTCACCCTAGGTATCTATAGAAAAATGGATTTTTAAGGCATTAAATAACTTCTATGGCTTTTTTGGAATGTTTGGAAAGAGGGGCCATGCTGCTTCATGGTCCCTTGCCTGAGGTGGCGGGCATACATTTTTTGTGTTTTCTCCACCAAGAACTGGCAACATCTCTGCAAATAATGGTAGTTCCAGAGAAGAAGCTTTTGAGTCGCCATTCCCAGCTGGTGCTTGGGCAAGGCAGAAGCAGCTACTGAACAAGTGCACTGATGTACCTAGCCTGTCCAGGCCTAATGTTTATTTTTATTAGTGATAAGTTCCTGTGAGTGTCTCTGAATGTCTCTTCCAGATAATGAAAGCTTTGCTTCAAAAAACAAGCAGCAAATAGCTTTAAGAAAGTTTTACGACCAAACTGGGAAGTGTTGGTTTTGCAGCTTGTGGACCCCAAGGAGAAGCAAGAGCTTGAAGCACTTTGCATCAGGCTCAGGCTGCCTCAGTTCCATCTGTGTTTAATTAAATCCTGGCCAGCCAGTGATACCCATCATCGTGCCTGCTGCAGAACACAGTGCAGCTGCTGCAAGAGGTGAGACTCGCCTGCAGCCCAAGACAAAGGGTAGGTGACTGAGACAGCTGTCCCTTGTCCACCTATTCAGCCCAGGACCAGGGTGCCACCTCAGAGCTCCTATTTAGGTGCATGTAAGTCTTTATGCTCCATAATGGAGGTATTAATGGTGGTTGCTAAAGATTTTAAGTGCTTTTAGAAATTAGATGCTGTCAAACCATGCTGAATTAATGAGGCTTAGGATGCCTGGCATATGGTGGGATTTAGATCTGCTTATGGCTCATGACAGCACAGGGCAAGGACAGCATCATGCTGAGTTGCCTGTTCAGGGATGCACAGCCCCGGCCCTATGCCTGTACCTGCTGTGCAGTGTTTCATGGCATTATCTTCTAGCATGCATGCAGGGATAGTGCCTGGCCAGTGTTCTTCCACCTGTGCCAGCCAGCACTGAGTGCTTTGACTCTGCTCTTTCAGCTTCATTAGCACGCTCCATGTATGCATCCCCAACCAGGAAATCAAAGAGAGTAAAGAAATTCAGATTTTCAAGACAAAGGTCCTTTGAGGAGCACTGGCAAAAGTTGTTTGCAGGCTGCTGAAGACAGTGGGGAAGGAAGAGGAGATGCTTAGTGCTGTGCGAGACTCTGATCCGAGGCTGATGACAAGACATCAGCCTCAAGGCTTTTTTTTAAATCTTGTAGCCACACCAGAAGGGTTGATATTCCAGTTCCAACTCTCCCCTAGATCCCTGAGCTCAAGGATATATTAGAAATGCATGTGTTAAGTGATAGTCCTTAGTCATTGCTCTTCTGCAGGCCTTGTGGCCATGCTGTAAGATTCTCCCTTTGGGCATGTGAAGGGGGGAAGATGAGGCAGCGAAGAAGCTTTTTTTGATGTTGAAACATTTTATTTTTCAGGGAGGGGGGATAGCTATTTATTTATTTTTGATGGAGCCAGGACAAACCATTTGTTTGATGGATTAGGCAGTTTTAATATGTCAGGTTGCCTAGGGTACAGGCCAGGCAGGTTAGCTGAAGCAATTGTCTCTATACAAATGGAAAGAATAATGTCCTGAAAAGGCAGCATTAAGGGTTCTGCTCTCTCATCTGCAGACTATTCCACCATACTTACCCTTTAAATCCCAATCGAGCCTCTTAAGGAAACCTGAGGTAGCAGTGAGAAGTAAAGGCTTTTGTGGCCTTTTAGCTGCAGACTAAATACTGCTTTAATAATGCAATGCTGTGTCTTTTCTCTCATAGGAATTATTCGATAAAGGCTGGTAGTTTTGGTGGGGTTTTTTTGTTTGGTTGTTTTTTTTGGTTTTTTTTGGCTAGTTTGGTTTGTTTTGGGTTTTTTTGGTTTGTTTAGGTTTTTTTTTTATGCTATTACAAATACCTCAAGCCTCTATTATCATGAGTTGCCAGGTGTAACTGCAATATAAGTAAAACCAGACCATTAGCTCAGTGACTTTCAAAGGAGAATATTATGACTCTAATCCTCTTTGCCCTCTTTGCCACATTACTGGCAATGTTTAGGTCAGGGTGGCTCAAGGGCACATATCAGTGTGAGGAGAGGTACAGTCTAGACTGCCAGGGATGGTGATGGCTACCAGCTTCCCATGTGAGTCTCTGTACCCTGGGGAAAATGTGGGGTTCTTTGTCCTCCTCTGAAGGGATATGGCTGCAATTACGTTTGGATATAAACACGTTCACAGCTCAGCAGTGTGACTGACTCATGTATGATTTGCCTCTATTGCTCTGCTTGTGAATGTGGTAGAGCTCTTCCAATTTACAGCAGGTTCCCCTCCTGTTTTATTTACCAACTCAGCCTTCAGAGAAGATTGATTTTTTTTGATACAGAACTAGGCAGTTTCTTTTTTTTAACAATACAGGCCTGTGTAATCAAAGTTTGACTTGTTTTTTCCTAACAGTGAACATTTCCCAAGTGCTCATGTCATTGATAGGGATTCAATTAAATTTGAGAAATTAAAAGGTACCAAGTGTTCATGCTGCTGAAAAGGCTGTGGTGGTTGTCATGCCTGAGTGCTGCAGATGCACCTGAAATGTGGTTTGCTTACACAACTACCCTCCAATTGGCCAGCAACTCCTGCAAAGCATCTCTGTGCCTCTCTGCAGCAATGAGAAGCACGCTGCTTTCAGTCCCCAGTAACTTACTGCTTTGATTCCCCATAGTGACAGCACAGAACAGATAGAGCAGTACACAGAGGGACCCCCTGAAGCAGGCAGCAAGAGAAGTGGTTTCCACCTGTGCCAAGGGGTGCTCCCCCTGTGACCCAAGGGCTGCTGCAGCACCACTGTGCTCACCCTGCCTGCCCTGGGATGTTGTGTTCCAGTGTGAATAGGCATTCACCAGGCCATGCCCAGAGCAAGGTGATCCCATCAGCCATGTGGCTGGGAGCTGGACTTGCCTGTTCTGCCCATTCCTCTGGTGGGAACTTTGTGAAGGACATAGATGCAGTCCCTACAGTTTAGGTGCTTCAATGGGCTCTGAAACTCAAGTATCCCTCAGAGCTCCTGTTTGGAAGTGCAGAACACTGTTAGATTGTTCTTTTAATGAAAAACAAGGCCCTGAAAGTCCCATTGCATGCTTGGCACAGCAGGAACCAGGTTTGATGGAGCTGTTGAGTCGCCTGTGTGACAAATTCTGCTTCAGTTTCCAGCTCTGAAACCCAGGTCATGTAGTCTGGACATGCTTTGGCAGACATAGTATGTCCAAAACAGAAAAAAAAAATTTAGCTGGATCAGTTCAGCTGGATCTGACTCACCAGGCAGGCATGCAAGCACTTGTGTTGGCACTGTGGAGGTGGCAGCATAGAGAAAAGGAACAAACTGCCAGGGGGCATGGGACCACTGAAAATGTACATCAGCCCATGTTCTCATGCCTTGCCATTGTTCACTTTTCTGGGAAAAACACTTTCCTATTCATTCCCACCTCCACACTATTCTCTAGAAGGCAAGTGACATATTCTTTTTTGAGATTGCAGTCTACACTTTCCTGGTCAGCAGAAGGGTTTAAACTTCAACGGGGGCCAGATGACACAGCAGCCAATATTAGATCTCAAATAACTACTGAAAAAACCTTGTGTAATCAGCAAGAAAGGGCAAAGAGCTAAAGCATGAGCATAGAGCAGCACTGAGTTTGAATGCCCCCTTGTCCTTTCTTATAACAGCGAGTAGCTTCATCATGTCTGCAACAATAAAACAAAGCATCTGCAGGACACAGTGTTACTTTGAATGATCTTAAAAAGAAATTAAATTATGGACACTCACTTCAAATCAGAGCTAAATGTTTTGGATGAGAGAACCCAACAGTTCTCAGCTTATATATCTGTTTAGGAGGTCAGCTGTTGGTCCCTTTATTTTCTTTTCCAGCACCAGATGCAATCACTTGCATTGGCATTGAGGGAGCCAACTCAGCCTTTAACTAAGCTAAAGTAGATCCTCAGCTTTCCCAGGGGAAAATGAGACAAGCTGTTTACCTGCATATATCACTTGCATAAGAAAGCATTTAGGCTAAATGACTAATTTATTGGTGGACAGTGTGGCCTTCTTTCAGTCTTTAATGATGCTTTGCTGTTAAGCTATCCTTCCTGCAATCTATCTGTTAAGAACAGTAGATGTGTAGCTTTTTCTTGTATGCACATATCCACATTTTGGTCAGCTTCAGGGTCCAGAGTGAGGATCTCCAAAGGTGAAAGTGGAAGGCTTTCTTAAATACCAACCTGAGGTCTTGAGTCCAACCTTCAAGCAAGGCACAATTCACACTCAGCACAGGCAGGAAGCAGCCAGATCCCTTTCCAAGTGCCTTGCCATGGGCACTAACCCTGGGGTACAACAATTTTTGCTGGGCTCCCTGCCAAGGAGCCCAGCAACTGCTGCCATGGAGAGAGTAAAGCAGGAATTTGAATATGGAGCTTTCCTCCCCGTGTGAGTGTCCACCCAGCATCTCCCAAGCAGTAAGGGGCTGCAGCCCAGAAGGCTTTGCTCTTTTTTAATCAACTCCTAGGCGAGCTGTGATAGCAAATCCTCTCTCTTTGCCTCCTTGTCCAGATCAGTGTTTCGCATTCCCTGGGTGCCCTGAACATGCTGCAGCAGACAGTTTAGCAACACCAGCGGCCACATGCAGAGAGATTGTCTCTCCTTCTGCCAGAGCTATCGGGTTTTGCAAGTGCTATAATAAGAATAAATAAAACCTCTCAAATAAATAGGAAAAGATAAGGTGGCAGATAACTGTAATTCTCATGACTGATAGTATTACTCAATTTATACATTAACATTCTAGCTAAAGCTTTAAATCTTGGATTTACTGAGCATGCCTTTTACTAATTTTGCCTACTCAGACTGCATTGGTAGCAGGTAGGTGTATAATTTTAAAATGACTTTGAATTATATTGCACGTTAAGCATTGCAGAGACAATGATTATATTTTTTTCCCCAGGCAGTTGATGAAAGATCTTGCAGGATTTATTGCTACCCTTTTGAAGGTTTGGGAGGAGTGTTTACTGGATGGATTCATAGCCTTTTTAACTTCTCATATTCCTCTATTAAAATGATACCCTTAATCCTTGTTCCATAACTAAGAAATGACACACAGAAGATCCCCATCTCTGATTCATTACACTGCAAAGTCTTAAATCCTTTCTCTTCAGAGTTTCAACCAGAGAAGGTTATTCTTCACCCTTCTTGATGTGGTTTCTGCTGTCAGCCAAGTCACAGCAAACACCTTTCTGGAGGGAACAGCATGGGAAAGGCCCCAGAGACCCTCACAGCATTATGTACACAGCAGCTCCAGGAGCAGCCTGGCACAAACAAGGACCAAGGAGTTTCCAGCTCCTTTTCCTTATCCCTCTCTTCAGCAAGAAGGAAAGTGGAGTATCCCGGTTGTGCTGAACCCTGGAAGGACTTCCAGTGAGTTCCACGGGGAAAAAGAACTGGTTCACGCAACAATATTCGACTTGATCCATCCAGATATGGCTTCAAATGGCAGGAGAGGCTTCCCTTTCATGAAATCAGTGGTTGTGACATTGCTTCCCATAATAATATGAATATTTTTATTTATTATATTTATTATATTTATTTTTATTTATTAGTATCATTAATATAAACCAAAAAGGAATAGGTAGAGATACTACTTTATTTTGGGGAAAGATTTTGAATCTGTTTCAAAATGTGTGGCCTGTTTTCACCATGCATACACATATGTGAGAAGGAAAGAAAGCAGCATTAAAACAGTACTAGTGCAAGCAGTCAGGAAGCAACTCTGTCAGCATTACTGAGAGCAGCTTCGTTCATGATGTTCTCCACCCCATCTGCACACATAAGGATAAATAAATTCCTTCTCTCACATGACAAGTCCATTGAACTACTGCCAGACTTTACGATTCTGCATTGACCCACCAAAATTCAAAATAGATTTTCTTGGAGGTCAAAACTCCCAATGAATATAGGGGCTGTTATTTATTCTGTCCCATCTTTGTTTTAATGTCAGTGAAAATGCAAATACACTAGAGTATAAAATTGCACTTTCCAAATGCACATTGATAGTTCAAAAACCTGGGTTAAGATATAATTTCTGCTGAAGTCAATAAAAATTCGGAGAGACTTTATTGAGACAGTATTCAATACCTTAAAATGCTTTAGCATTAAAGTGAGTGCTGCTCTAAATACGAAAGATGATTTATTGGAAAGCAATATCAGGACACGTCAGACCTCATCATTAAGATTACCTTGGGCTCATTATCACTTTTTCTCCTAACTGAACTTCAAAGATCAGTATTACATGGCTGCTCATATTAAAGGAGTTCTGTTAAAGGCAATTGTGCTTCATATTTTGTGCTGCTATTTAAAGAAAATTCTTTATATTGATTACCTAAATAGACCAATGGACAAAAATAGAATGGAGGAAGACATATATTCTAACCTGTCAGATACACTCCCCACCCTATGCTTTCTTAAACACAGGAAAATTTTTTTTTCTCTTCTATTATAAACTGTTCCCTGATAGGATGCTTTAATTTTACAACAAACCAAAGCTGGATTTTCACTGAAGACAAAACATTAAAAAACCCCAACCCAATAAACCCAAGAAACTGAAGATGTTTTATTGATGATGTGTGTATGATGATATTGTGACTTCTCAAAACAGCTGTCAGAAAAGCAGAAGCAAAAAGAGATGTTAATGTGAAGGGCTGAAACGATGACAGCACGTTTGCCCGCATGCTTCCTGAGCTGGTACAGTGTGGGGAAGCAGTTGCTTGGAAAGTTGTCATTATTTCCTCTTATGTTGTTCAGAACAGGCTTATAAACACAGCCAGATGTTACTGTCAAGAGCAGCTGTTGGTTTGTGGCAGCATAACCCTTTTTTTCCAATGACCATGGAAATACACAGGGAATTGTCTCCTGGCTGCTTTGAAAGTGACAGCTTTTAGCTGAAATATCCAGATTCAAATGTAGTATGCAGCTAAAGGTTAGATTAAGAGCTAATCTTTTATTTCTAGTTGCTTTTGCTGTGCCAAGACTTTCTCAATGCACTGGTGACCCAATTTTTAAAAGTAAAAATATTGTGACACAACCATGATCCCAAGCCTTGGCAGTGTGAGGTTCATGTTTGGACTTGATGATCCTAGAGATCTTTTCCAACCTAAATGATTCCATGATTCTGTGACATGCTCACTTTATCCCCTAAGGATGTTTTCAAACCACAGATGTGAAGAAGGAAAATTGCCCAAGTAACGTGAATCTGAGATTAAGTCATATGGAAAACTGATCCTCTGAAATAGGCAGGGACCTTTATACAGCATTTAGTGGGCTTTTTCAACCCTTCCTTTCATATGTGGATGAGTAGCAGTGGGAGCACTTTAATGTGATTCATAGGCAGTGGCACGGCTGAGCCTGCTCTCTGTGCACAGCTTCCATGAATCCCTCCTGGACCACTTCATCATCCACTCCCTACAGCCATCAACTCTGTCCCCACTGGCACTGGCCAAAACTAGACTAACTGTCTCAAATCTTTGATTACATTTACAAGCTCCAATAACTAATTTAGGTCATCAGTGCTGTAGGCAGCACTATTTTAATTTATATTTTTTTCTTCTGTTCTTTTGTGTTTTGTTTTTCTGAAGTACTTGGGTTTGTCTCAATGTGACATCTTTGAGCTAACATGCATCTGAGGAAGGCAAAAGGAATTTATTGCATTTTGGCTAATACGGAGGAAAGGGGAAATTGCCTACATAATGAAACAGGAGATGTAGTTTTAACTGTCATTTCTCTCGTCTCCATAGTACTGGATACACAAATATAAAATATATGATCTACCTCCTCCTTCAAACATATCAACGTACAATTAAAACCCACAAAGCTTGACAACCTGTTGTCAAGTTGTTTAACCAGTTGTTTCAGAATCTGACAGACAAACTTATAAACAAAACGTAGAGCACCAGATCGTGGGATGAGGCAGCATCATCACGTGGCTTCCTCAGTTATCTCAAAATTTGGAAAACAAAAAAGCAGAGGAATACTTTTTCTCCTTGAATAAATAACAGTTTAATTACATTATAGAAATAAAATATGATATGGTAGGAATACACTGGAAATCTTACAGAAATACTATTCTGCTACTGGTAAGTAAATGGTCAAAGCTACTTTTCATGACAATCTGAACAGTACTTGTGTACAAACTATTATACAGGTTGCTAATGAAAAATATTGCAACAGTTGCAAGAATGTTACCAGCTCAAACAAACATCTAATGATACAATATTCTTCTAAGAGGAAGTAATAATGTTAGATTTACAGACAATAAAGAGTTATGTTCTCCACTTTGAAACACTGGAAATAAAAATCTCAGGTAATCCGATTTCTTTACCTCATATTATCACAAGGAAAAATTTTATTTTCACTGTGAAACAGCATCCCAAGAGACCCTGTAAACAGTTTATTCAAAGGTAGTATTTGAGATGTCACAGCAACTTCAACAATTTTCCAATTCACAATTACAGACTTTTTAGGCCACTGCTTGTACAGATGACTTTTTTTTTTCCACTTATTTACATACATTCAGCCCAATAACAGCAGGTAGAACGCGCTGTCTATCTCACAATAGACACACTAAAATTTTCATTGAAAGGCCAGTGCAAGATGTGGATAGTGATTGCACAGCACTGAGGAGATCATATCATACAAATGTACAATTAGACTGTCGAGACTCTAACTCTGCACACGTGTGACATAGATGGTCGTCTCGGTAGATACGTGACACTCGGAGGTGGTACATACACACATAACTGCAACAGCGGTGGTGGGTGGATGATGGTGGTGGTGGTGGTGGTGATGATGATGATGGTGTGGGTGGCTGTGGAACACAGTATCGTTTGGCTGTGCTATCACTAAGTGAAGGTAGCCAACTGCAAATTAGGAATAACTGAAGCTGAAGTATAAGTACAGCTTATCTTGGAACGGCAGCAGATTTTTCTAATGAAAGAATAGCTCTACTTAGTGTGCAACATGTAAGGAAATTGTTGCCAACTCTTTAATAAATGGTTCTAAGTGAACCGATGCAGTTCTCAGAGCTTTAGAAAAACTCATTATGCAAATGAGGATACTGATGATAGACGATAACATTTCACAGGATTCTATTTCTTATTATATCAGTAAGCACCAAGTTAAGTGCCAAGACAGCCCCATTGTCCCATGATTTATCGTAAAATTTAGAACTTGAATGCACAACAAAATTCCACAAAGTTTGCATTTAATTCACAAGAAGACAGTTTCAAAAATGGCTCTTAAAATACCCTTAACATTTCAAATAGGCTTTCCCCCACTCCTCCAAGAGGACTGCTTTATGATGGACTAGACCTAGACATAGGAAAGATCTTTCAGGAGGACTTGACATCCTTTGGGAATCCTCTGCAATCCACTGGTTTTGGCTGACTGCAGTGGGCCCCTTGAGAGTGTGGTGCCCTGTCCCATCACATAGGTAAGCTGCAGGGGAGGCAGGTGGAGAAGGAAAGTACTCCTGTCTCTTCCAGTTCTTGCTCAGCACCTCACCTGGTCCAATCTTATCTTTAAAACATACCACCTCTCATCAACCCTAAACCTGGAGCCACTTGCACCCCCACAGAGCCACTGGCTGAAAGGGGCTGGGTGTTCATTCAGCCAGCTGCTCTGACCTGCAGTAAGGGAGCCAGAGACCCGGGGCTGCTGCCCCCTCTCTCTCCCTACCTGAGCAGAAGGATGGGTGGCAGGGCAGTATGGATTTGGCTCCACTCACCCTGTGCCACGGAGAAAGTCACCCCTTTTGCAGTAAGTGCCAGGCAGCTAAAGGACTAAGCTGCGTTTTCAGCTATTTTGGCAGAAATCAGCCAGAAGGGTGAGGAAACGGTCTGAAAAAACAAGGCAGCAGAGGAGAGGATCGCAGACCTCAGAACAGAATCACAGAATATCCATGCCTCAAAGACTACCTGGCAGCATGTTTCTTGCGACATCCCAGACTTCAGAAACTGTCCCACCATGGGAGAGAGTCACTCTTTTCCTTCAGTAACTTCTTCCTAGTAGTGTCAAACCTTGTCAGTGGTTTCAGAGACACACCTCTTTGAAAGCTATCAGACTTGAATAATCACAGCCTTAAAACAAGCTACCATTTACTCCTGGCTTTCTCAGTCTTCAGGAACACCATCAGCAGCCGCAGCATTTCTCAGTGCGGGCTCATTCCATGCTCTCTGCCTCTCGTTTTCCTTTATTCTCAAGTGCAACTGAAAGGTTGCTTCATCTAGCACATGGATACACATCTCAGCATGGATCGAGATGTTCTTAATATGGTACCTTCACCAGTAATCAATTGGAAGAACTCAATTTTAGAAACAGAATTCGTGTGCAAAGCGTGCAACAAGAAATACAGTTACATTTGGTCATAGTGTCCTATCTTAGCTATGCTACCATGACTCACACTGGTTAGTATACTTACACACACACACACACACGCACACACACACACGTACACACACAGAGATATTTATTTATATACACGCTCACAAAATAAGAAAATGTCTAAGTCTGACAATATTTCCTCCTCTTTTAGTGAAGACGAGAGTTTGGCATCTCAGGCTCTGAATCTGCTTAGACCTGGATACAGGAATGTGACACACTTCAAGTATACGTTGACTGCACAGTGATAACATCGCACATTGAGTCTGACACATGCCGTCTTCAGTGGTCCAACACCAGCACATGGCTTAAAACAAGATGCCCATTAAAGAAGACAATATCCAGGACCTCTGCTTTTCAGTGTTCGTATTCACACAATGCCCAAGATCAGGGCAGTAGTCTGTGCAACCACAAATAATCCTTCTGTATAAATGCAGTGGTATTTAAAAGTCTGAACCAGTGCATTTCTTTCTCACATTCCTCCTCTATTCCTCTGTTGCTGTTAGTCTCATATGCATGTGAAAGTAAAAGGTAGTGGGGAAATAATTTTAGTAGAAGAACACAAAGCCTCTCCTCTAAGTCCACAGAAGACCACTAAAAGTGTAAAATTTCCAAAATATCTCATAGGAATTCTTCAAATACAGTAAGTGTTTTCAATGGGGTTTACATATCACGTTTCACGTTATTTCCACGGAATTCTACCTTATCACTTTGTTTAATCAGACAAATATCAATAACACATAATAAAACAGCACACAATTCACAGGACACGACACATTTTACAAAACCCCTAAACTCAGCACTGCTGCTTTTGGAAAAAATCAGAAACTCCTATTACTTACAGACATGAAATACATTTCACATTGAAATGAACAGCATGATTACAAGGCTTTTTTTCTTATTTGATGGTATTGGTTTAAGACGCGTTATTTTTCAATTAGGTTTCACAATTCTTCTTCACACCCCCAAAGGAATAATTGCTAATCTGGTATTTTCTCTGTGCTCTTTCAGGAAACATCATTATTCAGTAAACACCTTTTGAGAAAAACTTGTGAAAATTTAGCTAGAATCCCTTATTGTAAAACCTGAAGAACTGGCCGATGCTCTTAACACAATCATTGCTCAGCTTACAATGACAAACCAAAAAATATTACAGGAGGGTACAAACACGTTAAGCCATGGGTTTGGTTTTTTCTGTTGTTGATTTTTTAAATTTTTATTTTTTTTAAACTTAAACTCCTTTTCTCACAATGCTGAGAAGTCTCTGACTTACAACGCTTCAGCAGTTGTGTCTGTGGAGACAGACATGGTAACTTTGGCAATCTTAACTGTGCTCTTAATGCAGCTCTCGGCAGCCCTGTGCACATTCCCTGCGTTGTTGGCGTGTTTGTGCTGGCAGTCAGACTCCATGCTGTTATCCAGGGGCTGCGCAGTCCCTTCGCAGGTGGGGAACATGCTGCGGAAGGCGTGTCGCAAGTCCTTGCTCCTCAGAGCATAGATGATGGGATTCACTGTTGAATTCAGCAAACAGAGCATGCTACAGAAGGCAAAGATAGTCTTGATGAGCTTGTTCATTTTCCCAAAGACATCGTACACCATGATGGCGAGGAGAGGGCCCCAGCATATGATTAAAACAACTAGGATAAGGACCAAGGTTTTGGCTAACCTGATGTCCATACGAGTTTGATCAGGCCTAGTGATCTGTACCTTACCATCCTCCGTCGACTGAATGATTATGCTTTTCTGCGTGCCTCGCTGCAGCATGCGAACAGCGTGGCTGTGAGCCTTCCACAGAATGTACATGTAGGCATAGACAATGAACAACAAGAGGACGCTGGTGACCCCAATCCAGAACATCAGGTACGTCTCGTCGATGAGAGGGAATATGTCCGAACAAACAGAATTGAGCTTTTTGCAGTTCCAGCCGAGCAGAGGAAGAACGGCTATTACGATAGCGATGGTCCACATGACACAAAATGCTACGACAGCCTTTGGTCGGGTAACAATCCTTTTATAAGCTAGTGGCCTGTGTATAGAGATGTACCGGTCTATTGCCGTGAGGAAAAGGCTACCTACAGAGGCGGTGAAGGAGGCTGTAACTCCACCCAGTTTGAACAAGAAGACGTTGGGGCTATCCTTCCGGTGGAAAACATGGAAATCCACGAAACTGTAGACAAAAATCACACTGCCCAGGAGATCGGCCACAGCCAGGCTGCCAATGAAATGGTAGGAGGGTCTACACCGGAGGCTTCGGGAGTGGAGGATGACACAAAGGACGAGGAGGTTCTCTAGGACTGTGAAGGTGCCCAGGGTGAGTGACAGCACAGCGATGGCCAGCTGCTGGCTGGGGTTCAGGATCATAAAACACTCCATATCCATAAAGTTCTCCCCACACTGTATATTCTCCTCATTATCCTTAAAAGTGGACAGGGACTTGTTGTAAAACTCTGTGATGTTGACCTGCTCTGATGGAATAATGCCCAACAGGGAATCATCTCCCCCAGTCATTTTTTCTTGGAAAGGATCACCCCTGAAGGAAGAAAGAGGGAACTTCTGGGGGTAGTACCCCAGCTTGGATGCCATGTCGCCTTTCATGTCTTCGTACTGGATATCGTTGGAGCCCACGTAAAGGAGATCTGTCGTGATTGTTCGGAAAGTTGTGTCTGCGAGGCCATCTAGAATTGACTTCATAACCCCAGTCTTGTTGGTTTCAGAGACACTTGGGGGATGAAAAAATGCATCGGAGGAAATCCTATATGGGGAGAAGATCAGACTTCATTAACATAAACAGGGAGACAAATTCTGCGGACAACTTAGCTGAACTGTGTCAAACAAAATCAACCCTTCTCGTATTCAGTACAGTCTAGCTTTGCCGCTGGGGGAAATCAGGATGGGTTGAGCACTTAGAGAGAAATCACCTGGATTTCACTAAAACTGAATTAAACTAAGAAGTTATGTGAAAAACAGAAGCACAGGGAATTGAGTGTTTCACAGGAAAGCGATTTTCATTTCTCATCAAAACCTTCAGAGATGCTCCACCAGAAAGATATTTTTCTCAGCTTCTGATTGCAAAGTACCTTGCAGACCAATATTCCTTGGGGTTGCTTCATTTAGATAATACCAAGTGCCACTGCAGGAGCAGCACTAAACTGAGTCACCACCTTCATTGTTTTTCTTTCAAAAGGCACTGAGGGTTTTAAAAAATTGGCAACAGAGAGGCAACAGGGACAGAGCCATGCACTCCAGATTTCACAGCTCACCCAGTATGCCTGTATATTCTTATTATCCTGCTTGTATATTCTTATTATCCTGCTATAGCAATCTGAGGTCTATTAACATTCTGAATTTGCTACTGCAAATTTATTAGCAAGATATTTGATCAATAAATATATAGCTTCATTACACTCATATACAAAGATTACTCTATTCCTTCCTTCTGCTAAGCAAACTAAGACACTGGGATGTTTGAGCAATATGAGGGAGGTGGGTTGCCCAGCTGTTACCCAGCTCTGTCCGGTTTCAGGAAAGGTGACCAGCTGTGTGATAAGTCAGTCAAGAGAATCAGTGATCTGCTCTGTACACCCTGGAAGCCTCAGGCAGGGCAGTTCAAGTTTGCCTGAATAAACATGGCACCAAGTTTAAGCAGTGGCCAGAATTCTAGGCAAAAGGGACCAGGAGCTACTGCTTCTGTGAGAAGCATTTGTAATGTAACTTGTAACCCTGGGGACACCCTCAAAAACATTCTGTCTCCTTCAAAACTGAGGGGACTCAGCAGAAGGTCCCCACATAGCCAGTGGTCTCTGAGATCTGTCAAGTACAGCCTTTGCTTAGGGATGGTGACTAGCTGAAGGGAACAACTGGTCAGCAGAAGACCCCATCAGCACCTGAGCATGCATGAACATGGAAGACAAGTTTTACAGCTCTTGTTATGCTGTACTCCTTTATATTACTTTGCCAATAGAAAATGCCTTGAATATGGATTGAACATCTGCTTTAGGAGCCCCTTCCACCACTTCAGTGGATGAGAGTGGTCTGAATACAAATAAGAGCCAGAATCACTCCTTTTGTGTGCTACAAATATTCTACATCTGCAATGGGACATCTTAATGATTAATCAGCAACAGGAGCAAACCAAGCTTCTTCTTGCTTTTAGTATGGAGGAAATTGTTGCACACAAGAAATCCTAGATGCCGGTACATAGGCTTGTAGTGACTTAACCTGTTCACTTTACACAACTGACAATAAATGGTCAGAAAGGCTATGTGAGTTTATCTGCCAAAATCAGAATACTGATCACCTCAACTCCTAAAGAGAAGACATGCACAGTAGGTACCACTGTTCTCTTTTCCTATGAAAACTACAGGAAAGAAGAAAATAGTACCTCTCTACAACAGTACTTTAAAATATATGAAATCCTAAGCATTTCCAAAGAAGCAGAGATCACTTGGCTGATTATATATTTATACTGTCCTTACGTGAACACTCAAGACTTTTTCCATAGCTCTTCAAAGTTTTGCCTTTTATTTAGCAGGCTTGGACATTGAGTATAAAAGCGAATATATGAACTTAGACCCTCAGAAGATTGCAACTCCAATGCTTCAAAAAAGTATGAGTACAAACAACCCTTACTGGGATAGTTGCAACACACAAAATACACTGGCTGAGTCAGCTTTTGCCGACACAGTTTGCTCAGCAAATAACAATTATTAGACAGACAGACAGTATTAAGGAATTTAATTTTGAGGGCGTGAGCAGTGAGGGAGGGAAATGTCATTGAAGCATACATTAAAAATGAACAGGAATCATCTAATATGGAAGGTACTTTTCTGCTTTATAGCTGTTCCTAGAGAATGTGCAGATGTTACACGCTGCAAAGATGACTGTACTGACAAATCTGCTTTGGGTGAAGTCTGGCAACTTTAAGCTTGGCATTTTAACACAATTTTAAAACCAGAAGTGAAGAATGCGTTATTAATTTGAAAACTACACAAAAATATTAAATAAAAAAGGAGTTCTATAAATATGTAAAGATTGCTGTGGTATCCTCTGCTATTCAAGCTTATTTTTGACAGAAGAAAGAGAACCATTTTAATGAGTAAAGCCACAGCCCCATGTCGAGAAGATTATATCTGAGGAAAGCTTCATAAATTGTATTCAACTGAGCACTTCTGCTAGACAGACAAACAAATTGTTATGAGGTAGCTGGTCCCTGCTGGAGTCATGTCAAGTACAGACTTCCTCAGAATTAGGTGCCATGCAACCCCTACCTTTATTTGAAATACAAATGAAAGAACACGAATTCTTGTGTGCTCTTTTGAAGGTGGCAGTGAGTTATGTGACAATATCACTATGCATGCATATGCTATGCTAACAACATGGTTAATGGGATCAGGAGAGGCAAGTCTTACTTTGAATGTCAATGATTTTTTTTTCCTCTGTATTTTTACATTGAGATTATTACAGTAATTTTTACCTTATTGTCTCTGCAAAGAGAGTTTTCTTTGAGAGTACTTGGGAGTTCATTAGTAGGGTAGTTTAGGCTTTGGGGGATGCTGCTAACATTAATTTTGGTTTTGTTTGCTGCTGGGAATATCCTAATTGGAAATTTCTAGCAGTATGTGTGCATGCACCTATTCAAGCTGCAGTTGATTTTTATTAAAGTTGCAGTAAAACAACCATTTGCCTGATCTGGAATTACACTTTACAGGAAATTCATTTATTTTAATTTAGATACTAGCTTATCCCAGCATAAGCTCACTACTAAAATGCGCTGAAGAGATTAGCGAGGTTTTCCATAGCTGGTGAAAACAGACACCCCACACCATGCAGCCACACTGCTCTTTGCATCTGGCTTCAACACAATCCAAACCCATCCTGCCCAAGAGCCATGACCATCTCCACATGCAATACTCCAGGAGACCCCCTGGCTTCTCAGAGCTTCCACGGAGAGGAAGCGTCCCCCACGCAGGTTCATGCTCTCTCCATGGGGCTGGAGTGACAGCTGTGTGCTGCAGAAAGCTCCCCTCATGGGCAGAGTGGCCGTAAGGGAGAGCCTTCCTGCTCTGCCAAGATCTCTCCTGCCCTGACAGAATCCACTCCTCCAACTTCTCTGAGTTTTCAAAGCCCTCAGCTTCATTCCTTCCATAAATGAGCTCTACTACCTCACTCATTTTAAAACAGCTTTTAAAAGACTGAAACATTGATTAAATATGAAGAAGAGCCTGCACCAACACTGGCACTCAAAAAGATTGATGCATTTCCACAACTGCATGCAGCAATTCACAACAAGTACTGAATTATGACTGCAGATCAGAATTAAACAACAGAGAAAAACTTCAGGATCTTTTATCTTGAAGACCAGGCCAGAACAGTCATAGCTGAGCATCATTTTAGACCTTTCTCTCACCACCCAGCAGCTGTTGATGGGCACTGCCAGACCAGCTGTGCGAAGTGACTGCCACTAGATGGAGTGGCTTTGACAAACTCCCGGCTTAGTTGTCTGCAGGGACAGGCGTTCAACTTCCTTCAGACCTGTTCCCTGCCTACTTCACCAGCATAAAACACACCAAGTGTTAAACATCACCTGAAGGCTGAAGACACAACTTTGTAAGGCTCTGCCTTCAAAGTGAAAGAATTACTGAAGAGTTGAGGGGGCAAGCCTTTACCAGTGCCCTCCACTGTGTGGTTACATACAGCCCTAAAAGATGCTTGGATATCAGAATATAAATACACTTCAGGTAAAATAAAAAATATATAGTACATAAGAGGCTGGTAACTCATTATCAAGGACAACAGGGAGAATTATACCTCTGAACTTCTTGTCGGTCCACAAGACCAGTTCATCTGGGGAACAAGAACTTGATTTCATTAAAATGCTATTACCTATCTTCTCCTGCTGTTCTGGGGTAGAAGGAGAGCTGGAAAGTTTTTATCATTGTCTACAAAAATAGCTGAATTTGTTACAATTTTCAAACCAGGATGAGTGATAAAGCAATTTAAATAGCCTGAATAGAACGAGTGAGTATTTATGCTCTTTCTTGAAAAGTAATTATGAGCAATACAATGATGATACTGATAGCTGCAAAAATGTTGACATTGCAAGAAAAGGAATCAAAACAAGAAAGCGAAATCCACAATCAAACATTCTGGCTTCCATTTTAGAAAATATTTTGATCTCCGTGTCTATACATTTCTTCTATGATAATAATTAATTAAGAACAGGCTAAAGGACAAGTAGGAAAAATTAAAGCAATTTCTGAATGCACAAAAATATATAAATGCACTCTCCTTGTTTACACCTTATAAGGTTATAAGTCATTCAGAGAAGGGCATTATCTTCTAATAAGTTTATAGTGCCCAATACACTGGGACTCCTCCCAAACTGGGTCCACAAAATACTACCACAAGAGAAACAGCAGTAATTTACACTCTGTAAAACTGTGAGAGAAATGAGATCTACCATGGTAACAGTTGGCCTCTAGAAATTAGAACTGTCCTATAAAATGAAAATTTATATGGCTAATAATTACCTTATCCCATATGGTGATGGACAATACAGCTTCGAGGACAGAACAAGGTTTCCAAGCCTTGGAGAAAGAAATGTGCAGACTGAGAAATGGCACTCTCAGACTCAGTAACACCAAGTAAGGAAAGAACACATGTTGAGAAGAATGCAAAGGCAATGTTACCCCTATCCTATTTACTGGTTTACTACTCCCATCTCCAAAACTGTGCTACTCCTAAGCTAAAAATGGCAAATATGCTGTCGCTCCTAATTCAGGAAAACTTGCATTCATTTCAGTCAGAATTTTCTCTGAGTGAGCGATTGGGAAGGAGCACAGACACTAGGAGAGGAACAAATAAGGGATGTTATCTTCTAGATACAGCAAGGCACTATCAGCTATGGGGTAAACTAGGGCATGCAAGCAATGAAATCAATTTTGTTCTTATGTAACATGATCATATCTTTGGCAAGTTGAACCTTAATTAGCAAGAAGGCACAGCTACATGGTTATTTGTGTTAATTAACATACCGTTTGCACACTAGCAGGATAAGGGCTGGACTGTTCCAATTTGTGGGCAAATGGCTCCTATGTGACACCCCCCAGCATCCAGCAGCTGACAACCTGAACAAAAACAAAACAAGGGAAAACAGGGTGTTAATCAGTGATGGAGAATATTTTTAAAAGGAATAGTATTATTTTCTCCCTCCAAAGTTGGCAAGATATGTGTACCAGTTTTAGCACAGGTGATTTGCAGGTACAGAGAAAAGGAGGCTGCACCTTATGTCCCAAACAGCCAGAGAATATGCATATGTCTAAGATCATAGAGGTTCAAAAGCAAGGCTGAAATCCTGTGCCTTCTAGTGCAGGGGAAGGATAAAAACTCTGCTCTTTGTGAGCCAGGTGAGCATACTGGCAACCTCTACATCCTGCTGCCCATCTCTAAACTGCTCGAGTTGTTCCACGTTGGATTGAGAACTAAACATCTGGAAAAAAAGGCACCAACTGATATTCCAAGAGGCAGAGTGCACGCCTGATGAGAGGCTTAGCTTGAAGCCCTTTCTCTGAATTAAGCAAACCAAGGATGCACCTCCTGCATACCACACAGATGCAGAGGAGGAAGAGTGGGGGCAGCTGCCCTGTTTGCCTGTGAAAAATCTCTAGAACTCCTGAGGTCACCCAAAACTCCTCAGCTTGTAAAATACAACCTCTTATACACACATGTCCTACCAAGATGTAGACAAGATGAAGTATTGAAGTCACAAACTAGCAAGGGGACCAGCAGGATCACATTAACAGGAAACTAGAGCTACCTGCTCTTCCCAGCTTTTGGGAAAAGGGACGGAAGACAGAGGTGGCTATTGCAAAACTGTAGGATTAAAGATCTTTCACAGTTTACTTAATATCATCCTAATTTCATCTAAAGATAGAATTTTGAAAGGGGATGAGGCATCTTGCTGAAGTATGAAAGACTCAGATGAAAGGAAACAGTGAAGCAATCGTGACCTGATTGCTTGCTTAAGATCAGCTCCAGTTTAGGGACTTTTACTGGTTTCCCAACAAAGGACTTTCTGTTCTTTTTTTTCAAGGAAGCAGAATGAATAGATAATACGAAAAGTTTGATACAATGCTACAGTACTGACACTTTAAAGAAAATGGAAGAGAACTCATTAAGCTGGTTAATTTTGAACTCTCAAACCTTTTCTTTTTCACAAAAGAGTTCATCTTGGATTTTAAAATTCCAATAGAAATCCTCTAATTTCCAGCCCCTTCTCTAGCCATTCTCTAATGCCAAAAGGTGCAGGCACTTCTTGCTGGGCAGAATTTACATAAATGTGAAATGGGGACACAGAAGCCCAGCCAGGTGCAAAAGAGATAGAGGCTGAACACTCAGTCTCCTGGAAGTACGTAGAAGAAATGGCAGCTTAGTACACAATGTGTAGTTTAAGGGAGAGAAGTCATTTGAAACAACGGAGCAGCACATAAAAGAACAGGCTCCATTGGATGCTAAATGCTAAAGGTCTCCAGAAAAATGTAATGTCTAGAGGATCAAACTTGAGTAAAACCACATTTATTAGATGAAAAGATACCACTCCTAGAAAATAGTTTCCATGCAATGGCCAGAGCAGAACACAGAAGGCCACAAATTTGTTGCAACAGAAAATATTAGTGAACTTTATTAAAAGAGTAAGGTTTAGAGACAGAAAGATAGCAAACATATCAGGCTCCAGGGAGAATTCTCATAAACTGCAGAGAGTGTATGTCTGCCTTCACATCCCCCCACAACAAACTGGCTGTAACAAGTTTTAATTAAAGAAATCATGAGATAGCAAGGAGATGCCGAGAGCAATGGTAATGTAGGTTAAGTTATTGGTGTGGTAAGGATTGGCAGGAGAGAGGAAAGATAACTACTGTCCTCATACTGGGAATAAGACATCTGCAGGCAAAACAGGAGCAAAGTGGAGAAAGGTAAGAAAGGAAGACCCAAATGGAAGCGCCTCAGTGAGGCAGGGATACAGATTTTAGAGAAAGGTAGCCTTTGTGATAGGCTAGAAGAAAGCAGATCAGGTGAAGGAGAAAATTCACGAGAGAAAACCTCCCTCCTCTTCTGAGCTGTGCGAACTTCAGAGACACTTCCATAAGTTGAAGGATATAGCTAGTGGGATTTTTCAGATCTCACCATAAAGAAAGAACAGATCCCCTGCTCGCTCTGCAGGCAACGACTTGCTCTTTTGAAAGTCCATTTCTGATCTGTATTCAAACGAGCAAGGCAGATGCAAAGGGCTCTGAGAAGCCATCCTTGGTAAGGTCAGAGGAAAGGACAGCACTGTACGCACTGACAGTGACCAGCGACAGTGACAGGGACCAGGCTGGGAACACTCAGGAGAGGTTAGCTGAGCGAATTTGGCCAGAGACATTAACAAAAATCAAACTGTTTAAGGAAAACGACATACAGGATACAGACTTCAAAGGTGGAAAGGAAGAGAGTGTTCAAACGGAGCCACTGAGTGACCCACACAGTGGATAAACACACCAAAAGTGAAAAAGAGGTTCACAGGCAATGACAAAAAGTTAGTGCACAGAAGGCCAGCAACACGTTGCAAAAAACATCCCTTCTACCTCAATCTTCAAGAGTCTGCTTTTCCTGCAGACTTTTTTTAGGCCATCAAGTATTGGCAATGCTCAGAAGCTAGGATAGAAAGGCTTTTGGCAACTGCAATGTCCTGTGCCACCAGCATTAGCAACTGACAAAAATACACACTCCCAAGTAAAAAATGAAAATCATTCTTTCATTTCGGGAGCTGTCCGGCCTTTCCTAAGATTTAAATAAGCTCAGATAACTGTCTTCATACTTACATTCACAATATAATGATATTCAAATATACTGCCTTCACACACACAAATAACTTGTGAAATTATTTGCCAGCATATTAAGCCACTACACCAGATTGCTTGGCAATGGTGTATGTCTTTGAAATATGCAGATGCTTTTCTTTTTTTAAAAAAAGAAGAGAGGGAGGGAAGAGGAGAAGTGAGAAAGGATTACAGTAGAATTTGATATCCAAGTAGCAGAACAACAAATTGTGGAGAGACTCCAACCAATATTACATCAGACTTGGAAAAATAGCTAAAATATACCAAGGGATGAGTTATGACTTTATATATATAGGTATACTTCTATGCATAAACTTACAAATAGACATCAACAAAAAAAGCACATGCCTAGAGGAAGAACTGAAGTCTCACAAACCCTGCAGTATGTCAGGCATAAACTCACATTTCAAGTGCTAGAGTACACGCAGACCAGCTACAAGTGTAGGTACAAAAAATACAGGCAAGATGATTGCTAAACATCCTTTTGAATTCCCTTATACACAGCCTTTTTTGGCTAAAAGCAAGAACCTAAAACTAGTATATCTATTACTAAAATCCTGTAAAAGTTATTTTGCATGTATATAGACATATATCACCTAATATTGCAGGCATAGTCTGGAGTCTGGAGTATTCTAGTACACAGTCTGGACTTCAGTGCTGCATTCCTTAAAACAGAGGTACAACTGACTAAGAGCAGTGATTTCTGAGAGCATGTTTCACATACTCAACAGAAGAGGAAGCCCCCCAGGATCCCAAACACAAACTCTGAAATGTTTCCTAAAATGCAGAAAGATGGAAACTACTCCAGTGAGGGCTGAAAGGCAATTGACAGTACAGACCTGCTCCTGCTCGGTGCTTTGTAGTGAGTAAACACACCTTTCTTAAGAATATATAATTGCCATAAAAGAGGTTAACACAGGATGAGGTACTATTTGATGCCATCTAGCCTCAATCTACACAAACAGTACAACATATAAATTGCATGAAACATCCACTTTCACTAGCAGTCCAAGGTGTAAGAAGTGAACATTATACTAACATACACTGTAATGAAGTACCTAATTTGTCTGTAATTTGGATGTGGCCAGTTTCACCAAGAAAGGATGTTCCTACTGAAGAGAGGCAGAACCGAGTTTGGGGTGTGCATCACCATAATGCCCGTGCAGGAGGCACAAATGGCAGAATAAAATGTGCTCCGACCTTATGTTGCAAACCAAATCATTTTTCATGAGCAACAATGGCACCTTCGGGAAAAAGGGAAAAAAAAAAAAAGTTCTTTCTAACGAGAAATTGATTTATAAGTCATTATAGCCATTTCAAAAGGACAGGTCATAGCTGGTTTCAGCAATCATTAACAAAGCCACACTTCCAAAGGGTGTGAGTTTTGGGGGGAGAATCTTTATCCCACCAACAGCGATGGGATGTGTACTTTTGGCAGCAGTATAGTGTCAGTCTAGAAATGGAGACATACAGAGCAGTACTGAGAAGACAAGTTGTCACATTTTTAACTTTGCATTAATAACAAATGCTCTTGCTGTCTATTCTGGCACATTTGCAAGCTTGCTTTTAGGTACAAGGGACTTGCATGCATTTCCACTGTAGATAAGAAAACAAGAGCAGCCTTGTTATGATTAAAAGGATCTATTTCCCTCTGCCTTCTCTCTTGTGTGTCCATCTGCAAAGCTGCTTTGAACTTGGCCAAATCCCAGTGTTAGGGTTGCCCACAGTACGAATTTTAAATCACCAGCAGACTGTGATTTTGCTGCTAGCAAAGAGAAAAATCTCCAAATTCTCACCTAAATGGTCGGTGAGTGGTTTTGTATAACATTCATCATGTTACATAGCCCAAACTATTTGGGAAATTGCAGCAAAAAAATAATTTACTGTTTCATGAGGACTGTCAGATAAAGACATAATAGACATCTGGAAAGAAATGAAGTGCAATCACCATTGAGAAAAATGAATTCTGCAGATGCCTAGGTAGGTGACTATATGACTATATAGAGAGGTCACAAAGTTTGAATTTGAGAAGTTACAGGAACTTCTCTTTAAACCATGCAGAATCAGAGAAACTAGGTGAGTGGAAGACAGTGCATGAGACCTGCAGAATCAAGAATGGCAATATGGTATTCATAAAAATCTTGGGCAATACTAAATTAATATATGAGTTTGGATCCTTAGTCTCCTCACCTACCGCACCTCAACTCAATAGAAAAGAAACTCATGTCAGCTCTCCCTCTCTAGTGCGTAGCATTTTCACTACCAAAATTCCCAGTGGGATGACAGTCTGCATGCATTTCGAGATGGCCACATTAAAGGCTGAAAGTCAAAAATAGCTTCAAAAAGAAAGAAAAAAAAAAGTTATTTCTTTCTAAACTTCTGCTGCCCAATCAAAAACTTGTAATAGGGGAAGTTAAGAAAGGCTTGCATTGGCTAAGATCTGTCAGTCCTACAACAGAGCATGAAAGCCTTTAACAGGGTCCTTTATGCAAGTGAGCTCACATCATTCATCAAATAACAACAGCCAGGATCAAAGGCATCCACGGCTCACCCTCGCACTACTATTATAACCTGCTTCCACCTTCACCTTGAGTTTTATAGGTATTTTGATTCTATTCCTGTGAGTTTAGGTATCACAGAATGGTCAACAAGCTAAATTCTCAGCAAATAAGTCAATTTCTTTACCTAGCCAACTTTTTTTTTTTTTTCCCCTTCTGGCAATAGGTGCCTGCTGGCTCAGTCCAACAATTATTGCTTTTATGAATTCTACTTTAAAATGGTTTTATTCAAATGGTTCTGCCTCTTATTCCAAAGACCAACAGATAATAAAGCAAAGCTGTTACTCGTTGCTACAAAACTAATTTTAACCTCAAGCAAATCAGGAATTACACATTTATCTTCTGAACTGTTTAAAGATGTTTCGTTCATTTCTTTTATGACTGATGTAATAAACTCTGCCTGCATAATAAATATTCCTACTATAGTCATAGGGCTTTTTTTCACTTCTTGAGAAAGAAAAACCCACGCTGGTGGTTGATATGAGGTGTAATATGAAAATAATTAAGCACAGCCAAGTAATTTTTGCAATGCTGTACATTTTGTTATTAAACATCATATTCAGTATCGCTCTGATTCTTCGCCTTAACAGCAATGCCACCCCCAGCAGAGAATGCCATATTCCTTTAAGAAAGGGTGAACAATAACAATGAAAACAACACGACACATCTAAGAAAAAAGGGGGAAAAAATACTACACCTTTAGCAGGTTAAAAAAGCCACACTGTTTTGTTTTGGTTTTTTTAAAAAAACCCTAGTAGATACTCAAGGAGAATTTTGCTATCTGGCTCTATGTTATATACGTCCCTTTATCTTCTGAAAGAAAAAAAACATGTGCTGAAACTCTTAACGTTATCATTTGCTGCCATACAGAAAATAACAGTGATGACAATTTTAGGGAAAGAAGGAAAACTATGGACTTCATCTTCTGACACCATTTTACTTAATCAAACTGCAATCACAGTAATGAGCTCTCTCCTACCAAAGGCTTGGTACATACCTCATCCAGGGATGTTCTCAATGGAGATTTGCAGACGTCTTTGAGACAAAAAGATGCCCATTTGAAATAAGCCCATCTGGTTACTCAAAATTATTTCTCAACAGATGAAGATTTCACATGACAAACGCTGCGTGAAGTTTAAAGGGCTCACTCTTTCTCAGCTCTTTCTCCCCCAGACTTCCAAATTTCAGACAAAAACAAGCCAACCAACCAAGCAACAAACCCTATCGGGATATTCTGAGGATGCTGGACGACTAAGTGACATTTTTTTAACGGAACATCATTGCGCACAAAATTGCGAACCGCCTTTTATTTCGGTTACAGCCTCAAAGACAGAGTTTTGAGAGGAAAAGTGCACGGGAAAGCCGGGCTGAATGCCACCCGCTGTAAATCACCAGCGGGTCAGGAAGAGAGGAAAAACCTCCGATGTCAGATAAGGTCCTGTGGGAGCCCGGGAGGCTACCGGCTCCGCACAGAAGAATAGACGCGTGTTAACCATAACGCCACCAGCCGCCCGCACCCTCGCTCCCCTCGGCCGCCGGGTCCCCGCTCCTTCGGCCGGGCTCGCCAAGCCGAACTGCGCTCCCCGGACCACCGGCTTTTCCCGGGTGGTCCCCGGGCTACCTCCAGCTCGCCCCAGCCGCCCGAGGCGGTGGCACGGGGCCGTGCCCGGGGCAGGGGCGAGACCCGCGCGGTGCCCGGCCCCCGCCGCAGCGTGGGTCGCGATCGCCGCGGGACGCAGCGGTGGATCGCGGGGAGGGATGCTCCGCAGGCAGCCGCCTCCCCTCCGCCCGTTCCGCCGTCGGGGCAGGCGGTGTCATTCCCCGAAAACCACCCCCTCCCACCCACGCCGCCAACAAACTTTGAGGGGGACGACGGGTCCCTGGCCCCCGACCAGGGGGCACCGCTGCCCTCCCTGCCCCCCCCGCCCCGCGCCGTCCTTACCCTCCGCACGGCACCGGCCGCGTTCCCCGCCTGCTCCGGCCGCGCCGACCCCCGGCAGGGAGCGGGAGCGCCGCCCCACCCGGGCACCCCAGCACTGGGGAGCGCCGAGGAGGCGGTGCCGGTGAGGGGAAGGAGGAGGTGGGAGACTTCTCCCCCCGGCTGCCTCCCCTTCTTCGCTTCCCTCCCCTCGGCGCCTCCTCTCCGACCACCGCCGCCCTCGCTCGCCCGGCTCAGGCGGCGCGCCGGGCTCCGCCGCCCTGCCGCCGCCGCCGCTCCATGTGCCGCCCGCCCGCCCCCTCCTCCGCCGCCTCCGCCCGCCGCCGCCTCGGCGCGGGGAGGCAGCGCGGGAGCCGCCGGGCGCCCGGCGTGGCTCCGGCACACGCCGCCGCTGCGTCCCCCCCGCCTTCCGCCCCGCTCCGGTCCCATTTATGAAGCCCGGCGCCCATCACGTGTCAGTGTGTGCCTTTTGTCCCGGCCCTGGCAGCACCGGGGCGGACAGGCGGCGCTGGCCAAACTTCGCCCCGGGGGAGGGACACGGGAACACCGGGAGACACGGCAGGGGCGGGCTGCGGAGAGCGGGTCCGTGTCGGGCCGTGCCCCAGCCCGCGCCCCGCCGGCCGTGGGCGCTGCCCGGCGGTGAGCCCCGTCGTGCCGGCTCTCCGCGGCCCCGGCTGGCCGCTGGGGAGCGGGGCCGGGGGAGGCGGCGCGCCGGCCCCCAGCCAATGTGGAAGGCAGCGCCTCCTCCGGCCCGGGGGGGCGGACGGCGCATCCCCGCCGAGGGGACCCGGCCCGGCCCCGCCACCGGCTCGCACCGCGCGGGGACAGCGGGGACCGGCTCCGCTCTCGCCCCGGCGCCTCGGGGTTAGCGCTCCCGGGGGGCTGCCGAGGTTGGCGGCTGTGGCTGCCTTCGTGGGGCGTCCTTGCCCCGTCCCAGTATTTCTTGTGCAACACCAGGGGTTTGACATAGTTTATTTCCCGTTTTCTCAGTATCCCTGAGTCCCGCCTTCGGCGTTTTCGGTCTTGTACGACAGCCGTCATGGCAGCCCTCAGAAGTGCTGGGGATTCCCTCTTCTCTGAGGAGTGAAATGGCTCCAAAGGTGGACAGACATTGGGCATAGCTGGAACGCTGAGCTTTATTCAACAGCCAGTTCCTAAACACTGTAATATCCAGCTGGCTTTGATCGTGTGTTTCTGCCTCTGCAGTGTCATACATATGTATTTGTGTTCACACGAATTAATACTGAAGCATGATAAATATTTATCATTTGACACAGTGTCTAAAGACATTAACTGGTCCATCTACCATTTACCTGAACTGGTACACCCACACGTGGGGGAGGAATATGTGATTTTCCTTGTTTATCAGGTTAAAAAAACACTCAACTCTTCACAAGTGACGGCTAAAGGTTGTGGTGGCTGTATTTTAGGGGTGTCCAACTCAAGATGTGCCTGCAGTCATGCAGTGACTCTTCCTCCTGAAGACTTCTCAGGCTGGGCCCCCAAGGTCTGAGGCAACCAAAATCTCCATGCTCCATCCACCAAAGTGCATCTGCCAAGGAGCACTGCCTCATTCTCACAATCCAATGTTTTCCCTGCATCGAGTCCCAGAGCGAGTCTGCAAGATCATAATTACTGACTATAATTTTTCAGCCGCTGGCTCTTTCTGATGGTAATCGTTAAATTAACAAGAAAGGAGATAATTTCAAATGGCACTCCCTGTGAGAAAAGTGGAAGGGGAAATAAAAGGCCAACTCATTTGTGCCCAGCTTGAGTTTCTGGTATTAGTCTGTCTGTTTGGTCATTTGGAAGTGGTGGAATGTAAAAGGAACTTTACTTAGGAATGTGTTAAATAAATGAGATTTTTCTTTAGCTGTGCATTTCAGAAAGTACTGACTTTTCAGAGGACTGTTTCTTTAATTGTTTGAGAGTGTTGAATACTTTTACTTTCAATGCGAACCTACCAAGTTAAACTTCTCTTCCATGTTTGTGGAGGGATTCATCCCCTTTGTAAGTCACATTAAGTGGACATTACCAGACCAAAATCAGCCCACTGAGGGAATTTAAGGGCATGTGTTACTGTTCATCCTACCTCCACATCCTTGGCTTGCTAAAGATTCCCATCCTGAACTGAGCATTGCTCCAGTCTCGGGATAATCCTTCTTTCCATCACTTCTAAACTTGGATGGTAGAGAAGGACTTTGCAGGGTTGAACACGTAGCCATGACCACATACTGGGAGCTTTTTCCCTCTTACAATCCCACACAGTTGCTACTGCCTGTTCATTCTACAAGTTCAACAGGAGACAAGATGTATGGGTAGCCAGAAGTAATTCAAGCAGCAGTTCTCAACCTTCATAACCATGGGGCACCTTGGGACCCCAAAAGCCTTGCACACCCCTCTTCCAGGATCTTGCTTGCAATTTAGCAATTTGCAAAGGGAAGGTTGTTGCAATCCTGTGACACCTGTTCACAGTGGAGCTGGTTTGAAAACCGTTTAAAAGATGGTTTTCCCCCGGAAAATGCAACCTTGTCAAAACGTAAATGCTTTGTAAACTTGTGTTGGTTGCACTGAAAATGTAATTTTAAAAAGAGTAAGTGGTGGAGAGATGTTCCAACAGTGTTGGAATGTCTCATTATGACATTTATAAGCTACATGTTTCAATTTCTTCCTTCAAAATGAGTTTTGGTTTCAAAATATTTCCTTTTATATTATATATTACAAAATAATACAAAAATTTGGGAAGCTGAGTCACTTATTACCACCAACCTGAAATTAAGGTTCTTGACAGCCTTCTCGAGGTAAGAATTCTGCTAGTCTGATTTGGAGCAAAATTTTAAACTGCAAACACGTAGTGAAACTGGAATATCTGAATTTTGCTGTCCTCTCAACCACATGATGGAATTCTAGAACACAGCTGCCTTTTAAAGTGCATGATTGACCACCCAGGTACTATTTTCTCCTGATTTGGCCTGTTATAAAGTTGATTTTCTTCCTAGTAGCTGGTACACTGCTGTGTTTTGGATTTAGTATGAGAATTGTGTTGATAACACACTGATGTTTTAGTTGTTTCTATGGAGTGTTTACACTAAGTCAAGGGTTTTTTGGCTTCTCACCTGTATGTAGACTGAGGGCAAAAGAAGCTGGGAGGACATGGAGCCAAGACAACTGACCTGAACTGGCCAAAGAGATACTCCATACTGTATGATGTAATGCTCATTTTGTAAACCTGGAGGAAAGCTGCCTGGGGGTTACTGCTCAGAGACTGGCTGGGCATCAGTCAGCAGGTGGTCAGCAATTGCATTGTGTATCACTGGTTTTGTGTACTCTAATTGTATTGTCATTATTACTGCTGTTATTATTATGCATCACTTATTTTGTAAATCCATTTCCCCCCCTTCCTTTTCTGTCCTATTAAACTGTCTGAAGCTCAACCCATGAATTTTGCTTTTTTTCCCCAACTCTCTTCCCCATCCCTCTGGGAGCAGGGAGTAAGTGAGCAGCTGTGTGGTGCTTAGTTGCTGGCTGGGGTTAAACCACGACATATTGCAACTGGGATTTCCTTCAGTTCTTATTTCAGGAAGAACAGGCAAGGGGGTAACAGATGAGATAATCCAGCTGATCCTATGCTCTTTCTAAATTGCAAATTCTTGCCTTCTCAGTCAGATTTTTTTTCCAAATACTTTGATTTTATATTTTTATGAAAAATTAACTTTGCCACTTCAGGAATGTTATCCTTCATGCATTAAGCAATTTATTTCTCTATTTAGGTTGATCAGAGGTGATGATTTACTTTGAAAAATCTGTACAACAATCAAGTTAGATGTTTTGGTTATCTCAGAAAGATCACTTGCTTCCTAGTTTTGTACACCCTGCAGCACCACGACTGCTTTCAGGATTTCTCCATCATTTCTTGTCAAGAGTGTTTCTTCCTGCTGCCTCATATAAACTCAAGAGGTCTTGCTCACTTTTCTCTCTTCATCCATAGGTAGAGCCAGCTATCAAACAAGACATAAACGATTCACTTGGAAGTGTGCTCATGGAAGAAGCCACTACATTAGTTTTTAACACTTATCCCACAGGCAGATGGATTTTCACAAGGTTTATGTGGCAGTTTCGTAAATCATTTTCAAACAAGAGAGAAGATTTGTTCTTATGTCCAGTTTTTAATTTAGAAGACTGTCTGCTTATACCAAGGGCTCATCTTTATCTGTCCATTTTAGGGGACTTTTCTGCTATGACAGCAATGAGCACCATGGGTGCACAAAATCCTTTCCAACATTTCCCAGGCATACAGTCTTTGAAGAAAGTTGAGGAGGATCTTCACTATGAGTACAATTCTGCCCCTGCACACCTTGAGGACCACAACAGAAATTCTTTTGGGTGAGGAGAACAAACGTTTGAAAAGCAAGACCTTAAACATTGGCCATTTCCTGTGGTAGGCTTCTCTCCCTAAACACAGAGCCTGAGGAACTGACAAGTTCAGGTGCTGCTGCAACACACACAAGTACTCCTAAAGCAACATGATTTTTCAGCTTTTCTACATTTTCTCTGCAAGCTGTTAAGCAAGCAAGGTCAGTTTGGGACCCACCAAATCCTGGTTCTCCTCCTTACTTGTTATGTGATGTTGGCCCCTTTTTTCCCGTACTGTGGAACACTCGCACTTTTCACTGAGTTCAGGAAGAGCAACATGAGCTCAGCCCCTCGGGATGTACTGCTGTTTGTCTTTCTGCACAGTTGCTGCCCCCCTCTGAAATGAGGATAATAATATCTTTTTTCTTCCTTCACTCTTAGGCTTTTCTGTTTAAACTATAAGGTCATCGAAGTGAGAACTGTCTCTTACTAGTGGTTTGTGAGCACCTATCACAACAAAGTCATAATCCTGTCTGTGACCTGCAGGCACTAACACATTGCAAATAATAACAATAAAAACCCAATCAGAAATTTCATTGTCCAGGAGCAGCTTTACTGCCATCCGGCAAATAAAAAAAAAAAAACAGTCCAGGAAATGACAGAGCCCATGAAAGTGAGTGGGTTACCCGGGGCCTTTGTTAATTGTCCAGCTCCATATTTAGTCAAATGTTGATCTTTTTTGAAAGGGTTGAGCTGCCAGGGGACCGTCACTGTTTGTATCACTGATGAGGCATGGCAGTGTCCTTGTTATGGGCTGTCCCCACAGCACACTTCATCCGGTTGCTTGTATAGTACAGTAGCCTGCTCCTTCCCCAAATCTGATCTTGGCTTTTTGACTTTGCCAGCTGCTGAGTGTGAGAGATGTGCTGCTGTTTTGTAAAGCAGGTGTCCATCAGCTAGGAACAGACCAAGACCAGCACCTCATCTCACACAAAAGACCCACGAATAGCTCTCATACAGTAATCACTTTGTGTCACTACTGCCCTGAACCAAATCAAAACCAGTGATGCAGGCATTCAAGTCTCTCTATCTCATCATTAACTATACCCTGAAGCTATCCAGTTCCCCAAATATTATTCTTTTCAGCTTCTTTCTTTGTCCTTTTGAATTGGAGTTGAGTAACAATGAACCAATTGAGCTGCTTTTCTATGTAATTTAGGTTATGAACTCCACAAATTAAGGAAAGAAACATGTAACACAGTTAAGAATGCCTGTTTTTAAAAAATTCTCCGTTTACTGCTGACAGGTGTTGGTAGCCATACCAGTCATAATGCAATTGAGCTTAATCTTCTGCTCTATTGATATTTTGTGATGTTTTGCCTTTTCTGTTGAAGGTGGCACTGCAGAGTGCTAACAAGGTTTTTTCTTTTGCTCTAATGGCAGTGATACTGCGCTGTGTCACACTCCTTCCACCAACTCCTGACAAAGACAGTAGAAGAGCCAGAAGATTGGTAAGCACTTGCTAGGAGAAACCTCTGTTTTAAAACACAGGCTTTCCCAGATTCAGAGGCGTGGAGTTGCTGATCTGACATCTGTCGCCTGTCACACATTTGCTGATGCCTGGGGAAGGAGCCTTAGAAATGTTCCTTTGGGCTGAAGTCCACTGAGCCCTCCTCCTTTTTTTTGTCTCTGTATGATGCTTAATCTCGGCTCCAGCAGGCTGGACAGAAGCTGCTGTGCTGAGTGTGAGGCCATGGCATGGTGCTCCCGTTTGCATGGAGCAGCACATTTTGGCTCAGCAGCTCTAACTGGATCTGTGTTCGGAACCATTCAGCACCGCCTGCTCTGCTCCCTGTGGCATGGTATTGACTCGCTCTTCATTGCAGGTCTCTGCAGCAAACGGCAGAAATCTCACGAGTTTTTTAAAGATTATGATTTTGGAGTCTCTCTCTCTGCAGAGTTTGAATCTGTGTCTGCAGCTCTAGGTAGTCATTCATGAGCTGCTCCACTAATAGTGCACAGAGCTTCGAGTGCCTTCTGTGGCATTTTTGCAATGTTCCTTCAGAACTAAAAGCTGGCTGAGTCACGTGAGTTTATTTTCTCTCCACTATCTGAAAATTACAAAATGCTGATACAGGTGGAAAAAAGGAGGCTGTTTAGAAGGAGAGTGAGTATACTGTGTGAGAGAGGATGGACTTCTTTGACCTTGGGGATGGTACTTTTGAACGTTTGCATTGTATTTTTCTAACACAAAGGAAATCACTGCTCTGTTCCTAAGTGATCTTTCCATGCAGAGAAACACCCTTATTAGTGTTTTTCTAAATCTTCTCACCTTTTTTCATTAAATCATACTCTTTACAGTTACAGTTCACTTGCATAGAGCATTATGAGCTGACTGAAAATAATTTTCCTTTTTAATGCTTTTTTAATCATTGAGCAATAGAGCAGTAATGAGGACACAAATCATCCTTTCATTATAAATATGCATAGCAAAGTGTAAAAAAGAGTGTGTTCCTAAAACAAATAAATAAACAAAACTGTGTGGTGAAGGGAAGGAATTGAGAAAAACAAGATGACAAAGCTTTTTCCTGATGCTCTACCTTTTCTATTGTACAGGCATCAAAGTCAGGAAAGTCTCCACGTGATGTTGGGTGCTCTGAATGCTGCGTTTAATGGAAACAGACATAGGATTGTATCTGCAACTTCTGTGCCATGCAAATCAATATCACTCATCAGTATGGCAAAAGAAACCAACAAATAAACAAACAAAACCTGACTAAAAACACAACATAAGATGACTCTAAAATAGATTGGTTCTTTCATGGAAATATACAGATTTGTTTTCTCTCTTGACTTTTGTTCACATTTTCCTTGTTTCTGCTAGATATGAAAACAACCCATTATGTCATTTTTAAAATAGGGACAGTATATATCAGTCTGGATGGCATAGAAGTTCAGTTCCAGCAATGAGAAACAAGTACAAGTTTGGATGAGAACTGCGCATTTTCTAGCTCAAGTTTGTTCGAGATGTAGCTGTGTGGAGGAGGCACTTTTTCTGTGTATGTGTTTGTACAGCACTTAATAAAATGAGGCCATTATTGGAGGGTGAGGGAGAGAGCTCAGTTGCTATTGTAATGACTATAAACCTCAGCTAGGATAAAATGTACTCATGACCTACTTCCTCATCCCTCCCCACAGGTTGCAGAGGATTGTGGCAGATCTCTTCCCTGTTGTAGCACTCTGCTCAGTGCACAGTAGAGGTGCAGCTGTACTTAAGGGTCCCCTTCCTTCCCCAGGCTGGATCTTCACATCAGTTTGTTCTGCACAGGGAAGCATAGTGAGTCTGGAGAAACCACTTACCCTGTGTTTCATGAGAAACATGTAGTCACTCTGAAAGAGAAATACAAACTTCTCTTTCTTCTTCCAGTGACAGTCCTCAGGATGTATCACAGTCTGTTCCTCAAGAGACAGTCTGGCTATTTCTTTCGCCTCTGCCAGCTTTTTCATGCCTTTTCTACAAATATTACAATCATTGTGGCTACAGTTGTTCATATGGTCAAAGACTGCTGATGCTATCCCTTCCTGTTCCACAAATTTATTGTAGTGTCATACAGTATTCAGCATAAAATGTATAGTTGCATGCTTGTTTTTACTAATAAAACACTTTGGTCACAGAAAGGCTGCCAGGTCGGTCAAGTTTTGTTACTTCAGAATATTCACTTGAAATCTTGTGGCACCTGTGTGACACAGAGGTCACTAGTACCTTGAGCTCTGAAAAGCAGGAGGGGTGCATGTGTGTGCTTTACAACTGCTTGTTTAAACAATAAAACCCAAATCACAAAGCTCAAGACCATTCAACATTGTCTCTACTAGGACAAGGGGAGACTGAACACCATTAGCTGTTCATTTCACAGCCCTATAATGTTCCTGGATCCACGGAATAATATATTCACATCCACGGCAGCGAGATTCTGAACACAGATCAGCCTGGGATCAATCCGTGCAGCTCACCTTGCAGGCTCAACTCAAGGAATAAAATGGGACAAACAGTTGGTGGGATGGGGTTTCTTTCAAAGAAATTCTTCTGTAACTGTGTTTTGGCACCACCTATCTTGCAGCCCTGTTGAGAAAAGTTAGATTTTCTCACATCATTTTGAGGTTGAGAAGTGGGGGCTGAGTAATGTTCCTGCCACAGGTTGTGTTCCTGTAGTCATTTCAGAAATCCAATGTGTGTGTAAGACAGGTTCATTTTCCATCCTGGAATGGGTTTCTGTGCTGTGTAATGGTTCTCCAGCTGCTTTTTAAGGTATGTATTTTTGATTGTGCTTATGAGGTGATTGCCGAAGAAGTAATACATCAAAGCACAAAAATAGGGATGTTACCTGCCTCTTAATATCTGCCTCTTTGCTCCAGTGTGCTTCAGGTGCCATGACAGCTAAAGCAGCACATGGTTGCCTGGAGCAAAGATGCTTCAGCAATAGTTTTAAACAGAAAGAGGGCAGGTTTACATTAAATTTTAGGAAGACATTCATCATTGTGAGGACAGTGAGTCACTGGCACAGGTTGCCCAAAGAAGCTGTGGAGTTCCCCCATCCCTGGAAGTGTTCCAAGATCAGGCTGAATGGGGCTTTGAGCAACCTGGTCTAGTGGGAGGTGTCCCTGTCCATGGTGAGTGGGTTGGAACTAGAAGGTCCCTTTCAATCCAAACCATTCTGTGCATTCACATTATTCACATTAAGTGTTTTTTTAAGAAAACACTTAATAAAATTAAGGAACAATATGTTTTATCAAAAGGATACTCAACATCATGATGTATCCCTAAGACAGCAAGAAGTCAAGTCTCTGTCTTGGGAGTATCCTCTGTGGTTGGCTAGGGAAAGCTGACTTCTGAACTCCAGCCTGGGGAGGAGATTTAGAAATAAAATGTGGGGTTTTTTATAACTACCAAATATTTGGATTCACAGTTCATATTGCAAAATCCTAGAAAACAATAGTGTCATTTAAGGACTAAGATATGGACTGAACTATTTTATTACCCATGATCCAATTCCCTGTTCCTGTTTCTGAGATCTGGGCTTTTCTTCTGCTGGTCTGTATTGGCTCTAGCTCAAAGAGTCATATAACTGACTGAGTCAATAGCAGAGCTTTCAGCACCAGCACCCAGAGCCATCTTGGATAAATGGAATCAGGGATAAATTCTTCAATTTCTCGCCTTCCCTCAGCGATTTATAGGAGCTATTTTTATTAAAACCTTCTTGGGTGCTTCTCCTGCAGCAGCTGGGAGACCATGTGATGAGTATTTTCTATTAAGCCATAGACAAAAGAGTCACAAGTGCTTTGTTTACTTCAGAGTTGGCTTTCCTTTGTTTCTGCAATGTTTGTTTCCTTTAGGGTGACCAAGAATACTAGAATGCGACAGAAAAGCCCTGACAGATGCTGCAGCAGCAGAATTTCTCTGTTCAGATGGTATTTTTAGATGAAAAGGTGTGAGACATATTTAGCTTGTTTGTCAGGAAATTGTTTAGTGGTTAACTCTTTTTTAGAGCAAGAGATACCATCTGTTTTAGCCCCTTAGGTTGTTTAGGAGGCTGTCCTGTGAGACCACACTTAGCTATTGCACTGAGTAAGAAATGAAATAGTATGGCAATAGCAGGTACTACTCTGTCACCACAAACTAGGGGATGTCTTCTCTCATTAGCAGTGGTACATTTGTGGTTAAGTTATTCACAACTGGAGAGTGACAAAAGAGATAAAGCTCTCTCACCTATTCACGTTGTTTAAACTGTGAAAGAGTTTCGCCTGCACGCTTGCTAAGTCAGTTTTCTGCTGATTTCAGTGTAATTGGATGACCTTAAAAAAGGAATTTCTATAGCAAGGGTTGCAGAATCAAATTCTGTTGTGCCTGATTTTTGTCCTATATGCAAGTCTGTGTAACTGTGCCTTCTGTTTGCTTTGTACTGTCCCCCCAACACACACACCTTCACCCCTTTGGAATGGGTATTACTATGGAAACAATTGTGTCTTTGCTATTGTTAAAGGCAGCTGAGTGACATCCAGAAATCCCATATACCCACAGAAAATTGTAATAGTAAATCATCTGACCAGCTATTCTTAGCCATTCTTTTCCTCATGTAAGAGAAGGATGATATATAAAGGGAGATTATATGAAGGAGCTTTTTTTCACTCGTACGAATTTATGACCGCTCAGCTGAAGCATAGGAGTAAAGGTAAAAAACCCAAGGCATTTCATGAGTAGCAGAATTAATGAAGCCTAGTTCCCTATGGATCTGTATAGCCTGTGGTTGGATTCTCTGATGACTAATACAGTGCTCACCATCTGATCACATAGTTTCTTTTAGCAGTGACATTCAGAATGCCTTTGTGCCATGTGGATCCTCAGGTATCTAATAACAATTGAGTTCAAATTGCAGCTTTTTGTCAGTGAGGGTACTGACAATGGCCTCTCTCATCTGCCCACAAAATGGTTTTCGTGAAACTTGTAGAAATCTATGGGCGATTGCTGTACTCCATCATACTTGCTTGAAACAAACTATCAGGTCCAAAAAATGTCAGTGGGGAACAGACATAAAGACATTGAATATGTGATCTTGTGGACCTCTTTTTCTTGGGGAATCAGCCTAAAATTTCTCTAGGTTATTCAGTCTAGCAGGTGGGTAATCCTTCTCTGTTTTATTAGATGACATAAAGATTTTTCAGTCTTTTTTAACAAATGGTTTAAAAAAGGCATAGTTGGAGCAAGGGAATTCACATGAAATATTAGATGTGGGGTTTTTTGTGTGTGGAGGTTTTTTTGTTGGTTTTTTTTGTTGTTGTTTTTTTTTTTTTTCACAGTGAAGATGGTGAACCTGTGAAACAGGCTTTGCAGAGAGCATGTGGATATTCCCAAGTTGCCCAGGGAAAGCCCAGACCTACTTTCTGTAACATCTGCTTTGAATGGGGACTGAACCAGACGACCTTCAGAGATCCATTCCTGTCTAGAGTTTCTGTGAGTCTATATAACTTGCTACTTTAGATTTCTTTTCTGTAGGCCTTTGTTCCCCAGGAAGAACCACAGTCAAGGTCAAATTCTCCAGGAACATGATGTTTTGATAAACACATGCATGCTGGCAAGGGCAAACTCTCCATGGAAGGGTTCAGATTTTTACTGTCTGAGACAAACTAGAGTTGTTCCATTGAATCTTCAGTATTTTCTCAATATCAGTTTTCTCATTGTTTTATTTAAACTGGGTGTAAAGTCACTGTGAAGCTTCGTATTATATAAAAAATCCCTCCTTTTGACATCTCCCTCTCTGAGAAACCAGAGAGTGCAATGCAGAATGACCACTGGAGCAACATCTCTTGCAGAAAATAGTTACTGATTTTATTGCATAATTTTGGATAGTGTGCCCTGGAAAACTTGGCTGAAGTTGTACTTTTATGAAACACAACATTTTATAGTGTGATTGCCGGTCCCAAGTGTAATCAATCTGTCTATTGAGTTGGCAGTTTTCAGAAGCAGATGAAAGTCTCTTCGGATCTGAAGATTGCAAACTTTGCAGAGCCCTATATTGGGAATATTGGACACAGGAATTTAAAAAAAAAGTACTCACAAATCCATCAAAAATGTCTTTTTCTCCTTTTTTTTTTTTACTTTCCATTGATAGTAGTGCAGTGGGAGATGGTGAAATAGTACATTAGTAATGAGCCACAAAAAAAAAAGGTTTTGCTCACCATGTGATAACACACAGGGGCCCATGGCAGGGTTGGAGAGAGCACACTGGCAAGCAACAGCCCTTGAAATACAGGGTTTAGGAGCTCAGACCAAAGGCAACAGGTGGATACAACAAACAGCCAAAGGCAGCTCAAGGTATCAATGGGGCGATTATGAACAGCACGGCAAGCAGCTGTCACAGCACACCAGCTGCCTCACCACCCGACAGCTCACACTGAAGAAAGGCAAGAAAGAAAACGAGCCACTAACAAGTGATCGCCCTCCCCGAGCCTCACTGGCAAAGACAAGTCGAACTGGAGGTGCTGCATCGTTGTTTTTTGGTTACTCGTGTCCTTTTTCACCCCTACCCACTTGCCCGTGGATGTTGTACCCTCATTTGCCTGTCATCTCTTCTATTTAGAGGCTAGGCTGTTTCATGTGAAGGGCATGAAGCAAAACTTTCCTTACCTCATCAGGAAGGAAGGGGAGATTTTAGATATTGGGAGATGGGGGAAGGGACACAACACATTAAGAGTAGAAATAGGGGCGTAGTTTATTTCTGTAGCACAGCCTGAAACTATGTGAGCATTTGCAGAGATGAGGTTGGTAAGGATTTGGGGGTCTGAGAGGAAAGGAAGGAAGAAGAGTGGAATACCTATTTTTTTTGGGTACTGAGACACTGCCATGCACCATAATAATAATAAAAACTGGTGTGGTTCCTCAGTACAGGCTGAAGCATCCATCTCTCACTTAGGGTCATCACAGCAGCAAACTTGCTCATCATTGTGCTGTTCATAATCACACTTTGGGAGTGGGGCCACCTCCATATTAAGAGACCTAAATGTAACTGGGTTCTTGTAGGTGCTGTGTGTGGGTTGTCTGGCCTGGAACAGGTTTATAAGTTGGAGTATATTTAAATACTCTGAAAGTTACACTGGCTGTGCTGACTACCTCTCTGCTAAGTTATCCTGGGGCTTGGACACCTCTGGTTAACACTGAAACACCTGCATGCACACACCAAAGTTGTAGTGAGACTCTAGAATAAAACAACAGATAGAAGTCATAGCAATTACTGCAAGGACACAGCTGTTAGTTGAGAAGCAAGTTGAATTAGTACATGTAGAGCTCTGTGCCTCTGCAATAAATCAACTTCCAGTACCTGAGCTAATATGCTTAAGCCTGTGTGATGTCCTCATGCTGCATTATTGCCTGCAATGGAGTGCACTTAAAGGGTGGTGGTCCTTTGAGCTGATGTTGCATGTTGAGCATTCTCTGGAATCATGGTATTACTGCACTTTGCAGGACATAACCTTTTGAGTTTTTATCTGGTGGTGAAGCTGTCAAACATGTAAGACAGGATTCAAGCCAAAATGTCCTGTATTTTTCCTGCAGTTTCTCTTGAGGAGATGGATGCAAAACAAAAAGAAAAAAGTGTCAAATTAGTAACACTGACAATCATTGACCAGCACTGCTTCTAGCATGAAAGGTGTCCCTGGCAGGAGGCACCTGAGGGACACCAGCTTTAAGATTAGCTTCAAGCTTAAAATAACTTCAAAAGTATATGCAAAAATACAGCAGATAAGCATTTGGTGATGCTGGGGCAGAGGTTAGTTCAGAAAATGAAAGATGAGGGAAGATAGAAATGTAGTTCTTTAGTGTTGGGGTTTTTAATACTTACGATCCTCATGGGTTCTTTTGTTTTTGTTTATTTGGGGGTTTTTTTGTGTGTTGCAGAAATAAGGTAGCAAATCCTCCCACAGTGGCTGTAGCTGAATGAAGGACAAGCCTACCCTTGCAAAGGAGTGTAATGTGATCTTGTCTGATTTTTATATTGGATCCAGAAGAAATAGAGTACATCAATAAAGCACAGAACCAGAATAGTGCACATGGATTTTATTAGGCACAGTGGTGCATATGGGGGCTACTTCATGTGATTGACAAGTGTCTTTGCTGGGTAGGAAGAACTCAAGATATCTTCATCATTGTTTTATTAAGGAGTCTCTGCTGTGAGCTCCAATGTAGACACAGCCAAAACTCTTACATGTGAATAATAATTAACATGTGGCACATATACTGACCAGCAGCAATAGATGATGTTTTCCTGATGTATTTCAAAGTATATGCCCAACACACAATCCATCACACAGAGACATGCATAAATGTGATTTCAGAAGAGGCAAGAGGAGGGAGTGCAGGCTATAAGGGCATTTGCAAATGACTTGCAAATGTCAGCCAGGCCTTATTTGCATTGACTAATTTTCAAATCAGAAATAAATGGTTTTTGATTGGCTAAATTAAAAGACTTACAAAAAGAATATGAGAAAGGTGAAGCATTTGAAAAATGTAATTGCACACAATAAAATCCGTGAACATTACATAAGGATTTACAAATCAGCCTTGAATTATTGGTTAGTGGAGACAAGCATTTTGAATTGTTTCACTGAAACCCTCAGAGAGCTTGAAAATAATTTAAAAAGGATAAAGGTGATCTCAAAACTGATGTTAGAAATGCACCCTCATATTCCAATTTGTAAGGAGCCTTTTAAAAATTATTCCCTGTCCTTGTTATTGTGGAGGAGACAGGAGGAAACTTTTCTTGGAATCCAGGTAGGTTAAACTACAAGCAGAATTTTTACAATTTGAAGGTCATACCCTCAAAATGCCAGTCTTAACAACAGAACTCTTACCAAAACTCCTGCTGCACTCTGAAGGACCTTTGGCTGATGGAGAAAATTCACCCACCTCTGAGGAATTTCTGGTTTGTAGTTATAGGTCCAGATTAACTTCTAATTGACTGAAATAGACACAGTCTCAAAAATTATACTCTCTTGTTAAGTGTTGGGGTTTTTAAACTTCAAAATACAGGCTCTTTGTAATAAATTCATAGCTTTTCTTCGCTGCTCCCTCTGTTTTCCTTTGTGCATATCACATTGAAATCTTCCTCCTTGTAACTGGATGTAATCCCAGTTCCAGCCCATAATAGTAGTGGTCACTGGTGGTGAGCAGTTTTCCAGGGGAATTCATTATCTGAGTCATTTATTATTATGTGTTGAATAAAACAGTCAAAAGTGTATAGAGGGAGAGGGAACAATTCCACAGTGCTGAGGGTTGGGTTGGATGACCAAACGGGTATTTTCTATCTTGAATTTCTATGCTGATCATGGAAGCACAGAGTCTAATGAGCCAGATATTCAAACATCTTTGGCATTTTGGAGCATTTTGGAGAGGAAGAATGTGCATTGGACGCTCAACTTGATGCATCTGAAAGAAAATCAATAGTTTTCCAAAGGCCATAATAGGACAGAAATAGTGCTGGCAGTTCTGGATATTTCTCTGTGAAAATTTGTACCATCCATTATATAAGCAACCAAGTATTTTTTTGCATCAAAGGCTGTAGTGAGCAATTTTAGTTACTCTTCCCTTTAGATCTTAGACTTGCTGTCTTTTCGTGGATGATATTAGCATAGCAGCACTCCAAAGCCCTGGTTTTTTTTAAAGTAATGTAATTTCTCACCCAGTGGCTTGCACTCTTTCCTGTATTGCAGAATGCCAAACAAAGGACTTCCAGCATAGAAAATAATCATATATAATATAATGGGAAATATATGGGAAATGAGGAACAACCTTTTTGATGACCCAGCTGCTTTTACCATATCTGACTTCATACAGCATTAAATATCCTGAATGAGGACCAATCTTGAGGAAAGTTCTGCCATATCTGCAGGCTGATGTGATAGTTCAGGACTGGGTGTTTCAAAGCAGGATAACAAGGAAATGTTCCTTTGGGGACCATGTCCAGGGTGTCAAGTGAGTGCAGTTGGGGCTGGGTTTCAGCAGGACTGGCTGAGTCATGGGACTGATCCTCTGGTATGTGATTTTGGACATGACAGGAGACCTTAATAAGAGGAGAGGAGAGGACTTAAGAATAAGTTCTTACAATTAGGTATTTTTCTAAAATTTAAGTATTTTAGTAAGAGATTTTTGGTTTGAATTTATTTGACTGCCAATTTTGTAAAATAGCTTTAATTTCGAAATATTACATATTTTACATTATTAATAATGTGTTTTGATCACTGTTTTGTACTCTCTGCAAAGCCAGTTCCTAAATCAATTACCAAACCAATTGTCTATTACAAATGACCACTTTGCTCTGTTACCAATGGAAAACCAAATATGAATTACCAAACCAATTAGAATACCAATTAAAAATTTCCATTGTAATTACCAGTTACCAGTAAGAATTACCCCAATGGCCATTCGGAACACCAATTACCAATTAAAATACCAATTACCAAAGCAAATATCAGTTACAGTAACACTTAACAATTAGAATACTAATGAATTATTGCATTACCATATCTGATATTGTTTATAATTAAAATAATTGTTATGCTCTATTCATATATAAAAATTAAATTACAAAATTTAAAAAGCTTTCCAAATCAAAACAGAAGGAAAATCTCTCAGCTGATGGCAATTATATTTCCTCACAGACATTGCAGTATGGGAGGTTTAAACCTGGGGGCCATTTATGCTGACAATGAATGGAAAACGTTGGAATTCCCCACAGAATGGATGCTTGAGGTTACCATTTGTAACAGCCAACTCTGTATATGTTGGAAAGCCCCCCCACTCCTAGTGCCAAGGCTTCAGACCTTGGCTTTCCTGGTCCTGAATCCCAGGGGTAGGAGCCCGGGCTGCATGCCATGGGAGATCTGGACAGTTGGGTCACAGCTGTCACAGCTGTCACTCTGCCCATGCACACAGAGGTGTGTGTCTTGTCCCCAGCATGAGCAACCCACAGAGAAACACTCGCCCTTCTAGAGAAACAGCTGCTGAAAGCACTGCTGCTCACTGCCCTGCTTTCCTGTGCCTGCTCTGGGCTGCAGACCTGCCTTCTGCCAGATTCAGCTGGTTGGAGCTGTGTGTGCTTGAGCCCAGAAATCCCCAGTTCCAGGATAACTTTTTGGATAATTTTGGGATGTTAGCAATGCCCTCTGTTGTGCTGGTGGAGCAGCCTGACCTGGGGCAGTGGAGCTCAGCAGGGAAACACGGGTAGGGATGGAGAAGCTGCAGGGCTGAGCCGAGGTGATGCTCCCACACTTTGGTCCCAGGTGTGTGCAGTGCCAATTGCATAAATCAGAGTAAGGAAATTCTTTCCTCTCACACTGCCCAGCCATGAGAGCAGTCTGACCTGTGGCCATCTCTGATTCTGGCCACTGTCTGGAACAGCACTATTCAATCCACATCCAAACCTTTCCAGGGCTCCTACTACTGCCTGGCAATGCCAAGAAAAACATGAAATTCCTTGTGCCAGTGCCCTGGCCTATTTCACTAGAGGCGGTATAAGCAATGTTAGTTTTTGTTTAAGCACACTTTGGAGCTGCAGTTTAGCACTCCTGTTTCTAGGATAGGCTCAGGGACTGGATGCACAAAGATCTAAAACTAATTGTTTATTTCAGTTTCCATTTCTGACCAGCCTCACATCCAGCAGCATCAATGCAGGGCTACAGCAGCTCCTGTGTTTTTGTGGGGACAGATAAGCTGAGGGACTGCCACATCACACTACACGAATATATAACCTACTCCCCAAGCTATATGAGATCCCAGGCATACACAGACTATTGCTCATTACATAGAATCTGCGAGTCCATATGTTCAAAGGATGATACATTATTCACCCTTGCAGTTACTTTATAATTACATGTGTTTGGCTAGCTGGGGCACATAACTGCTCCTAGTTGTCAGTCAGTGTGTTGGAGGCTTTTCTGAGAAATTCAAGATATTGAGGTTTTACACAACCGAGATTCTCCCTTGGGATATTTGGTACAAAACATAAGCCTTGGCAGAAGTCTATTGGTGCCCCTGTCTCAGGGGAGCTTCTTGGCAGATGCCAATTACTGACAATTAACCATCCGTGGCAGAGCTTAGGAAATGACAGGCACGTCTGTGTGTCCAGCTCAGGGATTCAGGTGTTAAAGTGTCTGAGTGTGATGTCCCTTTGCATGAGCACAAAGCACAGCAGGGTGTGTGTGGGAGGCGAGGAGTGGCGTGGGATGGGAGGGACCGATATGATTATGGATTGTGCTTGTGCTCTCTGTGTCCTTGGCTGTTCTGGACAGTGGTAAGATCCTTGGCAGTATTTTAGCACTCCTGGGGGCAATACGGCATCTCCTCCAGTCTGCCCACAGCATCTCTGCAGAAGCCTTTAGTGCTTGGCACAGGCACCTTCTGGTGGTCTCTGCAGCACTTGAACTGAGACACTGCTCCAAGAGGAGGGCAAGGGACTCCTGAAACCCTGTGGCTGTAGCATCTCTGTAAAAAAAGTGAGGAAGGGCAGGAGCAGAGCAGACACCTTGCCTCAAAATTTCACAATGTTTAGTAACTCCTGAGAGAAAAGTGTATGAGAAGAGAAAGATTTATTTGGATTGGAAATGAATGTGTAGAAAGAAAAGAAGGAAAGGAAAGGAAAGGAAAGGAAAGGAAAGGAAAGGAAAGGAAAGGAAAGGAAAGGAAAGGAAAGGAAAGGAAAGGAAAGGAAAGGAAAGGAAAGGAAAGGAAAGGAAAGGAAAGGAAAGGAAAGGAAAGGAAAGGAAAGGAAAGGAAAGGAAAGGAAAGGAAAGGAAAGGAAAGGAAAGGAGGAAAGGAAAGGAAAGGAAAGGAAAGGAAAGGAAAGGAAAGGAAAGGAAAGGAAAGGAAAGGAAAGGAAAGGAAAGGAAAGGAAAGGAAAGGAAAGGAAAGGAAAGGAAAGGAAAGGAAAGGAAAGGAAAGGAAAGATCACTGTTCTGCTGCAGTTCTGGCTTTCCAACACATACTTAATCTCTTTCCCAGACAGTGCTTAATGAACCTTTGTCTCTTTCCAAAACCAAAAGTGCTATTCTCTTTTTTTTTTTGTTTTCATTTTCTCTTTCAAATTTTCAAATGCTGGGACTCCTGAAGCTCAGCAGAACTTTGATTTTTGCGAGTTCTATTTGCGCTATTGCAAGTCAGCTAAGAATTTTTCTGTAAGCAATTGACCAGGAAGAAATACACCATTACCTTTTGCTGCCGTAGTAACTTTCATCCAACACCAGTGACTTACAGGCAATATTATCCACATCTTAATTATTAAAGATAGAGATTAATTGTCTGGTTCAATATCTCATTAGAAATTACAATCTATCCCAATGCAGTATAAGAGTTTAACTCTTTAGCAGAGTTAAACCAGAGTAGACTTTTTCTGGTTTGCTTAAACTGAGGGATGAATGGTCATATTTTATCTCTGCACCTTCAGAGCATGGTCACTTAAAAAAAAGTAGTTTTAGTGCTCTATTATTTCCTCCCTGGTTTATGAAAAGACGGATTTGGGAACTACAGAGCAGCTGCCCAGCTCAATTAAGTGATTCCACAGGATTTTTGATATTTATTCATCTGCTTCCATTCTCAGTTATTTTAGAAATATTTGAGGAAGTGTAATGGATTCATGCTGTTAATGGATCCATTCTGGTCCGCTCCTTGTTATTGTGTCTTCTTTGTCATATTTGCAACTACATTGCTGCTTAAGTTCTTTCTGAGGTCTGTAATATAGCATCTCTTTTTAATCGGGGAACCAAAAATATGCCTCTTGCCCATCTCTTGTTTGAAGAAATATGGGATTACCCTCTAGATTTATACACTTCCAGAAGAATTGTCAGACTGAAAAGAAAATATTTTGTTCTTGGAAGGACCATACACTCTGGAATTACCAGTTTGCAACATAAGTATTTATTATACCGTAACGGCTTTGGGGCCAAAGTTTAACTCAGCAACTTCATGAGACTTACTAAAATTGATTGGTAGTGGAACCTTATTACTGTGCTATGAATAGGGAAAGGTTCAAGTCTGGAAAAGGATGTGGACAAATTCTGGTAACCCAGTACAAGAGTAAGAGCCTGTGGATGCCTCAAATCTTTAGCAGCATTTCTTACACCTATATTCTCTAGAATCTTTAAGTACCTGACTAACTTACCACAGTTTACCAACTTAGCCTTTATCACATGCTTAAATCCAGTGACATCCACAAACTGTATTTTCCAGGTGGTTCTTAGCACAAAGTAGGGATGGAGATAACAGGGTCATATTATTCTGGCAATGTGGTGAAGGCACTCACTCTAGCTGTGGCAAACCCAGACTTAGTTTCCTCTCCTGCCTGCAGAAGTTCAAATCCACATTTTCCACCTTCCTGGGGATTACCCTGCTCTTGAATGTTGCCTAAAAAGAGCCTCTTGCAGCAACGATTGACACCTACATATCCATGCTGAGAGAATGTAAAATATAATTAGTTTCATATCTGTTTTTGAAGAGTGACCAATTTTAAGAGGAAGGAGTGGTGATTCAGAGAAAAGGGATTTTTGCTTGGGATCTTCAGCATTCCAAGCACTTGTCATGAGAATAGTGTGCAAGAGAGGAGGCAGGAAGAAGGATATACCCCAGATGGATTTTATTCAGAGGTGTAGGGAACTCAGCACTTCTCTCTGGCTCTGGATAAGACCCCAAGAGCCAAGCACCTCAAAATCCAGCATCAGGATTCATAAATCATCACCAGCCCTAAGCCTTTGCCTGTCTCTAGCAGAGCACACAGCCTTTCAATCAGCACCCAGGTTCCTGCTGGTGCGAGGCTCTGGCTTCCAAGAACCAGCAGAAGTGAAACCATGCCTGGCTCAGTTCCAGCACTGCCAGGAAGGGGCCATCCCTTACATTTGCCTCCCCTGCTCCTAACGCCTGCTTCTCCTCCTGGGTAACTTATTCTGCTTTCCCAGCTACACAGGAAGGATTGAATAAGCTGAACCTGGAGCAGCTGCCAACAGGGTGAACCTGAGTGAGAATATGGGTCAGCCGAAAAACATGATTGTGGAAACACTATTTTAAGGCTTTCCACTAAAATACAAAGGCCATGTACGAAAGAAAAGGAATCTGCTGGGTCAAGAGCTGTCTGTCCAGCCATGAAATCAAAAAAATCTGTCAGCACAGACAGTATCCGGAGCTGACAGGCAAGGTGCCATGTGTGAGTGTTGTGTGTGTGGCCAGTCCTGTGTGGATCTGAGCAGTTCCCAGGAGGTGACAAGAGCTGTCAGCACCTGTGAGCTCCTGCAGAGCTTTGCGGGTTTGGGTGTGGGGTGCCTGGTGCTATAAACGCCCACTAATGGCAGCTGCAATTGAGGAACTGTGAAGCGTAGGAGTGACTGTGCCACACATCTGCCCCCTCATTTCACCACAGCCCACCAAGCATCCTGCACCCAGACCTGTGGAGCACAGCAGGATCACAGGCAGGATCCCCAGGATGGGCCCTGTATCAGCAGACTGCTTCTCCCTCTGCCTGCCTTTGCCTTCGTGGCTGATGGCCTTTCAGAACAACAAATGCTGCTAAATTTGTACTAATTTTTTATGGACACCCTGCCAAGGTCAACAGGCCTAAAATTTCACACCCATGTGCTACCCTAAAAACATTTAATTTGGTGTTTGTTCTTTTTTTCACGTCTCTATTATCAAGGGGGAAAAATACCACTTTCCAAAAGGAGGGCTGCAGCCGTACTAAAATCCCAGCTGGGTGAACTGCTCACAACAGATCCAGCAGATGCGGGCGTGCTGATGGCAGAGTTTTGCATGCCAGCTGTGCCCTCTCTTGCCTCTCCATGTCAGCTCTGTCACTGATGGCTGGCAAGGGATGCAGGCCGTCAGGATGCTGTGTGCAGAGTTTGAGACACTCATCTCCAGGCAAGTTTCTGCTGGCTCACGTTGGGTGCCAGGGAGGAGAGGATGACCATACTGCCAATGCTTGTCAGCAGCATGACTGTGTTAACAGAAAACCCAGTCTGCTGAGTTAACTCTTCAGCACCAGGCTGTTGAGCTGGGGTTTTTATCCTCCTGCAGCCTCAGTGTCTCTGCATCTTTCAGCCCAAAAGGGTATTCTTTCTCCTTCTGCCCCAGCACACACTTAGAAAAACCCAGCAGGTTGAAGGAGGATCAAATTCTGGTCTTGTCAACCTTGCAAATGTTCCTTTAGCTTCTCACCACCCACATAGGCTGCATGTATTCAGACACATATGCAAATAAGCAAATGTGGTCATATGTGAGTGCATACACACAGAAAGACATACACTTGCACCTATATAGGTTTTGCATAGTAAGCATAACAATAAGGTACAAAGGACTTGTATAAAACAAGAAAGTCTTTGAGATCTGTGCAGGGGATTTAAGCCCACCAGCCTGCTTTTTGTTATCTTTTCTCCAAATCTTGTCAGAAATTGTGCTGCCATCTTCATTCCTTTTTTCCCCAAAAAGTCCTGCAGTTACCTGTGGCGTGGACAGATAATTACAAATATTGACTGACTTTAAGGTAGAGAGCAATGAAACATTGCCTAGGGGATAAAATTCCCTGCTCCTCAAGTTGTCATACATTGCCTGAAGGCAAAGAGACAGCAGAAAATACACAATCAAAAGGAACTATTTTTATCCAAAGACAATTTCCTTTTCCACTCCTATCCTCAGAGACAGTTACTGTTTGTAGTTATTACCTGTAGGTCTGATGTGCCCAAAAGCCCAGTCACATCAGGGATACACTGTGCAAGGCACTGTACAAAATATAGTAATGCTGTTGATTTTCTTTTCTCTGAAGATTACCTCCTAAAGGAGACTCCAGGGATGAGGGCAAGCCAAGCCACGAGGTCTTATCCATTGCCAGGAACATCCCGTGAGGAGAAGAGAAAATTCTGCATTTATCTAACACTGCCCTCTCACTCCTCTCCCATGTGGATGAAGAGTCTCTGTAGTTGCGAGTTTCTCTGAGGAAGACGAGGTCAGAGTTTTTGGATCCGTCTTAGAAGGGGCAACCTCATCGCTCCCACTGCCACGGTTCCGTGCTCCAACTGCAGGGTGAAGAGCTCAAGGGGACCTGTAGAGATGGCAAAAAAAAAAAAAAAAGTGTTTTCAATCATCAGTGTCTCTTTTTCCCAGCTCTGGTCTCCCCAGACAGCTGATACTTTGCAATCCCACAGAGCTGCTATTTCTTAGCAGCATCTTCTTGCTGCTGGCACCTGCACTTTATGTTCTGAGTCAGACATCCATGCTATATTGGCACACACACTACCACTTTCTATGGCCAATAAAAATGTGTTTGTGCCTGTGTTCTTGGAAATGAGTCCCCATCTCGCCTCGACAGCATTTAGCTTGTGAGTTAGTGCTCAGATGGGAGGTAATTAGGTCCTGCTGGGGGTCTGGGTTTACCGCTAGCTCTGAAACCAAACGAATGCATGACACATAGCTCATGTTCTCTGTTCCTGAAAGATGGCTCCAGCATTTACCTCTTCTCCCCTTGGAGCAGGTACCACCAGCCTCTGTCTCAGCTGTAGTTAAGGCACCTGGGAGAGCAAGTGAGGAGGATGTTGGCACAGATCTAACATATGTTGTTAGCACAACACACAAGCATATCCCTCAGGCTACTTCACTGCCATTTCTAACCAAGCAGCAAAGTCTTTTATAACAAAACCACCATGCTCGTTCCCTTAGCCAGGCAGAAGTGCATTAGCAAGATTTGCTCTTTCATGTCCCAGTGCAGGTTAAACAGAGACCCTCCCATATGCCTGTGATCCCAGAGCATGGTCTTGGGGATCAGAGAAGTGTGGCAAACATTCACAAACTGCAAACGGTATCAGTGGATGCCCACTGTGAGTGCCCAGATACCTCAGTGGTGAGTTGAAGTAATCTAAGTGCTTGATAGGGAGAGATCACAGTCCAGGCAGCTAAACAATTAAAATCAAATGCAGAGTTATTACTTTGAGCATGTGAGAACATTATCAGGAGTACTGGATACAAAGGAGCACTCTCATACATTTTAATTCCTCTTATACTCATGGTATGTGCCTTTCTGAACTCCCATCATAAATTCTTATTAGTTGATGCTCAATAGGTTGTGCTGCCCTAATGATGCATATTAACATTTTTTAACTTGATTCTGCTTTTGTAATTAGCCCAGCATTTTGAAGCCACTTTTGCCAATTCTGTCTGATATGTTGATGAAGTAAATCTAAGGGCTTCCAGTATGAACAAAACATTGTTTCAGCTTTGTGTACAGTTACTCTAATTATCATAATGTGTAATTACAAATATTCACATATATATTTGTGCACATTCATGCACATACTCATTTACACATGCATGTGTACATTCCTTAGAGTGAAAGCTGAGGGATAGATAAACAGATACTCACATATACAGAACCTACTATCTTGAGAAACCCATATTTTTTGAAGTACTGACACTACTGGCCAGATAACGAGCCCATAATCTCCCTCTTTCCCCACTGAAAGAGCAGTGCTGGATCTCTGACATAAATACACAAAAGCAGGAATATTTGAAGTTAAAGCTTCCAGTCCCTGGATGTATGTGGTATATCATACTTTAACCCATAGATTGCTGTGGCATCTAAACATGACTAACGGAATTAAGGTCACAACAGACAATGAATCTCAGAGGATTTTTGTACCAGGCTGAAGACAAAGAAAATTACCAACTTTTAAAAAGCAAAACTTGTGGAGAAAGATATTTCTGTGTAGATGTCAAAGAAAAAGAGATGCCCTTGCTTCATATCTCCATTCATATGTGCCCAGACATGCACTCACACACATAGACACAGAGAGGTGTTTATGCACTGCTAACAGAGAGGATGCACCCTTATTTTAAGCCTACTGTATTTAAATCTGTATTTTTTAGTACTATTGTGCATGAGTTGAAAAATTTGTTAGCCTATTTTTTAGCCTATTATATTTGTATCTGCAAATTTTACTGCTATTGTGCCTGTATTGAAAATGTGTTCTTAAGGGCTATTCACGGTTTTTTCCCCCCAATCCTGCATTCAAACAATTTCTCCTACTTCTGAAATTTTTCCTATGAGGATACAAGTCTCTACCACTAAATTATTTCTTGTATATTCCTTGTATATTTCTGGTATATTCCAGTATTATACTTTAGTATCCAATTTGATGTCAGAATATTTAAGAAGCAGGAAGGGATGATGATAAAGGATTGACTCTCCACACCCTAAATCTGTCAGGGAGTTCTCATGGGAGCAATATAGCCCCATACATTTTGAAATGTAGCATTTCTTATTCATTTCAATCATTTCACCTTTCAACAGTTGCTAATGATGCTTAATATCACATTCAAACAATTTACCTGCTAACCAAGAATGAAAATAAACATCTTTGGCCACTTTGTTTAAATTTGAGAAACTCACCACGTTTCAAGAATTAAGAGAGTCTTGTTTGACTCACTGTTCAACTAGTACAGTGTTGACAAATTGCATGACTGGTGCTGAAAAAATCCTATCCTCCAGATTCTATAGCTTGCTGAAAATGCAGTTATCTTGATGGTTTTTTTAATATTGCAATAAAACAAAAAGTTTCCCGTGGAATGTGTTGATTGAGAAATATTAAAGGTTAACTTTCCCTCCGCTGCAGAAGGTCAAATATACCCCCTTCCTGGGGATTAGCTCTCTGGTAATTCAAGCTACAACAAAACATATGCCTTTGCTTCTCTTCTCCTGCAACACTGGCTCTTCTTAGGGTTTCCTGCAGGACTCCCATCTGTTAGACCAGTCATTTTCCTGGTGTGCATATAGCAAGATCTATAATTATCTAGGTATAGATATGTAAAAGATAGATGATACACATAAATGATACAGATACATATATTCATACACACGCAACTCCACATTTGTAATTTCTGACTCTTTGAAGCCTCTGACAGAATCATGACTGATTTCAACAGAGCCCAGATGTGTGACTTTATTTGCAGGTGCAACTGAGCAGTATGTTAACAGTAGAATCGATCTGAAATTTTCTAACAGAATATTTTCCTGTTAGAAAATGCCAGTTTGTCCAAAGGGAACTATTTCATGAAAATGTACTAATTACCGTGACATTTCACTTGCAGACAGAAATTCTAAAAAGCATATTGATTGGGTCAGATGTGACCCTTTTGGACATATTTGGAATAGAACATACTTCCTCCAAACTATTTTTCATGTAGAGAAGTTAATGTAGCATTTGATACTATTTTATTAACTAAAATAGAAGGGGATATGGTTGGTTTATAAAAATAAAACTGCTAAGTATTTTTTTTTCTTGTGGAGAAATTTGAGGTTTTTTAGTTTTTGCTGCAGCTAAGGAGATTTTTCTCTCTCTCCTTTTTTTTTTTTTTTTCTTAATGGTGCAATTCCTAGTGAAACTGAGTTCCAGAGAAGCTAATTTGATCTCAGCCATATCTACATGGATTTTCTGTGAGGTCAGGCTTGAAGCATCTGATAGGAAATTGGAAGATGAAGAGGGAGCCGTGGTCATGTTATCATTAGTCCTGCCCAAGGCACTGTAGAGATGTCGTGCCTCTATGCTCTAGGAAGCCTTTGGATGCCCTGGGAGCCAACTCCAGAGGACTGCTGACACCAAAGGGAGTTGCCTTTGGGTCTCAGCCTCAGCTCAGAGTTCCTCTTTACTTCTAAAACCTTCAGGATATTTTCAGTGCTTAGCCAATACCAATATCATGTGAAGCAGGGAGGAAGAAGCCGCTTGCAGTGCTTTTTTAAAAATGGTATAATAAAGCAATGGTCACCTTTTCTGAGACAAATGCCAGTAATAGGCTATTCTATTTTTCCTTCTATCCTTTAGAAACCATGTGAAATCATGTGACAAGATTACTTAAATCTCATTTGCTGTGAAATGTGCTACGTGGTCCTTTGTAAATGAGTTGTGTTCGATGCTGAATAAAAGAGCGATGTGTCATGAACCTCTCATTATTTTAATTTTCAAACCTATAGTTGGTATTTCAAGTTGATGAAAGACATGCTATTCACAAAAAAAATGGTATTGTTTTACTTCATTTTAAAACATTTTTGCAGTGAAAAACATGACCACGAGTCCTCAATTTTCCATTACAGATAGACAACTTTATTGTCAGGCTGATAGTTATGGGATTATGTCTTTTCTAGAAATGTTGAAAAACCTGCCACATTGTAGATAAATTTCAATCTTGCTGGCAGTGGAAATTCCAAAATAGACTTCAGGTGATGCTCTTATGAACAGCAGAATCAATCCAGTAGTTCAGAAGGAGGCAGGATTAGGAAAAAAAAATTAAAAATAGAAGAGCACTGCTCACATATGGAAATTAAAACAGTCACTGATGACTCCACAAAGAGACAGCTCAAATTATCCTCACAATTATCAGGTAGAAGACTGCAAATTATGCTCCCAATTCACAAAGAAAAAGCAATCTAGAGGAGAAGTGCTGATTTGCATAATCAATATCATCCAAATTCAGGGAGGCTGCCTTTCAGCACACACAAAAAGAGAAAGCAGAGCAGGAGACAGGATTTGCACTCAGCAGATAATGGAAGAAGAACCATGCTGAGAGAAAACTGAGATAAAAGAAAAAGGACTATAGAGAGAGGAGGAGGACAGCACCACCTTGTCTGTGTGCCAGTCCAAGTGCCAGCTCTAAGAAAGCTGAAGCGGGGAGGATGATTTAAGGAAACTTTTAAGTTTCTTAATGTCATCTGAAATGGAGAGTAAGCCCTTGAGCTGGCTTCTTCCAGCCTAAAATTGTGCTGAAAGTCACAAGCATTTGAAGTTTTCCAGGAGTTATAGGCAGATCCTGAACATGTCTTTTAACTGCAACATTGAAGTTCTCAATTATATGTTCAATTACTATTATAGTATTCAATTACAATTACCATATTCCAAGTGCCTTTGAACTGTGATGATACAATGACTCAAACCTCTTTGTTTCACACCCACCTCTTTTTTACAGTGTACAGACTCCAGGAGACGGATTAACAGCTCAAGGAAATGAGAAGTGTGCCGTGAGCTCAGTCACACTGAAAGAGTCCTCCTTCCCCTGAGCATCAGACCATCCTTCATCCACTGAGCAAATGCCCCACAGTTGTTCTCACATGGATCTTTCATCCTGCTGCTGGGGAGAAGCCGAGTGTTCACAGATGTCACTGCAGCCAAGACCCTTTTTGCAGTTGTGACCTGCAAAGTTGATGAAAGCGTTCACTTGGGCTTGTGGCTGCAACTGCCAGACCTGTAAATGGAACATTTGGATTATATGGATCCTGGTCGTACTCAGCTTGTTCCAAAGGCAGGAGGTGATTCTCGTGGGATTGTGAGCATTGATTAGCAGGGAGCTGGTCCTGCAAGATAGGCTTTGGACTCTATCCACATTTTAAAAAGGGCTTAGACACATTTGTAGCTTTAAGGATATTTCCATGGCTCAGTGGAGTCACTGGGACTTGGTAAGCTCAAGGTTAGGACAAGACCAGAGGAACTTCTGGAAAGCAGTATTGATGGAAAAGGTTGTGTCAGAGCCGGGCGCCAGTGCCAGGGCTCATCACTTTATTGCTGTGTGTGGCTGGACAGGCTGTAGCCCTTGCAGGGTCCTCCCAGAGGGAATGTTGCAGGATACAAACTGCAGGGAGTGCAGGCGTGTGCAAAATGGATCATGCAGTCACAGCACAGAAATGTGCGTGGCAGCCACAGAGCATCATTCTCATCAGGGTTCTTCCTTTGCTCAAAAGCAGCTGAAATGAAGTGCTGGAGTCAACAGCTAGACCTGTGAAAACATATTCGGGTAGACAAACTCCCTCCTGCTTCCATTGGCAAAACTCCCTCTAACTCCCATCAGGGGGTCCCAGCACGCCACATCCTCTGCATTGTTGAAGCAGAACCAAGGCCAGCCAAAATCAGCTGCCAGAAAGTTGACCACAGCTCTCTGCTGCTCCAGGCCATAGTGAATAATGCAATATGCACAACCTTGTAAGAAAACTAAAAATAAATTTACAGGGAAATAATACATTCTTTCTAATCTGAGTCAAAACTAAAAATTAAACAGCTATAATTATCAAACCTAATTTAATTAAAACTAGCTGCTCACCATCTGGTGTTATTTGTATAAATTTGGAAATCTACTATTTCATATTAAATTCCTCCATTTAACAAATTATATTAGAGAATATATTTCTCCACTGTAATCATTATGTAATTGATCATTTTACAAATTGTATTTCCTTCCACTTGATAGAAATATATTTTGTATAAAAACAAGCAAAAGACCAGCTACTTTTTTCATCCAAACTGAATTTAAAATTAAGACTTGCAACATCAATAAAAATAATTCACTGAAGTAAAAAGATGTAGGATTAAACATGATTTTTTATTTCTCAGTTTGGTCACTGTGAGTATAAATGAGAACTCCATCAGATTTTTTCTGCAGATGCAAGCACATATTCAGACCTATAATATTATATGTCTGTTATATGTGTGCATACATTCTATAATAGCTAGTGAAGAACAACAGTTTGATTGGAAAAGCACTGTGTACTTTCCTGAGGCAGTGTGGAAATGTACAGTTGTAGACATTTAAAAAGTACTGTCAGAAATATATTTCTCTTTTTCCCGCAAGACATATAGTGATGATTTATACAGTGATAAGTATAACACTGTAGAAACTGAAGCGACAATAATGATGAGAACATCATGAGAAGACCACACATTGATTGGCACCTAAATACAAGTGTTTGACATAGCCAGCATGGGAGCCATGGGCTTCTCAACGACCTCTTAAAAACTTCCTAGAATTTTTGATATTTAGGTATTTCATTAAAGAAGTAGAGCAATCTATAAGTATGATAAAAATAATCCATTGAAATGGGCTTGACTGGATATGTTCACAGAATGTTGCACACAGTGGGCATCCATAGGAAACCACAGGCTGGAGTGGGATCACAGCAAAGTGTTGAGGCAGCAGAGTGGGTGCAGTTTAGGGCAGAGGTTACTTAAAGCAGATTTGGAGACATGGAGTTTCCATTCCAGCTTGGCTTCTGATCTGCTGTATGAATTATGTATGAATGAGCTCTGTTAGTCCATTCACATCACATGCAGATTGTAAACACATATGGGCAGTGGATGGTTCTCCAGTTGCACTTGGGTCAAGAGCCAGAACCTCTTAGTGGTGGCCTCCAGACAGCACTGCAAAAATAAACAACACCAAAACACAAAGATCAAATAAGTCATTCAGACTGGATGGTGAGAGAAAAGAAAGGAAGCAGTGGAGAGAAGGTGGAGGGAAAAAAATATTCCCTAAATCTTAATAAGACACATTTTTCAGAAATTTGTTTACACCCATAGTTTTGGCATCACCTGTGGCTGCAAAAACATGAGTTAATCTGTAAGTCACCTATTTGCAATTCCCTAAAAATAAAGCAGGGAATTTCCTTAAAGTGAAGGCAGGGTCACTCTAAACTATCCGCAGTGACCAGGGTGCTCTTCAGAGTGAAGCATTTGTTAGTAACAGGAGTATATAGAAATAACAAGGGAAATAGTGCTCATTTTTAGCTTGTTTGATAAACAGTTATCTTCCAGACAGAAAACTTGGCTGGTCCAAGTTTCTTGGGGCTCACTAGCAAGCAAGATGCTTCCACCTTTCCCTTAAGCAGCACCTAGGCTTTTTCCTCAGCAACCTGGGCTCTCTGCCCCAGAGCTGCCTCATTGCAGTAGGCCACTCCATTATACAGTAACTCTTTTTCACTGACAAATCACTTGCGGAATTTCACCCCCTTTTGACTCATCAGTATTTATAGATTAGCACATAGCAGCACTCATTCCGTGACATTAGGTACTTTGCTTTTTAACAAGCAAACAAATCCAGCATGGCTGAATTTTATAGTTTGTCTGCTGTTAGACTCTTCCCTGATGGGAGCCTAAACCTACTGATGCTCTTTGGACCTGAGCTGTTTGGCAGCAGAAGAGGATGAGCAGGGAGCAAAGTAGCCCAAATGCAAGATGCTCAGATGTATGCAAAGAATGCAACATGACAAACTGCTAGGTTTAGTTAAATTGGGACTGTTAATTATAGCAGTTTAAATTGGGTTCTGACTCACATTTTGAATTTGTAGTGGCAAGATGACAGCCTGGAGAAGGTGGTTGTAAATGGCTGACTCAGAGGATGATGATCAGCACGACAGTGCCTTCTGCCTGTGCTAGTACTATGTGTTTATAGGAGAGATGTTACAAGGTGACAGTCACCAGTTCAGCTCCACCCATTGTTCTGTTCACCAGGCATTATGGAGACTGGAAAAACCAAGAGAGCAAATGGAGGAAGGAGCATATTAATTGGGTAAGTACAAAATGGCAATCCGCCATCTCTTTAGTGCTCTCTCCTCTTCTTTCCACATATAATGCTGGTTTTCCAGATTCTTCTGTAGGCATCCAGCTGCTTCTGACTTGAGTTGATGAAATGGCTTCTCAGGGAAGGATGACTGGCAGCTTGGTGTCTCAGTGCAGGGGCTGCCAAGAGGATGGACACTTGGGAGAAAAGCTCTCTGATAAGAGGGTTGGAAAACCTGCTTTAATTTCTGACCAAATAATGCAAAAAATTGAACACTGGTCCTGGAAATACCGGCTGCTGGCAACTCCAGTGTCTTTCCTCTCCCTAAAGTGCTTTTTTTCTACCAGTTGTCCTTGAAGTACTTTCAGTCATGCTTTTATGCAAAATGCAAATGTCTAAGATTCCTTTCCCTGTGTACTAATATGGATTAGCTCAGCTGTTCAATTGGTTGTTGAAATTCATTTGCAAGCGTTGTAGTTGACTAAGTTTCGTAACTGTAATTTGTGAGTTACAAACAGGGGTCAGAAATCTAATTCCACAAGAATGATGTAGCTAACCCATGCTTTGATCTTAGAAATCCTTACACCCCTGCTTGGCTGAGGACACTGTCAGCCAGCCTCCGAACGGCGAGTGGGGAAGATTTGTTACAAACTACTTGTGACTGAGCTAGAAGCCAGGAAGTACATGCACTAACACCACTTATCAGTTGATTGTAGAAATTATATATATATATATATATATATATGACCTGAAATTATTGTCTTCAGATCTCTAACTCTGCTCTAATAATTGCTAGAATTGAGAGACTAATATATTCAATAAATTACTTTTTTCATCCATTGAATAGCTGAGAACAGATTGTGATTCCCTGGTCTATTTGCTATTCAAATGAATTCAACAGATACCTTTTCTAATCTTTAAAGCTGTGGACTGAGAGCAAATATCCACGGCATGTAGTGGCTGGTGCTTTGATAAATCATATGCATCGCTGCTGTTTCCTGACAGGAACACTGTGCAGATACCTCAGCTGAATCTTGTTTATGCAAGCCTACAACTGGGTTTTCAGAAGAACTTCCATATGTGGCTTTAAAAACTGTTTCTTTTGCCTTTTTTTGTTGCTGTTATGTTGTTACCAAAGGTCTATTTTCCAAACTATCACTGAAAACAAAAGGAATTTTGATGGGGCCAAAGCAAACTTATTTCATCTTTTTTCCCCATCAAATATCTATTAACACACAATGATTGAGGCCCTGATGCAGAAAGGTGATTAATGATAGCGTAGCTTTCAGTGTGCTGTCATGCTCCCATTTAATTCTGTGTGACTGTGCAAGCAAAAAATGAAATATGAGCATTTTCTTGGCAAGACCAGGACCTAAGCAAAGATTATCTGAAAACTTTCGGAATTATTCAGCTCCAGTAATCACTGTTTGAATATTACTCCTGAAAGAACTAAGTCAACCATCACAGTTTCACTGTCCTGTAGACAACCCAAAAAATAGAATGTTTGTTGTGCAAACAAAACAACAATTATAACCATGGGCATCTGCAAACATATGCAGTCTGTAAGGGGAGGTGTCCAAGAGACACACACACTGGACAAAGTAGCAGTCATTGTGAATTTTCCAGAGGTTGCCAGTGGGATTTTTTACAATGTAACTTATCACTAACCAATGCTTCCTTTTTTTTTTCTTTTTTTTTCTTTTTTTTCTTTTTTTTCTTTTTTTTCTTTTTTTTTTCAGAATAATTTTTTTTTTTTTGAAAGTAAGCAAGAACATTTCTCAAGGGCTTCCAGGAGGATTTCACAGAGTTTGGACTGCATGTAGTTGAGAGGAAGAGGATGGGCAGAGACCTATCTTCAAATATCTGAGATAATTTCACCCTATTTATTAATCTACAGCAGAATTCCTGCAGGTAACACCAGGAAGCCTGACTGTTGGCAAAAAGAAAACACTGATCTTCGAGTTTTAATTGAACTGTAATTATAATTTCCACAGCAACAACACACGGCTTCCTGGGAACTATTCTTGTGTTGGGTGAACACTTTCTGGTGGCTTTTGTGCCACTGCTCCACTGGGAGCCCATTCCTACGATCAAAGATACCCTGCTTTCAGGTTTATGTGCTTGCTTTGTAGAGAAGCCATACAGATCATCACAGAAACTTAACCCAGTTCTCAGTCCCTGTTGTGAAATAGATGTTCTGAAGGTGGGGAGAAACCCTCTAGCAAAGGCATAAAATCAGTGGAGTGCCTTTCCCCAGACACAAACGTATGCTTTGCCATATGAGAAATGTTCTAACCTACATTTGTGGCTGAAACAACTCAGTTGGGGGAAGGAACAAGGCATAGGTACAGACATTTGCAGTGTTTGATGTCCTCCAAGGTAGAGAGGTAGTGACAGATTGCCCATTCAGAGAGAAGTCTGGGAGAGATGGAAAGATAAGTCAAGGTATTAGCCCCTTCAGACCAGCCTGCAGTCTGGGTGAGCAGCTCTGTTACTGTCTATGGCCATTTGTGTATTTTCTCCTACACATGCTAACCAACCAGCTATGGTATATTCCATTGGCATATTGTGATATATCACCTTTCCTTTCCCCCCACCCTTCTGAGTACATTTGTGTCTGTGTTTGCACCACAGAAGACGCTCATAGGGTATTTAAACCAGAGATAGCCAACCTCTTCCTCTGGGAAGCTACAATGAACATTGCCAAACTCCAAACTGAAATGCTTCCACCCCAGTCAGTAGATTGAAGCAACCTGAGAATGGTTCCCTGTGCTGGAGTTACTTATGCCCAAACTTGCTGTGGTGGAGAGGGTCCACGTGGTGGAAATCAGTAAGAGAAATCAGTTTCTGCCTCCTTTCCATGGTGAAGCAGTGCAGTGGATGGACTAGGCTGAGTGGCTCCAGAAGCTGCATGCTGCTCTGGAGAATAAAAAAGTCAGGGGGCAAATAAAATAAAATAACCAAAAAACCCCAACACACAGGTGGGCAGGAGGGTAATGGGGAGTGAGTGGCAAGACAGGCTGGCGGGTGCTGCGGGTCCTGTGAGTGTCACTGGAGGGCACATTCTCAGATTTTTGTGCTTGTTGCACCTTCTTGGGGCTAATGGCCTGCAGCAAAGCTGCTGTAAAAGCCGGCATTGTCTCAAAGCACTTACTCAGTCATGCTTGAAGGGTTTGTACATGTTTGTTAGAGGTTGGAAGGAAAAAATGTGACTGAAAAGCATAAGGCAAGCCCTCGGGGTAGATGTACTCTGTGAGACAGTGTAATCTTGTCCTGCTGCTTACCAGCTTTGCACCTGGTTAACTCTAGGTCAGAATGAAACTATATAGTCAGAAGTGATTATTTGTGACCCCAGACAAGAACACGACCTTTCTATCTTTAGACTCCATTGAAATGGCAATACCCTGATTATGGAATATTTCTCAGCTAATTAGGAATGCAGGCTCTACAGGTCACTGGGAGTTCATACTATTCCCTTGGCATAAGCAGATGTGTTCAAGATAAACTTGTACTAAACACATCAACAGCTCCACTCTATCTTGTGTGCACTGGGAGGAAAAAAAAAGGAAGAAAAGAGAGACAGCATTTAACTGGAGCCTAGAGCCAGATGACTCCAGGAGCTGGATATTAATTTATGAACATTAAGTAAATAATTGCCTTTCTGGTAGTGGCTCCTGGACTCTGCAGCACATGGCTACCAGTATGTAAGCAGGACTTACTGGGGAGGTGCAAATCTGAGGCCAGGAAGATATATGCTGCACAGCCTGTAATTCCTGCAGAGCTGTGCAGGATTCATGCAGGGCCAAATTGGGGAAATGTGATGTGTTCCCAGCCTGGAGGAGTTAGGGAGCACAGCACATAGGCACTTGGGTAACCATCATCATAAGAGCCTGTGCAAATTTGGTGCAGCAACATCTTAATTTCTGTTTCTAACTGCCCTCTATTTTTGTCTTTTTCTTCATTCTATTTCTCCTCCCAGACCCACTACAGGCTCCCCGATTGCCTCCCAGCTGCTAGCCAAATTCTACTTTCGCCTTTATATCTCCTTTATCTTTCCTTGAGTACCTTAAGCAAACCCTCATATCCTCTCCAACCTTTATTCTCTACTGCTCTGCTTTTTGCTGAATCTGTTTTCCCATTTCTTATTCAGATGGATGCCATATTCCAGTTGCAGTTTGTCCAGGATTCTCTTCTACTCATTGTTCTTGCTGTAATTTCCCCTCCTATAGCAAAGGACTGCTTTCCAAAGAAAACTGGTCATCTTTCCTAGTGAATTTACCTGCCTCTGCCCTCCCATCAATCTTCTCTCTACCAACAGCTGTAGTTCAACTGGCAAGCACCACACACTCCTCAAATACATGCTCGAGGGAGGGGAGTCCTGCTGGCATTGTAATGCCAGCAGAGAAGCTGTGTGACAGCCTCTCTTTCTCTGAGCAGCCACTATGGCTGTATTGTCCCAGAATGACACTCTTACTTTCCCAAAAAATAGCAAGGATTTTATTTTGTTGGCCAAGCAGGAGAGCTGAATCTTTCTCAAGCTCATAGCTTATAACTCTTCATATGACAGGTCATGATGGCAAAGGCATCTGCTCTGCTCTTTGGGAAGCAATTGAATTTCATCTGCTGTATTACAGAGTGCTGTTCAACAAGGTAGCTGATGTTGGAGTTGCTGTCCTGACCATTTTCCTGGAGCATGATATACTGCCTAGCTGCACCCAGCCTGCACAATGAACGCTGTAAACACACCCCTTGTATGGTTTTATCCTGCAGGACACTGAAGCGTTTGCAGCTGATAGAGATGCAGGATAGCATCAGTGATCCTTCAAGTGCTGAGCTGGGATTTTGTCCGCACTGCTGCACCGCCGTTTTCACACAAAAAGAAGTGATAAATAACAGCCCTTTATGTGTCTCTGCCTGGAGAAGCATGGTAAATCTTCCCCTCTTGTCTGTGGCACTAGTGAGACGGATAAGCAGGGGGACACATGAGAAGCCCCCGAGGGGTAAGGGACATACTCAAAGCCAGTGTTAGTTGTGTGTAGTGGGCACGGTGCCTGTGAAGTGGGAAAGGAATTGCCATAATGTTGGAATTAACATTCCTGCTTGAGCCATAAAGAAACCAGGACCATATCTTTGTGTGGCTTAACAATCCTAATGCTCCTGGTGGAAGTAGGGAAGCTGGCAGGAGAAGGTAGGGGACTGCAGAAAGCCATGCACTGCTGCCAGAGTTGAGCTCAAGCATGTTTGTACAGGCTGGTCACCCCAGGATGGATACAAGCACTGCCCCGTCCCTTTCCAATGCAGAAAAACAGGTTATTCTGTCACCATACCTTTTCCTCAACCCAGCAAATACACCTGCACACAGCTGGCTGGGAGACAGGATGGACAGCCAGGGACTTGCTGGTACCTGTATTTTCCTTCTCATTAGCAGAAGCACCATCTCTGATTTCTGTTTTATTGCCTCGACTTCCCTAACACCACTGCTTGTGTGAACAATAACATTCTAATCCAGCAGTATTAAGGCACTGCAGTAAATAGGGGCATTTTTCTCTCTTCTCCAGGACAGTTTATGTACTGTTCAAAACTGAAAGACTGAAAATACAGTTGGAAAACAATTTCTCAGTGGCACCTGTGATGTCTGTCAAAAATGTGTGGGCTACTGAAGGGGAAACATCTTATCTGCCATGTAAAAGAAATTCAAAGATATCAACCTCTGAAAAATAGGACCCAGGCACTGAACAGGCCTTATTCTATATCCTCAGATACTTATATGATATAGTGTAGGGACAGGGCTTTTTCCAATTGTTATATCTACATATGCTATCTCTCTAAATATAAACAAATACCTTTCTGCAGAAGATGACTGTAGCTTTCCTTCTTTACTGTCAGCAAAGATAGAGATATTTTGATTGGCGGAGTCATTCAGGTGGGGAGGCACTCCAGAATGTGTCATGAAGTTCTCCTCTCACTGACAGGTGGTTCCTAAACACCCCCAAACTTGCCTTTTCTCCAGGCTGAGAAGGTGATGTCCCTCAGCACATCCTCATGGGGCCAGTGTCCCTAACCATTTTGCTGGCACTCTGAATTTGTTCCCATTTACTGGTGCCTTTCCTATGTATCAAGGAGCTCAAGACTGGATGCAGTAACTGATGTGGTCTCATGACCACAGGGATAATCCCTTGCCTTCAGCTTCTCAGCAGGGAGACACTCACTGGTGTCATCTGTATCATATGGAAATGTATTTCCATGACATATGCAAGTAGCAGGCAGATAGATAATGATGTCTGAGTGATTTGTTTGTTCCAGTTGTGCCCTCAATGGATTTCCACCTCTCAAGGCCTCTACATATTTTGGGGGAAAGCATAAATGTTTTCTTCCAGTGTAATGTTGGCCTTTGGAAGTCTGACATCACTGTCTGGTCTCCTCTGACACAAAGGGAAAGTGTCTATAAAATATCCCTCCTTTTCGGTAAAAATAGTCTTAAATAGACTAGTATCACAAAAGTAGAGTAGGTTGCAATATTTAATATCATTTACCTTTCATAGTGGACCTGTGAGACAGAAAACTAGTTTCATTTAGAATTTATAAATATGTAAATGAGGCATGGAGAAGCTAATAGATTTATAGATAGAAAGGCTATTACAGAAGAGGAGCCTGAACTCACATCTGCTCAGCTATCATGCTATTTCTTCTATTCTGACTATTTCTTCTTTCCTCCTTCTATTTTGGTGTCATATTGCCTTCATGGATGAAATGACTCGTATCACTGCACTCTGTTGAGATGTGCAGCAAGATGCAATCTGATCCCACACACCTATGGAAGTAGGAAAGCACTTGGGTTAATCTATCAGCTCATCAAAACTGAGAGCCTCAAGGGGTGCTGAACTTTGTCTTCTTTTTTTATTATGCTGCCTCAAAATGAGCTGATTTTCATGCTATAAAATGGCAATACAAAAGAATGCCGAAAGTTAATTCTTCAAATGTTGATCCAGGAATAGTAGTGGAATAAACACAATCTTCCTTTTATCTGTTCTGCTTTTCTGTTTGGTTTTGGCATTGAACCTTCTCTGTCCCTCTTTTCCTTCTTTCAGTGCACAAATCATACATGGATCTCTCCAGCTCCTACTCCCTATTTCATTAAAAAAATGGAATATGAAAGGTGTGCGGAAGCCCTGGAGGGAAGTGACACAAACCCAGATGCTGCACAATCTATGTCCCAGCTGCAATGAACCTGCATGTGGCAGCTGCTTTTGCACAGCCATCAACAGCAGCAGCTGGAGGGGCTCTGCTGTTAATGGCTCATCCCCCTGGAAGGAGCTAGTGTGAGGAAAAACAGCAGGCTTTATGTACAAGATATCACATCGCTACGCTTTATGTTTCGCTTTTGTTATAAAACAAGCAAGAACCTAGAGAAAAAGAAAGCAAAATTAGATGTGGTCCCTTGCCCCGAAAGTGCCATGAGATATTACTCCCTGCCTTCTGATTAAGCCCTTCCCTTTCTGATTCAGTCCATAGGAAATCAATGTACTTGTTACTGTATGAACTATTCTAAATACCTTTCCTAAGGCTGTAAAAAAAAAAAAAAAAAGTGGTCTAAAATCAAAATGAAAAAGAAAAAAGGATCATGAGCTTTGGAGCCTGTCCAGTGAATGCCTATTCCTAGTGGATTTTTTTTCTCATCCTCGAAGAAAAAGGCACAAATAAAACAAAATAGAGGTTTATATCCTCACTAAAGAAAAAGTAGTTTCCACCTTTATTGTCACTGTGTATTGATATATGTTTAGTTGTGTTATATCCTAGGATAATCTAATTTCCATATAAAGTGTAGCTACTTTCAGTTTTACTATATAGTGTTCAGGGGAGACTTTGATTTGTGTGCCCTAGGGTAGACCTGAGAAATGCATAATTTTCTTCAAGTCCCTTCTGTCATGCACCATCAGTAAATTCCTGTACAGATTACAACATGGATGTTTAGTCAAAGGTCTGCACTCCCACGGAGGAGAGTGGGAGGGATAATAATAAATGTGTGGACCGAAGTGGGAAAAAAAAAGGTAAAAGAAAAGAGAGGAAGAGAGAGAGAAATTCCATTAAGAAAGGTTACTGAATCAAGAAGAATTTATCAAAAGTAGACTGGTGAGAGTGGCTCTTGAATTTTTATGAATTTGTGGGGCACACTAGTCAGTCTGCTTTGGACTGTAATTTCAGGTAATAGCGGAATTGGGACCACTAGGGCATAGTCTGTCACTGTTTCTAATCTCCGCTGCTCTGGAACAACAGTTACACATCAATCCAATTAATCACCAGTGATAACAAAAGTTGTTTTTTTACTACTTTAGAAATGTTTGAGATTTGGTTTTTGTTGGTTTTTTTGTTTGTTTGTTTGTTTTTAGTGCAGAATTTTATCAGACACAATTTCTTTTTCCCTTGCGAAGAAAAGCTTATGAAGTTCATTTATACAGAGAGCATAAATCCTATCTCCTACTGTTTTCCCCTGTAACCTAACATGAAATATGGCTTATAGCTCAACTAATTCTCAACATTTAGTGTGAACTGATGAAAGTAGTTCATCACTCACTGGATGCACCAAGCTTGCAGCAGCACTTACAGACCAAAAAAGCTGCTTACAGCAGCGTCGTGGCATGACACATACAGTCTCAGATATACCAAGCAACCAGGTATCTTCATGATGTTCACTGGGGTTATATACCATTAAAAAATGAGTGCTTCCCATTTTACAGCAACACTGTCTCTCTTCCTTGTCACTCTTCCCTCTCCCCAGATTTATCTCCTTCTCTTAATGACTCCCTTTTTTCAATTTGTGTCTCTCTCTGACAGATAATACTTTGTCTCCTTGTTCTGCTGGCTTAGTGTGCATCTTGCCTTGTTTACTGCTCATTATGTGCACTATTTATTTGCAGGACATAGGTATAAGAACTTGCCCATAATCAGTTCAATAATTCCACTTCAAAACAAGCCATTCTGCTGCCACATATAATCCTGACAACTCATTATCCACCAGCCTGGATAGGTCTGGCAATTGCATATTAGTTGTGCTGCGACATCAGCCTCTTTCCCCTGCCTCCTACACTTTAATTCACTATTCAATTCCCCTTGCCAGCCTTCAGTTGCATCGCTGCAATGGGAAGGGAAGGAGCACAGCAATGCAGCAGGGATGCCCTGCTCTTCCTGACTCCCCAAATACCACTTTTCTTGGTGAAAGCACTTGAAACTGTATTTTCAACTTGTCACATATAAATTATTAGAGCCGACATTTACACTATCTCCCGTCTGAAGCCTAAAAGATGACATTTGCCAGCCTGCAGGCAGGCAGGTATGATCACCCCACGTAATGGAAGAGTAAACTGAGGCACAGGGTGAGGACATGAACTTGCCGAAGGAAGTCAGCCCTCCCCCTTAGATCATTATGCAGCTCCACTATCAGGTGGATGAATGAGACAAACCTCTGTTGAGACACAGATACACCCCACACCCCAGCCCCAGTGCCAGCCAGTGATCCCAGCAGAGAGGGCAATGCAATGTTTTACACTGTCCAGGGCCTGCCCTGGAGAAGTGACTAGGAACAGAGCAGAGTGATGGCCCCAGGCACCCCCAGGCACTCCACAGGGTGGGGAAGTTTTCTTGCTGCTGCATGAAGGAAGATCTCAAAAGATGAGACAGGGAATGGTCTCCATGGCAAACAGGAGTATATTGCTATGTTCCTAGAGACAGGAAAGTCAGACATTTAGTAAGGCAGATGAGGACCTACTCACATCCTTCATACAGAGGCAGGAGTATCCATGTGCAGTTCCTGCATCAGTGTGAAAGGAAAAGGTTGGATATGAAGTTTACTAGGCAGCAAATAGGCCTGTCTTGTATCTCCCTCTCTCCTTCAGGCAGGAAAGAACAGGTCTATTTCTAGTCATGGAGACCCAACTAACCAGAATACTTCTTCTTGCAAAGTGGAGAACAGGGAAAATTTCACACCCTGGTTTCTCTCAGATGGTTTATGCACAAGTCAAGTATGCGTTTGAAGCTGAGAATTCACGTATAGCTCAGAAGATGAATCAGGGTTTTGGCTCTGGCTCCTCTGCAGAGACAGCAAGCCCCAGTGATGACCAACGTGGTGGCTCTTGCATCAGCTCCTCAAAGTGACAAATGTCTCTGACTCAGTGTTTGTGCCAGGCCATACAGCACCACCTGGCTCAGCCTTTCAGGTACTGTCACAGCAGAAACAATGGAAAGAGACTCTGATTTTGGACACTCAGTGGAGCCTCCAGGTAAGTTCTGCTGCCACTGCTCTGAGATGCCTGGGAAATTCCCAAGCAGGTGTTGTGCACTCCAGCACCAAAAGACATTCAGTGCACAGCAAACTGCTTCCTTTTGTAGCACTGACCTGTGTCCCTCCTCCACATCAGGCATTCACTCTCCTGCTCTGTGTGAAGGACATGCTGTTTACTCAGCACCATTCCACACCATCTCCAAAAGTGCAGCCTGTGCAAGCAGAGGCAGCACTTAGACCCCCATTTCCAGTTCATCACTGATATGTGACCTCTGCAGCAATGCCCGAGATGACAGGAAACCTCAACACTTCTGACATGCCAGTTCTGTGTAATCCTGAGCAAGGTAAGGCAAGCTCCAGGCTTGCTTCCGCCTGTCCTTCAGCACAGACAGGGAGCAACTTACAGCTGGAAAAGTGGGGAAGAGTTACCATGCCAGTGAAAGTCTGTTAGGACACAAGTTCCATCGTGAACTGTACATATGTAATTAGCATGATCTTTCCTAGAAGGGCCCTGCAGTGATTAGTCCATTTATGCAGAAGCTGCAGTTATCCAACTCCAGGGCAGTCACTACACCAACCTTTACTATCCTGCATATACCTCTTGGTGGCTTCAAGAGCCTTTGCAGCTCTTACAGTCCCTACCATGTGGGGCTCAACAGAAGCTGCAAGTACCTGTTCCAGACTGTGTCCCAGGAAGATGGGTCTCAGGAGAAAAGAGGTGATATTTGCTCTGCAGTTTGGAGCCATTGAGGCACCCATGACAAGACACATGGCTATATGTTTGCTGGGGACAGTGCTGCGTCTTTGGAGATAAGGCTGTTTGCTTTGAGAGAGTGGATGCAATTGGCTTTAGGAGACCTGTTCACACCTCTTTTATACCTTTGAGTTCTGATGGTTGGCTGCTTTTGGCTGGGTTTGGTGTGAATGCTTAGGTCAGAGAAGAAGAAGTATTCTCAACTCTTTTGCAGTGATTCAGTTCCCAGCTGATGCCCCTCTGATGGGAGGGTCTGAGGGCACAATAAACTGATAGCTTGAACAAGTGGACAAGAGGGTGCATGAACTCAGAATGCTCTCAGAGGAGAGTAATGTGTCTCCATGCTTTTCTGCTTCTTGTCTGTCTTAATCTTTTTGCACCATAGGGCTTTTGGTTTTTTTTTAATCACCTTCCTAAGCTGTGCCAACTGACTGCAATTTTCTCCGTATCTTCCCTCAAATTCATAAACTATGATTTCCTGGGCCTCTCTTGTGGTTTCTTTTGCATGACCCTTACAGAAAATTTATGCAACAAGAAAGGGCTTTACACAGTAAAAGAGCTGCTCACAGCAAAGGGCAGAGAGCCAGAAGGCCTTGGGTGGTCAGTGACCAGCTTGCACATAAAAGCCAGAGAGGGATATTAAGCAAAGCAGAGAGCAGCAGTGACAGCTGCCTGACACGACTGTAGCAGGGCTAAGTACAGAGTGGGGGCCATGGCTGAGCATCAGGCAGGCTGAGAGCATTTCACTGTGAGCTGCTGACAGCCTCTCCTCTCCCACAGGAGCACTGCTTTGTCCCACCCTCCACTTATTCTGTGGAGTGAGCTGGGCTGTGTCCGCACCCCAGAGGGACAGAACTCATCACACCACCAAGACATCCTTGACCCTGTGGTTCAGGACCTGTTGGGCACAGAGTCCTGGTGTTTCTTAAGATATTTAAGAGAAACCTATAGAAAGGAATTGAACAAATATAACTACAGTGATGACCCAACACTCTGGGACAGTAATTAATAATCTAGGATCTAGTGCAATGGCCTGGATGAATTAGGGAGGCTGTCAGGAAAGAATGAAATATGACAAGTATAGGCTCAGCACAGTTAAGAGAATTGTGGATGCAAATACAAAACAAGATATCCATGAGTGGACAAGAGTAGTGCAGGGAAAGACCCTGGAGTGATCAGTCATGAAGAAATAAAGATGAGTAGTTAATGAAAAGCCATAATTAAGAAAAGGCAAATGCTGTCTTGGGATGTATGAGAAGGAAAATAATATGAAAAATATTACCCAGAGTGTTTTGTCAGAGCAGCTACCATCAGCTACTAACAGTGCTGGGTTTGTACCTCAGGAAGGTGAGGACAGGCATTCATCTTCAGGCAGACAAACAATACTCAAGAGCTCCCTTCCCTCCCTGGACCAACAAAGCCTCTGTTTGTTAACAAACACACACACAGTGCAAGGTCAGTCAATTTTCAAGCTGTTTCAGCAGCTGAAAAAGCAGGGAGAGCTTAAACTTTCCTTTCTGGATCAGATGGCAGTTTTCACATCTTTATATTTGATGTTCATTTTTTAAATCTCTTGTTAGCACACGGTGGGGTGAGTCCTAAAGCTATAGCAAGCACATGTGTGGACAAAGAGTTTATCTCCTGCTCACAGCATGCTTTTGTACACACTGTAGGAATTATGCACGATGGTGGCCAATGCAAAAGGAGATGTGACATTGCTGAAATGCAGGTGAGAGTCTCCTGAGCTGCAACCAGACAGCATCTAATGTCTGACTAAAATCATATGGTGACTTCTTCAATTTTCCTGAAATTACTGCTTCCAACAGCTCCCATGCTGTATGGCCAGCAGCATGAGGAGAGACAGGAGGACAGCTGGCAGTAGGCAGGATGGAAAGCCTCTGAAGATAGCTGATGGCTGGAAGAATTACAATACTCAAAGGTGGGTTGTCCGAAGGTCATAGTGGACTCATTGCAAGTACTTGCCTGCCTTATTGCCTTTGGAAATTTTGTCCACCCACAGGAAGAGTTATCCACCTGGGCTACCCAAGTCAGAACTCTGAGATGGTGGGACACTGACCCATAGCAGGCAGAAAAATGTGACTCAAAGAGAAGATAGCTGCTAAACCCCAAAAATGATGGGGTTGTCGTGAAATACAAATCACTTGAGCTAAAATAAAAGCAGAATATGTTATAGAGAATGGGTAGCTGGCAAGACAGGCACTGGCTGTGTCCTAAACATGAATAGACAACGTAGTCTCAGAATGCAACAGAAATGGAAATGCCAGTGGAAATGCCAGTAAACACAATGAGTGGAGCTGGAGTCTGCTGTGGTTCTTTAAATAATGTCAATGGAAAATCGTTGCTGCCATCAGAGTTGGTGAGTATATTTCCCAGATGTAACCATGTTGAACTATGCATCCCTTACGCTTTTCCTTCATGGTGGAAACATGAACCCTCTCAACCCTGTTCCCTGGGGACCCTACCCTGGTCTGACCGTGTCCTGACCACCATCCATCACTTGCACTGGAGCTGGGAGTGCACTGGGGCACGTAAAGAGGAATGTCAAGGGTGCCTCAAACCATCTTGCAGGGAGGCCCGTGGGGCTGATTTTACTTGGTCTCTTCCTTCCCCCTGTGTTTGCTATGTCAGGGGAACCATCCTCTGAGGAAACTGATGGATTGTGTGTTGGGATAGGAGATTAAAAGAGGAGAAAAATATTCAGTGCTCAGGAGAAGAGGAAAATCATGAGGAAGACAAGGTGACTATCTACCTACCCAACTTCCTTAATCCTATAGAGGCAAGAAGTTACTTTAAAAGTCAATATTCCCTCTGTTTCTTCACCTACCTGTCTTTGAAGTGAGCTGTTGCCTGAGTTCTTTAAATTCTGCAAGGGAAGGGGTGGGAAAAGGGGTTGTCTTACCTCAGGAAAAGCATCCATACTGATAACTGTCTGACTTCCCTTTGATGTAGTGAAACTTGAGTCTCTAAGTACCATCACCAGTAAATCTGGACATGCTGAGCTCTATGCCCATGTTAATGCCTTTGTTTCCCTGAAGCTGTGGAGGGGCTTCTATGAACAAAAGTTTGCTGCTAATAGACAGGAGGTCAGTGCTGTCCTTCCTGTCCCAGCTGGGCTCAGCAGCTGACATTGCCATCGTAGTGGTGGCTTTTTGCTCTTTGGATATAGTGAGTCCCTACCCCCTCTGACACACAGGAGACAAAACTCAAGTAACTGTTTGCACATCTAGAAAGCAAATGTGATTCATTATTAATACAAACCTGTTTAAAGTGTGTTGCACTTTAGATACTTTAGCTGATTGACAGGTCCCTGACCTAAGGAGATTTCTTCCTATGTTTAAGCATCACAGGACAGGTAAGCATGGCAAACAAAGGAAGAGGTTGGATGGAAGAGGTTGAAGGGCCACAAAATTAATATTACATGCTAGCATGGTTCGTTTCACAAAAGTTACACAAGCTGAAACTTTGCTGACACCAAGAAGTCTGGAAGGTTCAGAAAATAATTTGGTGTTTTACTGTTTATGAATAAATTTGAGTGGTTTCTAGGGAGCTAGCCTAACTCCAAAACCTTACTGAAACTACTGGAAAAAGCAGCAGTTTTCCATGAGGAGGTGGTGAGTTAGTGCTCCTTTACTCAGCAGTAGTTGTAGGCTCATGTGAAGATCAGGACACATAGCGTGGAGGTTTTAATGCAAATATTTGAGAGCCTATTTTGGGGCTGTGAGTCAGAGGTAAAAAGATGACAAGAAATCCTTTAAGAAGTTAAAGTCTAGAAACAGCAAGTGGAGCAAACTGCTGCATGGCCTGGGGCCAAGGCTACAAGACAGGCAACCTCTTTGGGCAGTATTCTGGCTGAAAAAAGAGGTTTCAAATTTTGCTAAGGAAAATGCTTCCTGTGTTCTTGGTGCCTAAATAAAAAAGGTACTTCAAAGAAATATCTGATCACGTACTGATAAAAGGCACAGTAAAGTAGATCATCTGCAGCAAATACAGGTGCAGAAGCTGCAGGAATTAACCAGAGAGATATCCAGCTAGCAAGGTAATAAAGTCTGTCTGAAGTTACTGCCACATTGCAGCCCCACCTAGGACCCTCAATCATGCTTTAGCTCCAAATTCCCTATTATTCATATCCAAAATTCTTTGAAATCTGACTTGAGCTCTTAAGCTTTCCATGGCTAAGGATATGGCTTAAAAATGTTGGGATGCCTCAAGCAACTGGCTTTGAAGTGGGGAAGCATCTCCTGCCCATATTGCAGACCTTTTGTAATGATTGGTGGGATAATATTGACTGTGATCCTTTCCGTTCTTTTACACTCCTCCCTTGGAATGCATGAACCAGCCTCTGGAGGGGCTTTTCTTCTCTTCTTTCTGAGACCCGCGGGTGCTCAGCTCCAGTGTACAATTAACCTTTGCTAATTTGCAGACTTCTCAGTTAAACAAGACAAATCCCATTGGAGCTTGGCTGGCAGTGACCAGGAAACCTTAGTGAATCTGCTGAACAGAATGTCATGCACAGGGGTGCTCTCTTTCACCCCATTCTGTACATTTTCTGCTCTCTGTCTATTTAGTCTTCCAAGACATACATGGGCATGTTTTGTTTTCATAAGCACGAACTACTTTTATTCCAAAAACAATTTTACCTTTTATTTAGGTATCTGAATAGAATTGCACTAGATAATTGTGGTCCTGATTGTCCTCACAGGCAGTACAGATGAGTCTTCTTTACTTGTTTTGTTTAATTTTGGTTCATTTTTTTCTTTGTCACATGCCTGTATTATGGGGAAATACTGAGCCTACACAATGTATGCAAACACAATCCGTGGTTTGAGCAAGAGGAATCACAGTTGAGTGACATTTTGTAATTCATCAAGAGGTCTGACACTATGTTATGAAAAGACACTTTTCCGTATTTTGGAAAACATTCTTCCAAACAAACGTTCAAGTACATTGTTTGCTCAAGCAATAATAACACTTTAATCTCCCTTGTGCATTCTCTTCAAAATAAGAGGTCAAAGAATAATAGTTCTCTCTGGTTTTAAAATGAATCCTTTAACAAATGCTTTTAGATGCAAAGATATAGTGAAAGGATTTTTCTTACTTGGAGAATTTAACAATTTGCTGGAAAAAAACCCCATGTCCGTGAAGTCCAAGATGACAGATAATGGGACTTATTCTTTTGGTGTCACAGATGTGTATTCCAAACAAATGTACTGCTCCACTATTCTTCAGCAGAATCATTGTTGAATCAAGGTCTGATGCAGTTACTTCAAACTTCTCCACTGATATAAATCACCTCTGGATTAGGCCTTCAGAGGATAAAGGAAGTATCTGAATCTATTTATTTGCATCCTTACCACCCATTGACTCAGTATGAAGAAAAGGAGACTTGGCACATGGTGCCAGAACCTCAGCACATTATGCAGAGGGAGTGAAACAATCTGGGAGGTGGACAAGACAGGTGTAGAGCAGCTGAAGCACTGCAGAATTACCAAATTCAGTCTCACTCACAGCTCAATGACACCAAGTGCATGTGGGAGGAGACCTTGATCAAACTGGTACAGGATTCTCCTATTCCTCATCTTCATGTTCAACTCCTGAACATGATTCCCACAAAATATTACTGATCTCAAACAGTGATTTAGGAGCACCTCAAATACCTGGATGTTTCTATCAAAAGCAAACAACCTTAAGCTTTGCTTCTTTTTCTTACCAAAAATTAGATTAGTGCTGGGACTCAGTTCTCCCAAATTTACTACTGAAAAGACAAGTGCCAGTTCTACCCTAGTTCTCCTGGATATCTTCTTTGGCTACCAGGCAGAAATGGATACTTCCATAGGCCAGTCCATCCCACACATCTTCCATACCTCCTACAGAACGTAAAGTACTTGTTAAGCTTTCAGGTGGGCAATGCTGGGTAATATGAATGTGTCCTACATGTAATATAAATATCTCCTACAAGGACATGGGTATTACACCATGCTTGGTCAGGATTTTGTTTACTGTACACTGTTAGCCCCAAAACTGCATAGCAAAATTCTTTTCTGTCTTGGCTGTTCCTTCGAAAAAGATTAGATGCCTGGCTGCTTTCAAATTCATTTAAAAGTCTAGAAAGCAGCCAGATAGCACAACAGTCAATCATGACTGTTTTTATCAGGACCTCATCTGTTTCAGGATGTCAGTGGAAGTTCTGCTTAACCAACCAGGGTAGAAGTTGCCCTAGGCATCCCCCCCCTCCCTCTGGCTATTATGTTGCTTTGCCAGCAGTTCCTGTATTTCATCTATAGTTTTAGGAACACCTTTTGCTGGAAGTTAGAAAAGTGAAAGCAAAAACTGGAAAGTTAAATTCAATAATAAGTTAATAAGGATAATTAGGCAATAGTGTAGAAAGACCATTTGTCTGAACAAAAAGCTCTGGATATGTATGGCCATGTTAGAAAAGGCAAAAGTTGAAATAACAAGGAATTCTGTAAAGCTAAGGGGTCAAAGTGGAGAGCCAAGATGATCTTTTTCTATCTGCAGTTTTTAAGCATTTCTAATGACACAGGAGATGGGGGAAAATGTGTCTTTCAAGCTTGCCTATTTGACAGACAGTAATTCAGCTGAGCTAAGCAAAACGGAGCTGACAAATGCCACTATCCTTGGTGATAAGGGTTTTTCTCCTTTATTTTTAATGAATACAAGAAAGACCCAAAAGTTTTCCTACAAAAGGCCATATCTGGAGATTTGCCAGAAAACTCAGGGTCACTGACTTAAGATGGAGCAAAATAAAGCTACCTAAATTTTTAATGAGAAAGTACAACCTGAACTGAGCACAGCTCCAACCTGTCATGCTAAGCTGCTGCCAAGGCTGGCCATCTTGAGGAGCTGCAGCCATGGATGAAACCTCTGTGAGCGTTCAGGACTCGGTGGTACAGGCACAGTAGCACCAGGAAACATCAGCTTGGAAGATCCAGAAACTATTTTCAGCTAAAAAGTTGTTCTTTAAAGTGAAACCCAAGTCTGCAAAATTATTTTTCTCTTCGTATCTTTTTATAGAGATGAGCAACATCTTTTTTTTTTTTTTTTCCCCCACTCAAATGAACAGCCATAATTCTAGATTCCCTGCAGCATTTTAGGTAAATTTCCATCCCTTCCTTTTTATGGAATACATATTCCTGGAAGGACCAAGAGGAGATAATCTAAATAAGTATCATGAATAATTTTATGAAGACAAAAGTGATTAAAAAACAAGTCCCAAATGCTTGTGAATTCCGACTAATTTCCACCTCATTGATGCTGATACTACACATTACAATTCTGAGATGGCCTCTCATGTCTCCCTGATGTTATTGATTGGAGAAGGTGCCGAGATGAGAACCAGGCCCTGCATTTCACATTTTAAGGTCACTTTTAACAAATGAGCTCATTCCACACCAAGCTCTCCTAGAGCATCTTACCATAATAAACATAATAATTAAGAAGCCCTCTTGAGGCTTGCATAATAAGCAAGCCCTCTTGAGTAATTTTCAGGCATGGGGCAGTTGACCTTCTGTAAGAACTTCATGCCTCTCCACTAGCCCATCCCTGAGGGTCTGTCACGGCCAGCTCTGCCCACAGCCCTGCTGAGAAACCTGCATCTCCTCTTCTGCCCTGTGCTGCCTTGGGCTGCATCCACTTCCTCTAGCCAGGCATCCCATGGGTGTTGGGAAAAGGAGAGCAAGGAGCCACCATCTGGAGCTGATCTCAAAGCCCATAAAGATTCCCCACATGTGCAGGGTCTGGATAATCACACACGACCCTGCATGCAGATGGTGCAAAGCAGCAGACATTTGGAAAAGCCCAATAGCACCCAAGAAAAGCCAGTTTTTTAAAAATTTCAATTAGTTTATAACAGCACATGCATTTTTGGAACGTCATAAATGATGAAGTAATTTGTATTTAACTCAATTGTTATGTTGTGGGATTCACCAGAGCTCTTCAATCCAGGTTACAAACTGTGTTTTCCCAAACAACCAGGACAGGCTGCATGTTAGTCACCAGTTTGTCTCATGGATGCTTCAGCCTGGCTGGAAAAGGAGGGGGGTCTGCACAGTAGTCCCATTGCAAAGAACATTGCCAGCACATTGAGGGAGGTGATCCTTCCTCTCTGTAGCCCTAGTGAGATTTCTGGAGTGCTAGATTCAGGTCTGGGCTCCCCAATACACAAGAGACATTGACATACTGGAGTGCATCTAGGAAGCGTCTTCATGTCCCTCTTCTGGACTCACTCCAATGAATCCTGGAGAAAGAAAAGCATCTCACCAGCTGGGGAATTCCAGCTTCTGCAACAGAGAGGAGGCAACCCAGCCTGAACATCAATGCAGTTTTCTAGAGAGCATGGGCCGTGGAAAGTTGCTTGGTGTAATGAACACAATCTACATTTCCCAGATGTATGGTATAGATAGAACAACTGCTGCCTAAGGAATTTAGTTTTTTAGAGCAAAATGGTTGTCTCTGTTGGGAGAATTCTACCTCTCCACACTCAGCCCCTCAGTGATGCTCCAGGAGAGACTGGCTGGCAGCAAGATCCCTGCTTCCAGTGATGACTTTCTTCCAATGCCAAGGTATTCCCAAGCTAGCAGTCATTCAGCTGGGCCTTCCTAGCAAATCAGAACACCTGAGGTATCCCAAAGCTGCAATGGCTATAACAAACATTCAGAGAAAACTTCCTGGATGTCAGCAGAGGATAGAGCAATATCCCTACAGTGCTATGACAATTTTACCACATAATAGTAGTTCTTTCCATGCCCCATAGCTGCAGGTACAGTGGGATGATGGGATCACTGTCAGGTCTGGGTGGTGACATGCAATCTGAACACGTGACAAGACAAGAATTATCTTATTTGCCTTTGGTTAAAAATTGTGATGATCTCTATACTTGCTGTATCATGATGACCTTGTTTCCCAGTTTCCACTTCCACTTTAGAAGATGGCCAGTTAGCTGCACTTAAAAATTGCCAGTCATCCTTAGCTAAAGAAGAAAAATTTCACTGCTAAATTACTTCTTCCCTGTCCTCTCTTATTACATGTTCTGCTATTTACTTGTATCTTTAAGATTTCATTTCTCTTATCATTGGAATTATTATAAATATCTTAACTGTATTTGGTATTCTCCAGTTCTGGTAATATTAGATTATAGCTGTGGAAAAATATATAACCCCTTGTTTATAAACCTATAATCGTGCACCTAGGCAATGTATCATCCAATAAATTTATTTGTTTGTCTTTTCCCAGTGATGAATCACTTTCTTCACACCACTGTACTCTAACCTCATAATGGCATTCATTATCATAACATATTCAAAGCCTCTGCCTGTGCATGGAGTAAGGAGTGGTTCTTATAATAAAGATAAATGGGATGGTATCTGGATGGGATGGAAATCTGGTAGGTAGTGCTAAGCTAAGTTACAGTCACTCTATAGAATAAGAGTTCTACATTCATTTGTCCATTAGAAGTTAATACATAATTTGGATTAAAACCAGGTATTAGCATCTGGGCTTTCCCAATTCTGTTCTGAAGGACTGCATAGAATCATTGAATCACTGAAGGGTTAGGGTCAGAAGGCACCTTTAAAGGTCATCTAGTCCAACCCTCCCATGCAATCAGCAGGGATGTCTTCACCCAGATCAGGCTGCTCAGAGCTCCATCCTGCCTGTATCTAAGCATTCCCAGGGATGAGGCATCTACAGCCTCTGTGGTCAACCTGTTCTAGTGTTCCACTGCCTTCATCATAAAAAATTTCTTCCTTGTATCTAGTCTGAATTTACCTTCTTTTGGTTTAAAAACCTTACTCCTTCTCCTATTGCTACAGGCCCTGCTGTAAAATCTTTCTCCATCTTTCTTATAAGCTCCTTTTAAGTATTGAAACGCCAGAGTAAGATCTCCCTGGAGGCTTCTCTTCTCCAGGCTGAACAATTCCAACCCTCTCAGCATGTCTTCATAGGATAATTTTTCTGGCCCTGTAGCATGATGCCCCCAGCAAAGATTTTTTCATCCCAAACTCAAACTTTTCTCTATCATGGGCTTTGAGATGTGTCCTACCCTGCTATAATGATCTCTGTATTTGCTATATCATTATAGCCTCATTTCAGAGGCTGGCATGCCTTCCCTGCTGCAGATATCAATAATCTTGTGCTTTTTAGCAACGTAGTAATGGAAATAAAGGCAAATCAGGCTACTGAGAGGCCCAGTTAAGTAGGAAGTTGGGTTTTTTTGCATTTGATGTAAGAAATTGGCTTATGCTAAAGATGATGTATGGAGTAGTTCTCTACCCAGAAAGGGCAAACAGCTTTATTTCAGCAGAGAAGTTCAAGCCCCCTTTATTTTAGCTGGGAAACACATTATAAAGGATATCAATGCTTAGTAGTTTGGGATGTGTACAGAGTAAGTTCTGGGATCATTTTGCTTTAGGGAATTTTGGTAAGACATCTGCAATAGTAATATAGCAACAAATACATACAATAATGATGATAAGGTAACCATGGCAATGATGATAAGACAGAACTGATTCCAACACACACATGTCAGCCACAGAGGAGAGATCCACGAAAATAAACAGTTTAAGAAAATGAGTATGTCAAATGCATATGCTGAGGCCTAAAAGCCTCTTGGGCAAAGGGTAGTTGCATTACCCATTCGAATATCTTCTACTCTCTTGTTCCTTTTTTTTTCTTGTTAAACTAGAGACATGATGGACCTGGAGGGTATAAAAGGCTGTTTGATAGATTTACTTTCTTAATTTTAGCAACAGAGTGAGTTAATAAGGATTTTGGTTTCTGAGGCAGCCAGGCAAATACCACAGTAATAATTTCTGTTTTATTGGAAAGGTGAAGCAAGTACAGGACAAAACGTTTGAGCATTTCTACTTTTATCTCAGAATAAACCTGAAGTCAGACAAAGAATTTCTTTTAAAATTAGAGTCAGCGGTTTCTGTCTGAGATGACTGTATTATCATCAGAGGCTGACAATGGAGTGGCAGGTCTGGAAATGAGGATGATATGCAGGCCAAGCTCAGGCACATGCACAGCCTCTGACTTGTGCAGTCACAAGAGCCCAACCAGGCTTTACAGCTTCACTGGTGAGTCCCAGTCTCTCTCAGTCATATCACAGCATGTCACCGTCCAGGTAGCACAGTGATCTCATAGATGTAAAGAAGAGCAGCAGGTAAAGAAAGGAGCCCATCAGGGAGGGTCTTTGGAGATGAAGAACAGTAGTTTTTCAAGCAGTAACCAATTCCATAAACCTGATTAAGAAAATATTCCCATTGATTTTAACAGGAATTTTCCTATGTTGGACTTAAAATATTCAGCCCTCTGCAGTGTATTTCACAAGCCTTTGATTGCAAATATGGTTCACAGGTCCATAGGCTTGGATTAGCATTGTTAAAGACACTGAAGTTTCCACTCCTCCGTCCTTCAGGCTTGCAGCTTCATGGCAGTATCAACTGTTGCTTTTTTCCTCCTTGAAACAGAAAAGAAAAATATGAATTTGCAACATTACAAATCTGTTTTGCATAAGTGCTTGGGCCAAAGCCATCTCTGATAGAACTCTATTGCCTGGAGTTGCATATATTTTCTTCCTGCATTTCACTCCAGAAGTGTCATCACTGTAGGCAGTAAGATGATTTGGTAAGAACAATTGCAGAGATTATCACAAAGAGATCTTGATCTCAAACCTAATCCAAATCTCTGTCTAATACCCTTCATATCAAGTCCAAGTTCAATATACTGTGCACTAAATGATGCACTTGGCATCTCTTGGACCAGGCAGCAGAAGAAGGAGATGAATGCATAAAACAGGAAATGGATCATGGCCAATTAGTGGTGCAGAAACCATGGTGGGTCATCTCCAAAATAACAAACGAGCCTGGCAGGCTGGCATGTCTTTGTGCAGTGACCTGGATCAGGCAAGTGTTGAAGACCTTATCTGCCTGTGCTGGTTATGGTGCTGCAAGAGCAGCTTAGGAGGCCCTGCTAGTCTGCAGGCACAGAGCAGCTGTGTGAGGGAAGGAACAAGAAGAACTTGAGATATAAGTCAAACTTGTCACTGCAAGACATTTAAAAATCATCTGAACTATGGTCCCCATTACTCAGAGCCTGCTTCTGTCCAAGAGAGATATCCATCCAGCAGGGAGGGGGAGAGGAAAGTCAAAGCACAGATTTCAGCCAATTCCTTTCACTGTTTTTTTTCCCCTCAGTTTTCAAGAGGGAAAAAAGCATCTGAGGAGCTGGGAACATCTAGCCAGGTCATTAGAGCTCCATGAGCCCAACTGAGCTCAGAGCCAACCAGGGCAGGCAAAATATAAACAAACCATACACAATACTCCCTGATGGAATGGGGCTGAAGGATAAAGAAGGGAAAGGGTAGAAGGGGAAACAGAGGCAGTGAAAAATGATGGGATTTGTCTTGGTTTGCTGTTGATCACAGTGGTGGGCACAGACCTCCCAGGAAGAGGTTGCTGAGACAACATGATGCCCCTAGGCAATGGCTGTCCTGATGGGTACCCTCTGGTTGGTCAGGGCAGACCCCCAATGTACAGAGAGAAGAATCTGTTCTGATGTTAAAAAAAACCACCTAGTAACATTAACACATTAACACCAGGGTTTTGATGTTTACAGATGACTGTTAAATGAGAATGATCAAATTAGTTCACTGTAACTTGATGTCAAGGTGAAATAGAACAAATGATGAAGGGACCAGAAGCTTCTTTTTTTTTTTTTTTTTTTTTTTGGCACATAGAAGACAGGCAAAGAAGTAAAACAGAAGACAACAGGGAATAAAGACATTTGAAAAGCTTTTCCTCACAGCTTTTGTTTAAAAGAGAGCTATGTATCTGTATGTACTTAATAATTCTTTCTTGTTTTTCAGGCAAAGAACAGGTGAGAACTCAAAAGAATTGCTTCTTAAGTCCTATTGTATTTTCTTTCTGTTTTTAACCTTACTAGTTTTGTTATGTGGCTGAAAAACATCTTACGTCAGTTGTGCTTTAGATTTCTTTCCATCATCGAGGCCTTCAGCAAATAGTTTTCTCCACAGAAACAATTGGGGCTGGATATTAAAAAATGTAATTTCTAGAACCTATACATGAATTGATGAGGCACAGGTGAAAATGAAGACAAAAGCAACTTTCTTGAAAAGGAGGCAGTTGGAATTGCAGCCTGGAATTATGCTGTACAATGCTTATTCCTGATACCAGACATGTTTTACTCATTCTTTCTGAGCTTGTTACTGATGCTATTACAGATAAACATGTTGACAGCTCATCTTAGGAAAAGAAACATCTCATCTCTGTAGAGAACCACCTGCAGGATGGGGTGTGTGGCTGCATAATCTATACAAATCCTCGGGCAGAAAAACTGCATCTGTCTAGACAGGCAGAAAAATCTTCAATATTTTTGTCTAGATCTTCAAGTTCTCTGTAAGAAACCCAGGACTACTAGCTACAGTAGGTTGTGCTGAATTTTTGAGCATTTTTATGTTGAGATTGAAGCTCTGCAGAAAAAAGAAAATTTGATTGATGTAAATTTTCAAGGTCTTCATGTAAGCTTTCACCATGAAACCCTTACGCTCCAAAATTCTTCACAAAAACTTTTTGAAGATTTAAGTTGCTCAAAGTATATTTCAGCAATGATACTTCATTTTTATTTCTCAGAAATGTTGTTACAATATAAAATAGAATACACAATTAAACAATTCAAAGTAACACAATGCATTCAAAACTAGAAACCTTGATGTTTAATTCCAAAAACAGGATAGTTCAAAACAGGATAGTCTGATACCAGAGCTACTTTTGCTGTTCAGACTGGAGTTTGGCAAAATCGACATGGTTATGTAATAGAAAATGGTACTGCTAGGATTTTTTCCTGTCCAGTCCTCATGGACAGCTGCTAAAATGGGTACAAATTATTAACTATTTATCAATATTAACATTTTTCCTTGCTGTAGAACAAAGTTTATCAAACAAGTAATGTCGCTGGTTCTATTAAATATTTTGAAGGGAAAACAGCACTTCGTTTTATAAGAAATTTTATATTGCTTACAAAGGAGTATTTTATTTTACAAACACATTTTGTAAAGTTGCTCTAAATGCAACAAACTATTGGGAAAGGACACAAAAATATCTGGTTGTATCAAATAATCATATGATTAATTTAAACACCACACATATTCAATAGGAAGTTGGCTACTATTCTGTAACTGGATCGTAACACAATTGATCCTATGGTACAATGGGCAAGTGACACTGTTACATTGCATGACCAGCCTTGGACATGATAACTGTGTAGACAGTGTGAACAGAAGCTTTAGGAAGAAAAAAAAAATTAGAGTTAAAAAAAAATGTATGCAGAAACCCCAAAAGTTGCCCTTTACTAGGTAGACCCAAGACACTGTCGCCTATGACCAATGGAATTACAGCCACCAAGGAAGTCTGGGATCCCTTGTGAAAGAAGAGATCTGATTTTGAGATGATCATGAACTGGAGCTGTGCAAAGGCACTGAACTCCAGAATAATACAAACACTGGGAAAACCAGGAAATTCAGTAACTCAGGAGCAACAGGCAGGAATATTAGAAGTTGGGAGGCATCACCCTAGGAATGAGGACCAGATCAGACTTCCAAAGGAGTGGAAGGGCTGTGTAAACTCATGGGCTAGATGAATAGAAACAGAAAGAGGTGCAATAGCACAACATATGAGTTTGTCCACTTAAAAAAGCCCAGCTGTGAGTTGAAGTTTGCTAAGTGGAAATGACAGAGAAGAAAGAGATGGGTGGACACAGTCAGCTGACCATAGCTATGACATTTCCTTAGGTAAGAGAGGCCAACTCAGCTATTTCGACTTGATACATGAGCACAACTCTTTTGGAGACTTAGTCTGGATGCATGCAACTGTAATTATTCATGTTTCAGAAGGCAGCTTAAAACTAGACCAGGCAAATGAAGACTGTTAGGGATATCCAGGGAATGGAAAAAGTTACACAAGTGAAGTCTAAAATAAGTTATATTTTTATATATATTATATGGTAATGAATCATAAATTCAGTGCTTACAGTTACAACATGATGTTTTTCCTGAAAAGATTTATACCACTTTCTGCAAGGAAGTGGTATAAATCAGCCCATGCAAAACTCCATGCACAGGACAGCTTGCTAAAAACTAATCCAGCTGTTTTTACACTGCCTTTTATCAGCCAGCTTATGGCAGAGTTCGGCATGTATAAACTCAGAGAGCAAATACTGAGACAGCATCTGATTGCCATCCGTAAATATGCTGAAGGTGGGAAAGGGAAAGCAATAGAGAGGAACAAGAGCTAATGAAGCTCCAGGACTATGTTGTCACCTGGACAAGAGATAAAAACTGGTCATAAGCAAATTCAGCCTGGAATTATGAAGAAGGATTTAAACTGTCAAAGTAGGATAACTGGAGAATGGCTGTGTAGTAGAAAAAGCAGGAGCAGAAAACTTAATTGGTTTTACAGTTTCATCAAACTGGAACTCAATTAATATTTTAAAGGGATTTCATGGCATAGCTCTCTGAAATAATTGAGATCTGGATTCAGTGATCCAGAACATTGCTTCTAATTCTATAAAACTAAAATACAGCTGTAAATAATATGCCCAGAAAACGTGAAAGACAACAATAACAACAACAACAAAATAAAATCGTCTGAAGAAAAGCATAATAGGGAAAATAGAAAAGATGTACAAAGGGCAGCATCATGGTTCCAGGAGAAAGAAGAATCTGAAGGAAGGGTGAAAGCACTAGGTAACACATCAGAGTCATCTAGTAAAAAAAAAACCCACAATGACATTGTTTGTGTCAGAAACACAGTGATTTAGTGTCCTTATTAATAATATAGGAAATATGAGCTGTACACAAAGAGCTCTCACAGATGACCCTGGCCTGGGAGGACCTGAAAGGTGAGTCAGAATATGGAAATAACACAGTGACCTACTGAGTCTGGGGACATTACAAGAGAAAATAACAAGATGAGTTTCCACTTGTAAGCATGAAAAAATACCTGAGGCAAAATCCGAAACACTTGTAGTCAATGGCAAACTGCTAGCAGGAATACTGAAACACTTTGCAATGAGTGTGGGTGGCCAATTGAACATAAGTGCACATTACAGTTTGGCTGCAAAAATGCTGATGCAATTTTAGGGTGAAGTTCCCTTGATAATTTGAATCAAAGGCAATAGAGATCTATTTTCTACATCATTTTAATGCAAATGTATCTGGAATAATACATCCAGTTGGGGGAGTTGCTGTGCATGGACAAATTGGAAAAAGAAGGGTGGAAAACAATAAAATATATCAGGAATCCAGACAGGCAGCCTTAAAAAGCAGATTTAAAAGCTCTGTGTATATGAACAACAAAGGTCCTTTCAACCCTGTTTTTCTGTGACTCCATGCTAAGAAGGTATAGATTCAGAAGACAGGAATGCCAAAGGGAAGGTAACACTTTAGATTACTACACAGAAACCGAAGTGCCAAATGGGGTGAAACTAGCAACATGAAACCATAGGCTGAGTAGTAGGAAAATCTTTCAAGATGCACTCAGCTGTAGAAAAGCTTCTCGGGGATCTGGTGGAAGCCTGGTCACTCAGGATTTTTACAACAAGGCTGGACAAAACATTAGAAAACATACCATAGGGAGCAATTCTCTGCTGGCCAAGAGCAGTGGAGCAGATGATCTAATAGGCTTCTTGCATCTCTAACCCCTACAGTTTTATGATTTCTTACTGTAAATCACAATGTTTCAAGAGGAAAAATAAATAAATACAAGGTAAAATATTAGATGGTAAAAAGCCCAAACAAACAAACACAAAACAGAGAATGAATGGAGTTCTGTTCTTTTGCCTCTCTGTATTTAAAGAAATTGCTTCTGCCACATTGTTTTTTTGTCAGAGTCACTTAATTCTCTTTCTCTCACTTACAAAAGCAGAAATAGCCACTTGGGACAGCTGATGTCTTTCTAAGGAAGGATGCTGCTCTCATGCTGTGGAACAGCATCAAGGCTATGGTCAGTCAAAACATAAAAATCTCATTGTTTTCTTTGGGAAGAGATTTATTTTTAAACGAAGCCCCGAGCAAGTACATGCATCATGGTATATTCCCCAGCATAGCAGTCCTGCTCCTCTTCTGCATTTCCTTCCTCCCTCCTTCCAGTACAGACTCTCATTTTACTACCTTCTTCACCCATTGCTTTTGTGAAAGTCCATACTACCTTTAGGGAGAGTTATGTGTGAACTGCATGTCCAAAAAAAGCTAGGGACAGTAGTTCAGGTTTTTCAATGTGCATTCATTTGTCCCATTCATCATTAGTAGGGATTGTGAGACCTCTGGTTAACTTTGAAATTTTGATCAGCATGTAGGTCCTGATGACAGGCAAATGCGCTTTCAAAGGGAATAATAAACTGATTTTCAGAAGTCATGGCAGCTTTGACATACAAACATGTCAGCTAGATAGATATGTAACACAAGACAAGCACCTCGGCTGTTACCTCTGTCTGCCCTGGGGCATTTTCACAGCACGCAGTTCCCCTCAAACACCAGGGCAAGATCCACACGACATCAGCAGGGTTACTGAAACCTTGAGGCATTGTTCCAAAATGCTGTTTGAGCAGAGGCTTCTTTGCTGAGGTTTGTTCGTTGAGAGTTTTTGTAGAGAAGGAGCAGTATAGGTGGTAAATATAGGAGTGTGTGTCAGAGTTTCCCAAAGCGGAAGCTTCAGCAACTCTTCCTAAAGATGCATAATATTACTTCCTCGAAACCTACTTTTTGAGGTTTTAATTATTATTAGCAGTAATAATCTAACTGATTTTGGTCATGACAGTACCTTTAAATTGGGCAGGGTTTTTATACAGGGAGAAACTTTTTATCTTTCTTGTGCAAATCACACATTCTACGTATAGACTACGAGTACTTTATCAACAAACTGCAGCCAGCTTCAGGTGAGTAGCTGTGATTTACCACAGAGCAAGGCTGCACTTGCACTGTGGGAAGGGAGCTATTCAGCCTAGAGACTGAACCCAGGATCTTAGAGCTTCTGCCTTAAATTGCCATGCCGTGCTGGGACAGTTAGCCTGTCAGGACCAGGCAGCTCCTTGGGGAATGTCCTCCAACACATGGCTAGTTTTCAGAAGATAAGCAAACCCAGCTGAGATGCTGTTGAGTAGCAGGTAGTGGTGAAGATGCTTTGGGGTCCCAGTTTCATTCTTCTTCCCTTTGCCATGAGTCAGTCCTTTCCAACATACTTCAGTCTTTTAACATCTTGACTTCTGGAGCTGGTGCCAGCCCCACTGCCACTCAGGACATACTAGGGAAAAAAAAAAATAATTAAAATCAATCTGAATGGCAAGCTTGTGGTCAGAGGATTGCCTGGAGTATCTGAGGGAAGGGGATCTGCCTGAAATGGCTGTCTCACAAGACATGGGGGAAGAGAGATTCCTATTTACCTTGTAAAACTACTGGCAGCACATACAGATTTGTCACAGTTTGTGATATTAATGATAGCAATGGGATGTGGGACTTTCAGATTTTACACCTCAGCTTCACACTGCTGACAGCTCACTGCTCATCAGTTCCAGTTTGGGGGATCTTCTGTTCTAGTTTTAGTTACCTAAATATCTGGCATATGGTTTGAGCTTGTCATTTGACTTCCTTTAAGAATCAGTGGAGAGGGCCATAACTGGTGAATTGTCCCATCCTATCCTGCAGGACTCTGAGCTTGAGGGGTGATGTCACACTGGGGACAGCAATGCTCACTGATCTACAAGCAAAGGTGCTTGAAACAGACTGAGAAAATGGCTTTGCTCACGCAGTCAGGAAATTTGGTTTTGTGCTCAGCTAAAGCACTATATGTCAGTGAGAGAAGATACGAGCCATGTCTTCACACTCAGGTTTGCCCAATGTCTTTAGAAATTACAATAGGGTCTCTGATATTTTTATCTTGGCATGTCAGTGCATGAACACCTTGCTTACACAGTGTAATCACAGGGGCATAAAAAACAATACAAGCCAGGAAGACAGAAACACTTGCAAACATCTCTTCAGACAAAATAGAAAAGTCGCGTACTGAGCTCTGCCTGACTTTTTAAAAACCTCATTTCCTCACTCCTGACAGGTGTGAACAGGATACCATCCTGTTTGGGGACTGTCTTCTAAAGGAAACACATACAGTAAATGAACCTTCATTTTAAGTTAGAGAATGACATGAGTTTAAACCATCTGGCTTGTGATACAGCTTCAGCCTCCTTCTTTACAAAACAAAGGTTCAGCCTTTTTGTGTTGCTTTGAAGACTGTCCTTTGCTCCTCTTTAGGCTATGTGGTCCTTGTGTTCATACAGCCCCTGGGGAAAAAAAAAAAAAACCTAAAGCAAAACAACCCAAAATTCATCCAGGGGATAAAAGGAATATGTTGGAGACTCGTTACACCACACAGAGTGCCCATTACTTTTGTTGACTTCAGGGCCGTAGTCACTCACAGAGAACAGGGCGATAATATTTACATTGGGATTTCAAGGAAGACTGCTCCTATAAATTAGTAAAAGGCATGAGTCATCCCAGCACAGTGTTTGATCCAAGAGATGCAGTTATCAGCCCAGCATAACACTCTAGCATCTGTCCAGAAACCCTGCACACGCTCATTAGCACGCTATTCCTGGGAGCTAAGCAGGCTGAAGGTTGCAAAGAGGTGCTATTGTTATACCGGGAGTAATTCTTATGTTTTATTGATACCCAATAAAGTGTGTGTTGGCCTGAAAGCACAGAGAGAGGTGGGGGGGGAGCAGAGGGCTGGAGTAGTCTGTTATATAACACTCAAACACAGGGAGTGGAACTGGCCAAATCCTTTTCAATTACTTTTTTTCAATAAATGTCAGGTTTGGGGAGGAGGACCATCTGAGCAATTTAATAATTAATAAGAATACATTCATCCTGCTGTACAGCTGGACACATCACCTGTGAATAAATCCCCCAGATAATATATTTGTGGATCTTCATAATATTTTTTCATTCTGCTTTTTTCACCAATTGTTTTGTTTTGTTTTGTTTTGTGTCAGTCTAGTCCCAGTTGTCCTAGGATTTTCCTGGAAATCAGCTAGTGAGATAACCACTTTGGGGAAGGGAACAAGCATGTGGACCTCAGGCAGTTGCCTGCTCAGGAGCAGAAGTGATGTTTGCAATGATTAGGGCTCATGGCAATGCAGGGAACCTGGCTGGTGAGATGCCCAGATTAGGTGGTACAACGGGACTCTGAAAAAGACAGACAAATATAGGTGCTGTGCACGAGCTGGGAATTACTGAGGGTGTCAATTAACCCTGCAGATCACAGGGTTTATTAGGCTGAATTATTTATCTCAAAGATAAAATACTGAAAGAAAGTAAGGCATCATTAAACCTCACAGCCTTGCACAGAGTTTAAGCAGTGAACCAAGTTTCAGAACAATTTAATTTATTAGGGACCTAAATTGTACTAGATTATCAAATCAAGTGGACTAGAGGGAGGCAATGCATTTTATGTTCAGTGCCCAGAATGTAATAAGTGTGTTATTCCATTCATGCCATGTCTCAGCCTGAGTTATGAAGAGAAAGGGATATTTTCTCTGTAGGTTAATTTTCCATTTTATATCCATTTTTTAGAAACTGTCAAACGGTTGTCATGAAGGAAAAACATTTCTAATTTATCACTGAAGCTTGAAACCTGTTAAATGTTAATGTAAAATGGAGCACTACATATAGTCCCAATACAATGGGAAGAAGCTTAATTGTTTGAAGTCTGTCTTTGTGAAGATTATACCCCGGCAGAAAAAGACAATAGGGGAGTTTTGCCTTGGGAAAAGAGAGATTGACAGGTCTGCATGTTTTTCTGCAATCAATATTGTAGACAGAGCTCTTCTTACACGGTGGGGTTCAATTAAAGAAAAAAACACGAGAATTTGGGGGAATTCCCTAATGAGTTCAAATCCTTTCTGAGAGGAGGGAATGTTTTTTTCAAGATGAGCTTGCATGAAAAATTCATGCAGTGGATGGATACATTCATACAAAAAGAAATTTGATAAATAAATAATTGTTTTAATACTGAGTCACATAGCAGTTGCCCATCCATATTGACCATTTTAGTTGCAAAACTAGTCCTTAGTGTAAACATGTGTAAAATTAAATCATCCAGAAAAATAAAATAAGGCAAAAGGTCATACATGTTAACTGAAGCAAGTAGTTCATACTAAACTCTCTCACAACACCCAGGAAATAAGAAACTGCCACATGCAGACAAGAAACCGGTACAGGGATGAACACAAAGAGACAGACAAAACACAGCATGAAAAGGGGTGATAAGCAGAGATTTGCAGCCATCAGGAAGGAGAGAAGAGGAGGCAGCTGCAAAGACAGGAGGCCGGAAAAGATAGACGAATTGAGCTGGAAATATATACAGTTATGATAGCAGCTATGAAAGCAATTACATGAAGCTGCAATTAGCTAGCTGTACTCAACTGCTATTCAGTCATACTTGCAGCCCTCTCCTCATTTTCCCCCATATTGACTGCATGAGAGTCAGTTATCTTTTTTGGAAAAGAGTTATGTACAGAACACCTGGGATAGGCAAATAAAGCACCAGCCTGGTCTAGGGTCTCTGCATCTCCAGGCCATGGAGAAATGCAAGAGGACAGGAGCTCAGGGAGAGCTCATCGCTAAGCACAGCCTGCATTTCTACTGCACTCCTTCCCCACTAGGAAAACAAAATCAAAGAGGGAAAATTGCAATGCTTTTCTTCTAGTAATTTCTGTGTCTTTGGTCTTTCTGTCAGTTCCTCTCCCTCACCTTTTTTCCACCTTTGCATAGTTGTTTTCTGTGTGGTCTCACATAATTTTCTTTCCTCCACGAGTTCTTCCCTCAGGTATCTATAGCTCAGTGAGCAGTCTTGTAAACCTCTTTATTTTCCTTTTCTGCACCTTTCTCGACTTGCCTTCTCCCCTACTCGTGCCCCTTGCTACAAGAAACCTTCCTTTGTGTTTCTTTCACAATCTCTCTCTGCACAGTCATATTCTTTGGCTATGTGATTCTGTTTGCACCAAGGGAAGCCCTAGGATGTAAGATTGAAATGTCCTTTTTTTCAGTCGCAGGGTAAGCGGCCCCAGTGCTGGCATGATCCTGAAAAATTAGATGAAATATTCTGTAAGAAGCCAGGAAAAATCTCACCATCACTGGCCCTTGATCTCACAGGGGGCTTCAACTTATCAGATGTCTGCTGGAAATATGAAACAGCACAAAGGAAGCAGTCTAGAAGGTTCCTAACACAACTGGTCAGTGAGGCAATCCTGAAATGACAGAGATTGTTGGAGAAGTGAGGAGGAGGATGGGCAGAACTGCTAGCTTGGACTTCCAGGGGACAGACATTGGCCTGTTTAGGAGCCTGGTTGAGAGAATCCTTTGATTGGCAACACTAAGGGCAAAGGAGTCCAGGAGAGCAGGACATTCTTCAGGAAGGAAATCTTTGAGGTGCAGGAGGGGACCACTCCCATGTGCCAAAGGACAAGCTGGTGAGGAAGACCAGCCTGGATGGACAGAGAGCTTCAGCTGAAATTAAAGAAGAAAATTACCTTTGGAAGAAGGGCAACAACTTAGGAGGACTACAAGGATGTCACATGAGGTTGTGCAGGGACAAAAAAAAAGGGGCCAAAACCCAATCTGAATTTAAGTTTATGGTTTACTGGTAGACTTGGTGGTGCTGGGTTAATGGTTGGGCTCAGTGATCTTAAAGGTCTTTTCCAGCCTAAATAATACCATGATTCATCTTCTTTTCCCATCTCTGAAGGGGACTCCCAAAAACTTGCTCTGAGTGTTTTTCTTGAACTGCTCCACAATGACAATGAGCTTGGCTTCCTAAACAGAGCAAATTAATGAGAAGAAAAGTCATGCTCCCCATCCTTCCGTGTTACTTCCGTAACAGTAATTATCTTAGGAAAATAATTTTTTTTCCTATTTTTTTTTTAAAAAGAAGACAGAATTAACTCTCCCTCAGAGAGTATGGTACTACAATAGCCAATGCTCTGCTTTACTCATGACTGGGTTAGTCACCTTCAAGTTAGAGAATGTAACTATGTAGAGAATGTTTGTTATGTAGTAAAAAATACTAATTTTTAAAGAGTTAACTGAAAACCAGAGGCTGATGGTTTTGTTAAGTTACAGGATACATTCAAACTGCATTGCTTAGTCCCAAACTGTAGTAAACTACACTACATGTTTCACCACAAAAGACCCCCTCTGGGAGGGAGGCTGGTGAGCAGGAGATCTATATGGTCAATGCAATGGTGAAGACAGATTTTGGCAAAGAGTGCTTGAGCAGACAGCTAGGTTTATGTGAAATAACCTGAATCTCTGGTTTATAAATCTGTAAAATTCATCATTGCAGTAAAAGGAGAAAACTCATGTGCCTGTGCACTTTTAAGGTCTTGTCCAAAAGACCCTACTACAGAAAACTCATTTAATCTACCTTAGAGGGATGAAGGGCTGAGTCAACCCTGCTAGGATTTGAACCTATCATTCCAGGGAGCCTAATTATTGCAAATGTGGTGCTTAAACCACTAAACCCCTCTCTCCTGCTCTAATCACTTCTCAAAGAGTCCATTTTGATCCCCGAAGTTTACACAGCACCTGTGATAAAGGCAAAGTATTTAACAAAGTCTCTTTAAGCCGAGTATATCATTATTCATATTACAGCAGGTTTAAAAGAGCTGGGCAAGCATGAGAACATTGTTCTGCAACAAAGATCACAGTAGCAGCATCATGAATTGCTTCTCAGCTCCACTCTCTCTTTTCCTTCTGCTACACAATAGAAAAATGGAGTGAGAGGAGAGCTGAGACAAACTGTGCATGCTCCCTCCATGCTGCACCCCTAACCATGGGTTTACTTGAAGGAGGTTTCATGTCATGTGTCTTGGCTGGTGCATGGCTGGAGGGTGACAGCTGAGTCCCCTCTGTACCCACCAAGTGTCACCAGGAGCCATGCACTTGGGAATGTTCCTGATAGGGGCAAGACTGTGCTGCAGGAGCGTGGGAGGCTTGGTGTGTGGGCATTGGGAAGACATTGGTGCTGCAGGAGAGAAACTGATAAAATATCTGTAACAGGAACTGCTAATGACAGCTCCTTGACTTTCTTTGCTTATCTCAGGATGTTGGTAGTATTTCTGCACAGTTTAGAAGGCAGAAGTGGAAGCTGATGAGAATCTCTTGACAAGGCTCCCGGTTGGAGGTGGAAGGAAAAGCAGGGCTGAAGAATAAAAGGAAGACTTTTTTTCAAACTCTGAGCTTTAAAAAAAACCATATCCCATGTTGCTCCTCAGAGATAACATTGCAGTTAATAATTTTGCCTTTTATTCCCTAGGAGGAAAGGGAATTTTTGTCCCCCCCTTCCAACTTCCATTACCTGGAGGGGATGAATTTTTTTCTACTGACACGCAGATAGACTAAATCTGAAATGCTAATGGACTGGCAGTGTTTGCAGTGGGGTGAACAGTTTTCTGCTGGAAGGCTGGTTGGCAGGATACCGTCCTGCAGTCATTGAATCATTGCACTGAATCACGGCCATGTTGGCAGGATCCCATTCTGAGGAAGTTCACAGTACTGTCAAACACCTGCTGTTGCCATTGAATGGTATTATGCAAGATCTGAAATTCTATTTATCAAAATCCCTATTTGCTTTTTTCTCCCCTCCTTTTCAGTCACTAGTCTCAAATGACTGCAGCAAAACCTATTCCCAAGAGCATTTTAATTCAGCCTGATGCCAGGATACCAGTTCTCATAGGGTGAAAATCTGCTCTTCTTTGTGCTGATGCAGAGATTCCAAGGTAGCACAGGATACAAAGACACACAATCATTCCTACAGCATGCGCTCTGCAGAGTTACTCAGGTAAGAAGATCAAACAGACTGACTCACAGAAGGCCAACCACCTTTTATTTCCCTTGAAAGCTCTAGTTGTACAGCCTGGTGGGAGATAAATGCTATAAATAGGTTTTATCTCCTTGTCTTCTCAGAGATGGTGGTCGTTTAAAGTTTGAGCCACCATGATAGGAAGCTTGGCTTAAACACAACTAGGAAATGACCAATGCCAGGTTATGAGAGTTAGAGAGCAAGTATGTTTTTCTTTCTGTTAGCTCATAAGATACAGTAATTTAAAGTGGTATTGCACTGCCATACCTTCTTTCCTGCCATACATTCCATTTCACCTTGATGTTTTGGGGCCCCTTCTCAAAAGCAGTAGCTCCACTCTTTCTCTTTGGCTTTACTCCCAACCCAGCTGGAATCAAGAATCTCTGCACATCCCTGCCCCGGGGCAGCCCCAGACATCCCAGCTTTCCAGCCACCTCCATCATGACCAAATCTTCTTATTTTTATGGATCTGCCAACCTCTCTCCTGCAATCCTCTAATTTTGGATATTCTGTTCTGCAAATACCACTCCCTGACTGACTCTTTCCTCAACCAGTGAATCTGCTCTCTGCACAAAAAAGGTCTCTTCCTGTCCAAACTAAAATATCTACTTGGTTAGAAATTCATGAGGAGATATCAGTGATCAGACTGCAACAGAGCTCTTCTTGTCAAAGCCCAGTCTTTCCTGCTAGTTCTTTCTTAAGCCATTGGATAACACTGTTACCTTGCATCATATTCACAGTCTATGTGTGGGCTTCCCTTTAGCTTCTCACATCCATCCCCTATCTTAAATTTCACCTCTTTTTTTAAGGTAAAAATAAAATCTAACTTGTTTATCCAGTTACACAATAAAACCCTCAACCAGGAGCTCATTAACTTGGGTCTCAGCTCTTGCTGCATCCTTTACTTCAGCACTAACACAATCTTGCCTTGACAGTATTCCTTTGAGCACCACTGCAAAAATCATTTTTGTAGCCTGTCTGTTTGCACATGTCACCTCTCACTGTGAGTCCCTCCACTGGCTGCCTTTTCTCTGTTGTGTAAAGATATTGTTTGTCCCTGTGCTGTCATTTTCTTTCTAACACTTAGAAGGTGATTTCTGTTTCCCATTTGCCCATGGCTCTCATCTCTGCTGCCCCCTCTGAATCTCAGATAGATCCCTTTTCTTTCATACCATATTTTCCTCCATGGTAACACCTAGAGTTTCAAACAGCATGTCCCCAAACAGGTGTAAAAAAATGCCTTATTTTTGTCCTTGAAATCCTTCCTCTACCCTTGCCTAGCATAGGAGAGTTACAAAAGCCTTCGTGTAGTTAGACCGGCAAAAAGTTCTTCACGATGACCAAGAATCCCTCTCCAGCTGTACACTTCTCTTTTCCTTCCTTCCACAAGAAGTCACCATCTCTTCAGCAGATTGTGACACAATAGGATTTAACAACAACAACAAAAAAACTCAAGTAAGTATCTTTAAAAGAAACCAAGCCAACCAACAATCAAACAAACAAAAAAAAAGCTCTATGAAAAACTGCGAGCCACACACAGTTTTTCACGTGTATTTTAGAACAGAGCCCCAAAATTAGTTTATATTTGTAGGAGGGATGTGATGGAACCTGCAACTGGGGTAGCAGATTGATTGCTGGGACACCAGCAACACAGAGCTGTGTCCAAAGCCACTTGCTCCCCCCAGTCAAGTGTAGAGCCTGTGGCAGGGCAGGGCCTGGACCCCTCTCACATATCCCCAGTTAGTGCCAAGCACTCAGGCATTAATCATCTGCACACTTGCTGTCTTCAAGCTGATACAAGCTATTCACTTCCAAACTAAGAGCCTGGAAACAATGGCTTTTAAAACCAGGAAGCAAGATAGTAATTAACATGACCTGTCTATCACCCAGATTATTAAACTGCATTTTAAATGTTTTGTTGCTGAAGATTAATTACGTAAATCTTCACAGGAGTCTAACACAACTGAAGGAAATATTAATGTTTGTTCATCAACTCTGATTTTTAGCTCTCAGCTGCTTTCTAAAGGTTGTTGGGAGTTCCAGTCTGCTATCAACATCACACAATTACCATTAGCAGTAGACCCAGTGCTTTGTGCTGCATGTAGCTAATAGCTCTGTGTGCATGTGGTTGACTAGAGCTTGTCACAAAGATTCAGACAAACACTGTCTGAACCTACAGACACGGGAGGTCAGGAGCTGCACCTCCGGCTGTGGCCACATCCACTTGAACCTGCTCCTAATTCTATGATCAAGAGTTGCTAGGTAGTTCATAGAAAAATATTGCTTAGTGAAAAATAAAAGAAGCTGAATTTTTAAGACCTTTGGAATATTAATTTTTTTTATTACTTTTTCACTGTGTAACACAGATGCCACTCAGAAGAGCCTTTTAAGGCTTGTATGGACTCCTTAGACCTTTTTATGTGCTGCTGGCAAGCAGAATCAGCTGAGAAGTATTATTTCTGCTGAAATTTTCATGAAGTTCAATGATATTGCTTTTAGCATGTCCAAAACTCATAGGCTTAATGGAAAAAAATGTTTTGGCAAGATGGTATTTTCTCAATAGCAAAGTGCTAACATGAACCTGTGTCTTGAGGACTTTGTAGAAATGTGATAATGTGTTCAAGCTCCAGCTTCAGTTTTTGCCACCAGCATCTCCACTGCTCAAAGTGACAGGATTTTGCAACCCAAGAGCTCTCCTGGACAGAAAGGAAGCTGTGGTGCACGTGGAACCTCTCATTATAAAAGCACAGTAAGAAATTAAGTTTAAACAGGGATCAACTCTGTATTTTAAGTTACAAGGGAAGGTGAGCATACTTGACCATACAGTTTCAGATTCAGGATTTCTCTTTTGTACTCCAGGCCTTTTGTACAGCCATTTAACTGCTTCTCTTTGTTGCAGAATTGAGATTTTCTTTTAAAAAAATGAATCACTTTTCCTAGAGCTAACCATGGGAAAATTATATGGCAAACTTGTGTCTTTTTGATCACAGATATCTCAGTACATTGTTGACCCTGAAACATAAAGGCTGAAATAAAAGGTATCATTGATTTTCAGTCCTTCCCTAATGATCATGTTAGCAGAAAAACCCAGCTACCTTGTTTGCTTTATACAATCTCCAAGCACCTCCGTGCCTACTCAGGAGCCAAACCCAGCACTTATTAACACCCTGTTCCCCTGGGCTCCTTGTGGAACACTTGGTTGCTGCTGCTAGTGGCTTTCACACATAACTGCACAAAATTAAAAAACAGGCGTGTTAAAAAAAAAAAAAGCACGCAAAATTAACATGCGAACAAACAACAGGGGCCACTCAACTGATTATATTTTCACTGTCATGTTGTATTAATTAAAGGTTCCCATCCCATAATTAAAATGAAGCAGTCAGAGAAACTCCACCATGTTATGCAGGGTGGCTGAATCAAAGAGTTGCTCTGAGGGGTTTACAATTATGCTGCCAGGTAGCACCCAGGGCTTTGAGTGAAGAGATCATTCTAATCAATGGCATTCAGAGCTTGGATCCCAATTTCCATGAAGTATGGGCTTGTGACCCAAGGTTTTGTTCTGGCTCCATCTTTAATTAGAACCTGCTTTGGCTCTCCCTAACTCAGCTGCAATACTTGGCATGACCTCCTGCATATTTAGACGACAACTAATGAGGATTTTTATTAAACTTGAGCCTTGGCTGGGTGGGAAAAGGGAACAGCTTTTTAGCATCAGATGGAAAAGTCTTTTGCCTCTGGAATATTTCTCAGCATGGAGCAAAGAACTGGGGGAGGAGATGGCAATAGGAATGCTGTCAGTGCTGCCACTAATGGGGCCTGCCTGGGGCACACTGTTTGGTATCCCTTGGAAGGTGACCTTGGCTGCTAACATTTACATTTTAACAGCCATTTGGCATATTTGATTGTGTCTACAGCAGAAAATCACACAATTCTCTGAGATACATGTAGCTCAGATCAATGTCTTCAATGCCACTGTCCCCCTGTCCTGCCATTCTCTGATGCTTGCTATTTAGTCTGAAAGTGCAGGCTACAAGAACACCATGGCACTGCTCCTTCTTACTAATGTGGGGGATCAATTCCATCAAGCACTGTCCGTACAGGCTGAATCAAGGCACAATCTGCAAATTAAAGGCCTTCTCAAAACAATTAAGTAATTGAAATGAGTAAGAAAAGCGCTTGTTGTCCAATGAACCAAACAGCTGGCCATAATTATTTGCCTTTGGTGTGATTTATCAGGCTTGGACATGTGGGAGACTGTAGGTGTCTGCCAGAGGTATTGCTGGGTCAGATCCCAGAAAGCTTTGTGACTGCAGCTCCTGTAATTTCCTTACCCCACAGGATCTGTCTTGCAGAAGGTGGAGATTTGACAATAACTCCCAGTCCTTTCTGCCACATGTTTCAGAACTTCAGCAGATGGCTGTGTACTCCTACCACCTGGCCAAAGGGTGCTGTCACCCTTCCAAACACATGGCATTAGCACCTCTGAGGGACAGGCCAATCCACTGATGCTGATGTGCTTTAATTCACAATATCAGGATGGCTAAGAGCACACATGGGGCTAGAGAGAATGGCTTACCAGATGGGTGGTAATTTGTTAAGCTGCAAAAGCTTTCAAATGAGTAATCAAAAGCTAAGGTCTTCAGCCAACATAAGAGTCATCTGGTTTGTCTTCAATATAATTGTAAAAAAAAAAAGAAATTAAAATTTTGGGCCATAGTGTGTGCTAACCCTTTTATTTACTTCAAAAATAAGAATCTCCTCTCCCCTCTCTGCTACTGAAAGTTCAATCACTTATGAAAATAGTGATGCCCTTTGTCCTGGTACATTACTGTAATGCTAAAACATATGTTATATTAAATATTAACCAACTGCTAATTGGAGCATCATTTGGACAAGGAAAGGGGTGGCTTCATATTGTCAATGGTTGTTTTCAGTTTTCTCAGAGATAACAGGATAAGCTAACTTACCTCTACAGTTAGCTTATCCTGTTAGTCCATCAGCCTTCAGCTTGAGAAACATGGCATCATCTCCTGAAATCAGTCTTGTGCTCCCTTTTGCACCTCAGTTATGTACACTGGGAGTCTCCATTGTGGACAATATTGCCCAGGCTGTAAGCTGATGAATTAAACTCTGGATTTCAATTCAGTTTTCCAACTGTCCTCCCAGGCGAACAAAGGAAAATCACTTAATTTATCCTTTGTTTCTTTTTCCCAAGTATAAACAGGAGGAAAAACATGGATGTTTAAGTTATTAAGGTTGTCTTCTCACTGCAGGTCATAGGAAGAAATATGCATTGTAAAATCCCATGATGGAAAATCTTTGTCAAAATCGTTGCATTCAGCTATACTGTCGAGAAATTCTTAAATATGAGATTGGTTCATTCAACACACCTGGAGATGATGAGCGGCTTACAGGCTACAGTTACAGTGTGAGATGAATAACTGTCTTATTAATTGAACAGCAGTGATTTTTCAGAACAAGATGTGTAACATACCTTCATTTGCATGGCAGGAACCTCAGGACTTAAAATATTTTTCAGATTCCTGAGAAAAATCAGCTTCTCATTGAGAGCTGCAGCTGGGGCAGCTGCAGGGAGGGACCAGATGGAAGATCTGCAGAGCTTAAGGAATGACAGAAGCCCAACCTGCTAGGAGAAAGGACAGTGCACATTAGAAACTCTGACCAAACTGCAGTTTGGTCACTCTTTATCCTTCCAGTAGGGACAAGATGCAAAAGTTAGCAGTTGTATTAATAATTAACATTTCCCAAGCTTCTTGGATGTGGTCCTGTCTTTGCAGCTTCAGATATACCAAACCAGGCAGCCTCTAGTCTCACAGATCTGTCCCTATGGTCCATGTTTCCCCAAAATCCTAATAGTACTGGCAAAACCACTGAGGCTTCAGAGCAAAAGTCAATCATTGGCAACTCAGGGTTGGAAAGAAACTCTCTCAATAAACAGCTTGTCCCCAGACTGAAAGCTCTCCTTAAAAAGCACTAGGTACTTGTCCTACCAAAATAACTGAGTGGGGTGGATGTGCTTTTCAACATGTTCATGAATGTCTTGGATGCAGTACTGGAAGGAATTCTAAGCAAGTTCACAGATGATACAAAACTGGGAGGGGCTGTTGGCTCCCTTGAAGGTCGGGAGGCCCTGCAGAGAGACAAATTAGACGACTGGGCACATGAAGTTCAACAAGGGAAGGTGCTGGATTCTGCACCTACAATGGAGCAACCCTGGATGTATGGATAGAGCAGGGAATGAGATGCTGGAAAGCAGTGCCACAGAAAGAGACTAGGTATTCTTGGTCAATGGGAAGTTGAGCATGAGCCAGCAGTGCCCTGGAGCCAGGAGGGCCAACCCTGTCCTGGGGACATCAGGCACAGCATCACAGCTGGGCAAGGGAGGGGATTGTCCTGCTCTGCCCTGAGCTGGGGCAGCCTCACCTCCAGTGCTGGGGGCAGTTCTGGGCACCACAATGTAAGAAAGACATTAAACTATTAAAGAGTGTCCAAAGTAGACCTATGCAGATGGTGAAGGGCCTTGAGGTGAATCCATATGAGGAGGAGCTGAGGGCACTTGGTCTGTTCATCCTGGAGGAGACTGAGGGGAGAGCTCACTGCAGGTACAACTTCCTCAGGAGGGAAGAGGAGGGGCAGGCACTGATCTCTGCTCTCTGGTGACATGACAGGACCCAAGGGAATGGCCTGAAGTTGTGTCAGGGGAGGTTTAGGTTGGATATCAAGAAAAAGGCTCTTTAGCCAGAGAGTGGTTGGGCACTGGAACAGAGTCCCCAGGGAAGTGATCACAGCACCAAGCCTGACAGAGCTTAAGAAGTGTTTGGACAATACTTTTGGGCACGTGGCATCATTCTCGGGCATGGTGCTGTGCAGGGCCAGGAGTAGGACTCAATGATCTTTGTGAGTCCCTTCCAACTCAGTGTATTCTGTGATTTTGTGCAAAGTCCTCTACCCCTAAATTAGAAAGAGCAAGTATAAGCTGAGCTTCTTTGTATTCACTTCCTTTCTTGCTGCCCTAAAGGCTGGATGAGAGAAGTAGTACTGAGGCACCTGTCTTTGGGGCAGGAGCCTGGGCTGACCATCCTGGCCATACAGCAAGGCTTGGCCATCAGCTTCAGAGCTAGGCCAAGGAGAAATACTGATGGCTGCAGTCAGGAAACAGTGAGGCAGTATGGTCTGAAGAGTTATCCCAAAGTTGGAGTCACTGAAGAGCAACCACATAAAGCCTGTGTGGCCAGATCCACCATTAGCACATCTCTAGATTTGCTTACTCCACACAAGCTGTTACAGGAGCAAGACAATAAAGATTAGCCTGGACATTTCAATGTCGAGAAGACTGGTTCTTTTTCCTGTCTTAAAGAACTCAAAAGTCCTGATCTGTTTTGCAAAGGGTTAATTCTCTGTTAAGAAAAATAAGGCATAAAAAAATATTTTCATTGTGCAGACCCCATGTTTTTGAGATGCTTCAGTGGGCTACTGGGAAATCTCTTTAAGACAGTCTGGCTAAGCTGTCAGATTGACTGCTAGAGGCACAGCCAAGTTTCAAATGGACGAGCAGTGTATGTGCAAGACACATCCCAGAAAACGAAGATGTTTGACAAGTGAAGTGTTTTTATTTTATGATGGAGAACGAGCAGGAACATCAGACAGGTAAATCGGCCTGCCAAGTATGAGAGCTCCTGACTGACAGGCTCATCACTAGCCCTGCTTGCTCAAGAGGATCCAGCACTCATTCTACTGAAAAGCAACTGTTTAAATTGTTATTTGCTGACTTTTCATTACTGATTATAATTGCCATGTGCTGGTTCAGAAGAGCAAAGGAAAGACTTTGCTTTGCAGGCAGGGGAGAATGGGACATGACTCTTCTTGAACCAAAAAGAAATGGAGGAAACTGGAGCAAGTGAATAAAAGCCTGCAAATGGTCAGACTAAAACCCAAACAATCTTAGGCAGAGAAGCAGGACTAACACCGAGTTTATCAAAATTTAGTCATTAAAATCACAAAATACCAATTAGAATATATATCAGGGATTGACTCCTACTAGCATGCTCTAGCAATACAAGCATCTTTATATTTGAAATTTTGAAAACACAGCCCCGTAACTTGAGATTATTTATTACCATGTTACCATACAAACATGTCTAATTAAGCATTTTGCTGAGTGCTAGGATAAAGATGTTCAAATAAACAAACACACTAGAAGGACAGCATAAGGACATTGGACAGTGTGACATAAATTGTTTACCCATCTGAATGTGAAATGCCTTCTTTAGTCACAAGTGCCAAGGCCACTGGTGAATGTGTCTTTTCATTCTTGAATAAATGAAGAAAAAACCTTGCAGTACATCATGTATTTTGTATGGACCGTATTCAGCAAAGTGTTTAAACATGTGCTTTAATCTATTACTATGCAGCAGTTAAGTACTTAACTTGTACTAAAATCCAGGAGAAAAGATATGCTGAATCAGACACTGCACACGGAATATTTTAAAGTAAAACTATTTTGGCGATGCTTGCAAACACTTTTAAAACTTTATTGGGACCGTTTTGAGATCTTCGTACTTCTCAAGCTCTGGTTACTGTAAGGTGAACTGTACACAGACCAGAAAGGAAAAAATATTAAACTTAATTAATCCAAAGTGATTCATAAAATGTCCACAATAAGTTTCCTAGAGAAAAGGTCTCAGCTTTGAAGAATCTGCTATTTGGAGAATATTCAGGGCTAAAGACAAAAGCTAAATATCTTGGCAGAAGTCTTTGATGTTCTCCTTTCCACCACTGTTATACTGTTCACAGTTCTAATCAGTAAAATTATAAGGTATTTATTTATCTGATCCTCGAGCAAGGCTTGGCACAAAACTGAGACCTGCATGCAGCAGCAGTGAAAACAGAGTAACCCCAGGGGTGAGAGCAGGGAGGATCTTTGGAAAGAAAGAAATAAATAGGCAGGATATCCAAAATGGCAGCAGCTGGAAGCTGCTCCGAGGTGGGATGTCAGGATGAACCCCCTGGGAGATGCGATACCGCACACAGGGCAGGGGAGGAGGTCAAATGTGCAAGGCCCTGTAATTTGTCAGACGGCTAACACCATCATTACCTGTGTGTGTGTGCATGGGGCATGCTTGACAATAAATTGCACTCACGAATTTCCAGGCTAAATGTCCTCTTATTGGCAGCACAGAGCACTGCACCCCCACATCAGGAGATATTGTTTTATAATGGGCAGTAAAAGTTGGCTCTCACAGCGTGAGCCTGAGAAAGAGTCACTGCTGAAATTAGCAGCAATGTCAATAGTTTGGATTTTTCTGAATATTGCATATTTTTCCTTTTTCTGACATAGCTGTGAGGAAGAGCAGAGGGAGAAGCATGGGCTTGAAAATGGATGTAGAGGTGGAAAGGGGGTCTGAGGGTGGAGCAAGGGAGAGGAACGTGGTAGAAGAAAAGGTCCCTTGTTACAACTGCTACCCAGTGTCAGGCACACCAGCCTCAAACAGCAGGCATCACTGGCAGAAGCCAACATCTTAGCAACATCAGTGGAGGAAAGGAGGTGAGAGGACACAGGAAAGGGAAAATTAGAGTCTTCCTGTTCTCAGTGGAGACAGCATCAAGCCTGTAAGGAAGGAAAACCAGCAGCCACTTCCATAAGGTTATTGCAGGGAGGAGATCTGTCCCATCACCCTGCTGGGTCCCAGAGCAGCATGTGACTTATCACAGTTGTATGGCTTTGGCTTTCCCACAGCTATCCCAGGCTCAGGATGAAGGCTCTCTTTTGCAGCTGACAGATGCAACTCCCAACACTTTCAAGGCTGGGAACCAAGGAATTGAAGAAGATGCCACTTCTCCTAATTAGATAAAGCCAGAAGCCTTGGCAGTGGTGCTGTCACTCCTGATCCATGCATGCTGTTGTGCTTCAGTCACAGTGAGCCTACCCAGAGCGGGAATTGGAGAGGATGGTGAACACAGCAAAAATATCAACACTGTGAAATGTATATATGTTTAAATTTTCCTACATAAGTAGTTGCACCTAGTACTTTCCTAAGAGTCCAATACTCCTGTTTCTCTAGACCCCTGCCTTGTTGCTCCCAGAATGGCCATCTCTTTATACCCTGTTGAAAAACATCAGCTGCTGCACTGGTACCTCATCTGGTAATCAATGAGGAGAGTTGGAACTGAGATGGCAAAGAACAACTGCGAGGTAATGTGAGAGATATAATTTGAATTACCTATATGAATTGCTGGGTTCTGAATTAATTGTAACCATTTAGAAAAAAACAAAGGTCCACGCAGCTTACTGAAAACCTTGCTATTTTATGCTGGTCATTGTCTTAGACTCTGTGGGGAAGAATTTTTAGTATTATTTTTGTTCCATTATATAAAGTGAAGACCTTTGTTCCATTCTGGTTATTTCAGATGAGAAAAGAGATATGGTAAGAATAACAGGGGCTTGGGGACAGGTGACAAAGAGGATTAGAGAGATGGAAAAGCCAGTGTGTAGAAGAGATTGAGACGTAGGATTTGTCACAGTTCCAGGGTTAGCTGCTCCTCTGACCTCTTTCTAGTATAGAGGCATGCTCTGCTTCTTCAGGCCCCTGTGGGAGTCTGTCTATCTGCCTGTCCTTTTCCTGCTAACAGCTCCCTGACAGCTTAGTGAACATGTCTTTCAAGGAACTTGCTTTTTAATGTCCAGCATGCTTGGGATCTTTTGACTCTTGGCCTTGGCAAAAGAAATATATAGCTGAACTCTGGAAATAGCATCATCCCAACTCTGGCTGTAGCTAATTGCTAATCTGGAGGCACTGTGCAGCCTTCCAGCTAGTCAGTTCCCTGCTATTAAACTGAGCCAATGTTTACATAGAGTACTGTCCACTGCCACTCTATCACATACTTTATTCTTAGTGACTTAAAAGCAGCCCTGCATCCTCCACAATCTGGTTCAGTGATGGTGCCATATACTTGAAGCTTTTTTCCCTTTTTAAAAACGGGGTTATGTTTCTCCTTTTCCAGTCTTTTTCACCAGACTCCCATGACCTCTCAAATATGATGGACTGTGACTTAACAACTTCCTCCACCAGTTCATTTACAACTCATGGATGCATCTCATCAGGTCATGGACTAAATCACAGAATCATAGAATGCGTACTTTTTGAAGGGACCTCAAAGATCACTCAGTTTCAAACCCTCCTGCCATGGGCAGGGGATGCCATTCACTAGATTGAGTTGCTCAAGGCTCCATCTAGCCTGGCCATCCCTTCCTGGGATAGAGCATCCACAGCTTCCCTGAGCAATCTGTTCCAGTGTTTCACCACCCTCTGAGTAAAGAACTTTTTCATAACATTTTCCCTACTCTTCCTTTTATCACTGATATACCTATGGAAGCTTTTCTTGTTGCCCTTGATGTCCCTGGGCAGATTCAATTCTATCAGGGTTTTAGCTTTCCTAACCTGATACCTGGCTGCTTGGACAATTTCTTCTATTCCTCTCAGGCTACCTGTCCTTGCTTCCTATTTTGTGTTTGAGTTTGTTCAGGAGCAAATATTTCATCCATGCCGAACTCCTGGCATTTTTGTCTGACTTTCTCTTTGTTGGGATGCACCTCTCCTGAGCTTGGAGAAGGTGATTCTTGAGTATCAACCAGCTCTCTTGGGCCCTTCTTCCCTTCAAGGCTTTATCCCACAGTGCTCTATCAAGCAGATCCCTGAAGAGGCCAAAGTGTGTTCTTGGAAGTCCAGGGTAATGACAGGCATTAGCAAGGGAAATTGCTCTGCTCTTCCCCACTCAAAGCTGCATGGCTGAATGAGCATGACAAGGAGAAGCTCACCTGAGGCTGTTCTGGTTCCCAGGGAAGGTGGACTTAAGTACTCCTGAGACACTGAGAGAAAGCCACTAGGCTTGTTTCAAGCAAACCCAGAGAGCTGAATCAACTCACCTAGTGCCTCTAATTTCCAAGATGTTCCAGGTTAGCCTGCTGCCATCAAAGGTAAAACAGGCACTGAAGAGTGAAGAAGTGATCAGCAATTTTACCAATATATAAACCTAGTTCTAAATGCCCTGGTCTGTGACTGATTTTGTATACTGACTTGGTGTCAGTTGGTCTCTCAACTGCCCAAGAGAAAAATCAAAATGGCATAGGTCCACTTTTGGCTCCCAGTTGCTTACACATATCAAACATCAAAGCTGATGCCACTGAGGTATGAGTGACATTGTTCCTAGGAAAGCAACTAAGAAAGAAATTCCAAAAAATTTCCTTGTAGGGGCAACCAACCCTTGTGAAGAGTTAATAGAGTGAGCTGTTTCTGTAAAAAATACAGAACGACTAGTGCCTTCAAATCTCCTCAACTATGGAAATATAAAAATATCCTCATTTTTCATTTTTTGTGTTTATGAGTCTGTTTTGCAGAACTGCCCTTCTTTTATACAAACACTTACCACGGTACATACCCTTCATTCCTTTGCTGCCATAAATTATCTTGTGGACATGGACTGTGAAGTTACTAACTGTACTTTTGCTATTAATCTTGTCTCTAACTTTTTCTAGATTTCATCTCCTTGCCAATCCATCTTAGGCAAGAAAGACAAGAGCTTTGGTCAGGGCTCTTCTCCCCTCAAGGGAGCATCACTCTGTAAAGTGTCTGTAACAATGCACCTTTTAATGATGCTTCCCTTTTGCTTTTACTGGGCTCATTGCAAGGCTTGTACTCCATTTTCCTGTAATAACTCAACTGCCACCAGGTTGGTGCTCTTGACAGTTACATCCTTTCCAAGACTTTTCTGATTTGCCCCATCTGGAGCAGGGAGATGCAAAGCGACTGCCATGCTCTGGGGAAGTGATAAGGGCTCACCTCTCCAGTGACCTGGAGTATTTCCACTGGGGATACGATCGGCAGCAGCCAGCAGAAGAGCACATGAATTAATGCTCCCTGCAGCTCCCTGGGGTGGTGTTATTCACTCATTTCCCTGCATATCTTTCTGCAGACCTGAGCACATGTACAGTTTCTGCCATGTTAACCACCTTAACCTCTTCCTTTAGTGGACTGTATCTAAACAGACTCAAAGAAAATTCATTCCCTATACTAGATGCTAATACAAATAAGGGAACTCTTCAGCTGAGTGAGTTCAGATGGTAAAATAATTGGTGTAACTATACTCAGGATGAATATATGCATGCAGTCAAAACATTTATGTCCTTTACTTCCAAAGCACACAACTCTACCCAATAAGAGCATTTTTGCAGGCTCAGCCAGTGGAAAGAACTGATAAACACTTGAGCGACCCTCATGTATATTTAATCTGGTAGGTAAGGGTGATGGGTGCACACACACACACACAGAGAGAGAGAAATGCATATGTACCTGCTTCTATTGCTATATAGTACCTCTGATGTATTTTAAAATATTAGAGACTATACAAGGACCTCCTTGTATACCTTGCATAACAGAATAGGAGGGGCAAGGAGGAGCAGCATGATAAGGCAAAGGCCATGCATGAAAATGTAGTATCTGGGATTCTGTTTTATTTTTACAGGTCGGCACCTGATTTTGGTAAAACATGTTAGGAGGCTAGTGTCCTCCCACACCCAGATGGGCTGAGGCATGCCTGCTTCAGAGATGAAGGCAACACCTGAAGGGTAGGATGGAATTACAACAGCAGCCACATCAAGAACAGAAACTAGTATTTTGTTGAAAATGGAATACAGCCAAACAAAAGATCCTTCTCTGAACAGCAGGACTGAGAAATGTGAGAATAACCCCTCCTGGGAACATTAAGCTTCCCTTCCCTTCCCTTCCCTTCCCTTCCCTTCCCTTCCCTTCCCTTCCCTTCCCTTCCCTTCCCTTCCCTTCCCGTACTCTTGTCCTCATCCTGAAAATTCCTGAATCCACAAGTTTAACACTAGCAGTCTTTCTCTCCCTCTTTTCCTCTCTCTCCATCACTTTATATAACAATTAATCACCTATATTGCAGGGCATGTTACTTCTGGTATGATGATATTTTATATATCGATAAAGTAGGCAAGACCACACAGATATTCCACCCCTTCTTGTTTCCTTAAATATGAGATATCAAAAAAAATCTTGAAAATTGAGGTGGTGGGCTGAGACTGTAAGACCACCATGGCTGACATAGAAATGCTGTGACTGACTAAAGTTAGAGTCTCCCTTGCAAGGCTCAGGCACCACCCTCCCCTATTGCATCCTACTAAGCAAGGAAGGCATAAGTGAAACGTAGGAACTAAATACTTAGGGCAGAACATAATTTTTGCTGGGGACACTGCACTATGACCTTGAGAGTTTCCTGAAAGCCAAAGATTGAGCCTCTTCCTTTGGACATGGTCAGTAGAGGAATAGCCCTGGTGAGACTACCTTCACTGTCCTATTCCCTTGCCAACCCAGGATATGCAGAGAAGGGCATTAGTTCCTGACTTGTGAATGGTTACAATTCTTCCCAAGTCTGATAAACCTTAGGGCAAAATTTTACACTAATAACAGATGAGTGCATGCAAAGCTATAGCCTCCAAAACTAGGGGTGTGTATCCCCCCTACCAAGACTCAGTTGGCAGCTACAGACACAAAGTGTGAATTTTAGGGAATTGCACCCCAGAAAATCTAGGAAGGCTGTAGTGCACTTTGTCATGCTTAAAGAGCTTAATCCATTGCAAACAGGGATCAAATTGCTGATAAGCAATATACTTACTTAAGGGAGAAAAAGAAACAAACTGACAAAGTAGAGTTGCAACAGATAATTGGGAAATATATCTAGAGCTTGAACAAATTGCAGTCTTCTGGAGGAGGCTGGTGGGTTGCTTTTCCCATCACACTGTAACCTTCCCTCTCAGTCTGAGACTATTAACTTCTGACAAGGTGTGAGGCTTGATTTAGACTGATTTGATCTGATGGAGTGACCTATTTCTATTACCCGCTCTCTCTCTCCTCCTGCTGCTCACTTCTCTGATGGCCACTCTGGCTCACTCCCACAGCTCTGCCAGCACCTTTTGTATTTCAGCTCTGGGTAGAGTAACCATAATAATGAGACCTGGACATGGTTTCTCAGCTCACGGGAATTTTTAAAGCCATTTCTCCTGTCTCACACATGTCACAGGGAACTCTTACACAATCCCTTTTTCTTTCTTTACTTAATGTTATCACTCCCATTGTAGCAGAAATGCCCTTCAGACATGTAAAACAATCTGGCTGCATGCTAGCCCACCATTTCTTGACACTTTTTCTCCCTTCTCTCCACCTGATGCCAACTGAGGACTGCTTCTTCTGTGGGATCTCCACCCTGGCAACGCAGAGGGGCTGCAGGAAACAGAGTGGGATGGGAGTATCTTCAATCTTGGAAGACAGACTACAGAAGGCTGCACGTATTTGGGTCTTTTTCTAGAGCAACTGTGCAGTGTCCTGTCAGGTTCTGAACTTGTTCATTCTTGGACTTCTTTTATGACTCACTGTGAGAAACATGCCAAAATCGCCAGAATTTGGGGGATTTTGCATATCTTTTTTTCTTGTTTTCCTTCAGATTAATCTTTTTCTTTTATTTGTTTGTTGGTGGGGTTTTTTGTCTGCACTCTGCAAGCTATTGCCCTTTTCAAACTGCTTGACAGAACACTACTTTGTGACACAATGTGGACAAGCAAAATATTGAATGGTTAAATGCTATTTTCTAAAACAATATGGGGCAGATTACCACCAGGAAATGTACCATGGCCAGAGACACTGGGAGAAAAACCATCACCACCTCAAGTCAATACTTGATATAACATTAGAACTTAGGGTTCTAATTGTCTTAAACCAGGATTTTGTGACATAAGAGATAAAATGAAAAGGTTTAGATTTTTTACAGCTAGTCTTTATACTAGGACAAGCTGACAGATCTTGGAGTTTTGCTATTGATTCTGACCTAAAGTGATATTGATATGAAATTTAAATACGTGTGTAGATAAAGAGTGTGCAATGATCAGTTCAAATATAGTCCATTAGTGCTTGTTCAGGCAATTTTGTATTGTATAACATGATAAATATTGGACAAGACCTTATTTGGTTTCTGTGTTTGAAGCTTTAGCAGGTATGTGCTTTTTATGTTCCCATGTCTAATCAGTACATCCTGGCTTTTTGGATGGGTCCCAGAGTCACTGCTTAAGGACTGATGGGGTTTAAATGTTGGGACTTTACTTCGTAGTGCTGTTTTCCCTTCCATTTCTGTATAATCATTGTCATTCTGGATAAACGAGGTATTGTATATCGAGGAGCATATTCAGAGGCCTTTTGTGCTTTCCTTCATCATGATAATAACAAAAGTACTGGTGGTTGCAATAATACAAGCAGTAATAAAAATATAAATGCATGTCCTGAATGCATGTCCCTATTGTGTCTGCGCTCTAATCTTTGTAAATGCTGATCATCTTTTGTCTTCCTAGAGCTGGAAGATGCTTTGCTGTTTCAAGTTTTTCTGCACAGAAACTCTTTTCAAGGTTGAGGCATTGTTGGAAGCTAAGAATGGTGGCTTTGAAATATATCATTTAAGCTGAAGAGTGACAAACACCCTACCCTACTCCTGGGAGAGTAGCTGTGCTTTCACTTAATGAGGTAGCTGAAGACATCTCTGGTCTTTTTCCCACTTTGAGCACAAATGCCAGAGGCAAAATGGTGAGCTTTCCTTGCATGTGTGCAAAGATTCCAAGCTCTGTGTCCCTATGCACTTGCAGCTGTTGTCACCTTTCTGGAAAGGTCATTTTGACTTGCATAGTTATTAAATCCTGTCTCCTTTGTTCTACCCAGATCAATCCTAGGCCAATGCATTGATGAAGAGATGTCTGATTTTTTGTAAAATGGAGTGTGATAGGAAATGTTGCAATTTAAGCTTGACTGTATTCTGCTTCCTTTTGAGAGCATGGCATCTCTCTGTGGCAGGGTAGCTGGGTCTATGTGACCATTACGCCTGTTAGTACCACATAGGGTAGCAAAATAAGAGTACAGCTGTACCAGCTATGATAACTACCTGGTTCAGTGGCACCAAACAGAGGCAGACAGAGAAGTATCACTTAGTGATTTCTGCATGGTAGCAATGAATTCTCCATCTACCCCAAAATATGCCTCAATTTGGAAAGCTCATTTGCTTCATAACAATGGCTGTGTCTTCTGCACTATGTTCTTTACAATAGACAATTCAAAAAGGTTCCTGAAAAGAGACCCTGTGTAGTACCTCTGTATGTTATATTCAGAGCATATGCTTGAAGAGAATTCTTACAAACTCTTCTTTGTGTAGCACTTGGATAATGAGTATGCCCAACATTTTAAATATACGGTAAATGTCACATACACTTGGAAGAATTAATCCATGAGATACATTACAGATTTATGATGCACAACTCATTAGGTTTTGTTATCTGATTCACCAAGTTTTCAAAGAAGACAGATTGCCAAACAAGAAAAGAGGTGAAGAAAATCCAGTCAATTTATTCTGAAGGATCTATTCTATCCATAGGACATAGTTTTGGGAGAAGTCTGCTTTAAATCAGGGTGTACACAAATGGTTAATGTCACAGTTTGATTTGATGGTACATGGTTGTCCTTATCAAATTGTATTTATTTCATCAAAGCAAAGGAAACAGAAACTTGTCCAGAAATTGGAAGCCTTGCTCATTAATCTAATGAGAACTGTTTTCTCTTCCCATTTCACTTTCATGCCTGTTGGGGACAAGAAGGCTGTTTGCTTTATCATCGTTGTCCATACAGCTATCCCACACTGCAGAATCCATGATGACTGCATTTTTGAAAGAGGGTATCCCCAGGGACTGTAATTATTCATCTTTCAGGAGACACAAGATCTATAATACACAAGTGCTGCAGACAAGAACTAGTTTACAGGTTTATCTCATGACTGAAAGTATAATCCATCTTCCCTGGCATGATTTAGGAGGTGCTGCATAAGAAAAGAAAGAAAGTGGGTCAACCCCATTTCAAGTTGTATTCTCCTGCTCACATAGGTCTTATTCTTTTAATTTCTCATTGAAGAGAATTAATGCTTGAGTGAGCAGAAGAAATGGGCCCCATTTCCTGTATCATGTAGCACACCTTGTAGCACATTAGGGTTGTGCCTGCACCAGGTTTGGACTCCCTGAGAGCCTTCTTGCCCCAGCAACAATCCAGCCTGGCATCTGCTCTGTTATGAGAAAGCAGAACAAGGAAGCCCTGTTTCTGGTGGAGATAAAGTGGCTTGGGATCTGGAAACCTTGACAACTTCATGAGGTAAGAATCAACCTATTCATAGAGAACTTGAGTGTATTAATGGAATTTTCCTAATGTTTATATGGTAGGTCTAAGCCTCTGAACAGGAATTCCAAAATTTCCCAAATTTCTTCTAATGAATGATACCTTAAGACACTTCCTTATGTCTCATCCTTCCTCTTTTGCCAACAAGTCAGTCGTTTCCCACTATCACCCCAGAATAGCCCTGTAGCTATCCCTACAACTCCTTTCCCAGGAAAGTTTATTCTGAAGACACAAGACTGCCATATGTTCATGCATCTGTTTGGAAGTCCAGGTTAGGTGTACAAAAGAAAACGTGAATGAACATGGCTCCAAACTGAGAATTCATCTGCAGAATAATATGTCATGTATGACCATGTTGCCTCCTTAGAACTTATTTTTTCACCTTCATCCCCACATATTTCTAATTTCCATGTATGCTAAAATCCCCATTGGAAACAACCCATTCCTCTGTGTTTCTTCTCCCCACACCCTACAATAACCATCTGTTATTGCTAAAGGGTAAACATAGTTTGTCTTTTTCATTGCGACATTAAATGTTACTCAACAACCCTAAAACGTTTGCATTTTCTATAAAAACCTTGGCCAAATCTACTTTCTGTGGTCTTACACACAATCTTGCCTGCTGAGAGGGCACCAAGTACAAAAAAACCTACTAAATAATTGTTTAAAAGAGAGAGCACAGGGTCTCCAGCAATGGGTACATTAGGAAGCGGGCATCAGTCCTGGGTGCTCACACTGCAAAGTATTTCAAATACCAGAGTAAGACAGGAACAGCTAAACTGTGCTCCAGACATCTAAATTTAAGGATTTACGTTTCTTCTGATGCAGCAGATGACATTATCAATTCCAAAAGCAACAGAAGGAGTGTACTGCTCTGCCTTGCTTTTGCCATTAGAGATTAAATCAGCTCTGCCGGGTCTTTGCAGATAAAAAACCCAAAAAACTCCTAAGAAACCAGTTCAAAATTCAGCAGCAGTCTTAAAGAGCCTAAATCCAACCACCTCAATTTTAGATGTGGTTTTTAAATACCTCTAAAATATACTAAGATGGGTCGAAACCCTAAATCTAGGGTTCTTTGAGCATATAAATCCAAATATCATTGTTGCTCCTTGAGGTTGTCTCTGATTTTCTCAGGCAGAATTACTAATTTTAGTAAGGAGCCATCCTTTGAAATCAATATCATGGTCTGGGCAATATTTAGGAAAAACATCATCATCTCTAATATTTATACTCATTCAATTATGACCATCTGAAGTGAACCAAGCTAAAAATAAGTCTTATTTATTTTTTACCTTTTCACATCAATGAGTGAGCTGGCTGATTTATATGATCATTGGTATCATCATAGTGTCTAGGAGAACTTGCTTACAACTATCTTAATCTTCCTGGCTTATGTGCATTTCTTGTGCAGGCTCTGGAAGGCTGCAGACACTGCAAGAAAATAATCATAGGCAAAAAATACCCCAAGAAATTAATTAGATAGTTTTCATAGTCCCAAGTCTTGCAACACAAAAATGAAATTTTGCACACTAAATGAAATATTGGGCTTCACATACTCAGACTATGTTCATTAAATAATACAGGTCTTCCAAAATCTTACTTATTTGTTTGTGGCAAAAGCATTTTAGGTTTTCAGCTCACCTCCATTTTCATGCAATTTTAGGATGGTAAACTGCAGCAGGAATTGATTTGTCTGGACTTTGCTAATTCTCTCTACCTGCCTCCCATGTTACTATAGTTTCTCCCTGACACCTGCCCTTCTGTGACATTTTTCTGGGAAGCTGACCACTGTGCTTCAATTTATTAAACCTTCCACATGAAGATATCAATTGCCTCCTGGCAACAGGAGCATTCATTATATGTCTTTGGGGGATAGGTACTTTTAAGAAAATTTTCTGAGGGATGCCACTTGCTATTAGTTCTTTAGAAAGGAGGACATTTTTACCCTTTCTTTCATCAAAATTATTCAAAGGCAGAAATACTGACATTTCTGTCAAAATGGTCGCTCACCAAGAGGTGAAGAGGCAGTTTTAGAAATGACACGTACAACAGTTGTGCCCTGGCTTTTCAGGGCAAAAAGAGTCTCCTGAAGGGGAAAAGCATGTATACATGACTCTGTGCCTCTGATAGTTTGTGGGTTTGGCTGTGAGATTTGCTTGAACCCCTGATGAAGCCCAGACTCCAAGACCCCAGGGACATGTTCACTGGTTTCTACATTCTATCACTTGTTTGCATGAAGGAAAACAGCAAACTCAGTCTTACCAACTATTGTGAAGGACTGAACTGGGGTGTTTAGGATATTATTAGAGGACTAGAACACTAATTCATGAGCAAGCATGCTCTTGATGCATATCTGTTAGTGCCAAGAGGGTCCAATCATTGTAGGGCTCAAAAATGCATGTACATTACTGTAAATTATAAAACATAATTTTTAAAAGAATATAATTGTAAAATTGACTCTAACAGGACACTTCAATTTCTGGGGACCAGGACACAGAATGAGGAATTGATGAGCAGAAAGCTCATTCTTTCCTAAGAAACTAGAGAGGACCATAAGAAATTCATAGATCTTGGGAAAAAACTGAAAGTTGCTGGACTGAGTGAAAAGTGAGGAAACTTCTATCAACCCATTTTACTTTAAAGCCTTTTATTTAATTTGTCTCATTCATCAGTATCTTGGTTTGTTCCACTCCTCTGTTCTTGTTGTAGTTCAATTTGTTTCAGGGGTTGTTTTATTTATTTGTGCACATCTGCGTAACAAAGCCTGGCTTTGGATCTTGTATACCTTTCTTCTCTATTAATATGCTTGTTTAAAAGAAAATGAGAGGTGCATCCTTCTGAAAGTGTCAGCTATTTTGCTGGGCTAGCCAACTGATGATACAACTGATGGAACCAAAAATAAAGCCAAATCAAGCCAACTTCTCAAGGCTGTACATCAAAGAGCATGTAGTAACAGATGAGTAAAGCTTTTCAGCAGCCTGCCACTATGAGTTAGCCTAGTAATATACCAAATCTAAAATACTCACCATTTCACAGGCTGTTGGATCTGCTTTAAACAGCAGATCTGAGGGAAAAAGTATGATGGGATGAGGTATCCATTCATGCATTTTTGGAAGAGATTGGTCCATGGATATTGAGTCAAAGGCCATGTGTGATGGTACAGTGAAAGTGATTTTTTAAGACAAAATACGGGCTTAGATACCTTGCTGACCACCCATTTGTGGTTAAGTGAAAGGACATACATCACTGGAAAATATTAATAGCTAGTCTTCAGGGAAAAACAGTGGAATACAGTCAGCATTAATCACATCCCTGACTCTATCTCAGGAGCCAAGAAGAGGTCATTTTTTTTTCCATCAGGAACATCTTGGTACTTAAAAGAAAAAATGCATTCACACTTAAAGGTTTCTGTGGTGTAACCATAGAGATGTGTTAATGTAATAATCACACACAGCCGTGTAGGGGCTTGTGCTGTTTTGTGCAAAGGGGGTTAGCACAGTCCAACCTTTCCCTACACAAATGCATCCTTTCATAAGTAAAGATAAGGAAATGCATAAGTTTTAAAAAAGCAAAGGTTTTATTAAAATTTAATAAACTTAGTTCCCCTAATTATTTTCTTTGTGGTCTAAAATTGTGACAGAATCTCCACATGGTGCAAATCAGCGCACCCAAGGCAGCTCTGGAGATTTGCTCCTGCTAAGAAACCCGTCCATCACTTCCTCAAGGCTGTGACATTTTGAGGACCGTGTTACAACACAGAACAGCAATTCTGAAATGCCAGAGCAATCCCACTTTATCACCACATGGTCCTGCTGAGTAAAATAACAAAGCTTAGTTTCTCCATGCAGTGTACATTTTAGCATGCAAGTTTATTTTTCTGCAATGACAGTTTTCTTCCTCCTCTAATTTCACCAGGAATTACTATGGGCCTGTATACTCCTCAAGTGATACTGGCTCAGCAAACTGATTTGTCACAGCTTCTGGATAGAATCAAAATTCATTACACTAATCAGGTTCTTTGATAATTCTGTAGAGCACAGCTCTCAGGTGTGGTGTGGAACCCCAAATACAGATATTCTTAGTGTCCAGTAGCTTTAAAATCTGGTGAGATATCTTAGTTCATCATCTCTGCTGATGTGTGTACACATACTGTTAACATTATACTGAGCCATACTGAGCAGGCATAGTAAAACTCACCAGGATATGCTATTTTCTGTATTTGTAAGAAATGAGCCCACCTCTGTGAGAATCCATCCCCTGCACAGTACAGAGACATCTGGTAGATAATAGCAAAGCCACAAATCATGCCTAAACTCACCTAAACAAAGCCACGGATTATCTAATTTATTGCTGGTGGCAGTCCTGCTTTGAGTTGCTGTAGGTAGCCCCTAGCAGCCCTCTAGCAGTTAACAGGAAAAAAAAAATTCCAACCGGACTTGAAATGAATGGTGGGTGTTTGGGGAGAGAGGTGGAGTAGCTTAAGATTTTAAAAATTACACAAACATTTCCTATTTGACCAGGAATGTGTCCCCTCTAGTCTTGAAAACGTTTCATTTTCAGCTTGCTGATGCATTCAAAAGCATTATTTCTCTAAAAAGTGCGAAAATAATTGCCTGCCTGAGAATGAAAATGTATTATGATACCTTTAGCTGGTTTCCATTCTGCGTACCCACAATACTCCTTTGAGTTTGTGATTGCTGATAGAGTCGATGTACTGTAACAAAATGTTATCTTCTTTTTTGCTACTGAAAGGGTTGTTAGCTGTTTCTCTCCTGTACTGCGGCACCACAATATACATATTGTACTCACTGGCAGGAAATTTTCTGACTGCTTCCATCTTCCATCTTACTGTTGGCAGAGCTGTATTTCAGCATTGCTCAGACATGCCCTGTCCAGCAAAGGGCAGCAAGGCTTGTGACAGGTCTAGAAAATATCTTTTGAGGAACAGTTGAGGGAGCTGGGGTTGTTTAGTTTCAAGTAGAAGAGGCTCAGGGGGAGGCTCATTGCTCCCTGCCACTCCCTGAAAGGAGGGTTTTGGGGCCAGTCACTTCTGCCATGTCTGCAGCGACAGGACTAGAGGGAATGGCCCTAAACTGAGAGAGGGGATGTTCAGATTAGACATTAGACAAATGTTTTTCACTCCTAGGGTGGTCAGGCGTTGCAATAGGTTGCCCAGGGTGGTGCTGGAGGTGTTCAAGAGGCATCTGGAGCTGGGTGATGTGTTTTAGGGGTTTAGGAGTTACAGCGACAGTGCCGGGTGGACGGTCGGACCAGACGATCCCAAAGGTCTCTTCAGCCTTGATGATTCTGTGATTCTATGTAGGCAAGACTGCACTTCTACATGGTTCCAACTTGATTGCCCTGGCAGTTGCTGCAACATGGCTCAGAAGCTTGCTTGCTTGCCTATCAGGGTTTCAGAATGAGGAAATGTGGACAATTTTCCAGAGACCAAGAACATACCCTACACAGGGGTCTGCCCAGTTTATCCTCTCTAACCCATATTGCTATGTCCCCTCCAGAAAGTTCATTTAACCAAAGTAGCTGTCGTAAAAGGTAGGGAACAGTCAGAGCTCTGACTGAGCTGCAGCTGAACATGCTCCCAGCAGTTTGGAGCAATGAGGAAAATCTTCTTGAGTGCACAAGCAGGAAATTAATTATTTCCAAACTGTATTTTCACAAAAGTGTTTAGACTCCTGATAGTGGCACCTGAAGGACTGAAAATCAGAGAACTTGCTTCAAACATAGACATATTTGGGAACTTTGTACAGTCACATTGTTTCAAGACAACTGTTTGACAAATGAGAGCACGATGAGTGCTAAACAAAGGTGATCTGTTCAAATAATGTCACAGCCTGGAAGAAAATACCACTATCAGAACTAGTCAAGTGTGCGTCCATCACAACTAATAGCTGGTGTCAGTGTCCCCTGAGTGACAAGCCCTGTGCTCTGAGGCAGGTGGAGCCCAGCAGGGCTGTGGTGGCAGCACACCAGCTGGGACCCTCCAGCTGGCCAGGGGCTGCAGTGGCCACAGGAGCAGGGTGGGCGACTCACAATGCTCATAAGGAGGCAGATAATGCACCCTGGAAAATACAGGTCACAAGCCAGTGCTAAACTAACATGAAGAACCAGTTCATTTGCTGCTTGACAGCTGTAATGGGTGGGGTTGAGGAAGAATGAATCTACGAGTCCCTGAAGAGCTCACCCTGCTGCTGTCCACAACGGCATGGATGGTATCAACAAACATGCGAGATATTAATGGCACTGCAGTTCTGCTGATTTTCATTTAAAACTCCTAAAACTATCAATCAAGCAAACAAAACCAAAGGTAAAATCTTAGCTGAAAAAGGTTCAGAGGAGAGCTGAGAATTTATCTCCTTTTCTTGGTGTAAATCATGCCCAGTTCAAGTTATATGACCTCATATATGAACCCTGTAAGGGCTTTGTTGTGGTTACCGAGAAAATAGGAGGAAATTACTGTGCTAGTGATTTCTTTTTCTATTATGAAATAAAGGGTAAATGACTATAAAATATGAGTGACTTGTACAGAGAATATGTGATATCTTTTCTCCTTGTCCTGACTACTGCCCCTGTAATCATATAAGTAATTGAGAAGAGACTGCACCAGCCTTTATAATTCCCCTTCAAGGCACTTAGAAAGGATGGGAATTCATTCTTTTCCATTTGCAGCCAAACTTTGCAATTCTGAAATTTCCTATCCCAGAAAATCAGATTTAGGAGGTAAAACAACCATAGGAGGAATGCAAGTCTGATGGAGGAAGAAGGCTAATTAGGTTATTGGAGTGTCCACAGTAATAATCATGTTTAAACTGGAACTGGAACATGGCAATGTCCTTAAGAGGCCTCCTTGATCAGACCCTCTATAAAGGAAGTGGAAAGAAGGAAAGAAGGGTAAATCCAAAGAAGGAACATGGTAGAAATAACGTAGAGCAAGGAGCATGGGTAGAAAATGCTGCACCAAAAAGCCAGCAGTGAGCTGCACGTTTTCCCATGTATCAGGGATCAGTAAATCCAGCTCGTGGTTTGTTCGTAGACCTTTCTTAACTGCACAGGGTGCCTGTTCAGTGTAATACAAAATGAGAGGTGTTTCTGTATTTTAGCTGAGTTTTTAAAGTTCAAACCACCTTTAAAGTGCATTAGCAATCCTGTAATGCCTGACAAAGAGGAAAGGCTGGGTACAGTTCTTCCTCCCCAATACACCCAGTCCTCTGCACCACACTCTCTGCCCCCAGAAAAGACATGGTAAGAAAGAGGCATTCTAATCTTTACAGATCATTCACTTCAATGGGCTTTGGATTGCTTGAGCCCTCCACTTTTGTATTCTAAAGAAACCAAGAGAAAGCTCGTGAAGATCAGAGGCAGCTGAATAGCTTTATGTATAAAATAGCTTGAAAGGTAGGGCTTAACCCAGCAAAAGAGAGAAAAATTCACAGTTTACCTACTCTATCCAGCCATAGATTTGTAATTTTGACACTTGTGATGAAACTAAAAGAAAAAAATGTTAAAATTACATGGAGAAGGGAGGAGGGTCATGAGTCTAAGCTAAAAGCCTGGAAAAAATAATTTCAGGACTTCATTTGTCCCTACAGATTTCCTCTAAAGACTGACAGCATGTGGCACTATCTTACTCTAATTTCTCCAAAGGGAAAACATGACACTGTATTAACATTGAATTAATCAGAGGAGCCAAATATATCTGTATGCACAACTGTCTGTATCTCTCTATCTCAGAAAACTTTCTACCCCAATTGAACACCAGCTGGAAGAGAAATTCTTGCAATGGAGCCCTTTCTGTTTAATCCCTTAATCTTCTCAACAGTAGGGATTCTCTCTTAAACCCGACTGGAAAGTAACATCTGCACTGTTGAAAGAGAGAAAGCACCAGAAGGCAAGCCACAGAGGTCTCAGCTCCCTCTCTCCCACTCAGTAGTTTTCTCTTGAAGATGCCTGCTTAAGGGCAGTTTACATTTAATGACAATGACACAGATCAGGCAGAATCCCGGAGGCTGAAATATTTTCTGTTTCTGAGCAGTTATGGCTCCCCATTCTTATGCTGTGGCAAAGGCAGGAGAACTTTAAATGACAAGGAGACCACAGAGATGGATTAACCTGCAGAGATGGATTAACCTGTAAGCATTGTCATGCCCTGAAAGTTACTACCTTTCCTCCCTTCAACCATCCTTTCTTATCATTCATAGTTAGTATTTTGACAGCTTAGACCACAGTGATGTTCCTGTCTGTAACATGTCCTGACTGTCAGTCCTGGGGCTTTATTATGGGTTTCAATGTCTCTTCCAGATTCAAGGTTAAGTAGCACAGATTAGTTGAGGGGCTGCCTCCCAAATGCTAGGTCCCAATTTCATGGGTCTCCTGGTTAACCCAGCCTTAGAAAATCCCATGGAAAGTCAGGCACAGCACTTACAATCTGGTTGTCTTCTTACAATCTAATAGAAAGGGGAAAAACATCCCTCTCTAATTAGAATTAAATACAGGTTTTATATATTTATATATTATATTAATGTATAGAATTCCTAAGTATAATGTATAATGTCTTCAAAATCTCAAACCACTCTGAACTCAGGTGACCAGATGGGTTGCTAATGTGACTCACTTCATTCTGTTCTCTCTTTGAATATGTCTTGTTTCCTCTCTGCCCCTTCCCCTTCCCCCCCCGCTTTTTAAATTCTCACAATGCTGCAGTACAAGTATCTGTTGCAGAAAGCAGAGGTGATGGTAGCTAGCCTTATGTTGTTAGACTGGTCTGTTTCTGAAACAGCACACACAGTCAATTAAAGAAAACTTTTTACCAATGGCCAAGAAAATCTTCACAGAAATTCTTCACGTTCACTTTTTTGGTAACCCTTCAACTTTATAATAGTAATCACTTGCTCTGGAGAATAGAGCCTTACCCATGCCATATCTTAGGTTAGAAGGTACTTTTTGAAAGGAATACTGAGTTGTGAATCCAACTTGCTGAAAAAGGCAAGTGCACATTGATAAGAATGCCCCTTTTTGGTCTTTCATCTAAAGTCTATAATTTATCATAGGTTGCATTGGATATTCTGTGACTTCTGATGAGGATTAAACATAAAGAATGCTCTGCTTTAGCTTTCTGGGCTCAGAATCTGTGAATTGTTTTATGGTTGCAGAAAAATTGGTATGCAGGCCCAGAGTTTCCTTCAGTCTCAGCTGGAAGGGTGAGACCTGCCCAGGAACCAGTGAGTTACTGAGCTGTGACACCACAGAAAAGGTCCCCGGGTGAGACATTTAGACGGCACTGCAGTCCAGAAAGATATTCAAGGGACTGGGGGCCTAAGTTTACAAGCAGCCCTGAAGCCCTGTGAGCATGTGTAGGGCATCATGCCTGTGGGTATTCTCTTTATTCAAGTGATGCTGACAATAGCAAGCCTCCCCTACTGAACACACCACACTTTCAAGGTTGCCTGTTTCCAAAAGAGACTACAGACTGGAGGGAGACCTGATCCATCACACAGAAGACACAAGACTATCCCAGACACTCGTAGAATCAGGTCTTAATAAAACATATCACTATGAACTTAAAGATAGGTACATTATTTCAATGGGGAAAATTTGGTAGAGTGACTGAAAAAGATGAACTAGAAAGGCTGGTAAACAACTTTCCTTCTATCTACTGGGTCTTGGAAAAGTAGGCACATTCCCCCAGTCCTTGTTTAACTTTCAGTGCCTTCATGAGCCAAAAATACCCCACTAAGGTTTGGCAGTAAGCCTGCTTCCCTGTCAGGCCTCCTTCTTCTCTCACATGCTTCTCAGTCTGTTCCTTGCTTGTTGCCCCTTTTGCCTACTGTCCACCCCACCCTTAATCTGGGAAAGCTGTACCATGCCCACCTTTTCTTAGGGAAAAAGAAATCATCCTCCTTTCACCTTCTCCCGCAAGGTTTTGGCTTGACCCAGAAGGCAGCAGTGAGGACATTCTTACTCTCATAACCTCTGCAACATGATGTACAATACTCAGTAGTCAGCCACAAATAAATTAGAGAAGGAATGCTTATGTTCCAAGGTTGTGGTATACTCTGCTGGTTTTATGTCTGCAGTGTTTCTGGTGGGGCCCTTTAGAAAGCCAGAGTTAATGCAATGGTCTATGAGTAACAGAGTGCAATTAGTGAAGGCTCCTAGAAGCATGTAAAGCAGGAAAATCGATCTTTGCAAACCTTGGCCTTAGCCTGGAAAGAGGTGGTATATGATCACGGTGCTTTTTGACCTGTCAGCATCATGGCAGTATATTACAAAGGCTGTTCTTCCCTGGAGCTGCACTGGAAACAAAAGTGGATTAAGGGGCAGAGGGCACTGTGCTGCCTCCTCAGCTATCCAAATGCAAAAAGACATATATTGCATGGCCAAGAAGAGTTTTTATTGTAACAGCTTAGTACTGTTGTTAACATACCAGCCCAGTAAGAATCCCCATGCTGTTACATTCAGAAGGTCAGGCGCCTCCCCTCACTGTATCTTAACTGGGAGGCTCAGTGGTGAGCACTGATTCATGGTCAGCATCTTTTCTTTTCTGCCCTGACCCAGATTCTGAGCTTTTGCTCCAAACTGGCATGACACTGCAGGGATCAGAGGCCATTTGCTCTATTGTTGGCAGCTAGGTACAAGACTGTCCAGGGAGAAGTGGAGTGGAGGTGTTGCAAAAAGACAAGTCTCAAAAATAGATACTTTTACCTGGGAAATCCTAAAACACCACTGTGCAATCAGGTGATGCCAGGGATATGCTATACAGTGCCCTTAGGAGCCAACAGCTCTGCTTTGCTGAGGGCTTTACTGGAATAGCAGTCGGGTGGTGATGTAAGCACACAAACCTCTTGCTTCCAGATCTCTTGATCTCATTGCTTTGAATTGGAGAATCAGGCAGAACATACAAAAGAACACACTGTGGGAATCTTTCTTTCTTTCTTTCTTTCTTTCTTTCTTTCTTTTTTTTTTTTTTTTTTTTTTTCTTTCTTTCTTTCTTTCTTTCTTTCTTTCTTTCTTTCTTTCTTTCTTTCTTTCTTTCTTTCTTTCTTTCTTTCTTTCTTTCTTTCTTTCTTTCTTTCTTTCTTTCTTTCTTTCTTTCTTTCTTTCTTTTTCTTTCTTTCTTTCTTTTTCTTTTTTCTCTTCCTTCCTTCCTTCCTTCCTTCCTTCCTTCCTTCCTTCCTTCCTTCCTTCCTTCCTTCCTTCCTTCCTTCCTTCCTTCCTTCCTTCCTTCCTTCCTTCCTTCCTTCCTTCCTTCCTTCCTTCCTTCCTTCCTTCCTTCCTTCCTTCCTTCCTTCCCTTCCTTTCCTTCCTTTCCTTCCTTTCCTTTCTCTTATCAAAATCTCTGCAAGTGTGCTGAGAAGGGGCAGGAGGGTGTCTGCTGCAGATTATTACTGAGACCACTTGTGACACTTTCTCATTAGCCTGTGTAATGGGAAGCCAATCTGCTGCTCAGGAAGCAGCACTGCAAATTATTTTCAGCCACAGATGATGCAGCCTGGCTTTGAACTGCTTGGGCCTTGTTGTAATAGAAGCACCAGCAATATTCATTTAATGTGCATTGACCTTTCCCTGACCTGGGAGACAGAGACAGCTCCTGCTCTGGCCTTTTTCTATCACCATGCCTTTTTCTGTAAAGATTTTGCTTGGCAGACTACCAGGAGGAAAATACTAAATGCTGTCTGCAAAAAGGTGCAAAGTTTGTTTGGCTTCAGTACAGCCGGGGGAGAGAAACAAACTCATTTATCTCTCCCCTCCTGTAGCCATGCTGAGGACACATGGCAACTTTTGAACCTTAAAGGACAGTGATACGGAGTGAGGACAAAGGAGTAATCTGGACAAAGGGTGCCTCTAGGGCATTAAAAATAACTACTCCCCTCACCTTCTGTTGCTGCAGTAAGCTCACAGCACTTGTCACTCAGCAGGAGATCTGTATCAAACAGGATGAAACTGGGGATGACAGGAAACTCCTGAATGTAGACAAATCTATCAAGTTCATGCTTTGGACGTGAAACTCTGAACTACTGCCTGCTCCTAAAATGATATCACTGTAATATTTTGTAGGGACACAGATAGTAGAAGAGACACTGGGGATGATGCCCTGACCCCAAAACCTACTACACAGTACAGGCCAGCACAACCATAGGACCAATTGCACCAAAATTTGGGCACCCACAACAGAGGCATAAATGAGGAGAAGAGGAAACATGAGATAGGTGTGGAAGAGCATGAAGGAAACACCTCTTCTAGAAAATCTCAGAGCTCAAGGGAAGAGATCACGAAAAAGCAGAATACAAGATAAGAGATTACTGCTTGCTCAAAAGCATAAGACTTCATACTTGAGTTGGATGAGCCTTTACTGACAGCACTACACAACCATCACTGTGCCCAACCATGACATGCCTCAGGACCTGATCACAGAGTCACAGAATCATTAGGGTTGGAAGGAACCTCTGGAGATCATCCAATTCAACATCCATGCCAAGGTAGGGTCACCTAGAGCAGGCTACACTGGAACACATCCAAATAGCTTTGGAATATCTCCAGAGAGGGAGATCCACGACCTCCCTGGGCAGCCTGTTCCAGAGCTCTGCCACCCTCAATGTAAAAAAGTTCTTCCTCATGTTGAGGTGGAATTTCTTGTGTTTTAATTTATGGTCATCGCTCCTTGTCCTGTCATTGGGCACCACTGAAAAGTCTGGCACCCTGCTCCTGACACCCATCTTTGAGATATTTGTATGAATTGATGAGGGCTTTTCTCAGTCTTCTCTTCTCCAGAGCAAACAGGCCCAGTTCCCACCATCTCTCCTCATGAGAGAGATGCTCCAGACCCCAAATCTTCTTTGTGGCCCCTGCTGGACCCTCTCCTTGTCTTTCTTGTGCTGAGGAGCCCAGAACTGGACACAGCACTCCAGATGTGCCTCACCAGGGCTGAGCAGAAGGTGGAGGATCCCCTCCCTCAGCCTGCTGCTCACATTATTCCTGAGGCACCCCAGGGTCCCACTGGCCCTCCTGGCAGCAGGGCACTGCTGGCTCATGGTTGACTTGTCATCCACCACGGCTCCCAGGTCCTTCTCAGCAGAGCTGCTCTCCAGCAGGTCAGCCACAGCCTGCACTGGTACTTGGGGTTATTCCTGCCAACATGCAGGACCCTACACTTGCCCTTCTTGAACCTTGTTAGGTTTCTCTCCACTCAGCTCTCCAGCCTATAAAGGTGCCACTGAATCGCAGCACACGCTTTGGGTGTGTACCTAATGATACACTTTTATATCATCTGCCACCACAAGGCAATTTTTTTCAATTTATTCCCACTCCATCTTCTTTTCTGTCTCCTTGCTCTACAGATTACTCTGAAAGCTGAGGATAACATACATACTGCAGTTGCAGTCGCCTCCTTGGAGGAAGGCCTTTATATTTCCTTCTTGGCCTTTCTTGCTCTCTGGTTTATGGATTGCTGGTGTACTCGTGTGGCCTTTGTTTTGACCTCTGAATTATATGCCAGGGCTTGAGAGAACTCATCCAAGGAGCAAATGGGCATTTGTCAGAAATATTTATGCAAAGACGGAGCAGTGATGTCTCAGAGAGCCTGCCCTGGATGCAAAAGGGTTTTGCCACATTAAACTGTTCTGACATCAGTTGTCACCTTGACCAATCACGTAAGCAAATGTTGGTCTGGTGCCCACTTCAAAGAAGCTGTGCAGAAAGATCTCACTTTTCCAAGGTGCTGGCCAATTAACTGCAGGGCTGTGAATTCTTCCTCTAATATGTTTGCACTAACTGGGAGGCTTAGAAGGGATAAAGATTCCATTCCAGCTATTTATCTTGTGCAGTATCAGAGACCCAAAAAGATACAGCTAAATGAATTTCTGGCAATAGAGGAGTTTAAACAAATTGCAGAGTCACGGGACAAAGTCTTGCTGCCTAGAAAAGCCAAGAGGGAACAATACTAGAGCCAATTGCAATTACCTGCTAACCCTGGAACTTATAAAGCTGATCTCTCATTGCTATTACAGGCTGCTTATTTTTTACAGCAATCTTGAATGTTTACATTGAATTAAAATCCCAAACTTTTGTGCCATTAACTTCTGGGCTTAGTAATTCTGGCACTGCCAGTATTTCTTCTCCAGTGTGCAAAAAGCACCCCCCCTCTCCCTCTCCTCCAGTTTTGTAAAGGTTCCAAGTAGCTCAGTATAATTCTCTGCCCTTTGTTACAAGATCCCCCTGTGGGTCCTTGCCCCGATTTGGGATCAATCTGAATATATCCTCTGACAAAATGACTATACCTCATCTCAGCACACTCTTGCTCCACATTCTGCTAAGTTGATTATAGGGCTAATTGGAAACAGGGAACAGAGCAATTTAACTTCCCTGGAAGATGACAGCACTTAAATGCCCAGAGCCATTGAGAGTAGCTCTATGCAGGAGCTAATTTTTCCACCTCACTTATCACAGGCAGCTTTCATTCACTGGAAGTTTTAGGGCAATACTTCTCATCAGAAAAGAAACCAAGGGTTTGGAAGCACTCTGCATCAGCCCAGGACATTAATTTGCTCATTCTCTAATCTGTGTTGAGGTGTGCCCCAAATGGTCCTTTTCACAACTGGGAAACATAAAAGCCAGCAGCATTACAGCTCCTACAAAAAATGATGCAAAGGATGGAGTGAGCCTGCTGCTGTTCACTGAAGAGAGCTGAGGAAAATGGGATGAGAATGGGAGGGGGAAAAAAAGAAGGAAAGACTGAGCATTTGGAGAAAATTAAGAAGAGGAACAGAGAAACAAAGGCAGACAAGAGGACAGAGGCCTCCCCTTCACTTGGGTTGCTCCTTCCTAGACACGTAAAGCTATAGCACTTAACAAATTTGGGAAAAGCTTTCTGGTCACCTGGCAAGAGATTGTTGAAAAAGAGAGCTGAAGAGTGCCCTTGATTTCCCTGTAGTTTCAAAACCTTTCAAAGGAATTGTTTCCTCCTGGTATTTACCAATGCTGGTTTCCTATGGGTGTGATGGGGAGGGGAGCTCTTTTTAAAAGGTTTTAGCTGCTTGAAGGTCACCTCAAGCACGCTCTGAAGACAATGACATGGATAAACATTTCAGGCTTACCTATGCTCCAGCAGAAAGAACAGAAACCTTGCTGTTTTCCATGGGACCAAAGTGCTCCCTTGTGAAAACAAGAGAGCCCAAATATCCAGACATGTCATGTGGCTTGAGCCCCACCACACACCTAAGCCCTGTTCACAGCCATCCTTCTGTGATGGGTGCAGGGCTCTGTGCTGGGGACACACAGCATTGCCCTAGGAAATGCAACCTGTTGTGTGACAGCATGTCACCCCCTTTCCCAAACAAAAAGCAGCTGGGAGAAAACATCTACCCCTAAATGCAGATTTATTAACACTCAGCACCAGGAAAGTCAAGGTCAAGGGTTAAAGCTTGCCTTTATTCATCACCTCTTGATATGACCTTGGTGGGGCTATTTGCAAAGGGCAGGGACAGTTGACGCCGTAATGAGCTGCCCTTCCCAGGAGACCCAGCACGAGCAAACAGTACAGAACATCCCCTTTCATGTATCAGTGCAAGAATACAGGTTTGATTGGCAATAAGTTTCCCATTAAAAATACATGGGAACTTACCTCAGAGAGACAGACAGTAGACATCACAGGATAAAGTCTTTTCAGCCAGCTTTTAATGAAGACAATTACATCCATGTATCTGAGGCTTTCCTTCTTCATTCTTCTCCAAGAAAACAAGCTCATTTCACGGGGTAAAACTAGAATGAAAAATAAATTCACAACTGTTGTACTTTAACTGGGTCAATTACATTTTGAAATCTGAATGACTGTGGTTTTAATACAACTAAGATAGTCCATAAAAATATTAGCTCACATTAATGTGTAATAGCTACTTTTCAGAATGAAGTGGTTTTTAAATTCTCAGGAAATTGATAGCTTCTAAAGAAACAAGAAAAATACAACTTGGGTGGTCACTGAGACCACTCATTTTAATGAGTTAGCCAATATATTGAATCATACAAGGAAGGATCTAATGCTGTTTTATTCTGAGGACCTATTGAGACATTCATTCATCTCTCAATCAAGACTGGATGTCACAAGTTTTGTCATTTGTTTGAACTTATATTCCAAACGTGGTAAACAAGGTGCTCTTCGGTGCTCTCCTTCACTATTTCCTGTCCTCTCCCTCTCTCTCCGGGCACACATGGAGAGCCTGTAGCAATTTGCTCAGTGGATTTGTGGATTTTACCCAGTGGACTGTGGAGTTTGTTCCACCTATCTATATTTCTGAATTTGGACTCCAATCTCATATTCATAAGTGATGTATCTTGAAGCACGGAAATTCACAGCACACAAAATATCTTCTTCTGCTCAACTGGTTCTGTCACTACTGACATGGACACAGGGCCATTATTTTTATGCAGGTAAGGACAAGGAAGAAGGCCAGTCAGTCACCAATACAGACTGGAATGATGCCAAAAATTACTAGTGTTTTATGTGGAATAAAGGTAGAAAGACAGTGCACATAAACCAGTTTACACCCTCGTCTGCTAACAGATCTGACCCATCAGGATTAAATTGTACTCATCTATGAACATTTTACCTTCTGTGCAATACAGCATCTTCTGAGATTCTGAGGTGAAGTTAGGGGTGCAGACGGAGTTCAAGCATCATTCTTAGAAAAGAGAGATGCTTTGGAGTACTCAGATCATGATACCTTTAAAGGTGCCCAACAGGTTCAGAGCAGACACTGTAAAGAATACCTCTTTTAAAATTGTCTCCAGCTGGGAATCAGAAGACAAATGACCCATAGCCACCAGTTTTTTAAAACTTTGGTCTTGGTTTAAAGAGCTGAATTGTGAACATGGTATCATGTGAACCATAACAGCCTTATAAACTTAAAGCAGACCTGAACCTGCAACTCTCTTAGAATATCCAGGACACAGGGCCAGTCACTTCTCCACCCACCTCCAGCAGCAGCACTGGGGAAAACAGAGGCACAAACATCTGCCACATACACATACTCCCATCTCAGGAACTATCACACCAGATGGTATAAAAAAACCACCAGATAGCACAGGCAAGAGCCCATGGCCAACGGGGACTACAGCAGCACTGAATCTTGGCTAACACTAAAGCTGGGTAGGTTGGGGAAAATGGCTCTTCTGTTCCCTCTGCCTTGCACTATGCCCTTCTTGAAGCAGCCACAGTGGGCCACCAGCATGGCACTTAGCTGTGTTCCCCTCCGTGCCCAAAAGCTGTAAGGAGCTCACACAGGGGACTACCCTTTATCAAAGTGCCCAGCTCTGCCAGGACAAGCTTAGAGAGAAATCAGAGAACTTTGAAAATTAATATAATTCGATCCCAGAGTGTCTTCTGTGTTGTTTGGGCAAAGTGCCTCTTAGACCATTCCATTTTTGCTCAATATTGCATTTTTAAGAGGAATTTCCTTACCCAGAACCAGCAGACACTCCCCCTGCTCCACACTTCCCTATCCTCCTCTCTGTCCCAATAAAACTATTATTTAAAAACAGGAAAAAATACTCTGGCAACAATCTTCCCTCCACCCTCCCTGCTATCTGTTTAAATATCCTTGACTGCAAGACATTCAGTACAGAACAGTCATCAATTTTTAATTCATTTAATCTCTTGGTAACAGTGTTCTCGTGAACTGAAGGGCCCCTGAGGAAACTTCAGAGAAACCTCAGATGCTGGATCCAGGAATGAAATTTTGAGGATACAGTGGACTCTGTGACACTGTATGGGTTAATGGGGGGGAAAAAGATACTTAAAACTGAGAACCTTTCACACCCAGCCAAATCAAAACACATTGTAAACCAGAGCTCTGTACCCTAACACAGCACAGATTGAAACAAGCAGCAGGGAGAGAATTCCCTGCGTCAGAGATGTTCATGATTCAGCAAACTTGGGTAGGAGCCCTCTGAGTAAACATGTGGGTTGTCTGCACTCCTGGTCCTGCTCCTGCTTCTTTGTTCTTGTTCCAAGAAGCTCATAGAACATCCTTATATGCTGTCAGCAATTAAATTCTGCCTGCTTAAATGCCCTGGAAGTCTCAAGAGAGGACAGTTTTTCTCCTTGAGTCTGTAAATGTGGGGGAATCTAATACTGTGTGTATCTGCATTGTTCTCCAAAGAACTGTCACTCAAAAATGGACAAAATGCCACCTGTGTACAACGTGAATGTTAATTGGCTCTGCAGGCATTTTAGGGTAGGGAGCAAGAGGATTCTTGGTTATATTCAATCCTATAATATAATGGTAGCACTCACCGGCCCCAGATGTACTGGAGTGTTGCATGAAAGCAGGGAAACAGCAAAACCCCGTCCTCAGTATTTCATCATCTCATGAAAGAGGTTAAAAATAACCTATAGCTTCAGTTCTGTGGCAGCCAGAAATGATGCATTTTATCTGAAACCAAGTTTTTGCTTCATGGCATGTATAAGAACTACATTTCTCTGAGGAGGCTTTTGGAAGGATAGAAACAGGTTTGATCACACGCTGTATGACACTGAACTTAATGCACACATAGAGCCACATCAGCTCTACAGCACCCAAGCAGCACAAAGTGCACAGGCACCCATAGCTCCAGATATCCAAAGTGTTTGGATGCCACTATCACAGAGAAATGCAGTGCTAACAAGAGTGGCAGCCAAAAGAAGCCAAAGAAAGAAAGAAGCCAAAAGCCTTCAGCTGTCCTCCTCAGCACCCTCAGCCCTCCTTCTGAGTTGAGATCCCTGCCCAGAATTTCCTTACCTGTAATAGCAGGCAAGCTGTAGGGATGGGAATGGCCCAGTACTGCTTAGCTTCTAGAGGCCAGTGCTGAAGGAAGACCAACTTCAAGCAGACTCAGTTGTAAAGAGACTGTGACTGTTTACACTAAATCACACAACACTGTTCCCCATCTTTCCCTGTGCACAGGCAGGCTGCTACTGTAATGACAGGCAGCTCAAGAACACTTCAGAGCTACCCAGTAAATTAGTAAGATTTTTTCAAGATTGTGCAATGTATAGGACACTTGGGGTCTCCTCGTCAAAAAATGGTGACTAGAAAATCGCGATGCAAAACATGACCTCGATGCTTAGTGCTAAACCCTTTCCACAACACCCACTGGCAGAACTGCAGCTCAGCCACACACAGAGACACTGGGACAATTTGCATAGTTACTATTTCTTGCAAAGACATCCCCTATTTGTGATGCCTTTTTCTAACCAAGTTATTTGTCCTTTTTGTCCAGCAGCAACCTCTGATTCTTTGCCTGTGTACCTCCTGTTCTCTTTCACACTATTAAGAACATTATTTTCTATTCTTCTGTCAGTGGAGAGTGCTGATGATTAGCACTGCAATATCTAGTCCCCTTTATTGAAAATGTTAATCCTTCCTTTTTGCAGAGTTTCTTTAGCCAGGGGTGTTAATACTTGGTTAATAGAATCAGGCTGCCTTTTTCTTCATCTCTTGTGTTGCATGTGCTTTAGGAAGGAAATACTATTTTGTCTTTTGGTCAGAATTTATTACAGTCTCTTGTTTAGTTCTTTTTTTTTTTTTCTCCAGAGGGGCTGCTTTGACTTTTCTTGCTTCCCTTCAACCTGAAAATCCTTTCAGCATTTGGATAGTAACTAGCATCAAATATCACCACCCAGTGCTCATAAGACATGGAGAGAGCATGATGTGAAGCATGGATCACCTGTTGTACCTTCAGAAATCATAGATCCTGCTCCAGGGGAAAGGTGAGGTTGCCAGGATGCAAACCAGAGATGGGTGCAGAATGGAGTGTAGGAAACTTCAGTTGTATGATCTTTTAATCCTGATCAGGTAGCAGTTCAGTGAAAACTCCTCTTGTTTTGATGTGAAGAGCACAGACCCTATATCCCACAAATTGCTGTTGTGATTATTTTCTTTAAAAGGAAAGATATCACCTGGAGAAATGCAGTCACTCAAGGAAGAAAAATGCCAAGTCATCTGAAGCTTTGTCTCTCCTGATTGCAATCATATTTTATTCTCAAGTAAAGAGAAACAGCTTTGGCATGAAGCTAGGAAGCAGAGGATGTTCAACATGTGGCTACGGTGGATATGAGGCTCCAGGACGATTTTCAGGGTTGCCCCAACACACAGATGTGCTCCCACTGGAGCTGATTTCAGCAGGCACACCTAAAGCTGGATGGAGCTATGGGAACTGGTTGACTCTCTCCCTCCATCTCTCCAGCCAGCCAGCCCAAGGGGCCAGGAGCAATGGGGGCACGCCGGGGGAACTTTCCTTGCACTTTCTACGAGCCAGACCATGAGGCTGGCAGAGTTCTCCTCTGACCCTTCGCCTCTAAACACCCATGACCCTGGCTGTGCTACAGCTCCCAGGCACAGGCGGGCCGGAACGGCTCCGGGATCGGGAGCGGCCTCGCCCGGAGCGGGAGCAGCACCAGGAACAGCACCGGGAGCGGGAACAGCACCGGGAGCAGCACCGGGAGCGGGAACGGGAGCGGGAGCAGCACCGGGAGCAGCACCGGGAGCGGGAACAGCACCGGGAGCAGCACCGGGAACAGCACCGGGAGCGGGAACAGCACCGGGAGCGGGAACAGCACCGGGAGCGGGAACAGCACCGGGAGCAGCACCGGGAGCAGCACCGGGAGCGGCCCCGCCCGGAGCCGCCGCCTGCGCACGGCGCCGCCCGGTGGCAGCGGCCCCGCATTGCACGGGCAGCGCACGGATCCGCCCTGGGGCTGCGGCGCGGGTTTGAGCGACAGCCGTCCCTAATTATGTTAATTGCACCGCTTTTTTTTTTTTTTTTTTTTGTCCTCTCCAGAAACCCTTAGGCTTTTGTTTGCAGGGAATAAATAAAGAGGGATTAGTTACGTTTATCTGTGTTTTCCTAAGTCTTTACAGAATAACTGTTACGTGTAATTAAGTAATTTGTCTGTCCTTGACCAAGCTGATAGCAAATTACCAGACATTACTGATGAGGTTCCATTACATTTTAAGAATAGATTACATGGATCTGGGATTTATTGATTTTTAGTTCTTATTTTAGACAGGATCAGCTGGAAATAATGGTCTTATGAAGGTGAAAATGGCAAGTCGCCTTTATCTAGCAGTATTGCTTGGTTATATGTGGATGCAGGACTCCAAAACCATTTGCAAGGTTGCCCCAACACAGAGATATTCTCCCTCTAGAGTTTCAGCAGGCACACGTGGAGCTATGGGAATTGATTGAATCCTTCCCTCCACCTGCCCATTCATCCAGCTGAGGAGCTGTTGTCTTCTCCACGAAGGATCTGCACTGAACCAGCTGCCCAGCAAGTTCTCCATTCACAGCTTTCCTCTGCCCAGTGTCAAACATGCTGATGGTAAATATTCAGGCAAATTTTATTAAGAGCAATATCATCCTGGATTTGTCCTCTGTGCTCCTGCTAACTGATATTTAAATAACTCACATTCTTCAAGGATCCAGCTTAGCTGCTTCCCTTATGCTTTGCTGCATCTCAAATCACTAATCCATATACCTTTTTCTTAAAATCTGCTTCCTGTGAGGTTTCCTATATAATTATTGCCGCAGACTGAGGAGTTTCTCTTCAGGAACCATGAAGCATCAATGTGCAGAGAGAATGTCAAAACATCATGCCTAAAAATAGATTCTCTTGTTTAAGATACAGATACCATTTCATTCACATACTTGGAAGGCACTTTATTGAGCATGCCAGGTCCTTACAAGCTCCCAGGGAATATGTTCTCCTCAAAACTGAGACTGGATACTTCACCTTAAAATTTACTAATCTTATTACACCTTTAGTTTTTAGGTATATATTAACTTACTATAATCACACAAACATACTTCATACTAAACATATGCATCATTCTGCCAACAGAAGGCTTGGAAGTATGTCCACAACTCCTGACAAATTGCAAAGAGGAAAAAATCTTCCAAAGAGATACTACACTGATGCATTTGCCAAAAGGCCTGGCCAGAACTGATTACAGCCCACCACCGAGCTCTAGAAAGTGTGGCATTAAGGCTAGGTCTCCAAAACTGAAAGGCAACAACTAATCATAATTAAAGGATGTGGATGTTTTTTTTCTTTCTCTAGGAACCAGCACTTTGGGGAGCAAATGAAACTCTTTCACTAAACCCCATTGTGTGGCATTGTCTACCAAACACACTGAGGAAAATAAGGGGAGGAGATTCAATAAGTGCATCCAGGAGAAACCTGGATTACAGCCAAGAGTCGTGATCTGGACAGTGCCAAGACTGTCAGCAGCACAGAGAGGAGAGGTCGCTTCCAAAAGACTTTTTGCAGAGATTTCATCCCTGCCAAACCCTCCTCCCAAGCCTGTAAGTAAGCCATGATGGCTATGCCTTTTTTAGTACATGAAAAACCTCTGTTACCAGAAATTAGAATGCCATTGTGATGCTTCTGTTTCTTGAGGAAATGTCAGCAGTTTCCTCAGAGAAGTAAGTAGCACCCAAGGATGGATGCCAATGCACATTTTAGGTGTTTTTTGGTCACGGGCCAGCCCATGCCTGTAGGTACAAGGACTAAACTGGTCTCATTTCTTGGGACATGGGATTTCAGGGTTTCTCTGACAGCTTGACCTGCACACAGGCAGCAGAATATGCTCCAGGGAAGGCAGCTATTTTCAACAAGAGTTGTGTGAGAAGGTGGGAGTCCTCCAGCCCACTGGGGCAGCCCCAGCTGCCAGCTGGGCTGGAGCACTGGCTATCCACTGCCTTGGGTGAGGTTTACCAAGGTGGGATAGGCTGACTCCAGCTGCTCACTGGCATAGCTAAAGCACAGTCCCTCTCCCTACTCCTCCTCTCTCCCCTCCATGCATCTGGGTATGTGTCTGGCTGCTTCTCTCAAATCATCTCTTGCTCTCAGTCTGGCCTTGGTGAACTCATTCAGCTCATTAAACTGGCTGAAAGATATTTAACCATGCCTGTGGGGGAAAAAGGACAGGGCACACTCCTCAGGCACAGGGAGAGGTGGCCCCAGAGACATTTCTCCAGGCTGTGACTGGCTAGTCTTGACCAATTTCCCTTTGAGATAGGCCAAGGAGGGCAAGGCAATCACAGTTCTTGCACAGGCTGCCTTCCTTGAGATTATGTACCCTGTCCCCCTACCTGCATCCAGGATGGCAGCTAGAAGCCAGCAGGAAACTTCACATGCCCCTCACACACTACACACACACATTCAGCATGAAGGCACCTCCCCTCCTCTCTTCCACCTCCCACATGCAGCATCACCAGGCCATGGAACTTGCCAGAAGTCCACCAGCAGCAGCTGTGGTTGTGCCACCTTTGCCTGAACAGAAATGTCCAAGTTTTATTCCCACTGATGAATATCTGAGGGTTTCATAGGTGCCCCTGAGGAAGGATGTTAATTATTTTGCTTATTTTAGAAGTTTTTATAACTGACCTCTCTATTGTCAAAACCATAAGTCCCACAGATCAGAATATAAGAATATAGTCTTTTGTTCATCAAGGGAATGAATCAAGGCACGAACTTCTCTCAGTTTCTTTCTTCTCCTCCATGGGGAGAAACAAAACTTGTTTTTTTTCAGTAGCCCAGTCATTGACCCTTTGTTCTGTTTGTACAAAGCAAAATGCAAAGAGTCCTGAAGAAGCAATCAACCACATTAAATCATTTTTGTATTCTTATTACAAAGAACAAGCATATCAGAAATCTTTTGGTTTTTTTCCCTTGGAACCTGTCTTTTTATGTAGGCACTTCTTGAAACATAAAAAATAAGTATTTAATTTCACTTTCCATTTGGAATGTGTGGAGAATCACACAACAGAAAAGGACAGTTCATCCTCCTAAGTGTTTTTTCTAACAACCAGCAGGATGGCAACTTAGAGCTGACACCTTCTCTTCAGGTCTTTGGGTCTCGGCCAGGTCACTGTAGAGGAAAAAAAGCCCAACGTGTCTGGATTCCTTGCAACAGATTTTCTGAGAGGCTGCTGCCCCACGCTTCCCTGGAGAGCAGGGATATCCCATGGCTGCTGGGATATCCCATGGCTGCAGGGATATCCCATGGCTGCTCTTCTGCTGCCTGCCCTGCCTGCTCAGCAGTGCTGGAGAGCGCTGTGCCGTGCTCTGCTGTCCTGTGTGCACCCCTGCCCAGCAGCCCAGCTGGCCTCCCCCAGCAGGCAGGCTGGCTCTGTGCTCAGCTCTGGGTCCCCTGCACAGTGTCCTTCCGCCTCTGAACCCAGCCATTCATTCCCTGGCCAGCAGTGAGTGTCATCACAGCCATGTGCATGGACTGCCACTGCTGGCTCAGGCTCTGATCAGAGCTGCCCCTGGCCATCTCTCCCTGGGCAACACTTTGCCAGGTGCCAGCCTTTACCTGCCTCCAGCCTGCTCCCCTCACAGGGGGAAAAGATCACTGAGGCACAGCTCTGTGTGAGCTTTGGCACAGATGGAGCCTGTGCTGCTCAGGAGCACTGCAGAGCACCTCACTGTGTGTCTCATTCTTGTCACACAGACCCTCTTCCCTTGGCTGCCTCGCAGAGCACAGCAGTCAGGCTTCAGTTAGTCCCCATGTCTCCATGCTGTCTCTGGAAAGATGCTGGGGAGCAGCTCTTTCTCTCCAGACACCTAACCAGGGTCTCTACCTCATTATCTGTGAAATAGAGGCCATATATAACAGATTTTTCTTACATCTGATTGCTGACTGTGTGAAAATTCTTGCTGTAATACCTTCTCCCCATTCAATTTTTAGCAGATTTGGACACAATTCTACTTTATTCAGAGATGTATCATCATTCTTTCTGAAATCCTGGAGTGTTTGAGGATGGCTTTTAATTTGGGGTGCTGTGGAAAGCATTGTCTCACTCCCGGTTTTGATTTTTCAGCTGGTGAGTCAGATCAGGAACAAAAAAAATGGACAAACACTGAGTTATGTGCTTGCTGAGTGAGACTCTCCACTATTTAAAAACAGTTTCATCTTAGGAAAGGCTTTTCTCTTGACAGAGATTCTTTAACATTTGTAATGAGTATTTATTACATAACAGTTGCATTTGTCAGTCCCTTGTATGCACTGGTCTCTGTGGAGATTTAATGTAGTGAAATGAGACGATGGACTGAATTTCTGGTGAAAAATCAGATACTTGTACTCTCTTTTTAAAAAAGTACCAAAACCAACTTCATCTAGTTTTTCAGCTTTTCTTACATGGCAGCACCCATTCTGTTTCACATGGTGCCAGTAAGACACTTTAAAATTTCCTGGACCTTCTACCTTGGCAGCTCAGCAAGAACAGCTTTCTCTGAAACCTCCCTAATCAATTGACTTCGCCAGGCCTTTTGCTTAACAAATCCTGCAGTTGCTTCCAGCTTTTTCCCACAACTGATACCAAATTAATGGGTTTGTAGTCTCCTGGTGAGTCTCTTGGCCTTTCATTGTCTGATTAGGCACACTCTGGCCTTCTGGGAGAAATGTACTGCATTGATAAAGATGCTGGAAGAGGTTCATTTCATGTACCACTTTCCTTTGGCATTCTTGGATTCATGCAAGTCAAAATGTTACAACAAACATGAATGAGATTAAAAAGCTCAAAGTCCCTCAATATGGGCACATCTCATGTCATGATTAACACAGTGTCTTAGGTATCCTAGGAAGTCATGCATGCTATTCCAAATCTGTCTTGCATTTAAGAACTTGGCCCAAATTCATTGGAGTGTATTCTTAAAATATATTTGGAGCTTAACTGTACATGCAAAGTAAATGTTCATGCAAGTAACCTAAGGACCTAGCAAAACTAACTTCATGCCTCTGTCAATCAATCCAAAACAAAGCAGTATATGAAATCACTACATTTTTAAGCATGGATATTTTGAGCACACAAAGGCTTTCTGAATGCCATTTTCTCTGTCATATGTTTAGAATCACTGTCCTTAAACAACAGACTTTTCTTAGAAAGAAAAACAACAAACAGGATTTTGTTCTTTTTCTAAACAGTTTCAGCTCTATTTCTGCCTTGTTCATTTTGTTTCATTTCCAGATAATCCTTAAATCTCAGAAGCAGCTAACTCTTGCCCCCCCTGCACATGAAAATGTTTTCCACACTCATCCTTTGGCCACCAGTCATGCTGCATATATGACAAGGTTCAAGTCTTCTTTCACAGAATCCATGTTCAGACTGCTAATAATTTCCAGTTCCCTAACTGCCCCCCCCAGAACTAGCATGTTTCTCTGACCCTAGGCTTCCCTTGAGCACAGATACTGATTGTTGGGCTGGAGAGGTGCTCTAGGACTTGAGGATTATGAAACAACCTTCTGCAGCATCCATGGGCAGGAATCCCACCACTAAGCCATTGCACACCCTGGGCAGGAAAGCACTGCCCAGCTTTCCCTGGCACTGAGCCATTTCACAGCCAGGATCACAGCCACAACCCCATGAGACACAAGGGCAGGCAGAAGATCCTTTGGTCAGCCTTGTTCTGAGGTACCAGCCTGGGAGGGGAGAGATACAAAAGCCCTGGATTGTTTCTGTTTAATTTCTTTCTGACAATAATCCAACATGTACACAGGAACACAGAATCAGCACCTCAGTTCTGGTCCTTGGTGTGGATGTCATCTGCTCAAGACAGTCTTGGATAAGATGGGAGCTATAAATCATGACAAATGTTTGGTTTTGCATGTTAATCATACATTCAGAGATCATAAACTCCAAATTTAACAATTTTAATGCTGTTCTCCAGTTTTTTTCAGTCATCAAACTATTCTTCCCCCCTAAATTTTGGACTGGGAAAAACAGGGACTTGAAGCATTCTCAGTTCAGAGAGTTGTAGTCAGAGTATTTGAGGTAGATCTCCCTGTTCAGTCAAGAACTCCTCCGAACCTGATCACCCTTCTTTGTTTCTGGGGTTTGGTAACATTGGTATATCTCAGCAGCTCTTGATATTGTTATACAATTTTCCTTGGGTTTCTTGTGGGGTTTAGTTAGGGTTTTTTGGGGTCTTTTTTTTTTTGTTTCTTCTGAATACTTATTTCTACTGTTCTTACCCCAGCAGTGAGCACTAGATCAATGCACCTTCCTTCCATTCCTTTTTTTCACCTGAAGTTGAAGGTAACTTTTGCTGGACTGACAATCCAGGGGATTCTCAACATTTTATCTAATAGTGAGCAGTAGGATAAATGTCACTTGATCTCTTGGAAGATGTCCTCAAACACTCCTCACTAGTTTTGATCCACAGCCACTCCAGGATTGGTGTCCCTTGAAAGGGACTCAACACTTGATACATATTACCTCTGACTATTAACATCAATACATTTCTCACATTTTCTAACTTACTCTTACACTCATCTCTAATAAACCCTCAGTGGGAATAAAATTTATCCTTTTACTGACAGTACATTTGAAAATTCCTCTTTGTGCCAGTAACACTGTGTGTAATACTGTGTCCTTGTTCCCAGCAGGCTGTCTAGGACATTCTTGGTACAGCACTCGGTTTCAGGTCAACCCATTCAGCATCTCCTCCAACACTATTAAGAAGAACACCTCTGAGCAAACAGGACCTGACACCATTCTCTTCTCTGTTGACATCATTTACATTCACACTTGGGCAGTGACAGTGTTTGGAAATCACAGTCACATCCAGAAAAATGTCTGGCACCACTAAAGAGCAGCATCAACCCAGGCAACTTCAATGGCATTGGGACTTAACAGGTATGCAGCCAGGACAAGAGGTGTCACTCAGTCCTTCTAGCGATGTGTATGTCTCCATCCTGCTGTATTTCACCAGGCGGGATACCAGGGTTTGCTTCTGGCACCAGGACAAAAGCTAACAGGTTCACCAGAAACTTCTCCTCCCTCGCATTTGTGAAGGAGAAAATAAAGGGTAGAGCAAAAAGGAATCCCACTGAAGGCATCCAAATACTCTTTCTGTTGTCATGACTTCTGATGCCTGCATGTTCTGGCAAGACAAGAAAGTCATTGCAGTTCCTGGATGTTTCTTTTCAGTCACTGGCTCTTAGTCATGTCTTGTGCTTTTTCCATACTTCAGGGAGCTCCATGGCCTTTGGGTTTGGGACTTGTTTTTTTCTTTTCTGATAAGATATTCCAGATAATCTATAAGTCAACTATGGGAGAATTAACATTTGCCCTAAGCTTCAATGTGAGCTAGGCAGCTGTACTTTGTGCAAGAAATTTTTGTTTTGTTGTCAAGGGTTAATTATCTGCACAGTAATACTTCTTTGTTTCCCAGTATTACTGTCTTGGAATTAAAGGGTTTGGGGCAAGTTTTTTTGTTACAGATAACGAGCTGCTGTTTTACCATCCCTAAAATTGCTAGATTGACTGGGAAACCTTAGATCAATCACAACCTATGTTAGGCCTTCCCCTTCTCTGAACACTCTCAGTTTAAAAACACACTGCTCATTTCAAGGGAAGTGAAACATTTTTCAAATATTTGTACCAGTTTCACAGATAACTCTCTCTGTCTGAGTGGATAGAAAATGATTAAAAACATTGTCAGGATCAGCTATTGTCAAAAATAAAGCTGCCTATTGTGTTCTTTTTCCTCTGCAGAACTGACCTAAAGCTGTAAAGCTGTTTCTTCACTTACCTGTTTCCATTTTCCCAGAAAATTCAACACTGGAAGTGCTTCTTTCTGCCTAGTAATTCCAGAAGTGCTGGCCTCATGCAGCTTACCCATGGTGTTGTGTGCTGTCTGTCCAGCACTCCGACCAATGGAGTATCCCAGAGGCAGGTTCCCTCTGCCTAGAGGCATCTCAGGCTCTAGCTGGTCATTGTGGGGTTAGCCTGGGAGTTTGAAGCACATCACAGCTTGTCCCAGCCAGTTCCTGGCAGATTCTCCAAGGCCATAATTTCTTCTTGCTTTTTGAGATGATTTCTTGGTCAGATTGACTGAGTGCTGCCACCTTCAGACATCCTTTTCTGGTATCAACCTGCTCTCAGTTATTAGCATTCACAGTTATGCCAGTGTAATGGAAGTCAACTCACTGGTGGAGCAAGTTGGTTGATCCATAGCACTGGAGGACATGGCATTAATGGAGACTGTGCTGGAGAAGATCCTCAGTTAAAAAATACCAGGAAATCTTTAACAGTTGTCTTCCTGCATTTGAGTTTTGCTGTTAAAAATTTCCTGGTACTTTTTTGCCCTGTCCATACTCTCTGATCCAAGGGATAAAATATCTATGAGTTTGCCCATTGATCCCAGCTGATCCCAGCTGCAGTTACATTTTCAGCCTGACTGCAAGAGTTTACAAAATGGAAAACTTGAGCAGACATCTGTGGATGTTCCAAACATAAATCCAAAATGGATTTTCCCAAGCCTATTTCCCTTAGTGTGAAGTGACACTCTCTTGTATAACAGCTCATGAGCTGCTCCACCAAATGGAGAAAGACAAAAGTAGATGTTGCTGTCAGTGGAGACCATTTAGCTCATTGCTAGTTAATCATACATGCATTTGTGTCACCTGCAGAAACAGGACTGGGATAATATTAGCAGGCTGGGGAGAAACAAACAGAAGATTTGGAGCACTACAGCAGAATCCTAAAGTAAGAATCAGACTTTTAAGTATCAGCTCAAAACACCAAATTGTTGGGTGTTTAAATAGGCAGCAGCTACATTGGTGAAGGCTATGTCCTGGAAGTGTGCCTCTGGTTGCTTAGCTAGTTGTTGAGATGCCCACCAGCAAGGTCCTGGCATAGCCTCTGTCCTGTTCTGGATCCCAAATGCCAGCTGAGGCTGATCAATGGATGACCAAGGAGGCTGACCTGATGCCCACTATCACAGAGCAGTGAAAAGTCCCAGTCTTCAGCTGCAAATGAATGAAAAGCAAGCATACCTATTATCCAGCACAGAGTTCAGAGCTGTGTGATGCACATGTCCAGCTCTGGAGGCTTTTTCCATTACTGAAATAGAGATATGATACATTATCTCAATAGACTTCTGAAGAGAGGAATCAATTGCATTTTTGGTTAGATCACCCCAAATAATGTGACAGGACTTCTACACTAAAAACCCACTGTGGCAGCTAGTGATAATGGTTTGTATACCTGACTTAAAGCCTACATTTCTGAATATTCCCTTGCATGACTTCATTGCAGTTCCACAGAACTGCAGAACTAGAAAAATCTTATCCAAGTGTGCGTCAAGTTTACAATTCTGTAAGTCCCAGATGTTGAAGAGGTCAGAGAAATTCCAAATTCAAGTGCATATCCACTTCAGCTGGCAAATGCCAGCAAGCTAAATGAAAAAATCCCAACCCCACTCCCCAAACATATTCTTTGCTAGGCACTGTAATGTGCCTATAAAATAGGCACACATATATATATATAATGTGCCTTCTATAAACTTCTGGTGTCACCAAGTCTCATCTATAGGAAAAGAACAGTTGGAAAAGTACCACAGCTTCTTTTAATAAGATATTATTGTGTTTTTAGTGAACTCCAATATCAGGAAGCATTTTTCAAGTGTGTCACAGAAAATTAATTTCTTGCAATATTCCTTAATTGAATTGCATTTTAATCTACCATTTAACCAATAATGCAAGACATTTATATTTTGAGATTTTCAAAAACAGCTCTTTCTCACAGATCCCATTTCTTCATACCTGTGACATCACATGAATCATGATATCACAGTCATTACCATGGATAGACACTTACCTCCTATCTATATTGTGTTATCAAACAGAAGCAGCTGGGTAATGTGGGTGAATAATCCTGTTCTGTATATTCAGCAATAGCAAAATGAATACTGAAAATTACTAACAAACTAAATAGCTACTTCTATAAATACTTCCCTTGCAAAAGTTCACCCTATTTTAAAAGCCACTTGTTAAATGCTATTTAGCATATATTTAAAGACTGGTGGATGAAGACCAAAGTCCTTGAAACAGACAGGAAAAATACCTCATTTCCAAGTGTAAAGTAAACTTCTCCATCTCTTTGCCATATCTGTATGACTTTTCTGTCCCCATCAGCCAGAAAGAGGAATTTTTGCTATCACTACCAGCTTCTTGGGCATTTTTGGTTTAAACAAAAAAGTAAACAAGTATCCTATACATCCGTTACCACAGCACTTTCCACCACTGCATTTCATTTCCCTCAATGTTGAGAGACAACATTAAACCCCTACTTGGATTTAGAATCACCAACTTTCTCCACAACAAATGGAAACAAGTAGATAAGTGACAGGTAGTGAAGGATGAGCACCAGAAGTCTGTTCTGGAGAGTCAAAGAACTCTCTTTAATCATTATCAGTGGAAAAGGAAGTGTGATAGAGTTGGAAAATACCACAAACCAACCGAATTTGGGCCAAATTTAAAGCCAATACCAGTGAACAAAGCACCTTGAAAGGAAGCAAATTTCAGCACCACATGACCTGAATTGCTTGGGTATTAAGCAAGATGACCCAAAGACCCACCATGTTGTTATGACTGATGATAGCACTGCTGACAAAAGAGCTCAACAATATCTGGGCATCATGATAGGACTCAGAAAAGGTATTCTGCCCTACAAGTGGATAAACTTTGTGCCATGGGAACATGTCCTGTCCTTGTGCTTAGATGATGAAGCAATACCGTCCATATTGCACACAAAGTCTCAGCCACAGCCTAATGAATTGTCACTGAAGGCAGATCTCTCTACACATGGAGAGAAAATGTGCACCAAGTAGCACTGAAAGCTCCTGAGGAGATTTTGGATAATAGAGCTGTTCCCTTTCCTTCACACTGAAAAAGTAAACGAGATATTTTCCCCCTCTTTTCTCTTTAAAATATTAGAAATCATTACCAAAGCTTGGCTATTATATTCCCTGTGCTTAAAAGCCCCTGTTTTCTTCTTCATGTGAAAATGTTGAATGCATCACATTTGCCCCTGAACAAATGCATTTGCCAGTTCTCTTAAATGCCAGCACAATTGCTTTAACAGAGTTAGTAAGGGGGGTGGTGATGTGATCAGCCTTATTTTTGTCCTTAGCGCCCCAAAAGGAAATGTGTTTCTTACTAATAATAGTGTATGTGACAGAAAATACCGAGTACATGCAACTGTTCTCATTCACTTGCCAAAACGGAAAATTCACATCAGGGCATAAAAAAGTAAAACAGAATAAACAGAAAACCACCCTAAGTAAACAAATTAACCTTTCCCCTTCTACCAGCAATTCTCCTAAACCCGAAGCTTGAATCGAAATTATTTTGCCGGTGACCAGAGGGTGAATTAAAGGGAAGAGCCGAGCTTGTGTTTAAATTCCCTGAGGAGCTTGTAAGAAACCATCCTGTCTGTCACTTTTTTTTTTCTCCAGTCAACCGTTAAGCACACCCTGCCAGTGTAAACCAGACCTGTGGAGGTAACAGCTTATTCACACCCAAATTTATTTCTAGCATCCATTTTTTTGTAGTACTCAATACAATTCTGACAGGCTCAAACATTCAACAGTCATAAATTCACTTTCCTCCTGCCTCCCCCTAGAGAAACTGTGTAACTAGGCTTGAAACCAGGGAGACTTAACTGAAATTTTATTAATAAATGTTGCACGGTTTTGTTTGTTTCGGTTCCTGAAATTTGAAGCTAATTTGAAGCATACGTTTCCAGGATTTTCTGTAACCACAATGACAATAAAAAAAAAAAAAAAAAAATAAAAATAAAAACCACCCCCCTCTCCCCCGTTACCCCGCCTGCGCCTTCTTTTCCTTCCTTCTTTACCAAAAAAATAGTACTAAATACTAATAACTCTCCTCCTTTGATATCCCTCGGGCCACCACCCCCCCCTCCCCGCCCCTCTTCTTCCCCTCTACACCTGATAAACATTTAATTTCCCTTTTTTCACTCTCCTCCATGATCTTTTTTTCCCTGCTTTCAGCCCACCCCGCCCACTCCTTCCCCTTTTTACCCCCCTCTCAGCTTGCACCCTCTCTATCAAAATAGCATTCATAGTCCAGCAGAGAAGCATCTCCCATCTCTCACAAATGGATTCCATTTCTATTCACCCCTCAATGAGCTCCAAGAATTAACAAGAAACACCTGATCTCCACAGCTGCCTAGATTTTGGGGGAGGTGGTAAGGATCTGGGATCCACAGTGAAAAAAACCCTTTTCTCTTATGTATTTGGAATGACAATCCAGCACAACCAACAGCTTTCTGGGTGCCCATTTTACACCAGTCCTGGTGCATGGATGATTTCCCATGGTTTGGTAGCAATGTGACAAGCTTATGGCGGATGTGGTAGGAGAAATCATTCCTTCAAAAACCATTCCTAAAAAGCAGACACAGGTTAAAACCTAAATATTAGGGGTGTTCCTAGCCTTATTAGTCTTACAGTCCTTCCCAGTTCATGTATAATGCTAACTAGTCTAGTAATTTTTATTGTCAAGTGTGAAAATGCAGTATTCAAGGCCACTTTCTTATTTAAGACTGAGAGTGTGAAATGGGGAAAGTGATAAGAAAAACAAATCAAAACAAAACCAAAACAGAAAGGAAATTAAAGCTCTGTATGGCTTTTTTTTATTATTATTTATTTTCAGATGCTGAGAATTTTATAGACTCTCTTTCATCCTGGTTCCCTTCAAAGATGAGTCTATTTTTTCTGCATTTTGAAGACATTTGTTCAGTGTGAAGCAGTGGCATGGCTCCCTGGGCAGAGAGCTGTCAGCAAGCCCAAAGTGCTGCCATGCAAACCAGGCCCACATCAAAACTTTCCACATGTCTCAGGAAGCTGTCTCAGGGAGAGCCATTTTCTGAGAAGAATGTTTCCTCCTTTTCCCATTACTTTCACCATCCATATTTTTATGGAGGAGCCCTTTTAGCACAGTATTTATTTCTGAGTCATACAAATCAGCTCCAAAGCTTGGGTAGTGCCAAAAATGGGCTATTCATATTCATTCGTGCTCTTGTGCACATCTCTGCTCTCATAAAATGGAACATGTGTCTGATGAGCTTATTTACTTTCTAAATGTGTCACAGGGCAGGATAGAGAATGTGCAAGAGATAATGGGATAAGCACTGGAATAACATCAATAAGGCATTTTGCAAATAGAAACTTCACAGTCTGCCTGATCTCTGCCAAACTCCGTGAAGTTTGGTTATAATGGTATAGATTTTATTGTTAGGCCCTTTAAAATGCACGGGCACATGCTTCCATCAGTTAATTCCCAAAATAATGATGCTGCTCAGTACAGCAATGACTCATTCCAAGATGCCACTTGACTGGTTGCTGTTCACTTCCACAGGGAAAAAAACTGCTTAGGTCGTCACCTGTGCTGTCACTTAGAGCCTCTTGGGGGCCAGGGCTTTTTGAGTATCCCCCTCTGCAGCAGGTTGAGTCTGCTGTGACTCATCCTGCACACAAAACTCATGGTCAGCTCCCATACCACAGCCTTGATGGATAATGCAATACAGAAAATGACTGGGGAGCACATTTCTCCACTCCCTGGTGCACACAAGACAGAACACCACCTTGCAGAATGGGCAGATTGCCCCAGTGACCATGGGGAGTGCTCAAGATGCTGGCCTGCAGCATCTCTTTCCACATAAGAGAAAAATACATTATTTTCACTTTAGGATTTTGGTGCCCCCTAATAGGACCCCACACCAAAAAGGAAGATTCTCCCCACCCAGCTGTCTTGTGTACACGAGGCAGTGCTTAACTGATCAGTCCTCTCTCTGGCAATAAGCAAGCAACCTAGATAAGCCTATGTCTACCAAGTTACTGCCACAGAAAACGAGATTCCTGTCCTTTCTCCAAAAATATTAAACATAATTTCAGGATTTGCAAGTGTGTTTCTTACCTGCATTGCTGACATTGTATCCCCTGTGTCACAGGCGTTCTTATATTTATGCTAAAAGTATGATGGAATTAAAGAGCAGGATTCTGACATATCCTTAGGGAATAATTTTGTAGATATATATATTCAGTGCTATGAGTCCACTTCAACAGTAAAAAATAAAAAATTAAAAAAAAAAAAAAAGAGAGAGAGAGAAAGGAAAAGAGAAAAAACCTCTCAGCTCTTCAGAAGTATTTTTATGAACCTCAGGGATGAGTCATCTCTGGCAGAGGAGATTTTGCAGGATGCAAAGAAGGGCTGATTCCACACCGAAGCAGGGAAATCACCATTCCTTCAGTTTGATGACTAATTTATTTAACTAGAACTTCCCTTACCCCCACAGAGAGCCCCCTGCTCTCATACATGACTGGCAGATAGTCCTCTCTGTCTCCACATTGTGCATGGACACCCTGGCCCATAACCTGGGCTGGGGGATGTGTACTAACAAGGACAAGAATCCTCTGCTACCTTGAGAAAGATCCAGAAAGGCTGCTTCCTTTTTTCTTTTTTCCTCCCCAGAAAAATGCATCTCCTCCGATAACCACCCTCACTTTCTTCACTGGGCATGGGAATTCAGTATCAGACAGAATCATCTCTAATCTCCCATGTACCTTTCAAGTTTATTGCTATCAGGGCACTAAGATTCCCCTGCCTCTGTATGGCAGATAAAATGAGCTCAAAGTTACACTTTCAGGGATGGAGGTCAGTTCCCTGGTACATCTAGACAGAAACCTCTAATCACTTGAGCTTTTGTCCAAGTGAGAGCTGTGAATATATTGCATTTCTAAATCTACTTATTAACATGATAACTAATCTAATGGATGCCTTCAGATGCTTGAAAGCTGAAGGCAGAAGCAAGCGTGCATACACATAAGGACAGCTTCTACATTTTTAAGCCAATTTGCTGCTTGCCTAGAATTAAAAAGAGGATGACAAGTTCAGATCTGCAAAGAGTTTAATGGGAGCTAACAAATTCTAACTATGGCTGACAGGGCAGAGATGGATGATGATTTCCCTATTGCAGATAGGATTTTATTTTGTGGTCTTAAATCTTTTGAGTCTAAATTTTAAATACTCTATTACTCTCTACCATTTTGTTGTTTGCATACGGGTTCCTGTAAGAGAGTTGCAAAAATCCATTTGGGATAATTTTTCAATCAACAGGTTAAAAGAAAGACAAAGTGCTCCCAGCTGTTCTTTCAATTTATCTAGCATTTCCAACAGCAGAAAGTACATTCTAGAAAAAGCCCTGGTTCTGGTGTGGGCTCAACAAAATCTTCCAATATCTCACTCGAAACAAATTGGTAAGAGGATTTTGCTGAATGAAGATTAGAAGAGTCTCACCTATTTTGGTGGAAGGACCCTTTCCAAATGCAAGTCAGGAGCAGCTTTTCCATTGTTCTCAGCACTGAATGGCAGTCATCCACTTGGCTTCCCAAAATCCTGGCCCAGATTCAACACTGGGCTGTTACCTGCATGACACACTCAATTCAGCTGGCAGGGAAGAGCAAAGATCCTTCCTAACACAAATAACACACACACACACACTCACATACAAACTTTTAAACAAACATGTGGGTTTAGTTACTAACTCCACACCTGGAGTGGGAAGGAGGGTCCTCAGTTCCTATGTCTTCTCAGTTTTAGATCAAATTGCTGCTTCTGGGGTGGAAGTAGTGTCTTTCCTGCCCCAAGAACAGCTATATAATGCCACATGAATAAACAATAGAGCAAGGCAAGAGATCAGAAACATACAACAGTGCTTTGACACCTCAAGTTTAGATTACTTACAAACTGCATCAATTCCTGGCAAGGCTGACCTAACTTGTGATCCTGAGAGCTCAATAAATTGAATTCCACAGCATTCACCATGTAGTGGTTTCTTGCTGAACACTTTAAAAAACAGTGTTGTTTGATTTTTTTCCCTCTCCACAGCAGTATAGTTCTAAGAGTGTTGCATAAGCGTCGTGACTTCTCTTTCTGCTTTGAGACAAGTTTCTTTCCATGCTATGCACTGAGTTCTCCTTGGGTTTTTCTGTCCACCCCAGAGGATGCTGTGTTTCCATGATGTATTATTAAAGTGTGTATGTTGTTTATGAGCTACCCTGATATCCTTCAGTAGGGAGACACAATCTAAATGTAAAATAGCATTACTGTGATGAATAAGGAGAATTCAAAGCTCTGGCATCTTTACTGCATGTATGAGATGTACTTGGATGCTAAAGCTATCCTTTTTTGCATGTAAAACACTAATACTTTGTAGTTTCTTCACTGAGATCTGTAAGTACAGAAACAAAGTCTGACTTCTAAATGACTAATGTTTGCAACTGCACTGCAGACCTGAGACGTTGCCTCCACAGCCACCTGAAAATGACTGACTGGCTCACAGCAAGCATAATGGAATGGCAAGAAGAAAGGCCTGGAGTGGAAAATGATCCTGCCCCATCTGTTGACAGGAAGCTTATGAGGTGTTCTGTTGATTCACAGCACAAAAAATGTGAGAACTGGGAGAGAGAGAGGCCCAAAACCTAGAATGCTTCAGTGGCATTAGCCAGGCGTTTCACGGAGTGATGGGTATAATTCCCTCCCCAGGAGAGCTCTGTGGGGACCGTGTATGAGAGCCACCAAAAGTGAGGTGGCAGTGACCCCACTCTGCAGCACTCTTTTGACTTAATAGGAACAGCTGGTCAGTGAAGTGTTTGCTAGAAATTTAACAAGGCTCAAACAGTGAGAAACGTCTGCCAATAAATCAAAAGGGAGCACCAAGCTAAATGAGTTTTAATTTAAATTCGTACCTAGGGCTGACAGATGAGAGCTTCATGGCTCCTCTGCATTGCATTAGCACACACAGGTCTGTGCCCACAGCAGCAGCAGCTTGGGGAGAAGGTTTCTGGATGGCAGCCTGGGGTCTTGGGATAAGTGTGTGGCCATCGTGCAACGGAGTGCATCCCACCAAGGGGGCTGTGGGGAGAGGCAAAGGGGAAGTTCTCCCTAATAGCTCATTTTCCAAGCCATTTGAACACCATGAAGGCCACCTTGGCCACAAATGTTTTGGGTTCTGCTGTGCCCCATTGCTGCCACCAGCTTGATTCCACTGTCAGAGCAAGCTTCTGTATCAGAAAAGGCTGTGGCCACAGGGATAACGTTCTCCCAAAGGGCAGCTGGGGATAGCAAGGGGAAGGAAGGCAACTACAATTTCTGTTCCCTTGCCTGAAGAAGCCCTCACAACCCTCAGTGAGAGGCCAGCTTTCTCTGAATCCACAGGATGTGGTGGGTGTGGGCAGAAGCCTCCAAGAAGTCGCCTCACAGTGACCAAGGCCATCACAGGCACAGGAGATTCATGAATCCCTCCTGCTTCCCTGAGCAGTTTTCAGTCTGGCAGCAAGGGCTGGATTTCAGCTTGAGACACTCTCCAGCAGACTGGGTACCTTTGATCCCCTGATCAGGAGAGTCATGCCAAGGGAAACAAGGGTGTTTGCTGGTTATGCCTGCACATCACTCTACCACAAGGAAAGCTGACTTATTTTCAGGGAAATGCTCAGTCTCACCGTGACTTTGGAGAAAAACTTCATGGCTGCTCATGGGCAGCTTCAGCATTCACAACAGTGGAAATTCCTCTTCAGCCTCTGTGCCATAGCTGAGCCTGTTTGGCATCCATGCCTGCTGGCTTGTCTGAAGGAGGCTGGCATCTGATTTCCAGCTGTGCTGTGCCATGTCACACAGGTTTCTATGCCCTGGGGAAAACTGAATCTGCTGCTGAAGCAGCATTCACTTTGGCTAGAGGTCATGTGGTGCCATCAGTGGAAATAATCACTTTTCAGGCTGTTGGGGCATTGCAAGCAGCCAGTCAGAACTGCATGACCAAGAATAGCAAGTGGGATGTTGCTGCCTCACAGATGTGAGAGCACAGCCAGGTGCCAAGCTGGCTGCCTGTGTGTCTCTATGGTGCAGGGTCCTGGAGCCCCTGCAGAGCCAGGCACCCCCAGGGGCCTCTCCCTACCGTGCCAGGCCTCTGCCCATGGCTGGGAAGCACTGCAGAGGTACATGGAAGCATGCTGTGCCTCTAAACATCATTTGTGCTGCCCAAGGTGGCCTTGCTTTGAATCTCACAGAGCTGCTGGATTGTTTGCCCACAGCTCATGATCCAAGATACAGGGCTGGTTGTCCCTTCATCTGGGATGTGGCATCACTGGACAGGCAAGGAGAGAGTGAAGGTGGGAATAGCTGAAGGATGAGCTGCAAGGTGAATTTCTCTGGGCTGGCCTGTCACTGAATTCTGCATAGCAACTCTTTACTTGAGTTGGGGAATCAGTCTGGCTGCTTTTTTTGTTTTTCCCCCAAATGAAATTAGAGGTATCCAAAGCATGACATACCACAAAATGTACCAAGAGGTATTTCTGGTCTATGAACAAATCTAAATAAATGCATCTGTATGGAAAGAATTGTGATCACTGCCTCTTATACTCACTGATGCTCTCTGACTGCAAGAAACCTCAACTTCTTTTCTGTAATGTTTTCCAGAAGTTTCAAACAAAAGAAACTGAAAATAGTGCACAAAAAAACCCAAAAAACCAATAAAAACCCAACCAAAAAAACCCCCAAATTTACATACTGGTATATTGACATTCCAGTTAGCTTTTCATACACAAACTTCCATGCATGCACACATAAAATGGATTAGATTCGTTCTGAAGCTTTCAAAAACAGCAGCTAAACTTTTTAAAAGCCAGAGGCAGCCGTATTCCCTTCAGAAATGATCTGGTAGGAAAATATCAAAAGCAGAATGTGCAGGCTTTTAAAGAAATGTGTAGGAGCAAAACTATCTTATTTCTGTTTTAATCCAAATTGAATCATATGTCTTATGTCAAAGCTATAAAAAACAAGGAAGGTAAAAGAGGTAATTCATGTACAACAAACTTTTAAAAATTTTGTATTACATTATTTCCTTCTCTTTACACAAAAGAATCAAAAAAAGGTACCAATTCCTAGCAAGAAAAATTCACCTCCTTCCTACCATTAAGAAGAAACTAAGGAAACACATCCTCTTCTGGCATAGTCTGTTACAGCTCCTCAGGAATCAAAGGAAGTAGGACAGTTTCCAACAATGAAGGACATGATCCTCAGATCTTTAGTAAGTGAAAAAGCATCCTGTCTGGAACTATTTGGGAGAGGAAGCTTGTCCAGAGTTAGCTAATAAAATACTTTCAGTGCTCTGTAAAGGAGATCAGTGGATGCTGATGGCTAAAAGCCACTGCCATTGCCTGCCTGTTGTCCCCTGGCCCTTTTCCCCAGCCCTGGCAGAGGAGTGTGTGGGTCAGATGAGCTGTCCTGTCCGGCTGGCAGAGCTGCCATCTGTCCCCTTGGACACTTCTGCCATTACATCATGGCCCAGATACGGCCAAGTGACCAGGAGGCCCTGCAGAAGGAGGGCTCCCAGATGGCATTCTGCTGCCACCGTGGATACAGAGCACACTGCTCCCTCCTCGGGTCTGGGGAGCCTGGGGGAGGAACAGCATCCAGAACGGGGCTGCACAAAGTCCTCAGGTACCAGGAACCTGCTTCGTCCCTCTGTTTGTTCACAGGGTCCTCAGATCCTATTGGAGCAAGGGCTGTGCAACAGACTCGGCTCTGAAAAATTAGAGTGAGCCAGGCAGTTCTGGAGAGCACAACATGAGAGCAGGAGAGCATGCACGTCCTGTCTGCGTGGGCTCAACGTGTCCATCTGGGACAGACACCACACAAATGAGCCTGAGGCTGGGCTGGGACAAAAGGAGGATAAAAGACCTAAAGATCTCTGGGCAAACTGAAAACATTCTAGTAGCCTTGGAGCCATATTCAGCTAAAAAATCTTAGGCACTGATGCAGCAAAAGGATGATGTCTGGTCCAGAGAGTATTTATAAGTTGGGTTCTGTAGGACATATACTTCCCACTGATGTTAAAGACAGCTTCAGAGCACCCAAGAGGCTGAAGACTCCATCAGGGAGCCTCATCCAGCCAAACAATAAAGACTCCCAGCACTCTCTGCTGCCTGCTCAGTACTTGCCTTGGTACATGAAGCAGGACCTGCCATCTCTCCCTCCATTGCTGCAAATCAGGGTGCATCCACTCATTTCTCTTGACACGGTGTGGTGGGAGGTGATGTTTCAATCCACCACTGGTTCTTACCTCCTTCCCCTCTCAGAGCAGACTGAGAGATCTGCACAGCATGGCTTCTGTCAAGGGGTCCCCAGGCCACGATGGGGGCTCCTGAACACAAGATCAGAAACTAATGAAAGAATAAAAATCCAGGAACAGTTCTTGCAACTATCTCCTCCAGCTTCTTGCTTTCTCATCCCACTCACTCTTGGGGTTCTGCAGCAATAACAGCAGCAGCAGAATTTCTGTGAACAGAATAACATTGCAGGATTCAGATTATCTCTGGAAAATCTTCCCAGAACAGCCTGAAGTGGCCACATGATTTTAGAGAAAGTAGGAGGATGTCACTTTCACTCAAAGGCCAAGATTAATTGCTGAGCTGGATCCATTAATCCTGTCTGAGCTGCACAGGTCTCCAAATTGCCTACCTCTTCTGGGAACATTGAAATATTAGCAAACTAATACAAAAACTATCATCACCTCAAGCCATGTTCATAACAGTGCTAAGAAACTATTCCATGCCTTTGCACAAATTATGTTGGCCTCTTACACTACCAAAGTAGCCTTTATTTAAGAGATTTAATCAGGTTCAGAACAAACAAAAGTTCTTTTGGAAGACCAGAAAATTGTATAAAATCACTACCATAAAGAGAAAGATGTTTCTGAGCTGCTCCCTCTGGTATTTATTTTCTGCATGTGAAATCAGTCAGTCATTTTGAATGCTTGATAAAATCAAGGACAATTAAACTAAATTGAGCTTTGATTTCAAACTGTGACATATGTCTATGGCTAAGTATTTCTTTCTGCAATGTCTGGAATTACTAACCAGCAGTACAAGCTAAGTTCAAATATCAGTCAAGGTGGGGAAAAGCTCTTCACTGATCAAAAAGCAGACAATAAAAGTGTTGGAATACTTTGCATTACTCTCAGGACAGGACAAGGTCAAGCAGCAATGACCCAGCTAATGAGGAATCCTACCTTTCTGTGCAAGAGAATAAATGAGCTCCATTGAGGGCTGAGCCCTCAATATTCATGAACAGCACCAGTACCTGTGCTCCCAGCCTCCTGCACACTCAGCATCACCTTCCTGAGCTGCATCACTGAAGATCTGTAGAGAAACTTCATTGGTGAAGGCACAACTGCAACAATTGTTTTCAATCCCAGTATCAAATCCAACTTTCATATCCCAAAACCAAACCCATTTTTCTCTGCTTCTTATGTCCATTGTATCTATCTGCCTGTTACAGGGTCTGGCTCTTCTTCTCTGAGCACCTGGTGCTTCCCTGTGAACCAATAGGACAGTTGGTCCTCCTGACAAAGTTAGCTCATGTTTTATTGCCATCCCACATAAGCTCTGAGTTTCACTCCTGCTCTTGCATCTTTGAAGGCAGGTCTAGGCTGGTTGTTAGCCTGGCATAAAGTGCTGTGCCTGCATGATTTTGATCGTGTTCTTTCCTTTCAGATCCTCAGATGACCTATGAGAAGAATAAAGCTTTTCCAGGCTGAGCAGATGGCTTGCAAAGGGATACTTTTACAGGAAAGGCAGGCTGTGTTAATGACTTTTCCAAAGTTCCACTGTCCCATTGCCAACAATGTCATTTCCAGAAAGTGAATCCTGTGGCAAGACAGCAAGGAAAGATGATTTTAACAACACAGCACTATCTTCAGCCTATCTGAAATAGTTGTAAAAACTTTTTGGCCACACAAACAGTGATCCAGATGAGTCTTCTGTAGGTTCTGGATGGCTGGAGTCCTACAGAGGGAAGCTGAAGGGACATGACTTGTACTTTCTGGAAAAGTCATGTCAGTTGAGAATAAAGAGACTAACAGAATTATTTCATTAGAGACCACATGGATTCAGAAAAAGGTTCTGATTCCATCCAAACCTTCTCTTAATCATAGGAAGCTACAAAGTAGGATATTACACAGACTAGGGGAAAAAATTAATATCAAACTCCTTATGAAGTTGCTCATTTGTGAAAAATCCATCCAGCTCAGTCTCTAAGGCACAATGGGTGGCCTATCAGCAAGTCACTGTTCAAATCCCCTCTTTCCAGTGACAGCTCCATCACAGCAGAGGAGGTGTTAGATGTCTTACTAGAGGTTGGCAACTTACACAGGGAGCTGTGGGTCTTACCATTTCCCCCTCAGCCCTAATGAACATTCATGTCTAGAACAATAAAATACCCTTTTCTCAGTGATGACTTTGAGAGAAAAATCATCTATGAAGCGGATTACAGCTCGGGTACAGTAAAACCTTCTAATGTCTATTTACCTTTGAAATGCAGACTGCTACACAGAGGCAACTAAATGTCCTAGTTTAACCTCTTTCGTGGTTATCAAATCAAAAGGAAGAACAGTGAGAAATTCAGCAAATCAAAGGCTTCACAAGAGGGTTCAGGGACTTCAAAACAGCCTCTTCTCACATGCAACACTTGCATGGGAGAACAGGGGGAGGAAACAGTGTGTTCAGCTCTCGAGTCAATTTAGGACTTACTCCTGTAACTTTCTATCTTTTTCTATTATAACAAAATTTAATCCACTTCACAGGAGTGACTTATTACCAGTTTTTGCCAAGCAAAAAACCTTCTGCAATAACGAAAGTTGCCAACACAAACAAAATCTCTTGACAGCAGGGCTCTCTTTTTTTCTATTATTTATTTCTTGGAAAGATATAGAAATGCTATTTGAATGATTAGCTGCCCAAGGACATCAGACAACAGCACATAAATAGGATTCACTTGCAAAATGGAGACAGAGCCGTGGAATATGTCAAAAGGGAGCTTAATTAAGCCCTGTTTTTAATGAGTGATAAAACCATGCCATGAAATCTATAACCGAGGTATCAGAGAAATTTGTGACTCAGTAAAGTTGAAACAAATATTTAATTCTGTAGTATTCACAGACATGGCTGAGAAATTACCCAAAGATTTCTCTAAGAAACATCAAAGCAGTTAACTTCAATCACATTTTGCTGGGGCTGATATTCTCTTTCATTTTCAGAAAGTTTAGGGAATTAACAATGGTCTTGGCAAACATTCATTCTGACAAGTTAGTATGCAGTCCTTCTAGCTATAGCAAGCATACTTATTCCCTGGATCTCAGTTTACACATCATTCTCTCTACCCACCAGCATTTTGGAGCAGAGCCCTGTGTGTTAAGGAAGTTACAGCAATAGAAAATATCCATATCCATATCCAGTCATATGGATGTCATAAAGCTGAATTCTTCTTTATCCAGGAGAATAGAGGAGGAACCAAGAAAAGCTAGACCACAACTAAATGTCTGTGAGCTGCCTCTGATCCTGCCTGGATACCACACCTTGGACCTGTTGATTGACCTTCCCTTCAACAGGACCCATCACAGTCCTTGGTTGTGACAAGGGTTGTGTGTCTTCCCTCCTTCAGGGCATTGAAGCCCTAGTCAAAAACATGGTTACAGAAGCTCTTGCCTTCTTGCCACTGTGTTTTGATTTTAGATGGTTTGCTACACCTGGAGCAATTGATTTTTCCTCAATACTGAGCAAAACAGAAACAGGCAGACTTTGCAAGCCACCAGAAGCTTTGAATTCGCATTTAGGGGAAGTCAGATGTGGCAATGATTTAGGCATCACAGACATGAAGGAATGAGACTGGGTTCCTATTTGGGAAATTACACTGTTTTTAATATAAGGCTGAGATTGTAGATTTTTTTTTTTGTAAAATCATCTAATTACTGCAGGCTTTATGCACTTGTGGGTACTTCAGTCCTTGCGTCCTTGGGAAAATGCAGGAAAAGATTTTGGGTTGTCATGGAGGGTAATTTTGTACCCTGTCACAGGACCATGGCTCATCAGAGAGAAGCTGCAGGTTTTGCATTGGAAATGGCATTCCAAATATCAACTCCTCTTACTATTTATCCCCATTTGCAAAACAGGACAAGAACCATCTTGCAGGAGCATAATCCAATGTCAGTGAATACCTTTGTGACCCCAGAAGGGGGGTGCTACTCCAGAAACACTGAATGTTATTTTAAGCATTATTGCCAATGAATGCATTTGTGACACCAATTTAAAACCTCTAAAAGACCATCTGTTTGTAGAACTTTGAGATGCAATGGACATTATCAATGGGCTTGTATAGAAGCTATCTTTCAGATTTAATCTGTATGTGCTGTATGTGCACGAGACACTGCACAACAGCCATTCACTCATGTCAGAAAGAAATTGTGGTATTCTGGATGATGACTTGTTGACTAGTTAATGGCTGCCACTGAACATACTGTATGTACAGTAGCTGTCCTGTTTTAATGAAAAACAGAACTCTTTAATGTTCCTCTTCTGACATTTTTTCATTTTGAATATGCAATTTATAAAATTACAAATGCAGCTCTCAGAAGTGGTTGGACAATCTCTGGAGTTGTCTTCCAATCTCAGCTATTCCATAACTTTGTGAAAATATCTTGGAGTCTTTAAACGGCATTAGAGGGAGTATCATCACCTGTGTGTGAACAGATAACTGAGACACCAACATGGCTGGTAGCACAAATGAGACTGTAGTGAGTTGCTTTTATCTCACACTGTAGCAGAAATGCCTTAACTTCATTACAAAATGTGAATGCAAGAGCTCACTGAGTGTAATTTCAGATGGGTGCTTGTCCCATGTAATTTATTAATATTTCTCCTGAAGAACAGGTATCAAAAGCCATTTATCTGGCTATATTTCAGCTGGTCCCATCTTTCTGCACCTTACTCAACACCAGCACAAGGAATGTGTCTCTCTGTAAAGGACCAAAAGAAAATTCCATATTGCATTAAAAAGAGCACAAGGGTGGCCTTGGGCATGTGTATCCCTGGGGAAAGGTACACACACGTTGCTACCTGACCTTGTCAGCCTTTGGATTAGTGTGACTTGTCACTGCAACGGTGGTGCCACAAACTGGAGTCTGCATCTCTAAGTCTGGACTTGGTGTTCCATTTGGCATGGTTGATGCTGATATCCTACTCCATAAAAGGAAAAAAAAAATATCCCCCTCTCTCCCATGGTTTCATGAGGACAACATCTACCTGAAAGTTACCTTGGTTGGTGCTTACCCAGATTTTTGCTGTGCTGTAATGTTATGTCAACATGACCATCTGTGTTTCATGTAGTTTGTTCTGAATAAGTCTGAACAAAACCTTCCATTATATTTGCTAAACAAAATTTCTGGTTTGTGGTACAAAATGGCTTAGTTGGCATCTCAAGGCCTAGAACAATACAGCCAAGTTTGTGTTGTAGGTCACCTTTAGCTGGGATTGTGGCACTGATCGCTCACCTGATTGTCAGAATGAATTTTGCCACTAAAGTACCTGCAGCTGGGCAAGAGGGAGGTGATGTGACATCCTGATACCATTTCTTTTAATGAACAACAGGCACCCTTTGAATGTGAATTGAGTTCCATTGTCACTTAGAATCTGTCCAGGAACTTGAAAACAAGAGTCTTAGCACTTCCAGTCTCTGGGCTGAAGTAATTTGCACAGAGTATTGCAAGCTATTTTCAAGGCTCATCTAACAAAGCTGAAAAAAATCCAGTTTATGAAAAGTGCAGATACGATTTCCTGAATTCTACCTGCTGAATGGCACATGGTGTTTGTGGATAATATGGACATTGCATTGGTATTGCTGATCACCACTTACCCCACAGACTAGCTGGCCATTATCTAGCAAGAGAAGAATCCTCACATGGTTTTTGTAGCACAACAAACCTGGACTTGATGATCTGAAAGGTCCTAAAAAAACCCTTTAATTGTTATAAAATTCTAAGGCACATCACGAAAGGTGAAATCCCTTCGGCTGCCAGTCCATTTGCTTTAGTATCACAGAGAAGGGATAAAGGACTAGAACCAGTTCACTCAGGAAATGAAGCCCTGCTGCTGTGAGGGGGGAGGAACCCATAGTAAGAAATTACTTCTCGAGAAAAGAGCATAATTGTGAGACGTTTTGTAGTTGTAATGCCTCACGGATAGATTTGCATTTGCATATTACACACTAACCAGTCCCTTGTGCATCATTTAAACTCTCTTCACACAGGCAATGCTCTGTCAGTTTTCATAACCCAGCTGCCTGTACAGGAATTGTTCTGTTTTCCCTCCTGAAGCTGTATGTGAAAGTAGAAACATTCTGTGCTCACAACTGGCTTTGTGGAATAGGTATTTTTGTCAAATCTCTGCAAACTGAGAAAATATTTTGCCTACGGATTGAACAGGAGCTGCTACATAATGCAATAAATTTTGAATTTCATAATCAGTGAGAGCTGATCTTTTTCTTCCTTGAAGCTATCATTAGCAGATGTTGCAGGTTTTTGGTATTTGCTGCACAGTGCTCCACAGAGACACAGATACACACAACTCTTCTCCATCAATAGGGTGAGCAGTCCCAGTGTCACAGGCTGCTGTTCTCATTCAATATCTGCAAGCCTCATGATCAGTCCCTGTTCCTTCACAGCTCTGGGCCAGCATGACCAAATCTTAACGAGCGTGCCTCTAATTTTCTGTGAAACATCAAGAAGCCTCAGTGGCACAGACAGATTTCAAAAGGACAACAGTTATTATACACAAATCCACAAGGCCTTAGTACTTGCACAGCCATTCTGTGTCAAGGGCTTTGTGGCTCCTGTAAATTGAAGACACAAGAGTTACAGGAGTTGGTAACTACAAAGCTGTAGCTGAAAGTGACCTCCTTTTGCTTCAGACCTGTGTGCCTGCATACTTGCTACAAATGGACTGTCTGCCCATTTCCACCAGTCAGGATGACCCAGCCATGCACTTCACCTCTCACTGGAGCTAAACAGCCTCTCCTGTTCCCCTGGGACCAACTTGCCTTCCCTGCTGATAAAGTGGTGCCCTTGAGGGAAAGGAAGAGGGGTATTTTGCCACTCCATCAGATGAAAGCACCTCCTTCCCTGTGCCCTTCTCCTCTAAAGCCTCCAGCCCCAGCCCAGGGGACTGAAGAGCATTACCAAGCCGTGCAGTCCAAAGCCGTGCAGTGGGGAAACACACACAAATCTGTCAGTATCCAAATGTCTCAGCTCACCTCCATGGGGCAACGCTCTTGTAAGGTCATGATGGAAAAAGTCAATTTGTACTTTTACTGCTACAAATGCTGGAGGAGACTGGGCTGGAAAGGAGGGTGCAACACCAGCCTTTTTCCTACTGCAGTCATGCTGCTCTCGCTGTGCCTGGGGGGCTGCATCAGGCAGCTCATCCCACAGGGAGGGAGAGTCCAGCACCACTTCTAATGGGGGCACCAGGCTCAGCAACAGGAAATCACCATCCTCATTCAGCTATGTGCACTTCTGAAAAATGACTTGGCTATGACACCAGAACCAAAGGAGGTTGTGTTTTTCTGGTTGACGTTTGTAAGAGGAAGCAAAAGGCCAGCTGCTGGTTACACTGGCTGGCACAGGCTCCTCTTAGTTTCAGGGATAAAACATGGATTTGACGAAAACAGCAAATGGTGAAACGCACAAAACCAACCACAATTGCTTCAAACTACAGCATTTGCCTGCTGTAGATTATTTTTGCAGAATACCAGCAGGTCATTGACTCACATGGATAAGTATTACCTGGCAGCAGAATTATCATTGATTTCGTACGATTGATTTCTCAGCCAGAGAGTAACATACTAAATCTTTTCTGTTAAAAGAACAAACTGCCATGGCAGGAGAACGTAAATTATTCTGGAAGACCACAGCTTAAAGACCAGAAAACCTTTCAGAGGCGTTTTTCACTGCCTGATGGATGAAAGAGACTTGTTTTGCTCCTTAGTGCTTTCCAAGCAGTTATTTTATGGGTCTCAAACCTCCATGTTGTCAAACCAGAATTCTTCGTTAAAAAGATCTTGCATACAATAGACTATAAACTGAACCAAAGGAGATTGTAAGTACTAAAATATACAATGAAACAGGACTGACTGCCAAGCAAACTGACAGGGGGAATTAAAACTAAGATTGTTTTTCTATTATCTTACCTCATTATAAGTCAGAGCTTTTGTTTACCCTGGAAAGAGACATGTTTCTGGTTTTGCATTCCTTTTGTGCCACTCTGAATGTGTCCCCTTACTCCTGCAATGCCTGGCCTCTCAGCAGACTTGCTTTTCTCTTGGTTCACTTGATTAAAAATACAACATAGCCATGTTTGTGGCCCATTTATGAGGCTTCTTAATCAGGAGTTGACTAGAACAGTATTTGGCAAAGACAGCCGCCCGGTATTTATTCTTTTACCTCTTCAGTCCTGGAGTCTGCTCAGTTCTTCATCTTAAATTAATACATACACAGGTAAAATGTGTGTATTTCTACTGCAGCATATGAGGTAAGAGGAAAGTGGAGCATGTAATACCCACATGCCCCAACTTGAGAGTCCAATTTGCCCTTGCCATGAAACCAGGGTAGGCAGCAGGAAGGCCACGGCCATACCCAGCTGCTGCAACAGTAAAATCTGGTGTTTGAAGAGCTCTATTGGTTCTGCACATGGGTTAATATAGCACTGATTTACCTAAAAAGGGCTCAAAAGTGTTTCCATGCCCCTGTGCTGTGATGCAGAGATGTGTATCACATTCACAGTGCTACTCCCAGTAATCTGGGAGTGTGCTCATGCCCAAGGAAGTAATTGTACCCCCAAGCTTTTGGAGCTCAGGAATAGCATAGCTGTTAGAATAAGAAAAATGTCTTGCCTGTAACTCTGCTGTTTTAGGACCTCATCACAAACATGCTGGCTCTTGGTCCTCCCTCACTGCTGCCAGCCCTCTCTCAGCAGTGCACCTGAGTTTTCTGGCTCCAGAGTAGGTCCTCATCCCTCACACCAGCCCTTGCTGCCTTCTCTTGTTCTGCTTCCCCCATCACCAACGTCTTTTCCTGTGTAAATGCCTCTTTTCTTAGTGGCACTGATGTCTGCTCTGCTCTTATCTTTCCACTGGAGTTCCCTACTCCCAGTGCCATCTCACTGTTATTTTACCTCTTCCCTCCCTCTTCTGTACACGAGATACAATCAGTCCCGGCTGCCTTTCATGCCCTTTCCTCCACAAGACCAAACTTGTAACATCTGTATGGTGTCCTCTGTGTTGTTACCTGGTCTCCAGTTGCTCCCACTGCAATGCACTGATTTTCAGGCCACAGAAACATTCAGCATGCCCACCTGCACTCGCAGCAGTCTGTGGAAATTTGTACTCCTCTTCCCAGCTTTTTCTGTTGAATCATCTTATCTTTTTGCATGGAATTTTTTACTATTTGGATTAAAGTTTCTCATCTATTGATGATTAAATTAGTTTAGAAACTTCTGAAGTATGTTTTAATAACAAAATACTGTTCCTCCAGTGTTATATACTCGGCATTTATACAGACCTATTTCATATGATAATGTTATTGTCTCCCCACATAAGAGACGTTCTGAGTAGAAGAGTTAATCAAAACTTAATTTTCTCAAAGTATCATAGATGAATGCTCCTGAACCCAATTAATATGCTTTCTGCTAGTCAAATAGACACAAAGATACTAAGGGTGGAGGAAGGAGAAAGGAGACATGAACAGTATTTCTCATGAAATAAATTCCTATAATGGGAGTCGATTTGACTATAATTTGATGTAAAAATGTCTATTGTTTTTACATCCAGTGCTAAGAGAAGTGAAAATGGTTTGCACTTGAATTTTACTTTAGTTTTCTTTCGGTAACACCGAAAGAAAGTATTATTACTGTTCCCTCATCAAGTTCACTGTCTTCTACATTTTCACACTTTTGGATGGATGAACATCACTGAAAGGTTCATGCTCATGTGCTCCCCCCATTGCTGACTCTGGATTGAAATGAACCAGATTTAAAATGAGCCCTGACTGAGGGAAAACTGTTTGGTAAATGTCTCCATGAACCTCCAACCTCAGCCCTACAGATCTCTGCAGAAGCTCAGCAAAGTCTCACCAGGCAAGCAGAAAGAGTGCTAACCTATACACCCACTGCAAACATTAGCTAATTTATCCAGATGTCAGTGTAAAGAGTATGTCTTACCTTTGTTTGTACATGAAATAGGGAGATGGGGTCATGAGGGAGGGAAGGGGAAAAGGGCTCCTTGCTCATACAATGAATACTGTCACAGCTGGTAGATGCTGCTTTGATTTCCCTGCACAAGCGTGACTGACAGGGACAGTACTGCCCTGCTAGCGATCCTCAAGGCTGAGGTCATACAGGGATGAGCACACAGGCTCGGGGAGGAGCACTGCCCTCAAAGAACATGAGTGGGGGATCAGTCACAGGGCACAGGTTTCTCTCAGTCTCACCCCTGACCGCGGGACAACTGGAAAAGCAGGTAGGGAGGTGTAAGGAGGAACCCAAGCTTGGGGAGCTATGCTGGAAGCACAGAGAACAAACTTGACCCTGAGAAAGAAGGGGCACAGGTGAAATCTAATCCCTGCAGGGTTTGTGAGCCCTGGAAGATGCAGCAGCCCCCAGGCAAAGTGAGAGTAAACCTCGTGCTGTAGCACAGGACAGAAGCGGTCTGGCTATTTAAGGCATTTCAACCAAATGTTACTTCCATTCAAGTTAGCAGGACTGCTTGGATTTAGCAGCAGCTGTGTGGGGCTTGGCTGCTGGCTGGAGTTAAACCATGACAGAGGACTAAAGGAAAGCAATATAACCTACTGAAGATAAAAAGCTCTTGACCAACTAATTGAATATTTTTAATGACCTTATAAATTTAACTGACATTGCAAGAGTTTCAATGCTATGAAATAAAAATATTTAACACTTTGCTCACAAAATCCTAATAACACAGGAAAGTAACATAAAATGTGACACATCATACCAACTGAGACAGAATTGAGAGGAAGCACTGAAGAGACAAAAATCTGCATGAAAGATGCAAGAGGAACAAATCTGATTTCAGCTCCCTTTCTCTCTCTGCTGAGTATAGATGAATCCTAGGAAATTACCTTGCTGTGCCATCACCTTTGAGAATGCTCTGAGGTTGTAAGAGACAATTATGCCTTACACATTATGCAAATATAAAGTCACATCTCTTAGGCACAGAAGTGATGAGCTGCCATGCAGAGGAGCAGGGATCCTGAAGGACTGCTCCAGTGAACAACCAACCCAACACAAACTACACAGTGTGACGTGCTGGCCCAGGCACATCAATCCCCTTCCTTAATGCATACAGAGCAGACTGAGCAGGGGATACAGAAGTTCCCATACCTCTCCTAGTGTGCTCAAATGTCAGATCGGGTTTGACATTCACACTGAAGCACTGCAAAGTCAGAAATGGTTGAGAGAAGCACCACAAGAATTGTACACGTAGCAAGAACATAACAGCAGTGGAAGCAGGATTTTAAAGAGAAAGAAATTATAAAAATCAAGATAGGCTTTTCAGTTCCTGAAAAGTACCACCTAGACAGCTGCAACTTGATAAAGGAAACTGCCTTACTACAATACAAGTTCAGGAGCTGATCCAAGTAGGTGGGCTACCAGCTGTAGGGTCGTGCTGAATGATAAATTGTCAGAAAAGACTGCTGCAGACCTCTTGCACAACTTTTCATGCAGCTGCACTTAACACTGAATTGATAAGCTACATAACATTAGCCTGCCATAGAATATGTACTTCAAGCATCAATTGTTTTCGTTTTGGTTCTATTTGCAGCAAGATCAAATTGCATTTAAAAAGAGCACAATGGATCATGGCCACTGCTGGGCTGGGGGGGCTCCTACCTCAGAAAAAAGCCACTGAAAAATGTGGATCATTTTCTTGTAGGACTGAACAACAGTAACACTGACGTATCCTTGTACTTTGCACTGGTACCACAGTACCATTGGAAAGGCATCGAAAGCAGATACATCTTTAGGGAAAGTATTTTAAACCACTGACTTTATTAAAATACTTAATACATGGTTTTTAGAGGAATGTACTTACATTTTCTGAAAATTCCACTGAACCCAAATTTTAATTATATATTTAACAAATGACAAAACAGTGGATGAAATCATGCTGTACACCAAAGAGCAGACAAGTTAGGGTATTGTTTTTCATCCTCATCACTATTTTCCTGGCACAGACTCTGCTTTTTAGCTTCAATCTCTTGAATATCTAGTAGCAGAGAAAGGAGGTTTGCATTTCCCACGGCATTAAAACAATCTAGTCCAAGTCAAAGTCCATTTGTTTTCACCACCTTCATTCAAACCTTCCCCAGGAGCCTCCCCTTACAGAAAAGCAAAGGTGATTGACCTCTCTGAAAAGCTACAGGTCACAGTGCAAGACAAGTTCGACAGTCAAATGTGAACATGGAGCTCTGCACCTTCTCAGAATCATTATATTTTCAAAAAATCCATTTCAAACCAAGAGAGGGAAAAAAGACACTTGTCAAAATACAAGGGCCAAAACACATACATGGACTTAGTGGAATGCACATGGAAGACAGCTTGCAGTGCTGCAGCTCTGAAGTAAAAGGTAAATCAGAAGCCAGGTCTTGCTGAAATACAAGATGCGAGAGCTGGGAAGGAGAAAGACGGAAATAACCTGGATACATTCTTAAAAAAAATGAAAAGTCCTAACCTCAGAGAGAAGGCTGTAATCATCATACACACTGTAATTGCCATGAACCATGGAGAGCAGTGACAAAGTGTGTTATGATGATCTCACTGACAAGTATAATCTGGGGGAAATTATTCATACTGAGCAAAGAAATAATTAACTGTGGGTTTCAATGCAAGATGCACAGAGGATGCATAGGTTTTCACATCAAATTAATAAGGCTCTTTTTAAGAGATCATTTTGCAACCTTGCATAGGCGATATTAAATCTTTTCAATAGATAATGTGCAGAAACTATGTACAGTTGAAAAAAAGAACTTTGATGAAAGCATTTTTTCCCCTCAAGTTTTACCATAGTATAAAAAGTAACATATATAACTCCTTCAGTTCTCTAAAACACATGTAGAATATCCCAGAAAGAGAAATCAGGAACACCATCTAAATGATGCCGTGTGCATTTATACAACAGGTTGAAACAACCAGAGAATCCACCACAAAGCAAAGTCATAAAGTTTTCATACAGAAAAAAAAAATACAGGAGTAAATTTTGTTTACAAACAAACATGAAACTCATTTAAACAGAAATGTATTTTAGTTATAACAAATTAATGACCTTCACTAATCAGACTAGTGAATGGATGGATGACTCATACACTAAGTAAATGATAGAAAGAGCCAATTCAATCCCTGCTTGATAAATGGACAGTAAACTTTAAAATCTGCATTTGGTTTCCAATTAATCCCAGCTCAGAACAACTCCTCCCTTAGACAGCCAGACGGCAGCTTCTCAAAATTAATATTATGAACATCTGCCAGTCTGCTGCAACAAAAGCCATTAGGGCATTCATGTGCTTCTTCATTTGGTAAGAAAAAAGTCAGCCAGAGGATGAGCACAGTGCCACAGGACAGCCAACCCCATCTTTGAAAATGAGTGTCCTGTTCCCTGGAACACTCATCTACCACCCCAAAATGACTTACTTTTGCCCTGTAATTATGTAAATCAGGAGACTTTCTGTCTGATGTGGCTCTCTTCCACTGAAACTACCTTCTCCTTTACACAGGAGTTGCCTGGCATTTGTTTTGCCATTTTGTGTCTGGATGCAAAACTTCATTATCAGCGCTGCTAATTACTCTTGCATATCACAGTGATATGTACTTCTTAGTAAGTATTTACAATGGTATCACTGTGGAGAACTAAGCCCTGTACTAGAAACAGTCTCTTTAACAGAGACCTTAATACTAAGGATTTGGTAAATTTCTGATCTACAGATAAAAAGGCAAAGCTAAAATCAGCCCACTATACATTTGGCATTAGGTTCAAACATGGGGAAAAAGCAAACATCCAGCACATTCCCTTGTTTCAGAGGGATGCTATTTACAAGAAGAATTCGCTTTTTTAATATTTCAACAACAAAAACGCAGCTAATTTCAAAATTAGAGTAATCTAAGGTGGCTTAGTTTTTAATCAACAGAGAACACAAACAATATTGCTGTTTGCTGTTAAACACAAATCTCAGAAATGCAGGGAAACTATGATCTGTTATACTATGGGTGATAAATCACAGCCAGTTTAATAAAAAGAATAAAAAAACAACTTCTGCTTTTTTAAACACAGCTCCTAAAAAGTACGGCATCCCAGAATTTCCTCAGTTCCAGACTGTTGACATTATAAATTAAAGGTGAAAAGAGATCCATATATAAACAAGGTAGCTTTCCACTGACTTCATTGTACTCGGTTCTTGCCTAAGCCTTTGGAAATTTAATCTTCAAATACCATAAGGTAAGGTTGAATTTATCAGTTACAAAACAACGTCCGTTTGTACGTGGAATTCAGAAGAACAAAACAAAACTAAAAGCAAACTCAAAAAACACACACAAGTACTTAGAGCAATTCAGATCTCTCTTTTCTCAGCCTTCACACTTGCATGTCACCTTCTGCAGAACTGTACACACACAGGATTCTCTGAGACCAAGGCCCTATGTTATGGTACGAGGCCTTTTGGGTGGCGGGGGTGGCATCAGTTCAGTGTCAGGATCGAGGTGGTGCTTCCGTGTTTGTCCTTGGGAAGCTGCTGCACATCTGTCAATGAACTCAAACAGCATCTCCTTTGTCACTGGATTCTGGATGCTGTTGCAGACAGCTGGGAACAAAGAACACATTGTCATGTAACTAAACTGATTTGTTCTAGTCAGCACTTCAATAACTTCACCCCCTCTTGGCAAAATAACAACATACTCTGGCTCAAGTATTAAGCCTCAGACACACGCTTTGACAAGGTGGTTGTGTCTGGAGTCACGAATCTCTGCTCTGCCCCCAGAGAGCAAAGCAATGCCATGGGCCTCTACTCTCATGGGAGTCTCTCTTTCTAAAACAAACTAAAGGCACACGTGTGTGTAAGGCTCCCTGAAGCAACTTGAAAACCATAAAGAACTGATACCCTGGCAAGGACCAGTGATGAAGGCTTTGTGAGACATGGCTTTGAAACACATCAAATCCAAGTAGATGGAAACAAGGCTGACTTCTAATATTGAAAATATCTGAATTATGGTAACTTATTTTTTTCAACAGTAAGTACTATAAATACCCTAAACCTGCAATGCAGTCCTTTTTATTTAACCCATATACCTTGATGGAGCAGAAAGACTTGACACCAAGCCAATGGCATGCCTAGAACACGGGACCAGTTGACGAAGGAGCAGCCATGGTGCTGCGTGGTGGCCACGGCACACATCCACGGGCACTCCTGGGGTACTTAACACAACTCCCCTGACCACGGTTTGTAAGTCATGGCCCATGGGATTTTACGGGACAAATAAATATGCTTACTTCACTTTAAACAAATGAAATAGTTTTTAATATTTCCTATGTAACTTTGCATTCCCCTAATTAATCCTCCTGAGAGACTTAGAGGAGAAAAAAAAGGAAAAAAGGAGCATGAAATTAAGTGTGAATTCTACAACCATCTTGGAAGAAAGTACAAAATTATTAGAGAATAATTGATAGCATGTAAGGGCTGGCCACAGTAAGGATGCAATTTCCATGGAAAACAATCTACTGACCCCCTAGAGTACTAAACATTAGGACTGCTTAAAATGTACTTGCACTGTTACGAGTAACAGTGATTCTCAAAAGCATTCCTTTCTTTCCCACAGATTACTAGAACCAAAGGATTACTTTATAATTAATAAAGCACTTTTCTGTCATTATTTTTAATTATCTCACTATTTTTTGGTGAAAAGGTGCTTTAGGAGTTGTACAGTATTTGACTTTAGCAGTTGGGAAGCATTATGATTATCAGTAATTTAGGAACAGAATTCGAGTCACAGGGCAACTGGTGTAAATCAGCATCAACTTCTGAGCACTGCCTTAGCTTAATCACTCAAAAAGATCTCCTGTTTTCAATTTGAAAGGTAACAAAGTCCAAAAGCAGATTCATACAGATGCTTATTTTGTTGCTATTTCAACCATGGGGAAAAATAAATACCATTATTCATCAAGAGAAAGCTAATAGAGGAGAGAGGATCTGGAGAAAGAAGTCTCAAATGATAAAAGTGTCACTTTTAGAGATTTTGAAAAATGATCAAAAGTGAAAACTCAAAGTCAAAAGAAAACTTTCTGTTCTGAAAATTCCTATAGAAAAATTGAAACACATTTAAAATTCTTCCTGTAGCATTTAATCTTATTTTTATTTTAATTTTTAGCAAGTTCACTGTGTTTTGGGAGAAAAAAGGTCAGAAATAACAAAACTGCTCTACAAATGGAGAAAAACAGAAGAGAAAAAGGGCAAATACATATGCTCTTAAGAATGAAGAAGAATATCCTATTCATAGAAAAAAAATTTAAAAGAGAGAAAACTCCAGGGAAAACTAACTACTGAAACACACTAAGGTGAACCAGAAAATAAAAATTTAGGTCATGGTCACAAAGAGATGTTGTTGTACTTATATTACTTTTGTGTCCATTCCTCTTTCCTGACAGGACTGCTCAGCAAGTATTTCAGCTACATTCTGTACTGGTTCCCTAAAGTGCCAACAGATTTATTATCTCCTGGCAAAATGACCACATTGCATTTATTCAAGAAAATCTACTAAATGCTCAGGCAGAAATACAAGTAGAACGGTCTAGAGAAAATCCTACATCAGACTTAGTAATTAGCATGGTTTTAAATGTGATTAAACTTCATTTTGGCACTTAACAAAAGTCTGTATCAATATGTTTATTGCTACTCAGCCTTGCACACACTTCTACACGAACCCTTACATTTCATCTGAAAGTAAGTATCATCCTTTAATTTACAATATTTGGCAAAATATTTTTTGGTAGAGAAACATAAAAGTCTCACAACTCTGCATGAATATACCCCTACCTTTCATTAGTTTCCTTGCTTCATTGTTTGTGTAACTATTGTTGAAACCCAAGATGATATTTTTCTCCTATTAATTTTCTAGCCCATCTGCCAAATAATGGTTTTGGCATTTTAATGGATTTTTTGTTTAACTAATTCCACTCACAGTGTGCCAGTTTGCATTACATCCCAGCAAGCCAACACAATGCTAGGCACTGATGTCAGCTGAAGTGATGCTAATGTAAATAAAAACTTTCTTGGCTCTGGCTTGAAAGTCTTGCCCTGCCATTTAAAGTCATCTTTGCACAAGTATTTGCATTCTGCAAAGACTTAGGTACTTGATTCTGTGTTACTTGTTAAATTCTGCATCAGTGTAGGTTTGACTGACTTTATCAAATAACCTTGCAGCCAGAGGATTAATGCAATCTAAAAACTAGTGATGACATAAGTATTTGCAAGATGAGGCATTATTATAATAAGTTAGAAGAGTCAGGACTCAGACCAGAAATGAGAACACAGAGTGCCTTTCCTACTTAAAATAGAACAGAGGTAAAACATTAATACTTTAGCCTGGGAGACTTCTGAAGCAAATTGTTCTACTCACCCATGGCAGTGCTGTAGGCATTTGGAAAGCTTTTGTCTATCCTCTGTCTCATGAAGACCCAGCTGTTGTTCTCAAACTTGCACTCTATAATTTTGTTGTCATATTGTTTGAGTTCTTTTGTCACCTGTATAAAAAAAAAGATTGTTTAGGATAAACAGATTTTTAATTCACAATTTTTTCTTTCTTTTAGGCATAAATAACAGAAGATCAAAAGGTGCCTTGCGTTTTTCAGCAATATGCATTCATCCTACACAAAAAAACCTGCGCAGAATGCATCTCCATTTTACATATGGTCAGCTACGCAACATTTTTTAAATACTTTTCAAATTTGCTGTCAATATTCAGCAATTATATTATGCTAAAACATCAGCAGTGCTAACAGAGGGGGAAAAAAGTCACTTCTGGCCCAAATGCAAATAGGTTTCCATGGGAATAAACTGCTTCCAGTTTAAGTGCTACTGCCAGCCTAAGTGCACGAAATGTATTATCCATATTTCATCAACCTTCTTTGTTGAAGGTCTCACAGCAAAATGTCAGATTTCAATACTGGAAAAAGCTTACAAAAAATCATTCCACTCTTTACATGACTGAGGTATTTTCTTCTTTTTTTTTCTTCATTTGTCTTTAAAAATTAAGACTGTAACTTCAAAATAATGGAGACTTTCAAATGACACATATTCTAAATCTGCTTCAGGCCTCTCTTTATTGATTCATAGATTTGTCAGCAGCCAATATCCTGAGCTATTTATCTATTTGGCAATGCTGTGTGGTTCGGAAATGTAGTTTATATGCATTGGACTTCATAGTTGTTTTGGCTACTTCATCGTATGCATCCTAATCTATGATACAATGCAAAATTTTCATGTAACCATGGTAACCTGAGAACCTTATCTAACACTTTAACAATTTTACCCATATACTTCACTTTGTTCCAAAGAGCCTCTTCAGCAGTATGAAGTTGTATTTAACTGTTAGCTGCTGCATTTAGTTGTTATAGTTTACCAATAAAAAGCTGTACAAGGTAATGTAACACTTTGAATTCAGCATCTTATGCATAAGAGCTCTCATAAAAAGGAGGTGGTTACTGCAATTCATTAGCATAATTTTTCACCTCTGTTGTCTACTTGATCCTGAGCAGTGACACAGGAATTTACTACTGTCAGAGAGATGCAGATTTAAAAAAGGCCATAGCTGTCTCCAGACAGCTTAATAGCACATACAGTGGAAAAACCCATGAACCCCTTTTCCATTAACTTCTAAAGACAATTAATTAAGGAAGCGGTCCTGAGCATGGATAAAGTCCTCCTACACTGCACAGTACAAGATTTGATAAGCAGAATCCTAACACTGTCGGTATTTAACCTGAATAGTTGTGTTCATTCCTGGATAAGCAATCTTAGGATTCTACTTGTCAAGTGAATATGAAACTTTAAGAAAATTTTGTAAAACTTGCTTACAATTGAGTCCTGTCCTGCTGCAGGACTGATAGAGTTTGAGTCAGGTTTTCATGTCACATACTATTCTTTATACATTCCAGCACCTGCAAAGCGTTTTTTTTTTTCCCCTCAAATCATTTACTCCTTAAGTGAAGTTTGTGTCTTCTTTTAATCATTAGATTACTCAGATTAGCAATCTTTTCCATTGGAGAATGCTCTGCACAGCACTGCACTTCTTCCATTCACACTGAAAAGCTACATGCAGTCCAGAGGTTTGACTGACACATGTTTATGGATGCATTATGTTTCATTAGGTGTATGCAGGAAAACACAACATCCTTTTCCAGCATACAATGGATGTATAAACCCAGGAAGAAACTCCTCGCCCTGCAGTGCCTTGGGAAGGTATATTAGTTTGAAAACAGCTGCCTAGTGGAAGTTGGGGCAGCAGGAGGTATGGCCACATGTTTGATTTTCTGCCAAAGCAGGCAAATGTTAGAAAGATCACCTGATAGAGAAGGAAATGTATAAAATTGCAGGTAGTGCCTTCAACTAACCACCTACCTCATAAGGTTTTCTCATGGCTTCTCATGGCTTATCATTCTTCTAGTGCTCAGATGCTCAGAATAGCAATAAATTAGATGGCAGCTTTATCTGACTGTGGCAATTAAGCAATATTATTAACTATCGAGAGACTTGCTCGGCCATTCATTAGCAATCTGGAAGATGGATCTTTCCACAAAATATGAACACCTGCCAAAGCATTGACTTAAATGAATTTTCCCATTAGAAAACTGGTGATCACAGCCTTTAACAATTGCAAGTTGTAGTAATTACTTTACAAAGGAAGAAATACAGCACCTACTCTTCCCTGTACTTTGTTAAGTGACCTTAGTATTACAAAGGTTCTTATTCTAATATAAAAGAACCTTTTAGCAACTGCTGGCCATTTGATTGAAACTACAAGTATTCTGAGCAAAACACACTTTCAGTACTAAAAACACTCTTCCACTATTGCATCTTAGTAGACTTCTAAATGGGTATTGTTTATACAAAGGACTGAAAAAGGCCGCAGTGATTCATGTACCCATAATTCACACCTTTTATCTATCATGCACATGCTACTTTCTGGTATTTCAGATTCAAAGTGGGACAGGGAAACCATCAAATTTAACTGTCTAGAAATTTTTTCCCTTTGGGAATTAATTCTGATCTCGTCAGCACAGTGTCTTTGATTCTCCCTTTGCAGTGTGTTCATCCCTTCTTCTTCCCTTTAAATATTACAGTGCATAGCAGTATTCAAAAAATGCACCATCACTTCTCTTCCTGAGAGGTACTTCTTCTAGGTTCTAGTACTTCATAGAAGGTCAGTTAGGAATGATGGCAGTTCTCAGCCAAAATGCTTATCCTCAGTGCTGGTACAGTGCCAGTGCTGCTGCCATAGTGTTGATAAAGGGCCTTGAACCAGCATTCAGCAATTTCAAGATGGAAACTCCCACCACACTAAGGACTCCATGGAGCCTGCCTTAATTAAACATTTATTCCTTAGCCTATTTCCGGACAGCCAGTCAGAATCAGAATCCCAAAGGACCAAGTCTTGAGCTGGTCTGGGCAGCAACTTTGTCCTGGGCAAGGACAAACACCAACCTGTACACTTATTTATTTTCAAGAGGAACGAAACTGTTCAGCAGCAGCAATGTTCAGTGTTCCTGCCTGTACTTGATCTAATTACCAGGAACCAGCCTATTTGCCTAACAGAAATAATTTCCAAAACCACAGAGGAGCATCCTGTTGGAAGCTGATTCACTATATTACTGCTAGTCTGCAAGGTGCGATTGGAAAAAAATGGGCTTGAACTGCATCCCCATTTCAGCAATAGTTCATTATCAAATCAGACTGATGTAATACAAGACCATTGCCTAAGAATGTCAGATTACATGATTACATCTTTCCCTCCCTGCTGAGAAAGGCTTCCCCCATCCTCATCATCTGGGCCATTCACTGGGAAGAACTTCAGTGGCATAAGCTTATTTCTTTTTCTAAAAATGAAGATAGTAAGGCTTAGAAAATCTCTCATTTTCCAGGTTCCTTCTATCCCCTATGTTCTGAAAGAAAGGAAAAATATATTTAAAAATTTAAAATATCTAACCTATTTCAAATTTTCTTGCCAGGCTGAATAAAGGAGTCATTTTGGGATGAGCAATATGCAGCCAAAGTTTATGTTAAATCAGCTCAAAATGTGAAAAAAACCCCTAATATATCCAGTTGAGAAAGAGAAGAAACCATTTAAATTGAATGTAGTTAGCTCCAGTCTCATGAAGATGCTTTACTATCTCTGCTGACTACCAGCAGCCAGTGCTTTTCTGTGTCTCTCCACAAGGCACCTGACTGTCAGACTGGTCCATCATTCTACTCAAATTTTGTCTCATCACTGTTAAACCCAAAGGAGAATGAAATCCCTGGGCAAGCTCCTACTCTACATAAGAGGCACTAACAATACAAATTTAGATGTTAAAGTAATTAAGTTAGTATTTCAGAAAGCATGTCTACAACAGACAGGCTTAAACTTTACAAATGCATCTACTTTCCCCATTTTCAAGTTCTTTATAAAGAAAAAAGGAGATAAGCCTTTAGATAAATGGAGACTTGACTGAAAGAAGTCTTATGTTTCCATATACATGTTTTTTTTCAAAGCAATTGAAATTATTTCAGTTTAGTAAATAATCCCCTTTAAAGAAAGTTTCACACAGAAGCTGTGAGAGCTGGGCCAGGCCCAGGACTTCCTGAAGGAATAGGATGGAGACAGGAAAAATAAAGAAGCAGCATTAACAAAATAAAAACAAGTTCTGAAGATAAAAAAAAGTTCTGAAGATAGAGAAATAAGCCAAACGCAAAGCAAGATCTTTTTAAAGACCACACACTTAAAGGTGAAGAACTTCAAGGACATTCATGTCAAACCAAGGCAATTGAGAGGAAAGGAGGTGTGAGAAACAGGGATCCTTTGAAAGCACTCTTACATGTGATTGCTGGTGAGGTCATGAATATAAGAAATTAGATTGATTTGAGTGAAAACATCTGAGACAGTCATTAGACATGAAGTTATTAGAGCCCCCAGCACTTATAGGGCACAGTCCACCACCTAACACAGATCCCAAGCTGTTCATTCAGTGCTTCTTCCTAACTCTTGGACTGTTTTTGTTCAGATGATTTTGAAGAACTTTTTTCCCCATTCACATAAAGCACCTCATGGTTTTCACAGTCAAACTTCTCAAAGAATAAAAAATTTACAAGATGGTTACTAAATGCCTGTTCACATAAACCGTGTACACTGAACCACGGGAATACTGTCTGCTGGAAAAAGTTCATCAGTTAATCTGCTTTGCATTTTAACTCAAGCCCAAACATATTTTATAATTAAGTTTAATATCTATTTCTTCATATGATTCAAGAGATTATTTTATCAAACCATAGATTTCTTGCTAAACTAAACATACTGATCATGTTTCCTTTTTAAGGAATTTAAGTAATAAGTATTACTCAACAAATGGTTATCAGCTTGGGTAAACACAATGCAGTTGAGATGGTTATTTAACATTAATAAAGCCTTCTAAGTGTAGCTATGCTGCTTCTTATGTACACAGGAAATGGAAATGCTCCAATTTTGAGATGTCATTCCTGAAAAGGAATATTAAGAAATATAAAATTTGAGCACTTTTGTTCATGCCTCGTTAAACCACAATGTTTACACCAATCACTGTAGAATCACAAGAAAAGCAAAAAAAGAAAAATCATGTTTCCAAATTACAAGAATGAAGTTTTTAAAACTGTGGATTTTTTTGGTTTGTTTTCGACTTCCAGTGTCTAGCACTCTCAGTTCATGATTTAGTTTTTCTTTTTAACACATAATATTTTCTCAAAGAATCTCTCATTCTTACATGTAGTAATTAAAAATATGGATATTGTTTTCTGATATATATAATGGGTTGGAGTCCTGGGGTTTTCCTGGCAAGTGACAGATGGAAACATCAGAAATAAAAAAACCTCCCTCTTATCAGTGCTATTACAAGTTTAATTCAGTGCCAGCTGGAAATAGGTTTCTTAATGTATCCTGGAAGGTCTCCTGTACACCTGACCTTGCAGCACCATTTGAACTATCTGTAAGAAGCCAGTGTTTCCCTGAGCTTCGCTTTTGACTCTCAGAGGAACACACTGGTTCCTATGACAAAGTAGGTTACTGGTAACTGCTTAGACCAAGATGTGGAAATAAACGTGTTTGCATAAATGTTTTGTTCAATGATCACTCTTTTTTTAAAATTACTTTTAAACATCTCATTTTACTCAATGGTCAAGCCATTTGCCATGGCAAACCAATCTCTTTGAACACTTTTGGGCATTACAACTCAGGCACCTACATTACTCAAAGAGCAGCTGACTTTCCTCCTAGACATTGCCATCACCACCTAACTCCTGAGAGAACTCTAATGCTTAAAAAAATCCTATTTTCTTTTAATCATCATCAAGGATGGGATGCAGAGATTTGGGTGTCCAGACACATGTTGAACAGTTAAATGAAACAAAGTAATAAATGATTGCCCTCCTAGATCAATATCCCTCGATTAGATGTGCTCTAATCATCACAGGTCTGTGGATTAAAGAAAAAAACTGTACATCTCCTGTAAAAACTGAGAAACAGAAGAATTCTGTGCTGAGGATTTGTGAACTTGGCATAGCTCTGCTATGATGAGTTCTTAAAGTCTTATTGAAAAAGCAGCTCATGTAATTCTGACCCTCAGCATACTGATGAAAGAGCAAGAAACTCTCAGAGGAAGTGCAGAAACACCCAGGCATTAAGAGAGCAGCAACAGAGCTCTCAAAGCAAGTTGCCAGTGTGACCTTACTGCAGAAAGGATTTGTGTTTGGTGCAAACAGAGCTTCACACGCTCATGAATTTGTAGGAAGAGGTAAAAACTATGCTCTCCAAGCACCTGGGGTAACTTTGCAGAGGCCAAGGATGGCCACCTTGCTTTTGGCACATCATAAATAATTGTGCTAATAATAATAATAATCCCTGCAGTCAGTACTGAAACTTGAAAGTGTTTAAGTTCCAAAGAAAACCAAGCAGATGCAAGCATAGTAGTAAAATGCCACAGCAAACTGCAGAACTGTTCAGGAGTTGTGCAAAAAACAAACAAACAAACAACCTTTCTGTGAAGGACAAGGAATTCACAGGAGGTTTCTGAAGAAAAAGCCACCCCATTGAAAAGGTAAGCAAATGTAAGAGGGGGAAGAGAACAAGAATATCCAGAGCAATCTAGCAAAAAAAAGCTGAAATAATAATATAGAAAGGATTCTGTGAGAAAATATTTCACCCACAGCCTGATACATTTTGAGGACTGTACCTCTACTTGCCATGAGCTAGCTAATGAAAGCCAGTCTTAACCCTCATTTGTGCTTTGTTCACTCAGACTACTTTTGCAAAAGGGAGCCTGCCCCAAACAGGGAGCGCTGCATATTGAGACACAAAGATCCAGGAGATAAGAGTTATACATTACTAATAAAGAATATAGTTAGAAAATGCCACTTAGCTCATTCATAAATTATTAATTTCTTAAGGCTTATAATTCTCCGTTTGCAAATGAGGAAGAAAGAGAGAGTTTGTGGCCACACCACAGGGAGAGCATTTACCCCCCACTAGGTTCTCTAAACCCAATCTTAATTACCCCTCAGGTACTTACACTCATGCTACCAAGAAATCTTGTGACACAGGGCAGCTGAAATCTTGTTAATAATTTATCAGTAGATACCCAAACAAGTCTTCCAGAGACAAAGCAATGCTATCACTATTTTACAATCACTTTGGCAACACTATTCCTACACCTCAAAATAAATGAAAGAGAACTTATATGATTGTGTCAGAATAGGATGAGGAGTTTTTCTGACATTTCCTGCCTTTCACATGCTGGAATTCACCTTGAATAGGATGGATTTCCAGACCAACGTTTGTGCTTTAGATTTTACAGGGTACTTTCTCATGTTACTGTTTTTCATCTGTTCTCTGTACCCAAGCTCTTGCTATTGTAGGAGACTAGGTTAATTTTGTTTTACCTGTACTTCTTACACCATACAAGGGATTCTGTCACTTGCTGTCACACAACCAGGAATGGGTTAGAGGGAGACTCCACAGGGCTGGGCTATCAGGAGCTTCCCAGCAACCTTTTTATTGAAGGAAAAACTACTTTCCTTCAGTTCAGACACTATCTGATGGCTAGCCACGTGGGATCCAGCTCTACAAGCTCTTATCCTTGTAAGTTATCTGCCTTTGAGCAGCTTCAGAAGATCAATTAGCCCACACTAGTGTCAGCAGGATTGGGCCCTAAACCTAATTCTCGTTATTTCTTATCTAGCTTCTGAAATGTTCCTAGAAACCGTGCGTTTATACTCTTTCAGAAAGATGCCAAATCTTTCTGAAAGGATACACCAAAAGAAATTTAAACTAGAATCTAAAGTATCAAGTAATGGCAAATGAGTCTTTTAAATCCACTTTTACTCGTAACAACACACAGCTTTCAAATGACAGCCATTAAGAATCATATTATTTTCTTTCATTTAGATCCCAAACAACCACTTCCTTAAAGTTTTTTCCCTATAAATCAAAATTCACCACCGAGAACAACTGTGTCAACACTATAAGGAAATTTGTTTGCTGTGTTAAATTGAGCTTCAAAAGCATGAACTGAACATACATTTGTGCTCACAAGTAAATGCCTCTTGTTATATCCATTCAAAGTGTTTACCTTATTACAGCTTATTATAAATGTACTGTCTAAAATGCAGCAGCATGACTGCTCCATTTTCAGGCTCTAATTTATGATAATCATATGTAATATATTCATATGTCTACTTCACTGCCTAACAAAGCCCAAACTGGTTTCTTAGCAGATCTGCTTCCTCCATGGTTCAAATTTCTTTGCCTCAGAACATTACTGAAAAACAACATTAAGAAAGATATAATCAAAATTGTACTTTGTATTTTGCACTATAGTAGGCAAACAAAGGAATATATCATTGGAGGCTGAATTTGGCATACTGACTTTATCAAATACTGGTATCTAAGTGATATGTAAATTATTAAACATGCTATGCAAGCATTATTAGAAAAATGGGGGTAGGGAGCAAGATTATAAATTTATAAATGTTTTTAACATCTAGAAACCCTATTAATACTTGAAAACATTGAGATTGTACAGAGAGAATGTGCAGATAAACTAAGACCAGAAACAGCAAACTTGCTTTTAATCTCCCATATTTAATATGTTTTGATTTTTGCATAGAACATATTTACAAAATACAATAACTTATTTCCTTCCTAAATTTCAGAGGCAATTCCTAGTTACTCACAAATCTGACACTAGAACATAGAGAGATTTACAGGACTTGTAGGAAATAGAAATTCTTTTGATCCTCATCTACTCCATTAGACTGAATAGTTTGTCATTAGCCAAGTCTCCTAAGAACCAAAGGGTTGAGACAGAGAGCTCTTGCCCATCCTAGCTTTTACATGGTACATGTAATAGTTTTTCTAGAAGAATGTCAGATCCTGAAATCACAGAAGTCTCTTACAGCAGATATGTTATTTTTTAATGAATTTTTCAGGTTTTGCATTTGTATTATGTGTTTGTGCTGGTTTTGGCTGGAGTAGCATTATTTTCTTCAAGTTGGCTGGTATGGGGCTGTGTTTTGGATTTGTGCTGAACACAGTGATGATGATATGGAGATGTTTTTGTTATTGCTGAGCAGGGCTTACACAGAGCCAAGGCCTTTCCTGATTTTTGTACTGCCAGGTTGGTGGGGAGGCTGGGGGGAGACAGCAGGGACAGGTGACCCAAACTGACTGAAGGGACATTCCAGACCATGGAACATCGTGCTCAGTATATAAGGCACAGGAGGAAGGGAAGGATGTTTGCAGTGATGGCACTTGTCTTCCCCAAATCACCACTAGGTGTGGTGGGGCCCTGCTCTCCTGGGGATGGATGAACACCTGCCTGCCCATGGGAAACAGGGAATTCATTCCTTGCTTTGCTTGTGTGCACGGCTTCTCCTTTCCCTATGGAACTGCCTTTATCTCAACTCGTGAGTTCTGTACCTTTGCCCTTCCTATTCTCTCCCTGATGCTGCTGGTGGAGGAATGAAAGAGTGGCTGAGTGGGGTTTGGCTGCTGGATAGACTTAAACCATGACAATAATAGAGCACAAACTTTTATTTTTTGTAATACATGACAAAAAATGTCAAACTACAATGATTTTTAAAACCCTGCCATTTTGACGGAGCATTCTTATACTTGATTGCTGAGGTTGGACCTCATAACTCTGCTTATTCCACCTTTATTTTTTGTAAATAATGAGTTTTAATAGGATGAGTTTTAGGAGACTGTTAGAACCACTTGAATGAGGAAGCTGGTAACTGCCTTGATGAAACACTGCAATAATATACAACACAAAGCCAAAAGGAGCCAAACAACAACAACAACAAAAATAATCTCAGCAGTGCTATGACATCAAAATAATAAAGCAAAGATGTGTTGGGGAAAAAGCTGCAGAAGTCACGTTAGGGATTTTTCATCCTTTTAAGATTTCAATTAGAAGGAAAATAATCTTTTTTTCCCCATTACAGATAATACACCACAACAAAAAGATTAATAGCTGCTGACTTAACGCAGAGTTTCAAAAATTAGCTTTGATCAAAGGAAGTGCTGTAGTGAAAGTCAACTGCCCTAACCCACTTCTCATCTTCCTTTTAGCACTGAGCTGGCATGAACTCCCTCCCCTTTCTTGAATGGTTTCCTTTAAACTTCAAAGCCTAACTGGCTTTGAGGCTTAAGACACAGAAAGCTTTTTCCTTCTTCTTCAAAAGCAATTAATGACATGATGTATAATCTGACCTACAATCTAGTATCTAAGCACACAGGTCTTCTTGATCATTGTGAGGCTATAGAATGTAGGAGGCTCGACAGAGAAGTTAATCGTGGCTCAGTAACTGCAAATGGTTTTAGAGTGCCTGCCAGCTGATGAGGTCAGTCTGCTGAAAGAAAGGTAAGCAAGGGCTAATCTATCAATGGCACAAATTTGTCGATAAATGAGGCTGTAGAGGGATTCTTACTGCTCTACCTTTCATTGCAAGCTCCTCTTTCCTTTCCATGCCTCGTTATTAATGAGTCTGCAGAGTTTGGAAGCCAGATTTACCAGGACACCACAGTAATGGATGTGGGGTGCGGCAACACAGACTGCAGTAATCACAAGGCAGAGGAATGGACAGTATTCATGGACTTTCAAGAGTCACACTGGCTGCAAAAGATATAATGAATTTTGCAAGATGTGGTTGGAGAAACCTATGACCTTCTTGGTTTGTTTGGGCAGCAGTGCTTCCAGCCAAATGAATAAGGACTGTATCTGAGTTTTTGTTTTACTATCAGCTAAAAGGGATTGCAACTTTGAATGGTGAGTGCTGACAACAGGAAGGAATTAATGGTTTAATAGCTGGTCCTGCCAAAGCCCTGAAAGATAGGAAATCTGGGAAAGCCCACTGTGCATGTGCACAGTTTTCATGGCTTTGTCCATACATTTCGTTATTATATGCAGGATCAATAACAAAGTAAGCGAGCACCAACATTTAGTCTTCATTCTTATTTCATGAAATGACTCACCTACTTGGTCTGCAAAAGCTAAGGCAAGCAAAGCCAAAGAAAGTCTCTTGAGTTTTCTAACCATATGACATCTCCAAGAAAACCCTTATCATAAAGCTGTCCCCTGCAAAGATCTCTGTATGGGCCAATTCTTAAATTCCCCAGAATCCTGAGCCTACTTGGAGTGCTCTGCTCAAGTGCTACACTTGTGTTTGAGCTGCTGTCCTCTCCTACCTAAGGCCAAGGAACAAAACAGCTTTAGTTCCCTAATAAATACAGCTAAAAATATTTGTTTTGCTTTTCACATGATGTAATAGTATTTCAAGTAATATCATAAGCCCTTTCTAGAGACAGCCAGTGACACTAACAATTCCATCCAGGAAAAAATAGAGTCTTAAAGGCTCTTCCCTAGAAAAACAAAGATAAGAAAAGAGAAAGAAAAACACGGTAACAGCAATGGCAACTCTGTAAACCTGCCAGCCAATAATCTCAAAGTGCATTCTTACACACTTGTAATGTGTAATGTGTAATGTAACTTGTAATGTTAAACCCATTTCATTAGCACGCTTTAGATAAAACAGCTTTATGTATGTAATTCTGCAGTTGAGAAGTACAAAGTAAAAGGGAGTTGATTTGTTAGGCAAGAGTGCACACAGTGGGGAAATTCATGAAAAAGTCTTGGTTTATAGTTTCCTCTGAAACTACTAGCACTAATTACTAATTAGTAATTAGTTAGTACAGATTTTTCCTTAAAGTTCTGAATGAAATATTAACAAGGTAATAATGAAGTAATTCAAGGTCCGTTTGCTTTAGTGTTTGCATTAGCATTAACTTCAGTACTGTAAATCCAAAACCTGACTCACTGATCTATAAATGTCCTTCTAAATTAATCAGACATCCTTTGCTTTCCTTCCATTGAAGTTAAATTATTCTGAAACCCCTTTCTATGCATTAATGGTATCCAAAGTGTAACAGGTGGAAAGAGAATGTAATGATGTAGTAAAATGCAGTAATTTTACCTTGCATTATTTTCTAAAAGAACAAAAACATTCTTGTCTCTAATCCTGCTTTTGCATATTCCTTTACAGTGCTTCTACTACAGACCAGCCTCTTCCCTACACCCCAGAAAGGTTTAAAAGAAATGCTACAATACGTAGTCAATCTGCTCCTGCAACGATCACCAATCAAGCATGGCTAACCATGACCCACTAACGAAATGAAGCAGAAGCTGGGTTGCATTTGTGTGTATTTCTGTTAAATTACACCTGGGTAGGTTAATGCACAAGACTAATGGGGCATTTTATTTCTTGTGTGGTGCAGCTGGAACACCCAGGCAACGGGCAGCTCCTCAAGGCAGTGAGGACTTTGGTCAGTATTCACCACCTCTGCAAGGGGCAAGTGGTTCAAGAGCTCAGTTTGGCTGCAGCCTCACTGCCTCCCACTGTAAGCACCGTCAGGGTCTTGGCTGACCCAGTGAGAGTCCATGGATGGCTTCTGCACAGTTAAGGGAGACAACTGGCTTCCAGCAGACCCCAGGTCATGAATTCTGTTCTGAAACAATGCTGACTTCACTACTTCATGCATGAAAAATAGAGAAAAATCTCACATCATTGCCGGTACAGAATCCAGCACGGCATCTCATGAATCTACCACTGAGAACATGCTCAAATATTTTTTATTACAACACATTAAGCTAAAATCAATAGATTCATTTACTGAAATGGATTTAGTACTTCAGCTAACCAAGGGAAAGTAACACTTTTTAAAAAGAAGTGACATTTCATTATAGCATTTGGTTGTAAACTCACGGGCAGAAATTTTCCTGTGTACCAATTAAACAGTAACTCACTGAAGTTAGTAACATAAAAAGCAATATTGCATATTTACAGTTCCCTTCCCAGTAAATGAAAACATCTACAGTGTTCAGCAATACATATTAAGTCTCTGCACAATGGTTCTAACAATGCTGCCACATCTCTGATCTTTTCAAATATTTCTGAACTATTTTTCCCAAAGATATAATATGCTATTGTCTCTACAATCAACCTTTTTTTCATTTGGAGAGAAGTAGAAATGGCATTTTGAAAATTTCAATCTGCTGAAATATAACAGCACCACTGAGTTCTGTTGTTCTTCACTTTTATTCTCACTTCATGCAAGAAAGATAAAACTGCAGTGGCCTTACTACTGTCAAATAAAAAGTAAATGAATAATGGTTTTGTTGACCATTACATAACAAGATATTGCACCACTATTAGTCAATTGAGTTTTGATATATATTTCTCTCTCAAATGTGAAACTTTACCAATACTATAATCATTCTGGAAAACTGCCAAGGAAAGGTATACGTGACCCTTGCAATGAGAAGTGTGAAACCAAATTTGATGAAGAAATCATTTAAATATTTTACTGTAAATTATACAAATAGAGAAACAAATTAAGAATTCAGAAAAAAAGAAATCTTACCTGATTTACTGTCTATGTACAGCTTCATTTTCCCCTAGGATTACTGCTTTGTAGATATCAAGGACATTTTTTTAAGTGTAAAGGTGCAATTTATCATTTCCTTCGGCAGACCAGCATCCTTCTACATTTTCTAGTATGAAATCTCATCTTTTTGCCTACAGGCCAATCTTCCATGAGCATAATCTAATTTAGTTACATCTTCCTTCTTATTCGCTAACCTTTTCTAAGAGCCACCAACTTTCTCATCAGAGCTCTAACAGACCCTAAGCTTGCAGGACTTAACTGGTTCTGAGGATTTTTATTTTAGGATCGAAATAGCGGAAAAAATGGATATGTGAGAATCAATTACCAGTAGCTGAAGTGACAATTAAGCTACAGGGCTTGTCAGTGGGGAATACTATACTGGAAGTGCTCACTTCCAGTTAAAACAGCTGTACAATAAGAATGTGGTTTTTCTCCAGCCTTTAATCTCATATTAGAAAAATCCAGAGAGAAAGGCAAGACGAGTATTTGCACTATATTAGTTACTTAAAATTTAGGAACTAGTTTCTGTGTGTAATCCACAGGGAGAGACTGGCACCTCTGATTCGAAAGATTCAGTGAGGCAACCATCAGGTACTTTCCTTAGAGGATCCCTGACTCATCTTTGGATTCAACTGTTTTCCACCACCTATACAAGGAGCCTGCAGGGTCTATGGTGGCTGAAATTAGATCATGTGACCTTCTTTATAGGTATTCTAATTAGACAGGATATTATCTACAACCCCGTTTCCTTTCAAAGCTGATATCCTGCATAATTATCTCATTTGATATTTCTTCTACCTCTGTGTTATTGTTTGCAATCCTATTCTTTTTCATTTATCTAAATTTAATCTGCATTTGCCTTTTACTAGCCCTAAACCAGCACAGTACCTCTCAATACGATAATTTTTGCCATCAACTGCTTTTTCTCCAATGTTATCACTATCTGACATTTAAAATATTTCTCATTCATGATATTCACTATTCATTTTACATATACTATAAAGAAAGGTCTCAGAAACAATTTCCTAGTCAAAGAATTTCCCTATTATACCATCTCTCACCCTTTGCAACTTCAACGTCTTGATTTATTCATGAGTAATTTATTTTAAAGACATTATCATCTGCATTTCGCAAAGGTAGTACAAGTTCAAGCTCATTTATCAAGTTCAACCTCATTTGTTCAGTTCAGATTCAAAATAATTCACCTCTAAAAAGCTTAATAAATTTAGATACTCTCTGCCTATGAACTGTACAGTAACAATTTGCTTTCTTGTCCTCCCTCAAGCCTGATTTTGGCTGATGTTCTCATTCTTTAAAACAATAAACAACTAAGAAATAGTAAAAAAAAAGCCTAAAACATCTTTTGTTGCCCTTTTCAATTAGAATTCATTTCTAATAGGGTCTGATATCTATAATTTTATTTAGAATCTATTTTTATTTATTCTTTCTCTTTGACTGTTATCCATCCACTGCCTTTATTTCAATTGCCTCCACTACCAACAAAAGCCTCTTATAGAGAAAGAAAAGATAAAGAATTTATTTCAAAAATCAGAACAGATTAATTAAGAACAATTATGATCACAAACATGGTACGAAATTAGTATTTTCTGACAGAAATAATAAAGACACACAAATTTAGGACACTACTTTCTCTGAGAAGACAATTATCTACAATAAGTTTCCTAAATTGCCTAAAACTCCAAGAAACTTAAGCACACTGCCATACTGTGTGACTATTATATTCTAGTCAAAAGAAAATGCAAATGCAATCACCTTCAACTAAGTGTGAGGATGTCTACATCAAAGGAAAAAACAGTCCCTACTGCCACTCAGTCAAGCATAGGAGCTGGCCTCATAAACAGCTGTTGTTGTCAAGGTATCCTCAATTATTCAGTACAAATTACACACTCCATGTGCAGAGGCACACCCAAACCAGGTTTGACAATGCAGTTATAACAGAAGAACAGCTGCAGCAAGAAATTACCATGTTCAAGAGCTTAAAATCATCATGGACAAATCATTCTCTCTGCCAGATGATTTTTGTAAAACATAAGAAAGCAAAACAAAAGATGCTGCCAACCCCAAATCACCCATGTATGGGAGCCAGAACACTCTCAAACACTGAAGCTTGTGAAAGAACAATGTGGCAAAGAGGACAAGGACAATAGCAAAGCACAACTTGCACTACAGCACAAGAAATCTGGCAGTTTTACAATGACCTGATCAGTTATTCCACTGTGACAAGTATGAAGGCTCAACGCAAAGCAGATGAGAAATATCTGCAATATCTATGCTCATCTACTGCTAAAACAAACCTTTCATTTCCAGGATCTTTCTAAGCAATTTTTAGTTGATAGTGAGCAATAACTTTATGGCTCAGAAACAGAGATTTAACCTTTTGTTTTGCTGTCTTTTCAAAGTGGAAAATATACTGTCTATTAATGTGTTATTATAATGAGACATAATCTGCATGTCCTAATGCTCACATTCATCACAGTATGTTTCCATACCACTGGGCATAAGAAAACTACCATATGAATAATCTGCTTACTGCTTTGAAAATCCAGTTTTCTGTATGACTGTACCTCTCAGAATGGTATCTGTAGGGGGTCAATAGTAAATACTTGGAAAATTACCAGTAAGGTAAGAAAGCAAATGAATTCAAGAAGAAGGAATACTGAGACAAAAAACCAAAAAAACAAAAAACCAAACCACAACAACAAAAAAAACCCCACAAAAACAAACAAACAAAAACAACAAAACAAAAAAAGTAAAGTCTCAAGGCACATACATTAGCTACTACTGGTTTCAAACCTCATTACTTATCAAAAAAAAGGAAATGGGGAAACTCCAAATCAAACATCTCTAATATAATAAAAAACTGCTTTTTGGCTTAATCTTGTGGGTAGTATGACAGAAGTACCCCAACCAAAACAAATGAAGAGGAAAATACTAGTGGTCTCAGGGATTAATTTTGGAGGTTTTTCCTAAGGGTCAGTGTTGCTGCTGGAACAAGGCTGCTGTAAGGGAAGGTATGAATGTTAGATAACATGACTGTGACCTCCTAACATATATACAAGTGTTGTTTCCTCAGGTATCCTGTATTGGAATGCTGTTACACACCCTCTTCCCTTACTAATGCACAACAGTTACACCCCATTTCACACATTTACAAAGTCTCTTGGCTCATTTACATCCAACAGCTACTCACGGGCTGCTCTTCCAGCCTGCTACTCCTGAGTTTTGCTGCTACTGCTGCCACTTCCAAATTCCTTTTCTTGTTTGATATATTTCTTTTAAAATTAGTTACATGACTCTGAACAATCTATAAATCTCTTGAGTTTTAGAGATATTCCTGAGAACACCAGTTTCTCTCAGCTCCAGTTAGATTCACAAATTTTTAGATTAAGCCAGAGAGGCTTTATTTTCAACATATACCACACACTCCATTAAAAAATCCATACTGTGTCATTATGGGAAAATAGCTGCAGAATGACTTCAAAGTAAAACACCCATCTTTCTTCTACTAAATAAACATTTCAGTGAAGAAAACACAGCACGTTATTTGAAAGAGAACCATAGGATCTCTGGAATATAATGCAATTTTACCTCTTAATGGAAAAAGGGCGTATCTTTTTGTATTTTTTGTATTATGAGAAAAGCAGACACTTTCAAGGCAAACATTTAACAGGAAAAATCCCAAGATACTAAGAATGGAAGCAGTGAAAGCCTTGTGTAATGCAAGTTGTGGTCACAGCCATCATAAAATATAAGGAAGAACTGACAGGAATACTGTATGCTCATATTACAAACTGAAATTAAGCTCTATTCAATCAGTAACAGAAAAGGTTCAGAAACATCTAACTCTAAAATTTTCCAATAATATATTCTTATGAACTAGTTAAGTTTCACAGCAGTGACTGCTTGTACTCCAAAGTATCACAGAACCTGAAAAATTCATGTCAGAAGGGACACCCAGCCAACACCCTCCTGGCTCTAGGCTGATTAACTTCAAAGATGAGTCAGGCTGCTCAGGGTCTCTTCCAGTTAAACTCTGAAAATATTCACAGACAGAGGTTTTACAGTGTCTTCAGGAAACCTGCTGTTGTTCCCAACCAACCTCCATGCAAATTTTTTCTTACATTCTACTGGAATTTTCCTATTTGTCCTTTCCCAGGCATCTCTGGGAAGCGTCTTTCTTTTTGTCTGCAATCTCACTTTAGATGATGGAGGAACTGCAATCTTACTTTAGATGATGGAGGATTGCAATTAGTGCCCTTTTCTTCTAAACAAACACAATTTCTTTAACCTCTCCACACAGGTCATATGCTCTTCCCTTTGTCGTGACCCCCACAAGGGTCACTCCAGAGGCTCCTCATGCCCCAGGCAGCCCAAAACTGTGCACAGTTATCTCAGGTGTCTCTCAGAAATGCTTGAGCAGAGAACAGGCACCTTCCTCGACCTGCTGGCAATGCCCTGGCTAACACAACCTAAGGTGTGGTTGGCCTTTCCCAGTGCCACAGCACGTGGCTAGCTCAGCTCACCTTGTGGCCACAAGGACCTTGGGGTGCTGCTCTGCCGAGCTGCTGTGCAGCCACACTAAGGCTCCAGCTCACTCTGCCCCTGATGCACAACTCTGAATTTGCTGCTCCTGAGCATGTCGAGGTTCCTTTGTCAGCACTCGTTTTTCTAAGCTTTTTGAGAAATGAGGTAAGATCATACTGATTTTGTATTGCTAAGAGGCATTTGTAAGCTCAGGAAATGGAAGGCATGAAAAAACTGCAATCTGTTCATTTTTACAATACTCACGAAAAGCATTTGAAGGTTTTTTTTTCTCTACACAGTTAATGCAGAGGTAAATAGAAAACAACAAGAAACGTCCAATAAATTAAGATCTGCAATCAATTAACTACTATTTTAACTTTTCAGAAGGCTTAATTGACCCCTTGCTTGCCAACAACAAACTTGGATTTATTTTTTTAAAAATCTACCAGGAGCTGAAATAACAAAATCTGTTCTCCCACCCCTCAAAAACCCCCCAAAACCTCAACAAAAAAACTTCAAGGAAAATCATATTCCAAAACAAAAAAAACCAATTATTCTATATTTTTGGCAGCAACGAGAGAAAATTGCAGAGGTAAAATTCCTAATTCTGTGGACTTCAATGAAACACTGCATGCTTTACAGAACCATTTTTGAAATTGAATTCATAGCTATAATCATGACAAAAAACAAAATGGGGCCTGATCCATCAGAAGAGAGTGAATTTATAAATTATAGATCATTAACATTTTGTTCTTAGGGGCAGCAATTGTGACAGCATACAAAATCACTGCTTCAGTTTGTGCAGTGCTAATGTAGATTTTATAGTTATTCTCTTTCTGTTTACATCACCAGTTCTAAGGCCAGATTTTTTTAAAGTATTTTATTTTTGCTCCTTAATATGTCTACAGAGAATAAATATGTTCACTGTATGCTGGCTTTTACTGTAATATAAATGCAAATATATAATATATTACTATTTATTTATATTATTGGTGTCTAAAATTCCCAGGCAGGACTGAGAGCTCTAATATTCCAGGCTCTGTAGAAACACACAGGCAGTCAGGACCTTTTGCCCTTAAGAGAAGTAAGTACGATTGAGAAAAACTGCAACAAACAATGTCAAAATGTAGAGAAAGGTAAAAAATAAGTCAAGGGATAAAGAATTAAGCCATATACTTTTTTTTTCCTAATTAATTCTCAAAGTAATGGTTCAAAAGTGCCTTTTTTTCAAAATGAGCTAAATTTGGTACCTTTAACAAACATATAATTTAGGAATGAGCAGTTGGTGGTTTTTTGCTAGCACCTTACATTTTCTAACTTGTAGTTAGTTCAGTAAATTCTCCCTAGCACCTCCCCCACCTTCTTTACAAGATATCAACTGTGTGGGTAGGGCAGAACCTCCCATGGATTCTGTTCTTGCTCTCATGAATTCAGAATTTAGTTATTGAATATGTTCAGATTATTGTTTAGGACACAAAAAAAGGCATCTGGAGCTTGGGATAGAAGATTCCAAGATGTCTAAGCACTATAGGTTCCACCAAGTACACTCCAAGTCCTAGGATGTCCTCTTGAAAACCATCTTGCTGCTGAGAATTATTAACTTTAATTTGAAGCCTTTCATCATTCCTGCCAAAAGTAAATACAGTCTACAACCCTGTGCCAGGTAACTTTTCATGTATCTCAGAGAACCCTGAAAATGTGGAAACGGTGCAGAAGAAAGGAATGAGTGGAAAAGGCTCAGGATCCAGAAGGCATTATCTCAGCATTGTATGACTTCCCATGAGAAGACTCTACATTGTCATCTTGTACCAATAAACACTAGAAAAAAATCCTAAATTCCCACTATATTAAGAAATTTATTTCAAAATATTATCTCTCCATCAGCCTATCTTTTAAAGTTTTGGTGCTAAAACTGTTTCCATGTGTTGACTTCTGTATGACACACAAGTATAGGTGGTTTCCACAAAAGACAGAATAATAAAAACAAAGAGAGGGATTTCTTTACACAGTTTCTCAACGGCCAATTCCAATGATGCCCAGTACAGCTTCTACAAGTAGCAAGAGGATATGAAAATCCTGCTGTAACATCCCACAAACCTCTATAAAACGTAAGAGCCACCCACCAGTTCTCTTGGAAGATTGTTAACAACAATAAGTATATAGGATTAATGTTGATTACTTTGTCCTAAAGATGCAGTTTGAACTTCTTTTTTTGATACAGCTTTATCCCCATTCTGTATGTTTTAATTTAGAGTGACTGTGTTTAATGAAATGTAGGGACTCAGATTACCTGGATTTATCTTCTTTCACAATCACCAAATCATGTAATTATCACATTCCTTCTCAACACTGTCAAAGCATTTGTTCCTAGTGGAAGTTGGATGCAGATCTGTAGCTCTCAAAGCATTCTTTAGCTTTCAGAACAAAACTATTTCTGTCCAGGAGAACCCATTTGCTGTCCTATCATTACTTTCCTAGCTAAAAATAATCTCCCATTTTTCTTCCCCTCACTGTTCATGTTAACTCTGCTAATAAGAAGATGAAACATTCCTTCTCCAACACTACCTTGCTAAGCTAACAAAGGTTACAGCTATTTGTCTTTGCAAGGCTCCTGTTCAATCCAGTGATGTCTCTTTCAGTGTGAAATTACTTGTCTTCAATGTGAACAACCAGAACCAAACACTTACAGATAAATCTGCATTTCTGTTTTCTCAAAAACATCTCACTTCAGAGATTCTAGGGCTGTACCATCTTCAAGCTGAATACATGATTTCCCTGGGTCATATTCTGTGGCATTGCATATCACAAAAAACATTATGTTATAACAGCACAAAACAAGAAGGGGAGATAGGCTATAGAAATTCAAAATTCAGGTTATGACTTGACCATTATAAATGAGAAATTGTTTTGCTCTACTATTTGCTCTGGTAGTGAACACAGAAATTTCTGTGATTATGTATGCAAGTCCAGTAAGCAAAGCATCAAATTAAGACAACATACTCTTAGTGGCTGTGAACAGGTTCAAAAGGAAAACTTTAAAAAAAAATTTTGCTAAAAAACTTTACAGACCACACTGCTCTGGAGCTCTGTCTGAGCAGCAACTGACCGTGTGATGAAAGTTGGACTAATTCTCTCCCTAAATTTGGAGTGGTCTGAAGATCTGTACCCTAAGCAAGGTATCCCAAGCTTTGGGATCTAACTGGGAGTAGAAGTCATTATCAGGGAAGAAAAATATGCCAGCTTCAGTTGAGAAATCAACAGCTTATCCTACCTTAAAAAATAACCACTTAAGAGCAGCAAGACCATAAATTCACTCCTGTTCCCTCTTCTTCAGGACAGGATAATTTGGTAAATTATGGCCAACCATTTCAGTAATCAACTACAGAGGTTTGACACTGCTGAAGGAGTAATGAATTGTCTGACCAGGTTCTCAGACATCAGTTCAGCCTGTGTGTTTGGACAAAGGTAAGGCAACTATGTTCAGGAGGTTTCAGCTCTTGAGAACATGACAGTAAATTCTGAGTTAGATCCTAAAGTACAGGTGGATGGATATGTATCTGGAGAGTCTACAGGTTTTGATTTGATATGATCAAAGAAATTATTTTGGGGTGATTACCTCCTGCAAGGCCTCTCTCTGGCAGAACTTTACTATGCTTTATCATGTTTTTAATTAAAAGTGCATTTGCTGAGGGAAAACGAGGCAGTTGGACAAACAATAGCTTAGAACCAAACTACATTCCTAGACCGTAGGTGGTCAGCTTAGCTGCTTCAGCAATCAGCAACTCTGTACTCAAGTTTAATAAAATCACAGATTAGGGCTATTGAGGTGCAGGTCAGTGCAGAGATCTTGATTCCTCGCTAGTTCTTGACAGCAAGACTGCTGTAACTATAGCAGCAAATTCCCCAGAAGCAAACTTAAAACTCAGAATTTTCCACTAGGATCCTATAATCAAAACCAAAATACTAACAACACATTATTATTATTTTCAAAATATTCTTTTCAATGTAACTTTACTCATATTCCATCAAATCAAACAATTCTATTTTGAACAAAGCAGTAGTTACTATGAAACTTTTAATAACTACTCTTAAAATACTAAAAATAAAACAGTAGTAATTAATCTTTATTTAAATGGTAATTTAATGTGCTAAGAAAGCCAAAAAATGAAACTAGTTATTAGCTCATAGTAAAGACTGCCAGAAGCTTCATTACTTATTAATAATGGAGAACACAGTGTACTGAACCATTTCTCCTAACCCCAGAAGCTACTAGGAACTGAACTGCAAAAACTTACAATCCTAATAAATTGATTAAGCAGTATGATTTTCTTTATAGATATAATTACTGCATATAGTGTAGCTAAGTTTTCATTGTAATCTACATTGATCAAATCTCAAGTTTAAAAACAATGTGTCATAAAAGCCCAGTAGCATACCCTTCCATTATTATGGGTAATTATTATGTATACTGGGAAAATAGATTTAGCTACTTCTAATAAACACAAAATTTCTATGATAAAGTTTTTGCTTTAATACCTTCCTTGTTAGCAAAAAAATACTAACAATATTTAGGGAAAAAAAGACAGAAGAAAGCTTGCCAGTTAATCCCAGCTGATGAACAATACTTTATCTTCTTGATCAAGATTATCACTTACAGAAACCTTTTTCATTTCATCAAATTTCCAAGAAATGTTTAATAAATACAACCAATTAAGATCCAAAGAAAGCTGCAAATCATTGCATTGCTCTAGAGGTCTTTGAAAGAAAGCAGAAGAGTATGACAGTAACCACTACTATTACTACTACTAACATTGCTTTAATGGGAAAAGATAATGAAAGCAAACATTTATGGTGAAACTGTTCTACACTACTATTGAAGGGACATTAAAATTCAACAGTATTTTAGAACAGTTTTATTTAGAAACAAAACTAAATTATTAAAAGTAACTACCCGCTATTAAATTGATTCCTTCAATATAACCTTAAAGAACAATCCCCTGGGAAAAAATGAAAAACCATTACCATAGCAGAATTTTGAAATAATTAATTGTTTCATAAGCTAACTGAAACAGACATCATTTATATAAATCACTGAACTTACTGAAACTCACTAAATATTACCCTGTAATCATAATCACAAACAACATGCAAAAACTTAAATGTTCTATCATAAACTCTGTCCAAAGTAGCAACATAAAAAATCTTGAAATAAATTAAAATACCTATGAACTCACATATTATTAGAAAAGTTAAGTTCCAGGCAGATCCCTCTAGCCAGGAAAATTCTTTTTTCCCATTTTTTCTATCCATCTGCTACCAGATGCAAGATTCAAAAGCTTCAGGAGTGAATGATTCACATATCTCTTGAACAGTGAAGTACAGATATCCAACACCTATCAAGCACAACCACTGACAGCACTGAAAGCAAGTTGAGGAGGAAGATCAGGTAATTTCAGTTAATCTTATCCGTTCAGCTATGTCTCAGAAACATTATCAATATTAATATATATTAATGAATTATTGATATAAGAAAAGAAGATATAGAAAAATCATCCTAGAAGAGACATTACTATTTCAAACTCTTTTCCCAGAATTGCCATCTACAATTCTTCATTATCAAAGACATTGGTGCACTTATCTCCTGCACAGTTTTGGAAAATCAAACGTGTTTGCTTTTGGGAAGGGATAATTTGATAAGGAGTTCTTCTTTTTGCAATTTTGTAAATGCACATAAACTAAAACATGAATGTAGGAGTACTAGCATAGCAGCTTATATGTTTACTATGAATATTTCAAAGACCTGGTAACATTCCTACTTGTCCAACTGAAAGAGCACTAAAATGTACTGGAAGTACTGCTGTCTAGTAATGGTCCACTTTGAGTAATAAATCTACATTGGCAGAGGACTTGCAGTGGTTTGGGGCATTCCTTAATGCATACATTTGGCAGAAAATGCTATATCTTAATAGAATACGTAATACTTGGGATGTTTGCAAATGAACATGAGTGGATAATTTATAGAACAAGAGAGACCAATCTATCACACAGTGTGTAAAAGCATATTTGAACTAAAAGGTTATAAAGACTCTGCCTTATATATATTCAAGGACCATATGTGGTTCACTGGTCTTTTAACTGATGGGATCATTAGGAAAAGCATATTAAACACCTGAAGAAGAGCTGGGGGAAGAATTAAAGAAACCTGTGTCAACAATTATGAAAGAATATTGTACATCTCCAGAGTACAAAAACTTATTTTTGCACCAACAACTCTCAGTGTGAATTATTACTCCCTTTTTCTTCTTTCAGTATTGAAGATCTCTATAAAAGTTGTGATCCCCATAACTCCATACCAGTTCCTTCTGCTGCCATGCAGCAAAAATCTCATTATAATCTCAAGCAATCAGAGAGAAGCTTCAGTTTCTCTCTTTCGGTTTTGTCTTTGTTAACTACATGCCATTTCCCAGCTGAAGGTAATAACAAGCCACACCAATCAGCTCACCACTGCAGCACTGCTTTTAGCACCAGAAGCAAAGCAAAGCAACAGTGTGCAAACATAAACCCATATATATCCTTATAGCTCCACAAACAAGTTGTATTTTATAGAGTACAGCTTGTGGAATTAGCTTATTCAAACTTTTCAATGTAATCTCCAATAATTAAGAGGAAAATAGCCTTTGTTTTTCAAAGGCAGCAACTGAAATTCATTTGATTATCCACTTAACCTATTCTGTGGCAAATGCAACATTTAGGATGAGACTACACCAATGATATATTACCAGAAAGTCTAGTATTAACTTACTCAAATTAACTGTATATCAGGTATTTAGCAAGCATGGTATCATATATAATAAACTGCAGACACAACAGAAAATGCTATTATGTCCATATCTTCAACACTATGCCGTCCCCTACTCTAAAAAAAGCAACAGTAGAAATACAGAAGGGTATGTAAAACAAAAAATTGATTGGAGACACAGGCTGGATTTCAGGAGCAATGAAATGGATTAAATTTCTGTGGTCTGGAGGATGTAAGATGTAATGTGTAGGGGAAGATAAAAATCAGGAATAGGGAATGACTGCTCATCACTTCTCTTGACATAAGGGCTAGGTTGAACCAAAAAGAATAATTTGGCAATAGATTGAAAAGATTAAAAAAACCCTTAACTCACAATTATAGTATGGCTTTGTATGTTGAAAATTTAGTGGAAAATCCCTCAAGCACACTGAGGGAGGGAAGTCCAACTGAGCCTATTAAGCAACAGGACCCAGGTACCATTTCTGGCAGAGAAGATCTTGCATGCAAATTGCAGGAAGCTGTCTGAACACTTTGGATTTATCCTGTTAGTGCCCTCTGTCCCGACGCATTTGCAAGTGGCCTAACATTCAGTCCTGCAGCTGGGTCCTGTACAGCATCTCTACAGCTGTCCTGTGAGCAGAAGGGTCCCTCCCTGGCCCAAAGTATTAGGAGAGGCACCAAGTATTAGGTTTTCTGACTTAAACTTTTCCAAGCCATGGCAAAAACCTCCCATTTTGCTACTTATTATTCTTATAAGTGGATGGAGCAGGTAGAAAAGGATGTTAGAACGGGAGAACAGTTAACTTTTATAAAGCTTTTAAAGAAGCACTAATCTTAACAGGTATCAACAAAAGTATACAAGGTTATTTTTGAAGAAACTTCTAGCAAGCTGCTTCATGCAAGTAACATTTTAATTGCTTGGTTATTAGCCAAACTGAATAATACACATGTAGGAACTGGGGAGATGAGAGAAAGGGAAATAGGAAGATGAAAAGCATGCTTTTCTTATTTTAAAATAGTTTTAATACAGTATCAAGGTTTAAGTTATAAAAAGTATTTGCTAGATACAGTTGGGAATACTGTTTAGTAACATAATTAGGGATGGCAAAAGAACATATCTGAGTTTTAGAAATTAAGTTTCATTTTGATGTAAAACAAAAACAAGGTTTTTAAAATTCTGAAGCACAAGCATATGCACATGATGGAGGGAACAACGCAGCCAAGAGTGCAGAATATGTAATAATTGCAGGTATAATCTAGGACATGGGAACACTTCAGCATTCTAAAACAGATACCATATTTCCACATTGCAGTTTAATGGCTGACATGCTAATGCCTCCCTCTCTTTGTTCTAATGAAAATATCAATGACACTCATCAGAATCAGTCCATATAGTCTTGTAAAACATTTTTGTTGGCAAGTGACATGGCAATAACTAATTAGCAACTGGTAATTAGGAACATGAAGCTATTATAGTTCTACTGAAGGAAAAGAAACAATAAGTCATAAAAGACAAATTATTTTCTAGCAATTGTATGAGTCTTTCATAATAAATCTAATAATACTGGGAAAACAATCTGTGCTTTTTACTGCAGTGTCTTCCCTGTCAAGGATCACTTAAAGAACTACAGGGCTTCAAAAGCAGCTTAGTTTTGAAATGTCTCTGGCAACAAAACCTTCTGGTAATTAAACCAGAGTCAAAAAGTTTGAAAAACTAAACTTCTTTGACAAGTTATGAGCACAGACTAAACCAAAAGCAAAGCCAGAATATGGTAAACACAAACAAAGCAGCACTATTTCCCATTGTTTTTTCTGAAGCTATATTGATAACTTAAAAGTCCTGAAGTTCTCTAAATTATACAGAAGTGAAATAATTGAAATAGCCCCCTCCCCCCCAGCTTATTAATCATACCTTAATTTGTGCAAAAGGTCTGTCAAAGTTTCCAACATAAAGAAGACCAACATTCTGGGTGAGTAGCCTAAAAAATGAAAAGAATCTTTTAACATATCACTTTACATCCATAAGTTTTTTCTGCATCTGTAGTAATTAGATAAAACCCTAGCAGGGCAACAATCTTCACCACGATAGCAAGAGCTACCCTTGCAAATCTGATTACACAATTCTGTTTGAACTACTATAAAAAAGGAAAGATGTGCATTAAAGATGGGTGCCCACCAGTAATTCGTGTTTATGTTGCAAGCAGGTCTTCTACAAAATCATTTCATAGGCTTCTTTGTGATGCAAGCCACTCAGTAATGTAGAAGAATGGCAGGTGTGTGCCTTTTTTATTTATTAGAGACAATTAAAGACAAAGAGACAGCAAGAGAAAAGAATTGCGAACACACAAATTCAAAGCAGCAAGCTCATGAGTTAAAACAGAGTAGGGCACATAAAAGTATGCACAGCAATACAAAAATGACATCACTACAAGCAAAGAAATAACAGAGAATCTCTGTAATATTGGCTAATGGTTTGCTAAATAAAAAGAGCCCCAGATACAGCTTGTGCTTGCTGTTCTCTTAATAAAGTTGTTGCATACACCACTGAGATCCAGAGGGATAGTGGGTAATTTGTCTCAAATTCATGCTTCTGGGAAAGAGTGTGATTTCTGCAGATACTGTGCAAGTCAATGCTATCAGTACATAAACTCCAAATTCCAGAGGAGCATTTTAGGGCATTGCTGTTATGAACAGGCTGACAAGAACATCACTGGCCAGCAAAAAGGGCAGGAGAGCAGTGTTCTGTTCTGACTGGATAATTACAATGTTCCTCTTGCTAAGCAACGGCCCAGCAATCATTCCCTCCGTTTAGAGCCTCATAACCATTGTACTGAATTACAGGTTCTTCATAATCATGAGAACTTTTTTGATGACAAACCCTGGAAAGAGTTTCTGTTTTGATTAAAAGGGACATTGAAAACCCATCATACTCTCCAAGTTTTCATTTAGTGTTTGCTATTTTTTTCTTTCAGTTTTACATCCCATTCCCTTTAGCAGTAAGGCCTCACATATGAATTAAATTAAATAGCCAGAAGTAACTACAAATGTAGGCATCACTCAGCTTAAGCAATGACACTGAGCTGTCTCTTTCTTACATTATTAAGTATATATAAATATATATATACACTTATAATTCATACTGAGATTTTTTAATAACTAAGCCACCTGTCACTTCCAACTCATTTCTCACCATTGCCAGGCCTGTTTTCATTAACAAAAGAAAACAGAAACTTAGATGGCAGTAAATAATTTTGAGCCCATAGAATGTATATACTTCAGTATGATCTTGATTCTTCCCAGTTCTGACAACAATATAATATATATGACTTTAAACTGGTTCACCAACAGAGGGAATTGGTGAAACTCAGCAAAATTACAAAGTCTAAACATTTACATATATAAAACAGTTAAGTAAGAAGAGCTGTTGAACTATCACTCTTCAAAAACCTTTCAGTAATTAGATATGGTATATAAAAATTTCCAGTGCACTGACAGAAATACCCAAAGAAAGAAAAGACCAGTAAGGATCAGAGCACATTTCCCTATCAGTGTGCCAGTTTCCATCAGGACTCATACTGTTATGCAATGGTTCAGCAGTATATGTAAGTCAGGGTAAGCATATTGAGCTCATTTTCAGTCACAGTAAGTCAAATTTATTCAGAACTCAGGTGTCTGGAATTGGGAAATCCAGCATATTGATCTAACTTTCTCCTAGAGCTATAAAGCAAAATAAGAAAATATTTAATGGTTTTCTAAATGGAAAGAAACATATGGGAAGTAATTAGCAAAGAAGATTTAAAGAGGCTACAAAGGAAATTCAAGGTAGGTCAACATATTTCAGAAAGAAGCACCTTAAAGCAACAAAGTATTCTTACAAAGAACTGAACATAATTATTATATGAAAAGAAAAACGTAATTATTATAGAAAAGAAAAACAAAATAATCCACTAGCTGTATTTCTAGTAAGGGACCTTAAAAAAGGAGAAGACATTCAGTGTGATAATTCCCATGTGGTTATTCTCCACATGGGAATTATCTCCATTTTCTTTACCAGATAAAGATGTAGGACCATTAAAAATCCAAGTCTTTAGGACTGCTTTAGTTAGAAGAAACAAGCATCCAGGGAACTTTAAGACTGGTCTTTCTAGGACACTGCCCAGTTGTCTATACAGTATTAAGATGCTAACATTGTCGTACACTCCAAATGAACTGCAAGACTTGGCTTCCTTAATAAGACTGATATTGACACAGTACAAGCTGATTACTATTCATTCATCTTTCACTGCCTCTGCTAAGAAATATTTTACTTACAACTTTTTATTTGTACTCACATGGCACTTCAAAGAGCAATGTTAATGCAATGTTAGGAGAATTTTTAGGGAGCGGAGCTATTTGTAGCTCTCCCTTAATAAGAAGTTGCATTCTATATTTCTCTAGCTTACACATTCCTATTGAATTCTGTAGTTCAAAATTGTAACACCAACACATAGTCAGTTTCCATTTAAGAACTCAAGAAAGTTGAAATGAGAACCCCCAATATGATCATAATTTAATGTTCTGAAATATCTGGGATTTATGCCCCTAAATGGTCTGAGCAATTAAAAAGATACCAAATCTCACCATTAGTCTAAGATCTTTTACTCTGGGTCTTTCTTATGAGCATAATCTCTGTATTTGAGAGGCTGAGCTCACACAGAAGAACCTGGTGAGGTAAGCAGGCTGTGACAACAGTCACTGCTGAGGCTCTGAACAAGCCAAGCTACTGCAAGAGTGTTACAATCTCCTCAGCAGCCACCAGTAGCAGTACTAAAAAGCCATGTGCCATTGAGGAGGGGGATGAGACAGAGGAGTATGTGCCAAACTCCATCTCACCTGGAGAAAGTCAGCACAACTGACCTCTAAATGACACTCGGGTGTACCTCCCACCAGTCAGAAAGTTCAAACTATACGTAGCTGGTTTTGGAGTTCTTTACCACAATACCAGGGTGTACTTTTAAGTACCTAATATTAACTTTATATTATAAATGTCAACGTGTCTAAATTGATACAGATATTCTCCTGTAATACTCAAAACTAATTACCCTTTGCCATTGAAGACTTCCCAATGGTAAGCAGGTTTGGTTATAAGCATTTACATACTGATGCTGTCTTTTAAATGTCACTCTTCTATTTCTTACTTAGTTTAACAATTGCACAGGTCTGCTCTTAAAACACCATCAGCAGTACTCAACACCAAACCCTGATAAAAGTTGGACATCACTTGTAATTGGCCAAAATCAATAGCAGGCTATGAAACAGTGATGATAGTTTCACAACACAATTATTACCTTTAAATTTCACTTCAAATAATTACCTTAAAGTTATGAGAAACAATAATCAAAAATATGAATGCTTACTGGCACTTCAACACATATTTATTTTTAATTAAGAATATGTAGCAACAAAGTCGCCTAGCTTACAGACTACCATATATTTTATCTGTAGTCTCTTCTATTCAATACATTATCCATATAATTCCCATTTTTTTTTCTGTACATCGAAGGAAAGAAATATGACTCCAAGAAACAGTGTTCTTTAAGATGTGCTGTGCATATGTAACACGGCACTTCATCCTTTTTTCTCCTACACACACAAGTGAGCAGACCTCTAGGCCAACATGCCTGTTAGGGCTGCAGAGTTATATTTCAATTGAAACTACATAAAAACCCCAAAAGTGTCAGAACAAACCAATTCAGAGTTTTGACAATATAATATTGAGGTCTTAAAAGCCCTTCCAGTACCAAGAAAATGCTGCTAGATAGTTATCACTAAATTTCCCTAGATTTGGTGTTTTCTGGGATATAAATACACACAATGTTTTCAAAATCCAAGGTGCAGGAGCCCGGCACTGCTGTTTGTGGGGGAAGAAGTGGAAGCTGACTTTAAGAGTAGGCATGGTAAGGCCAGGTGATGCAAAAAGTGTGGTGACAACAGTGACACGACAGTAATTAATGCAAATAAACACAGGACAGGACTAAGAACTTGGGTAAAAGGAAACTTGGAGTAAGGTGCTGTGGGACAGCAGGGGATGTAGAACACAAGGGATGAGGAAGGTATAAAGGAGTGAAAAAGCAGCCCTCTGGGTTGGAAAGCACTGGGGTAGAGCTCTGGGCTGGAGAACACCAAAGGATTAGAGAATGGGAGCAGCAGAAACTGATCTACCACAGAGTTCATTCTCTCTGAGCATAGCTGACCTTGTCTGGGGGCTGGGACATTCCCAGTACCATTGCCTTCTTCCTATTGCCTTTGGTCATGGGAAGCAGAGTGACCCTTGGGTATGAACTTTATGAGGACAGCACATTTCAAAGAAGCCTGATCATTTCCCCTTCTCCACACACAGACTGTTCCTGCTAAATTACTAATACATGTTAAGATGAAGATGAATTACCCTTTCAGTATCTAAAGGGGGAGGGCAATAACAGAGCCAGAGAGGAACTTTTTACAAGGGCCTGTACTGATAGGACATAGGAGAATGGCTTTAAACTGGAACAAGGCAGGTTTAGATTAGGTATTAGGAAGAAATTCTTTCATGTGAGGGTGGCGAGACACTGGAACAGGTTGCTCAGAGAAGCAATCTATCCCTGGAAGTGCTCAAGACTAGGGTGGATAGGATTTTGAGGCACCTGGTCTAGTGAATGGTGCCCCTACCCATGGCAGGGAGTTAGAACTTTATGATCTTGAAGGTCCTCTCCAATTCAAACCATTCTGTGATTTCAAGATAATACTGACAAAAATTCAGGCACTGCTTACCAAAACACCAATGCTCCAGCCATTAAGTAGTACTTTGTAAAGGCAGAAAAGCAGGTGCCAAAGGGTTCCTCCATATTTTGTTGGGAGATGTACCTTGAGGACACCACTACAGCTTGATCTTACCCCAAATGCCCATCCCTTCAGACTCAAAGGCTGCCTTGAAAATCCACTCAGGTTATCAAACAGGGTCACCTAAACAAGAGCTGAACACACGAACTTTTGAGTGGTTCATACACCAAGCAGCAGTGATTTTCCCTCTAGTCTACCTAGTGCTGCTGCACAGACTATGGAAGGAGGCTTCCAGAAAGGAACATGCAGAGAAATAAAGGTGCAGGGAGGAGCCAGGAGCCGCTACCTCTCACAGGAGCAAGTTACTGCGGATTAGCTGAACACGGCAATTTGCTCCTGTGCGAGGCAGCAGCTCCTGCGCTTGCTCTGGTGGATGCAAGACTGGTGACACATTGTGCAGGGACACAGACTTGCAGCTCTAGGCAACAGCACAGAGGTCAGATAGACTTGGAAAGCAGAGAGTATGGAGTGAAAAACACAGTGTTTTTCTGGAGGGCTGAAAAAAAAGTAATTGGCACTGGAAAGGTGGAATGTGTAGAAGGAAAATGATGACCAATGAACAAGCATATGGCTTGGGGTGTCTGGTTTCTCAGGAAGAAAGCAGCCATGCAACTGGCAGTGGTGGGCACAGAGCTGCCCACAGCAATGCTTCAGTTACTCACTAGCCCTAGGAAACAGAACATGCAACTTCTTCCTTACATTTCAACAAAAGCTCTCACAAAATCCCAGAACTGATGACAATTTATCAAATATTATCTTGCAGTATTTTATTAGGCAATTCTAAAATTTAACTCGACAAACATTACATTTGAGGAGTAGTTCATTGCTCCACGTAAGTCAAGTAGTTTGATACTTCATTTCTGTTTTATTCTTGATGGTTGCCTGTTTCACCAGCTCCTGCAAGCACTGGAGCATCTGAGCCCATATGAGTTTCATTCTAGATAAGCTTGGGTTTGTTTGTCAGAGCTTAGTAAGTGCTATAGCCTGCCACCAAAGCTTTGTTGGATGTAATAAAACTTCACTGCTGTATTTTATAATCGCAACGGTACTTGAGGGCCTGCAAAACTGCAGAAACTTCCAAAACTCATCTTGATACTGTGCATGTCTGTCTCCAGTTGTAATGACAACATGGATGGAATTGACTGCTTTCTGCAAAGGATGAGAGGCAGCTTCTGCTGTGGTCTGTTCTCTTATCTGAAACAACTCTGTCCAGTTCAGACAGGTTTTCTTCTGCTTTATATGAACAGTGGATTGATACCTGAAACATCCTTAGTGTCTGTTTGGAGGGATCTCGCTCTATCAGAAATTATTCAAGAAGAATTCCACTGATGAGATAAGGGATTAAAATACATGGATTACTTCCAAATTTATAGTCAGAAGCAGCAAAAAGCAGCTACACTGGCACTGGGAACTGACGTAACAACTTCATCCTTCACATGCTGTGGGCAGATTTGCACTCTTCACAGAGGTTGGTAGTGAAAATATTTCAATCCTGAGAAGATGTGTGACAAGACTGGAATCGTTATGAAGCAAAACGGAGAGGAAAAAACATCCCGACACTCAGTGGGATTCCTGACCTTTCTACACATCTGCATCTTTATTACTAGGAACACCTCAGTGTACACATTAAGGCCAAAAATGCAACACACCCTGTTTTGAATATAAATTGGAGAGTAAGAATAAAGTTTTAGGAAAATCTCTGTGACCATACTCACAGTCTAAACTCCCATATTTAAAATAGCTATATAATGGAGATTAATATTAGTTATGAATGTTTTTATTTTTAATTTTAAAATGTATCTTTCATAATAAGCATATATAAAGACTACACTGATATGCTCTGTATGTGCTTTTAACTGTCCCTGAAAATCACTCTGGATGCCTTTTCCCTTTTTTGGGGAAATGACTGTTAGAAGTCATGAACAGAGATGAACAACAGCCCTGATAACAGAAGTAACACCTTTGTAAGTTAAGTAACTGTATTTTCCAACACTGCTTGAATGTTCTTCATGGGTAGCTCTGAGGATAAAGCTGACTTTAATATATAATGTTATAACTTTTGTATTCAATTGTGCAAAGAAATTATTCCACTATGTCATTATTGCACATGATGGCCTGAGCACAAATAAAGCACTATGATACAGCAGAAAGGACACCATAATCATGTGATGAAGCTGATATCCTTTTACAAACATAATAAATATTCTGCCTTTATCCTCTGTTCACTGGGAGGGAAAACTGCACTGTGCTGCAACATCATAACCATAGGAAGAGAAGCAGCTTCCTAAGTAGTTTCTTGAAGAATCATTTGAATTCTACTACAGTGACATTCCAATTATATTTTGCTTCTTGCTTATGATAATCATTTCCTATTGGTTTAAAACTCTAATATGTATTTTCTAGGCATACAAAAACAACAAGAAAATCAGAAAAGCATAAACAGAGAATTATGAAAAATGATGTTAGGGTCAAAATAATTAACTTCCTATTTTTTAAGATCATTAATTATTTCATTAACCTAATTCACTTACTATTGTATAGACTAACATATGAAAATACTACACTATGTATTATGAAATATTTTTAAATTTATAAAAGGATCCAATACAAGTTCTGAAAAAGGCTAATAACAGTGCTCGTAAATTTAAACTGGTATGCATATATGGTCTGCAAACAACATGCATTTCATCTTATTCTAGAAGTGTAGAGAGTCAATAACCTGACAGTTCCATAGAAGCAGTGCATACAGAACAAGGACAATGGCAACACAGGGGCTTCAAAGATGAGACAGAAGAGCTGTCTCCTGCTTGCCACAGTGCATTTACCAAACCACCTGTTTGGGCTACGAAAATATTCTAACAAAAATTGTTACTCATCAGTCAAGCAAGAAAAACCTTTTGCAGACAAATATAAGCTATTCTAGTACAATCATTACGGTAAGAAGTAAGCAAAAAGACTGTATATCTGATTTAGGACATTCTTCCTTAAATTAGAGCACAAATTGAAAAAAGCTATGAGGGAAGTGAAAGAGATACTATGCACTGCTGCTTCCAGAGTAAAAAATGCAAAAATCCCTGGGTTAGAACACGAGGGGAAAATGGTTGGGAAGGAATACATTAAAGTTAAAAGAAAGAGACTGTAAAGAGTTTTATAATGCTAAATTCATCTCTACAAGAAACAACCCCCCAGAAATGTAAATAAACCTCTTTCATTCCATGAATTCTGAATTTGCAGAATAGTCCAAGCCAAGTTAACGGCGACTGCAATTAACATAAAAGTGTATTCCAAACAATATTCCCAGGGAAAAGCACAGTGGGTAGCACAAACTATAGACTTGAATTTAACACCCTCAGCCCTCCCACAACAGTACTACAATAGTATGTGCCATTTGTCATATTAATAAGCATGGTGCTTTCAAGCACGTGCAACTCAGGCAACAATATCAGTGTTCTGTGCTAATTGCCCTTCCAGCTCTTATGTGTGGTACGTGAAAGGCTTCACTGCACCACCTCACTCCCTACAGTAAATCACTATCTGTCACTGACTACTGATAATGGCAATCTTGGCAGTAACTGATCCCTGAAAGACATACTTCCATTGCACAATGTCACCACTGTTATATACCAAATGAAATAAAAATTACATTTAGAGGGCTTGAAACTGCAAACTGAAGTGACCTCATATCTGAGGTAATGGTCTGCAAGTGATTCTAGACCATCAAAAAGAATAAACTGACAAATACGAAGGTTTGCTTTCAATTAGTAGGGTTTAATTTGCATCAGTTTTTGAAAAAGTGTTTGGCTGTGGTGGGTTTTTTTGGGGAGGGTGGGAGTGTTTGTATACAAACACCTTCTTAGAGACACGGAGATTTTTTCACAGCGCATTCGTGCACTTGATAAATAAAACCACAGTATCAGATGTTTCCAAACAGTACTTCTTTTTGTTTGCTGCATTTATATCTAGTGTTGATAATATTTTAATGTTTGTCCAAAGCATGCTTGGCTTTGTTTTACGGATAAATAACAAAGAAGCATTTTGACTACATTTACGTATAACCTATCCATAAAAAATAGAAAGGAAAACTAAGTAGAAACAAAAAGTACCTATTAAATAATCATGCCCATTCCTCCACCAATGGAATATTACTCCCTGTAGTATAATGAGCAATTTGGCCAGGCTGGCCATAAATTATCTGGAAAATGAGGCTGCTTGCCTTTTCCTTTGGGAGGTTATTACGTAGTTCAAGAGATTTCACTATTAGAATCTATTTCTGATCGTAAACATCAATTTTTCTTTCTGAATATCATCCCTTTCATCTCATTGAAATATAGGACAGGAGTTAGAAACTATTCCCAATTTGTTGAAAGATCTGCCTGACACTGGATGCGATGTAACTCTGCTCAGATTTATCCATGTATCACAAAGCAAGAGCACTCACACAGCTCTGCAGTGGCCTCACTAAAACACCATAAATCCACATTCTAGTCTATGACCCCATAGGGTCCTTTCACCTTGGCCATCTTTTCAAATATAACAGACACCACAACACAGCAAATTCAACTACCAGAATTAAGTGAAGAATTGATACCACACTGCGAAGCTTTGCATCACGAGACTTCAATAAAATATGAAGTCTCATTACAGATATTTTAAAGTCGAAACAAAGACATTTTCAGTGTGTCAAGAGCTACTTAGGAAAAATGGATTTCTAACAATATGTAAGATATAGAAGAAATAAATGAGATAATGAAAAAAAAAATTCTTAAGCATAGCCAAAATAGAAAACTGGCAAAAACGTTGTTCAGTAGATTCACTTGATCATGTGGAAATACAGGAAACAACCAAGAAAGACAGGGAGACTGAAGACGTTGAAAAGGTAGTGGATTTGTTTGTACCCACCAAAAAACCAAAGGCATCTAGTCAGGAACGTGGAGTTATTTAGTCGCCAAAATGAAATCCCTGCAGAAAAAGGAGGTACTAAAAGATAAGCTCTGGAGTTATACTGATAATTAAGGTGAAATAAATCACCAAATCTCGATGCAACATACCCAAGATTTCTGACATTTCTTAATATGGAGAGTCTGAATTGCTATTTTAAAAAATCCAAGTCAATCTTACAGAGAGAAATAGGGTATTTTCTTCCAACTTCCCAGAGCCCAACCCTTTAGCAGAGCACTGTTCAGCATGCCTACCTTGGCCACGCAAGGCAGTGCTACTTAGGAGGTTGCACATCCCCTGCACTCACACTGTGGCTGCATCTGCCTCTCTTTTGATCATTTTAATGAAAGAGTGCTTGAAAAGTAGTGGGGGACAGGAGAGGCAGCACACTGACATAATCAATTCAGACTGCCAAAAGGCATCTGTTACAGTCTTATTCCACAGTAATTTATTTTTCAAAGGCCATAAAATTAGACAGTAAGTACTTTTATATGGAAGACACTTCTTACTGTTATGGACCAAATCATGCTTGAGACGGGACAGGCAGAATGAACAGTCAGTTTCCACCTTGGCAAAGGCCAAGTGACTACTCTATATAAGAGACTTTAATATATTTATTAGTAATCAGAAAAAGTCACGAATAGAGGAAGTCTGCTCATGAAGCAAGTTATGAAGCAATGCCTGGCAACTTCAGGCAGATTACAAAGTTCATTACATTGAAAGGAAGCTGATGTTGTATTTAGTATCACTCACAGCACCTCAGCATTACTTTCCTCTGAAGTGAATGATGCATGCTTTTTTGTGTATGAATGAGGGAAAGGTACTTACACCATTTAACTAAGCTATGTATCATAATGTGAATGAGCCTGTCAACTAGAATTGTGTTATTTCCTAACATTTAAAGGGCTGACTTCAAAGCTCACCGAATTTTCTTTCCATGTGAAGTTTAGTCATTCCTTTGTTCTTGGTCTTTCTAATTAAAAAAAAAACAAACCAAAACCAACCAACAAAAAAAAAAAACCCAACTCCCAGACTTTTGTCCTGCACAACTATTCTAAATCATAAAAGCAGGGCGGGAAATTTGAATACTCTGCAATTTTAACAGGTTGTTACTACTGAAAAACCATCACAAAGAACTTACAGGGAAGTTATGATGGAGTGATCTCATTTGGCTGTAATTTCCCCCATTCTGCCCTTCATTTGATAATGCAGATGCTCCAACAGTTTTCTGGGTTTTCCAGGGCCCTGCATGCCACACCAGTGGTAGCAAGACTTCACTGGTACCCTGAGTAAAGCAGTTGGTAATAGTATCCTTTTAACAATGCAGGGCAAACCAAAGAATGATCAGGTGATCTGTATTTGATTCTTGTAAAAAAAGAACAAAGAGTCACTGAATTAGTCCAATTGAGTGAGAATTCAAATATGATAAATATTTAATCAAAAAACACATAATTAAACTGGAGCTCATAGACGCTGCTCTGGTGTGCAAGAGAAACAGAGATTGGACGTGCATATGCATAATAAAAATACCTAGAAGACTAAGACTTTCCCCTTAAAATAAAACAGAGAATATAAAATTCACCTGTCTACATTGACTGGAGATATAGTCAGTACGAAAATTCCCATCTTCTTATTAAAGATCCTCCATGGGAAGAGCACCCTTAGCCATATGTTTGTGCACAGCCAGACCACTCCAACTGATGTCTTTTTCTTCCTGTTTCTCCACACCACTTTAATCATTTCTTCAAAATAAATACTTTATTAATTAATCATGCACAACCAGAGAAATGATTGAATTACAGTCTACAAACCACTTAGGTATGGGTTCATGGGGGACTATGAAGATTGCAATCCCAAGATGAAGCCTGTAATGAACAACGAATTGTTTGTTTGGAATATAGGATATGGACCCAGCTGCCACTCTATCCAGACCCAAGTGCCACCAGCAGAATGTTTGAACAGCCATCTGCTGCAAACAAACCTACCACCCAAAATAAGGTAGAAAGGCTGTCAGAGACTTCATGAACTCTACTGAATGCTTCAAGCTCGTTACTGAAACCTTTACAGATGGTGCAAGATTTAGATCTTCTGTCAATTATAAAATTAAATCCCTCAGCAGAGTCATACGCAAACTTGTAAATTAAATTTATTTTTTAGAAATTCTTCAGGTAGTAAGAGACATAAATGTAGTATTCCACATTCTGAAGTATTAAGAAATGCAGGCTTCCTGGGTGTGACAAAATAAAGGACTATTATCTTGTAATATCAATTAACAACACTGTGATTGATACTCATTTCATCCGCAATCTACAAGGCATTTGAAGGAAAGCTGCTCTGTGTTTCTAGTGTGTTAATCTGCTCAAAAGCAAACAAACAAAAATTAACAATTTGTATCCTGACCCATAAGGCTCCTTTCTCTATAAGGGAAATCACTGCTCTGTATCAGGGTGCTCTGCTTCACTTAAGAAGAGCTATATCTCCTCCACTAAGCCCTTTATCCATTTCTCTATCATTCCTTTATTTCTCACTTTAATGTTCAGCTGCCCCTTGGTTTTGTTTTCTACAGACTTTTAAAGCTGGCTATGCCCCTTCATTACATTCCAGCCATCTGTGACTTTTACCCCAACTCCCAAATTTAGAGGGGAAGCGTACTTTTATCGGAGCCACCAGGAGGAGTGCAAATGGGATGATGGCAGCTTGAACAATGCTAAGAAGTGGAAGGCAGACAGGATTACGAACAAAAAAACCCTTCTGAGATGCCTCTGCTCCACACACATCTCCAAGGTTCACAACTACTTTTCCAGTTTTTCCTGAGCAGCCATGATCTCCACTCCAGTTTAAACCTGAGGCATCTATTAAACCCACACAGGGCACTAGCCAGGCTCACTCCTTGCCAGGCATTTGGCACAGTTCACACCCCAAGAAATCCCTGGAAGCCACACCCATTTCCGTGTGTGAAGAAGAGGACCACGAAGCTCCATCTTAAGGAGCTGCTTCTAGAATTTTTTTTGTCCAATACAACCATTTTCCAAGTTCTTTATATGCTATCAGTGTTCTTCTTTTCCAATGCCAGCTTTTTAGACTTTATTTAAAATTATTAATCCATTTTGTGGCACACTCTCTAAAAAGTCAAATAAGCTGAAGTCTGTGTGATAAGCAACTTGCAGACATGTATCTTTTCTATAAACTGTGGGAAAAAAAATTTAATTCTTTATTAAAATTTCTGTATTATTATTACAGAAAGAGACCATATTTTCATTTGCTGTACTGAATGATTAATTCTTATTATGTAGGGCACAAGTGAAAGAGCAATTATGATTAAATGCAAACTCCATGGGACAAAAATTTGGTGACTTCCAAACCCTGACTGATTTAACTGCTATCAAGATGACCTGCTTTGTCTCTTTTTTCACATCTTTCTGAGAAGATTTATGTAATGTAAATTAATAAGTTATTAATTAACAAATGTACAGTAAAGCAGGGAGATTTTTCCATTTTGCAGTATGCCTCCAAGACATATTTTTTTACTCCAAGCAATTTTGCATGTCCTCTTGGACTATAATTTACCCTTGCTAAGAAAAAAAAAAAAAAAAAGGCTTGCTTAAAAAAATTAGTGCAGCATAGTCCAGTATATTTTGGTTTTCCAAGCAGGAAATCCTCCCACTGGTTTTATAAGCAACCAGTATGGACAAAAAGCCTTTTAAAGTAATATAGCTAACTGCAATTATCTACTGGTATTACAGAAAAATTTTCACACTGTTCGTTATAAAAATTGTGAACTTAATTCAGATTTGATTTGAGGTAGGACAAAGTCTCTAAGAAAAAGTAATATGTTTTCTTAGGTTAAGCAATACAGCCAGAATAAACAAGGATGGAGCATGCAAGTTAATTTCAAGTATGAAAAAAGACTTTGACGTCTAGAAATTTGGCTATTTTTAAATACATCTATGATAAGCATAACAAAATATAAGTAATTGCCTTTTCCTATATACCAACTACATCTTCAGACCATCAAAGAGAAAAACTTATCAATCAGCATACAGGAATGAAATTTCAGCTATTTCATGGCAATTCTATGCATTTTAACCAGGACTTTAATCACTTTGGAGTAGCAAAATAAAAATAATCACCTTTACTGGGAAACGAGCCCTGAAGACTCACATGCAAATATGGGTGAGAGAAGTAAAGGAAAATGAATAGAACTTCAGCAGGAACACAAAATTGAATCTATCTGGGAACAGTGACACAGTAATGAGAAGACACAGAAGAGAGAAAAGGGCAGACTGCTAGAGCACATACTACCATAATAGATGATGGGAAACCTTTCTTTTAACACACCCCTGCTGTCAAGTTTTAGATCAGCTAGGAAACCCAAGAGCTTTCTTAAAAGAAGTGCAATTTAGGAGTGGTGGAAGTTATTCTGTTCACTCAGCTACTACAGATCCGTGCTCTGGTTCTGTGCTCTGTCCCAGTATAGCCTCTGGGGTCACCTCTTTGTGGAAGGCTTCAATCTCCTTTGGACATTCCTCTGCTACATTTTACATGAACAGATTAGTGACAATAGGATTACACTGACAGTTCCTGCAATTCTATTTTTTTTGTCTAAATATTTAATTCAAATTCAGAATATTGCTTAATTTTTCACATCGGACATTTACACTGGAAGAAGTCTTATCCATGATCGATTTAAAAAAAGAAAAACAATTAACTCTAAGTTAATGTTACAGGCAAACACATTCCTGAAGCACTAAAAGAATGTTAATCAGACAACTAATACAAATACTGCAAAATCAAGTTTCACTTGTTCCTTCAGAGAAATCTTTATCACTCCTTTTTTGAAGCTACTTTCAGCATTACCTTGTTATTATGGCAGAGAAAATTCATTAACAGAGAGAAAACAGGCATTTCATTCAGATAGAAATCACTCAAAGCTAAGACAGAACATAATTACTGTATTTGACATTTGAAAACTAAGAGAAAGGAAAACTAAATTGTTTTCCTTAGGATCAGAATTCAAGAAGAAGGGTTTTTGGATAAGCTGGAGAATTCCTGCTCATTAAGTTGTTATGAAGATGCCCAGGCTAAAATAGTCTGAGAGAGGAAAGAGTGTGCAGTGTTATATTTGAGAGCTTGGGTAAGAAATAATTTTGCAACTCCCAACTTTCTCAAGCTTGCACACATGGTACAAGCAGATTTTCTGCAACTGTCCCAATATCCCAGCCAGTTCTGTAAATTCAAATTAGTCTGACTGTACTGCAGTTGAAATTATGGTTATTCTCCTCACTATACATTATCCTTTCTCCACTTTCAATAAACCCCACCTTTGTCTAAGTTTATTAGTGGTCTTGCCTTATATAGAAAACTGGTTGGTATCTACAGAAACTGAGAGTTATGGGGACTAGGATGTTTTTATTGTTATTTTTACTTACATCAAACTTGAGTAGAAAGCTACCACAGGTACCAACAAATAAATAACAAATTACCTAAAATAAGGGTAGAGAAGGAAGCTCACTAGAATTAGGTTTCCTCCACCCTGCTTCTTCCTGCCACTCACCTTTTCCAGTGCTAATATAATTCTATAACTTCTGTGTTTCTGTCTTTTCAGGTCCCCTTATTAATTAAACTTGAAGATGAGGCTTTGTCAAAAGAAACCAAACAAAACTGACACCAGCTTATCTGTTGACAGAGTTGCTGTCTTAGAGCTTCAGAAACCCATTTGATTTTTAAAGTTAAAAAAATCTCAGTATGTGATTCCGGAGCTATTACATCATAGGAATTATCTTTAAATAATTATCAAATTTTTGCCCTTCTGTCAGAAACATCTTCTATGCACTTTGTCTTGCAAGATATTTGTATGAAGTCAAATTTAGTGAATGAAAGGAATAATTCAAGTTAAACAATAACAGAAATATGCCTTCTTAACAAGAAGACATATCATTAAACAAGAGTACATAACTAGATCACACTGTTTAAATAATAACCTGGTAAAAAAACCACAAAAGATAATCAACTCTGCAAAGTCTACATCTACAGCATCTTTATGCTATGCATTTCTAGACTGTTTAAAAATTTTTCTGCATGAAACTTTCATTTCAGAGGAGTCATCAGTTTCATAACTCAGCATTCAGCAACAAATACTTTTGGACCAAATGCTGTACAAAATCCTTTGGGAAATGAATGACCCTCAGTCTATACAGGGGTAAGCAGCAGAATAGACAGTGATGTATAATTTCAATATTAGTTCTTTTCTGTGGTCAGTAGGGCTCACAGCTCTTCCTCAGGCTGGTCCAGTAAACTTGTCAAGTTTTTAAGTAATGGTATACCATGCTTTAAATATGTGGGACTAATTTACTTTCACTCAAATGAAAGTGTTTTACAAGTGTAAAACAATGGCCCCTCCTCTTGCCACAGTCTGGAAATAGGCATGCCTTTTGCCCATAGAGGCTCTATCAAACCACAAAATTTGCCAGACAAATAACATCAAAATATCTGAACTTAATCTCTGAAAAAGGCAAAACATCAACTTCAGCAAATACATGGAAAATTCCTTCATACTGCATGTATCTGAATATTACAAAGAAACAACTGGTATGTGATACATGAAAAAAAAAGGTGTGTAATAGCTTCCTCTTATTTTTAATATGAGAGGAAAAATAAGTAAACAACAGAGAAATTGTCACCATGCAGAAATCATTAATCATATCTTATTAAATGGCTGAGCAAAAGAGAAAAATGACTAGTTTTGAACATTTTGTTTTGGTGACATAATTCAAATAACTGAAGCTTAATACTGCTGTTAAAACAAGCTGTATTTACAGCCTATTTTAGCTGGAAGAAAGCATTTGCATGCCATACCATTGCCTCTCCTAAAACCAAAACATTATTCCAGTTTATCATGATACAGAATTCACCTTCTGGAACACCATTTTCTTAACATACAAGAAATGTGTGAAGATTTTTTTTAAAGTGAGCGCTGTGCAGAAACCAAGTGCAAACATCCTGCTCAGTGAGACTTGAGTTATTTCCGCTTCTTTTCTTGAATGAGAACAGAATAACCAACAGAAAGTCCTGAGTCAGAACTGTGTTCACATCATTTTAATTACAAATTAAAAAGTCAGAATCTTACTGACACCTAGTTGAGAAGAATTAACTGTGTCCACAGGAGATCTCCTCTTCTGAATGGGAGATAATAGTTCAGAGCCTTCATTAGGAGATATCCAATTCACTTGTGAAACTGTCTTAATCTATTCCACAAATCCAGAGATCTCCTGCAACTGAATATCCACTTTCAAGTAGAATTCTGTATTCATGAGAAAAAAAGACTAAAATCCTGAGAATTTGATATTTGATGCTTTAACATTCACCAAAAGAGTGAAGTGCTTTTATAAACATCTGTGTGAAATGATGGTTTTGACATTTTCCCATTGAGAGGGTAAAAAATAAAATAATCAAATCCACTATCCTGTTTCACTCTTTTGATTCCAATCTTCTCTATCCTATAATTAGAGAGAAACACATTATATTTAATTTATAATCCACTGATAAATATTTGCTCACAGTGCAATCTTTTAATACTTTGTGAAGAAAAGGCTTTAAGTATGAAAATAGCCAAAGATTATAGCTTTGAAAAGATTTAGTTGTTATAAGGAGAAAAAATGCCATCTGCTGGGTACAGCTGAGGACTGTCCTTTTCTTACCAACACACCATGCTGTCCTGAGTTTTCTCTCCATAATTTATTTTTCCCATCTTGAAAACTGATACAGATACATGCATTGTTTTTGAGGGAATGTAACATCAACCTCATTAAAACTAACAAAAACTTCTTACCATATATCTCTCAGAGGCTGGAGGGCTGACAACAGATAGGATGACTAGCAAAGGAATAATAATGCTATTAATCTTTAAAAAACATTAGAACTGTCTCTAACACACCTCCCCTCACCCCCAAATACTTCATATACTTTTGTATCTTCACTTTATATAAACTTCACTATTAGCTGATTTATAAGCCATGGAGCACTGGGTGGTGGAGTACAGGTGAAGAATCACTAGTTTAAAAGCATGAAACGAGGGCACTGGAAACCTCATTAATAAAGCAATAAAGTATAAAAAAGAAGTGGAGAATGTTCAGTTAAGAAATATATTTGTGTGAAGAGAACAAAAAATTAAAAAGAGAAAAATATGATTTAATAAAATGGATAAACTTTAAAACTGAGAAGCATGATAAAAGGTAGATAGGATTTCCATACGTAAACATGAAGAAGGAAAGAGAAGAGTTGATTCATAACAGACAATGAGATTCCTTTATGTTTTTGCTTGTTGTTAATTTTACAATGCCAAATGTAACAGCTGTCACCTGTGTGCATATACACGTACTCATAAGCATACAGATATGTATATTTATACATTAAAAATTCTGATTCATTTCATATCAAGCTGAACCATCTTACAGTCCTGGAAATCTGGGTTTCAAAGTTAAAATAAAGCCTTATTTCTCATATATACAATGATGCTAAAAATCAAGTAGCTCCTGTGAACGTACGTATCTTCCTTGTACTTAAGAGAAAAGCCTTGAAGTTGATTTCAGAATAGAATTCAGTACAAAACCATGCTTGTACTTCGCACTCGCTGTCATGACTGCTTTGTAAAAAGCAAACAAGCATAAAAACTATGAAAATAAGGAACTTTGGCCTTTTGAAGATCCTCTAGCAGGATGACATGCAGGATGACATGTTGTCAGATGGAACCAAAACTCTACTGAAAGCTATTAAATGCTTTTTACAAATTCCCACTCCAAGTGCAATATGCACACACGCTCCATACGCTGCAGTCACCGTTCTCTTCCCCATTGCTCAGGGAAGTAACAACACGGATTCTCCACTACCACTGACTCATTAGGCCCTGATTATGCAAACTGATCTCCCACTGACAGACACATGCACCCATAGCCTCACTGATTTTAATGTGCTTCTACAGCAGGATAAGCACCTTGTCCCAGAAAAAAAAGCTACAAGCTGAGTGTTAGTTAAAAAGACAGCAAGTGTGAATTACCAAACCTATGGCATATCTTAAGCCATTAAAAATATATCAAAAATCCAATTTATTTCCTCAAAATGAAAATGTCTCTTAAAATGATAATTTTTAAAAACTCATCCTACACATACATAGTTTTTTTTAAGTCAATCATCACAACTTGAATCCCTACAAAACCAGAGATACTAGATAATTATCCTGAAAAAGGATTAAGTAGGTTTCTTTTCCAGTGTCTCTGAAGTTGTAAGATAAGCACATGTACCAAGAGTTTCTCTTTGCTATCAATGAGGGAAGGTGAAACTGCTGATAATCTCCCTGTATTTCAGAAGCCCACAGTTGCATGCATACCATATTGATAACACTGTTATGGCAGAAATGCAAACAATCTGCATCAGGGTCATTTATTTTGTTGACACTTTTTGCTGATTCCAAAGTACTTGTGAATTCAGTAAGAAACAAAAGGCCGAGCTTCTAAATCCTAAACCAATTTCAAAACATTCTGATGGTATCAAAGCACATTGAATGCTAGTCTTGGAACTATAACTGAAATTAATTATTTTTATCTTTAATATATTCATTATTTAGTACTTATATCTATCATTTTATGATTTGTGAGTTTGGTGTTGTCAGAAAATTAAGTAATAAAATGCTCAGAGTAAGACCAATGAAGAATAGAAACAAATATCTTTGTCCAAACTGTCCTACTCAACCATGGTGATAATTTCTTTTCCCTTTTAGTTTGCTTTATTCTTCTTTGAACTACACCACAGATGGCAAGGAAGTCACCTGAGCTGAGCTTTTTTTCCCTTTAAATGCATGTTTCATAGAATCACAGAATGGTTTGGGTTGGAAGGGACCTTCAAGATCATCAAGTTCCACCCCCTGCCACAGGCAGGGACACCTTCCACTAGACCAGGTGGCTCAGAGCCCCATCCAATCTGGTCGTGAACACCTTCAGGGATGGGGCTTCCACAGCTTCTCTGGGTAACCTATTCCAGTGCCTCACCACCCCCACATTCAAGAATTTCCCCCTTGTTCTATCACTACAGGTCCTTGTAAATAGTCCCTCTCCAGCTCTCCTGCTACCCCCTCTTCAGGTACTGGAAGCTTTCCTGTCTCCAGGCTCAACAAGCCAAACTCTCAGCCTGTCTTTGTAGGAGACGTACTGCAGCCCTCTCATCATCTTTGGGCCCTCCTCTGGACTCATTCCCACAATTCTTTAATTTCAAACACCATGGAAAAATACTTATTTTTCAGATCTGTAATAATTCTATACTAGTGCTCCTTTCTAAATACAGTTTAAGATGTACAGATCAGTAGACTCAAGAAAACAGACAATAAAATCTCATTAGGCAACTAATTAAAACCAAAAACACATACCGTAAAAAAACCCCAAACAACTGAATATTGATTCATACTGTAACCAATTAATGGAGAAAAAAATATTCTGAGTTAAAGTACCATTCATGACATACAATCTAGAAAATACCCCTTGTCTGAAAAAGACCAAATAGCCACCACATGCAGAAATGCAAAAAATGCATTTCAAAGAAGCTCACATCAATTTCTAAAATCCATGTAAAGCACTTTGAACAATATGTTCACAAATATTCTCTAATAAGTCCTATAATTTAAATAATTTATATGTACTGGTGGGAAAAAAATATGTTTACAAGTGAGTTCCAGTAAGTTTGAGAATAGTGTATCTATTTCAAGCTGTAGCAAAAAGAAGATGAACATTTTTTCCTATGTAAATTACGTGGCATTTAAATTATGCATCTGGCAAACCTTTACAGTGTATAACATAGAACAATATCAAATTCCTGTTCATAAAATCTGTATGTTATTTTACTTTGCATCTCACAAATCATCTCAAAAAGGACAATCCCACAATTTGTAAATTAAATATATGTACAATAAGTATTCTTACTGTAAGGATTGTATTGTACTGAAAAATCTCTATTTACAGTAAAGAAATCATAAAGAAAGAAAACCAAGAATGTTTTAAAATACATATTAGTTTAAGTGTCTAACAGTTCCATGTTATTTGCAAAATATTTAACATCTGATCTGCAAATTATCTTAGAATAAGTCTGATTGGCAAAGGCCATTGCATGTCATCTGCCTCACACACAGGACTGGGTCAGCTTCCAAGTTAAATCAGGTTGCTCACAGGCTCATCTAATTAACTTCTGAATGCTTCCAAACATGGAGATGCCACAACTTGCCAGCCTACTATAGTGTTTGACTTTCATCACACTGTTTCTTCTCTCGACCTTCTAAAATTTGTGTCCTTTGCCTGTCATTTCTTCAACATGAATTGCTGAGCAATGTGGCTTCATCTTCTCTACCACCTGCCATTAGGGAGTAGTAAACAGCAGTAAAGTATTATATAACCTTCTCTTATCTGGACAGAGGAAACCCAGTTCTCTCAGACTTTCTTTGTCTGTCATGTTCCCCAATCTCCCCATGGTCTTGGAGTCACTCCACTGAACTTGCTCCAGTGCATCAATGTCTTTCTCAATTTGGGGAGCCCAAAACAAGACACAGCACTCCAGATGCAGTGTCACAAATGCCAAACAGAGGTTAAGAATCATCTACTCCTCTGCAACCCAGCTATCACATTAATTGGCTGCCTTTGCTCCAAGGGCTAACTCCTGCCCCAATATCAAAATTTTGCCTTCCTGAGGTCCAGTTTGCCTAAGTAGTCCCTCACTTCAACTTCCCTGCACTCAGCCATGAGGTTCAGAGACCTCAAAAGCCTGAGAACAGACCTTGCCAAAGCAAAGGCTGCAGTGTGTACCCTCAGCCTTTTTGTATCTTTTCCACTGTCCAGTGCTGCATCAGCATCACTGTTTCCTTAAGTCTTCCTCCCATTAACAAGGTACCTACAGTTATCAGTGACTTACGTTCAACTCCAGTGTAGTTTTGGCTTTCCTAATTCCTTCTCTCTACACCCAAACACTGTTTTTACATTCTCCATGGAGGTCTGTCACTGTCTACAGATATCATATATTTCATGGTTTGGGTGAGTTGACTTAGGAATTCCCCATTCAAGCAAGCTGTACATGTTTGCCACACCTGCTTGTCTTCTTGCAGAGGGAAGAGTATGTCCTTGTGTATTTGAGGAAGCTGTTCTTGAAGATCAACCAGCGACCCTGAGCCTCTCCGCAGTTCAAAGGAACCTGACGTGGAATACAGCCTCTATTACATGAAAAAGCCAAAGTCAACCATTCTGAAGTCCAATATAACTTCTTCACTGCCTGCTTCTTTCACTTCTCTCAGATTCTACCACCTTACAGTAGTTCAGTTGGGGGTGGAATCAGCCCTCCATTTCCACATTCACAAGTAGCAAGAAATCTAAGCTACATGGACAAATAGGAATAAATATCTATCCAAATGTAAATTAGAAGATAGAAATACATGGGAGGTATAAAAATTTTGAAGATGTGGTGAAGAAGCTTTTCTTGATCTCACTGAAGATATAGAAATGGATCTTAACAGAGTGGATAATCATGATGATAACTGACACAAGCAACTGGAAAGACTACTTTAAGGCAGCAGCTAGTTCAAGAAAAGGGAACAGGGTCTACGAAACCTACAAGACTAAATTTATATTCTAATTTGCAAGCATATAGATAATTTTAGGATGATATGAGGCAACGCTTTTAAAAATCTGGAGAAATGAGTAGCTGAAGTAGAATAATTATCTGACAGATGGAGATTGCCCAAGACTGCCACTTGAACATATAAAAAGATGAGGCTGACTTCATTTTTGAAATACAACATTAGAAATTCTGAGAGCATCCTGAGCATTAGTTGTGGAAGGTACAAAATTTTGTTCAGTGTACTCGAGTATAAATAGAGGTTAGATTCAAAGCTTTACTTTGAAAATAGTTTTTAAAGCCTGAAGCTTTACAAAAAGATTTTAAGTATCCTCACATAAGCAATACAGCATATATATTTACAGCATAGCACTTCACTAAAATGTCTGTCTACCAGTTTCTTTTGCAATACCAATGTTGCAGCTGCACATGCACATTTCTACCATGGTGGCATTTGGGCTTCCCCTTCCTGTGCCACTGCATTTATCTTTCTACACATAACATCCTCTTCAACCTATTGGCACAACCATGCCCCTGTATTTCCTCTTCAGAAGGACAACTCCAGTAACAGCTAAATGCCTGAAGGTAATAGCTAAGCAAATTACTCCTTTACTTTCACTTGCAACTTGCACATTTCCACAAAAAGTAAGCAATTCCAAAGCACATGTGCTTCCTTTAACAGTACAGCCACAAACACAATTAACACATTCCAACCTGCACTCAGCCTGCTGGCATCCCCACACAGAACATCTTTGCCTCTATGTGCAACATCTTGTCCTGATTTGTTCCACTACTGCTGTACAACTTCATCTGCATTCTGCCTAACTCCACTGTACCCCAACAGCAATGCAGCCCCAACACTGACTGATCTTGGGAGACTAGGGGAACATGGGATTGTTATTTTTATCACCAGGGTATTTCTTGTAGAAGTGCCTTTCTGTGATGGACGGCACATACAGTAACAAGTTTGTGCTTTTTGATAAAGGACACTCTGCAAACAGGTGAGAAGGCAAAGACTTCACAGCCCAAACTAACAACTTCAGTATCACATAAAAGTGGGAATGGGAAGAGAAGAAACAGCACAGACCATACAAACTATCACATCTGTTCTGCTTTCTTAACTGATTCAATTGACTCTCATGATTTTTCAGACAGTTACTAATTTTTTAAAGCAGAAGAGTGAGAAAGACTACCTTATAAAAAGGACAGAAACATAGCTATATGAGAGCAAATCAAGAATATCACAGCTGTTTTGAACCAGTTGCAGCTCTTCTTCTCCCCCACTTCTTTTTTGTTTATAGAACAAAAAGGAAAACACCACTTCTGAAAAAAAAGAAGACATCCACTTGCCTGTAGTCATGGTATCTATTTGTGGTTGTTGATTTGTAATTTCCAGTGGATCGAAGGATATCCCCACTATCCTTGAATGTATTGTATCTTATCTCCCATTTTTTATTATTTAATAATGTCCAAGCTAAACAGAACTTTGCCTCAACACTGTTTAGGGTTTTCCCCATATGGTCTAGTTAATCATGGATACAATTAAAAAAAAATACAAACTTAGCACTAATAAATTGGTCATGTCTACTTAAAGATTACTAATTTTTTTTTACTCATCTTCAAAGATGAGTAAAATCCTTGATGTTTTCCAGCACTTCAAAGTACTAGATAAAATTTATATTATACTGTGATTTGAAATGGTAGCAAGTTAACCCAGTAAGATATTAATTCAAAGCAAATAAAGCCAAAAATTTGCTTGTAAAAAATTTGCAGTCTGATACAGATAAAATTAAGGGATTTGCACAGGCTAATTAAAAATCTGTAACAGGAAGCATGGACGTTTAAGAAATTCTGGTTATGGAAGCTACCAGAAATATGGTACTATGTGACATTTTCAGTTGCTATTTGTGACATTTAAATAAGACTCAAGAGTTAGTTTGCAGGTTTTTGGCTTTTTAAGAAATACTCATACAGTCAAACATTTTGAGAAAAATCATCTCTACTATTTAACAGCAGTCTTCCCTGTAATATAAGTGAGAATCTGCACACAGAAAATAAACATCCATCACATTCTCTACTGATAGGGTTATTTAACTTGTAGGTAATTGGGAAAAGCAGTTAATGTGCTTAAGACCCTCTTATTTTATTTTTTTGTGAACATCATCATAATTCAGGAAGATACAAGGTATACATGAGGCCATTGTTCTAATAAACCTGAAATGAAAGAGAAGTGCTGGGAAGTGGGTCAGCCTTTTTAAAACATATATAATGTTAGGGCTTTTCAGTTCAACTGCTGTGTTTTATAAGAGACCAACAACGAAGCACTCTTTTGTTTAGCTGATTTAATGAGTCATTGGTTGTTATTGAAGGGTTTTGTGTTAGGGGGTTTTGGTGGTTTTTTTAACTAAGACTAACTACATTGATGTAATGAGAAGAGATTGAGACAGAGCACAAGCTGAAATTCTTGCAAACACAACACAAAAGAGTTAATCTAACCATTATCCTGATGTTTGGAAAGGCTGGACTATGATAATACACAGGAGACAATTACCAAGGCTCAGCTGATAAGATGTAACTCACTAAGGTGCAATAATGCAATTTCTTTCAAATATGTGCACTGAACAGGAGTGTCAGTATTAGGTCACTGAGGTTACAGAAACCCTGCCCTTCTTTGAGATGCAATAGTATATTTTTTCTTTATGTTTATTGTTTGTTATGCAGTCTTCATCTTTATCAGGCTTATTCTAAAAGTACTTCACAGATGGTAAAACTAGTTATTTTTAATTCAACGGCAAAACTCCCTCCAATATCAAGAGTGAAATAACTGAAGCCCAGATAAAAGCAAATGGTCATTCATCCGTAACAGGACTACATCTGGGGTGAAACAGCAGCTATTTCGCAGTTAACACTTCTATTGCAAACTGATCTAGAGATGGAAATGCTCAACTCAAAACACAGGGGAATTTACATAGATGGAAAATAATCACACTGACTAAAATCTGGCAAACTCCCCAGAGGTAATTCCTTTATTCAGATGAAAAATGCACAAGATTGTTTACAATTGTTCAGGATCTCAATTACATATGCTATCTAAAAGACATGTCCAACAGCTGACAGAACTCTAATCTCATGCTACTGAATAAATAATGCTCCTATATGTTGGGGTTTTTTTCACTCTTTGAGTGAGTAGGGAACTATAAATGCAAGGGCTGCATGGTTGTAGCTTTGTGATTTGGTTCAGTTTGTAACACTATTGCCCAGGCTGTAAACTGCGATAAGGTCACACACAACTGAAGCACAGGTTTAGTTATGTTCGCATTTCAAGATTTAAGGATGAGCCTGTAAATCAGAGGACTTGGAAATTACAGAGAATCCCTGTCCCTGTTTCAAGCTGTTATGTATTTGAAATCAATACTTTAACTTGGGCTCCTTATTTGTCTTCAAGAGATCAATACAAAGGCATACCTTCTATTTCTTTAAATGTCATTTACCTATCTGTGCCAAAACAACATGTAACTTCTGTAAATTCTGTAACAGTACTTCAGCCAAATCTGAAGTATTTTGTTGTCAAATGCCCAACAGATTCACTGGCTCAATGACAGATCCCAGACAGTCAGGAGCAGTGGCACAGAGTCTAGTTGGAGGGCTGTCACTAGTCATGTCCCCCAAGGTTCAGTAGTGGGCCCAGTATTGTTTAACTTCTTCTTCCATGACTTGGATGGAGGGGCAGAGGCCTCCTCAGCAAGTTCACTGATGACACAAAGCTGAGTGACTGATACCCCAGAGGGCTCTGCAGTCCTTCAGAAGGACCTCAGCAGGCTGGAGAGAGAGGCAGAGAGGAACTCTCTAAAATTCAAAAGCAAATGCACACAGTCCTGCATGTGAGGAGGAATAACCAACCCCATGTGCCACTACAGGCTGGGGGCTGATCAGCTGGAAACCAGCTTTGCAGGGAAGGACTTGGGGCTTCTGTTGGAGTACAAACTATCCATGAGCCAGCAGTGCCTTTGTGCCAACAAGGCCTGCATTAGGATGCATTAGGAACAGCACTGCCAGTAGGTCAGGGGAGGTGATCCTGACCATCTACTCTGCCCTTGTAAAGCCATGTCTGGAGTGCTGTGCCCAATTCTGGGCTTCTCAGTACAGGAGAGACCTGGAGCAGGTCTGGTGGAGAGCAACAAGCATGACCGAGAGACTGGAGCAGCTCTCTTACAAGGAAAGGCTGAGGCAGCTGGGCCTGTTCAGCCTCGAGAAGAGAAGACTGAGAGGGGACTTCATCAGCATCTGTAGGGAGATGTCAGAGGTTGGAGCCAGGCTTTTCTTGGTGGTGCCAAGGAATAGGACAAGACACAATGGGCAGAAACTGATGCACAGGAAGTTCCATCTGAACAAGAGGAAGAACTTCTTTACTGTATGAGTGACCAAGCACTGGAATAGACTGCCCAGACAGGTTGTGGAATCTCCTTCAACTGGACATATTGAAGAAGCATCTGGATGCAATCCTGTGCCATGAGCTCTAGGATCACTGCTTGAGCAGAAGGCTAGACCAGATGATCAACCCACTGTGGTCCCCTCCCAACCTTACCCATTCTGTAATGCTGTAATTCCTTTCTGGATTAGAGAAGAAGAAAATTTTCTTTACCTAAAAAGCTGAAACCAGTATCAATGCTTGCTTTTAATCTCAGCGTGGTGGGAGAAGGCAGGAAGCCCATTGATGTCACATTAGAATGGCAGTAGCAAGACACTCAGTTCATCAAATCAAACAGAACCTTAGTTAGTGCTCAGAACTCAGGAACTGTCTTTATACAGTCTAAAGTTAAAGATGCTTCTTTTAAAACTCTGGTCAACAATTTCAAAACCTGTTTTATTCTGAAGTTTCTTCAAATTACTTTAGATTTTACCCAAAGTAACAACTGAAGCAGGCAAACCTGGAGTATTTCAATCAGTTTGTGTTTCACTGAGCAGAAGCTACTGCTTCATAGGATATTATTTAAGATAAATACCTCTCTCCCAAGAATGCTAAGTTAATATTTTCTGCCTCATACTTCATTAAATTTTATTTTTGTTGAATGAATGCATTTACATTACTAGTTGCCACCAATTGTCATGTGTGATAGAGTAAAATTTACCTGGAAGAACTGTACTTTATTTATGAAATATCAGATTTCTAGAATTTTCCATATGCATGTGAGAGCAGCATAAACACTGACATATTTAAATATTACATTATTAACAGATTAATTCAGGTAGTTATTTCCATAATATAAGAACTGCTCTCATTTTCATATAGCTGAAATATGATAGAACTTTTCTAAATACTAGAAAGTTATTCCAATTCTACAATGGATCAGCCATTCTTTAACAACATTCTTGTTATTAACTGCTACTAACTTTTTAGAAATAGCTTTTTTGCTGGCTCATATTTTATAACCTTTTCACATTCCAATCAAACAATCTGTGATGTAATACATTAAACGTAACACATCAGCACTGACAGTTTTGCATTTGAAATCAGAGATAACTAATCAACCAATATGCCTTTATTAATGTAAAATGAAAAATGTGTTGCATTGTGTTTCTGAATCACAAGCTAGTATTGTATATGTGTAAACTCCAGCAGAAGTCATAAGAATAGTCTAATAAAAAATAACCTTCCTATGAAATAATGGGCAATTTTTAAAGGAACTTCCATATAAATCTTTCATATTACATTATCTTGTGACTTAAATAAATTGCAAACAAACAAAATGTTGTAACGAGCTGATTATCTGAAGTAAAATTAAGTATTTCTGTGCATTGTCTGAAATAGTTATGCTGTTACTGAAGACTTAGTACTGCCTTTTCAAACACAAAAATTTGAACAGATAATTCTGACCTCATGAAACACTGAGAACTTATCAGTTGAGAATATTTTGCATAAAAACCCCATATCCTTAAGATTCCCTCTATTCACCAAATGTTTTCATTAATGTGACATGGAGATGTCTAAAAGTTAAATGAGCGATTATTAGCACTCTGGAATATGCAAGCAATATTTGACTTAATTGTTCAATCATATTGAGTTGCCTGTGGCACCAAGAAAAAGAAAAGTTAAACGTCAGTACTTCACACTGTCAGTTGAAATGAGTCCCAGATGTTAAAACACTAAGCAACCTAAAAATCATTCATTTCATTTTAAACAAAATCTTTTTCAAAGCAAGCTTAATCTAGTGATTCAGTCTTTCCCTTCCCCTCCCCAGCACAACTAAACATGGAAATAACCCCTATTTAATATGTGCAGTGACTGAACTACACAAATAGCACACAGGACCAATGTAAAGATTTTTCATGTCTTCTGCCATTAAAACTCACTGGTTTTGATTACGATTTTAACAGTTTTAAGAACAATACCAAAGAATCCCTAACAAGTAAAAATGTCAGGCTTTGTTTTCCTCTAAGAAAACAAGTACTGCTTGTCATTGTGCACAATTCTAAAGTAGAAGAAAGTTTTGGTTGTTATCATTTTGTCTAAAATCAATGAAAAACAGCTTCAGGAATTTAAGCTAATAGAGCCTGCCTACTCTCAAAAACATACAGTCTAGTGCCAAATCCAAATGGGACTTTTTTCAGAAATTTGAAGAAACTTAATTTAAGAATGAGTAAATTCACAATATAAACATCTGCCATTGTTTTCAATACAACACTAATTACAACAGTTGCTTATATTTTGAATGAACAAGTTCTAGAGAATATAGAAAGGCTTAGCCTCAGGAAGTGTCAAGAAATATCAGAGGACAGATTAACTGCTAAGGGACATTCACACGAGTGTTACAGATTTAAAAAGGGAAGAGATTACATACCCCTCTCCACCAATTCTTGTTATCTTTAGACGGAAATCAACTGAGTTCAGGCTGGGTGGCTTCCATTTCAAAATATCATCACATCGACCAGGCTTGTATTTCTGAAGTAAATTAAAATGCAGTTTAATTATGCTTATTGGTTTTCACTGGTTTTAAAAGTAACAATTCAGCCTTTCAGACTCTATTAGCTGTCTCTAATGAATTACAATAGTTAGTGACTGAAACAATGAATACCATTACCATGGAGGTAGTTGCGCTTCACTACTTTATTTGCTTCTTCCTTTTAAAACTGCTTAGCACTGTAGCTCTGCCTTTGCATATAATAAAAAGCTGAGAATGGAAATAAAAATTAGCATACTGCATTATCTCCCTCTGGGTAATGGAAAATTTCAAGAAAGAAAATAAGAGCACAGAAAGAAACAAAAACAATCATAGGACATACAGAAAAGACACATTTAAAGTAATCTCAACATTTTGGAACTATTTTATCAACAATATTTTTGTTATCCAAGCTGTTGGCTGGCAAAACATGAAAAAGGCAGAAGCCGCCATACTGTCAGCTCTCAGAAAGCCTCATCAGAAACATGTTCTTTCACAGCAAAGGAATTTAAGTCATGTAAAGAATAAAGAACATCATGATATACCAGAATATAAATAAGAGAGCATCACTTGCTAAAGAGTGAGGGTATACATTTGAACCACAAGTTGAAAGGAACAATTTTCTCTTGAATTACAGCTTTAGTTTCTGATGGTCTCTGGTCTCATCTACTAAGCTATTTATCTACTATTATCTATTTATACTTTTATTTATCATCTGCTTTCATTTACTAAGCTGTCATTTTGTTCATCCTCAACTATCAGTGAGAGTTAACTTGTTGATTCCTTCCTTACTGAGTATCTTTCATGGCAATAGAGAAAATCTGAATTAATATGAATAGGGCAAAAGTAAAAGAATAATTTGCAGATGCATAGAAGGAGAAATTTTACTTCTTTATTTATGTACAGTGAGAAAATTTATCCAATTTTATATAAAAAATAAAACCAACCAAGAATGTCCACTGTCTTTTGGTAACAAAACAGTCATCAGCATCACACTGCACTCATGCTACGCAAAATATTTTCAAAATACAGACTTTCTTGATGATAAATCTAACAGTTCTAGATCTAAAATGACAAAATCAGATGAATTTTCTGTCTTCTAATTGAAAAATCAGAAGAATGTAAAGTCACTCTTTCCAATACAAATGCAGACTATCTTACATGTCATTTCTTGATGAAAAAGTGGTCATTAATTCTTAATGAAGAAAAAAGGATGGACCAACCTCTCTAAGTCTCGGCACTGAAATTCTGAGGAAAAGTTACATCTGATCTATATGAAAACCTTCCTCATTAAAGCTCTTGTATCCTAACTCAGACAACAGCCAACAGCATGTGCTCAGGGAAAATGAAAACCAAGGAAATTATATATGATATTTTCTACTACTACTCTTTGAGAAACTACCCATTTCGAAGCTCAGAGACTTCCTGATGTGGATATGATTCAAATGTGATTCCTACATATTTAGCTATTTTCAGTTTCTCTGCATGAGCTTATATAGCCCCCCAGTAAGACCATGTAAACCTCCAACAGCAGTAAAAGCCCGTGGCACAACCTTTCATGCACAGCCTGATTACCTTGCAGGAATAAACCCACTACCTTTTGTTTATTTTCAACAAGTTTTTGTTGTTTTTGAAGACTTGCCCTTCCCAGGGATCATACTAAGAGAGATGCTTAACAATCACAACCCATTGTTTCCAGGGAGACCCATAGTTCCATTTGCCTCTACATGCATAGAAATGCACTCAGCTCAGAGGCTATCATTTTACATGTGCTGTTACAATTTTTTATCCACTTATATTACTCTACATTTATCTATATAAAAGTTTATGCACTGTTTTATCACTCAGCCACCCAGTCTTGAAAGAGCTTACTATAATTCTCCACATTTAGGACCAGCCCTTGCTGATCCATCAAGAAAACCTCACCGAATGGTTATAATCCGATTTTCAGACTTGCTAACATGCAGTACAGGTGGTGAGGACTCCCTCCCTTCCCTGGTGAGGACTGAACAATACCCCATCCCTTCATCCCTACTTCATAACCAATTAGATATCTGTTCAAGAACCTTTTAAGTCTCACATTACTTTAGTTTCTTCAAGAAAATTTTGACAAGAGGCTTTCTGGAAATCTTAGCAAGAAAAACCATACAATCCTTACCTAAATGAGTTTTGAACCCTCTGTTGGAGGAGCATAACCTTCCTTTCAAATTGGTGTGTAATTTTCACCAACTAGATGTGATAAATGTGATTCGTGCTAATTAAATTGTAACTATATTAGCAAAATTGTATTTAGATCAATAAAAAACCATTGTTACCGAGTGAAAGGGGGGAGATGGGTGAGACAGGACAAAAGACATCTTCCAGATGTTGGGAACTGAAGGAAAAGGTTGGAAGAAAGTCAAATAAGAATAGTAAAAGGACGTAGGTCTGATAAGCAGCATCTAGGAATAAAGCTTCAACCTTGAAATGCGCCAAAATGGGATGATTCCAAGCATGGGACTTAATTAGAGTCATTTTATGGAAAACATCTGCTCAGTCACACAGGGCGCCTGCGCTACCTGCGGGTCACACCTCGGTCACTGATGAAGACGATGAGCCTTCACCGGAAACAAGACCCTCAAAAGGATGAGAGACCCCCTAACTCATTAGTAGAGCATGCGCCGTGCAGTATAATTACGTAGATTTTAAGAATAGAAATTAGGAGGAGCTTTCCAGAAACTTCTGTAGTCTACAGTATATAAGTGGGATTGTTAGCCCGAATGCTTTGGTACGAGAGGAAGGGCAAGTCCCTCCCCGTACCCCCGGTCGGTTTTGCTTATGCTTTATACGAACCTAAATTATACTAAAACACTTACTCTCAAATTTTATCCATCCCAAATTATACAACTGTAATACTTTACTTAAATTGTATTCAGTTTCAATAATTTTTGTAATCATCTTTAATACTTTTGATTGTATTCATTTATAATTGCTACTATTAAAAATTTGTTGTTACTTTTAATCTTTGTTAATTGTTTAATTGGAAAAATAGAAAATCATTCATAACATAGATAAATGTTCACCCAGATACCAACTATTATATTCCTTATTGTTTATACTCCTTTGTCCAGTCCAGATACCAAGCTTACAGGACTTATTTCCTCTCTGATCTTCGATGACACCTATCCCCACCTTCTCTTTTTTAAAACTGGTACTGTATTTTCTATCTTACATGCTTAGGTACTAATGCAGATTTTTCATATAGGATCTACTATCCAATTTTTTCAAACTCTTTTTCCTAGACTGACAAGTTATATCCTCCTAAAAGTTAGTAAGAAATCAGTGTCAAAACAGACAGGAACAACTATTCCAAGATCAGTAAAGAAAAGCAATGTTTTGACAGAATACATCTGCATACCTGTAATTACACTGTGGGATCCACAATTTTGACTCAAGTTTAAAATTAACTGGCTGGCTTACTTGAAGGAAATGCAAGAGGATTTGTTCATTAAGAAGGAGTCATTTTCTTTACCTTGAGAACCAGCACAGTGTGAGACAAGCCTCAGATAAACATTTTATTCCACCAATAAAAAATAATCTCTGGCACACCTCAAGTAAGTCAAAGATATCTCACTGAGAAAGCAATAACAATAAATATACCCTTTTGACTATTACATTTAGTTTTGACCACTGTCAAACAGCAGCCTTCTTACTTCACAGCAATTTTTTAATACCAAACGCCTGGTAAAGGTAACAGGTAAATTACAGATATTTTTCAGAAACAGTTAAAAAGCCTTAGATAAGCCATCAGAATTCAATGCTTGTACAAGGAACAATTTATACAGCTCTTCCCTGGCCTCCCCCAACTTCTTCTGTTACCATGAAAGACAGAAATTCACAGAAGACTGGCTCAAAAGGAGAATTCATTCAAAGGCCATATTATTAATCCCTAAGAAAGAGATTAATTTTTAACAGGTGAGTCCATACACACAAGACGGCACTAGTAAATTATTGAGTTTAAATGCTAAGTGCTAAATCAATTTCTTTAAACATGAGCTGAAGCCAAACAAGAATTCTGCTTGTTAAATATATGGAAACTTCACCTTAGATGAATCACTGCATACTGCAGACCTGTTCTGTGTGAAGTTACTCTTTATTTTAATTCCAAGCCAAAATGTGAAGCAATCTGTTTGAGATCGAACTACACCCTAGCATTTTAAATATAGCATTCATAGCAATGATATCCTTATCACCACTCCCCAACAAATATCTATGTACACGACTACTTCTAAAACAAATCAGATCCCCTGTCATCTCAAATACAAAGTTCATGCTTCAGTCTGAAACCTGTCAACCTAAGCACAAAACTTAGACCTCCACACCAAAAAGGCACATTGACAAATTAGCTATCTCAAATAGCTTTAAAGTATTGGACTAGGTGGCTTCCTGAAGTCCCTTCCAATCTAAATTATTCTACAAAAGTTTCTTTGCTTGCTTGTTCTTGTAGCAACCATATTGGGTGCAATTTAGTTTGCAAAAACAATGAACATTCAAAATAAATCCTGCAGTTGTTCGTATTTATTACACTTTTATTTGCGATAGCTGGGCAGCCCTGGTGCATGCAAACCGGATTCCATCAATGTAAAACCAAATTTGAAGTTTCCCTTCAGGGACACACCTAATGCCTTTCAAGCTGAAATACAGGCATCAGAGGCCAAGGCAAAGGCAATTCCACTGCATTGCTACCTTGCACCTATGGAGCACAAACAAACCTGAGCTGTGAAGATATCCTGCAACATCCTGAACTGCTGCTTCAAAAAATTAAGAGTATCAGTGCCTTCAGTTGGCTATGAACCCTAAGCACTCCAATTTTTACTTTTTAAAAACATTTTTTTTACATTCACCCACCATCTAGTCAACGTTTCTTCTATCTTTTCAGTAGTAGCAGTAGTCATCGTCTAAATCCTATCTTCTGTGGCCATTCTCTCCTGGCAAAACCTCAGGCCCTTACTTCCATGAAGAAGATGAAGATCAGGGACAATAGATGTGTCAGAAGAAGCATCTCAAATGTGCCCCTACTATGGGGATCTTGAACTTCAGGCAAGTATACAATAATAACCCTAAAACTCAGGTGCACGTCCAACACCCTGGGATGAAGAATCATCACTGAAGACAGCTCAACACAAAGCACATCCTCTGGCATCCCTCTTAGACTGCTAAACCCATTGATTTCTCACCTCAAACTCAATTCCATAGGCTCAAGTGGGTCTAGTCAAACCACTATGAAGGTTTTGTTAGACTCTTACTAGAACCATTTTAGCACTGCAGGGCACAGTTAAGGGTTGCTGGTCACATTGAACCTCAATCTCCTGTCCTGTCTCAGAGTACTAAGTCTAGTTCTCCCCTTCCTCCACAGATGCCCAAAGAGGGGGTCACTCTTTTCTTGTCTCCCATCAGATCAAGAGAAAGGTTGGCCCTCAAAGCCTCAGGTTCTGTTATCTTAACTTTTGCCAACACATTTCTTGTCAGCTGCAGACAGCCTCACACACAGGTTTGGGAGTTGCTTAAAGCAATTTGTCAGCATTTGCATTCAATGGATGGCACAGTAGAAAGCTGAAAATCTAGACAATGGAGATATCAGAGGCCCATAAAGAGGATAAACTTTAACTCCAAATAGCTGCTTCCACATGGGATAGATGTTTCTGCTTAGTATTTTGTAGGAGGAAGAGCAGGGTTAGTTTCTGGGACTGCATTCTGGGCAGGCAGTCTGGGGTGTGGGGTGGTGTTGACTCACCATGAAGACACCCACCTGGAAGACTGAGTGACTTCAGCCTAAAGTCTAGACAAAACAAGCAGTTTCTCCTAGCGACTGAAAAGGAAGAGGTGGTGGGATGATCAAGAGAGAAGTTCGTGTTTCATCAAGAAGAGGAAAAGAAGGTTTCCTTTACAAGGGTGGATGTCTCACCATCCTACAAAGTCTAATCAGCCAGCTCTACCTCCCATAACCCTTATGAAATACCACCCTCCTGAAGTGCAAGCAGCAGCTAACACACCTTACATTTCCCTTCCTCCTTATCTTCCCTCACTCCTTCCAAATGACAAGAAGCCAGCAAATAAACTAGCTCTTTCTTTCTCCTAAGTGACACAGAACTGCTGCATGTCAGCTCTAATTTCTCTTTAGTAAACTGGTCAGACCTAGCCCTGCAAAGTATCCAAAGGGCTGCAAAGCTGGCAGCTGCAGGCACACACCACATTAGAAAGAAAGCAAAAATGAAAGGCACAGAAAGCTCAGGGAAGGTTTGTTTGCATTGTCATGCTTGCCCAAGAGGTATGGAAGGTTGAGTACCTTTGAGGAGTGAGGGCAGAGCAGGTGGGAGGGGATAGGGTTAACCAAGACTGGGAACCTACTGGAATTTTTTTAAATCATTAAATGTAGTTTGCCACATTGGAAATGATATTTGCATCTAACCATACTGAAAATGTAATAAAGTGCAATTAATTATCTTTGAATATGAAATATAAATATTAAATATAAAACTTAGCTATGACAAACCTATAATGACAATAAATCTGCTCCTCTTACAACACAAAACAGTGTTAAATGTTTTATCTGAAGAGCTCTGCTTAATTCTGAGGCCTCTTAATCTGTAGAGCAGCTGCTGGCCTGCCCAGTCTAATAGTTTGCATTCAGCTGGGTAAACATAAAGACAGACTAATTACCCAAAATGTGTTTTTATTTTCTTGCACTACAGACCCTGGATCATTTTAAAGAACCAAAATGATTGATTATAATCAATCATTTCAGGCTAGACTTTATAAAGAAATGAGCTGAAGACATGGAAGTTGCTAATGTTGACAGATTATGTGAATAAATCACAACAATGGATCAAAAACCACAAGATCAAAAGCAATCATTGAGTCAATTGTATATTCATAGATTTTTAAGACTGGAAACCAGTACTGGGCTCATTGAGTTGGCTGACTTGCATAAAGGACAGAGAAACTTGAACAACGTTTATATTAAGCTTCTAACTCCTATTTAAACCACAGTAATGTTTATCTCAAATTTATAATCCCTATTCAGAATACAAGACACCTTTATGAAAAATACCACATAATGAAGAAATCATAAGATGTATCTTCAGGAAGTTGCCACAGCTGTTTATTATGGCTGTGCCTAAAAATGCTTATTTCTACACTGAGTCTTGTTAATGCTTTGCTATAGACTGAAGCCTGGCTCTCCATGTGATTACTTCCCTTTTTAAGATAAAATGAGTAAGTCTGAGTCTCACTGCATGGGTAATTTCCCTGTTGGCTAACATACACATCATCATAGTGTAATTTCATAAAAGTCTTTAGAAGAGTAGGCAACAGGACTGAACCTACTATTCCAATATTCTTTTCATTGCTAACTCATACAGCAGTACACAAAATGTACCTATATTCTTCTGCATTGCACTGAGAGGTGTTGATAACTAGCTGAAATAATTATTAGCTGGGACTTAACACACTTACTCGTGGAAATACAGCCCACATCTGTCTGTATTCAGGCACCATCACAAGATCAAATGATCCACCTTAGCCTACATGACTGATTTTTCAGGAAAGCAGGTAACTTGGCTGAAAAAGCCCAGAATATAAACAACATGACCATAAAAACATTTGTAAAATACCAACACTATTACTAAAACCCTTAAAGCCTTCACAGTAATGTATTTCTTTAACTGTCACCAAAACCAAATAGACAAAAACAAACAAACCAGATCAAAAGAAAAAAAAACAATCCAAACACCATCAAGACTTTAAAATCTACTTGAGGAAAGAAGTTATGTCACTAGCAGTTAAATTGCAACCCTTAGTTCCTTCAAAAATTCTGCCTCCTGTCCCTTACAGCTTCCCTTCTCAGTTCCAACTCCTTCTGTTCCTCAAAGTGCCCATACAGACAATCTCCCTATAGCTCCCACAGACCATCACTGCAATTCCTCATGTATTCTATTTTCTTTACCTGGGGCAAAAGCTAAGCAAAAAGAAACGTGGCACCAGAAGTTTCTTGGTCATTGCTGGATTAATGCTTATTCTTGCTGTATATTGAGCATGACACTGCACAGGCCCACTACACTCCCTGGCTGAGGAGCAGAAAATCCAGCTTTTCTTACTGATGTCAGAGACAAACAGGTTATTTTAAAAAACTGCTTTGAGAGCAGTGGGATCACCCCTAACTCACATCCTCGAATGCGAAGGCAGTGTTGCATATTTTGGCATTTATAGTGTTGGGTGGTGGTCACCTGTAATCAGCAAACCAGCTTCAGCAATTATTCATCCCACCCAGAGAGAAAGCTACTTTGAATGTTGGTGGTCTAGGAGAGAAAGAAGAAAAATGTCCAAGGGCAAACACCTCCAAACAATAGGGTGTGTGACTACAAAGACTGATACACAGAAAAAGCGAATAAAATTATTGCTTTGATCTGAAGTGCACATTGGAAATAAACACCTGGACAGCACTTTCTACTTAGATCAAACATTAGACAGTAAGAGAAAATATTGTTCATTCTTGCCCTAAACCATCATATTTACTTCTTATTTAAAATACATCAGAGCTGGCCAGACTATCTGTCCTTGCCAAATATACTCCACATACCACAGAGACAGAAAGAGAACTCTTAGAAAGTCTGAAGAATTCAGAGCCATCTAAGAAGCTTCTATGAATGAATGCAATAGATGAAACTTTTGATAAATGCATTTCAGCAAGGGAAAGGCGCATTACTTCCACTGAAAAAAAGGCACTTTAAAAAAACCTCTTCAGTGGCACTCAGTGTCTCAAAGATTATCAGGATTCCTTTGTTCTTTATAAAAACAAATCAAACGCACCAAGTACTGATTTCTTTCTTGCAGACATTTGACATAATTTCTGTATAAACTCTGAAAATAATAAAGCAGGCACTTCTTTTAATAAATATGAGTCAACTTTTCCTATATTTTTTAAGGAAATACAGGAGATGTGGTTTCTAAGTATTCCTAAGAGTGATGAGGCTAAGAGAAACTCCTGGATAAACATTGGTATTTTCCAGACACCTGTCACTTCTGAAAGGCATTTTCATAGCTGAGACAAAACACAAGAATCTAAACACAGAATGGAAAATATGTAAGAACAAAAAAATGGCTGCAAACTTTATACAGCTACAAACCACAACTCGAATGCTTTCCCATTTCATACAAACAGTTTTCGTGTGTTGTACTAAACCCTCCACCAAGCACAACCTGTGTCGAACCACGGAGAGATGGCCATGACACCCTAACTAAAAGATGGCCAACAAAAAAACCCCTAATTCCTGTGTCACAGAATGACACAGAAAAAGAGAGAGAGACTCATATCTGACTCCAAGGAAGTCGAGCACAAAAGAGACCTCTCTATTTACGTTACATTTCTATTTATAGAATTCCAACAATGAGCATGGATTGGACAGTGATGGTAAGACCTCTTGATTCCACTGGTTCCATCACAAGTCAATCAATGCTCTCTTCCTCCAAAGAGGAATTCAAAACAATCATTGTTTAGAAGAAAGAGTGTGAGAAAGTGTAAAAAGAATCTGTCAACATCTGAAGGCCAGAACACAGGTGCAACATTCCTTCCCTTCAAAAGAACTCTTTTAATGAAAAGAAAGTAATAAATGTTGGCTTTAATACTTAGTGTTCTAAATTACTGTTTCACGTCAGCTTTTTGCCTCGCTCAGTGATTTTATCAGAATAAACACACTGAAGTTCAACAAATACTTGATCAGCTTGAAAATAAGGTTGTTAATGATTTGAATTCCAGGTTGAATTCCAGACATTATACAAAGTAGTGTTATCACATCATTGAAAGTAAATCTGCAACAGTAACTTTAGAGACTCAAAAAGATGGAGAAAAGACAAGTTCTTCAGCTGAACTCAACTAGTGTCCATGGTTAAGCCAAAAGGATGATAGAGCCAACTCCAGGTAACACACTTTTAAATAGCTCATTACTTGACAGTGAAGTTGCCATGCTGCTTTAATTCCATGCAGTCAAACAAATTTGTGTTAATTCTTCCATTCCTCCACATTAGAAATCAAAATAAGGAAAAATTAACATGTTTTAAGACCCAATCACATCAGTATTCCAGAAATTTTTCCTTTGGAGATTTAAAGAATTAAGTAGGAATTATACTTTTTAATGCATTAGGACGGATAGCTGTCAATAGCTGTTTTGGAACAGCTGTTTGAGAAAATGTTACTGTAACACAATTTGTCTTTTATGAAAATGTGACTTGATGCTATATGAAGTAGAATGAAAACTATTATAACCAAAATTACCTATGAAATATTAAGCTTAACTGTCATACCAGACTAAGAAGCAAAACATACACCCATTTAAATACTGTTAGATTATGTTTTATACTAAGGATTTTAACACCTGAATGCAAATCAGGTTTAGAAGGTTAATTTGTATGGAAAAATTATTTTTCTAATATGTTAATAGAAAACTACATTTTCCAAAAGTGCCTCTGATCCTCAAGCTAATGCAATATTTATATTGGACTTCTTTGGTAATTAGCAGGCTAAACGTCTTCTCCTCTTGCACTTTAATTTAGCTTTATACCTCCAGCTTCATTAAACATCTTGTTTCACAGCTATACTAATAGCTTTTCTCAATATTCCATTAAGCAAGGAGAAAAATATGAGGACATTTTATTCATAACTAACATCATTTACATATGAATCCTATTAATAGTTGATAAATGAAGTTCAGATCACAGCCAAAACTTTATGTTTATAGCAATCAAAATCTAGCACCCGCAAAATTTTTTTCTCCTCCCCCCTGCACATTACTGTGAACAGTAGAAACCCACTTATGATCATTTCTGTCCTTTCACTGATTACAATGGTCTGTACCCAGAAACTCCAATACCTGAGTTTGAAGCAAAACTGAAAAAAGTAAATGGCTTCAAATCATTGGCTAATATATATATTATCCTGTGGCGCTGTGGTGCTACCACACAGAGAGAGAGAGACTCACACCTGACTCCAAGTAAGTCGAGCAGCAAAGACCTCTTTATTTACATTACATGTCTATTTATAGAATCCCAGCAATGGGCACGGATTGGACAGTGATGATGAGACCTCTTGACTCCACTGGTTCCATCACAAGTCAGTCAGTGCTCTCTTCCTCCAAAGAGGAATGGAAAACAATCATTGTTTAGAAGAAAGAGTGTGAGAAAATGTAAAAAGAATCTGTCAACATCAGAAGGCTGAAACACCAGGGCAACACATCCAAAATGGACCAACTGGTGTCTGCCTTTGCCTATAAACTCTACTTTTGGCACACTAAGGTAACTGTTTAAGAGCTACATATTTCTACCTTTGTGACAAATAATCTACTGAAAACAGAACTATAGCGCCCATGGTCAAAGGAACTGGTGATAGAGCATGGTTGCTACTTGAGATATCAGATTTATATTACTATTGATTATTTTGTAATCTTATTTTTCACCACCACTAATCTCATTTATAATTCATTACATATGTGCTATATAAGACTTCTGAAAAATCAACACAATAGAAACACTGAAGATACTTCAATTTGTCTTCCATTGCTGTATTTCACTCTGTATTTCACTTTGTATCACTTAATTAAACTGAGATGGTCTCAGCATGTAGCAGCAATGTAAACTGTCACCAGGAATTATTGTATTTACTTCTCCAGGTGAAATTTTCTTTCAAATTCAGCTTCACAATTAATTAACAGTCTTAACCAGAAATTAATATAATGGAAAAGCTCGTATCTACAGAACTTTTTCTCAGGCACACGTTGTTAATTTCTACCTATCTAGAAACACACATAAACAAACCCAGAGGCAAGAAACTAAATGGCTTAAAACAATTGTCCCTAAATTGTTGGGAGAACCAAGAGAATACAGAAGCAGTCCTGGCTCACTCCTTTACTGGTTTTTCTTTCTTTTTTCTCTCTTAAAGCAATGCTTATTATTCTTCTCTCTGCCCCAGCAACACAGCAAATCTTTGAAAGACTCTTTGGGAGATCATCTTCCTTCTAATCCTCCTTTCACACTTTTACTGCGAAAAAAGCCTTGGTCATATGAAGCCAGTTGGAGAACACATCAATTTTCATTGTATAGTGTAGCTGCTACACAGCATCACTTGATTTATGAGTCTTACTGTTTATGTCTCTTTACAAGTTTAAAGTGTTGCACATACCAGCCAAAACCTTCTCTCATTTCTCAAATCCAATGGCACCAATCTTTCTTCACCTTCTGTCCTTTCATTTTTACCACCTCTGTCCTAACTCAAGCTTAAGTGTAGTCATCACCTAAATTTACACCACAGAAAAAAGGAAGTCAATCTCTCAGAGGACTTCTTTCTTTGTGGCTGGTTTGTTTGTGATCAAAGGTTCCTAGAAGTCCTACAAAAATTGGGCTGGATCAGTGGAAAGTATTCAGTGCTTCAAGTCTGAAAGCCATAGCATTCTGGTATAACAAAACAATCTCCACGAATTGAGCAGCAGTGCTTTTGGCTGACTCACTACAATAACCCGATTTAGAAGCTGGGCAATTTATCAGTATTAGAGGCCACATTTGCAGAAGCCCCAACCTGTAAATTTAAGGTTTCATCATAACATAGGTTTTGTTGACATTTTTAGTAAGCTATGATGATAATCAGCATACCAGGAATAATATTTCAGGAAACCCCTCAGAGCCTAGGCAGATTAATGAAAACTACCAAACATATACAAAAAGATGCAAAAATACATTTCAAAATACTTCTTGAGGAATGCCAATCTTAAAAAAAAAGAATGAAGGCTAACATCAAAAGGCAATCAGTAGAGTGGAGCATTTAGCTAGTCTGAACATAAGGAGAAATGTGCAAGTACTAAGAAATTGCACCATGTTGGTCTCAGACATAGTCCAATTTCTCTTTATAAGAGCTAAAAAGCCCCTAGAGCTGAACAGATATGCCTGAAAGATGATGCACAGAATTGCCGGCAGGATTTTTTTCCACATGTTGCTAAATGTATGCTGCACAAAATTGTCATTAAGGGCTAGCTTATTACATCTTACAGGGCTACAAATCTCCTTGAATTAAATATTCATGAGTCTTGCTTGGAATACTGAATCCTGTGGTATTTTATAAGCAACAATAGAAACTAGCCTTTTCAACTATGTATTCTAGTATATAAATTACAAAATTATGAGTTTTAATCATATTAAATTCATCATTAGCCATTGACATTAAAATAGCAAACCACATATTTCGCATCCTTATTTTCAAAAGGAAACATTCGTGCAACATGGGAGTTAAGTTCAACCAGCAGAACTCAGCATGTGCTTTGCAGTGCTTTTACTTTGCAAGCAGTAAGCTGATGTGCTCAGAAATGAAAAGCAAAGTGGGGAAAAATGTATATTAAAAAAATCAGTATGTACTTTCTCTTTCAAGTCTCCTACAAGACTAATGCAACTTAAAACTGCATTTTCAGGAGACGGATTTGGATAATGAGCAGGGAAAAATCCTCATCTAAGAAGAAAAAACATACCATGCCAAATGACAGAATGAAAGGATCCTGCCCACTTTTTGTGTGAAATTAATCCTTGTAGTTCTGACTTAGAAACAAACAAGCCAGTGTCTCTGGGTAAGAACAGGTTAAGTTGAATAGGGTAGCTATTAGCTGAGCATTGTAAGTAAAGGGAAAATAAATACAGGTTGTATTTTAAGAACATTACTCAAAAAAATTCCAGTAACTGTGAAATTAGTTGCTATCCTTCTTGGGAAGGGCATTCTTCCATTAAAAGCAGCAGTTCCAAGGTAAATTGCTAACATTGCCTTGTAACCAAACAATAGTTCCTTCCACATCAGATTTTTTTACCCTTCTACAGAGCATGACCACATAAACACCATCAGACATGCAACACAAAATCTCTGGTTTGAATACTGGGATTGAGCAACTGCCATGAAGAACCTGTTCCAACTTCTCGCTGCTGGCAGGGAGCTTTCATTCTGTTACTGGCAGAAGGGTTAAAGTCAGACTTTTTTCTCCTTTTCCTTTTCTTAAATGTTTCTTCTTTAATTATACAAAATGTTTAAATGTTAATGTAGCTATGCTTCCAGCAGGCAAGCAGCTGAAGGGCCAAAGAATTAGGGGAGGGGGTAAGTGACAATTACCATTTGCCAAAACAAATGTCATCAGGTTTAGCTGCTATTTAACAGTTTAACATTTTAACAAGGAAGAATAGAAGGAGTAGTTAAGCACAGCTTTTCCATAAACAAAAGTACAATGTATTTAAAAAACAGAATTGTATTTCTCAAGAAAGAGAACTGCAACTCATAGCACCAATCCATCAAGTGAATTGAAATGTCTGATGTGCAGTCATTGGGAAATTCTGGGAGAAGAAAGCAGACAAACCTGAGCCAGTTCAGGAGAGGCTTCTTTCAAATCCAATTTCTCTCCCAAGTATCCTTTTTCTTAATGTCATAAAAAGACAACAGTCCTTTCCTTAACATCTAGAACCAAAATCACAACTGATAACGCTACAGGGAAAAGATAAAGTCATCGATTCAAGCAAGAATCTGTGATGATGCTCGGAAGACAGTTTAAAAATCTCTTCCAACCTGCAAGATAAAGCAAGTTTATCACTTCAATGTAAACGTTACTAAAATGCTAAGATGAGCATGCTAGTATGAATCCTGAGCTAATAAATTAGATCTCTGTGAAGCTCAATCCTACTTGTGAAACAACTTCAATAGAATCCTTCAAAAGCTTTCTTAAAGCAGTGAGCAGTACAGAGATGATAACAAAGTGAACAAGCCCACCAGTCATCGATCCAGCAGGTACTCCAGAAAGAATCAGAGAGCCATGTGGAACTACATCTCTCTTGACACCAAGAACAGTAAGTACCATGCTCATTTTATGAGCTGTCTTGTAAAAACCTTTTCTCTTGTATAGTACATTCTCAGCAGAAGCAGAACATGACTTTTATAAACCAAACTCATTCAAGAAGCTATTTGTTGAAATTAAATTCTAAAGTTGGGACAAAGAATATGAATTTTAGCAGATGGGGAGTCAGAGGTACCGGTTTTGGAAGAAAGATGTAGAAAATTCAGTTCAAGTGGAAATCAAAGACATCTTAGCTAAAATAGAGCTATAACAGTGATTGCAGTGAAAGTTGAGGGAGACTATTAGGTGAAGCACCATTCTGCATTTACCAGAATGCTAAAATAGGTGGATCAAAGTTTTAGCTTAGTTACACAGAAACACTTAGGTTATTAGGCTTTTGAGAACATTTTCTCCTCAGCTGCAGATGTGTTTGTGCTTTCAAAATGTGTGAAATTGGAAAAAGCTCTGGAAAAAAAAAGGCTTTCAAAAGGGGTAGCAACTCAGGTGCTGACAACTGTTCATAACTGTTGCAAACAGACATATTACAGAATAACATGCTCCAAGAAGGTATTACAAAGGATCTAAAGCTTTAGACTCCCCCTCACAACTGGGGGTAAAAGAGAAAGACCATTAAAAAACCAAAACCACTCTAGGACACTAAAACCTAATTAGAGGAGAAGAGTGGTGTACAAAGAGAACAACAGTCAGCTGTTCATTAGGAACAGAAGGAAAGCAATTTTGTCTTCGGGGTGGCATAAGAATACTTAATGATGTTTAACTCTCTGCATCCCTCCTCCCCAGCACCCTTTGTACAGGAGAGAATAGGTCACACGGTGGTGTTCAACAACCAGTATTGTTCCCTAACCCCTTCTATTCCAGCACCTGGGGATCATACCCATGTGCGTTTAAGGAAGTGCAGTCTTGCAGAAGAGAACTGTGACCACGTGTGACTGCAGACAGAAATGCAAGAGAGCAATCAAAAGCTGCCTGCAGGTGACCATGACATTGCCCTAACAATCAGTAAAGAAAATCCCCTTTATGAAGAGCTGCCAAGATTTTCATGTCTCCAAACTACTTCTTTCATCTTAAGAAAAAAATAATTTACCCCAAGCCAATATCTGATTCTTAAACAGTGAGCTACATCATGACTTGAATTAAAAATTTACTGTTATTCAAAAATTCCCCTCCAGTACAAGGCAGTTCTCAAAGTATAAAGCCATTAGCAATACAGCTAAACTTTTTTTTTTTTCTAAAACCAGCAAAACTCTACTTCTTTAATAGCTGTAGGCTTTTTTTAAGGAACCAAGATGTTGCTTAAAAGCAACAAAGACGTTACTTTAAGCAACCAAGATGTACAAGCAGAGCAGTATACCCAGTTAAAATCAAGCTGGAATATCTATGCTAGTAAAAAAATTATCAAAAAACACTTGCTTTCTGCATGATCAAAATTTTAATAACTTTTTCCCCCTCAATTTTTTTTTCCCGGTAAATCACTATTAATATTCCTAAGAAATTCATTCATATATAATTGCAGTGAGACACTGCAGAGTTTCAGAAGTAAGGGAATAACACCCACCAAATATGATAGAGGACAAAACCCTACTTCTTTTGAAGGCCTAGCAAGATATGCAAGCAAATGTCATGGAAACAGAAGCTCTCTCCATAGTAACACCACTTGTGGCACTGTAGCTAACCACTCTAAGATGCTCCAAGACAAGGTATTAGCTTAAACCCAGTTTTCATTTAGTATTTGTTCCATAAAATTCCATATATCTATCAGCTGTAAAGATTTATTAAAACCATTAATAGCTCACAAGAATGCAGTATCAAAGCCAAAGTCAAACATAAGTATAAGGGAAAACTAATTAACTGTGATAAAGCAAGTCTCAGTAACACTATATTTTGGGAAAAAAGCCAAGAGACTGATGGCACTGCAAAGAATAATTATGTTACAGCTGATTTCTACGACACTCTCTGACTCCATGCAACAATTGTCAGATGTGCAACAGCATCTTACATTAATTACACTGAAGGAGCTACAGAGTAAGACACACAAATAATAAAAGCAAAATAAATTTTTTTAAAATATAAAAATATATAATTATACCTAAGAAATCCTTGTTACCTGCTCTTACATAAAAAAATTAAATTTTTTATCAACCAATCCAGCAACCAAAACTCTCAAAACCAGCTGATCACAGACTCCAATTGGCATTGTACTGCTCTCCATGGAGATGGACCAGCTTAGTGCACAGCAATCAGAGCCACGGAAATGATTTTCAATTAAAATTTACTTGACAAATTCAGTCCTGTTTGTGAACTATGTGTATGCAGGTAACATACTCTGGGAAAAAAAAAAAAATCTGATTTCTTTTGTGGCAATGCCTGTTGCCCCATTTTCTGATCTGATGACCAATGCAAAGTTTCACTTCCCTGACTATTACTAGATACAAGGTATATGGTATGACGTATCCCTTCCATCTAGAAACTGAAAAGGGTCAGTAGTGCAAATGGGTACAAAAATACATTAGCTCTGACATTTTTGCAAGTAAAATATCAGGTCTTACAAGCATAGAAAAAAATTTTTTAAATGTCAACAAATAATCACAAAAATAATTTATCTGGTTGTTTTTGTTCATATGCAAATTATGAAAAGTTACACTCGTTCTTTACTGGTTCAAATACTTTAATGAAATAAAAAGCTTTAACTGAATCCTGTAACAATGAAAAGCATCGTGACTGTATTACCGGAATACGCTGTCTGAAAATAAATTTTAAAAAAACTTTACCAGTCTTTGTACATGGAAGTAGTCCCACCATGCTCAATATATTTTAGACAGTAGAGCTGATTCTACTCAAAAAGTGAACATATTCTTCCAAAAGCATGCTAGTGCTTAAAAAAAAAAAAAAAAAAAAAAGGCAGCTCTACAGGTTTCCAAAATGTAATATATCCAATATGATTCACTACATACATGTTTGTCTTACAGAAAAAAAATCTGTATTACTTAATACTGATGTCTTTAAGAAATATTCTACAAATAACAAACAAAGCAAGTGTTTTTGTCTACTGGCCTTGGAGCCAGCTCTGTAAGAAGGGGGACCCCCCACCACAAATAATTTTTTTTTTTTTTTTTTTTAATCCCAAAGGAATATGCTGCCTAAAAACTAGCAGATACTGACCTCTGCCAGTCTCTTCTCTAATTAAACTTACATTTTTCCTCATCATCATATGCATCAGACATCTTGCAGAATAGATTTAAGTAGGAAACTGGAATTTTACATTTTATACTTGAAGACAAAAGGAACAACCTTGAAATTCTTATTTTGTTAACCATACAGCAAATTTCTTTCTTCACCTGCTTTGAGCTCTGAGCACGATGAGCACTGGATCCTGTGATCAACTTACATTTGTTAAACAGCTCTTTCCACAACTATTTTGACTTATCCTTTATTCTTCTGGTTCCTTTTCTCATTACCAGCAGAACAAGCCATATTTTCCCTTAAAAATGGCAACATCAATTCAGTGTCTGACAAGTCCCAATGATACACATTTCAATTGCTTTCTTAAGTTAAAAGTTCTCTCAAGAGAATCTCATGTTACTTAAAACACATTTTGTTTCAGTGGTTGGATGAATATACAGATGCAAGATCTCCCTGAGATTTCCAGTGATCACTGTTTGGAAGCAAGCAGCCCACTGTTTGTCAGTTCAAACTTGTCAAAATTTTCAGACAGGATATAACAAGTGTACTGACTGTTTTTTAATGAACAATTCAAAGTATACAGAACATCTGCATTTTGGAAATCTGAGATAATTTCCAGCTAAGACTTGCAATCGTTTTCCCCTTTCAGAACAAACCTGCAGACATGTCATAGTTGTACATTCCTCTATTTCAGTGGAAAGCTTCTAGAGTAATGTGGAGAAAACCTGAATTTCATTTCAGAAACACAACTAGCAGCATTTAAAAAAACAAGCTTTTGCTTTAGTAATATCTGCACTAGTTACATAGGAAACCTTCTTCAGGTTTCTGATCTCTGACTTCTATAATCAAGGCATGAAGTCCAGCAGTGCCCTTCCACCTCTGTACTTATTAGACCTGTATGATACAATCAGATCTAAATTATTCACCACACATCTCAGTGGAAGACAATGCAATTTTCTTAGAAGCAATTTATAGCTTTCATATCAAGCTCAATACTTTCATTTTTAATCATGTTAATGGATTTAGTTCACTATTTTTGTAATATCAAAGGCTAGGAGAGCTGACGAAAGGAACAGAAAATATAATTACAACTGAAAGTAAAGTTACTGTCAGTCAAAAGGAGACTGAATCACACAGTGTTCTGCTGTACCTTTTCAGTACAGAATACTATTCCACAGGTGCCTCTGAGCCTTGGAGAGTACTGTTCTGTACAGTATCATGAATATGATTATTTTAAATGTGCAGTCACCAATATGCAGTTATCTTCAAAGATTTATCTGATTATACATGCCAGCACCTAAGAAAAATATTCTTATAATTTAAAAACCCAGTTATTCTTTGGTGACATTTATCATGCATTTTCAAAATTGCTGTTTATAAGAACGATGACCCAGGAAACACCTCAAATTATGAAAAACAGAGTAATGTAGAATAAATCATTCTGCTTTTAAAGAAAGTGCTTTAAATGTTTTGACCATCCACATACCACAATGCAAGTGGTGATACTCCTCTGAAAGTCATTCTGTTTCCTCACATCTCAGGCATATACATCATTTTCCTGAAATGTTAGGCTACTGCTTACACTAAACAGCAGGATGGAGATCTAGCAAAATATTCGGTTTATCCTGATACCACTATTTTTGTTTTACTGCTGTGCTCCTGCCTAATAAAGAATATAAACATTTTATGAAGGATCTTCATGAAAACTTGAAAGGTTTGCTAGCTGTCTTGTTCTGCCATGAACAGAAAACAGAACTGGGAAAAAACAATCACAATAATCTAGTTCTTCAAGATACTCTACTAAATCTTTTCAGTTTGATAGAAAGAGTAGAGAGGGATCATAAGCACGCTGTTTATGGATATCTAGTCTGGGATTTGAAGAAAAGAGTGATGGCAAAATACTTTCTATCATATTGTTCAGTTTCCAAATAATTCCTGATCTATCAGCTTCTCAGTCGTGGAGAGATTGCTGTTAATTTCAGGATGAGTAGGAACACTGCCATGTGACAAGTGACCACTTCATTAATCTATTCAAGAGCTGAATCAGATGATTCAGTAAAGAGTTCTCACCAATTCAAATCAAAAACTCTTAGATTTCTCTATTCAGCTACAAAAGAGATTTTTTTTTTTCCAAAATGATCCACAACACATATAAATCAATGTAATTTTTGGAAAAGAGACCTACGCTTTTAAGACAGAAAAAAAAACTTTTGCAGAAGCTGAACCATTGTGTTGGTATTCTGCCCATTTACAGTACATATTCCTAATATTTACCTATTTATTTTAGTTAAAAAGTACATGCAACCATAGTTAAAAGCATGACAGCAAGTGCACTCCATAAGCTCCCTGACAGCTGGCTTTGAGACAAAGAAACCATGCAAAAACCATTTTTAAAGCCTTTATGATCGATGATCCTTTATTTTCCCAACATTTAAAAGAGTAGCAGAGAAAGTGTTATTTTCCTTTTCCTAAACAACACATGCATAGACACCACCATATCAATGTCAACTGACAATCCCAAGGATGACTAGTACACATAATAGAAGAAAGATCTTTCCTACTGCCACTGGCAGGCAGAATGATTAAACTGCACAACAGCAGTTCAAGAACCTATTTAGATGGCACCCATAAATGCAGTTCACTGCCTGAGAAATCAGAGAATGTCAGGCAGTACAGGTCATTAGCAAGCAAATGAGACAACATACCAATTAGGACCAACACTCTCCTTAGGTAATCAGACTCAAGGCACTGACATCTATTCAGGCTGACATAATAAGAAAGTCAGGTTAAACAATTCTGGCAAACAGCAAATACATTTGCATTTCAGTCTGAATGTACTAAAGGATCAAGAGCAGAAAGCTAAAGAAAAACTTTTGCTACACCCCAACCTTACTATATTTAGGGCTAAAAATGTTCCATAAAGGGAAAGAGGGAAATGTAGATATTTTCTGGGGCATGAGTTATCTCAAGTTCTTGGAAAGTAAGTGGAAATCATAAAAATCTGCTACATTCAAAAATCATGGTACTTGTATCTAGGAGGCTAACAATTTAATTAAATAAGCTGTAATTAATTTAATTAGACCTTACTTACTGGTATTTAGGTCAGTATTTCTTAATTTTCTAGTTTTCTGATTTAAAAAAAAAAGTAGAAAACAAGTCACCCAACGGAGCAAAGACAAACTTGAATTAACATTAAAGTTTTACTTGTATAATCACAAAAAAACTCCTCAAAGGAATATTGTGTATTGCTAATATATTTGGGTATGTTTGTAAAGCATATGAAAAAAATGTGTATTTGAGATAGGAATAGCTACTTAAGAGATGAATTGCAAGGAACATTGCCATGGAAATTGAATGTAACAACTACTCATAGGCAGAAAAGAGTTGCAAAGCTCAGTGGCATTTCAGGAAATTGACAGCAAGTTCTCTGTTAAAGGAAAACCTATAACTACACAAAAAGTGCACACTGATATAACAACAGCATCCCTTGACTAGCAACAGATTCAGTCAGGAACATTCCTCTTACAGAAGAAATCACATTTAGCAAAGAAATACTCTAAAGATGAAAGGTTTCAGTAATGTGGATCAACACAAAAGACTGATGAAAATTATTCTCTTCAGATTCTCCTTACTTCTGCTGCAAACCCTAGAGAAAAAAAAAAAACAGGTGGTCTTAGCACCTGTGCTAGCAAACTGAGGTGCTGATGTCTTCTCCCAATGATAGGATGCATGGGAACAGTTCAAAGCTGTGCCAGGGAGTTTTAAACTGGACATCAGGATGCCTTTCTGTACTTGGGAGGATGGTGAAACATTGAACAGGCTTCCTGAGAGGTGGTCAATGCCCCAGAGCTGTCAGTGTTTAAGAGGCATTTGGTCAATGTGCTTAATAATATGCATAAATTTTCAGCCCTGAAGTAGTCAGGCAATTGGACTAGATGATCACTGTAGGTCCCTTCCATCTGAAATAGTCTGGTTCATTCTATTCTATTCCATTGCCTCCAAATCTTACGTGAATCACTACAAAAATAGAAAGCTAAATCCAGAAACAAGTATTTGTTAGAAGCAAAAAATTTATGCTATTATATGATTCTTCCTAAGCCTTTATATATCAGCTTTGGTATTGAGAGTATATTTGGTATATCTGAGTCTGCCTGAAGCCATTAGTTGCTATTGCACTAGAAATACATAACTGTTGCCCCATCACTGATAAACAGGATGTCTGAGTTTTAGAAATAAGCCAGCAAGTGACTAGGCCTATGATTAAAAATTTACACACCATTTGATAAAATACATACTGTGAAAGAAAAGGCTTTCCAATTATATAGGATTATTTAGAACAAACTGGCACTGCCTAATGAAACAAATCATGGAGATATTTTATTTGGTGGTATCTTTTGGAGATATTTAATTCAGTTTTAACTTCAGTGATTTTGGATGAACTTTTACAATGACAGAAAATAACATAGCCTATTATACAATGGGAATAGCACAAATAATTAACAGGCAACCAAGCATTTCAGATCACCACTAAGTCTGCCAAGGGAAAGGAAGGAAGATATAGTAATAACTCATGCAATGTTATTCAGTTATAAAAACCTGCTCATTTTTCTTTCATTTTAAAGGCTAAGCTTTGCATTAGTATTCAGTAGTATTAAATAATTCAGCTCTTCTTTAAAATAACATTTATCTTAGAAGAACAGAGCTCAGCAACTGCCCTTCATCCTTCCCTCTAAAAATCCCAATTCCACACAAATGGACTTTACTCCTCGTCCAAAATAAGAGCATGGAAGAGTACCAAACAGAAATCAGCCAATGTAAAAATGTAACAGCACTCAGGAGGCAAACACAAAACAGAAGCTTTTAAATTGTGATGTAAGTTTTCCACAGATGCTCAAAAGCTGACCTTAGACCTTTCTAACTGATGGCCAGTGAGTCTTCATTTAGTTGGCTAAAGTAACAAAGTAATTACTACATAATTTCCTGAAGCAAAGGAAAAGTAATAGTTTCAGTCAGAAAGAAAGCTGGTTGTTAGGAGATTACTAGCATAAAAATTAGACAATCTGAGATACCTAGCAAAGGTAGGATTTACAAGGTACAGTAAAGTAATTTCACTGATGAGTGGACAGAGGCCAGAGAGCCAATTCTGCCATCAAAAGAAGCCATTTCTGAGATTCTCATTAAAAACATACAGGTTGGTAACCTGCAAATGTTCTAAAACAAATATAAGAAGTTTGTTGTTTTGAAGGAACTTTCAAAAAAAGGACTGAAAGCTTCCAATCTTTACACAAGCATTCAAAATCTATAAATAAGGCATGAAGCTTTCACCTTCAAACTAATTCACTCATTGTCTGGGGCATGATCCCAGTGTGAGATACCTGTCCATGAAGTTCCCTGCTGCTGTTTTACTCCTACTCAGCACTTATCTTCGGGCCCTGCTCTGCCAACCTGTTACAGGCAGAGGAACCAGAAAGTTCATCAGACAGAATAGAGCTGCATAAGCATAGGGGAGTTATAGTGATAGGATCTTATATGGATAGACAATGACGTAGGGAAAAGAAGTGTCAGGGAGAAGCAATGGAAAAGGGAAATCAAAAGCAATGAGGAAATGGGCTGCTGGATAAAGAGAATGCATGAAGAGAGAAAGAGTAAAAGAAAAGAGTACAAAGGGAGAAGCAACAATAAGAAAACATTTGTCTCTTTCGATGGAATTGTTAAGAGTATGATGTGTTAATGCGGGAATTTTGTAAGAACTACACATCACATCAAGCTACCTACAAAGCATTCTTAAATCATGAACGAGGCAAAAACATCCATCACTTCCACTAAAAATGCTCTTCTCAAGATCTGTGAAAGCTTTCAGACTGAGAAGGGAGGAAATGGGAAGGAGATGGGATGCCCCAGCCATTGCCTTTCAGCTGTCACTGTGAAATTAAAGCCTTCATATACCCCAAGCAATAACCAATACAAGTAACTCAAGTAACCAATGAATTACAAATAATAATGCTCAATTAGTCTGATCTTGCAAAATAAAGGGACCTGCACAGGCAGAAAACAATCTCCTCACTCCTTAATGTTGTTTCTACCATAATCAGTCACAGTGCAAAATAATTTCTGCTCCAGTACAAGAACCTTGCTATTCATAGTAAGAGTTTATATAGGAATAGTAACAGAAGAAAACAAACCCTCTTACATCTAACTGAAACCCTATATTCAGTAGTAAAACTTTTTCACAAATCCCTTTTCATTAAAGCATACCAATTTCTCAAAACTGGACTAACACAGAGGCCCCTGATGCCAAAATCTCTTCAAACCAAAGAGAAAAGTGAGAAAACCAAGAGTTCTTAGAGGCTAAAAGCATATTCACAGATAATTTTGGATATTTTGAGTTTTACTGAAAATCAGAATTAAATCAAACTTCAAAACAACAAAATAATCTTTCTCCATCCATATTGACTCCCAGTACTAGTACTGCCTCTAGCTAGTGGGGAATATCCACATACTCAAGTCTGGATGCCTTTGTCTAAGACCAGAAAACAAGAGGAACATCTCTGAGTAAGCTGGGGCAGAGGGCAAGGGGAACTCACAAGGTACTTTCAAACAGTATGAACTAATAAGCTCAACATTCCTTGTATTAAATAGTTAACTTCTGCATTCTGCTTCACCTATCAACAATATGGTAAGTGTGGGTAATTTTCCCCAAAGAAATTTCTGTCTGTACATGTTGACATTCTGTTTATCCTCCTCTGCTGCCACTTCATTCTTCTTCGTGATTTTGCTTCAATTCCTGTCTACATTTGTGTACTCCTCAAAACACACACCAGATTTCAGGAGCTCCCAGAAGATGTTCTTGAATTTCCCTGATCTTCAAAAACTCAGCATCATTTCTGTGTATCCTTTCTTTCTGCAAGATCAATTATGTCAATAAATACAGTTCATAATTTCTTCATTTTCTTCTGGATATGCCACGGTCTCTTCACTTGAGACAAACAGGTTTTATAAAAGTCTCTAACTCTCACAATAACCAAAACTCAGGGCTCTACACCCCAATCAACAACAGAGGGTTGTTGTTTCCTCTCTGAAATGACCTAATACATCATGCATTCAAGTACAACACAAAAATTATTTCAGTTAGTATTCTCAAGGGGTCATTTATGCACTGTTATACTGTTGCTCTTGTATTGTTGCCTATTAATATATTCCCTCTGTGTCACGTAATAAAAAAAAGCTATCTCTATCAGCTTCAACCTTTTCAATTGAGCAGCTTTAATGCTTCTTTCCCAAGTAACAGGTCTACGATAATATTTTTCACACTAAATATGTTACTTATACTTTCTCAACTAAGAAAGTCATTACACTGGGAAAACTGCATATTGCTTCATCCAGGTAAATCAGTTTAATAACAGATACAACAAACTTACATTTCATAAACTCAGAAACGGTATTAAAATTTGAACGTTAAACTTAATAAATGCATTAAAGATTAAAAACTTTTATAAGCATTTATAAAAGACAATTGTTTCAGTTGGGTTATAAAAATTTTAGTTTGCTAAATCAGAAGACAAATTCTAGAAACACATAACGTATCATATATTGATGTCCTATAACAGTGACTAAGAGATACATTCTTCAGTAAGTTCATTTCAACTAGAAAAGGTAACTTTAAATTTATCTGTAGGAATTCTGCTAACAAATTAACAATATTCTAAGATATCATCAGAACTTCTTATGAAAGTGTGAACTTCCTTTACCCTACTAGCTTAGCCTTAAATTGGAAATAGCTATGTATTTTAAAAAGTATGTGGCCTAATTGCTTAGTTAGCTGATGCAGAACTTGAAATAGAGAGGTTCATCTTATTTCCAGATGGGAGTGTCATCACCCCTTCGTAAGATCTACAGTATAGAAAGCAGACCAGGAAAAATATGTTTCATATTTTTCCTGGAAAAGTATACACATGTATACTTATCACAAGTACCTGGAAACACAGAAATATCTGTCAAATTTGAAATAATTGAAAACAATTCCTTGCTTGATTCAGTCAACACACTGGAGGGAAGGGATGCCATCCAGAAGGACCCTGACAGGCTTGAGGTGGGCTGGTGCAAACATCCAGGTTCAATAAGGCCAAATGCAAGGTCCTGCACCTGGGCAAGGGCAATCCCAAGCACAAACACAGACTGTGGAGAATGGATGAAGACTTTCTCCCTGAGGAGAAAGATTTGGGGGTGTTCGTGGACGAAAAGCTTAACATAAGCTGGCAGTGTGCACTTGCAGCCCAGAAAGCCAATCACACCCTGCATTGCATCACAAGAAGTGAGGGCAGCAGGGCAAGGGATGTGGTTCTGCCTCTCTGCTCTCAGGAGACCCCACCTGGCGTGCTGCGTCCAGCTCTGTGGCCCCCCAACATAAGAAAGACACGGATCTATCAGAACAAGCCCAGAGAAGGGCCACTAAGATGATCACAGGGCTGGAGCACCTTTCCTATAAAGACAGACTGATGGAGGTGGGAATGTTTAACCTGGAGAAGGCTCCAGAGAGACCTTACAGCAGCCTTCCAGTATCTAAGACGGGCCTACAAAAACAGATGAAAAAGGACTTTTGACGATGGCATGTACTGACAGAACAAGACAGAGTATCTTCAAATTCAAAGAGAGTAGGTTTAGGTTAGATATTAGGAATAAATTCTTTATTATGAGGGTGGTCAGGCACTGAAACAGGTTGGTCAGAGATGCTGTGGATGCTCATTCCGGGAAGTGTTCAAGGCCAGGCTGAATTGGGTAAAAGCTGTCTCTAGACCCCTCTGGTAGGGAACTGGAATTAGATGATCTCTACAGTCCCTTCCAACTCAAACCATCTTGTGATTTACAAGCTAAGAAAAAAGTCAAGATGGATTATGCTACAGCTATGATCTATACCAATATATAATACACACTGCAGTGTATCCAATGTATCTAATTCAACAGCAGGAGTAATAGAATGGATGAGGCCATGGCAGCTTGAGAACCACTTGCATTTTTCTGGTTGTCCACAGTACTTCTGGTAACTTCTCCCCAGGCCACTCATATACCTTTACACTGGCAGACATGGCTCAAAAATTTATCGTGCTCCAATTGCACTAAAGCAACATGAGTCACAAATTTTAACGTGTGAACATCCTCAAAAAAGTAAAATAATATGAGAGCTCAAATCAATGGTTGAAAGATTAATGGAATTTATGCAGCCTTAGAAAACTCTTCATTATCCAGCAGCACATCCATAGTACATACTCTAAAAAAATTAGATGATTCCTGGAAACTACCACCATTGGTTAGTAAGAAATCACACATACTACAAATGAGATTAACAACTAGTCAGAAACAACACTGCAAAGTAATCCTGACCAAAACAAAGATTAGCTAGTTGATGGATGAGTGGGGAGGGAGAGTGAGAATTTCATCTGGGACTAAAGGGAGAAAATACATTCTTTATGCTACTTACCCCTGTAGGCTGAAATATCAGTCCATCCACTTCATGGCTAACTTCTCTGGCAAAGTTTCCTTCGAGGAGCTGTAGAACAAAAGAGAAAGAAATCCTTTTTCCATAGAGAAATGCACATCAAAGTGAGTAGCAATGGATCATATGCTGATTCTGCAATCGTTTGCCAGTAAACAGCTTTATTTATGGTTTAATGTTAGAGCTGGGGAAATGTCAATGTCCATGAAGTAGCAGTTTCTACAAAGAATACTCAAGGCTAGGAAATCCTTTGTCCAAAAAGAAATACTTAGAAACTAAGATGATTCTATATACTAGAAAATGAAGAAATATCAATTCTAATACAGGACACTACAGTCATTTGTGGGCAAACTTTAAAAATCCATTTGCCATTTTAGCACACAAGTAGCATTCACTTTAGATTGAACTTATTTCCTGAAAAATACTTAAGGGCATCATTTGAAATTCATGTTTGACTTCCTAACTAAGGCATAAACCAGTAACACAGCTACATGACTGTAAAACAACTCTTTGAATTCATCTGTATCTTGAATATTCTATTTCATGCTTTCAAAGACTGTGAATTCCATATGGAGGTAAATATATCCATCAAGATGAATTTACCAGAGAAAAACCATCTAATTAAACAAACCACTGAAACCAGCTAGTCAACTGTTATGAGAATTGATGATATACTTCCATATTAAATTATGACTTGCCTGAGGAAAAGTAAATAACCAAGGAGAATTACAACTGACAAGTAATAGCAAAAATTAGGAAAATTACTAAATATCTCTTTATTAATTTCAATTTATGTTTTACTGTTGAGATGAAGAATCTGTCCTTAAGTTTTAGATACTTTTAGTAATATTTGAAAAAACTTTGGCGTAAAAGTAACCACATGGTGATAAAACACAGCAAATACAGAACCAGTAAATCATAGTTTTAAAAGCATCATTTTGGCCTGGTCTGCTAATTTTGTACAATTTCCTTTCTAGAGCTCAACTTACCTGCTGACCAAACTATGACTAAATTATTCAAATTAAGTCAATAAAGGATGAAAAGAGCTAGGAACTAACTGTACAACTAAAAGCAATGCAATTTTATGTTCCATGGATCAAAAGCCTGATGGTTAAATACTTCAAACAATAATGAGTCGACATATTTCACTTTAACCTGTATCTGTTGGCACAGAATGATAGGTCATTTTGCTGCAAAAAGCTAGCTTTTTCTCTTACCCAGTCATTAGCCTGTATTTGTGCCTATAGCTCCAACAACAAAGCAAGCTTTCACTATTCAACTTTTAGATACAATTTAACTGGAAAAAACACACTATGAGAGTACTCTCGAGTGGCAAAATACTTTAAGAATATTTAATTCCAAGTAAGAAACTATCCAATGAAACACAATTTTTCAGAAGAGAAAGCCCATAATTGAAACCTGAAGCTGCACCTTGCTGTTATAACCTGTTGCTATCTTGAAATTTACAGCTGAAGTTCACAATGTAATGCATCTGCTACCATACGACTACACAAAGTAACAACAAAACAATCCCAAATTCTTTCATAAATCTATTGTTAGTCTTTGCTTTTATTAGAGCAATAAGTGCATAGGAAAAATATTTAAACAAATGTCAAATTTTTTTTTAAATAGTGGGGTTTTTAAATTTCTACACAAGTTAAGTCTTCCGTGGATCACTTGCAAGTTACTTAGCAGTTCCAAAACCGATTGGCCAGTCATCTGTAATAAGACTATGCTTCAAACTTTAAAAATGCACAAGACTGAGTTCATGAAATTCAGGTACCAAAAAAAACTTTCATTGAATAATGTTAATGTTAAGGAAAAATGATAGTAAAAAAACCAAACAAACCTCAAGCAAACAAAAACAAAACAGAAACTTCAAATTCGTTAAGACTACTTTTTATAAATTTCTGACTAACTTATCAAAAGGCTTTAACCAAATTGGCAAAGAGAGAAATCAATCACCTCTGTTTCTGCCTCTTTTTGAAGTTCTTAAGGCAATTACAGTTTGAGGAGGCAGTTACTTCAGTGTTGGAGCTTACAGAACTGAATTGTGTATTCCTTCCCAAAATAAAACTTAAGAATATAGAAATAATCTTTAAAGTTGGAGTATGTAGAAAAGCAGAAAATAATTATCAGGCTGTTTGGCCTGCAACTCTCTCCACTCTGGTGAAGAAGTAGTTTTAGAAAACTACATTAAATTACTATTACAACTTCATAAATGGAGAAGAAAATATAAATTAATATTTTCCATTCCAGAAATACATTCTGATACTTTTCATTCACTACTTAGCCAGAATTACAAAATGTAAAGGAATCTGTCCCATCAAGCTACCACCCAGTTCAGAGTCAAACAGTCTCAGCTTGGAGGTCCACGGTGTTTTCACTAAGACAGCTCCTCCCAAGTTTCAATTAGATATCAAAGACAAAAGGATTTTAAATCCAGAGCAAGCCTCGACTGACAACTACACTTCTTTGCACTCCCAGTTATTCTGCTTTCATTCTCATTAGGTCACTTAAATGTATTTGAATGATAACACCCTCTCTAGAAAGGAATTTTGACTAGGAAGGATTAGCAACTGGGGGGAAGGAATGAAGGAAGGAACGTACATTTACTCTGACATTATTCCCATAAAATTTTTCTTGAGAATTAAACTATTTAAAGGTTGTCTGTGAACAGCAAACACATTGAATATTGCAGGAGGTTTGGAATGACACGGAAATGAGATGGAAAAGAATGTCTAACATACAAGCAAGTATTTTTGACTCTAAATTTTTTTTTCAGTTTATGAACTTCAAATGCAAATATCATAGTTCATCTTTTGAAAAACGTTCAACGTTCCACACGTTCAAATTTCTAATTAACTTGAACAGAATGGTTTTTTTAATCGGCGCCATGATAAATGGCACACCTGCTTGACTGGATGACTGCCATGGATCAGATAAAGTGCAATGCATCTCAATGACATTTTATAAAAGATGGGTAAACGATGCATGTGAACCAGCTCTTCTGGCATCCAATTCCTTGTTGCCTCATGGCATCTATTCCCACCTGAGATCCCCTTTGCTCACTCCCTTCAGCTTCCTTCTTCCCCATGAACACTGCAACAAGCCATACACTCATATAAAAGTTTATTATTTAAAACTTCTCCTTTGATATTTTTCAGCTAAATTTAAAATTATCACTACATCTAATAACACTTCTCTAAGCAAAAGAACGGTATAACTGCATGGTTTGAATGAAGCTGTATGAGTAACAGGATCTCTCCTTGCTCCTTAACCACTGAGGAGCAGCAATATGTCACCAAAAGAGCACTAATAACTTGCTGAAGCTGATTTTGCTAAAACACTGAACCAGTCAGCAGTTCTGTGGATAATTGAAAATCCACGCTTTAGAGATCTCTCTGTACTTCTACCAACAAAGAAATCACTTTGCTCCTTCAGTAAGAAGGGGAGAAAATTTAGGTGCATACAGATTGCATAAAATGCTAGTAGGTTTTCATTAGTGTTTCAGTATTTCTGAACCAAGGCACATAATTTATGAGTTTGCAGATACTACATTATTAATAAGTAAATCCAGCAGATATTACTGTGCCTTTTCCTTCCCCTTGCAAAAAAAAAAAAACAAAAAAAACAAAAACAAACTCATGGAAACACAACAAACACAACACAGTGTGAGTTATGAGGATTCCAACACATAATGGTGATTCTGCAAAGTCATACTGACTTTCTACAAAATAATTTTACTAAGGTCCCTGCACACACATTATAATTATTGATCTCCTGTGTCACCATATGCAATACTGCTACCATTTTGTCCATATTTCTGATTCAAAACTGCTTGCTAGCCTCCTGAAATACTTAGTCATAAGAAAAAAATCCCTTTGAATGTCATAATATAAGACAAATACATGTCCCTTTTCCTTGCTTTTTCAATTTCAGAACTGCTGTATGCTTCACTTCAAGAAACTATGCCTGCAGTGCCTACAGAGTTTTCCAGATCCACCTTCGAATTACTGATCATCTGGACCTGTTCACTCTACAGAGAGCTGTGACAGGAAAGAAACATACTTCACTCTTAAGTATTAGTTACAAATAAACTATTAATTGAATTGCCAGTCAAACAGAGCATAAAACACCTTCACACCTGGGCCTAGAGGCATTCCTAACTTACAGAGCCAGCATCTTCACCATCTTAGGTTTCAGTCCAACTTCAAGGACCGTCCCTTTCTCCAAGGATGACAGCCCTCACCATCAGCCTCAAAGAAATTCTCTCATCCTGACAACTGTTGAGTTTTATAAACATGAGCTCATACATCTCTCTATATAACTTACTACATAAATCTTCATGAATCCTGTTTTTGAATGGCATCAGAAATCTCACAGAATGATTTTTATGCTAAGATCAGTTAAAATAATGCAAAAATAGTCTGTCTCAGATTCATCCCAACTATCACATTTCCCAAAAATAAATCAGCCCTGTATCAGGCAATGATGGAGCCATCTTCCAAACTACTAACATTCTAAACTCCAGCTTTCAAACAGCATATTTTGAAGAGAGGCATCCCAGAAAAGAATTAAGCATGCATTTGGTGGGGTATAAGCTTCCTTTCAGATGATATGCAGGCTGCTGTGCAATGCTTCAAAATATTATCAAATGCAGCTTAATGCCAAGTGAGAGAAGCTGTTCCTCTAAGCTATGGCTGTGGTCTCTGCTCCTTCTTCCCCACCAGAATCTCTCCAGTTTCCCCTGTCCTACAGCATCATGTCATCTTTGGTTTGTTTTGTGTCTAAAAGCAGAGAAGGTATCAAGAACGGAACAGCTGCTTTCAGTCTCAAAGCAAAAAAGCATCAAATAGCATGTAACTATGCCATAGGGGAGAAAAGTTTCATATATTATTTAAAAATAAAACATGGAATCTCAAACATTCCACAAACAGAAGTTGGCTAGTTAACATTTTAACGGAAATAGAGCTCAAAGCAAAGTGTTCAGAAAAACTCTGATTTCAGTTCACTAACTGAATTAGTACAGATATATGGTAAAACTTTCAAACAATCTTTAGTGACTCTGAGGAATTTATGGTTTTGAGAATTAAAGGGAGCACATACCTTCTAAAATATAGATTTAAAAAAGAGAAAAAGACAAAAAGAAACACATGAAATTCAATCCATGCAGACTTTCATCTTTTTCACATTCTGGATAACAATCATCTCATCTAACATTGCATTGCAAGTAAAACAGCTGATCTAAACAAACCTAGTGTAAATTAACAGTCTGGGGGCAGATGGGAGAGGATCAAAGACACACCTCTGGCAGTTCTACTGCTTCCTACCCAGCCTGCTCCAAACCAGAAATAACCTGGATCACCATTGCAGACCAATTTTCAGACAGCTATGAGGATGAAACCTTCTCCTCTCATGCATATTTAAGTTCCTCTTCAAGTGATATATGCTCAAGTGCCAAGTAATTTATTTGGATAACTGTGCAATCTCAAATGACAGTATGCTGTGATGGAGAACCACAATCTTCATTAAGCTGTCCAATGAAGTACTGCCTATGTAATTAAAAAATTAATTCCTATTTCTCAGCAACTTTTTTCTTCCTTCAACTTTTCTTCCTTGCTCCTCTTTTTAGACTCTGACCAAGACATCTCTTAGAGGTGTTGTTTGAAATGTGAACCTTGTTTCTAACATTTCACAAGGAAGCAGATGTAACTTTTCAAATACTTCAATGTGCCCTCAAAAGATATCCTACAGACACCATTTTTTAATCAACTGAAACCATGCTATTTAGACTAGACAGAATATTCCAGAAGAGCCACAGCAGCAAGAAAAAATGCACTCCCTGTTCTCTTCCACAGGAGTCTCCTTTCAAGGAGATCTCTGAATACTTGAGCACTTGCCAAAGTATTAGAGCAGCCAATGGCTTATTACAACCGGCTGCTTGACTACAAGCAGCTCCTTCCAAGTAACTCTGAAGATCCTGAAATCATAGCCCAGGGTCTCAGGAGTGTGACTTAACACATGGTCAATAAAGTAAAGATTTCTGCTTCAATGTTAACATTTATTTCCCTCTCAAAACCACAAGTGATCTGTCATTTATATGATTTCAAGTTTTCCTCCAAATGACCTATAAAAATGTTGAAAAGCAGATTTTTAATAATTTAACATGACCCGGTTTCCTCTGCATTAGTCTCATTTCCTGATCCAAATATGATATGCTACCTTATGTCAAATAAATGAGGTAAGAACAGTATCAGTTAAAGTATATCTGCATCAGGGTAACGTCCAATTCTATAATCCTTCTTCATTAGTCATTGTATTTAGCCATATTTATCTTACCAGCAATAAAAGGCAAGAAAAAAAATGCATCATAATAACTGAGAGTACAGTCAGAAAATCACAGCTTATACTAAATAATCTTAAGCTAACATGCTAAGAAAAAATCATGAAGTAACAAAATATTTCCTGATCCATGCCAGTGATCTAAAATATGCATAAAGGAAAAAAGTAGGATCAAAAACTGTAGAAAATAAATTAAAAACTGAGCTCTCAAATAAGTAATTGCTTAAAGAAGTTTCCTATGCTAATTAGGAACCAACACATATTGAAGATAACTGCTACATTTTTAGTAAACCAGCGAAATTATCTACTTTGCCCTAACTACATAAGGAATATAAAGTATAAACTTCTCACTTCCTCATTACTTAAAAAGAAATTTCATGCTTTTGGGCTGTAAAATCAGAGCTGTAAAACGGTATGAAAATCCTTTAAAAAAATTTATGCTCAAAGCTCAAATCCTAGCTTTCACACAGCCATCCGCTCAAGATGCTAATTCTAGACAAAAACAGAGAGAAGCTGCAAACACTATTTTGTCTGTATGGGCATGTCTTGAAAGCACTTGATGTCAACCAGTAACTCAGTAACTAAACAAAAACAGAGTAAAAGTAAACTCCCAAGGTTCACCTGTTTAACAAAATCGCCATTATTTTGAACCGCGTAATCTCTGGCAACAGCTGAATCATATGGTGAAGAAAAATATACCAAACGACTGTGCTGTCTAAAGATGCATGGGAATTTTTTCAGTTGATAAAATTTTTAAATGTATACTTTTTATAAAATATTATTTTATGGAAAGCCTTTCAATTTTTTAATTTACTAGAAGCTCTGAAATCAATCATACTGAAAGACTAAAAATAACCTCTTTACCAAGTTAATCATACAGAACATTTTGGCTCAAAAGACATGAAAAACACCTAATTATGGCAATAGATTTGTTCCCTATAAGAATGAAAGCAGATAATGGCAGCATTGTGAGACTGATGTTCACTAATATGATCAAGAGACTAATTATTATCCATGAATCATTTGTAGCATTCAAAACTTGATTAATGTCAGGTCAAGTTTAACATGTGATAGGTTTTATTAGTAATGCTCAGCTATCCCACAGCTTGTCAATGTACACGAGTGCCATCTGTTAGGTGTAGGAATAGCCAACAGCCACAACAAAAACACATTGGCTACAACTGGTCACTGAAGTACGTTTTAAGAACACCACAAGGAATATCCTAAAATTTTTAAACACACCAGACCAGAATTCAGTACTAAAGACCTCCTAAAGATAGGAAACTTGTAGCCCAAAGAAGTGAGCATGCAAGTTATGTTCCCCTCTTTCTAGAAGTCAAACAAAGGTATGTTTAATAATACTGAAGACTTCATAGACTGACCAGTTTCTAGCATAAAATATTTTTTTGCAAGAGGAATATGTGTAGCTTCCTCTCTACTCTCCTCCATGGATGTCTAGCAAGCATTCCTGTAGAGAATACACTGCTTTACCCTTTCGAGCATCACTCATGGCATTCAAATACATATAGTACTAATGGCAAAACACTGTTAGAGGATACTCAATCTGAAATTCATATTCCACAAAAAAAATTTCACTGATAGTCTTCTATTTGTTCTAATTACAGATAATGACAAGAAGAAATCTTTTTGTGGGAGGGTCACTTTCTAGTATTTGTGGGAGCTCAGCTTTACCAGGGGTCACCTCTCCTATGTACAGCCCATTACAACAGGACAGGAAGCCACCTGGGCATTTCCCCTGAACCTCCACATGCCCCACATTAGTAACAGCGTGAGCAGCAGGGCTGAAGTAACATGAACTGGCAACAGACAGGTGCATGCACAGAGAGGAAGGAAGGTGACCTACTTCTGGGTTTGCTCCATCAACTATGTACTCTCCTCTGTCTACAACTAGTTAGAAACTCAGCAGGAGCACTGAAATAAACATTTACTTATCTCCTAGCTATAACAGCCCTCTCAGACATATTATAAACGTGTTCTCATTTGATGGCCCTCTTGCATTCCAAGTGGATGAAGCTGAAAGACTGCAGATCTAGGCTGCCACTGGTACCTGCAGTCTGCACTTCAGCTCCAACTGTTCTATTTCCTGCTGAAAAGTGTGATGTGCAGGGCTCCCATACTCCTTTGTGTCTGTGAAACTCAAATATGCTGAAGACTTAATGCTAGTCAGCAGATCATAGACCAAAAATAACATAATTCCAAGAACCACAACTACTGCAGAGTGTCTTCCTCAACCATTTGCCCATATAATTTCATAATCAGTGACAAGGGCCCAAAGTTCTAGTGACTGATCATTAGCATTCTAATGACATCATTCTTAATTATCTTTTAGAACAGCAATTCTGCAGAAAAGTCTTCACTGAGTCCATATATTTTTTCCAGAAGAGGAAGGCAATAGACATTCCAGTTTATACTCGTGATAAGGAATGAGCAACACTTCAAAGCAAGAAAGCCAAAGAGATTCATCCCCTCTCTCTGCAACTTGCTTTGTCATGATGCACCTCTTAGGAAAAAAACAAGGTTTTTCACACACTGGATTTTAGGTGCTTTCCCAGTTCCTACTGGAATTGCTGGCAGTTTCACAAGGCAGTTTTAGAGTCTGTTTTTTTCACAGAGAACTTAAGAGAAATAATATATATCATCTACTGAAAGCTGTTTCTTAAACCTACTACTCCTCTAAAAGATTTAAAGAAAAGCCACTTCCAGATATATGAGTAGTTGGAAGTCACTGTAGTGTGTACCATGATAGAACCTTGGATATTAAAGTTTAAGAACCACAATAGCTTGATTTCACTATCCAGACACACAGGAAAAAAACGCTATTATGAACAAGAGTAAAATACATTGTGAGGGTGGCAGGGAATCGAATTTGATGGTTCTAATTTCTTTTTTTTTTAATATCTTCTTAGCTTTGAAGCTAATTCATTAACAGCACTCTTCAAATATGCTAATAACACGAGCTGTATGCCATGTTTCTTAATTATTTGGAGACATTTTAGAAAAACCTAGAGCATGCTACAGTAAGAGCCCCATGGAGCTATCACCCATGTGCTGGTTCTGAGTGAACAACTCCAAAGGTTACACACCTAATATATTCAAAACAATACCCAAGAATAATACAAGCACTATGTGTGTTAATGCTTAATTTGACAGCACATCTGCATTCCTGAATTCAAAATAAGCATGAGGCATTTCTCACTGTCAATCTCTTCTCAAATACACAATTGAGAAACTGACATCAATTAACTACAATGTTTTCAAATGGTTCTTTCAAATAAGAGAAATAAGCTCCTCCAAGAAACTTTGACTTTTGTGACAGCTTCAAAATGAGAGAAACGTGGATTCTTCAAAGCTTTGCAGGAATGATTCTGCCAAACAGCAATATTCCATATTTATTTTTCCAGATGGAAACAGCAATATATTTCACAGCTTGGCCATTTCATTTACTGTGCTCTTCACAGTTCTCTGTTTCAAACTACACAGTGCCTTCATTTTCTTTCTTTTAGTCATGGGAATGTTGTCCACATCACTCTCCCTACACTCTCCTGCTTGGCAGAACACACCCATCTGAGATTACAGTCTTGCTGGAGCTGGAGGAGGTTTCATAGGTTCCACTAGCAAATGCTTTGATCTATTTACAAATTAGCTGCAATCCATGACATTCCCAAATGGATTAAAGATGCTTGGTAAAGTCTGTAATGTCTTTAACTGAGCAAATCTCACCACACTGATGCTTGCAAGCTCCCTAATACTCTGGGTTTGACCAAATACTACATTCAATAGTTGTTCTGGTGTCAAAGAAAATAACGGCATTGGGCTGAGTACAATGGGGCTGAATGATCTTCTACTGTTACATACTTGATAAGGTTTATCTGTTACCCAGCCCCTATGTAAATCTGTTATCCAGCCCCTGTGTAAACTGTTCCAATATAATCTGGTCTCTGGTTGTCAAAATCGTGGATAGGTCTGTTTTAATTAAGTCAGATAACTGAGGATTTTGTTGTATTAAGCATTTCTAATAAGACTTGTCAACAAAGACAAAACTGTATACACAATAATTCAATTAGACACAAAACTGATACATAAGAATATGATGTTTTCATACATTTACTGTTACAATTTCTGATTCAAACTGGGCCATTTTGTATTAGGCCTGAGGCATTGGTTTTAACACAAAAAATAAGGTTTAACTTCATATTCTGGATGTTTAAAAAAAATCTGATTCATCTTCTATGCAATGGCACTTGAGGGCTTTTTTTGCTACAAAGCTGAAATTAAAGCTGTAAAGCCGTAATAGTAAAATGCTGAGATTTTTAATTTCTTTATTTTAAAGATCAATTTTGTACAAGATCTAGTTTTGGCTTTTTTTTTCTCAAAATTGGGCATATCACAAGAAAAGAAAAAGCTAGCAGCAATGTCTTATTATCTTGCATCATAATAAATTGCTTTAAATTTCACCCCCATCTTTACCATTTTCTTTGTGCTTTTATTCATTTTATCCAAATTAAGCGCATGTCTCTTGAACGTCATTCCAATACGAGAAGGCTGATGGCTTCCCTATGGAGCTGCACTGCCAGAAGGCAGTTTGGAAAGTGACAGGCTGTGAAGTGGCACAATGGACAGTATTATACAGTTGCCCCTCCATTAATGAGTGGAGTGACCCACTTAGTCACCACAGCTGAGTCTTCTAACTAATTCAGAAGATATCAAATATACAATTCAATTGCCCATACTGACATACCAACCAGTAATTAGGTCCAAACAGATTTGCATTTCCCTGGTTTGGTAATACACCATAAAACTGAAATAAGAAATCACTATTTAAGACACTTTTCTACTTAGAAAAGTATATAGTATTTCCATTGCATGAAATATAGAGGAAATAATTTACAAAAATGTTAGAATGTTCAAATCTAATGTTAAAGTGTTAAAAGTTAAGCTGACTATATACTGTCCTGATGTTTAAACTACAATGTGCACCAAGTAGAACACTTATCCATAAGACTTTATCTTTCCACTAGTTTCATTGTTTTCTTTCTCACACTATAGTTTGACAAGTCAGAATTTAATTACATATTCCACATCTGAATTATTGTACATAAATTTAATTTGTACCACTAGCAATATCTAACATGAGCCACAAGTTATGAAAATAATCCTTCATGGAAATGGATCCAAGACTGTTTGTTTTAACTTCAGTACTTCAGTAGATCACTTTCTGAAAAATGTGAAATGTAACTAATGTGTGAATAATTTCTTAAATGAAAATAAAAAAAACTTCTCTCCTAACCAAAATTCTACCATGCTGAAGTATTATACTTGACCTTTAACATCACGAATAATAATAACCAAAAGCAAGTAGCCTAATCCTCTTCTGTTTACTCTAGGAAAGGAATAGAGATTCTTGTTCATGAATGGGTCTCCTTAAGTGACTCCAGCAACGCAAGGAAGCTGAGAAGTCAGCTACAGCTGAGTCAGTGTTTGCCCTAGCATGAGGGAACCCAAATCTAAGCAGGCAGCTGCTGCATCCCTGTCCCACAGAAAGCAAAGGAACAGTCAGAGGCAGCTGGACACCCCACCAACACTGGCCTACAAAGCCTCTGCTCAACCTCCCACTGACAGAAATCATGTTTACCAAATAGTATTCACATCACTACAGTGCTGCAGCCGGCTGCACGAAACAGCTCCAGTTCAAGCACTGAATTTCAAGTGGCAGTAACCTACATTCAGATCAAGATCTGCAGTTTAGTCACCTATTTCATCTTACAATTTACAAAGCTTCCACTTGGGCTGATTGCCTGTACTTACCTTTACAATTCATGTGGTAAAATAATTTTGAACAATCAGGCTGAAGTACTACTACACGCTGGGATATAAGACAGCTGCCAAGTGAAGATTTGAAATTCTAGTATAAGGTGACATTTTTGAAGCTTCTTATTCACTATTTGTTGACTAGTTTCCTCAGGTCAATGATTATTTGTGTTTATAGGAAGAAAAGCATGCCAAAAAGAAGATTTAAGTAAAGGTTACACCAGCACAAAAGCACCTAAGGGTGGAATAAGGCAATACTGCTTTTACACCATTAAACTTTCCATTCTTGGGGAAACGGAACAGGACTAAGTGAAGAAGAAATGTAAGAAATAAAGAAATAAAAACAAACAAAAACATAATGGTAGAAGGGACATGGTTTGGAAGGCAATTAAAAGGTGATTAGATGATAAACAGGCCAAAACCCTGGAATGGAACAGATGGAGTGAGGAATATGATGTAGGCCAGACACAGAAGAATGTCTGCCAACTCTAGGTCAGGAAATGCAGGATTGAAAGGTGAGATGATTAAACTACTCCTGAAGGCACAGAAAATCAAAACAAAAATAAAAACGGAGGAAACAAGACCTCTTGGCAATAAAAAACCTCCAGATGGTAACATTCCCTCTCCACTGAGATGCAGAATTCAAGATCTTCAATAAACAGAGTATTTGACGCTTCTGCATCCGCCATTGTTGCCATGCAATTCTCCTGTCTTCTGTCCCATGACTGCAAAGTTTCACATGTTGTCTGCAGGCAGCTTGCAGATATAAGACAGGGCTTTGTCATTTTCAGTCAGTTTTGGTTAGCAGCTCTCTTGGCAGACACGGATGAGCAACGTCTGCATATTCTGCCCTTTATCAGGGTTCACTCTTTCAGGGCATGCAAATACTAGCTTACAGGTGCCTCAGCTGCCTTCAAAATACATTAACATCAGCAAAGCATTCACTTACATAGTCTCATCAGAGGTCCATAGCTCCTTAATTTTCCAAAGCAAACCATCTCAACAGGAGCCATACCTTATTGGTATAAACTCTAAACATTCCATGTCTCCTAACGACAACAAAAGCAGTTTTAAAAAGTAAAAATAAAAATCCAGATGTCAAACCAGGAGAATAAAGTCACCTGTCAGTTCAGAGATTTGACTGAAAACTTTTAAGAAGATCCTAGACCTTTAATCTTCTAGCAGAGATTACCTTCTCTCTAATTCCTCCAGGACAAGTTGTCATTTTAAAACCAGATAACAGTCTAAGAACTGACAAGTCATTGACATGCAGCATGCTAACATTTGCAAAAGGTTGTTCATTTGACCTGCATCACTGTTTAACCTTTAGCCCTATTGTTCCATTGAGGGTGATGGGCACAATTCTCCATGGGACCACAGACTGCACAGAAAGGAACTTTTTTCCTACTCCTGTTAGACGGAATTTTCACTAGACAACGGGCTTTAATGATGACATCCAGGCTGACTGTCCACAGAAAAAAGCCTTGCAAAAGAACTATGAGTTTGTTTAAGCAATGAAAGCCAACAGTTAGACCATTTCAAAGAATGTAATTATTTTTATGCACCTGTACTTCCTGTTCAATATAATAAAAATAATGTCTTGTTAAAATGCCTAATATTCCTGTAAATACAAGGCCAAGGTCGAAAGCCTAAGAGTATGAAGCATTTAAAGCACTAACCTAAAACTCAGCTTCTTCCACTGACTGCTGCAATCCTTATACAAAGGGTGGGAGAATTCGATCGTATCATCTCCTTGAGTTCTGGTGCAATCCAATAAATGCAAAGAAAGCAAGCTATACAACAGAAGTGACCAATCATGCAAGTGTAATGACAAAAAATTCAACTTTGCTCAAAAATGTCTAAGAGAGCCTGGAAGCAACAGTAAAAGGAAAAATCTATCACAGATGTGTTTCCCAACTAATGCTAAGATACTAATCTGTGTTTAATTGAGGACAAGGGAAAAAAAATCTAGTGATACTGCTTTCTTCATCAACATCAGAGTTCAACAAGGCAACATTTTTAGAGACTCTAAGAACATACAACCTGCTCCCCAGTGATTGTCCATTTCTTTTTTCTTACCACTAAAACTCAGTCTTACAAAAAATAAAAGTCCATCCAAACATCTTAAAATAACACTGAAGGCAACATTATAAAGACACAGCCCTTATTTCCGAAATCCAAAACTAAATCTCAATTCACAACTACAAATGCTGCCATACTTTATAACTGCACTTTAAAAGTGCATTTCATTTCACAATAAATTGATTTTCAGATTAGATAAAAAAATCAGTCAGTACCTAACTCTGGTATTAAAGTTCCAAATCCATAACTCTAAGAACATTTTCATTATTGGATGCATTATATAACACAGCACAAAGTTTATTGCTGTTTCAAGTAATTACTTCCATTTTTTTCACTGAAAATAACTAAGTCTACAAGGAAAACACTCATTTTTTCTGGTATAATTAAAAGTTTGAGCCACTTTTTCTGCTATGAAATATAGCACTGAGGCTCCTGGCCTTTTGGGTAATCTTCCTACAGTCCACACAATCTAACACACATTTACTGATAAATTATTTTCATAAAAAGAATGGAATGGAATGTTTTAACTCAGATCATAGAAAGAAATGCTGGAGGGAGGCTGTGAAAAAGAGGTCTAGAGCATTCTCTTTTGTGAAGTTCAAACTGCATCCTGAGAACATGTTTCAAAAATTAAAGCTTTTCATAACAAAAATAAATGTGATGAAGTACACTTGATTCTTTTCCTGATTCCAAGCTATACTGAGAAAAAAAAATTATAAACCAACCAAACAAACAAACAAAAAAAAAACCCTCTAAATCATACTCCAAAAGTTTTGATGAAATCTCTTCTGGCCAGGTATGGGTTTTCCACTTTTTCAGTCTTGAATATGCTGGTGCTGAGGGTCATCATATCTGAGACCAAGGACTGCTATCTCCATTGATCTTTGAAAACAATGAACCTTGAGGGTGACTTAAGAAGCCACATCTCAGTGAAATGCACTGGGAAGAAAGTAGGGAAGAAACCCAGGCTTACAAAAAACCACAGCTTTTCTGAGACCACTCAAGGGTATACATCTTTAAGGATCTTGTGATGGTTTAACCCCAGCCAGCAACTAAGCACTAAAAAGCTGCTCATTATAGTCAAGAACGGAAGGATCCTGTTAGATCCTTTCTAAAGATGAAAGGATCCAACCCTTCTTGAAAAAGAAAAGAAAAACATCTAATTGAACATAAGGAGAAGATCTACCCAAGCAGGTCCCACTTGTCATTCTTTTATGATCCATTCAGCAGCACCTGTCTCTGGAGAGGGATTGATGGATATGAACAGACTTAAAGGACAGGAGTTCCTTGTCTTCCTTCAGACCTTGCTGTCCTGTACACAGAGTTGGCAAACCCTCTTGAGACATTCATCATTGATGCAAGAGGAAGTCAGCTCGCTTTTTCAGCTATACTGATGAGGTATTCATCACTACGTTTGTTGCTATAGTTGCAGAGATGACTGAATAAAAATAGGATAAAGATCCTATGGGCAAAACAATACTATTTTTAAATAGTCTTTTTTCAGAATAGGGCAATGCTTCAATAGACTGGACTATTGTTTATAGTCTATTCTTATCATACATAATGAAAAATTCACGAAGTTATGATGAATATGAAAATGCGATCCCTTTTTCATTACCCTAAGGAAGTGTCACAGGAATATACTCATCAAGTTCACAGAAGTAATGAAATGAAAAAGGTATTTTGAGGTGAGTAAGAGCAACAGTCATTCTTAGTTTATATATTGATCTTTTGAGAATATATTTTTACGAACACTATTCTTTTAAGCAGATATAGATTTGAAATCTATGTTGAACCAGTAATTATTTCTCTTAAGCAGTGCCAGTAGTGCCTTAGATAAAACTCCACATCAATGCTGGTACTGCTACCTAAAACTCCTTACAGTTATCATAGGGCATACAAAAAATTCTCAAATATTGACAGAAAACTTCTTGCTTATTGAAAACAATTATCAGATTTCAAGCCTCTTAAGAAGCTTTCTGTTTTAAGAGTAGTAAAAAACATATTTCACTATGTAAGACTGATTTAAATGAGGACAAAAATATCCTATAATGTACGTTATACAAAAATAAAAATGTGTAACCTCAACTCCAAAAAGTTTAAGGCTTCAGTGTCTGTCATGATTGACACATAAAACACTCACCTCAAACCAACCAAAAAAAAAAAAAAAATCCAAGGAAAAAACACCAAAGAAGTCATACACCAAATATCCCAATGAATTAAAAGTGTATAGATATTTGTATCTCAAAGATGCTTTTAAGGTGGTGGTAACACATTAGGGTAAAAAAATTTGACTGAACTCCATTTGAAACACAATCATCTCAAATGCAGATTGCAATGTCCTTAAAGTTTTACCTGGTACTTCAGATTTATTGATAATTTCAAAAACTGTATTCTAAAAGCCTGTGATAAGTAATAAAAAAAAAACCAAAACAACCCTTTTCAGGATATCCCAAGCTGCCAATCACACCACAACAATTGCTGAATATTTGGTTAGCAGAGGAATTCACTGGAAGACACAACAAAAATGCTGAGGGAAAACCTATACCTACCACTGTTTTACTGCCTCCAGTACCAAAACATAAAACAACTGAGATCAAGCTTACCTTTCTGGAAGTGTAGATGTCAAAAAATGGTTTGTTTCGAACACTGAACGGTTCCTGTGCTTTGTCAATGAGACCACTTTTCATCTTTTCATGTCGTGGAAATATAATCTCTTTCTCGATACATGCAAGTCGAACATTAAAATCACAGTCTCCAACAGGCTGTCCCTGCCAAGTTACAAAAATCAGTATCAAAAATCAAACACCAAATTATTTGAACAATCTAAGTTTTTTTAAACACAATATTTAGAATCCTACAGATACACAGAAATATTATCAAATTACTAATTTTTTCTCAAATGTGCTGTTTTCAAGCATTTTTTCTCAGGCTTTAAGAGTTTTAACCAAATCAAAGCTCACAGAAAGCTTAGAAACCTGTAATATACATTCAAGCATGCATGAATTAAACACCTAAATACTTTTAAAGTTAAGTAAAATAATTTAAATACTCCCTAATTAGAGCTATAGTTCTCCACATAGCTTCCCTCTGAAGTAATTTGGATCATTTTGTTCACAATACTTTTAATAACAAAGCAACAAGATTTACACATTTAAGTGAACTCTTTGCTCCGAGTGCAGTATATTGATGCCTTGAAAGAAACATTAATTAATGTTCATTTTTCTGTCATAGAAAAGAGAAAAATAGGTGCAGTCGGAAAATGTGCCAATAAACAACAGCTACAAAAACCTGCAAGATATTTGATGGCTCAGTCACAAAAAGGCAGTAAAACCCTTTGCTAAGCCTCAGCAGCATGCCCTGACCTTTCAAGATCTGAAATAAAACAGCAGCTTTACATTGCTCTTTCTACATTTGGTGCATTGCACCAGATCAGTATGAGCGTTCAAAATGCACATTTGTCAGATTAGTAACGGCTTGTAATGGAGTTTATCTTCTTCTGAGCATTGGATAGTGAGGAAAACACGCTATGGATATCACTAGAACAAAACAAGCAACTGTCAACTAATAAATTCTACAGCTCATTTCAATCTGAGGTGTCACTTTCACAGCAAGAGACACAAAACTTGTAGATTTGCATTGTTACAAGTGTGATACAGCACTGAAAGGTATTTACATGAGATCATCCCTCATTTTGTCACTCCATTCACGCAAGAAAATAATTTTCAAAACCCATTCCTTTCACGGCCTACAGGGAATAAACTCACAGAGCCTTGGCTTGCAAACCAGAACTCTTCAAAAATTGAAAGCAATGAGCAAAGGAAACTGGGAAGACATGGGACTCAAATCATCAATGGCAGCAGTATAACTGAGCAGAAGAACCCGCTACCAGGTATCTCCTGTACCAAAGGCAGCTCGAAGGAAAAAAAGCACTGCTCCAACGTGCATCAGAGAGGATCTGAACTGTTCAACTGGAAAGACAGCCAAAAAAATAAATGGCAAAATGACATTCTGATGAGGCACACAAAGGTAAGAGACCAAGTAGTATCAGAACAGGTATCTCAATTAGGAGAAAAACAGAACACCAATTTTAGACCAATACGAATTTAATCAGTTCTTTCCAAAATCATATGGGCTTTCACCAAAATCTTTGACATTTCATGCTCCCAAAGCAGCATTAAGTTTGGCTTATATTTCTTTGCTAGCATTAGAATCTACTAGACCTCTATCAAAGACCTCAGCTGCTCATGGCAACAGCTTTGAGAATTATGCATTGCTCCCATACCACATGTAACTCACAATCACTTCCTTTTAGGACTCTGCTTCAGTCTACATGAGAACAGGTAGCACAGCCACCATCACTCTGTGGGAAGCACATCTTGTACAAAGCCTGTGGCAGACACCATGGGTGAAATGTCTAATCTCTGTTCACTGATCCATGCTTGTGAAGAAGAAAGCTCAGATGGCTGTTAACGTTGCCCTCAGTGTTGTCTTCCTTTCAAACACAAAGGTTTTATCAGTAAAGAGCCATTCAAATGAATGGAAAATTAAGAGTATGGAAAAATCCAAGGGGCAGGAGAGTGGTTCACACTTTATTCATTTCTCACAGAATACAGATGCACGATCTACAGATTTTTAAGTGCCACAGAAAAAACGCTAGAAAACAATCAATCAATCAATCTTTCCTTCCTTCTTTTTTCCTTCCTTGCTTTCTCCCCCCATTTATAGCATACTTGAGTACTCATCTATACAGTGACTGAGCTTGTCCTGGTTTGTACATGTAATTAATTAAAACACATCTCAACCCCTGTAACAACTGACTGAACAACTGATTGAAGAATTCTTTCCTGGGAAATGTGTATATATATTTTTTATAACTTCAAAGAACCCCATAATTCTCTAGGTAGATTTCAGCAAGATCTAGTGCACATGCTGTCTTCCCTATAGTACCTTTTCCACTCAGCCGCATTTTATTAGTAGGTCTGAAATAGCAAATTAACTAATTAATATTTCATACATTTGAGCTTTCAATAAGCCAGTAATCAGTTAGGTTATTTAGAAAGCTTTTTTTCAATGACTCCTTCAAAATATGATTTTGTACAGTGATTTAAATTTATTTCCATCCCTGAACAGTTAAATTAAAAGCTGATGCAATTTCATATGCACCATAAACCAGCTGAATCACTTTCTTTTCCTTAAAATACTCCTTTCACTTTTCTCATCTACTTGGAACTAATTATTTCCTGCAATTCTGCCAATCATATATTTCTATTTTAAAGCTTGTTAACTAGAGGGTATATTACAACTAGGTTCCATCAAATAAAGGTTACAGCTAGGTTGACATAAGATTATATGAGAAAGGAAAACAGACAATGCTGCCAAGGTACTTCTTCATTAGACCAGTATACTAAGAAGTCAAAGAGTATTTAATTCTCACAAAAGCACAGGACATTAGCAATAAGAAAATTAGCACATAATTGAATTTAACTCAAGGACATACTGAATAAAAGCAATACTGAAGGAGAGTGGCTTTTTCTTTGTTATTAGAACATTTCCCATAATTACAAGAAATGCTGCTAATATACAATGCATTTATCCCAGACATAGTCAAAATCTGGAAGTGATAAAATTCTTTGCTTTTAGCAAATAAGTAGGAGGGTAATGTAGGCTGCAATAAATAATTCAGAGACCTTGACAAAACCAGGAAGAGATTCTTTAGTATATAAAGCACATATTTAAAAGTTGTCAAAAATCAAGACATTGATGCATGTATAATCTAAGCCCAGGCATTAAGTAATAGAACATTTTTAGGCAATACAGATGTTTTATTAACTTAAGCATTCAGATAATTAAATATGTAGCTTTTTACTTGTCTGTGAAGGATGAGGGTCACTACTGCTTGACAGCATAATTACTGAAATACATTAAATGATAATGCCTGTTCTAGACATTTTTAACCTAAAATAAGTGTGTTAGCAAAGGAATGGTAAAACAAAATTAACAAGTAGCATGTATCTCCTACCTATGCTAGAAAGTTACACTTCCTGTAAATAAAATGTGTCCTAAAGCAAAATATCATTTAGATAAGCCTTAAGAGAAGAGTCATCTGTTGAATCAACACCTCTTCCCCGAGCAGCTGAGGAATTTATTTTCTTCACCTGTTGAAACTCTGTGCATTGCACTAAGGTCACAGCATGGAGTGGGCTTGCAAACATGGTTTTGATGTTAAAACATCCTCCACACAACTTCAAAACATAAGATGAAATTTCTACTGAACTTTGAAACCCACCCAGGACTCAAAATTTCTAAATTTAAACAGGTTATTTCAAATTAACTTCTCAACAGAAATCATACATAACAAGCCACATATGAATCACAAAAAGAAATGGGTTTACACTGACACACTGAAAAACAGGGTCTGCAGCTCATTTAACACCCATTGTCTTGAGCAGATGGGGGAAGGCAATTTATTTGCTGAATGGAGACTAGGAAAAAAAAACAAAATAAAAAAATACTACTACCAAAAAAACCCCACCCACCCAACAAAACCAGTCCCTCTAACAATGCTTCAAATGGGTGCCAAAAGATGGAATTTGGACGAGGGCTGTGCTCCAGCCCTCCCCAGTTCACAGAGTGGAAGTCACAAGGTCATGCTACATCAGGTGACTAACTCTAATCCCAGGTCATTACATACAGCAAGATGGCAAGAGTCACTGAGATGGGAATAAAGAGGATAACAGGATTTCTGTTGCACATCCTGCCTCTCTCTCCACAAGGAGAAAGGCATCCCTGAGGATCTACCATCACCCTGCACGTTAAAGTTTCCCTTCCCCTGTGTCTCTAAGGTTACCTGGTGGCCACAGGTCAGTGAATTCCATAAGCCTTGCACAGAAAGTCACTGACCTAGATGGATGCAGTGAACACACCATGCTATACAGGCGCTAAATTCCATACAAGTCCTTCATCTTTGATTTTGCTATTTATGTGCTTTTTTCTGTAATGCAGCGATAGCAAAAAGAAAAATAATGCCTAGGCCTCTGCACACAGCTGATAGCCAGCATGGTTTGGGATAAACTGAGAATATTTATTCCTTTCCTCCATGAAAGATGGCTGAAGCCTACCCACCAGCAAAGCATGCTCCATTTGCTTCTCCAGAGCAGTACCTGAGACATGAATAATTCAGCACACACACACACACAGAGATATACGTTCCATGCATGTCTTCACTTACTGAGCCAGAGCAGAACATATGTCACAACTGTCTTAGCTTTAATGATTTTGAGAGGAGAATAAAGAATACACTCAGCCTGATATTCTACCCTATGTTTAACGTTATTATTGACAATTCAAGGCACCCACAGCTGACATCTGCATTCCCAATGAAAGCCCATTATTAGCTCTCCCAATTTCTGAAGACCACGCAGTCTAATATTTTGCAATTTATATTAATGATCTGGCACATAATTCTTCTGACCATGGTTTTATAGATGGTACTTTTTTGTACACACAGCTTTATATAAAAACAATTTAAAGGTGCAATTTGAGTTTCCAAATAAGATTATTACTACATTCAATACCTAAAAGGCTTTTTTCATTTCCTATAAAGTTTTCTTTTTCAAGCAGGAATAAAAGTAAAGCATTAGAGAAATGAAAAATTTTACAGAATTATGACCCTTAAGTTTTTTCTTTCTAAAAGGCAAAAGGCTTGACAATCAATAGAATCTAAAAATTCATTTTAAAATTTTGGCAGTTATCTAACTTTAAAATTTTCGGGGGTTTTCTAACTTTTGTCACTCAAATATTCAAAATGTATGACAAGGGCAAGGAATCCAGCAGTTTCAAAAGGTTTCTAATGTTTATCTTAGCATCAATGAGGTACAGCATGTGAAATACTGTTTCAATTGTAACAATACAACCAGTGTGCTGCAGGAATATGATTATGATTTATATGTTGTTGTTTTGTACAATTGCTCTGATTTGCCACAGAACAACGATAGTTTGAATAATCAGACCTATTAAAAATATTGCTTGAGACATATATTAAATTACTGGTATTTCCTTAAAAAATAGTCACTGAAAATAAATTTTAAAATGTACAAAGGCAAGAAGTTAGTAGACAATGGATAACACCAAAGTCTAACAGAACATACAAATACAGCTCCATGGGGTGTTTTTTATTAGTAAACATAAACAAAACAGCAGGACTGTCAAAACTGTGACTAAACAGATACGACCAAAACAGAAAAAGTAGATTGTACTACAAACATTGCTCTCTCCCTTACTCTTCCTGCATTGCTCAAAATTTTAAACAAATTCACAATTAAAACCATAAAACTCTGTAATTGCAACTGGATGATAAATTTGCAGCACCAGTACAAAGGTAACAGACACAAAGCAGAATATTTGCAATCAGTTGAAGTGACTGAATTATGATTCTCATCACCAACACTGGCCAATAAAGAGGTAGAATTATGGAAACAGGCATCTAGCACAGATGAACACCTAAGCCCTCTCTTTTGTAAACAAAGCTGCAGTTAGGCACTGAAAGCTTAGTAGTTGCTATTTTCAGAGAACAGACAACTAAGTCAAATTCATTGATTGCATGTACAGTGACTTCATTTAGAAATCCTTCTGAGCCCTCAAAACCAGAACTCAGTAAGGGGATTTTACTGGGACATAAATGATTAAAACAAAAAGGAATCCTGTTCCGTCTAGACTGGTTGCCTCCCCTCAGGTAAACTGAGCTGATGAACTTCCCATTTCAATTACAGAGGAAAAGTCATAAAAACCCTAATTATAAAAAAATGTGTTATCACCATGGGATATTTACACACAAAAAGATTGCATATGGGAATATAAGTTTTACTAATTTATTTTACACTGAATTTAGGCTATCTTCAAAGTCAAACACAGGATTTTACTGCTTCAGTTGTTTCTAATTATTTTTCCTAATGTTTGTGTTGCATGTAATATTAAGGTGTTCTTACCTTAATTGGACCACCTAGTATCTGTTGCAGTAAATATTTTCTCTTTCTACTTCTACTCTCCTCACATTCTCTTCCTTTCTATCAGCCATTCACAATGACTCTTCATAGGAATAGCTATTGCTGGGTTTTCACACGGCTGTCTTTATGAATAAAGAATTATCACTCCAGTGAATTAAAGAATCGTGGGAAAATTCCTTCATCTTAAAAACATTATTCAAGTAATTTCATACTTGAAAAGATTGTGGTACTGGTGTTTTTAGAATATAAATCACTTCATGGTATTTAAAATAAGTCTGTCTAGTACAGTTAGTATGAAGTCTTGTAAAAACTAGAAACGAGGGGGGAGAGAAAGTAGTAACAATCACCACTTATTCACAACGACTATCTTAGAAAAGGAACCACCTACGTTGCCTAAACCATGATAGAACTAAAAATTAAGTATCAGCTTGTAACACCTGAAGACTTTAAATATCTATCATTTCAGGACACAATCTGTCTTTAGATATCTAGGTCGTTGTGTACATGGTTAGCTTATCCGTGAGAAACACTGAAAATGAAATACTCATTTCAAGAGAAAGTGGTATTCTTCTTCGTATTTATTTTAAATAAGAGATATATTGTAAAAAGGATGAAAATACAGCCTTCACGTTCTCTCCTAGACCATAACAGTCAGTCAGGCTATTCAAACATGTTAGAATCACAGAATGGTCTGGGTGTGAAGGGACCTTAGAGATCATCCAGTTCCAACACCTTGCCATGGGCAGGGACACTTTCCACTAGACCAGGTGGCTCAAAGCCCCATCCAACCTGGCCTTGAACACTTCTAGGAATGGGGCATCCACAACTTCTCCGGGCAACTTGCTTCAGTGCCTCATGAAGATCACAGTGAAGAATTTCTTCCTACTATCTCATCTAAACCTCCCCAATTCCATCTTAAAACCATTCTCCATTGTTCTATCACTACAGGTTCTTGTGAAAAGTCCCTCTCCAGATCTCTTCTAGGCTCCCTTCAGGTACTGGAAGGCTGCAATAAGGTCTCCCCCTAAGCTTTCTCTTTTCCAGACTGAATAATTGCAGTTCTCTCCCAGTTAGGCATGGAAAATAAAATACTAGTGAGGTACTGCTTTCAACCTTCATAAAACCAATCCTGAAATACATAGATATTATATTTGCTACATCCTTCTGATTAACCTTGACTATTTTGCTTTCGTTAGTTCTTTTCCCCTAGAAACTGGAAAAATATGGGAAGAGACAGGGAGAAAGCTGAAAAAATGAAATATTGTCACTAGATTAATTGCAGAAAAGGAGTAATTAAAACTAAGTTACAGAAATAAGACATAACAACATTTGAACACTCTCACTGCTTCCATGTGATGTTTCCCCAATATTCTATTTTGCCTACAGATTTTTGTTTTGAAATGTACCAGACAAGAAAAGCTCTGCTTAAGACTTCACTGCCAGTACTTAGAAAAACTGGACACGATGATCCAACTGGAAAACCTGCCCCACTGTAAAGATTTTCACATCTTCCACTTCAGCTGTGATTACTGCCACGTTTTTGAGAGCTCTGAATATTTGCTTGAGACAAAAGCTGGGTTTAAGTCCACTTGGCAGTTCCTGTGGGAATGACTGTCATAAACCGTGAGCTGAAGGAGACAGTTTTTCTATATAATCATAAGTTTCCATAGCTTAAGAAGATAAAAAGATACTGCAGATAAAAAGTGAGGGGTTTTAAAAGGTTCGAATCATGAGGAGCAGAAAACTGTCCAACAAAGATAGTGAGAAAAGCTCTTTAAGGAAACCTCCTAAGAACAAAATAGCTGGGTTTGGACTTTATTCTCCAAATAGTATTTAGGGTTTAAAATATCTCAGTTATTTTCATTTACAACCCAACTTAAACTTCTAGGTGTGACTTCGTATTTTCTTATAGCAAGTTTCATGGTTTGCTGAAAAAGTATCACATCAGAGTAAGCAAGTAAAAATAAAACCTACAGATACCAACATCTGAAAAATATAAAGGATTTAATATCATGGTAACTTCTAAAGCTACTCTTGGAGAACTATTTGTCCTGTTTCTCTCTCCAAGGAGCAACACTTTGCGTCTCTTCCTCTGACAATTAGTGATAATCTGCCATTCAAAAAGTTTCTGGTGAGACATGCTTCATGTTGAGGTACAAGAACACTTGTAGTTTGCAAATAAAACAGGACATGACAGAATTTAATTAACTCCCTTTTGCTTTTATATAATACTCTATTAAGTATTCTTTATTTTGGAAAATATAGAAAACAAACTACCTTCACTGTGATCCATAGTGCTCCCTGGGTTGAGAAAAGAAGGATCAAAGTAATAGATGTAAGGGAAAGAAAGAAATCAATGGGTATTTTTCACAGAATCTAAGCAGCAAGTAAAACAGTCAAGCTTCAAACTAATTACAACACTAAAGAATGCTCCCCAACAACAAGCAGCTTGTTAGATAAAAATAATAAGACCATGAAAACAGCAAAGACATCCTGGTCAGCATGTACTTATTATCACTCTTCAACAATAATTTACTTTTTGCATGCATCACAGCAAAGGAGCTCTTTTTTAAAAAGGGATGCTGCAAAAATGAACAGAAATGCTCCTTTTCAATTGCTGTGCACTTTGCTGAAACACAAGGAGTAACAGTGAAGAAAGCACAAGGTATCTGTCTGAAAGTTTACCAAAGAAATAAGATTTTCAAATTGTGCTGCTCTGACGTACCAGTCAGGTTTTTAATGATTGATAAAAGACAATCAACAGGGAAAGGGAAGAATGCAAGAAAGACTTAAAAATGACAACTAGCTATGATACATCAGTTCTATTTCAGAGACCTAAAAGCTTCTGCAGCATCACTCTCTTACTGTGTTGATTCTCCATCCTATAAGCCACCATTTGTTGCTCTTCCTATACTGTAATGCTGCCCTTTTGGAATTTCAAGATACTCAAATGCATTACCTAGCCATGCTGTCCTTGCTCTCAATAAACAGCACCATAACAACTGGAGGAGGAAGAAAAAGCAAACTTAATGCACCTCTCCCAGACTGAGAGCAGAAAGCAAAACAAGACACAACGGAGTGGATGGTCTGTATTTCATCTACCTGACAGCCCTGAGCTAAGAAGGAATGAGATGATATATACTGAGAACATAACACACAGCAGGAGCACCAGTACAAGTGTTTGGGTGTTGGATAAGTTTTCACAAGAAACCATCTAAAGGGTGCAAGAGCAAACAAGCCCATAGCATCCTTACTTTCCAGAGTACTATTAGTAACAAAAGCATTTTAGAACTGTATTATCAGGTGATATCATTTGAAAAAGAATCTCAGAATTAAAATTAAGGGCAGAAGGGTGACTGGCAGCCAGGTGCATTTCTAAACAGAAGAGATGCAATTGAACAGCTGCATCTTTGAATTGTGCCCTCAAAACTTTCCCAGTACAACTTTAAGAAAAGGCTAATAGGCTGATAAGTGAGAGACAGAATGGACTGTGAGCCTCACATTGCTTTAAAATGAGGTTTATAACAAAAAAGTCAGACATGGTAATATTTTATAGGGATTTAAAATAAACATTTTTCATGCATTAATTCAATGAGCACATTGGCTGTGGGCAGGATTTATGACCAGCATATTTGTTTACAATGACAAATTTTATCAATAGCAACAGCATTGCTACGCATAATGACAACCAAAGAAATCTTGATCTTGACTTAATTCAATGCACAAAGTATTAGGAAATTTAATCAAAATTCTATCTCCTTTCTAAGCATTTAAATAATTATTCTTTTTCAAGCATTCAGTCTATTCTTACCATTGCAATCTGGTCTCACAAAAACTTGGCTGGAGTTTAAAAATTTAAAGGCCAGGGTTAGAAAGGAAAAGGAAAGTTGTACTCATTTTCAGCATCTTTGTGAAGAATGCAGTAATTAGATCCTATATCATGCCAGTGTTACTTTTTGTTACCTAACTAAGGAAAAAAATAGTCACTTAAGTTTAGTGTCCACGCATTTATAAGTAGCTACTGAATATTATCTAAGAAAAAGCTTCTCAAAACAAGGTTTTTCAGGAAGAGCTGCCTCCAAGATGACTGGAGAATGAAGACACATTCTTTTGTGGACAGTTTCAGATGAAAAGGGATTTGGATTTGCCTGCATTTGCTTCTGGGGCTATTCATTATTCTACTATCAGCTTCTTCTATTATATTAGAATTATCCACCAAATCTGAAACTGTAGCTGCAGTTACTATAATGATGAACTCAACTACATACAAAAATGTATGCAAATCAAGAAGCTGAAAAGCAACACGCACTGCAGGGATTTAGCTCTGTATTCATTAAGACTGAACACCATAAGGAATGTTGGGTCTTATTAGCCTTTTATGTTCAGAGGAATATGAAAAATCCAGATTTCTTGTGTGTTGAGCTCACAAAGGTCAAAAGGCACGTTTATTTCACTAGGATACAGCTTTCTTCCTATGAATTTGATTTGAGCAGGTGGGATGAAAGAAGTGAGACGAAAGAAGTGAGACAGCAATGCCATATTTTGAGTCGTTATTAAAAACAATAAACACCATGCTTCAGACTGAAGAAAACTACAATAAAAAAAATCTTTTTAAAACTGAAGAATCATTTGTTTTTGACACAAACATCTCTTGCAACAAAATGGGATCTATTACAAGCTTTTAGAAACCAGATGTCACAGAAACAGTAACTAAAAGAAAGGATTCCATCAGCATCTCGAAGACAGACTTTTGCAGCAGCTATACATGATAAGCATCAGAATTCAATACAAAACTTATCATGGAAAGAGACAACTGAAACAACTGACATGTTTTGCTTAAGAACTCAAGTATAGTTTTCTCCAAATCACTGCAAGTTAATTTTTATGTTTCCTTCCTCCTAAGACTTTCCTGTATAGACATCTAGAGCCAAATACACACTATGTATGTCAATCAGTCTATTTGCTTAGTTTCCTTTGTTTCTTTCTAGAATGCTGCTATAGTTTATTCCTGACACACTACAGCAAAGTCAAAAAGTAAGAAACAATAAACCTCACCAATAACAACATGGATTAAAATCTGTAACAGGCAGGTCCTTATCCACTCACTTTCTCTGCATTATGAATCCAATATTTCAGAAGGAATATTCTGACAAGGCCAGAAAACTCTGCAATGCTTAGCTAGCAAAACAATAGCATTTGCGAATAAGCTCAGCTAAAAATATCTTAGTTCATGAGACCTGACTAAAACATGAAGTTTGCCTGAGCAAAGGTGTTTATCAATGGGGTTTGAATGTGCATTTGCCCAGCTGCAAAGCTGCATCTCCAAGAGTAGAGTAAGCCGAGTCATGCACAGGGTCAGGCAGGGGACATGCTGTAAATCTCGTAACTCATGATGGACAGCAAATACAGTAACTCCATCATTCACCTTCAAGACTCAACTACTTTCCAGAGCAAAACAAACAATGCCAAATTCCACAGCAACCTCTGTTTTGGGGAATTTTTGGAGTGGAGTGTTGTTTGTTTGGAAGAGGGGGAAGGAATGTTCTGGTTTTGAACAGGACCAGTGCTTTGTGTAATTATTTTATTTAAAGACTTGTTAAAAAAATTAACAAAAACCTAACTTACACAACTTACATAGGAACTTACTCTTTCTTGCCATTTACAAGTTATATTACATTTACCTCTCTTGGTGATAAAATTCTTTTCTTGCCAAGCCAAACATCCTTGGGTGCCCATTTCTATAATTAAGCTTCTAAAATTAACTTTAAAACAGCTGTGCTTTTAAATCTTTACAGTAGGGCCACTGCTAATGACTTCTCACAGCTCAAGCTCTGCTTGTACTCATACTGATAACATTATCTTAATTCGTCCTTGACTTTAAAAAAGTATTACATAGTAACTAGCTCCTCTCTCATTCCCAAGGCGCTTAGAAAACAAACAAAACCAAACACCACACAAAAGCAGACTTTGCCTAAACATTGACAATCCTCTGGAAACCTACTGATCATTTCTCCTGTGTGCCAAATCATCATGTTAAGTCTGGACACTTCACTACAAATGAGGGTTTCCTCCCCTTCCACCATGAAACAAAGCTTAAAAATTATGAGTTTTGGAAAGTGCTATTTTGCTAGTATATGCATATCCCAAACTGAATGACTGTACACTTCTTACATTACATGTTTACTTCAAAGGAAGTGTAACAGCAGTGAATGGCAGGTTAGACTCTAAAGGATGGCAGAGACAAGGCAAGACATGAAGGTAAATAAACACAGAACCACAGGTGGAGCAGTAGTTAAGAAAATGCAAAGAAAAAATGAGAACCCACGAGTGGTTATAGAAGACTATTTTTCAGAAGAGTACATGTAATTCTTGCTTAGGGAAAAGTCTTAGTGGTAGGAGGGATCCAGGAAATTTACACCTACTTTTCAGAAAAGGCTAGAGAAAGGACATCCAGATACAGAACTAAAATGTGTTAACAAAAAGCTTCTAGTCCTAATCTAACACATCTTCCCCACAAACTACTCCTTTTAAAAGCAGCTATCCTAAATCACAGTATGACTATGCTTCCAAGAATACCTAAGTAATTTCTAGCAACTGGTACCATGCCTACACTTGCAATTCCCACTTACACTGAGTGACTGAGCTGAGTAGTACCTTACTCAGGATTGGAAGAGTCAACTGTAGTTTAGAAAGGCTGAAATGTTCTGTGGTTTACTAATATTGTTTTTGTCCTATTAGGAGCCCTGAAACAATAATTTTGTTTTTCCAGAAGCATTAACAGATACTAGCATTTTCTTCGGCTATTTTGACTGAATTTAACACATTGTTGTGGTTTAACAAGACTATATAGGTTTTCTGAGAGCCTTCTGCAGCCACTCACTCCCCTGGAATAACATGAGGGGAGAGAATGAAAAGGGTATAAGTGAGGAAACTCAAGGTTTGAGATAAAAAGAATTTCAAAGCTATAGCAAAAGCTGCACGTGCAAAAAAAGCAAAGCAAAGAAGTCAGTCACTTCCCATGGGCAGGCAAGTGTTCAGCCATGCTCAGGGCAACCAGGCTCCATCACATATAATGGTGACTTGGGAAGACAAATGCCACCACTACCAACATCCTTGTTCCCCCAGCTTTATATGTACAAAATCACATGGCAAGGAATGTCCCTTTGGTCAGTTGGAGTCACCTGTCTCGGCTGTGTCCCCTTCCCTACTCCTTGTGCACCCAAAGCTTACCCACTGGTGCAGTAGGGTGAAATAGAAAAGGGATTGAAGCTGTGTAAGTGCTGCTCAGCAATAACAGAACATCCCTGTGTTATCAGCACTATTCTATGCTGATTTGCAAATCCAAAACACAATACCATATGAGCTACTATGAAGAAAACAACAACAAAAGAAGCCTGTAAATGACACCAGCAAGAACCCCTTGGTGATATTCAAACCTTTACTTTATTTGAAAGCTGGTTTTATAAAAAACAAGTCTCCTACTTACAGTACTGTTTAACAACTCTTTCTTGTGATCACCAAGACTTTATTCCTAGACTCTATTCTTCTTTTCCACAACTTCTACAACTTATTTCCTTATTCTCCATTTTCCCTACAGCCTGTGCCACCAGGAGACCCTGCTGTTGAGGACTTAGCAGAGGACCAGCTGCCTGGTTTCAAACAGAAATTTGAGAAGGAGGCGACAGAGCAGCCTAACAAGTACTGTGAAGCTCTGGTAACAAATAGACCAGGCTAACTCCTCCATCCCCTCTTGATTTCACTGCCTAGATCAAACATGCTCTAGAAATGGGAAATCTTCCAACAATGTCTAGCAGACTCTTTCAAATGGCCATTTTTTTCTTGAGCAAGTGGAAATAAATCAACATGTATTGTAAGGCTACTTTCAATCTAAATTCTAAGGCATTGCTTGTTACCAAGATGCAAAATACTCAAATGCTTTTGGTGTTTATATTTACTCTGAAGCTCTTACTTATATAAATAAGATTAAAACCGAAGTAAGAATTAATAGCTAATGAAAAGCAATAAAACTGAAAGTACTTACATTAAACTTAATAATGTCATATATCAAGTACCGAGGGACAACCTGTCCATTAACCTTGTCGATGATCATTTCCTTAAAAGAAAAGAGAAAGCATTGGCATTTTTTCCATAAATATAAAAGAAAAATGTTGACACATTTATACTTAGTGCATATATCTGCACAATGCAATCAAACATTGGCCACGTCTTTATTACAAAAAATATTTTACAACAGGTCAAGATTATAAAAATATTATTATGGTCTCTCATGAAGCATTCAACAAAACACCAGGAAGCTGTGCTAGGGCTTCCCATTCTGATTTGCAACATTAATACATTAGCTTCCCCACAGCTTTCAAAATCTTGAGAGAATAATGAGTTTTTAAAAACCTCCGTAAAAACTGTGATCCTAAGCCAACCAAGCACTACTGGAAATCTTGCCCACAGTCAGAAGTACAAAACACTGAGGATGTAAAGAACAAGCATTCACATTCATTTTCTATGCTCAAGTTGGATCTTTTCATTTTAACAGCGTTCTAGGCAGCAGCGAGAGCTGCAATTTGCTTGAACGTTGCACTGTGACTGAACAGAATACCACAGACACTCTCTGCATCACATGAAGTCAGTTAACATTCAACATGTACCAGCAATTCACATTGAAAATAGGTCAGATAGGGAAAGAACATTAATGATCAATATCCAAACACACAAGTGTTTCCTGAACTTAATGGTACATACAAAAATACATATACCTTACACGGTGGTGCTTACATCTGTAACTCAGGCTTCCTATGACAGGAATTAGACATACCATATGGAGTTTGATGAACCAAAAAGGAAGATTGAAAATGGCAACAACCAACCACTGGTATATCTTTTCCAGGGACAACTCTGAAATAATCACTTCTCTAAATGCAATCCATCTTCTCCCTACCTCCCTCTCCTACCTGATTCTTGGCTAATAAGCTGTATCAGCTACAGATTTTTTAAAAAATATTTTAAAACACTAAAAGTTAAAATTCCAAATTCACACAAACAAGATAAAACAATTGAAAAACATGAAAACAGTTCCCTATGACATGATGAAAACAAAATCAGTAGCTCAAGAATTATTCCAAAAATGAACATTACATCAACTAAACTAATTTTGTTTAGTTAATGCCTTGCTATTTTTATGTCTTACAACCTTTAAATTTCTCCCAGAATCTACAGATTCTACAAAATAAACCCAAAAACGTCTGATTACTCATGTAAGATTAATTTTCAGTCTGTACAACAATAACAAGATTCTTGAATTGTACCTAGCATCTAACCACAATTTGCTTTGAGAAATAAGCAAGTAGTTTAGTTGTAAAAACACTGATTTGTTTTAAAGCAAACACAAAGCTTGAAGCATTTAAAACTAAACTAGAAGACATGAATCTATTGTTCTCAAAAAACACTGGAAATCTAAGTTGCCTACTTAATATTTTGGAATCCCATCTTCCGTGAGCACAACACTGAGATGGAGATTGAGACTTCAAAGCCATTTGCAGCATTCAAAGGTGTTGTGAATGACTGCCTGAGTTGACCTTACACATTATTACATGTAATTTTAAAAAATGAAAAAAACCACATTAATCCAATGAGTGAAAACTACTCCTTTGCAGTATTACAATATCTTACCTCTAAAAATTTAGTCACAGGCACTGTCAAATAACATGTGCAAAAAAGGTCACATAGAAGTGATGTAGCAGAATGCCACTCCACTAGTGTCCAGTATTTAGGTAGGACACTGGTGAGCTCTCAAAGGAACAGCAGACACAATGCTGCAATGACTTCTTTGACAATAAATTTTATAACTAACTACAAGAACAGATGGGTACGACTCAAGAGACAGAAGGCGTGATATGCAAACTTGGAAAAGGGTGTAAAGATATAATGCAAGGGGAAAAAAAAAAAACAGGATAAAAAAACCCCACCTGAAATTCCTGATAGTAATCAGGTGAAACAAACACAAAAAAGTAACAGTGAAACAAAATAATGCAGTTGTTTTTCATTAACGCTCAGTTGAACTGGCAGGTGGAATAACTTTTTGGAAACATTTAATTGAGCACATATTTAGGGTTTAAGGACTCACTTTCTCAGTATACATATTCAGAACCTCAGCTTTGATGCAAAGCTAGCATTTGTAGGCAAAACCCTGAAAACACTTCAATGCCTGGTATTACAAGATTTTATGCCTAATTTTAAAAATCTGAATCTCTGCATATTCAGTTTAAGAAGGATTATAAAATACAATAAAGAGGACCAAGAACTGTTTCGAAACATCCTTTGAAGTGTTTATTTTTAACTTTTTCTCTACTTCAGACATGTAAACATTTTTATTCTATTACTGATCAAACAAGTCTTTTTCCTCATCTCCTCCCTTCCTTTCTTCCTTCCCTGCCTCCTGTTCTCTTTGACAGCCTGACTGAAATCCCAGCTACCAGAGCAAAAAACAATAGCACAATATGCCTTAGAAGATGAGATGACAAATTCCTGCACTGCTCATCTCCATCATGACAACAACATTCCCTGCTCCATTAGTTACGCCAATACAACTGTCATAAGGCAAAAGCTGTAAAGTGAGCATAAGAATGGTTCAGATTAGAAATGCTCTAACACATCATGATTTTACAGTGTGATTTCAGAATCTTCCTTGAAATTATCAGAATTGAAAAATACACCAGGGAATAGACCCCAAAGACAACTTCAGAGAAGATGGGAAAATACAGTATTTGAGAAATGACCACAATTAAACTCACTCGTTCTGATCTGAGTAATAACCTATATGGCTATATTTAAGCCAATTTTTAAATAACTAAAAACTTAATACCAAATCCACTCACATGACATGTTAACATAAAAGTATCCATAAGGCACACCTGCATCCATTCTACAGACTCCATGTAGATTTACAGCCAGTATTGTGTGTTTTAAAACTACCTCTGCTATTAGCACTTGTCCATTGACTTCTGGTTTAGGTATCCACTTAACCCATGGACCTGAAGAACAAGGTCCAGTGATCAATTAATGCAATGTAATCTATCAACACTGTGCTGGTGTTACTCTCCTCAATCTCTGGTGTTGCAAAGCACAGTTAATACAGTACATTAGACCTGCAACTGTGCTAAGAGCTTTTTGCTGGACAAATACCAGAAGAATGATGCTGGACTGGGAGCTCATGGACTTTTCTCCTTGAATCACATCTCTAGAGAGTAACTTGGACTTAAAATAATCCAAAATTCAATCACAAAGCAAAAGATCCAATTTTACCAGCTACTTGCAGAATGTGTTTTCGGTGGCAGAGTATGTAATAATACATCTGTTTGTTGTTCCTTTTCCTCCTGTGTCTTTTCTTAATCCTTTATCCATTTATCTTTAACACATTTCTAGCCACCACTGCATTTCAGGAATGAAAATAGTTGGTTTTTTTCTTGCCTTTTTTCTAAAATCTACTTTGCATAAATCTATTTTGCACCAGCTTTTGCAAACTCAAAACGTTTTAAGTTCTGCAATTTCTGAGACAGCTTACCAACAGGTAAAGTCTCTACTGATACAAAACATAGATGAATCTTTATCTCGCTCTCCGTTTACAGAGTTCCTGTCCCTCTTTAGTCTTGTGTGAACAGTATTTTATATAAAAATGAAATAATTTTAAAAATTTTAAAATAGTATTGAAACTGTAAAAGTTATTTCAGGCCTAAGGATGCCTCTGCATTTTCTACTTAACTGTTCCAAAGCTAAGCAGAATGCCATGAAAGCTCCTGAAAATAGCTATTTCGTTTTTTGCATGACAGCCAAAACATTTTAGCAAAACTCGACGTATTCCCTCAGATAGCACTATGGATGCAAAACACTTGGCATCTAAAGGAATAAGTCATACTAGCCACCTATAGGTGAAATTTAAATTAGCTTTAATGAGCTTTGCAGAAAACTTTCTTCCATGACAGGAGAACAATTGCAACTGAAAAGCTGGAGATGAGCACAGTGTTGCAGATCTGTCATCACCCAAGATGTAACTAATCATGCAAGAACTGTTTGAAAGTAATTTCAACCCGAAGTGAACCACAAACGCATCTGAAATTCTCAATGCATCTGAAATTCTCAAAGACAACCACATGAAAGGCTTACATGAGAGGCCTTAAAGCAAGTTAATAGATCCCTGAATTCACAGAAATTGCTTTTATGAAAGTTTCATGTATACTGTCATTCTAAATAATGTTAGGGGGACATTAATCTTTTGTATTTTTAAACCCAGTAGTTGCTTGCTGCATGGCACAGATATTTCTGTTTTCTCATTCCTTTTTTCTCATATTTTTAAGAATACTGTAAAGCAATACCAATTGGACCACCTCAATCTATACTTTCATTCCCTGAAAGAAAGAAGGCTATTTCAAGGACAGTAAGTATGAACTACTTCAGCCTCTAATTAAAGAATTAACTTCAACAGCCCTTCAAGCATTAATTAGTAAAATACGTTGAGAGAAAAAGCCAACTTCTTCCCATGGATTTAAAAAAATAAAATCAATCATGCATATATTTAGAGTAAAGAATCATTCATGGAAATTTTCATTTGGCATCAACATTAAACAAATATTCAACTACAAAGTTAAGCTCTTCTGATGCTTCAAATAATGGGCAAGTCTTATCCTCAAACCTGTTAAAGGAATTTCAATTGAAAAAAAATATTCCAGCAACAGCTTTTTATTTAACTGACCATACCAAAATAAATTTAGAAATCTGTACTATGAAAAGTATCCATTGAAAGGTTTTAGTTTTATCTCAGGGTACTTAATTAAATCAGTACTTGTTCATTTCATGTCATTTTGCTTTTCACTTTATTTTAAAAAAAGTGTGGGAGGAAAAAAAAAAATCACACTAAGACTGATTTTATGCCAATAAAGTGAAACACCAAAATGCACTACTAACAGTCAAACTTTTACAGAACAACAAATTATGCAAAGTTATAGTTCAATGCCCTGGGTACCTGAGAGAACTTTAGTTATTGTTAAGAGACCTAAACTATAAATCTGGGGAACACAACACACCAGATCAGAGACCTTCTTCCATGCCCCACAGCTACGTCATGCACTTATCTTAATATCCTTGTCTTTCACCATGTACGTATCAGCCACCTTTACTAAAACATCTGTTTTGAAATAAAGAGAGTAATTAAATTTATAAAAGAAAGAGCAGCCATTTCCCTCAAGAACACCTAGGACTGCACTACATGGACACTACCAAGTCATTACTTTCTCAAGAGCCTTGGAAGTAGCAGGGGGAAAAAAAACAGCAATACCAGGCTTTTTATTTCCAAAGTATGTAACCTAATGTATGTCATTTAGAATAATATTATGTATATCATTAGAAAGCTGCCTGGCTGAAGAGGCTCCTACCAGACACGACAGCTTGTGCAACCACTTCTGAGCTGACAGCATGGCATTTCTTGCATTATGCTCTCAATTTTTCAGTGAAGCAGAGGTGGTGGGAAATACTCCATTATCTGCTTCTTTGTCCCTGAGACAGTATATTGCTCCTTGCAGTAATTATCCTCGCAGATTCAATTTATACATGCTTCACATGTAAATGTGTGTTCAGTAAGACACACCATTCACAGAAGTGACATTTCAAGTGGAATACTGACAACAAAGGCCAGAGAAAGGAAAGAAAGTTAATAAAGACAATATGGCTGAAAAGAGCATTAGGCTTCAGAGGATGAATATGGAAGCTATCTCAGATACAAAAATACTTCATCAAGCAGGAGTTACAGCAATGTAGTCTCCAATACTACTGAAACATGATAGGAAACTGCACTAACCCATTAGTGTAAGAGCTAGTGAAATTCTCTTGGTCATGTGAAATAGGACAGTCAAGAAATAAATAATTTCTTCTCGTGGCTATGGTTCTGAAAAGTTTGCCACCAACAGTCCAGCCCAGCCTTCAAAACACAAACCCATATGTTTTACAGCTTGTTTTACACTGGCTCAAAAAGTTCATTAGCAAGTTTACATAATTTAAATTAGCATAGCAATTTAGAAATGTTTTAGTCTTAAACAAATATAACTAAGCCATTTCTAAATCACTCAAAAATTCAGATCAGCTGAAATTAAAGGTGACAGAAACAAAGACATTAATTCACAAAATGTATCAAAACATGATGAAAATTTTATCAAATTTTCGAAGTATTTCCATCAACTGTATAAAATTGACCATGTTTACTATTTCAAAATAGCTGTAGCAAGAGACAAAGTTCTGCAATAATTTTCTTAGATTCTCTTTAAACCTTTTCTCATACTCAGAGTCATCTCAATACCTTGATTTATTTCAAAGACAAACAGCTCCCCCCAGAGCAGTCCTCAGTCCTATTCTGTAGATAAGTCATTTCTTACAAAATGCAACTCCCATATTCAGCCAGTGACTGAAGTTATATTCCTCCTGAAACCCTATGATTCACCGATCCAGGCCTAAAAATTTGGCCCTGTTTATGAACAAAAGCAAACAGCACTGAAATTGTTACAACAATTATACAATATGCTCCTTACCCCGTCTAGAAGAGTGTTTGTTAGATGTGTGCGAAGATCTTTACGAAACGGAAATTCCAGGTTGGATACATGAAAAATGGAATTGTCTCTATCAATCATATAAACTTCATTCTTGCCATCAATCAGCATCATGTACCTGCAAAGGCAGTGTAAGATGATATAATTACAGGTATGTCCTCAAAATCTCTATTATTTTTAAATTAAGTTTTAAAAACAAGTAATCATGACAGATACTATTAAAAAAAATTAAAAGGATTTTTCTTACATTTTAAAGTTTAAACCTGTAAACTAACCAAAGGGATATCCCAGACCACATGATGTTGTTCTTAGCAATAAAAAATGGGAGAAAGAGGAGGAAGGAGGGGACATTTGGAGTTATGGTGTTTTTCTTCCCAAGTCACTGTTTTGTTTCATGAAGTTCAGCTTTCCTGGAAATGACTAAATACCTGCCAGCAAATGAGAAGCAGTAAAAATTCCTTATTTTCCCTTATATTTATTTCAACTGCTGATCCTTCTCACTTTCACCCTTTTGATTCTTTCCCCCATCCTGCTACAGGATGCGTGGGCTTAGTTTCTACAGGAGTTAAACCAGACCACACCTTGAATTTTCCTTTCACATGGACCAACACTTCAGGACTAAAATTCTTCAACTGAGTCCATGTAATAGACCTCTTAAAGCCTACAGAAAATTTTCACAGGCATTCCATATGGAAACAAAGTTTTTGTTATACATACCTCTCTGCATGCCATCTTGCTTCATAACTAGATGATCTGGGTGGTCCCTTCCAACCCAAATCATTCTATGATCCTATGATTTCTATGATTCTGTACCTTACTTCAGAGAGATGCTGAGAAAGCACATGCTGACTTGGAGGACACAAGAGACAAGACATTGTCTCAGAACAATGAATTACTTTCATGTAGACCCATCTGTCTGGGTCTCATGGTAATATACCCGTGTAACTTAGAATCTGAACAAGTTCTCTGCTTGAGAAAGACATTAAACTGATCCAGATATGTCTCATTTTGAAAGTAGGTTTTTTTGAGTTCTTTTTAGCTGAATGGCTGAAAACGCCTCTACTCTCCCGATTTACTAAATTGTTGAAAAAAACCTCTGAATGTGGTCCAATCAACACAATTTATCAAAATTCTAATTACTATCAACGTAAGACAGAAAAAAATTTGGTCAAGGATGGACTGACAAACAGAAGTGGTCTATGAGCAGCTAATAATTGAAAACATGCAAGAAGCAAGAGATACGCAAGGTTTTGTTGAACTTGAATTTATCAATTAATGAGGGATTTGAGCTGGTTGGTTGACATTTTTTGTTTCCTTGTTTCACTCAAAAAGCTTAAGTTCATGTTCTTAATGTCAGGTTTAAAGTTTTCTCCAGATGACATGACAAGCATCATGGAGCAATCTTGTAGACTGCTGAACAGTACATTTCTGAATATTATTTCGATGTACCATGGCCATTTATATTTTAAGAAGCTAATTAAGGTATTAGCAGATAAGCACTTACACCAGAATAGAGAACACGCCTCTGGGCAACATCACAAAAGCAAAGAAAGAAGAGCGATGATTTCTCAAACACATTCACTAGAGACAGAACACAGGAACTTAACTGTCACGCACTGCACTGCCCACTGTGAACACTACTTGCTATTACAGCTGTACATTTATTACTAATTACCTCTATTGTGTGAGCACCCAAAAGCTCCAATTAGTAACCAGGCCCCATTGTTTTAGATTCTGGGCAAGTACACAAGATGACATGGTCCTACATCAGATGGCTCAAACCGAATGTAAAACCAGACAAGTGAATAAAATAACAATGGCAGAGCAGCAATAAGAGCAATAACAGAACTGCTCATTCACCTCTGAAAACTATACATGGAAGTAGAGAATCATGTGTGAGCTACAAACATCATCTCTCAGAACTGTCAGTACAAATCACTACAAACCAAGAAATTCTGACAAATAGAGGGTCACAGCATCCATGCAGATTAATCTCACAAGCAGATAAAATATCTAGTCATAGAAATGGTAAAATCAAAAGTTTCATTAGAAGCTACTTTTCATTCACTTCTGATCCCGAGGCAAGACCTGTTATTAATTCTAACTGGAAATTATTATTATTAACACAATAATTCCGAAAACAGGATAAAAATTTCATTAGAAGAGTGATAGTTCTTGGCATTAGACAAACAGATCTCCAGATCACCTACCTGAGTATTAATAACTTCAATTTTTAAACTTTAAAAAATGCCAACCATCAAATAGTTTCCAGAAATCAATTAATTTTTGCATACCCAAATAAAAGCAACTGTATTAAAGGCTCATTTGCCTACACATATATCCTGTATCATGCAGTCCACATCAGTTGGGCCCCAAACACAAGCTAGAAGAACTATTTTATTAGACTTCCATTTTCAGTTGAGTTTTTTCGGTGGTGGTGATAGGTTTTTGGTTTTTACACAATTTTGAAACTGACATAAGCTACACTGAAAATCCTAAATTTAAAATAGAGGATTCTCCTTTATGTGGATGATCAGCATTTTTCATCATTGAATTTGAAAGTACATTTCAGGAAATTATTACATAATGCATAAAATATGGTAAATTACTTGGTGTCCATCAATCTATGGTCATTGAGATTAAGGAAGAAGAACAGAACTGCATTTCCCAATCTCCAAATCCAACACTGTACCCACTGGAACATGTGGCCTCTGCCTTCTCCAAAATATTAAGATTCACAAAACTGGATTTGAAAACACTCCCCCAACACAGTATCTCACTAGACATGGTGTAGTGCTTGCCAAAACATATTTACCATAAAATTGACTGCCTATGTATTCACAGAAGTTTTGCCTCCGACTTCAATTGTGTGATGTGCTTTATCTATGTTTAACTTCTTTCTCTCAGCCAAAATGACAGCAACCACCTCAGCAGTAAGCTTACATATGTTAATTTTGTGCTTTATAGGAGTTTTAAAACCTTAAGTATAGTATAAAAATATAATACAGGTTCCTCAAAGTTTAAGATCCTATCTTCTGAGCTTGAGTTCAACACACAAGTAATTTTCTGAAAAAAAATCTACAAGTAGCAAATGGATTAGAAATATTGTTTCAAAGGAAGCTTAAAAATTCGGCTCCTCTAGGAGCTTTCTTTACCCTGCAGTATTTCTTCAGACAGGCTGTATCAAAGAAGATTATTTATTTCGACACAGTGCTGCCATCGCTGCTTTTTATCCATTTTCCTTTTTAAATACGCCAGTGTCTGTATTATCACATTAAAGAATGCCAAATATAAGAAATTCCATCATCAACTCTAAGCACAAAATTCATAGCAGCTCTCCATTCCGAAGGGAGTTCATTACACAGCCTGGAATTCAGTCCTGTGAAAGTGCTGCCCTCCCACACAAATAAGCATTACCCAAATCCGAATAGCAATTAGCATCTCTAATATGCTCGCTGACGCAGAGGCAACAACGAAATCCTGCTGCAGATATGATTTTCAATTTCTTAATTTCCTTTTATGATTGGCAACATTTCAAAACCACGAGCATGTCACCACTCTCTAGATGGATCACCTAAGACAAGGCCAACTCACAGGAGTGCTTTACTATGGACCCGGCCGCTCCCTCCTAGCAAGAAAGCACCAGCCTCTGGCCAGATGCATCAAACATTGAGGAAAAGGTCAAGAGAATGAAAATTAATGACTGCCCTTTATCCACTGACAGTAGGAGATCATCTATCTGTGTCACTAGGCTGCTGCAGTTCCATGTCCTGACCCAAACCCAGACTATGCTGGACTTAGAGTAAGTTTAAATTAGAAGAGTTTGAAGCTGGCCTGTGGCACATGGAGCAAAAGACCCTAAATCCCGACAAATGGAGAAGGCTCAGCTTGCTTTCTTCTATTAATTGCTGCTGGCAATGGCTGCTGCTTCAAAAGATGTCTCTTCAAGGATGACAAAGCCTGGATACAGGGACACTAACACAGGAACTTACAAGAAAACTTATAATACTATTTTCAATGTGTAAACAAAAGGAAATAATGTCTCTTTAATCAGCACACTGACAGTTCTGTCACAAACCACGTTCTCCAAAGTTGCATGCATGCTGTCATTTGCATGAGTACACAGCATATCAGCCAGCAAGAAACACTTGCTACATGCAGAAGCTGCTGTAGAATTATGTATTCAACAGTCCAAATTACAAATAATGTTTTTTAAAACACACACGCAGATCTTTAGAAGTTAGTCTGCTCTGAGTATACCAACACTTTGTATTTCTCTCATTTATTTCTAGGTTAAAGTATGCCATCAACTGTCTCCACAGCATTTTAAACCAAAAAATCTCTTAGATTGTGACTGACAGTCATTTCCAATTAACAGCCTCCAGCTTCAATATTTTTCATTCATGACCTTGCATTTTCTACAACTAAATATCCTTTCAGTTTTATTATTCTACTCCCCAGTGAATTCAGTGGCTGATCTCCCTCATTTGTTTATCAGAACATACTTGGATTCTGTTTCAAAATACTTAATGATAAAACAAAATTAATATTCAGGATCTCTACTTGTAGCTTTTTATACATTGTCTTTCAAAACCATCCACTGCCATTTTCTTTCAATCTGTTCTTTACCGCTCTTAGAATTTTAACAGTCTTCTTAACCTCACTCTTGTTAAAAAAATAGAAATTTTGTCAAAGTCCAGAAGCATGAGATATATCAGTCTTCCTAGGTCAAAACCACAATTTTTCCCTTATACAAACTCCTACCAAAATGGCTGAACTCAGAGGAAATCCCATTCTTCATCTGTACCACAGACTGTGTTCCTCAATCACAGTAATTCTGAGTAATTATATTAACTATTGCCCTTAGGGCAACCAAATCTGTCATTTAATGAAGAGAAAACCTGCATTTTTGATCTATTTTTACCTCTCATTACAATCATAATTATATAAAGCCTTAGCATGATTGATCCAAACTTAGCTTCTAAAATCAAGACTTTTTTTTCCCTCAGTAATAAAATACTGTGACTAGGCTCTTGTTCAGCACATAAAGGTATCTGGTATATCTCTTACTACACTCAGAAGCACCTGGATTTGTCACCTGTTAAAATACTCCACCAATTCTCCACCTTTGTAAGAGGGTAGAATTCAGCTTCTGGTTAACTTCCACAATTGTAAGGTGTCTCCATGGGCTGAAATGACAAGCTCCCTGTGCTTCAAAACTGTGGTTTAACTTGGTTAAACTCTTATCATGGAGGTCAAGACACTCAGCTTGCTTAGATGTTCAAGTGTGCCCATCATGACAACTCTGATCCGGCACCTGCAGCAGATTCAGCAGTAGCCCAGAAGTTTTCTTTATCTGATCTCTGCAGCAATTTTTTATCCTTCAGTTATTAGGAAAATAAAATGTTATTCCTCATATTTTATCTTGCATCTTTCCTAAACAAAATGAATGCTTTCCAATATTTCTGTTACAGACAAGGAAGTTATCCTAGTTCATCTGCTACACCAACATCTAATTTCGTGAGAAGTCAGAAGGTTTCCAATATACAGCCTCATGTTCTGAATCATTAGCTCAAGATACCACTGCTCTGAGTCAATGCTAGCACAGAAAAAAAAAAAACAAAACAACTTTCTTGTCTTATTGATCACCTCATCATGTATCACAATGGAAGGGCTATGCTTGAATGTGATGCTCATAGGATCATTTCAGGCGGAAAAGACCTTCAGGATAATTGAGTCCAAATGTAAGCCTTACACTGCCATGTCCACCACTAAACTATGTCCTGAAGTGTCATATCTACATGTCTTCTAAATACCTCCAGGCATTGATAAACTGAATTTCACCAATCACCCTGCTTATTTGAGAACAAATAATTTCATTTCCACAAGATTTGTTGAAGTGGTGCTCCAGATCATGAAGTAACCTTGCCAAGTCACCCCTTAAGAGATACCACACAGCTTATACAGCTTTTCAGTCTCCATTATTTTTACTACTCATCAGTCTCCTCTACAGTATCTCACTCAGCATCAAAATCTTTTTCTTATTCTTGCCTGCCACCACTCTCCTTTAAACTCTGAATACAAGTTTCCCTTTTCATTTGTTCCCTTGGACAATGCAAGGTCCAGAGGAGTGATTTTGTAACTCTTATGGATGGCCCTGAACATCACCAAAAGTGAGGCAGTGGATCTGAAGATGACATTTACTACAGAATCTTCAATATGCCCAAAACTACAGAAAAAAATGCTGCTAGTTTTGATATCCAAAGTGTAACACATCCAGGAGGAGAAGAATTGTGACCACACTTCCCCACCTTACGAGGTTCTAAATTAACTGCCAGCTGAGAAAGCTCATATATAGCAGCTACTTTTTAGGGGTAGAGAGAGCACAGAACAGCAGCTGCAGCCAAACAAGCAAACAAACAAAACAAAATAAATCCGAAAACAAATAATTCGGTCAGATAATAAACAGGGCAGTGCAAAATACAGAAATAATGTTGCATCATTAAGGTACAACTTTATGGTATCCCCTAACTTGGGATAAAGTGTGCAGCAGCATTAAAGAGAAGTCAGTTTCTGAATAAAGAAGACAACGGCAACACTAAAGACTATGGCAAAACGCATAAGAAGTGTGGAAACTACTACTATAATTTCTCCTAATAAAGTATTGCAGTTGAGACTGAGTTCGAACTTTAGCTTCTCCTGTTTTATAAATCGAAGATGCTTTAATTAATTTAACAGATGGCAAATTCAAAAGCAGTGTAAAACTACATTTTCTATCTGAAGTATTATTAGACTGAAACTGCTGGTAAAATGAAGAATTTAGCAAGGTTAAAAAAGATTATCCAGTTACAGTGTTTTTCTTGTCTGTCTTCCAGGGTTTTAATTAAGTTAGAGTGCCGTGGGGGTTTTGTTTCTTTATTTTTAGAAGGATATTAAACTTTATGGGTTAAATTTAAAGTTGTCTTGTAATCATTATTTGACTTACAACGAAGGGTAAATTAAACTACAACTACTACATATTGAAGAGTTCTTATAGTGCATTATGACGTGATTTGTCTGATGTAAAACAAAAGAATTGTTAACAAGCTAGAAAATGTATTACTCAGTAACAACTTGTATATTAATAGATTAATTTTAAATACTAGATTCTCTTTGTTTCACCCTAATTTTAATGATGCTAAGTGCATTTCTCAATTAGCAATAGGAACACTGTTGAAAAACAACTGCATGGTATGATGTTCTGATTACTGTTTTTTAAAAGCTGCAAGATTCATGGAACAAACTATATCGAGCTTGACAGAACTCCTGAATTGTTTCATAATTTTTGATACTGTTGTTATTATTATTATCTTCATTATTTATTGCAGATAGATTTTCAAGCTTGCTCGAATTTCTCTGGCTACATCCCTCTACACAAACCTTTGTCTGAAAATATCTTGGAGGTTTAGGGCAAGATTCATGCCTGAAGCAACAGGCTAAAAAAATAGAATACATACAAGAAAGAATAACAAATTCATTTAGCATTAGATGACAAGTAGTTACATTGCTTCTTTCCCCAAGCAAATAAACCATAATGTCTCTCATGGAGGGCTGTAACAGAGCAGCCACAAAAAGAGTAACACAGCTTTGAAAAAGGAGATCCCCTTAACTTGGAATTGATTTATGCCAGGGCATATTCTGGGTCAATTCCACCTGCAACACTGGCACAAGCCACAGCAGGAACACAACTGCCGTTTGAGCTCACAGAATAATCAGCTCCAAAAGAAAGGGATGCCCTAGATATCTGTATAGTTCAACTTCACAAACAAAGTCATTCTTCCCTGACTGAACATAAGTCGTTACGCTTCATGGATGTGTCTGTATTCCCCCCCCCAGGAGAACCAGCAGCACAGAATGTACTGTTCCACTACTAAAAGTGGTCTGGGAGGAAGGAAAATAAATAAATAAGCCAGTAATCTGGTTGTGTGAAAATCATATATACATGCAGGCACACCCTTTATCTGGATCTTATTAGAACATTTTAGGACTACAGTTGAATATTCTAAGATTAGTATTCAGAGCACAAGCAACATAATAGGCATTTTAATGCATTAACTCTTTCTAAATAAACAAAAGAGCTTGCTTATAAGACAATCTGTCCAAATACTCCAATAGTTACACATGAATAATCAGTTAGGTAGCATTTTTCAAAGAGCCCAGAATTGTGACTACAAAACTTTGTGTGTTATCAGGAGGCTTCAGAACTGTGAAGTACCAGGCCTGCTGCTCCACAGAATACACTTCCCACATAGTATCCCATCAGCAGTGCTCCTTAAACACTTAAGGAAAGGACACAAAACCCTTTTTTCAAAGTGTTGCAAGCACATATAAAGGAGAAACCACAGTCTAGAGCAAGAATGCTTTCTTTGGCCATTCAAGTCAATTTGGATCCAGATGAAGGATAATATGGTCTGTCACACTTATTTATTCATTCCTCTACACTAACTCAATGACTGTAGAAGGAAAATTTCAGGAGATGAAGAAGCAACAAAGTGATAGGGATGTGCCTTAGTAATAAATACATAAGTACACCATCACCAGCCCCCCACAAAAAAAAACAAAAACCCACAAAACCAGACATATTTTTATAACCATATATTAGTCCAACATTCTATGCTGCCTCATTTGACTTACAGTCTCCCAGTCAAGAGAGACCTCTCCTAGTTCAAAATTAATAGTTAAACAAAATGAATGAGTTATCTGATAATACCCACAAATCTGGCTATCAAAACCTCACAGCTCCTTTTCTGCCATCAAAGTCTGCTAGCCAAATCCTAGACATGCCCTCATTGCCTGTACAGCAGGGAAAATAGGGAGAAGGACAACATGGCAACAGGTGGAGATAATGAGGCCACCTTGTAGTAGACCTTCCTTGCCCTGAGCTAAAATAGCTTTACCTAGAGACAGGGGACATGCTAAACAAACCAAAGCGCCCTTAATCTAAACTCAATTGATCAAAGTTTTATTTTTACACTCAAAAATGAAAATTCTAGTAAGCATACAATATTTATGGATTCTAATGCTGTGGAAAACAGGTGAGTATTAGTCTTATAATCCTAAATTTACTGGCCAACACAACTGTACAGGACAATTATTAAGAGGCAGAGTGAGCTACAATTCACAGCTCCTGAACCTCCAACTCTGTAGTGTCAAAGCACATCATTTCTGCCTTCCCATCCCATCTCCTCTTCCTCTCCTACCTAAAAGCACAAAATAAAACCATGAATCAGGTATTCTGCTTTTCAGAAAATTAAAAGGAATACTGTATAGAGTGCTTAGCATCTATGAATTTCACCCTTCAGGAATCATTAGAAAGACACTTTATACATTTTAATCCTGAACCATTTAAGTGATTTTTATATACTTTTTGCAGAAGCTTCTGACATTATGTTAGCATTACACACTTCAAAGTTAAATTGCAGGCTCCTAACAACTACTAGTACTGCAGTTTATAAAAGCAATTTATTTAGAACTTTTAATGTTGACTGGGAGTAAAAGCTTTACTGCAACCATTTCAATAACTTCCACAACTTTAGTTTCCAGCAAAATATATACTATCCCCACTTAGCTATATTACTCAAAGTAAAGTCAGTGAAATAAATTCCACATGGATTGCAGCCTCATTCTCATCCAAGATTCTTCCATCTACAGAGGCAGATACTAGTACAGAACCAGTTTAAAATGGGTGAGCCTGTTTTCCCCTAAAGAATAGTTAAAATAATTATGAAGAAGGGCCACAAGGGACAATGGCATGTAAACAAAAACTGCATTTTTTCCCCATGACCTTAAAAACTCATAATAAAAAAACAGTGCAGAGATTGGATGACTGGACTATGAATATTCACTTTAATCTTTAAAGTAAGGTTTTTGTTTCCAAATCTATTCTTTAAGCATCATCCCATTTTGACAATTTCATGCAAATAATAGAAAAACCCTTTTAACTAATTCTTTGAGACATTCAATGAAAATAATACAAATGTCTGAAGAAAGGCTGTCCTAGACACAAAAATGATGCAAAATTACCAGCTGAGGCTTTGCCCATTGCTGATAGGTATATAAGTACAATTGAATCAAGCTCATTTAACTTGCAATCAAATAACTTGGGTTAAGCCCAGTTGTTCACAAAACCTGTCACTCCTATTAAAAAAATCCATTTGGTCCTGCAAAGTCTATTCAGCATATGCTCAACCCTGGAATACTTCCACCCTTTAAAATTTCCCACCACTGAAACATGCCACAGCACTGAGAAAGGGATACACAACACTACCAACTAATGGTGCAAAACTGATTAATATTTAAGTCTATTTCTTAAGTGAAGTGGGGAGAGGAAGAAGGAAAAAGAAAGGAAGGTGTGGTTTAAAAGCAGTCAGATGATTCTTGTGGGTTCTTCACCCTATCCTATGACTAGGAGGCCAACATTCCTTCCTTACTCCAAGACCACAAATATGTATTAACCCTAAACAGGACTCAATGACAAGACACTCAAAACATAATTTATAAAAACACACTTTCTCAGTACCTACCCAGGTCAGAATGCAAGGTGCCCAGGGAGAGAGTATTCATACCTTGAGAAACACTCTTTTAGTCATAAATGCTTTGTTGTGATAACAAGCCCTTAACTTTCCTGCTAATACCATTTCTGAAGATGTCTGAAAATCTCGACACCCTACATTTTTGTACCCCTCCTCTAAATTAGGGAAGAATGCACTATCAATTGTGCAAACCTCTACTTCAAGAACTTTCCACTACTGGGCAGAAAATTTCACATCCATGAGAATCTGGTCGAGTAATTAGTATAATCTGAAAATTAATCTATGGCTTCTTTCTCATTCCCAACAGTCTCCTTCAAGTTCAATTCCACATTAATATCTTTGCTCCCAGGAGACAAGCTTTCCATTGCAAACCCAGGACACTCCAGATCTGCCTTCATGACAATGTGGTCTCTTGTTCTTAATAATGAGTTCTCAAGTGTATAGATTTGGCATTTAATTGGATTAGTAGTACTATCCAATCTTCTCTGTCCTCCCTCATTCTCGTTATTATCAACTTTTTCCTCCTCTCTCTCAGGGTTAATTGTTTTTCCATGAATCCATTCAAGTATCTTTTCTTTAAGCCTTTACAGACAGGCAACCATTTTGCTTCCTTGCCACCCAATTCTGGGCTAGTACCATTTACCTCCTAATTTCTAAAACAAACAAACATCTGTTTCTCAGTTTTCTCCTTTTTTTTTTAAGAGCTGTTCTTTAGTAGTGATGATTTTTTCACAATTTACTCTGGGCCAGATGATTTTTTGATAACTTCTTGTATTAGGAATTTGCAATTTCTCAGTTATGCATGGAAGCTTCATCTCATCATGTAAAGGATCAAAGAGTAGGGGAAAAAATTATTGAGCCATGGAAATCAGAGAGAAACTTCAACCTTTATTTCATGACATTTATAGAAAAATTATCTTAAAATATACTGAGCAGATTTCCTTCAAGTAAGGGTCACAAATATGAAAAGGCTGCAACTGCCAATAATTTCAATGTTCTTTAAAAGAACTAAATTTTCTACAATTTCTACAAAAAGCTTTGGTTTCTAAAAAAAATTCTAGGAAGCTATCACAAGTTTGACAATATAGTAACTAAATCAAACTAATTATATTCAGTATAAATCATTACTCTCTATATAGAGATATATTGATTTATTGATTGATACATTCAAGATAAATCAAATTTATTTTATTAACAAACAATCAAAAATGCCTAGTTTTATCATACAATTAAGTGCACATTTACTATTTTTATTTTGTATTGGGATAACAACAAAACTTAATTGCTTAGGCAAACAGGCCTTTCTTTTAATGTAAATGTAATTTGCTAACCATGAAAGAAAGAAACAACTTCACAGATGTACCTATTTTGTTATAAACATGTTAGACAATTAGCAGCAATTCTCAAAGAGGCATTTTATTCTGCATCTACTTATTCACATTTAAATATCTGCAAGCCATCAAATTTGCATGAATATTTTTCAAATTTAATAGCCTTTGGCAAGAACTACCTGTTCTGCATTTTTTAAAATAGCTGCCTTAACATAATTGAACAGCCATAGTATTAGCAGGATATTTATTATTTTTCACTAAAACTGCATGTGTACAGATGTGAAAAATAAAAAAGGTACTCATAGAAATGTAGGAACATAACTTATTCCCCTTAATAGGTTCCATTTAGTGCAGGTCACATTTTACCATTATAAAACCTAGTCCTATTTGATTGTATTGACTTGAATAATTCCACAGCCATTTTTAAGCTTTTTATTATTCTTAGTGGTAGCCGTCTTTTCTTCAGAACTGGTGTCTCATTACTTTACCCTGCCTGAATATCCAGCTCCACTCCTTAGAACAAGCATCTGCTACAAACAGTATTAATGAGATCCATGTGAAGGGATACAACAAGCCATTACCCACCTGGGCTAATCATTTCACAGTACAAAGCTGATAATGCAGAGAGTCATCTAACAATTACCTTACTCAGACAGTAACTACTATTTCAGAAACAAGGCACTGCCATTTGCAAAGATCTATCTACCTTGTAGCTACTGTTAATACACAACATATATTTCATCTCAACAAAGCCAAAAGGCATGATTTTACTAGTAGGAAATTTGCCCTTTGGCTTATAAATAAATTAGCATTAGAATTATTTATAACACACCAGTAGTTTGACTAGTGTTCCAATAAATATAGAGAATTTAAACCAAACCAGTCAGAATAGCTGCAGAACTCAGTGACTTTTATTTAAATAAAAATAATAATAATTTATAGCAGTATGATTTTAGAGGTGGTTTTCTCCAAAACAGCATGAGTTTGCATACAGTATTTACATACAACCAAGTAGCTGGTACAAAGGAAATATTTCACCAAAGCACGCCAATGCTAAATGAGCTACACAAATCTTTAGATTTAATTTCTCTAAACCTAAGATACAAATACACACATATTTATATTCTGGCATTTACAAACAGGAGGGGAGAAGCATTTGTTCACACTGTATTTTTCCTTTTGGAACAAACACGTTCCAGAAGGAATGCTAGAGCAGAACCAGGAGGTGAGCCCTGCTGATACTTAGACAACCAGGGACAGAACAAGCAAGACCCAGTGAAGGCACAAACTCTTCCAATCACAACAGACTAGGCTAAGCAAGGCTAAGTAAAAAGATTTTGAATTCAGAGCTCTAAGAGAATGGAGGAAGATGACTTTTGACCCAAACCAGACTCATAACTCACACACTTAAAAAATATGCAAGATACTACTCCAGTAAATCTCCCCAAGATATATCATAGAATCACTATCAAATAATTTAACTAATCAATTTCACATTGTTAGTCAACATTATATGAGAAATAATGCTCTTTTATTTAGGAAAATACTCTCTCTTTTTCTAAAATTATGGGTAGAAAAATACAACAATGCTAAGAAACCAAGAAAACATGCACAGAACTACCACTGGAAAAAAAACCCTAACAATGGAGAAAGAAAAGAAAAAAAAATTAAGGAAAACCACCACAACAAAACCAAAACCAACATAGCTCTTAAAACTGAGAATGAGAGGTTCAACTCAAATCAGAATCTAGGACTAGCAAATGCTTTTGAAGAAAAGTAGACGTCCTTAGAGAAGTTACTGACACTGTATATCAGTTAAGAGAATGTATAAAAAAATATGCTTCTGTCATGAAATCTCTAGGAAAAACTACTGCTGCAAAAATAAAATACAGGTATTTAACAACTAATGAAATTTAAGAAGTTGAGCAAATGCTGCTATTAACTGAAATAAAACTGTTTCATTTCAGTGAGAAAGTATAACAGAAAGTTATTAGTTGTGCATCTGCTTTTCTTTAAGTCTAACAGGGTTCACAAAACAGCAGTGCTTTTTAAGCAAAGAGAGAGAACAAAGCAACAACAACAACAAAAAGCATGCAAGCCTAATAATATTCTCATAGGCAAGGTCTAGACTGCTGCATCTAAACCACTTTTAACAGAATAGCTTCAGAGATATTTGATGACAGGGCTTCCATCTCCAGATAATGTAAGCAGGGGATCCATAAATGGGTCTCCACTAACTGATGTCTTAATATTAAATTCAAGAAGGTCACGCCTGTCAACACAAGCATTCAGAATAACTAATGAAAATCTGTTTAATGGCATATGGAGTCTGGATCACTGGAGAACAACTAAATAATTAGAAGCATGTCCAATGTAAAAATGATCATAATTTTTCATTGTTGATTAGGATACATATCATGCAAAGTGTCTGAATGTCCAAATCATAGCTCAGGTTTTCACCTTTAATCTCTCTTTCACATTACTTAAGGTGAATTTCATTAACACCGGATCTCTGTAGCTCCATTTTCTTCTCTGAATATACCTATCAGTCTGTGTATTTCTGTAATTTATTACCAGTTATTATGTTTCAAAAAAAATGTAAAGAGCTATTTAGTTCCTTCAGTTTTGTTCTTCATCCCCATTCTGTTTTCCCACCATTCTAAAACTAAAAACACAGGATAGAATGTTCAAAATACTGAAAATTTCTACAAGAAATTACATGTACACTTTAATTTCATTCACAAAACGCAGTCTTCCAGGTCCCCTACTATGTTCTGTATAATAACTTTAGTACTCAGAATGTGGGCATCCCATCCACACATTTGAGTAAGAAAATGAGAATATTATATAAGACATCAATTTTCCAAATTAATAACATAGGATATGACAAAGGGTCTTCAGGTCAGTTTAAGCTGGCTGACTTCATTTGTTCAGGGTCAGCAGCTTTGGAATGCCCTATGCCCCGTACTGCTCTGAGAATATGCCTCGACCTCCCAATACCCCATTGCTGTAACTTCCCACTCTGAAAACACCTGCACTGCACTCTCCAAGTGCTTGTGCATATAGCCAGTGTTAGTAGACCAATTATTTCCACACGTTTCTTGATGCCTGGATGCCATACTGACTGCAAGCTTACTTTGACTTTTCACACCATGCTCAGCCCAAGCTAATAAACCCTTGAAGCACAAACTACACAGAAGAGACACTTGAACGGTCTGGGGTTTTTTTATACAGACAGCTTAGTTCTGGCTGAATTGTGCTGAATCCTGACTGACTCCATGTGGAGCCACTTGGCAATTCTCATAAGGCATCCAATTCCCCACATTCTCCAAGATTTTCATTATCTAGGATACTCTATTATTAAAGATAACAAACCTAGCAAAATAAAGAACTCAGGAAAAACTTGAGAGTATGTCAAATTAATCCAATTAGGTTGTAGTTTGTTATTAAACAAAAGGCACCCCTGCAATGAATGCAAGAGAACTGGTGAGGGAAGATAAAATTATTGGCTATTTAGCTGACATGAACTACATGTTTGAACAAAGGATCACAGTATTAATTTTTTTAAAAACCCTACAAAATTTCTAATACTACCCAGCTTCTGAAGGATCAATTAGAAGTTTTAATTTAGCTTATAAATAGTGTTCACCCTAGCAGAGTCTCACTGATATATAAGATTATTCTAAAACATTGGTGGCATATCGTTGCTGGCAGACAGGCAAGGGTTATGGAGGAGAATAAGGGTACCTGCCTTTAACAGTCAGTGTGTAAAACAGCTGCTAGAAAGAAATTTGGCCACAAACTTCAGCAAATGTTGGTACCAAGACAGAATAAAAATTAATCTCTGGAGCCAGTTTTGCTCCTGCACTTTGTCCTTTGTACAAGCAAATTCACTTTCTTGAGAAAATACAAACTGTCTACTGAATTTACTGCTTTGCTTTTTCACATAAAATGAACTTACCGGGTGCCGTCTGCTTTCCAGCTAACTTTGTATGGCTTCTGCTCCAAAAATTTAATATTTTGCTTGTCCATGGAAACAGGCTGTGCTCCAGGGAATCCGGTCCTAATAAAAAGAAACGTGTTTATTAATGGTTCTGCAATAAACAATCACAGAAGTAAATACATTTTTTACATTAGACTCAAGTCACACCTTGTACCAGACTTGTGGAAAGGTTAGTTCTGAGTTAGAACATCTTCTCCAATAAAGTATTTTGCAATAGAAGGTAAAAGCCTATCTCATAAGAGATAGCAAATAACAAGGTTATTTGCTTATGACAAAACACTAAATTATGTGGAACTTCAAAGTTTTTAACTTCGCAGAAAGAGATACTTAGATTAAAAATTACAGGCACGATAACCATCAACAAACGAGGAAGCAGTGTGGATCACCAACTTTGGAATGGAAAAGTTCAGAATCACAGACATTAAAACCAACATTTTCATCAGCATTGGACACAAATCCAAGCTGGCTATAAAAATGAGTATTATACCTCTATACTGAAGTGTAACAGCAGTGGTATAAATAAATCTACTGCTTGAGAAAAAATAGATTTTACACAAATAGCTGGATTACGCTACATTTGGAATTTGAACAGCAACATTTTTTTATCTCAATGGAAAAGTAATTCTAGAATCTTGTTTCTTAACATCAAAAACTGATCATTCCATTTCATAGTACAGGACAAGACTTTCACTGACAAGTGTATTTGAGGCTTTTTTAATAAACAATCCATCAAAAAATGGTCACCTTTTTTCTCATTTTTACAATGAGCAGTTTCATTCTGCAAAATATAACACTTATTTCTTAGACAGTATAAATAAGTTAGTTCTAAATAGTCTCATACCCTTCCCATCCACAGAACTGCTGACATTTTTGCTGTATTCCTCCTAATTTTGGTTGCGTTGTCACCTGTGTCACACATTTAACTGTTATTCCTTCCAAGAAAATTGCACCCTAAATTAAAAAAAAAAAATAAAAAACCAAAAATTAGTATTAAAGCCTTCATAAAATCAAATCAGGATATGTCAATACAAGATTAAGTCTGTTTTTACAACCCTCTACAGCAATACTAACTTCAACGTTCCTGAAGGATTTACCCCTAAATGCCAAAATACATTAGCTGAGCTTTGCCATGAAACTCACAGGTGAGCCATATTATAAACTCAGGAACTGAAATGAGTTATTTATGAGGAAAAGATATAATTTTTTAAAAAATAAAGGCAATAGGGATAAGGAAAAAGGAAGGAATAGCTAGTACTTAGATGCTTATACTACTTAGCTAATACTCTCAAGAAAGTTGATCTAGGACAAACTTAACAAAAGAGAAAATACAAACAGCAGATTTGTAACAAAATATTTGCATAAATATATTTTTATAATTTATTCCCAATCTAAACCAGGTTATTAAAGTGGAGCTGCTATTCTGAATGCCCCAGAAAACCCTATGTAGAGATCAAATACATCAATCTGGAAATAAAACTCTAAAATAACTTGTACATTCTAGAAAACATTTGATGCCAAGAGGAATAAAAAGAAATCTTGCATAACAGAACACATGAAAGCCATCAGGCCTACAAAACTACAAAATTAAAGATTTCTATAGAGATCTCAAGTCAATCAGACTTAATTCAACAGAATCTCAAATAAATTTTCAATGTACACAAAGAAGATCAAACCATGACCTGTTGAATCCTGCATGTGAAGATACAAGTATCTCACACCTGTTCTTTAAAACACTTGAAACTAGCTTTAACAAATCCAGCTGCATATACTGATGAAAGGAGCAGCATTTTTCTCCTCTGCACTTCCACACACTGTGGCACTCATCTTTCTACACTTGAGCAAGTCTAGGAACTAATTTGGTAAAAATAACATCATAAATTGGTAATCTTCTGCCAATATAGTATCGTAAACTAGTTACCATAGGATAATTCAGTACTAGTGCCAGCACAAGGGAAGCAAAAGAAAAAGAAGGGAAAAGCAGGACCACAGTTTTCAGTACAGCCTGCAGTTAATTGACTCAGTCACATCACCAAATCACATTCTGAGAACAGAACATCCTAAAGAAATATACTGGTTCATAACCTTAACTACCTTGAGCTCCACTGACTTTCTGTGTGTCACTCACCCCACACAATTTACATGGGCACCAGCCAGTGCAACAGCATGCAGGGGAGTGGGTGAGAGAGGCAGACAGCTACTCGTGCCTGGCCACCACACTGGCTGAATTCTTATAAGTGGTGAAGAGCACCAGGAAACAAAAGAAGATGGTTCTGCCTTGCTACTGTTAATAATGGCAGTACAACTGCTAAGATTGAAGTAACAGGCAGGGAACAGGAAAGATTTTCCAGAAAAGAAAAAGTAATAAACACAAAATTCATACTTGAAAGTGTTTCTTGCAGATTATCTGCTTCAAGTATAATCACTAGCTAAGGCACAGCGCTATGAAAACAATGTGAGTCACTTGGGCATTCGCGCTTGGCTAACTTAGCACTCCGGGTTTCATGAGGACACTCCTTCGATAAGGTGCTAAAACTGAGCCAGACTCGTGCAGTTTTTACCCTACTGTTCAGCTACCAATGCTTTTGGAAACAGGACACTGTAAACAATGGTTCAGAGACTCCAGAGAACTTACATCACCAGGAGCACATTGACTCCTCAGCACTGATACTAAACACAGAGTTATAAGCCCTAAAGGATCCAAGGAAACTACATGCACTTGGTATCTACACTGTACAAGCTCACACCATCTGTACCAATCAACCTTGCCCCACTTGCCATGAATTTCTCCACCCATCACTTCAGCTGAAGGAGAAGTGGCAATGTGGATCATCCTGTGTTGGTTCATGTCCTAAACACCATCTGGAGGAGTGGGTGAGTGGGAACAGCCCCAGACATACACCTTCCCAACCCTAATGGCTATCACCAGGCCTGGGTGACAGATGGCTTCAGCTACTCAGACCTGAGTGTGTGTCAGTATGCTCAGAGACTGCCTCCCAGAAGACAAAAAACATTCCAAAGCATGTTTAGAAGAGAGATCTTCTAAAATGAAGGAAGTGAGAGACAGGGAGCTACACTGATCAGCTCAGATTTAATACCTAGAAATACAGGACCAAATCACAGTAACTGCCTCATGCCATGTACAAGCAAATAAGAAAACAAAGTCATACCAACTGTCACTCAGTAGCAAAGGTGTTCCACTAAACATTTGGTTTTCATAATGAAACAAGCTTCACAGAATTGGCATTGCATGCATTTGCCTTGGTTTGTCTTTTGTTTGCTTATCTCGTCCTCATAGAGGAACTCTGGAAACATGGGGTAGATGCAACTTCCATAAAACAGAAGAGTAACCTTTCTCAAAACCAGGTTCAGAGGAGTTAGCGAGTCACTAACAAAGTGGAAGGATCTGCTGAGTCCGGTTTAGGCATAAGATAATTAATTAATTTCCACTAAACTTCCGATTAGTGTTCTTATTTTTGTGACATCTCTGACTTTAGTAACACGGATACAGACTGGGATGGTAGTTTAAGATTCAGTATTATCCTTAGTTTTAAAAATGGGCTGGAAGTAACACTGTGCAATTCAGTATAAACAGAGTTCTACACTTAATAATGGGTAAGAAATTATACAAACACACACTGGTAGATAATTAGAGAAAAAGACATGGAAGCAGCAAGAGACCAAAAGCTGAATTAGTATTGTTCTGCCTTGTGAAAGGCAATTATGCTGAGATATATAAACAGAAGTATTAGCCTTAAGACAAGTGAAATTAATTTCTCCCTATTCAGCCTTACTAGGATGGCCTCAACTAGAGGCTTGCATTCAATTACAGGCACCACAACATCAGGAAAACATGAGTCAACATGACAGAATACAAAGAATAACAAGAAAGGTCAGTAGCACAAAAAACATGGACTATAAGGAAAAAGTGAACTAATAAGCATTTAACATGGAGAAGGAAATCATACTCTTATTCAAGCACATAAAATATCAAATCAAAAAATAGCATTTTTCCCATATCCTTCAAGATGCCCACAGGCAAAACTGTAAGTGCAAGGGTTAAATTTTGCAAAAGAGTTTGTTAGGCAGAAAAACCCCAAGTCACTAATATTTAGAATCAATGTACTGTGATAGTTAACTAATAAATATTATCCTCATTATGTCAAATCAGTTTGCTTTCTTCTGTCTCACAGATGACCACAAGACATCTGCACTCAAATTCATGAAGAAAATCATTAACAGCCACCATCTCTTCCAGATTGTTTAAGATGTCACCATTCATTTCAGAAGCACTGCATCTCACACCCCACAAAACGCAACTGGTGCGGGGCCAGAAGAGACACAGTCCTTAACAAACACTAAAAGTTCCATTTGACCTATAAAAGGTTTGTAGGCTCTGGCTCAGAATTACAACTTTTTGTTTGATTTGCAAAATTAAGTACCTTTTTCCTGAAGTGAAATTCTAAGTGTCAGTTAATAATGTTGATTTGATGCTACAATCAGTACTGCATGCACTGACAAAGTCAAAACTTGTTTGGTTTTCCTGTATGGCACCTCAGCCTACAACAAGATTTCCTGGTACCTGCCAACTTCCTTCAGGTGATGGCAAAGGAAACTGTAATGGCTTTATGTTCTAATGATTCTTACACTTTCTGTAGTGTAGGAAGGCAAAGCTGTCAAGATTTTTTGACATCAAAATATGGAAGTTTTAATTAAAAATGTTGCAGTAAAGTTTCTCACATCAGAGTTTCTAAAACGGACAGCATATTAACTTCATTTCACAGTCTAGCGAGCAGAAGTTTCTGATTATTCATTGTCCTAGCAAGATGCCTGGGAGCTGCCTCCTTCTCTACTACTAAACTTTTCTTCTGTCTCCACAAAGATTTGGGTCAAAATGAGAAAAATTCAGAACACTGCTATCGCTACAGCTACCTTTAGTTTTACACTGCCTACCCCTAGGCTTTTAGAAAAAGATGAGTTTTAAAGGTGGAAACATCTGCTGCAGGAAACCAACATAATACTGAAAATGTAGCCCTTCAGACAGTAAAATAAGAATATCTGAGCAAGAGGTATTTACCTGATACTCACTCCCCCTGTAGACCGCATATTTACAAGGAATCACAAATAGACTGTATCCATCTCTACTGAGTTAAGAAGCAGCTCCATCTGCCAGCCAAGAACCATGGTAAAGATTTCTGCCCGTTCCTCCTCTTCGTGTCAAAGAATGTTCCTTCAGAGCTGCAAAACTGAATTATACGAATATGCATATTAACTAGATGATTCTTTCTTTCACAAATTATCTAACTCATAATTAACTTTTAGTTATTAATATGCTTATTCGTATAATTTAGCCTCCAGCTTTCAACAAAACTATGGTGGCAGACAAGAAAAAGCCCAGGAAGCCAGTATCATTCTTGTTAAATAGACCAGTTGAGTTTTATACTTGATGAAAAGAGGATGTCATTGCAATTTATGATAACACCTCAGCTCCTAATGCATCAGAAGGCACATGAAAAAAACTTTAGGGTTCTAGCCCCCCCAAAAATATTTAGATATCAATGTTTTACTGCAAGGCTAATAGAGGAAGTGGCCATACCCCCCGAATATACTTTTACTATGTTCTTACAGTGTAGGAAATTTTTTATTCCAGATGAGGAATAATTTTAAAGTTTTCAAAGTTCATCTTGCTTCCTTAGACTAGATTCTGTATTCCTGTCAGGCTAATATTTTCCATACTTCACCTGTAAACCTTGTTGACCAACTGCAGTAACAACAAACTGCTTTTTTGCAGCCTATTTCAATATGAGGATTTCCAAGTGTTTGCAAACAAACACACCTCAGCACACAGTAAAATAATTCAGTATTATGAAAAAAGATCTATTTTTGCACTCAGCAGTAGTCCAGCCTACTTTATTTGCAAATAAAAAAGCGAGTCAAGAATTTGAAGAGAACTGAGTCATTAGTCTTCAGATGATACAAATATATTGTTTGTAGCTGATTATTAGTTCCATATCATGGTAGCTACAGTAACTTATTTCATCAGTTATGTAGATGTATGTCTGAAACCACAGTAAGTGATCAGCCATACTTCTTATAAAGCTAAAACACCTTTGAACACAATACGATTTCAAAGCTGCCTTGGGTTTTTTAAGCTCATATTGCTTTTTGCTAATCCAATTTTCAATCCTACAAAATTGCCCAAAGAAAGACTATTTACCAAAATGAGCACTGAATTTTAAAAATTCTGAATTTCATCCACATGACTACAAAAAACAAGAACTGTTTCCACCCAGTTCGAATAACATATCATCTCTTAAGACAGACTGAATAATTAAAAAGCACTTGACCATCTCAAAAAATTGATAGATTAGAAAAATTTTAAGTTGTTTTTAGAACTGGAATATTTGAGGCGTTGAATATTAACGTTCAAGTTCACATAGGAAATACAAAAAAGTTTACAATGGATCTATGATTTTTTCCAGTTACAATGCTTCCAGTCCCCACTTGCAAGAGCAGTGACACTTGTATAACCTGTACAGTGAGGTAACTGATGGGTATGAGGTTATGAAATTATGTTTAGCAATTAGAATATTAAGTTCCAGACCAAAATTACCAGTTTTAGGCGTTCTTTTCTCCTCTTGCCAAAGGAAGAGCTTGATGAGCCGGGTTCTGATTCTGGGCCTCCAGTTTTACCATTATCATCATCCTCCTCTTCATCTTCATCAAAGCACCATTCTGGAAGCTCTGGTGGTGGTGGTGCATCATCTTCATCACCATAACGACGAAATAATTCCTTCAAATAGTCACCTTTATAAATACCTGGAGGTCTGGCCTGAGCAAAAGTAGCCACAGCAGCCTCAATACTGTAAAAAAAAAAAAAAAGTAAAATCACTCTGGATGCTTAATTTACATGTCTTAGTCATGTCATGCTCTACCAAACATAATTACTGGGACTGAGAATCAATACAAATTCTGAAGTGGTAACTGCAAAAACATTCCTTGTATTTCAAAGTTCATGCTTAGATCACTCTGGTAGCAGTTGCTCTTGCACAAGATTCTGTGTAACTCTGTAGGCAAATGTTCTCAAGTAAGTGCAGCTCAGGCTGCTTTGAGTCCTTATTGTAGCTCCTAGTGGTCAGCTGATCACTGTTTTATCACAGATAAAACTTTTCTTATTGCTGCAGAGAAGCAATGGGTGACATGCAGGGAAATACCCGAGGACTGCATGAACACCAAAAAAAAAGACAAAAGAAATAAATCAACAAACTTAATGAAGAAAAATGCAATTGTTTTAAATTCAAATATGGTTACATTTTTCTCTGCTAAGAATTGTCTTTCCTCTCATTAGAGGTTTTGCCATCATACAGGGAAAAACCACTCTAATCTTTTTAAATTACTTCTCTTTCCAGAAGTTTATCATAAAAGGACTTTGGTTCAGAAGCCTTTTACTATGCACCTAATACTTAATCTTGCTCAAATAAATTGGAAGCTGAACCACAAAAAATTTAGAAACCAAAACTAACAGTCATGCATCTTTACCAGCCAACTGGAAAACTCTCCAAAATATACAACAGTGAGCACAATGCAAGGGTTTTATTGTTGCTATTTTCATAGATCCTATGAAAATGTTTAACTAAAAACATTGGGTATAATTCTGTCTTCCATTTATCATGGCTGTGAACAGCAGTAATGCTCCAAGGATCAACATTTTAAAATCTTACTGTATAGGGGAGAGGAGAAACCACAAAAATAGAGATGTCACTGTTAGGCTTCTTGACAAGCACGGGCCTTAAAACTGGAACAAAAGCACATACTACACCCTGTGACTTTTTTTTTTTTTTCAGATATTTAATTCAAAACGCCTTTTTTTTTGGTCTGAACTGTACAGTATGGAATGAAGCCTGAGAACTTTAAGAGGCAAATTTTCCAGAACAGACAAACAGTGTCTAAGAACCAGTAAGGTTGATTCACTCCTCTGATCTTATTAAGAGGAGAAAACAAGACATTCTCCAGTGACACTATCACATGGTATCATTTCAAAAATGACAGTTTAAGAGTCTGTGTTACATAGAAGTACCTTTCTCCCCCATTCTGTTTTCTAAGACTCCTAATTTCTTTCTCATAAGACATCTTTTACTTTGTTATCTTTCATAAATTGTTTCATATCTTCTGTAATGAATGCCACTGAGAGGACAAAACAAACCAAAAGTTATAGTATCTGAAAAACACTCAAATTTTTCTATGATGATATTAGAAGAGCTCTATAATCTTCTGGAATAGATGGCAATGAAATCCAAAAGAGGTGGCACAGATTTCAAATACAGAACCCTAGCTGAAAGAAAACAATTTTCCAGGTTCTAGAAACACAGCAATCTTTGGGAAAAATGAGTTGTTGAAAAAAGAATCAAGTAAGGTTTCTGACATTACTGGTCAAAAAGCTAAAGAGCTTTAAGGCCTTTCTCTAAGCTAACAATAAAATATATCCCACTGTACACAATACAGCAACAACACTCCTACATCATATGCTTAACAAATGAATACGGATGGATTTTTCCATCAGGAAGATCCTATTTCCTCATTAGCAAGAAACAGTGCCTTGTTTTAAAGAATGATATAGCAAATTAGATTTATCTTGATACAATGCTCAGCATTAACTAGCATCTTGCCAAAATTGTTTCTTTTGCTGTGGACTTTTTTTCCTACCAAGGGATATCTGGATGTTCTATTACAATAATCTGACATAGATGAGCCAACTTGATACAATTAAGCACCCAAAGCAAAAAAACATAAGACATGGCTGTTCAGTTTTAAGGTTTTTTTCCCACCAAGGTTTGAAAACAGAGAGGCAGCATAAAAGCAGGAGGTCAAAAGAGATTCAAGTGCCTTTCCTCTTCAGAACAAAGGATCAATTCTAAGTCTCATTATTGCATGCTACTTTTAAATTGTTTGATTCAAAGCTTACAAATTTTCTAGTTCATAGGAACAACAAGAATCATACTATAAAGACATTAGTGTCTGTGTCTACTTCCTATACACAGCTAGGAACCTGAAAAGATTCAGTCACCCATTACTAATGGTTTTCCATCTCCATTACTCCAATATCTTTATTCCAGGTTTACTAACAGTCAAGAATGACCTAGTTCTTTGCAAACAGCTTGCACATGTATTCTAAGCATAATAACTGTATGTCCAGTCACAACACAATCCTGCAACAGGAGCAGAATTTTCTTCACTTAAAGGACCACACATAAGAAATATCATCAGAATGTTTTATGGGCTTGTCAAGAAACATGACTTTCACAGGACTCTGTCAAGAAGGAAACAGTGTTTTGTAAATACTATGAAACAAAAGTTATGCGAAAGTTATGTCCAACAGGATGGTACATGCATTGTTTGGGTTTGAGGTTTCTTTTGAAACTGATGTTATCTAAAAAAGAATTATTCTGTATGAACAAGCCAACATTTTAAAAGATGGAAAAAATGGATGAGTCTGTATAGAAGGATGCTGTAGACTTTAGTCAAAAAATAAGCGGGAAACAAGGGCTTTGTCTACCCCCAATCCTTCAGAAGTATGTATGTTACTCTGCTGTTGCTCTAGTTAATCTCTTCAGACCTCAAAAAAGCCCAAAAATCTACACGCCCACCTACATGAAAAAGATTAAAAAGTAGAGGAAATAATCTGTCAGGAATCTCTGAACTCTACATTCTTACTTAAAATGTGTGACATGTCATGGGAAAGAGACACAGTACGATATATACACTCCTAAAGGGCCACACACAGCAGGTACAGCTGACTTTTGACCTACCAGACCTGGAAGTCTTGACTGCAACAGGCTAAGCTACCAAGGGATGATAAAAAAATGTTAATATGGGCTGCTTACTCAAGATAATTAGGCAGCTATAAAACAAGCAATAATGAATACATTAGCATAGCTGTCAGGAAAACGACTGAAAGATACTGAAGAACCCTTTGGCCACATTCCACAAATCCCCAGGAACTAACATTCAAAGTTACCTCCAGTCCAACTTCTCAACCAAAAAGGCACAGATCAAAAATCCAGTTCTATTGAAACCATGTGTACAATGGACACCTAGAAAAGACAAGAAAAGGGCATAATCACTTGCAAGTTGTTTTAGCAAACATATTTAGTATCAAAAGTGTGGGTTTGGATCCTCCCACCTTGATCTGTAATATTAAAGGGTTATCTCCCTTCCCATCATGGCAGCACAGACCAAATAAGATACATAAGCCTAAAAGGCAATTTATTACATTCTTTCTGCAAATTAGAAACAGCAAGGGTATAGGATACTTTGGTTGATCATAATCAAGAGCACTAACTTAATGTGACTGAAATATGGTTAATACAGATAAGATTCACAAATCTGCTCAAATGTTTGTCAGAAGGCAATATAATCAAATTCATTAATTGAGCTTTTAGTGGATTCAACAAGCATGACATTCATTTCATACCATCAGGCAAAAAATCATATTCAGATTACTTTACCTCAAAATTGAAAGGGGTGCCAATAGACCACAATTCTATCTCAAATTCACTAATACAATGCTAAGACCAGACTTACTAATTTTGAAAAAAAAAAAAAAAAAAACTACAAAAAGAAAGCTATACAACAGCATAGTCATCTTGAATTACTTATCTTTTCAATGTGAAAAAAAAGAATTAAGTCTTTAGCCTCTGTTTTACTGAACTCATCCCCCAGTGAAAGGAGGGATAGATACACTGCCAAATGCATTGCATTTTTTTTCTCTCAAGGCAACAGCACCATCTAGTGATAAACAGACCAGACTCAAAATTTGTGCCATTAAAAATGTCATGAAGGATTCAGGCAAGATGTTGCTTCTTCCTCCTACTTAATCTCAAATTATAAATATCATTAAAGTTTCCACTAACATCAAGAGCAATTATTATTAACATTTTTCAGCTGTTATCATAGAATTGTTTAGGTTAGAAAAGGCTCTTAAGTACATTGAATCCAGCCATTAACCCAGCACTGCCAAGTCCATCACTAAGCCTTGTCTGGAAGTGCCACATCTACAGAGCCAGGGACTGAACCATTTCCCTGTGCAGTTTGTTCTTGTGCTTCACCTTTTGGTGAAGAAATTTTCCCTAATGCCCTAAACCTCCCTGGTGCAACTTAAGACCATTTCCTCTTGTCCTGTCACTGGTTGCCTGGGGAAAGACACCAACACCCACCTGCCTTTCAGACAGTTGTACAGAGTGATAAGGTCACCCCTGAGTCTCCTTTTCTCCAGGCTGAACAACCCCAGCTCCCCCAGCCACTCCTCATAAGACTTGTGCTCCAGAGCAGCTCCATTAACCTTCTCTGGACACATTCCAAAATGTCAATGCCTGAGCGCCAGTGCCAAGTACCAGGGAACAATCACTTTCTAATCCTGCTGGACATTGGCCTTCTTGGCGCCATTTGGGCAGACTGATGGCTTAGGGTCAGTAGACCAGCACAGCCAGGTCCTTGTCTGCCAGGCAGCTTTCCAGCTGCTCTTCCCCAAGCCTGTAGCATTAGCTGGTGTTGTTGTGACAACAAAAACTGCAAGACCTGGAACACAATACCATGAAGTGAGCCACTTAAGCTTTAATTCATTTCTTCATTTCTCTACCACAGCTAGTGAAGTTTTGTAAAAATTCACTTGCGGTCAAACAAAAGGTGAATATCTATCTTTTTTTACACTCCTCTACACTGAAGTATCAATCTTTTCAACTGGAGAACCAAAGAAGTACCTACAAAAAGTAGACTGATGAAAAAAAGACAAACCAACTTTAAGTGGGTAAATAAAAAGTATGTATTAACTGTAACAGGATCGGGTTTTGTGCCTTTCCCACCAAGGTTCCCTTCTTGATAAAGCAAGGTAAAAATTACCATGAATTTTTTGGATTCATCATTTCTAATCATTTAAAAATGCTCAAAACTGTATAACTTGCATCAAATTAAATGAATTTTAGCTTCCTTACATAATTTATTCCTAACAATCATTTCTCCTTTGTTTTCTGCCAAAGCAAAATTTTTGCATGTCACTTCATTAAGGCTGGCAGGCACACTCCTGTCCCTCACATGGCAAAATAAAGTTTCCTTCCTATATTGTTCTAGATGAATTGAAAATTTTGATCACTTATCATTCACATTTCAGTCTCTTTTCATATCTAATTGTGACACCGAGAATGAAATTGCACACAATTGCTGTCACTAAGTCCTGCAGCTGTTACTGCTGCCAAGAAGGTTAAGTCAATAATTTTATATACATGGCAAAGATAAGAAGCATCTCAGCATGAGAACAAATGGCTTGGAAAAGAAAGATCACACAGGGTGCAGTGATATCATTGCTGTAGACCGCTTTCACTTTTGATAAACATCCTCCATACCAGTCCCTCCGATGCTTATCAGAGGAAGCAAGTGCCCAAAATGACAAATTTCAGTAATTCACAAACAGGAAATGGAAAATTCCAACATTGCTCTATGAAAGCCTAAACAATATGTTCTTCAAAAGTTTAGTCAACATACTATTTTCTTCTTGGCTCTTTCTAATTGACTTTTTACCCCTATAGAGGGGAAATGTCTAAATAATGGAAAAATATTCCACAATACAAAGCCAAAAAGCGAATCAATACTAAAAATGGCATTTTTAAAGTTGAAATATCAACTAAATAGGTCTGCTACTCATAGGATATCAAGATGCTATCCATGCACTATATAAATTGCTGACCATAACTACTATTTTGAGTTCCAAAATATTATTGAAAGACCAAGTGGAAGAACTGCAAAAGGAGACTGAAACCGAGGAATTGTTAAAAGAAAAGTGAGAGCAATCAGTCACCAATAACATCTTGCTTCTGGCCTAAGTTTTGAAATACTGCTGATGACTGGTCCCACTCACTTCCATTTAGCAGTTCCTCATTTTTTAAACCACATAGTTGTGTTACCATTCAGAGAAGAACACACAGGTCTCTGTCCTGGTTTCAACTAAAGCAGAGTTGATTTTCTTCACAGTGGCTGGTGTGGGGCTGTGTTTTGGATTTGTGCTGAACACAGGACTGATGACATGGAGATGTTTTTGTTATTGCTGAGCAGAACTTACACAGAGCAAAGGCCTTTCCTGATTTTTGTGCTGCCAGGCTGGGGAGGAAGTTGGGGGTGCCTGGGAAGCTGGGAGGAAACACAGCAGAGATAGGTGACCCAAACTGACCAAAGGGATTCTCCAGACCATGGAACACTCAGTGCATAGAGTGGGAGGAAGAAAGAGGAATGGGGGGACATTCAAAATGATGGCATTTGTCTTTCCCAAATACAGCTAGGTGTGGTGGGGCCCTGCTCTCCTGGGAATGGATGAACACCCACCTGCCAATGGGAAGCAAGCTTTGCTTGTGTGCACAGCTTCTGCTTTCCCTATGGAACTGCCTTTACATCAACTCATGAGTTCTCTACCCTTACCCTTCCTATTCTCTCCCCAGTCCCACCAGTGAAGAAGTGAGGGAGCAGCTGTGTGGGGCTTGGCTGCTGGAGGAGTTAAACCACAACAGTCTTGAATTGAACTGCATTCTGTGTGCAATAAAGAAGTACTGCAAGTATTTAAGAGAAAACTAGGTGAAAAAATGTGTGACCAAATTAAATCTCTCAAGAGCTCACAAAAAAAAAATTCTCAGTGGTATCACATCCTTCAAGAGAACAAGAAGCAATGGCTACACATTGAAATACAATAAATTCTGTTTCAACATGAGAAAAAAACACCTGTATGTTGTAAGAACAAACACTGGAAGAGGATGCCAGAAAAAGTTGTGGAGACTCCAAGCTTAGAGGCTGGTCAAAAGTGAAATGGGCATAGTCCTGAGGAAGTTGCTTTAGCTGGCTCTGCTCTAAAAAAGGGCAACGGAGTAGCTGATTTCCATAGGTCCCTTCCAATAACTTCAGCTATCCTACCATGTATCTAGATGAATCCTAAACTGCATGAACATATCAGCTTTGTTTACAAAGCTCTTAGCAATGGCACCGGCACAAACAAGTATTAGATGTACTCCTAAGTCACACAAACACTCAAATTCAAGAAGGCTGCAAAATTATCATCCAAGAGGATTGAGGACAACACCCATTCTGACTCTGGAAACTCACCTACAAAGTAATTTCTTATCTCTGATAGTTTGCAGATAGAGATGAACATTAACATAACTGACAAAAATCAGAGTAAAATAGTTTAAACTAAAACTAGAAGGGATGCAAATTAAACTCAGAACCTTTTTCTCTCTGAGTAAAAGAAAAATTATGCTTAGAACATTCAAATATTCACTGCAAGACAGAAGAAAAACTTAGCCTAGTATCTACTACCAGTTTTGTGAGACTTACTAAAGAATCTCTGATAATTCAGTCATCAAATATGATTTCAAATAAACCAGATTACCAAATGCCAACACAATACATAACTTGCACTTGTATCAGCAGAAGTTACAAAACCATAGTGCAAGTATCATCTATTTGTAGAAGCTCTTGGGCCTGTATAATTTTGTGCATTAAGTCAACAGCTCTTATCAAACTGATGGATGCAAAAACACACTACTTTCTGTAAAAAAAGTCTATTCGTTTTGCAGTAAAAGCAATCAAATTTATATATGCATAAACACTGTAGTAAGGAAATTCCTTTGCTCAGACTTTTAAGAATAAAAGACTACAGTTACAAGCAAATATGAAACAAATCAAGAATATAAACTAATGATGGCCATAAGATAGATATAAGATGTACCTATGAGCTCTGAAGGATTCTTATCACTGAAGTGCTCACATACACGGATAAATGTTTCTGTATTCTCAGGTGTAGGGCACTCACCATGCCTGAAAAACACAAGAACACATGGATTAGGAGACACCTGGGGGAAAGGAAAAAAGAGGAAAAAAATTAATTTCTTCAGTGTGATCTTTCAAATTAAAAGCCAAAGAAATAATGAAAAAGGATACACAACTTACCCTTTACACTGGAGCTTTATATATTTAATTCCCTCTTTCTCTATATCATTTCTGTCATAGAATCTAGTGGTGTTGGTTAAGTCTACCAGCAAACCCATTTTAACCTAAAAAACAAAAAAGTTAAAAATAAACTTATATATGTGGTTCAAATATCAGTGCATAAATACTAAATGTCTATAAAACACAATAATTAAAAGCAATCACAGGCTACTTTTGTAAGTTTAAAAATTATTAAATATTGCATTTGTTTGTAAAATCTGTATTTTACCACCATTGCAGACATCTGCATTTCTTTGTGAAAGCTGGTGTCTAAATTAGCACTAGTCATCAATTCAAAAACTTCAGTTTGCTCCAGCCAACGACTTTAAATAAGAAAATTCTGCTAACAGCAGGGAAGTCTGGTAAAGAATTACTTTAACATGCTAAAAAGACAAACATGATAGAATCAAGTGCTCTTATGCAAAGCAGAACACTACTAAACACTGGAACAGTGGAAGTACCATAAGAAAAATTAACTACTGAGACTTACATATAAGTACACCCTCAGAAAAACTAACTCATTTTAATTTACCCATCTTATTAGAGCGCAAAACAATGCAAAAGAATGAACAGATTTTCAAGTTTAAAATTAATCCAATTAATTGACTTCTTAAAAACATCTTATTTAAAGCTGAAATGCAAAACAACTTCAGATACTCAAACATGCTGTCAGCAGCTAAGGTGGCAGGGTCAACCACTCAGACATTAGGGCATCCCTGAATTCAGGATGTCTTGCCCACTCTACCCTAATGTTGTGTCTTTGTGTATCAACTTAGTTTTTTAGTGTTTGCTTTCATAGCTGGAAAATAGGTCTTTAAAAGAGCCCTGTGGAAGTTATTACATTTTCAAGAAGGATGGAAAGCAGAAATTCCACTGGCACAAAACACAGAGTATCAAAGCACATCCTATTGATTGTTGTTCCAAACAAAATTTCCAACAACAAACCTACCAGTTTTCTTGTGTAAAAACAGCTCACTAACACACCTAAGCAAAGAAAGTATTTCTGATCTCCTGTCTTGTAAGTGCAAGCAATTGCTTTTGGACAAAAAACCTCAATGTCATGCTTTCAGGTAGGACCAACAGACTAGCAATAATTTAGCAGTGCAGTTGGAAGAAAAACAAAGAAAAATACCATTTCCACACAATTGAGAAAAGGAAAAATCCAGTTATAACTTGCATACAGTTCAAAAATAGCTATTTCACATGGATATGTTGTTTAGTAGACCTCTAAAGGAAAATTTCCAATTACCTAGAGATAGTTCTCCATGTTCAGATTTCTGATGATATACATTTGTATACATACTTTCATGTTACTTTTATTTAATAAATATTAGAAAGCATCATGATGTTATGTCAAGAGCATTACAACTTCTAAAGTAATATCCAGATCAGTTCTGAATTTCTCATTGTCAACTTTGCATATTGTATTCATAATTCTTTTTTTACTCTGTTTTACTGCGTTTTGCAGAAATAGAAACCGCCTCACAAGGGGGTCCAACTGAAAAACAATGTTACACCACTGAAACTTCCAAATATAAAGTGTCAATCGAGCTGCTAAGCATGGAAACTGACAGCATCCTAGACAGTGATTAATTCTGTGGGAATTATAAAAGGCAATTAATTCAATGATTACTTTCCTTCCTCTCCAATCCCTATAGCATTTTGCAAATATCTCCAAGACTACTTAATTCAGGCCTATAGGACTTTTCACTTGCTATTCTTTTGCCATTATTACAGATCATTTCAATGATATACAACTGAAGCTCATGTGAAGTGACACTGTTCCTCACACACTTTATGGAGCAATAAGGCAGACAGGCATCGAGTGTAATTTATCCAAAGCTATAAAGACATTTGTGGTGTACAGAGCATATAAGACTTGAAAGCAGTTTTCCTGCTTTACAGAAAGCCCAATTATTTGCATTCTCAGTCCACGGGATTGACTGTACATCACACACTAAAATTCAGAGAGTGTAAAGCACAAGAAAATTACAAAGAAATTTTTAAAGAACAGGGGGATTATACAGCATATAAAAGTGTACAACTATAATTTTCAAAACATCAATGTAAAAAAAACCACCAGTACCACTGGAACAAAACAAAAGCCTCTCCTTCACTTTCTCACATTCCAGATATCCCCAGCTATTAATGCCTTTTGCATGTGTTTATCTGCTGCTGTGCAATGAAATGGGATTTGCTAGATTCCCCTGTAGGACCTCAGAACTTTTTTCCTTAGACACTGGAGATTGAAAATATCCTCCCCAGGAAGGAGAGAGCATACTACAATACACTGAACTCACTCCATTCTCAGGAATTTTTCCTTTCATTTCTTGTTTGAGGAAAATAGTTTAGATCAGTGATTGAATGTCTCTGTGAAAACAATAATGTGGCTGAAAATTGGTAAGTAGTTTTCCTAACAGGAACTCTGTAACTTGACCATATAATTACCCAAACATTCTTTTGAGTTAACAAATGTTCTAGCTCTTTGTGACAGAAATAAACCTACCTGTATAAAGCATAAACTGTACTAACCTACCTACTCAAGAAATAAATAAAAAAATAAAATTATTCATGCTGTCATCAACTGCTCCTGCAATTCGTTTAAGAGAACATTAAGATACTATGCCAATATTGACAATCAGAAGAAAAATGAGGCTGTCATGGCTAATCAAATCAGTTTCTAACATTCAGATTTTCAGCAACCAGCTCCAGGAAAAAAGGAATCACACAGGAAGCTTGTTAGAGACAGTTCCTCCCAAATAGATGTTGTCTTAAATGCTAAACTGGTACCTTCAAAAATCTGTGGTAACAGCAGTATCTCTCTATTACAGAAATCCAGATGTAAAAGTTTCTGCTGAAGTCTTTTTTTTGGGAGCTAAATTACATAGACATAAGTAATAACCAGTTTTCTGAAGCAATTAACCTGCAAAATATTAGCAGTAAAAAACACACTGCAATAAAATTATAAGAACCATGCACAGTGAGGCAGTTTCACCTAGGGAAAACTCATTCCTACAGGGCTCCTCAATTTCACATTTATTGTGAAGTCATTGCTGGCTTGTTGGTAAACTGCTGATCTACAAATAGAGCACTCCAGTAACCACTACATAACTTGGCAAATAAAAAAGAAATATATATTTTCAAATAGCAAACACTCATCAACAATGCCAGGGTCCAACACAATGTAATAGATTTGACAAGAACAGAAAGATTGAGAGAAATTCTATGTTCTGCTTGTTAATCAAAATTACCAAAATGTAAGTGGGGATCCTCATGCTACTAATTTTACTATCAAATTCTAATCATCTGATGTCACTCAAAACATGAATTTGTAGCATTTACAACAGAACTGACAGATGCGACTACTGGAAAGGCTACAAAGTCTCACCATGATTATTTATTTTTGGTAGCAGATTACTAAGGAGGCAAGCATTTAGAAATTCTGACTAAGGCTGTGAAGTTTTCTTCAAAACATGCACAAAATTTTAAATTTACTTAGAACACGAATAAGACTGGTTTGGGAAAATTTCCAGGTATGCCTGTCAAATCTAGTCAGAGTCAAAAATAACATAACACATAAAAGAGGAACTCAAGTAGAATTTAGATGCCAGAGACTGAAATATTACAGTTTATGGCTTAAACATTTTTATGAAGGATTTTTGTCTATTAAAACTGTATAACGAAGCTACACCAATAAAAACTGCATCACCAAAGCCCACCCTGAATGGGACCCCTGACTGAGGCCCTTGACTGTGAGTTGATCTGAGATAAGGCAACAGTGACAGCTAGTCTCAGGTCTGGGCTGGCTCTTCCACAGGAGAATTAAGCCCAGCAGCTTCAGGGTGGAGCCGTAGCCCCAAGCTTATCTGCCACCAGGTCTGCACGGACTGTCCCTGTACTCAACACCTCGAGTGTTGTGTTCAGTTCTGGGCCCCTCACTTTAAAAAGGATCTTGAGGTGCTGGAGAGTGAACAGAGAAGAGCAGCAAGGCCCATGAAGGGTCTCTTATGAGGAACAGCTGAGGGAGATGGGTTTGTTTAGTCTAGAGAATTATAACCTGTAAGAAAACACTTTTGGAAATCCATTAATTGCAGAGGAGACCTGGAAAAGTAAACAAACTTAAAAAACGTTTTCTGCACAGGTGTCCCAAACAAAGCCATCAGCCACTTATTCCTTAGATCTGAAAAGCAACACTTGAGTAAACACTAATAATAAAGCAATGTTTCAATTATTAGAAAATTTAACTTTACCTTCAGACTCTTTAAATAGTTGGATAACATACTCGGGTGAAAACGATTTTCTTCGGCAACCTGCTCATCATATCTTGGTCCTAACATTGTCTTCAAAGGTAAAAACTTGCCTATGAAAGATAATAAAATTTTGCAGTATTTTATGCATATGTACAGTTAGAACTTAGCATTTCAGAGCAACATGCTGAGCAGCTTTAGAATTCACCTTCAATAATAAATAATTGCAGAAATAGTACTGTCAACAGTAAATTGGAATATTTTTTAGTTAGGAGTTCTCAGAATTCACAAGTTTAAAAGTTTAAAGGAAATAAGTTCATCTAAAACAGAGTAAGTTAACATTCTTAGCTAACTTTTAGTGTGATTTAAATTGGGGGCTACAGCACAACAGAATATAGAAAATTTAAACTCAATAAAGTTGAAAACATGAAAACAGCATTTTAAAATGAATTTATCATCCAATCATGTAAACATCAGCTTTGATTACCTGCAAATCTAACATACAGTAAAGATCCCTGCAAAAAAAAAATTTAACAACACTCTACATAGTCTCAAATAAGTATCTATCTTCCATGAAATAGACATTAGAAACCACAGAAGACAGACAGATGTGGAAACTATCAAGCTTTATGCAACTGGTGAGCTCAGGTTAGATGTTAGCGAGCAACATGAGGAACAGCATCACACTTCACCTGTCTGAGACCATTCCAGAGTTTACAGCTAAAAGGAAAGTTATTCTGTCATACAATCAACACTCATATAAAACTGTAATAAATTATAATAGTCACTTCAATTTGTTTGACTGTTAGAAAAATTTCACTTTATTGCCCTTTGCCCTTTCATCCCAACAGTTATACATCCTCCATCCACCCTGGTAAAGGCTGTTGTGTTGGATACCTTTCTTCGATCTCCTCATTTCTTCAACTATCTAATTTTCTTGCTTGTGTTCCTTGTCACCTCCAACACTATCATTCAGCCTCTTTCTCTATTTGCCCTTCCACTTTAACTCTTAATACCCCTGTACAAACTGATTATGCAAATCCTAAATTTACATGATATAAACAAAAAAAAAAACAACCTATAATCACATGAATTTTTGCAAAACAACATCATGCTTGAAAGTTTTTAGACTTTGCCACTTGTCACACCCACACTAACACACCTACTCATTCATTATGGAACACAAACAATGGAACTAAGCTTTTTTAACCAAGCACTCAACAATGGGACCTGCACTGACAAAACTCAGAAGCCACATAAGAAAACCACCATCCTTTACAAGATGCTGGGAGAAGAGTGGAAAAAGTGCCTGAACATTACAACTGTAAGGCTACAATAGTAGCATCCTATAAGAGACTGTACAGTCACACAGAAGACTCTCCTGTTCCCCATCTTCTGGAACAGGGAATGAACATGTTCATTCTCTTCCTAGTAGCAAACCTTGATTTAGTGTCTGATTTGCACTCTGATTTCTTTTTGAGCAACCAAAATACATTCCTGTTCACTGATAGGAAAAGAAAGACAAAGAAGTCTAGACAGCATCCCCATCAGCATTTGAATACCTACAGACAGCTGTGTAAGTGATGAATATTTCATATAGAGCCCATTGACTATGACTTTCAATGATGAAACACAGATGTTTGGAAATATTTAGGTGCTCAGCTTCTACAAATTCCATTTTCTTCTTCTCTATTTGGAAAATTTGCAATTTGGTTTTCGTACAGATGCTTTCTGTACATCCCTTCCCTGTGTGTATACAAGCCTCTCATTATGTGTGATCAAGCTACTGAAAATGTAAGCTTTAATTCTAAAAAGATTTCTAAACTTTTTGAGTAATATGGACAAGTATTATGGAGGCAGCAGCTACTGTCTCTTCTACAGTTTTGCCTTACATCTTATGCTAAGGAAATGCAGTAACAGCTGATTGCAACTCAAGCTTCCATGCATAAGCTTTTGAAGATTAAAAAATCATACGCTGAATTAGGTGATCCAACAGTAACACAGTGGTACTTTACATGGATATCAAAGCATCCCAAGTCATGCAAGTACCTAAACTACATTATGACACTAATTGTAACTTCTCAATAGAATTTCCAAATTAACTTCAAAATGTTACTCTAAGGCTGACAACTGATGATTACCTACTTCGGCAATTAAGTTCAAATTTGTCAAATAGTTTTGGAAAGTGGCTATTAAAAACCAATTTCGAAATTAGTTACCTGTCTAAAAGATGGTATTTCTTTGGACTGAAAAATAGGTAAAAATTCTAAAAGTAAGAGCCCAGTATATCAGAGCACATACATGAAGTGGATAAAGCTGAGGGAAATCAAAGTGAACAATTGCAATCAAAGTGAGACATTACATTTTCTACATGTACATGCTCTAACTTTGGCACATTTTTTATCTTCAAATCTAAATTCTAGAGCATACCAGTGAAAAAATACTCTTAATTTAGCCTAATTTTCTGTGACATGAAGCTATCAACTCAAAGCATGACATACATAATTATGTATGACCATGGTATGTTTAGACTGAGCATTGATTAGGAAGGCTAGAATGGGTAAAGCGACTGAGGTTAAGGGAATTAAATTAAACAGTAAAATCCACAATTGAAAAACCCCAATATCTCTAAAAAGTAGCAGTTTTCTGATTCAAGAGAACTATGCTGGATCAAAGCATCCATTTCACCTAGTATGTCATCACCAACACAGACCAATAACAGACAACTAGGAAAGAGAGTAAAACAATGACAACGACAGTCCATTATCAGATTATTCTCCCCAACTACAACAAGCTATAGTTCAGAAACTTCCTGAACCAGAAGCATTACTCTTATTTAAGTATTATTATGCTTTCCATAATATCCCACAGATCTGCATGCTACATGTGCGTCTAGAACAGGATTAACTAATATGCATCAATAGGAGGAGGCTAGAAACCACTGCTGAGACACTTCTCGTGCCTTTTCTTTCATATCTTGCTAGCACTTTCCACGGCAAAATTGCCAAGAAAATGGGTTTTCAGAGGTCATGAAAAGCAGATACTTGCTGAGATGGTGATGCCAAGGCAGTAAGGTCATAGTAACCTGATCACTTCAGACCTAAGCATTCAGAGAAAGCTCTCTTCATTGAAATGACTGATGTTCTATTACAATGTAATAAATGTGAAAATGTGCAATTCTGAGGAACTCCTGTACCATAAAACCAAAAAGTGGCACAAAACTACCAATATTTAAAGAAGTGAAATGGAAAATAATGGGGGACGTAGATGAATTCACCTTGTCCAGGATGAAGAGCCCTGTTAACCTGAATGAACCCAATCTCACCAACAGCAGTTTCAGGACTCATTAGTACTTGTATTGAGGTCATCTAGAAATTCTAGATGCCACAACCATGAGACAAGAGCATCATGATCAAACACTCGATGAATATGAGTCCACCGAAGCCATACAAACCTTGCTTAGCAACACTATTACTACGGAAATGATAACACTATCAGATGGAAATAAAGTCGCATACAGGTGCTTAGAAATCTGATTTAAACATTAATTAAAACTAGAATGTAACACATTTGGGAGACAGTACCAACATCAATTAAACCCTAAAAGTTATCTCACATAAAACTGCTAGATGTCTTTGAATGTAAAACAGCAAAAAAGGGAAGAAGACTGATGGCATACATTACTTCTGGTAAGTTGTTCACACTAAAAAACTAAAAATAAAGTGAATGAGAACACACCCTGATAAAGCACCCAAAGAAATGAGCCAAGCACTTTCAGTTTTTTTACTGTGCATTAACTTCCTGTGCATGATTACATGGAATGGAAAAGAATTACCTTGCAGTTCCTGAATAAACAAACACACAAGCAGTGATGGCACAGCAGATGACACACTGATGACCCTCATTCGTGCTTACTCTACGTTGCTATTTCTGAGAAACCATGGCTTAAAAGACAGACAAACAAAAGCCACAACTAACAGAGATCAAGAACTTGCTGAGAAGAAAAACATAGAATAAAGAATCATTAGTCTGTTTTTGTCATGGTCAAAGGCTTAGGCTATCAAATCTCTCTCATTAGATACAAAATAATGCACATGGCCATGATCAGAAAGAGATAATGGGCATGAGCAATCCAACAGCTGTTATTTAACTGAGACAAGTTCATAGAAATACAAGGAACTTGAGGGAAATCAGTAACCCACAAAATGAACAACTGATGTTAAATACTGATAAATGCCAAATAATGCATATTGATGATTACTGAGGACTGAACCAACTGAGATGTCTCAGGTTCGAAATATAGTCATCAGTGTCTTCCATTCTGCAACCAAATGCTATCAAAAAAATGTGAGATGATGTGGAAATGTGGGATAGAAAACATAGGAGTTGAATTATTAGGCAAATCATGGCACAAGGCCAGTTTAAATAACACACTGAGTAGCACATGTGTGAAAACATACCTTTACATCATCACAGAGAGGATATGAAAGGAGTGAAAACTAGAAAATATTGGAGGAAAAAACTCAACAACTAGGGATTGGAATTGCTAGCATTATAAAAAAAAGAACTTGAGAAGACTGAGAAGAGAGATGTTTGTTTACTTTATCTCATACCAGGGCAGCAGAGGAAAAATTCACCTGAAGTCAGTATGATGGTTAACACACAGTCAGAAATGTGTCGCTAGATGATACTGAATTCACTGCCACTATACGCCAGAAGACTACAGAGTAACAACCCAGAGAGTGCCTTATGGGCAAGAATATAATATCCAAGAAGACAGCAACCACTGACAAACCCTGAAATATAACTGTAACACTGGAGTACACCACTTTAACTCATTTTCCAGCTAAAGAACTCAGGAACATGCTGGTAACTGGAAGGGCACCGTCAGTTGGCAGAGTAACTAATTGGCACAGCTAAGACTTCAGAGCATTCACGAAAAAGAGAACCACACATGGAAGAGGCTGCACAGAGGACTGATGTCACAGAATTGGTCAGGGTGGGGGGACCACAGAGGGCCATCTGGTCCAACCTCCCTGCTCAAGCAGGGTCATCCAACAGCACATTGCACAGGATTGTGTCTAGATGGATCTTGGATATCTCCAGCAAGGGAGACTCAAAAATCTCTCGGGGCAATCTGCTCCACTTCAGTCACCTGCACAGTAAAGAAATTCTTCCTCATGTTCAGGTGGAACTTCCTGTGCATCAGTTTCTGCCCACTGCCTCTTGTCCTATTGCTTGGAACCACTGAGAAGAGCCTGGTTCCATCTTCCAGCCACCCACCCTTTAGATATTTATATGCATCAATGAGATCCCCTCTCAGTCACCTCTTCTTGAGGCTGAACAAGCTCAGCTCCCTTAGCTTTTCCTCCTAAGAAAAATGTTCCAAGCCTCTGATCAATTTAGTAGCCACAGTATGGCACTTTTCTGCATGCTTGGCTGTCGCCTCTCTCATCAGATGTGAGAGAGGAAAAGTTTTAGCCCGAAAGTGAACCAGTGCGAAGCGAGAGCACAGCACTAAGGCTCCGGGGGGCAGGAGAGGGCCCGTACTCCTGCACCTCTGGGTGAGACCGGGGCGAGTCCGTGTCAGAGGGGGCACCGGCCGAAGGGAGGGCGAGCCAGGCACTCAAGGCAAAGCGCTGCTGCGGGCCGGGCTTTAAGGAGAACAGCCGCCCAACAGGAGTCAGGTCCGGGACAAACACCGGCCGGGAGCTGGGGGGGAACACTGCACAGCCGTAGCCCCGGGACAAAGAGCTCCGGCCGGGACAGAGAGCGAGAAGCCGCGGCGGCCCCCGGCGCTGAGGAGGAGCGGGACCGGCGGGCAGCGGAGCGCCGCAGGGGAGGGGGCCGCGCCCGCTGCCGCCCCGGGACCGGGCAGGGCCGGACTGGGCCGGGCGCTCACCTGCCACGGGCTGTCCCCTCCTGGGGCAGTGGAGCCAGCGCGGCGGGATCTTGTTGTAGGACATGGCGGGGCCCGGGCGGCCCCGGGGGGGAGGGAGGGAGGCGGGGAGGGGGCGCGGGGTGCGAGGCTGCCCCGGGGCGCTCAGCGGCCCCTCGCCCGCGGCGCCTCCATTCAGACCCGGCTCCGCCTCGGCCGCCGCCGCACACGGAGCGCCGGGAGCAGCTTCCGCTTCCGGGGCTCCGGGACCAGGGGTGGCGCCCGGCCGGGAAGAGGGCAGCGTAAACAAGGGCTCCTCAGCCTGGGGAGCGGGGCGGGCTGGGAAGGGAGGCGATCGCGAACTGCTACAGGCTCCTCCTCTCTGCACAGAGGGCGGCCACAAAGCTGATGAAGGGGCTGGAGCGCTGATTCTGTAAGGAGCGCTTAGGGGAGCTGGGGTGTTCAGCCTGGAGAAAAGGAGGCTCAGGGAGAGCCTTATCGCTCTCTACAACTGGCTGAGAGCAGCCTGCAGCCAGCTCGGGTTCGGCCTCTTCTCTCAGGCAACCAGCAATAGAACAAGAGAACATAGTCATAAGCTGCACCAGGGGAGGTTTAGGCTGGACATTAGAAGGAGTTTCTTCGCAAAGATGATTAGGCATTGGAATGGGCTGCCCAGGGAGGTGGTGAAGTCACCATCCCTAGAGGTGTTTAAGGACAGACTGGACGTGGCACTTGGTGCCATGATCTAGTTGAAGTGGTGGTGTTTGGTCATGGGTTGGACTTGATCTCAGAGGACTTTTACAGCCTCATTGATTCTGTGATTCTGAGTGAGCACCTTTGAACCACTGCAGGAAAGTAACAGGACCTCAGATGGAAACAGCTGGGGGGATCGTTTGTCCAGCCACAGGAGCAGTCGGCAAAGGCTGCTGCAAATGAAGAGTTTGCACAGGTCTCAGGGAAGACTGAGCAGGTGCTCCGAAGAGAATGTAAACCATGGCTACTGAAGTAGCAGGCTGATTCAGGTGAGAAACGGCCTGAGGTGAAAACAGCTGGAAGCTTGGACAGACGTAATTCCTCAGCTTTCACTTTTTGCCAGATGCTCCCTTATAGCCAGAAGTGAATGTGGAAATAGGTGGATCCTTGTAGTAGTGCAGCTTATTCTAATCAAGATTTAACAGGCTTGGTAGTGCAGCAGAGATACCTCTGTCCTGGGCCTTCTATTTCTTTTGTGAAAAAGCACACCCAGAAAGATGGCATGCAGAGAGATAGGCTTAAAAACTTTTCCATACAGAAAAGTATCTATTCTGTTTCCATACAGAATGCCTGTGAAAATTCTCCGTGGACTTTAAGAGGTCTATTACATGGACTCAGTTGAAGAATTGTAGCCCTGCATAGTTTGTCCATGTGAAAGGAATATTTAAGGTGTGGCATGGTTTAACTCCTGTAGCAACTAAGCCCACACGGCCACTTACTCTCTCCTTCCTGTAGCAGGATGGGGGAGAGAATCAGAAGGGTGAAAGTGAGAAAGATCAGCGATTAAATAAATATAAGGAAAAATAAGGAATTGATTTGCTGTTTTCTATTGGCAGGTATGTGTTTAGCCATTTCCAGGAAAACTGGGCTTCATAATTCACAACAGTGACTTCAGAAGAAAAACACCATGACTCCAAATGTCCCCTCCTTCTCCCATTTTTTTATTGCTGAGAACAACATCATATGGTCTGGGATATCCCTTTGGTCAGTTGGGGTCAGCTGTACCAGCTGTTCCAGCTGTGTTCCCTGACAAATTTCAGAAATGCACCCTCAGCCTGCTCACTGTCAGGGCAGCATGAGAAGCGGTGCAAGACCTATTCAGTGTTAGCTAAAACGTCCCAATGTTCCCAATACTGTTTTGGTCACCAATGCAAAATGCAGCACCCAACAAGCTACTACTATGAAAATTAACTATCTCAGTGATGCCTGCAAGATAGGCTGGAAATAAATCCCCACAGACTGATGTCTAAAGAGCAGGTATTTGTTTATTGCAGCTCTGGTGGTAAGAGGGATTTGTACACCTAACTTGGCCACCCTTGTGAAGTGCTGTGGTATATTTATACAGTAAGTATTGCTTAGTATCAATATGTTCACTACAACATCATCACATATGCCCAGGAACTAATTTTCAGAGTATGCTCTCATGGTTATTAGTTCTTTTGCACTGCACTTGCGTCTCCCCAGTTCAGGGGTTGTTGGAGGTCTTTGATGAAGGCTTCTAAGATCTTCTTCACATCTGAACTTTTCAACTTTGTCTTCGGAGCATGTGCAGTTACAGTGTTCCTTGGTTTGTCTGGTCTTAACCGGCCTAAATTCTTTGTTTTGTGGCTAGTTGGCTTTTCACTTGCCAATTTTTCATAGTACTGTACTTATCTATCTCTAAAGCTATCCACCTGGCGAGTTTTTTGTTCTTTTTTTTGTCTATTCAGCACTAAGTAACTAGTTAACCATATAATAACCATTACATTGTATAAAAAATTATGATTCAGGTTATATAGGTATAAAAAAACTATGATTCAGTTTATATAGGTATATAAAAAGTCATGATTTAAGTTATATTGATATATTATAACTCAAGCTATATAAGCACCTTGTAACTAAGATCAAAGTTATAAAGGCATCATCATCCAAAACCAGTACAGGTGGTTTCAGTGAAGCATTGGGAAACAACAGTAATAGATTATTTTTGTACCTAATTTTCCAGTTACATTTCAGTTCTGTTCTGTATGCACTTTCTGTTTTGCCACAAGCCAGATGTGCTGTCTTTGCAAGTCACAGCTTGTAGGTGCCACAGCTTTCAGAACTAATCAGAGCTGTGTGTACAGATATAATAGGAAGCCCTTAGGTTCTGCAAACACATTAAAACAATTAAAATAATTTCATCCATCTAGAATTTATTACAAACTTCATTACACATTTTCCTCCTGCATTTTATAACTGGATTTTATTAGACCTAATTTCTTCCTGAGAATATCCTCTCATGGTAATTGAGGTGTTCAGTTAGGTAGTTTGCATAACTGAGTCATTAGGTTCTCATATTATGTTAGAAGTTTCTGAATTTTGTCTTCGAAGGCTTTTGTCATCATCAGATACTAATCTTCTCATCCTACCTAAAACTGAAGGTCTTGCTACAGCAAAAGACTAATCATATTATTTTCCCTAACTGCTAAATTCACTTCCATTATAATATTACTTTATGCTGTTTGAAATAAAGTGCTGATTTTCCTTTACAGAACAAACAACCAACAAGTCAAACACCAGGTGGTGCCCAAGACTGGCGAGAAAAGAAAGTGAACCCAGTGCAAGGCATATTCAGAAAGGGTGAGAAGCAAAGAGCAACAGCAAGATACTCAGTATCTGATTTGAGTAAATTGGGAGGAACGTGCAGCAACGTCAGCAGTATGGCAAAATTAGGAACTAAACTATTTGGAGAGGGGAAGATTAGTACAAAAAGATATCATTAATGAGCAGTTCTCATCTATTCTCATCACCTAGATTTAAGATTCTGATATGCTTTTAAACAAGTGTAAGAGCTGCAGATCATGAATATCATGTTTTATATATATAATATATGTTGTTAAAATGGGAGAGTAGTTTTTATTTAGCAATGCACAAGTAATTGTTTAGGCCTGATATTTTGTGTTATATGCATATATATGGATTTTGCCACGTTAGACACTTTGAAACTGTTTACACAGGCATCTGGTGAGGTTTGCATGTGACATCAAACATTCTTTGTGAACAGGCATGTCCTGCTTGCCTTTATACCAACAGTTAATCTGACTCTTCTGGTGTAGCAGCAGAGGAATCCAAGTCCCTCATGTCTTCCTATGATTTTCCAAAGCTGACATGGCTGTGTCTGAACAAGGACTGTGAGGGTGGCCATTGTGGTAATTTCAAGGATTGCTTTGAGAAAACAACTGCAAGGCGTTAATAGTCTATGATATAACATTCCTCTTTACTATATATCAATTTTCTTTTGTCTTAGAGGTACTTAGATGCTTGTACACTTAACTCTGGTTTCTGCTCACCAATTTTAATCCTTTTCCTGGCAGAGCAGACACTACAATCAAGAAGTCATTTTCTCAGGATGCAGTTCATCCTCTGTGCCATGGATATCACCACTTTGGCTTTAGCTCAGCCGTGTTGGTTTAGGTAGTTGGGAGCTCAGTTTTTGTTCTTCCTTGACTTTAAACCATTAAAGAAATACCACTCAGGAACCACACACGTTTTAACTCTTTTTCCTAATTACATACTGAACATTTACCCAAATTGTTGCTGATGAATAATTTTACACTTTTAATGTCATAAATTATGTAGCTACTTATAATATTAATGTAAGTTACCTGTTCTACAGAAAATGAATAAATTAGGTACTTCTCCTGACAGAAGAACACATGGTGTTGCCCTCTTCTATAGTGATACAGATCAGTGACCCTATTACTGTTCTGCTTCAGTATAGTATTATTTTCCATGTGTTCATAAAGTAATAATGAATGGAATATGGAAAATATCCCTTGAGATGCTCTATGAAATAGACATTTCTGACTCTATCTAGTAAATACACTTCTTAAAAAAAAAAAAAACAAGCAAAAACTCCCCAACAAACAGATTATTTGCAAAACTGAGATTGCAAAAGGATTTAGTTAAGGGGAAGTAACTGTGAAAGAAGCTAACTGTATGCAAACGTGATTCATATAATATTATTTTTCATCACCTTGTGGTGTACGTGTTCACTTGGAAAGAGACTTGATGCAATAAGCTCGTAAGTATATGGAACATAGAAAAATATGGCTTTTATTTACTGATTCAATTGATTTATTCCTTGCTTATTGGTTTTAATGTTCATGGCAAACTGATTTAGGAGTAGAGTGTTCTTTTATGACTGATTTCAGCATGCATGAATCTTTTGTGGGGAAGGATGAGTACTGGCAAATAAATATTTTAACTTTATTATGGTGGTTGTGTTTTATTCCAATAGTATGTACATTCTAATGCTACCATAAGAGAAAAAACAACTAAAAATAGTAAAATTAAAGCATAGTTTTAGATTTCAGTGGAAGTTAATATTATGCTTACCTATGGTTATGTTCTCTAATACATATGTAGGCTTTTACATTTAAAAATGTATGCATATGCACTGACTCTTAAAAATCAAAAGAAAATTCTAGGAATGCAACATTTTAAATTGATTCCTATTTGTTTGGTGTCAACAAATATTTAAGAACTTAACTTGAGACAAATTATGTTTTTAGGTTTGAAAATGAAAGTAATATTTTAAAATAAAGTGATTTTATTCCTTATGTGTATACAGTATGAAAAAGGGATGTTGAAAGAAAGTTTTGAGTGCTACAATATATTTGAGAAAATAAAATGTCATTTACAGTGTTGTTTCTAACGAGGGCTTTGAGAGAAAATCAGCAACAAAATTACCAGTCTTTAGTCTTCCTGACATTAGGGGGCACCACAACCTCACAGGCTTGGAATGATGTAAGTTAAAGTACAGTTACTTTTCCTGGCCAAAATAAATAGGGAACAGCATAAAATAGCTAAAACAACTCCTGGAATCATTCCCTAGTGCGAGGTTATGATACAGTTCTTAATAAAATTTCAACCCAGACGTTCAGTAGACTATACCCTCCTTTTTCTAAGAGTAATAAAATTAACAGACTAATGGATGCTATATATACAGCCTCCTTTCAAGTCTATTTAAATCTTGAAGTCTCCTTTTAGCTCAAGACTCTAAGGTATCACAGTGTTAGTTCAATCAGTGGAGTAAATCTCTGTATGGGCAGAGTGAGCTTGGGACAGAGCTGATTTAAATCCAGGTCGCTGGAATGGGGATCATGCTTGGGGTAATCACCATAAGCTATCAGTCTACACCACCAAACACATGTGTGCTGCACTGATGACGTGTAAATCTCACACTGCAAGGGAGGACATTACCAGTCTTAGGCAAAGACATGCAGACATGGCAGATGATTTACTTAGCAGATGATTTACTCAGCAAATCTATTCGGGAAGAAGATGCCTGTCCAGAATATTTGTGTGCTTGAAGAGGGACACAGCTGTGGCTTCAAGCACTCATTTGCAGGCCTGAAAAACAAGATGCCTTACTATTGATCCTCTACAGCTGAAATGATGTGCGTTTGATGTATCAGAGATAAGAAGCTGGACAACAAGCTTATAAGCCAGATGCCTGTCATTCCTGGAAGAGTTAACACTGATCTGCCAGTGTTCTTACAGTTTGACCTAGACAACTGAGGCCTTACTTGCATCAGCTCTGAAGGATGCTTTTCAATGGAAATCCACACTGGAAAAAATATCCACATTTAACACTGAAGAGTATATGTTCTACTGCATAAAATGAATCATATGATAGTAGTGTGCTTTGAGTACAGATGAAGTAATCAAACCATTAAAATGTCACGATGGGAGATGACTAGCAGTAGGGTAAAGTATGACATGATATATGAGAAACTCATCTAATTTAATTAAGTGGAAAGTATGACTCATAGTCTTTAGAGCTGGGCTGGGGAGTGACTGGATTCCACAAAGTAGAGCAGTGTTGTGACGCTACACTTTCTAGTTCCTCTACTGCCTGAATATGGACACCTTAATAAAAAGCTTGCCCTGACTGGAGGCTGTGGTTAAAACTAATGGAGTATGCTGGTTAGCGCAGGAGGCAGACTGGGGCAGTAATAGCTGTTACAGTTACCACTTCTCTACAGCCTGAAATAGCAAAGGGATTGGCAGTGTTTCAGCCTACAAACCTGCATGCACGATGATTAAGATCTGGGTTACTATACTGGCAGAAAATCTTTCACATGTGATCAGTCACACAAAGAAAAGATTATTACCTATGGGCACTCTCTCAGATTTTCTGCATCATAATTTTGTACCTATAGATATATATGCTATGATTTTTTATGTGAATATATAGCCTGTGAAGAATCATACATGTAGGAGCTATAATAAAGTACCTGAGAAAATACATACAGACCTGATTTTATTTATAAGACCTCATTATACAAAATACGTGTAACATACTGTACAAAAGTAAATTAAGACCACAATCTCTCTTTTGAGGTGCATGAAGTCCTGAAAATACCCCAAGAAACTGGCCAAAGGCAAAGGAACGGAATACAGACTAAAGGAGAGGGATCAGCCTGACAGCCTCACAGGCTTTTTAAAAATGAAATCTGAATATATATATTCTATACAAATTAAGTAATGGTAATATATATGTATGGTTATATATATAATCAGATGCTCAAACGTTGCTCTTGTGAGGTTAGTTTCACTTTCTGATAGTATGCATTGTGGAACAAGCTGTACAAGAACATATGCTACTCTTTCCAAAAAAAGCCTCACTCTAAAGTAGAGAGAGGGAGGCATATCCTACATCTGCAGCACCACTGATCTAGAGAACTTTAAGAATAAACTGGCAAATGTAATTATAAATAATAATGTTGAATAGGTTGTAAATTCTGGTCATCCAGGCATTCCTTAGAGAAAGGGAAAAACAAATTAATTTTTGTTTGGAATATGTCTGTAACTTCCTATGCTCCTTTCACATTCTCACCACTTTAGGCTTCACAGAACAATGATATTTTATGATGTACATGATGGAATAGACTGGGCCTCAGAGAACATAGTGCCTGTGGTCCATTGCTGTTCACACAGACACAGTTGGAGTCAATGCCACATCTTTCCACTGCTTGTTTTACCTACTGAAACTAGGTTAGAATTAATGAAAAAAACCCTTATCATCCTTATACTCAAACCTTCACTCAGTGTGGAAAATATCTTTGTCCAGATGGACTTTTAGGGAATTACTCAGAGAGATTAAGTTCCTCCAGAAAGGGAAGAAGGTAAGAAAATTACTCTGTACTTGCATGAAATGAATTTCCGAGATCACTGAGTAGTTTAATGTTTTGGGTTTGCTATCTGTACACTCTGAAAGAGTGCAGGCTGTTACTGGAAACTGTTGACACTTCTTCGGAAAAGTCACTTTGTGAGGTCATGTATCTAGCTTAGCCCTGCAGAAACAGCCTCTCAAAAATCCCTTTTGGGAGAAAAATCTTCATGTCCTTCTACTTTCTGGGAGTTAGATCTGCTAAAATTATTTTAATACTGTATTTTTTTTTTATAATTAGATGTTTTGTCAGAGACCCATTATGTCACACATTCCAGGCTTTCTAAACCTCAGGGAAATACTTACAAGTCTTGGTGAATTTAGGGCTGACCTGTACATGTTCTCTAACACAGAGAATTAGAAAAACTTGCCAGCATATGTTCCTACACAACAGCAGAGAGTCATGAACAGAACTAAAAATTATTTACTAAACTTAAATTATTGAAACAACAACACAGAGATAAAGACGCTCAAATGAATATAAACAGCATGTACACAATGCTGGTAATACACAAGGTTATGCTGGTTTAAAATAGGAAGCCTGTTTTGATTATTTGTCTCAGATGCAAAGTTTGATTACCACAGAGGGAACAGAGAGAATGAAAAGACAAGACATTTTGTCCTGAAAAACAGCCCACTTCATTATTTTCTATTCTTCTCTGTACTGCAGTTGTATCAGCTTTGAAACGGGTAGAGCTGTTGCTAGGTGATCTTCTTTATCCACTTTGTAGCTGAAATTTCAGCCAGGTTGAAAAGAAAATTAAATTCTAAGGCATTAATAACTGTTTTCAAGTCAACCGTGCTTCTAACTATGGACCTCTTTCCTGGGGCCAACCCAACCACCAGAACAAGCAATGCACTTTAGTAGGCAGTGGGTCAACATGGTTTAAATGGTAGCAGCTGCAAACCCTCTCTGAGCATTTCCCTTATCTCAGCTGTGTGCATCTGGCTGGAACACCCTTTCCTCTCCACAAGGATTCCTCCCTTGTGCTAAGCAACTCTCTGTGTAGTGGGACAAGGCTGGGAATCAATGCAGCCAAAAAACAAACAAGTCTTCCACTCCCTCCTTGCTTGGCTCAGCTGGGTGGAGTTCCTCATTCTGGTTTTTTTTGTGGCTGCACAAGGGGTCTGGATAAACTCAGAGGGAAATGCAGTGGATGAAAAGGAACAAACGGGCATGGCCTGGGCAGGAAAGGAGCTGCTCAAGCACCTTTAACACATGCCTGGCATTGCAGCCAAATATCAAAACAGAGCCTCAGATTTTCTTAGTTTTGTGATCTACCAAAGAAATCTGGGTCAGTCTTATGTGTAAAGCTGAACTAATTAAAGTTAGAACTGACATTATTAATCCAAATCTTGAAAAAAAACATGTCATTTATACTTTAACTGAAGAATGTGGGGGAATTTTATTGTCGTGTCTCTTCAGATTTACAAAATAGAAAAAACAAAGTTAAACCCAGGACAGTTCTCACATAACCGGAGTCATCAAACTAGGGTTATATCCCCTATTGTTCCTGATCTAGCTATATTTTGTTCCATCTGTTACTGACACCGACTGTCACCATAATTTTTTTTTTTAAACGGGGTGACAGCTACAAAGGATGGTTCAATTACATTCATTATCTGTTTAATGTCAATTATTTTCTTATACATGGACCATTACATCCAAAACCCTGATAAGTAACTGTGCATCCAGTTTCGACAGCATAAATCATCTTGGAGATGCAGTAATTTCTGCCATTGAAGGAGAGGGTGGCCTGCAGTGAGTACTTGCCAGCCCCGCAGAGTCACCCCAGCCAGTCTGTGGTGGTACAAGCAATCTACCACCTGCCCTATTTATTCTTTATTCTGCCTTCTAGAGAAGTAACCTGGAGCCCAGCTTGCAGAGCTCCCTGTGGAATCGCTGATCTCTTTCTGCCCTAAGGGCATGCCACTTCTGCAGCAACTGCAAAAACTCTTCTGCAGTGAGAATTCACTTTCAATTACACCTGCTATTGAATAGGTTACCAAAATACAAGTATTTCAGCCTACTAGCACACTGGCTGAGCCAACATGATGTATACACAAAGCACATTTGTTAATTTACTTTCTTAGAAGTTGTTTAGAACAACAGTGTAACCTAGAAAAAAGAATCCACTGACAAGGAAGGAAAACTGGGAGTGGAAAAAAGGGCTCAGTAGTAGCATTCCCTAGAGGAACTGTTAAGAACTGAACAGGGATCACAAAATAAAACAAACAAACAAAACAAAAAACTAACACACAAAGCAGTGTAACAGAGAAACCTTTTGATAGGACTCCCCACTGCCTGCATCATCCAGCTGCCCTTCATAGAAGTAATACATACTATTAAATATAGGCTATCTAGCAGGCAGCAGTGACAAGTCATGCTGCCCTATGTGTACCATGCATGTGTAACACGGTGTTATATTCAACCCAAGAAAATTTTGTTTCCCAGATATTGTGCAAATGGATATCATCAGGATACTTAATTCAAAGTCTCATTTATAGATTGGTAGAGAAACAAATATAGTTTTGTCCCAGTCTTGTTTTGTCTGTTAGCCAAGCTGAACTATTTCTGAGACAAAGCATTGACCTTTATTTTGAAGCATAGCATATAAATAATCAAGGGCAAAGAGCATGTACAAGTGATTTCACAACTGTAAGTGCTGATGAATGAATGCCGCAACCAAAAATTCCTACAGTGCTACGTAACTTCCAGTAGTCATCAACAAATTACACAAATTTTCTGGTTTATATTAACACATAAGGGAAACATGTTCCATGACTCCTACTTTGATGATGTCCCAATCAGTTCAGTTAAAGTGTAAGAAACAGACCATAGCATTAGGTTGGACTGAAGTCTTTGCAATCATTGGTGATAAGTATTTTAATAAATAAGATTGTACATACTTATTAAGATCTGCACAGCTGACCATTATTAAAACCCAAATTTTAACAACTTTTAAGCTTGACTTTTTACAGCTATTCTACTCAGTACAGTCCAACATTAATTTTTGTTTTGAAACAGAAGTTTTATCACTTATGTAGTGTTTTGGTCATGACTTGCACTTTTTCCACTGTCTGTGTGCAGCACAGACAGTATGAATAATCTTGTTAAAAAGGAAGTGATTTGCCATACTAAAGTATGTACACATGATTCTTGGTGAACAAAAAAAAAGTAACTGCTTTGGCATATTCTGTAATCCAAACATTCCATCCTATCCTTTTTTACCACAATTTCTTTCCAAGGTCTGTTGCAAGTAATAAATAAAACACATCCCACTGAGTTTCATAACTTCCACAAAAATACATCCAGCTCTTTGCAAAGTCAGCAAAAACCCTGTGTGAATGCATGTCAAAATGAAGATTTTGGGAGACCAGAATTTCATTTAGCAGTAGCATTACTACAGTATTTACTTAATGTTTCGATGATTAAAAAGAAAAACAATATAGTTTGCTTTGAGGGCTTGCACATATCGCATCACATCACTGTGTCACATCCTATTTGGTGTTCTATAACCCAGCCTTGGCAGCCTACGTAAGCAGCAGCTGATTGATTTGCACCTCTCTTATCAGATACGTCAGAGCACTCACAGTTATACTAGCATTATTTTGCAAGTAGTTTGTAATTTTTATTTGCATTTGCTGGCCTATTGTTAAAATAGATCAGAACCAAATAATAAGACCTAGCTCTCTCCAATTACAGATGTTTTTCTATAATGCCTCCTGTTTAGTACAATTATCTGCTATATATGTAGGTCCTGACTTGCCTGAGGCTTGGTTTTAAAGCAAGACAATTGGTGGTGGCTATTCTGGATACAAGAAGCACTGCAGAAGACAGCAGCAAGGAATTTTAGAAAAAGAAAGCATAAGGTAATTTATTGTGATATTTTAAAGGCTAAAGGAATGTATGACATCGAAAGAGAATAGGTCAGGTAGGCGGCAGAAGCCTTGGCCAGGATCTGCAGATAAGCCATTTGAAATTTCAGGCAAACAGGAATGAAAAACAACAAGGGCAGCTAGAAGAGGATGTAACAGAGCTAATAAGGCTGGTGCCTTGCCAGAACAGTAACAGAGATGTAGTAAGTCATGCAATTGCAGACAGAAGTGGGATCAGAGAATAGCACCAAGAATTGATGAAGTCCAGAACAAGGTTTTGCCAGGGGAAATGGTGGCTGTCGAAAATGGTGAACAACGGGGAGAGGGAAAGAGGGTGTGGGGACACAGTTGTAACTTTCCAGTTCCTCTCAGCAGACAAAAGAAAGCTGATGGCAGCGGAGCAGGAGAGATGAAAGGCTTGTAGTTGCACATCTCTTTCTTTAAAGAGGGAAACAAAACCAAACTAGATTGGTATCATCAACTATAAATGGCACACAAGGAAGAGTTTTGGAAAATGGAAAATCACAATGTTGCTCAGTGGTGAGAAACTTCCCTCACCTTCCAGCTAAGGACACGTCACTGGAAAAGTCCCAGCCTGGAAAAAAAAATCCACTGAGTAAACAAATTGCATAGGCAGTGAAAACAGAAAGTGGAACAAAGTCAAATGATACTTTGGCTTTAAAGGAGTTTATTTTCAGGTTAGCATTTCCTTGAGTGGCACCAGCTCAAGTTCAGACAAGAAAAAATCTTATTAGAGTGAAAATGACTGGTAAACTTCACTGCTGATATTAGGATATTGAAAGAAATTCACTTATTAAAAATCTAAGATTTCAACCTGGGAATTTTTGAATTTTCAGCTACTGAGTGTAGTAAAATAATCCCACTGACAAACCAGATACCCCGGATTAGGCAAGTTTGTGGATTTTTTTTTCCCTTAATTTACATGTATTTCTAGACAAAGAAGTTCTTAACTAAACCCTTCTGAACAACTCACTGGGCATGGCGTTTTGTCTTGAAAGCAGGTTCAGTGGTGAGAATTTTTCCAGCTTGTCTATAAAGAAAACAAGGGAAAAACTTCCTTGGTGACAATGAGATAAGAAATACAGTATTGGATAAAATTCTAGGATTCTTACCTCTCTAGCATTCATAAAAATAAAAACACTGATATAAATTATTACCCTTCTCTGATAAAAATCTACTTTCAACAAAGGTACTTCATAGTAATTAATCACAGCAACGTTAACTCAAATTCTGGAAACAAGCAGCACTTTGTAGCTGTAATCTAGGAAAATAATCAAGGTAGTTTTACCTTTGCTTTTCTGCTCTCCCACTTATGCAGTGCTGCTGCATCCTGGCCAATGCACATGACAGTCCAACCCTGCCAGCAAACCTATTCATATTCTTTCAGACTTGGGAAGAGGATCAGTTAATAGTTTTTGGGTGAAGAGGTTATGAGTTTTTTGTTTGTTTGTTGTATAGCTTCTAATACGTATAAATAGTAGAAGGGAATCAGAACTGCAGGAAGGTTTCAAATTTTGGTTATAATTTTTCCTGTTACAAGGGTAATGTTACTGCAACAGGGGGCACAAGGATCTTGACTGCTAAGGTGGAAGCTCAGGGCTCAAGTCCATTGATCACATCTCTAGTTTTGGAGCTTCAAACAACAGAGAACAACAGTAACAAAAGTTTTCCTGAGGCACTAAGCTGAAGGGGGAGATGTGAAATTCAGTCGTGTTTTCAATTCCTGCATCTGACGCAGTTACTGCGTCAAACTTTCTAAAAGAGAAGTGTCATGGATTTTCCATATGTGCTCTTACATGCATGGTAGGAGGTTCCAGGATGGGGACAATGCCAGAAGTACAGACAATGCTCACAAAAAAGTACTAGACTAATTCATAATTTTGATGGGAATGTTCTTTTCTCAAAGTAATTTTCAGGCAATAAACCACGTCGTGACAGTATCATAAACATGATCTGCTGTTCTTTTAAAAGTTGTTTAGAGTACACACTAGGGTTGATCAGAACAAGGTAGTGTGGCATCTGACAGCCAGAACCTGTCTCATGTTGGATGACACCTTATTGCAAGAGGTCTCTTTGGCTAATACAGTTTGCTAGAAGAACTGATTTTACTCCTCTGGAGAGCTGTTGATAATTCGGAAGCTTTGCAATTTTTTGTCTTCTGGTAGTATAAGCATGCTGTTTGAAACCATTTCAAAATAGTTTAATCTGTAATACTAAGAAGTTTGCTCTTGGATTCAACTCACATGCTGTTCCTCACACAGGTAACTCAGTCAAGATCTTACTCATGGGAATAAGTACCACCAAAAAGCTGCACATTGCAGCCAAAAATTTTGTGCATTTTAGAAACAAGACACACAGAGTTGACCTATTTACTTATTGAACATTTGATGCAGTTAAGCAACACAGGAAAAAAGTCTTAAAGGTGAATTGTTGGTGAAATTCATTCTTGCTTTGTGTGACAAGATTTTTTTCAGCTGTAGTAAGGTTTTATCTGGTAAAGCTTCTTTAAATAGCACAGATATGGAACTGGATCAGAGTCAGGGAATAGAAAAACCTCACAAAGGAGGGAAGACTAAAAATGCACTAAATGAAGCAAGACCAACCATGCCTTAATCAGAAAAAGGATTTCCACAGTCAGACCTTACACTTGAAAAACAAAAATTATCAGACTAAGCCAATTCTTAATGGAGTCACTGGTGGTTCTCAGAGTAGAGAAGTCATTCCTAGTCCACAGCTAATTCTGCATCTGGTTTTGTTTAGTGCTAAGCACATCATTTTATTTTGCTAATTTTCTTCCCCGACCTTGCCCATCTTGTTACAATGAAAGTTCACTTGGCAGCTGATAAGGAAAGCAAACAATTGTAAAGCTGAGTGACTAAGCAAGGAAATATATGCAAGCCATTTGAATGTCTTGGAAAATCCAAACATGGTTTTACACTGCTCACCCATAGACTAAGCAAAAAAGGCTAAAAGAACTTGAAAGCTTTCACTCTCGACATCCAAAAGCTGAAAGGTGCTAGCATTAATACAGGATATGCACAAGAAAGCCTGGACTAGGATCAAAAGGGCAGTACAGAAGTGTATGGCTGCAGAAGGACCGGCTTCACCAGAAGCTACAGAGCTGCACGTAGCTCACAGGCAGTTCACACGGGATTTCAAGGCAGGGCTGGCACTAGAGCTGTGCTGACAGAGATGCTGGCAAGTGTCACCATTCCTACAGCAATGGGGGCAGCTATGGACAGGGGGGCTGGAAACCACAGCAGCCATGTGGTTACCAACCGATACCGATTGTGGGGGCACAGAAAATGCTGGCATCAATTCGGCTGTGCCTACCCCCGGAATGGCAAAGGCACAAAGCAGACACTGGGGAACAGGAGTCACTTAAACAAGTTCAGTTAAATCTGCCCTTCAAAAATGCTGATGTGTTCAGAAAAATATTAAAAAACCAAACCCAAACAGTATAATTACTGCTTTCTTCATGCTTGCAATTCACTAGTCGGTCGTTCCTTTTTCATCACATGAATGACATCACTGTCAGAAATTATTGCCTGAGGACCTAGACTGAAACCAGATCTGCAATCACATTAAAAAGTCTCTGTGCAGATGCAGGAGCAGAGTTTAAATTAGCTTTCAAATTATTTTTCCAAGTAAGAAACACAATAAGTGAAACACCTCAACAACAACTAATCACTAATAATTAAAACATAAAAGTAATAATTTTATTCTACAGACTCAACAATTTTAGGAGGGAATTAGCATTGAATGAAGATGACTGCAAATTAAACACTTTCAAAACCCAGGAGTGTACTGAAACACTTTAAAGGCTTCACCTTAGCCTGTGTGAGTGAAGAGTAGCTGTGCATATGTGGCTACACAAATAAGCTTGCAGGTCTTTCCTGTATATTTCAACAGTACTCACAAATTGCGCAAGATCAACCTTTGGTGTTCACTCTTGGCTTATGCCAAACACACTTAGCAAAACTACTGCATCTGCATAATAGACGAGTTCAAACTTTCCCAGGAATAACAAAGCCATTAAAAGTACAGCTGTTGCTGTGGTGTTAAGCAATCTTTAATGTCTTCTAGGCCCGTGGGATGCAGCAGCAAAGGTCATTTTCTCCCCTCTAACTTCTGTTAGGCCTCTGGTCCTCCCCTAGAGCCACGGCTACTCCCCAGCAGACAGTATCAGAGAGCCCTACCTTGGGGCAAAGCCCAATTCCAGTCTTGTCCCATTGCTAGGGCTATAAGGCCACACATGAAACACCCCTGTGCCAAAGGAAAGACATGGCCATGCCAAGGGGCTCAGAACAGGCCAGACATTGGCATCATGCAAACCACGGTGGCATTAACATGAATTATTTTGTTGCAATTCAGTATGGTCCGCATGCACAAGCACAGGGTATCACAGTGCCCATCCCTCACTTGATGTTTTTAACGAGATTACAGTGGGGTAGAAGCCCTGTCCATCGTAAACCTGTCTGCTCTTCAACCACAGGTACAGGACTTGAGCAGTATTTCTGGCTATCTTAATTCCAAAGTCTTTAGGAGCCGCTGGTCACCAAAAGCACTATGACACTTATATAAGACCACAGTGATCATTTTTCTGCTGAAATCTTGTTACAGGGACATTTGTGACCTAAATGGATTGCTAAGAGCATCATCTAAGAGGCTTTTTGCATAGGAACATTAGTGAGTAGAGCATTCAGCTACTCTCAGGTCTCAGAGGAAACACCCATTGATATAACAGAATCACTTCTGCACACTGTGATGTGTATACAAGAGCTTCAAGTTATACAAATAAATTATTCCAAAGCAGTCATTTTTTGTCAGTCATACAGCCACATAATGTCATCATGTACTCGTATTCCTCATGTAATTAGATATTTTCCCAACTGGAAAGGAAAAAAACAACAAAACTAAACCAACAACAAAAAAGCAAACTACAAAATAACAGGGTTATTTCACAGTGATGCCATTTAAATTTTTACACTGTGAAAATTGTAAAGATTAGTAGAGGCAAAGCACATTTCATCTGAAGGCTTTTATTTAGAACTTTGCTTATGGATTTCTGCTTATCTGAACCTCAATTATCTTCCATGGACTTTATACTGTTCTCAAAAAACAAATGTTTTTGCTATATGTATTAAACTTACTCTTATCTTAAAACTGTGTCCTGTAAGAAACAGTGGTGTTCTGTGAGTTTATTTGCTGTAACAACATAGGTGAGAATTAACTCTTCAGGTACCAAATCAACTACAAATAAGCGCATATGCCTGAAAGCATCATGCAGGTACAAGAATTCTGAATCTGATTTAAGCTACCTTTAATTAAGACTCGTTAGTTTCTCTTAGCCCTCAATAAAAAGAAAGCGTAAGGCATGTGGAATCCAAATTCTTTAATGGAGCTGAAGCTAAAAAGCACCATCTGCCATTTACCCCGCGGTTTTCAACAGGGATCTTTTCCTTCGTCGCAAAAATTTTCTTTCGTCCAGATCAACACAGGCGATCTGGCCACTGATGCCGGCAAGTCACGCACGGGGGAGAGCGAGCGAGGACGTGCAGGCGGGAGCTGCGGACGCCGTGAGCGGCTGGGCCGCCGGAGCGACAGCGCAGCAGCCCCAGGCCCCCGCGGCCGGCACAGGAGGGGCGGCGGCGGGAGCAGCTACTTGCAGAGCCCCTCCAGCCGCTCCAGCGTGCCCTTCATGTCACGGATGCGCTTGGCCAGGGCAGGCACGGGCTGCATGGCGCGGTCCAGCTCCTCGCAGCGCGCCACCAGTGCGTACATGGCGCGGATGCTGAGGTCGGCCGCCTCGCCCAGGCTCTCCACGCCGTCGCGGTAGGTCTGGATGCAGCCGACGCTGAGCGCCGTGAGCGCCTGCAGCCCGCAGTGCACGTTCCGCAGCAGCTCGTCCACCTGCGCCGCCACCTGCCCGGCCAGGGCCACCACGTCCTGCAGCGCTCCGGGGTCGATGGCGGGGATGGAGGACCCACCGCCCCCCGCCGGAGGCTCGCCCCGCGGGGCGCCGCTCAGCCGGATCCGCCGCTCCAGATTGTTGGCTACGAACTGGGTGAGGCGCCCCTCGCGCAGCACCGTCCCCTCCAATTCCAGGGCGCTCGCCAGCGTCGCTCTCCGCCCCTCCGGCAGCTGCCGCCCCGCCGCCACCGCGGCCGCCCCTCCGCCACCAGCCAGGCTGAGCGCCTCCAGGCTCCGCTCGTCCCGCCCCTCCGGCGGCGCGGCGGCCGGGCCCGGCTCCTCCATGGCGAGCGACGCGTGCCCGCCCGCCGTCACCGCCCACCGGGGGGCGCGCCGACGCCTGTTTACGTCTCCCGTGATTGGCTGCGAGGCCCTCGGGGGTGCGGCCTCTGCTTTTCGTGTGGATCCCGATTGGCCGGTGGAGCACCGCCCGCCCGCAGCGCACTGCGAGCCCGTGACTTGAAGGCCGGGGGCGTGCCCGCTCGGATTGGGCGGCCCCAAGGGAGGCGTGGCCCCGAGTGTTTGTGTCGCTTCCGATTGGCTGGAGCGAGGGCATAGAGGCCGCCGCTCCACCGCGATTGGCCGGGCGCGGCGGGTAGGGGTGGTGCTGGCGCCGTGAGCGAACGGCGGTTGGCGCGCAGGCGGAAGTGGGCGGGTCGCACCCGGGTAACAACACCGGGGAGCTGCTGGCGGCTCTCCTCACTCCCCCGCCATGTTCTCCTAGCGGTGGCTCCGGTTGCACCACCACTTCCTCAGCCCGTCACAAAGCCCGGGCAGATACTCCCCAGCAACCCGACCCGCTCATCCCCGCCTGGGCTCGACCCCTCTCCCCGGCACAACTCTGGGTACCCACGTCCCACCATGGTTACCACTACGGCGCCGCCGCCCTTCCTGGCTCGGATCTCGGCGGGCACCGAAGACCCGCGGCGGATGCCGCCCTCCGCCCTCCTCCAGCGCCTCCGCCGCGGGGACAGCAACTGCGAGAACCAGCCCAGCTGCTGCGTGGCGGGCCCGGGGGGCAGCGGCCGCCCCGCGCTGAAGAGGGTGCGGCGGAGGAAGGGAAAGATCCGGCCTGGCCCCGCGGGTCTCCTGCCTAGCCGCTATCAGCAGTACCAGCAGCACCGCGCCGGGCTGGGGAGAAGGACGCCGCTGGGAACAGACCTGGTGACGGACGCCCCCCCAGAGGAGCCCCCTGCGCCTGCCCCCTCGAGACCCGCGCCTGGCAAACCCCTCAGGAAGGAGGTAAAGACAAGACTGCGCTACTTCTTCTCGCTTCAGCCCGCTCCCGGAGCTGGGCGACCGTTTTCCCTTTCCCTTGGGGTGGGGGGGGAAACAGCGAGCGGGGCGCCCCCTCAGAGCGGTGAGGGGGGGAGCGGGCGGGGGAGCGGCAGAGTTTCCGTTACGCGCGGACGGGGCGGGGCGGGGCTGAAGGTCGAACCGCGGGCTGCGATTGGCTGCCCGGCGCCCACCAATGAGCGCCCGGCGCTGCACCCCAGCAACAAGCCGGATTTAGCCCTGCCGCTGGCCGCGCGCCAGCCCCGCCCCGCGCCCAGCGAAGGCGGGACGTGCCCTGCGCGCAGCGCCCCATGGCGGCCGGGGGGGCTCCGCGCCCTCAGGCCGCCCGTGCCAGCTGAGCGGTGGGATGAGCTGTGGGATAAGCGAAAAAGAGCGGGGAGAAGGCTTCTCGGTACCGCCCCCCCCCCCTTGCCGAGGTGGCCCCCGGCGCCTCTCTTAAGTATCGGGGGCGGTGAGGGAACGCGGAAGAGAGGGGTCGTGGTTGACGTGACTCTACTTTGTCTCCGCAGTTCTTAAAAAACAAGATGGGAAAGACAGAGAAGGCGGCCGTCCCCTACGGCCAGCCCGTTCACAGCTTACACCTGTGTGAACAACCAAAGATGAACAGGCAGAAGAGTAAATGTAACACGCCAGTGACGAAGATCGCCTCGGCGAAAAAGATAGAGAACTTTTGGCAGGATTCTGTGTCGCCGGAAATAGTTCAGAAGCAGGAGAAAAAGCCACTTAAAAATACAGAGAACTTCAGAAATGCCAAGTCCAAGAAACCTATTGCCCTAAATGAAGTGAGCCAAAAAGAAAATTACGCTGGGGCAAAGTTTAGTGACCCACCATCTCCCAGTGTCCTTCCAAAGCCTCCCAGCCACTGGGTGGGTGGCACAGCTGAACTGTCTGACCAAAACAGGGAGTTGATGGCAGTCCATTTGAAAACTCTCCTAAAAGTTCAAGCGTAGTTTCCAAAATCTCTTGAGTAATTGGCAAAGAAAACTCCATCCAGGAAACTTAAACATGCCTTGTTGCAACAAAAATTGCAAAAGACTGTCAAGTCTTACAATCACATTAAAAAAAAAAAATCCTTGTATTATATTTTTTATGGTTGTGTAAATAATGTACATCTTGTATTATGTGTATATTCTTGTTCATACTTTGAGAGGTACATTTTAGTTTTGTTATGAAAGGATGTATTTTGCACTGCCTGATTGGTAGATGTCTTGTATATAAACTATGGACAACTTTACGTGTGTGCTTGACACATGAAGACTTGACTTGCTTTGCACAAGGCAATGAAGATTTCAGAAGGAGAGTACAGCTTTCTGATTAAGGTTCCAGATCAAATGTGAATGTTTTATTCGTGCACTACTGACAATAGTTTTACATTCTGTCTCCCAATCAAGTACAAACATGGAATTTTCATACAAATGTGAAGTTTTGCCCTCTGCTCTGGAAACTATCTGGAATTCCTGTTCATCTGTTCATTCTTCAAATTAAGTGGAGTTTGACTGAAATTCCAACCCACCAATTTGAGCACTGCTGATTTCTTTAAAAAAGTTAAAAAAAAAAAAAAAACCCAACCAAAAAAAAAGAGCAGAGCTTTCTGCCAAAATTCAATTGGTCACTAAAAAATTAAATAAAACAATTTGGCCTCCCCTCATACATGTCTCTGTTTTTCTTTGCGTGTGTGTCTGTTAATTCAAGTATGTGAATTTAAATCAGTTGACTGCCTTCTAGTGCATTGGATCCACCAAAAACAATACACTCTGTGGTGTCCTAGGAGAGGAGAGGTACAGAGGAAGAAAGCAGCTGTTTGTATCTGGCTGAGGTGGCTCTATAGTATGAGCAGCATTAGGTGTGTTCACTGTGCACAGCATCACTTCATTCTGCACAGGGCAGTTGGCAGGATTCCTTAGTAAAGCCCTGACGAGAGCTTGGTCTAAAGCTCAAAAACAAGAAGTTTTTGCCTTGCTTATAGGCGTTGGTTGTGTAGTTTTAAAATTAGGCTATTTAGCTATAGATGTTCTAAACTAAGGGTTGATACAAAAGTTTTGGTTTCCCCCAAAGAATTAGAGGTTCACTGTCGTGCAAAAGAGACTGGTATTTGTGTATTTCAGGTCAGTGTGTGGCTTCAATGCCCTAGTTTCCTGCCTAATCTAAATACTCCATAATGTAGTGTCCTCCATCTTCTACTCTAAAAATGAACAAAACCCCTCCTAGTTTTCTGTTTGTGGGATTTTAATTTTTTTTTTTAATGAACAGTATCAAGGCAAAGAAAAATTCCACTGGAATCCCACCGAGGATGACTCAAGGATACTGTTAAGTTCCATTTGGCTATATTTGGTTAAGTGCTGTATTGATCTGTCGTTTTGCCTTCCCCTGCCCCCCCCACTTTCTTCTTTTGCCTGAGCGTCACCCAAGTGCAAAGCAAAATGCCTTAACAATTGCCCATAGCTTTAGGCAGTGGTTAATTTTGTCTGGTCACCGTGAATCTTGCTGACTAGTTTGACAAGAGGGACTTGCCATCACTCCTGTGGGTTGGCATTGTTCAGAAGGATGTGTCTTTTTCCCCTGATTATTACCTCATTATCATCAGCCTCCTCCTTACCCTTCCCAGCTGGCAGTGTGAATGTTAGCTCTGATCCTGGATAAAATTCATCAGTGTCACATACCTCTTTGTTCCTGCCCTGATTTGCCAACATATCCTTCAGGGTTAAAGAATTCATTAAAAGTTAATTGCCAATAGTTCTCAGCTCCTCAGTCCATTCTTTTGGAGCTGGTGGTTGAAAACTTAAAACTTCCCCCACCTTATTGGACCCTAAAGGGTAAAATAGCAATCTGGTCTTTCCAAGCAGTAGCAGAAAACCCAACGCTTATTTAGCACGTGTCAATAATCCAGCAGAAGTGTTGGAGCACTTCATTCTTCTGTCTTCCTGAGATCTTTGGGCTGAGCCCCTACCTGCACAACGGACTGGTTTGTATATTTGGCCTAAGTGCAACATACAGTTCAACATGACCAGCTGAAAATCAGAACGTGGTCATCTTTTAGGACCATATTCTGCACTTCACATGTCACCTGCTATTTTTCCTTACTGTTTCTACAATATCATCTTACAGGGAGTTTCAATATTTCCTTCACTTTGACAGACTCCTTACCCAGTTCCCTGAAGAGGAGCCATTGTATTACATGAATGTACTCTTCTTGAGTTCAGAGCCAGCAAAATACTTGTGTCATATTTGGAGGGCTTGTTTGCAGTGTAGTATAAAATTACAGAGTGACCAGCCTTTAAGAAAGAAAATGAACAAAATTAGTGCACTTGTTGTCAGCTAGACATGTGTCTGCTGTACAGGAATTAAATAAATTGCTTATTAAATCCTCTGAGGTCATTAAGGAAACTGAACATTAGCACTTCAGTTAGATAATGGAAATCCTTTCTGTTTTAAAAGTCAAGTGCAATGCTGTTCAGAACTGCAGGGGAATCAGCTGAGAGTTAACTACCACTTTACTTTTGAACAGTTAAATATTATGCATTCATGGTCCTGAAAAGCTGGCTCTCATGGAGGACAGAAGTATCTGTTGTTGAGTTCTCATGCGTGGCTAAGGCTCAGCCCATTAGATAGCTTCATTAATAATGGCTGGCTCAGTGCTCTACTAAGGCTAAAATGTTTCTGCCTCCTAATGCAACAGGAGCTAGAAATCCTATGTATATTTGAACTTTATTACAGGATCTCTTCAGAGATTTTGCTGAATTCTGCTGAATAGTTAAGCAATCTGCATATGAGGCGGTAAATTTAATTTTACTTCATCTAATTAATATTTTTTCCAATGTGTGTCACTTTAAGCAGTACTTTAAGATTTTTTTTAAGCTTCTGCATTATAAAACATTTGATAACTGTCACACTTGAGGATTTTTTCCTTCTTTACACAGTTTTGAAATCAAGTACAAAGCTCTATAGATGATATGAAGCGTAAAGATTATAGGTTATGTTTCATTGTAATTTTGAAACTAAGTTTACCTTTGTTTTCTGCGTAGAATCATAGAATGAGTTGAGTTGGAAGGAGCCTTAAAGATCATCTAGTTCCAACCCTGTCGCCATGGGCAGGGACACTCCTCTAGACCAGGGTGCTCAAGGCCCCATCCAGTCTGGCCTGGAGAACCCCAGGGATGGGGCATCCCAAATTTTCTCTGGATAATCTGTTCCAGTGCCTCACCACCTTTATAGCAAAGAACTTTTTCCTAATGTCTAATCTAAACCTACTCTCTTTCAGTTTGAAGCCATGCCCCCATGTCCTGTCCCTATATGCTCTTATAAAAGGTCCTTTCCATCTTTCTTGCAGGTTCCCTTCAGGTTCTGGAAGGAAAGTCTTGACATTTCCATTATGCAGTTAAACACATTCCTTATTCTACAACTCCTTGAGCTCTTTGAATTTTGATTTTACAATGCATTCTTTAAATATTTCTTTTCGTATTATAGCTTGACTGAGCTTTTAAGGGGGTTTATTTTTGGTTGTAATTTCCAAGATGGTTTTCTGTTAGGAATAGGCTGGTTCTTACCTGAAAGAGGCTGTGATCTAAGTAAGAGGTAAAGTTGTAAAATGTAAACATTTACTGTGAAAAACTGATGCTAACTTGTTGAACAGGAACCACAATGTTAAATATTTGTGATAGCTAGAAATAAATATTTAGGTGCTGTTTTACTAGAAAAGATTGATGAAGGGCATATCCATCAATTAAGGAGAAATACATTATCCAATAAAAGGACCTAAGTGCTGAAGTTGAGCAATAGAATATTATCAGCAATTTTTAGGCTGTGAACTTTCTGGCTTGCTTTGAGAGGGTAGGAGAATGTTATCAGAGCTAAGACAGGAAGGTCAACTTCAATTCAGCTGAATTTGAAAAAGTTTCTTGAGGAATTAATTTGCACAACAACCATGTCGTAGCAGAGTCTCCCCCTCTGTTGAAGTCAGCATTTCTCTCTTTTATTCCCGTGGGGTAATATAATTTCATTTGTTCAACTCCCAGAAAACAGGCCTTCAGATTTTGCAAAGCCTTGACTATCTTAGAAGGCTGCATTGGTATTTTTATTTAATCTTAGCCTAGTGACATTACTACAAGTGTGTGGCAGATGCATCACACGCATCACTTAGTCTAAGTTGTTCATAAACCTTTGTCTTCAGTTTGAGAACTAGGTTGATTATGTGTGCTCACAGTGTAGGTTGCCAGGGGTGAGTAAACTGGTGCAATTTCCCTAAATTATACCTGGGAGAGGAAGAGTTTGGGGATCCAGGACATTTCTCATTCATATACAGTCAGACTTAGCTGACTCTTGTTGTAGTTCAGTAAGTGGCTGTATGTATTTCAAGAAGTGGTGTAATCATCATGGCCATTGTGCCATTCTTAAGGTCATAAAGCAAAAGGTTTTGAGGAGATTGCTGTTGATATTAAAGATGTCATTTGCTCCTTTAATGAAGTGATATGCTTTCATCAAGTAGGCCTTTGAACCCTTTAATTTGCCAATGTCCTTATAAGTGGTGATAGCAATGGCCATCAAAATAAAATTTATTTTGTTTCTCATTTCCTGAAACAAGACCTAGAGCTACATTTAATAAAGGGCTTAATATAGAGGGTCAGGCTTTCCTCCATTCTGCTTCTTGTCTTCTTTACTGCCTAATGACATAGCTGCACAACAAAGAATAAGGTGTGCCCTTACTTAAACTGATACATAATTTGAGATCTGTAATTTGCTTTTATATGTATACAGCATGAAGCTTTTGTAAGCTTCATTCCTAGCATCAGGATATTCAGAAATTGCATGTTATCGTATTTAGAATAACAATAGGTCATTGTAGGAATTAATGGAGTAGTAAATTGATAGACCTTGTCCGAATTTCAGACATTGTATGCAAGCAATAAAAAAGGGATGATGTATTTCTGTGCTCCTTCTCCTGTGTACTAGGAGTGAAAAGGGAAAAAAATGGTGAGACAGGTAAAAAAAATACCCTGAAAAACAAGGTCAACTAAGAGATGAGAGAAGCACTATAGAAGTCACCATTGTTTAATGTTGGAAGGAAAGATACTGCAAGAAAAAAATTTCTCCTGAGGTAGCTGATGCTACTGCAAATTTATGGAATTTTAATGGCTAGATTAAACTCAGTTTGCTTCTACTCCTTGACTGGGACCATCTGGAGAATGACAATGTGAGATGATAAATCTTGTAACTGACTTTTTCTCTGACTGGTCAGCACCTACTATTCACTAGAAATTGCACCTTAGTGCCGCATTCTTAATGGTCAGCACTGCTTCAGTGTCAGCAAATGCTGCACAAGTGCTTACTGCTCTCAGCTTTTCACAGTTTTTTAGAAGTAGCCTGATCAAGTATGTACATTACTGAGTGTTAGAAGCCTTCATGTTTTACAGCTAGGAAAAAAGGCATGCAGAATGGAATGTGCTGGCTTGAGATCCTTCAGTAGGCTGTTCATTCACCCAGAAAGTGAAATAGAGTGTCTGGAGGTCCAGCCAGGTATTACCTTTGCCAGTACATATGGTTTGCCACGTGTGTGATCTGCAAGTCTTCCTTGTGTAGCATGGAAAATACAGTTAATATAAGGTTCTGCTTAGAAATGTTTGTAGTTTGATAGGACTGGTGAGTTAAATCAGAATGCACCTAGGTTTTGTGTTGCACACAGTTTTATTACATGATAGTTTTAGTAATTTGCACAATAAAGATGACTGTTACACTTTTCTCAACCATTTTTTTGGACCTTTTGATACAATATATAATCTATACACACCACTGTCCTCTCCCCATGACCAGCAGTGGGGAGGCTGATGATAAGTCAACAGTTTCTGTTCATTAGCTGCTGCTCTCCACTGCTGTACAAACATGCTGCAGCAGCAGCTGGCTGAGAAGCCATGGACATGTGCAGTATCCTCACACTTCCCTGAGTTTACATTTGCTTTATCTTTAGCCTTTCATTTGATCCTGGAAGGAGGAGAGAGGCCCAGTCTTTCCCAAGAGAGAGCATCTTCCTCCAGGAGGACAGAACGTGCAATTTGCGAGGGATCCAATTTCTCTCTACCACCAGCCAGTCCTTAATTCCTTAAGCTTTCCCGTCACTTTCCCCAAGTGTTTTCTTTACTTTTCACTGCAGCTGTGTCTTTTTTCTTGTATTTCGTCCCAAATGCGTTTAACCATTCTCAGTTTCCTTCACTTCTGGGCAAGTGTCCATACGTGTATGTTTTTTCACTTGAAAAATCAAATTGAGTGTGCCACATTTATTCTGCTGTGTTCTGGGTACAATTCCTCCAAGACAGGATGTACTTTTTCCTAGAGGACAGTTAGATTTTTACAAGAGGCAATGATTCTCTTGAGATTTCTCCTGTCAGCCTGATATGAATTCACCTGTCAAGCCTTGATAACCATAACATATGTCACTTGGTATCCTGGAGGACTAGAAACAACTGATGTACTGGTCCACACAGATACCATAGAATTTATCTGTCAAACACAACTCAAAACCCCAAACAATTAGAGTTTAAGAATTGTTTCCTCAGAGATCAGGAAGTCTGAGAGGTCTGACATGGACTGGTCACTGTCAGGAGGACATACAGGAAGATGAAAATGCAGTCTGCAGCTCTGACACTCATGAACCAAGGCTCTTTATCTAATTTTCTAGGCTGGGTCTGCTGTTTGAGAGCCTGTCACACATACAGCCTGCTTGCTGCATGTGTCCAAACCCCCTTAGCCTCCTGCTGTAGGACAGCAGCTGGCTGAGTGTTCAGTGGTAGTTCCACGGTTAGCCAAACATTTCTGACCTGGTTGTGTTGTAGGCGATTTAAGGTAAGAGTGTACACTACTCCTTTGTATTTTCTCTCATTTTGGTCAAGGGTCATCTTTCAAATTTGTAGCCATTGAGACCAAATTCAACAGCAGCCATGTGACTTCTTGCTGCATCTAAGTTAGTTTTAATAAAGAGAAACTGGTAACACAGGTGCCATTACTTTGTCCACAGAGATAACTCTGATCGACTAACTTTGCCTGTGCACTGTTAGTTCTACTGAACTCCTATTTTCAACGCTTTTCATTTTCATTCTTTATTTTTCAGTTATGAATTTTTATTTCTTTTATTTTTCTGACTACAATGCCGTTGGGAATACATGCTGAAGCTCTGGAGAGCCATAGCTGGGTACACAAAAATGAACAAGCAACATACACATTGAAATTTCTGTCTTTAGGAAGTGTTGGGATAAAAGGAGGGGTCAGGTTAGGACCCCCTCTGGTGAGCCCCCATCTGGATCACACAGCCACCAGCCTCAGTAATGTTCTGAAACATGCCAGCTTTGATGGCTGTATCAGTGTATTTCAGAGTGTTTAAAGAAGGCAGTCTTCCAAAAAAACCCCAGGTTTTCCGGTTTTCCTTTCACAACCCCAGAAGTAGCACTCAGTGAGAGGACAGCCCACTTCCTTAAATAGCCTTGATATGAAAGAGAAGCTTCTGCACAGGCAACACAGCCTGATTTTATCCTCTCTCCTGTGGCAACACTGAAGAGTTAACCTGTATTGCTGTTATAACTATTTCCAGTCTTCCAAACTTTTGCATGTTTATATGATTTTTAACACATACATGCCCTACTTTTAAAATACTATGGGAAAACAATGTGAAGATGTGGGAAAGGGTAAAAGTAATCTTGATCAAGTCTTGCATCCTTGATCTTAGTCACAATTTTCTTAGGAAGGGCTTTGCTCACTTTTAGCACTGCTGAGATGGTGACGTGGGAAGGACATGCTTTCCCTCTGGGCTTCAGTGAGATACTGAAGAAGGTGAAGGAGTGGAAAGCTGATACCTGATGACCAGAGGAAGGAGCTCTGCTAACACAGAAACCTTTCTCCATATTGTCTTCCTCAGCTGCAGGCAGTCTCCCTGACATGGCTTTTTAAGGACCTCTAGCACACCTCCACCTTTCTTAATTTCCATGCCAGAAATGTAAGGAACGCATTTTACACACAAAGCAACCACGGACACATTCAGTAACTTTTCGGTTCACTTCCAGGGAGCATTGACACCAGGTAGGCACAGAGGTGAGGAGGAAAGACAAGAATTAACAGACAAAAAGTTAAAAAAACCACATTACTTCTGACAGAAAAAATGAAATATGCCATGTGCATATGCGATGCAAAAAAACACTGCTACATTTGCTTCAGCAGATGGAGTTACTGCCGCAGGTGTCTTTAAAGCACATGCATATTCTTTTATGTATGTTATGCTTAAGGGTCCAAGGAAGTGAGTGGTAGGGAAAATCCAGTGTCAAGGCCTCGTAGGGCATAGGCTGAGTCCCCTCTAGTGGCTTGCTTTGACATTCGGCAGGGGGGCCTCGAAAGGACCCATTTGGGGAGCAGCAGCTCATCCCTCCCCATTACAGCCTTGCCCAGAAGCCATGCTTGTGTTAGGCAGCTGCAGGGTATAATCACTGAGTAATTCTTGGTGAGGGCCTAATTGCAAGTTAATTTTAAGTCAGTTATGTAAACAGATTAAATCAATCCTTCCCTGTATTTATTTTTCATCACATGCAGACTCAACCACTCTTAAAAATTCTCTATCTGCTTTGCTCTGCTGCTTCATCGAGTTGATGTCCACTCCTAATATTTGCTGCTGCTAATACCTGCGTTAGGCAGAGGCTTTGTGAGATCCCAGTGAGTCAGAATAATCTATGCAATGTCGTCAGGCAGTTTGGGGAAAGGCTCTGCAGATGGAAAACACAGCCAGCAGCAGCTCAATCTGTATTTGTGGCTCAGTGTAATGTATTTATTTGAAGAGAACAGCAGGCAGTAATTTATTAGGCAAAAATATTTTTGAATTATTGTTGTACTGGTGTGTCAGAGCAATGAAAGAATAGCAACCAAAAAGGAATAGAAGAAAACAAAGAAAATGTTAATGTTTTTGTTTTCCTTCAGCTCATGGTTTACCAAAAAGGCAGCTGGAGATTAGAACAAGTGGATTAGGCAGGAAAACTTAATTTCTAAAAGAAAATATCCAGTGCACTTTTGGCACCATGTACAAAATGCACTAAAAAATAGTGTCTTTTGTAAAACACAACCTCATGACATATTAATAATGACTGGCATCCCTGGGTTTTAAAAATTTAGAAAAATCACATTTTCTACTGCAAACTTATCAACTGTGGAGGAAATTTCAGTAAATAAAGCTATATATTGTTGCTGTCTATCCTGCCCTTTTATCACAGTGTAGAATATGTCATAACAGTGTAGAATATGTAATAAATCAAGGGCCTAAAAGTTAGATACCTATGTCTAACCCTGGCTTCAACTTAACAGTCAGCAAACAGAAAGGGACATATATATTTCTGGCAATTATTTTTGCAGGTTTGGAGGAGATTATAAACAATTCTGTTTTTCAGAACTTCACTAGTTTATCTAGGCTGGTACATATTGTCAGTACTAACCTAGTCAGAACATAGAAGAGATAGGTATCAAGTCATATATTTCCAAAGAAATCTCCTTTAAGCTCTTAGACAGTAGTATAAAATACAATGCCTTTTCATTCTCCTTCAAACTTCTTTTTTTTTTTTAATATTTGTAATTATTTTGGTTAATTATGGTATTCATAAATGTAAATAACTTAAAATACTTTTCAGGCCTGATGAATTTTAACTTTAGCAGTATTGTTCAGCAGTATATTTTGTAGACTAGATGCCCATTAAGTGACAAATTAAGATTCACTGCTACATGAATGTACAGGCAACCTCATGGCTAATGAGAGCTACTACTCAATTGGCAAAAATATTTAAGAAAAAGAAGGAGGGCTTTTAAAGTTTCTTTTTAATTAAAAGCATCTTAATTGTTGAAAACAAGTTATTTATAATATACCCTCTCACTCTGAAGTTAGAACCAATCAAATTGTATGCTTGGACTGTGCTCATACTTTATAACTAACACCAGTTAAAATGTTTAACGTTTCAGTTAAAAGCCTAGAAGCCATTTATTATCACAATTGAAAATCCTTCTCCAGACAAGATGAATCAAAAAATATTACAGCTTATCAAAATGTCCCTAATACTTTTAACTGAATATACTTAATTTTTACTTTTAAACTAGAATTTCTATATGAGATACCAGATGATTACTTGTCTAATTTACCTGTGCATCACTTTTCAGTGTGATTAACCTAAGCACTTTAACAATACCCTATGAAACTGAAACTAAGCTGACTGTTCACCTGACTCAAATGAGCTAACTGCACTTCAGAGCACGGATCCTATTTCATATTCACTCAGCCTGGCCCTTTGTTGAGTTAGCTTTTTTATTTTTTTTAATTAGCAAAGCTTTTGACAGGTTTTGCAAGACTCAGCAGTTTAGCCTCAGCTCTATTCTGGAGGTACTCATAACATCACTTCAATGTCACAGGCACTTGAACAGCATCTAGGTCCAGAACATCAGAAACTGAAGTCCTCCTTCTACTCTGTTTCCTCACATGAACAGTCAGTCTGATTTAATGGAGGTCTTGGAGTATCACTGTGCCAGGACAGATTTTTCTCTTGACGATGGAAACACCAGTTCCTGAACCTGAGAACCCTTTCTGAGAGCTTGACACCGATTTTTCCCACATTCTTTGACCTTTCCCATAATGACTCAGACTGTGACTTTGTCCTTGATTACCTTGTTAATCTACAGCATCTTGGAAATGATATGGAGTGGAACTGAGACTGTCATCTCAGTTCTCAAATCTCAGCTGTGGAAGTGTCACAGTGTCACCTATACTCTGACAGGCAAACCCAACACACTATTATTACAGCGCTTCCTCAGGAAAACTAAAGTATTTTTTATAGCAGAAATTATATCTTAGTCATGCATCCTTGATCTGTCTTGCCAATTCTGTAAACAGTGTTCATATATATTGCTTGGTCTTATATCTAGATACCTCACAACACCGTTTTTCCTATTTAAGAATAGTTTCTTTGCATTCAGATTTCTGACAACTCTTGTTTTGATTTGTGCTACCAAATTTGTCATGAGAAGAATAAAAAATATTGCTGTGAATTGAATATCATCAGCCAAATAAATATAAGAAAACTCTTAAAAGACAGCATTATCCCTACCTTCTCCTCAAATGAAAATGGTGCTGACAGGTTTTTGTGAATCTAGGGCTTTGTTGTAAGTAATTTCATAAGAACTTTTCTATATTCTACATGTAAACTGAGTATTCCTGTCTAAGCACAGAATCTGGAGAAGATAAAAGCAAATGAGATATGTAACAGATAAAAGTTTAGGGACATCCTGGCCAGGAAGCTAAATAAAGCGTCAGTAATTATTTAGTCCATAATAATGGGATAAAGTGCACCTTACCCTGGGACATTTACCACATGTGCAGACAGTTCTCATTCTTTGGCTTTTTAAGTAAGCATGAGTCTCCTGTCCAGACAGCAGGACTTCTGCATTACTAAAGAGAGGACTTTCAAAGTGCTGGGAAAGATATTTCTGAGAAAAAGCAAGTACAAACATGCACACCGAATTACAGTCACAGAAAATGTCACCATGAGTCAAAGACCTGACTCTACAGACCCTTACACACATGCTTATTTTTTCTATTAGTGAGTGCACTTAGTTATGTGACAATTCAGAACAAAATCGAGCCAGTACTGAACCTGTGTTCATGCTCAGGGCCTTACCAAAGGTCTATGTTTGCACACTAACCATGAAGATACTAATTATTTCCCTATACACTCCATATGCACCTTCATAAGTTTCATTCCCCTTACACAAAGGGCACTAAGGAAGCAAACATGGATAGACGGTGGTCACCCCATGGACTAGGGTGAGACCTTCCTAGTGAGAAGGGTGTGTTGTTCCTACACCATCACCTCAATGATGTACTCATCCAAAGTTTGTGCATCCTTTTGAGGCAGGAAGAAACATGTTGTGTGCTGCAGGCCATCGATTTGATGGTGTCTAAACCTCCCCAGCCAAGGAGGTGACATCAGATCTGCTGCCATGGGAGGGCAGCAAGGGTTTGTGCCTGCTTGATGGGAAGGTGCACAGCATGATGTGGTTGCAGTGCCAGTGTGCCTCCCTGGGACCTCCAGTGGCCATGGCTCATGGTTTGTATTAAGTGAAGGAGCAGAAAGAGATGTCACAGCTATTGTGGGAAGTGAAATGTATGTTTTGAGAATATCAATGAGTTATAATAATTTCTCCTTCTCTTTCACAGAAGGTGTGTGGCTCCAAGGTGGGGTATCTGAGATGTTTCTCATGTAAGCTGAAAACCTACACCATGGGGAGAGCTGCAGGTCCATCTGCACATTTGGAGATTTGGAAAATTCCCCTGGCACTCTAGAAAAATTGCTTTGCTAAGGCGCATCATATTAAAGCAAACAGTAGCTCCCAATACCTGACCATAAGGTAACTCAGGCTGGAAGGAACCTCAGGAGTCTTCCAGTCCTGCCTCCTGCTCACAGCAGGGGTGGCTGCTAAGTCAGACCAGGCTACTCAGGGCCAATTCTGATGATCTGAAATGGAGCCTGGCAGAGGGTTGGATGGCTGAATGCCTTCAGCCTTTCCCTGTCATACAGGATTCTTCCTGTCAGGGAGTATAAATATATCTCCATAATGCTAACAGATTGGGAAAGCTTTAAAATCTTTCCCTGTTAGCTGTATATTGAGTTAAAAGGGCTGAAAGATATAAAATGTTTAAGAATGAACAGGATTAAAGGAATAAGCAGATTAAAAAAATCACAATGGGTCTTGTGTGAAGTGTTTTGATTCTTAAATTGTCATCTAAAATCAAATGGTTATTTAGTCTAGTGTCCCTTAAAAGGATTTGTCCCAGACTGGTGGGAAAGCATATCTTTATGTTACACACAGGATGCCAAGTACACACACTGTATTCATAACTGAACTATTTATATATATTTAAATTGTAGAAATTTGAACAGATTAAAAAAACCTAAATTATCTATACTGCATAATTAATTGGTTATATTGTTCTACAAATAGGATCTTCAGCAGACTTAAGATAACTCATTCTCTTTGCCATGTAGCAAATAGCAGTTTTGCATTAACTGTCCACAATATCAAGTGAATACCTGCTCGAACTATGAGCTTCACATCCATGCTACTCCACAAGCAGAGCTTAGTAAAGCATCTGACCTGTCTGCACATTGTGTCTCACAATAGACAATGTTATCCAGTTTGGTTGTTGTTGGTTTTTTTTCCATACTTCTGGAAGGATTTATATGCTCTTTTTATAAGCGACATTCTGGAAAAGGCCAGATACAATAATGAAGATAGGTGACATTTACAAAATAGCTGATGAGGAGAGTGAGGACACTTGATGCTATAGAAATAATACAATTAAGAGATTTTCCCATTGAAATTAGCAGTAGTACTAATAGATGGTGTATACCTTAAAGCAAATATAAGAGAAGAGTTGAAAAATCTGACAATTGCTTTTGTGTGTGTGGTGTTGATTGAAAGTCTGGGCTGATTGAAATACTGGGCTGTATTATTTCCTTTGGAGAATGAAGTCCTTTTTTCATAAGTATCCTTTGAAAGTAAAAGATGATACCATAGAATCAGTACTCAGCCTGACTCCAGAAGAGACATTGCTAGGGCTGAAAATTTAATTTTCCTATTCTGAGTCACTCAAACCTTGGACTTTCTGCCAATCTGCAAAGTAATCAGGCTAGAAAATCTTATGATAGAGGCACCTGCTGCTAGGAAACCCAGATTAATATTACCAGCACATATTGAGTAGGCTACTGAACAGCCAACACATACTAATGATGCCTGGGCTGCAGAGTCAGCTGGCAGCCTCCAGACACCTCATTGTTGGGCCCCTGAGCTCTGTAGTTCTGCAGCTTCCCAGTTGCAGCTCAGGCACCTCTTGACAGAACAACTTTACCCTTTCTTTTTAAATTTATTTATTCCAAAGTAGGTCATCCTGTGCCATCTGTTAACACTTAAAATCCACTGAGGTTCCCAGATTCCCTGTGGTCTCCTGCAGTTTAACATGTATTTTTAATACCCTGTTGCTCTACCTAGCTGCTGTATGTACTGAGACTACTAATCACAACAGCTTGTTCAATCACATGAGGCAAACGAGTACAGGTCTTGAAGTAATATACTAGAGGTGAGTATGGCTGAGAGGGGAGGGAACACAACAAGAAAGGCCTGATTTTTTTGCTGATGGTGAATCCTGGGCAATACTGCTTTCAACAGCGGTGCTCATGTCCTCATGACCTGCTTTCTGCTTCTCCAGCAGCTTTGCTGAAAGCTTAGGAAAGCAATCAGTCCCCAGAGAGGTACACAGTGAGTCTTTTCAGGCTGCAGTTAAATTTGCTTCTCGTGTTCTCTAACAGTGAGTATATGAATTGAAGAGTATTTCACATCCATAGTTGTCTTTAAGTTTCTTGCATGGCATTCTCAGCTTTCTGCCATGTGCCTGTTCATTCATTACCCACACACTGTGAGGATGATTTTTTAAAAAAAACAAAAAACTAGTTCTCCTGATTGTAAGTAACGACATTCAAGCTACCCATAGGAAGATTTCTGGAAAGGCACATGTCCACCTGGTTGCAACACTGGCTTCACACACAAATATAACAAATATCCTTGGTATGTGGTACAGTAAGCAGCATCGGTAAGGAGAGGGGAGCTCGCATATGTGTGATATAAAACATACATAAAACATAGTACAGCATACACAGACATTGGTACATGAACATTGTGCCTGAGAATGTAGGAGATTCCTTTTAATTAAAGGAACTGGCCCTGACCTCTTTGCTACTAGCTGGGTGTTAGTAACAAGGTTATAAAGCACCCCAACAAACTGCAGCTCAGAGTCTTTAAAATATGCTTTTAAAACAAACAGCTTAACTCTAGGCAATAACAAACAGGCTGAGGTAACTAAAGATCAAGCCCTCTCGGGCTAGAAACAACTAGAACACATTACTAAGTTTGCCAGATGTCATTGGGCAATATATGACTTCACCTCGGAATCATCTTAACCATTAGTGGAAACCAAAATGGATCGGAGTAGCTTGTTCAGTAATACAGTTTGACCTCCACTGTTTGCAATTGTCAGCTCACGGGTTTCTGGATATATTGAATGCCTTTGTTTCCTTGAATTTTAAAAACACAAAACCATATTTGTTTCATTTCAGTGATATCTGAACAAGTTCGAAATGACCCTGAAATTCTGGCAAAGTTCTGCACATGCGTTACATTGATTTGAAGAAATCCAACTGCAATCTCATGAGTTATCTGTACAAAATTAGCAAAGTCCATAGTATTGTAAATTAGAAATATGTTTATATCGAGTAGCCCTGTAGACAAATATATTTGTCTCTTTTTTCATTTATTTTTTCCCAGAAAACTGATATCAATTCCAACATACCTGTACATTCACTGTACCTGTAAACCTCTTTTTGTCAGCAGTAAACATAGAAGTATACATGGTGAGTGCAAACATACTCTGTGTTTGCTTATATTTGTGATACTACAAATTAAAATTTAAAAAAGACTAAATAATCATTGTGTGCTATAGTAGTTATAGCTACTGTGTTATTGCTTTGTACATTCCCACTGAGACTGGATAAAGTATGGGTTTGAATGTATTTTTTTGAAATTAATATCTTAAGCAAATAATTATTAATTAACACCCTTAAGGCTTGTTGTGTTTGTATTTGCATAATTGGTACAAATCAAGAACAAAAACAAAATTACTCTTTTAAATGTAATTTCCCAGGGTATTATGGAATATGTCAACACTTAATACAAGTGTTTTTATTATTATGCAATATATCATACTTCTGATTAAAAAAAATTAAAAGCTTTGAGGGTAAAGAGATTTTCAATTAGACACAGTAAGCTGTTGGTTTTCTGTCTTAATAGCTCCTCAGTACTACTAAATCCACAACAAAGTATTTAATAGTAATCTGTGATGTCTAACAGATTTAATCCATTTAAGATTCCTGTGGATTGCAAATATATAATAAATTTTCTGTCTATCTGCAAAATAGCATACTCATATGAAACAAAATAGAGGCTTTCACATAAATTTTGTGAGAAGAAAATGTCCATCTGTATTTAAATATAAATTTAAAAATAGAAAATGATATATTGATTTGCTTGAGTTGAGTAGTCATCTTCTGTCTGTTTAACCCAGAAATAGATACTGTCTGTGAATAAACAGCTGTAATACTTCAAAGGCTCAATGTATTAAAAATAAAGAACTTTAAGAGTTGCAAAGTACTTTCTTCCTCCAAGGGAATAAAAGTGCTAGGACCTAACTGTGGTTCTGTTTGAATCAACAGCAAAATTAAACTCTTTCTAGCAGCATAGACTAGTGGCATTAGTGGCATAGGATGTAAATAACTGGTGGCATAACTAAAGGGTCATTTTAACATCAGGAAAGCTAAGATTTTTTCATTATTTGAAAAGTTTAACACAGTCTAGATTTCATTTTTCACTTACGTTTGCAAATATGAAAAATGTTATTAACTATTTTTAAACTGGGAGCTGAGAGAAGCAATTAAATGTGTGGAAATCTGTGTAACAATCTTTGCCTTTATTTCAGCTCTATCAGGATTTAACAGGGAAAACATTTGGTCTTGTGTGTTCAGGGATGGATTAGCTCTCTTTTAGAGGCAGTGGAGGGCAGTTAACAGCAATGGACAGAGCAGCTGCAGTTTGTGGCCATCACACACCTCCGTGTTTTCTGTGTGTTTGTTTTCCATGCTGTGGTCTATGAGTCAGCACACGCACAGTGGGAAAGCTGCAGTCCCTGCTCATTGCCGTGCTCCTCTCCTGCCCAAACGTGAGGTACCTCAGGCTTTCAGGAGGAGCTGGCAGCCGTAGAGCCTCAAGCTTTTCACATCTCATCATCACCTTTTCCTTCCACTCTGGGCTGTTTGTGTTCGTTGCCCAGTTAGTAAGTCAATCTGATGCCAGAATGATTTTTGCTTTTATATTGCTTTGGTATGTATTTGTAGTTCTGTAGACTGTTGCTGTATAGTTATATAGTTCCTAGCCAGCTCCAGTACTTTCCCCTACCCTGATGGGCAGAAAGACAAAACACATTCCAGAGGCTCCAAGCCCTGGGGGGTCCAAGGACCCTATCTTGATTCTTCCTGGGAGCCAAGGTTGAAATCAGCTCTGTGAGACACATATTCATAAACAAAGATTAGCTCCTATCTAAAGGAGGGCTACAGAAGAGGTGGAACCAAAAGGGGGCAATAATTTCATCACGTGCGCTTTCTAATTGGGGATTCTTGTCAATTATGCTGATTTGATAAACATTATAAAACTGTATTCACCCTGTGCAGGGTGGGCATTTTTCCATATCTGTCCCTTGGAAGCTTCCAATAAAGACCAGCCTCTATACTACCTCCTATACTAATATTGTCTCAAAATTGTTTTATTTCTAGGTCTTTAAGGCATCAATGCTATGAAATGAACTATTGAATTTACCTGACATTAAATGTGAAAAATTTGCCTCTTAAAGGAAGAAAGGAACTAAGTATCTAAGCTACAACCAAATATAATATAACAAATAATATAATACTTATATAAATAAAACAAACCAAAAAAAGCTCATATTGTCAGTAATGGAGCTGTTTTAGCATCAAGTGTCTTGAAGAGACACATATGTGATCAGGCTGCTTTCACCACAAGTCTTTTCAAACTGGGATAGCAATATGACTGTAATGATGCTGCTACTACAGAAATTACATAAATATAAAAATTGACCTATAATATAATGTGAAATAATGACCATATCACAGATTAAAATAGATATGAAAATGTAACAGTACAAGAAACAAAAGAGGATAGTTGAGGCAGGATTTTTTTATTGGAGGACTGAGAGGGATTCAAAGGCATTTGCTGCTGAGATAAGATCTCTGATATTTGACACTTTTCTTGCTGTTACAAAAGTAAAATTTGAGCGTGAAAGAGAGAGCAAACAGTCAGTAAGTTTTGTGTGTTAAGAGTCTTGGATATCAGTAATTTAATTCTCTGTTTACATTATGCTGTGCATATTCTAAGAGACCCCGAGTAGCTGACAAGTTTTAATATAAGTCTTCAGAGAGAAAAACCAAAGAAAGAAATCTGAGTTTATCCAGTCCTGCCTTTTTTTAGTAGAGTTATCTGCTCCAATTGGCAATGCTTAAGTCAGGCAATTTTTGAACTTTTCTTGGAGATAACTGATGTTCCTTGTTAAAACAATCTCACCTCAGCTGGGAAAAAAAATTAAAAAAGCAAAAATAGCTACAGCTAAGCCCTTGCTGCATTCTTGCAGCTTTCAGAGTGCAAATGAAAATCTGCATCAGATAGAAAAGTACTGTTTGTTAAACCAGTCTAAAGCTGGCAAAGCTTATACCAGCCTCTGTGGCTAATGGTGCATGGAAGTGATTGTTTTGAAAATAACTGTGTCGGTTTAAAATATTATTGCCTGTCTCCCAGAGGATACCACCCACATAGAGGAGTCAGCAGACTGAGAACACAGATAACTCTAAGCTGCTTCAGGATAAAATCCAGTGTTTAAAGCATAAAATGCCAGGGGGGGAGGAGGCAGCTTGAATTAAGCTTTTGGACTTTGCAGTGAAACAGCTCAGAGGCAATTGTGTCTCATTCTGCCACCAGGGCTGGGGCTGGCATCTTTGGCAGGCACAAAGAACTGGGGGCAGCAGCAAATAGCCACAGCTGCTTTCTCAGGGAGGGTGTCTGAGCTCTAAGCATGTCTTTTACCTTTCTGGTACAGCTTCACAGCATTTGGGCAATTGGTGAGGCCTTAACCACCAAGTCAAATAGCTAATAAAACACACTGTGTGAGGGATTCAGATTTAATTCTGAGTATTGTACGTGATGTAACCAGACATTAAGAGGGAACAATAACCTCATGTTTTCTGTCTCAGTCTGCTCTGTATTTTTGACTTCACTGTGATTAACTCTTAAGTGACGGGAATGATATGTCTACAGGGAGAAGATTTCACTTTTCTGAACCCACCTACCCTGCATTTTTTCCCTTAATAAGAAATGTAAAAGACATGTAGTGACATCCTTGATCTAGTAATGGTTAAAAGAGACAGTGACTCAAGTTGTTTCTCTCCCCGAGTTCCTTAAAATTCTTCTGCTCTGTGTTGATATTGATACTGTGATCTGACCAAGGAAGCCCTTCCCATGCTTTCTTTTTAAACATAGGATTCACTGTTGTAGCATTGTATGCCTTTGATATGTACTTCCTAATATAAAGCTATTTGTAAACTAGGCTGGAATGTTATCTTAGGCAGGCCAGTGTATAGCTCCTACACACAGCAACAGCCTACTTTTGTTTTTAATACTCACTGTGCTATTGTTTGCAAAGCTTTGGATTTTGGCTTGAAATCCAGGCCACCCAGAATTTAACAGCAAAACTTTCACTGAGTTCAGTCTGATCTGGATTTCAACCTCAGTACCTAATGTTGCTAATGTGGGATGTGGTAAACTTGATCATCCAGTTTTTTATGGCCACAACAGATGTTCCTTCTTTTAGACCAATGGAAAGCTACTGAACTTCATCCACCCTCCAAAACAAAAATACAAGCATTTGTTTACAGCCTGATTCCAGGAATATGAATTGAATCAGCAGCTGTGAGGTTTGTTCTTGTGTATTTATGAACAACCATATGCAAAATTCTTGCTTTTCCCGAAGAAATGTTGCCTGGGTTGTATTTCCTATATAGAGTAACACTACTTTAAACAGTCTAATGATCCATTATAATTTGTTTAGCACAATCAAAATATCATCAAAGTATATTTAACCTCGTTTTTTAAAAATGGACCAATATTTTCCTTCTGTCTTAGAAAACAACATGTTATCGTTATATGTTTTTCATGTTGTAGACTTATAATTTAGACTGACTATAATACAACATTTTTGTAATCATGACCCAAGGCACAACCTATAGAAAACAAAGGTATTGAATTAAATTTTTTTCTTCCTCTTTGAATTTTCAAATCAACATAAAAGGTCAAAAGACTGATGCCTTCTCCTAAATTAGAAAAAAAAAAACATGATAGTGTAATAACTGAGACCTGAAATTTTCTAATATAAGGAGCAAGAAAATTATCACTAATTTGAAAGGTATCATGCCATCTTTGGGGTAAATATCCAGTGGTTCTTCCACACAAACAACACACACTGACAAAGAGACAGAATAGGAAAAAGAATAGGAGTGCAAAGGCTCTTTATTAAAGGAATGGAAGCCTCATTAACATACATCTGTTTCTTATGAATAAAAGAACTTTACACCTTTTCCTTTGTCTTTCCTGAACTGGTCTGCTTTCAGGAGTCACAGCACAGTTTTTATTGTGCCAGATTAAAATTTCTTATGGCCTTGCTTAGTCTTCACCTTATGTGAAGATGTTTCTTTGCTTTGCTCACAACCAAGCCCCCCATTTTGCTTTAACACATGCTGCAGCTGTGTTTATTTTTAGTTCTGTGGGCTGTCCTTGACAGTGATGCTCCCAGCAGCTCTGTCAGGGCAGGATTTATCAGAGTGGCTGAGCTGGCTGAGCAGCTCATGCTTCCACATACCTAGTCTCACTACAACTTCCTTGTCCTGGCTCTTTGTGGATCTTTGCCCAATTTAACTCACTAAACCAACAGGAAATTACCAAACTTTTTGAATAAGTTATTTTTGTGCCATTTTAGTGAATTGCATCAGCTCAGGTAGAGGTCCCATAAATACCAAAGGCAGCTAGTGAGTGGCACAAATTCTTGGCTGGATGAGGGAAAATCATGTTGAAACTGTGAACTTTTGGAAACAGAGACCTATTGTGTGTCTTGCAAAACTGTTTCCAGATTAAAAATATCCATTTTTCTTTTCTAAGCAGATTTTTACTGACTGAACTAGCTCATTGAAGGCAACATGGTTGCTGGACCCACACAAGAAAAGCAGCAGCAGGAGCACATTCCAGGAGGTATGGAGGGAAACTCTCCCAGTCAGTAACTCCCTCTCAAGGAACAACACTTGCAGGTTGCACACAGAGTGTGCAAATTTCCTGGGATTGTGACTTGGAACATACCAAAATAACATGCTCATTATTATGGTAACTGAGGTTAACACTAATTATGATACATATTACCAGTTTTCAAACATGCAAATTGCAACTCTCAAGCTGGCATAAACTCTGTAATGCTTAAATTTATAAAATGATTGGCTATCTTAGTGCTGCATGCTTCACAAATCCTCATAGCAGACAAAGAGGATTCCAACTATATTCTAAAGGTTCATTTCAAGCAAACGAGACAGTGGTCACGTGAGTAATTCAACCCTCTGACTATCTGAGATATTTCAGTTGGAAAGGGAAACTACCAACTGTGAGCAGATAGCATAATTCCTAAAAGTAACTTAGCTGTTCCCCACCAGTGGTAAGCTTTTCTGGAGGAGCCAGTGCTAACTTTGTCCCACTTTCAGAAGCTGTGCACTGAAAGTGCATTCCTGTGCACTCTACTCCTTCTTCAGTCCTCCAAACAAGCAGCCAGTTTGTTTGGAGGCAGCAGTGCAGTTTGCTCTATGACCAAGCCTCACCATTCCTGTTAGCTGTGGCTCTGAGGCTCAGCATCCTCAGCTGAAATGCCACACTACTGATCAGGTATATAAAGACATAGAGTGTCCCAAATGAGTCTGTGCAGGTTCAACAGGACCTCCTGTTTTTATTGAAGAAATAGAAAACTATATAGTAAACAGCAGTGCCTCAAGGAATCAAGTATTCCTCAAGGAATACTTGGGAAGAAAAAATACATGACATATTTTTTTCCCCTCCTCACTAAAACGTAAAGTGAGAGCCAGCATTTTCCATGAGTACAAAAGTGTTTGAGCTTGATGTATGCCTAGACTGATTGTTCCTAAAGAATGCTGGCCTGGCCCTATACTCAGGAGCATTCTGCCTGCTCCAAAGGGCTTCCAGCTCTAAAAATCCCTTGGCAAACAGATCTGAATTATGTGACCCTTTTCTGAGTATGTGCCCTCTCAGCTGTTGCCAAGTACTTATTGCATGTATTCAGAAGGATAGTTCAACATGTATCCAGAGTTCAAACTAAGTTCAGCACGTTTTGGTTGATGGCTTTATTCTACTCGGAAGAATTTGGGGGTGGAGGGAAAGAACAGACCATAACCATAATACTTGTCATAGCATGTTGCAAGGGCAAAAATAGCTCATGACAAATGTAAGGCACGGGAGCCTGAGCTCTTCTCAAAGTCACCAAGAGTCCCGTAGAGTTTGGGTGTCTATAAGGAAAGAACCTCTCTTATCTTCTGTGGAAAGGGGAAACCTGCAGTTCAGCACACCAAAGCACCTCTCCAGTTGACAGAAAAGTCATGGAGAAAGAATACAGTGGATAAATGGATAAAAATGGAATTTCTGGTAATTAAATGAATAAAGGAAAAAAAACAACCAAACAAACCAGAATTTGTCATTTTGCTCCTATTGACTTCAATTTTTGTAAGGTATGGCTTGGTTCAATAAGCAGGTTCCTTGCTATGCAGCTTGTACCTAAAAACTTCCAATTAGCTAGGACTAATTGGGAGTTTTTATATAGGCCTAGACTGCAGAAATCCCAGAGAAATGTAAAGATGAAACCCAAATCCAGTCAGACAGGGCTCCTGGTTGGATAAAAAATGAAGATGTTGAAGGAGACAGGGTGTTTTCAAGCCCAGAACAGCCACAGCACCCCTTGCACTTGAATGCAATCTCTGGGTGTTGTGATGGTAACACATGCATGTAACAAGGCATGTGTTCCATCAGCATGTTGTGCCAAATAAGGTTCTTTCACCCAGTGTGCAAGAGACCAATCCACACTCAGAGTCAGGTCTTTGATTTATTTATACTTCTGCACAAAAAAGAGGTGCTGGGTGGCAAATCCACCATCAAAACATTTCACTACTTACACATTCTAGCAAAGGCCTGATTGTTCCTTCACTACAAGTTATATAGTTCTCCTATTACTTAGTGTTCTATTTTCTATTGGTCAAGTGAGTTCCTCTCTTCTTGTGCTAATTAGTCCACATATTCAGACTTTCCCTTCTTTTGAGTCAGGGGGCCATGAGCTGGTGGTTATCATCTCCCTCTGCCAGAATTACATTTCACCCAGTTGGAGCTGATTTCAGCACAGTTGCTGAATTGGCTTTGTCAGTTTCCTCCTTATCGTGGGAGTTCTGCCAAATATCCTTGTGGCCTGTAAATTCTGCATTCTTTTTATCCACTATCAGTGGGACGTCCTTTTTCCCAAGCTTTTTTAACACCACCCTCTCCCCACCAGGAGGTCTGAGACCACTGAAGCACACCAAGCCCTTAAGTTTAACAAAGCAATTTTTCTGCAACATAATTTATCTTTCTAATAAAAGGTATTATCTTATGCTGGTTTTGGCTGGTGTGGAGTTGCATTTTCTTCACAATGGCTGGCATGGGGCTGTGTTTTGGATTTGTGCTGAACACAGTGATGATGGTATGGAGATGTTTTTGTTATTGCTGAGCAGGGCTTACACAGAGCCAAGGCCTTTCCTGATTTTTGTGCTGCCAGGCTGGTGGGGAGGCTGGGGGGAGACAGCAGGGACAGGTGACCCAAACTGACCGAAGGGACATTCCAGACCATGGAACATCGTGCTCAGTATATAAGGCAGGGGAAGAAGGAGGAAGGGAAGGATGTTTGCAGTGTTGGTGCTTGTCTTTCCCAAATCGCAACTAGGTGTGGTGGAGCCCTGCTCTCCTGGGGATGGATGAACACCCGCCTGCCCATGGGGAAACAAGGAATTAATTTCTTGTTTTGCTTGTGTGCACGGCTTTTGCTTTGCCTACGGAACTGCCTTTATCGCAACTCGTGAGTTTCTTATCTTTACCCTTCCGATTCTCTCCACAATCCCGGAAAGATCCCAGCGGCCCCACTAAACTCGGCTGGCTGGCCGAGGGCGCCGCGCCGGGCATGCTGGGGCGGGGAGTTCCGGCTGGGAGTCGCCTTTAGGCCAGAGCGTGATTATGAACTACACTTCCCAGCGTGCCCCGCGACGCGACTGAGGCAATAAGAGGGGGCGGCAGCGCAGGTGTCGCGCCGGAGGGCAGGTGCGGGTGGCAGGTTCGGGGTTAGCTGGGGACCGGTGCTTCTGAGGCCTCATGAAGCCGCAGGAGCCGCCGGAGAGCGGCCCCGCCGCCGCGCTGGAGGCGCTGAAGCAGCGGGCGTGCGAGAGCGTGGATTTGAACGCTGCGCGTCTGGGCGCGCTGAGCCGCGACATCTGGAGCCGTCCCGAGCTGGCGTACGCGGAGCACCAGGCACACGACGCCCTGACCCGCTTCTTCTCCGGCGGGGACCTGCCCGGCGCCGCCTGGGCCGTGCAGCCGCGATACAAGCTGGGCACAGCTTTCCGCGCCGACTGGGGCACGGCGGCCCCGCAGGACCCGCTCCGCCTCGCCTTCCTCTGCGAGTACGACGCGCTGCCCGGGCTCGGGCACGCCTGCGGCCACAACCTCATCGCCGAGGTGGGAGCCGCCGCCGCGCTGGCGCTGAAGGCCGCCCTGGAGAGCCTGGCGGAGCCCGCGGCCGTGCAGGTGGGAGCCCTCCCGGGGGAGCGGTGCTGAGCGCTGCCTGACAGCCCCTGACTCTCTCTGTGCGTTTGTGCTGCAGATCACGGTGCTGGGGACGCCCGCGGAAGAGCAAGGAGGAGGCAAAATAGACCTGATCAAGGCTGGGGCGTTCGATGGCCTGGATGTGGTTTTCATGGCGCACCCCTCGCAAGAAAACGCTGCTTACCTGCCCGACGTGGCCGAGCACGAGTGAGTGGGTGGGTTCAGGTGGAAAGCGGTGGTTTGTTAATAGCCTTTGTCCCCTTCCTGAGAAGGGGATCTGCTTTAGCAGTGGCTGAACCTGAAGCCTTGCCTTTCAGACAAAGGTATTTGCACTCAGCTAAGGAGCCAGGTTAGTGTTAGGGAACGGCACTCTGAGCCGTTCTAAGAGAGGGCTGTGTTCAGCCTACTGCTCAAATCCCTGGCTGATCTGAGATAATCTTCCACGTATGCCAAAAATCCATTTTTTTATTCTGATGTTTCTAGGCGTTTCTTTTCGTGTGATTATGCCGTCTGTTAAAGTAGAATTTAAAGATGAAGCTGCAGGGTCTCAAGGGTGGTAGTTCTGTGCTTTCCTGGATGCCAGTCATGCGGTCCTCTATGCATTTTAATCCGTTTGGAAGGTGTTTCAGGGTTCCTCCTTTTGAAAAGAACTGGCCAGCTAAATCTGACTGAAGTTTGTTTCTGTAGTAACTTCCACACTAAATTTAGTAATGGCCGTGTTTTGTGTGTTAACTCTCACATCAACTTTTTGTTTTTCATCCAAATAGTACCTGTCTTTCCTTCATGTTTGCCCCCAGTGTAAAGATGAACAACAGTCCTACCCTCACAGAGCTGCCTTTTTTGTCGGACATATAACTCTTTGAAAATTATACCTTGTCTTCTGATTAGCATTGATGTTCAGAGACAGCACTGGCTTACTTGTGCTTTGAGTCACTTGACGTGTCTTAAAGTACACCTTGCTGATTGTGCATCCCCAGAATCGTACACAGTACATGAGGTGCAACTGCCTTAGATCTTACTCAGCTGCTGCAGGGACCATAGTGTTTCCTTACAGTTTTGGAGACAGCTGACCTGTTCGGGACTTCTTCTTCAGTCATTTTCAAGCAATCAACTCTTAGGCAAATGCTTGGTCTTTCAGTACGTGATTTTTAAAAAATATTTTGGAGCTTCATTCTTTTCTTGCTCTGCCAGTCTGCAACGCCATGCTGTTGTTCTTTTAGTGTTATAGACGTCTCTTTCCACCGTGTCCCAGCAGGAGTCTACCAGCAGATTTTGTTCCTATGTTTTATGTTACATTCTGTGTGCTATGTGATTCCTGATCCCAGGAGAGACCACACTAGTAAACTCCCTCCAGTGCAACAGTTTTTTCAAGTATTACATTTAACTGTCTCAGACTAAATTCTGAATTATTTAAACAACTAATTTTCCAATCCTTGATGTACCGGGAACAGTTTTCAGCTTGGTTGTGCTACTGTCCAGCTCTGGTATGCTTGATTTTACTGACCACTTTGCTTTAACCAAGGCTGTTTCCAGTGGATAATTTGCTTCTGTTACTGCCAAGTTTCATGGTAAAACAGACAGGGTTGGTGGAATGCAAGTCCTAGATAGCCTTTAAACCTTTGAACGTGGAGGAGGCATGGAATTGAAGCGCTCAGTGAAACAACTTTCTATCTCCAAAAGCTTGAAGTACTGACTTTGTAATGTTTTATGTAATTATGAAGTTTCAAAGACAGTTTTTCTAATTTGTAATTGATCTTTGGTTGTTTGCAGGGAGTTTAAGGACTGGTGATCACTAAGTTGCTGTGTCTGCTGCACATGTAACTGCAATTCTAAAAGCTATGTTGTGCCCGAAATAAGATTAACATATTGGGATAACTGGTGTATACATGCCAAAGTTTTCTGGTTCTTACTCACTTTCCCTTCACTTAATCAGCCTGTTTATTGTTGGTCAAACAGGATCCACATTCTTCTGCTGGGATTCTTAAACCGGCTTAGGGTGTTACTATTCTGCAAAATCTCTTGGGTTTTTCTGAGCGTCTGTGGCATTTGTGTAGCAAAAGAAGTACAAGTAAAGGAATGCTGGAAGAACATTTTTGTAATAAGAAACACATGTTTCTTGTGGAAAATAATACTGCAGCATGACTTTTTGCTGTACTTTGACTTCTTTCTATTTTTTGAGAATAAGGGATCTTTGTGAGTTGATTTGAGGAGTTGCAGTCTAATACTTGGGATATTGACAAGTTTCTTACATTTCTTAATGATAATAAATTTTGAGTAAGACTCATAGTCTAAAGAACGCGTTCTGTGATTGCCTTGGAAGGTTACTGGGGGTAGAAAAAGGCATGCTTAATTTGGATTGCAGCAGTAGTAAGAGATGTTTCCTGTTGCAACAGTACACTGTATTGTTTCCCTCTTTGCCATCCAGAATTCAAGTGCTGGTGTTAACTTGCAGCTGTGGCACACTTCTGAGCACAAGGGGTCACTTCAGGATAACTGCTTAAGTTGGCATTTGTGCAAGATAGAAGGATATCTGGTCATGGATAAGAAATAGGTTGTGTCTTGGGGTGGGAGGAATGCTTAAGATTGAGTTTCTTCTGTAAAGGAGTGGGTATGGAGTACAAACAGATTTAGTTTTGTGCATTTTATAAATAGTGAGACCTTATATGTAGATGTCGCTATTTAATATTTTTCTTTTGTGTAAAGAGTTCTCAGTCTGAAACACTAAGTTATTTTGTAAGGCTAATATTAATGGTCCTCAGGTGAAGCAAAGCATGAATTTTTACTGGGCATGTTGAGGTGCAATACACTTCTGTGTAGTTGGAGGACAGCCTTTGCGTTAGATTTCCTCCTTGTTGCAAGCCTTTCTACCACCTTTTTTGAAGGGTGCGAGAACATCCTTGCTGTAGCATAATAATGTGTATTTTACAGTAGGCTGTGCTTTTCCATACTTGTAAAACTTGACTTTTGTTATTTAGACATGGGTTATATGTGATCTTATGTGCTTTTGCTATCTTGCATACTGTACACATTTTATTTGACAAGAATTAGGACACTCAGCTTCCAATTTTGCATCAGAGAAAAGGATTTGTTATCTTCTGAGACAAGTGTTAGTAACTTTAAGTCTCAGAAGAGTCAGGCAGTATAAAAAAAGTGATGGAGAAATTTAATTAATATGTGAAATGTACTCTTCAGGAAAAGGCTATATAATGGTATGTTACCAGTAACTCCCTTGCCTGACAGGCTCTTGGTATCATTCAATTTTACTGGTTTTCTAGAAATCTTTCAGTGTTTTTCTGCACTCAAAGATAGTTTAACTATGCAACAGTCTAGTGCCAGGTAAATTATTTGGTGTTATGCTGCACAAAATTTAAATAACATGTATTTGTGGGAACAAAAGGAACTTTTTCATTTCAAAGATTTTTTTTTTTTTCCAGTGAATGAGAAACAAATAAGCAATGCCTTTTATTTCCTAGTGTGACTGTGAAATACTATGGAAAAGCTTCTCATGCTGCTGCTTATCCTTGGGAAGGAGTTAATGCATTAGATGCTGCTGTTCTTGCGTACAACAATCTGTCTGTTTTAAGACAGCAAATGAAACCGACCTGGAGAGTTCATGGTGAGATCTTCATTAAACCTAATGTCCAGCAAGTAAGAGTTTAGGCTGTTGAAGTACTAACATAGAATATCACACATTCCAAAGTATTGCACTAAAGCACTAAATTAGTATAGTCACTTCAAATATTATGAAACAGCACCGTTTCATTTAAATGGTGTGTCTGCAATCTTTAAAATCATGTCAGTGTCCAGAACTAATTTGCTTTTAAGTCTTGAAGTTGCAGTTCAGAAGAAAAGAAAAAAATGCAAACTTTATTTTTGTACATGGCCTTGGACTCCTTAATATATGTGGATTTGCAGAGGTGTAAGAGTAAATGTTTCCAAAAAGTGAAGTATTACTTACTGCATCACTTTTATTTTAGTAGACGTTCCATTGATTAGATGGCATTTATTGGAAGAGTCTGGTGGTCTGGGGTGAAATTTAATTGGTCAAGTACAAAAAACAAGTGATGGCAGAAGATTATTGTCCTGGTTAGTAGCTCAACCAACTTGATGTTCATTGGATTCTAATATTTAGTAGCTAGTTGGTTTTGGATTAGAAAGGCCGTTTTGCAGTAAGAAGTTAACCATTAAACTTGAATTGTCCTCCTTCAACATCATGCATTTCTACCTGTAAAGAAAGTAAGGTTCAAAAGGTGAGGTGAAGCTGCCCTTTAGCTATAAACCCAGGGTTCCTTATTGTACCCAACACAACTTTGTCCAAGTTGAAGTTAAGAAACTTTGCCAGTCTACAGGGCATTTGAATGTAGAGCTGTTTATTTGGAACACTTATTATGAGCTAAAAATCCTTCCAGAAGTTCTGAGCTGATCATTATGTACCTTGGCTGCTTGTGCTGTATACAATACAGTGTGTGTGTTTCTCTCCACGATATCTGGATGGAGTCCTAATCCTTTTGACTGTAGATGAAGCTGTTTGCTGTTTTGCTGTGCAGCATGCCCAAATGAATTTCAGACAGCAGGCACAGCCTCTGTCCTATTTGTGTGTAAAACAAGGCACATGATTAAGAGTTTAGGTGTCTGCAACCCATGTGTTGCAGGTTTAAGGCTAAAGATGCCTAAGTCTTCTGTTGAATCTAAGCCCAAACCCCTAAATACTGCTTTCATTGTAGTTTCAAAAGGTGACATGGGTAATGTTAGCATAAAATCTAAGTATTAAACAAGCCTTCTAGAGGTAATGCTTTCTGAAGTGCAGCAAAACTGAAATTTTTGTTTGATAAAACACTGCTGTTATAAATCTGGCTTTTCAAAGTGGAAATATTTAAGTTACTTCTGGGAAAGGACAAGCAGCCAGAGTGAGATTGAATTTTAGGAATGCTTTCTTTACAACTTTGTGTAGGCTTTCAGTATAATCAATGGCTGAATTAAGTGATCCTAAAAATAGTAATGTTAACCCACTAACAAAAGCTGAAATAATTTCCATTGCTTGAATCTAGAATTTCTAACCACTGTTTCACATACTAAAATATTATTGTCTTGAGTTCATCTGAGATTTTGATGTTATCTTTCTTCCCTACTTATGAATGGAGTGTATGTTGCCCCCTTGAAAACAGGAATGTCGATTTTTTTTCCTGCCCAAGAAGTTGAATTAAACAGGTTGTAAAAAAAAGTTTCAATCCAGAAGGGCAAATTGGGTGCTACTAATAGTGTGCAGGCAGCCTGCTTATAAATCAGGGCTGTCCAGTCCATACTGCAGTTGTATTGAAATATAACTATAGACCTATTCAGACTCTATCCAGTTCCATTTACAATTGTGCTGGACAAGACAAGTGAAAGCTGTTTACTCATGAAGCTACTTGTTCTGAGAAAGCTCGTTAGGGGTATGTGTCATGCAAATTTGCATGAATACTTACTGTTTCCTTTCCTGTGATGTCTTTTCCTCTCATCTGAGCTGTTCCTATTGTTATGGACAAATATTGATACTGGATTAATTCTAAACTGTTTTTTATTTTGACTGTTTGAGACTGGAGGTGAAGTTCATAATCTTAATGGGTTTTCTGCACCAAAAGATATGTTTTGTTGCCTAAAATTAGTGCTGTCTCTTCAGGCCTAACTGAGACTGAGACACACATCAGTAACTCCTGCAATATTTCCATTTAAGATAGAAGTTTCTCAGGTTCTACAGAAAACAAATCTAATTCCATATACAAGAAATTAAGGGTAGAAGGCCAGGAAAAACACCCTGTTGGAAGCAACTTGCTATTAGTGCAATGACATCTAATGTGGAACTGGGATCTACAGGGTGTTCTTACCAAAATATCTAAATATTACTGTCTTTTATCATAGTGCTTTTGATGCCATAATGGTAGAAGATGTAGTTAGTCATGCATTTCCTCGAGGGAGCACTTTCAACTTAAACTACACTAGTGACTGAAGCTACGTGTATTACACATTCTAGTATTTCTGAAGAATTAATATGAGCAATCTAAATGAAACTTTTTGGGCACTGCAATACATACATTATTCCAATATTGCTGAGAAATGCAATTTACTCTCTTTTTCTTCAAGCTCACAAAGTAAGTTGGAAACATTCTAATTGAGGAAACGTTTAAAAGTTGGAATCCCTTACAGCAATTTTTTTTTTCTTGTTGGCAGACAGATTATTTTATGACTCCAACGCATTGAATTTTAGGGGATTAATTAGAAATGCTAGTTTGGCTTGACTCTGGGATGTAAAACAAATGTCTAACCAAAGAAAGCTGTGAAATTGTGCTGAAAGACATGTTTATGTTCCATGTAATCTTGACATGATGAGCAAACTTTGTCCACATACTGCATTTTTTACATTTTTTTGTACTTCATGCTCAGATGATATTTTGTTGTTTTGGTTTATATATTTATAGTTCTTGACTCAGGAATTTCATGACAGAGCTGAAGGTCAAGAAATTGCATTTAACACTGACAACACAACTTTTCCCTTTCTGCAGGTGTAATAAAAAATGGTGGTGTGAAACCTAACATCATTCCTTCTTACACTGAGCTAGAGTTTTACTTGCGTGCTCCTTCAAGGAAGGAGCTTTCTGTTCTGACAGAAAAGGTTGAAAACTGCTTCAAATCTGCAGCAGTGGCCACAGGATGCAAGGTAAGAATATATTCATTGTCATGTGTTTCTGTTACATGGAACAGGAAATGTAAATTTACTTTGTCTGCATAGTGTTTAGCTGAAGTAAATATAAATTACTGTTACACTTTTTGCTGTTCTGTTGCTTTGTGTCCTGAAAGAAAGCTTTGATTTATAAATAGAATGCCACAGAATCCTAGAAGAATCTGTGTTGGGAGAGACCTCTGGAGGTCATCTGATCTAATTCTCTGTTCAGAGCAGGACCAGTTAGAGCAGTTTGCTGAGTGTCATGTGGACTTTTGAGTACTTCCAAGCATGAAATTCTGCCACCTCTCAACAAGTGCTCTACCCACCTTATGGTGAACAAGGGTTTTCCTAATGTTTATGCTGCAATGGCTTGAGCACTGGAACAGTTTTCCTGCAGAGATTGCAGTGTTTCCATATTTGGAGATACTCAAAAGATGCTTCAAGGTGGTTCTGGGAGCCAGCTCTAGGTGACCCTGATTGAACAGGGGAACTGGACAAGATGACGTCCATAGGTACTTTCCCACATCAACTCTCTGTGACTTTGTTGTATCCAATGGGAACTTCCTTTGTTGCTTCTTGTTGCATTACTTTGACATCTGAGAAGTCTGGTTCTCCGTTCTCTGTGCTCTTCCCATCTGGTAACTCTAGACAGCAGTAAGATGCCCCACTAACCTTCTGTTCTGTGAAGGCTCAGCAGATCAAGTTCTTTCAGCCTGTCCTTGTACATCGTGTTCTCCACCTGATCATCTTGGTGGCCTTCCCCTGGCCTAGCTCCAGTCTTGATTTGAGGAGAAACCAAACAAACACAGCACCAGATGTAGTCTCACAGAGGTTGTCTACATCAGTAATAAAAATATGAAAATATTAATGGCACCAATCTCAGTTGCAGATGAGCACTACAAGTAACAGCAATGTGGTATTTTGTGCCACTGATTATAAAACACTTGGAGCTTGCATGTCTTGTGTCATCTGAACCAGACATGTTGTCATGCAAAGCGAGGCTTGGTCATGCACTATCTGCTCTTAAATGAGTTCTGTCCTGTGTGCTGGATGTTCACAATCACCTTATGATTCTTGAGCCTGGGCATGAGTTCTAGGAGGATTTATTTGCTCTGTAATCCCTCTGGGAACTTGTGGATAGGAGTGTGTAGGTTTTAAGGCCCTCCTCTTGGCCCTTCAAGCGGATGTGGCCTTTAGTTCTTGTTCAGTAAGCTGGAACATCCCTCTGTTTCAGTGACACTTAAAAAATGGTAGCTCCCAGACTGCATTTCTGCTTCTCTTACTCTGCATCCTTGGATGCATCCTGTCTGATCCAATGTACATTCAATTTCTTTAAGTGCCCTGTAATTTATTTTTGTTTTGCTATGGGTGATGCTTCTATCCTACAGACAGTGCTGCTAGGCTCAGAGACCTGGGAGGCTTGATGGCAAACCTCACCTGTAGAAACAAGCAAAACAGGTATTGGGTCTTCTGTCTGTTTTTTTTTTTTCCCATATTCTTGGTCATTAGGTCCATTGCCCCGTTAAACAGCAGACTCGTGTAGCAACTGAGTGATTTTTCAATTAGCATTCTCATTTCTTTTGCTTTTAGTAAATGGAAATGTGTCTCATCTAGCTGGTTAAAGCAATATGAATACCTTTTTTGTGTTGCTAAGATAGATGGTTCTGCTTGCTCTGTTAATTATAAGCTTATGACTAATTCAGATGTAAAAAGAACGTATGTGATTATCAAAACAAATAGGTATGGGGTATGTGAATATTAGCATGTCACTTTTATAGTCTGTTGGAGGCATTAGATGTTTTCCTACCATGTCCCCTTCACTATATCTAGAAAACAGTTTCAGAAACTGCACTTTATGCAGAATGAAAGTTAAGATCTCTTTTGAAATTTGACACTGATAGGTTTTTTCCATATGTTTCTAAATTTCTTGCCTGTGTGAAGCCAGTTCATGAATGGGGCTGTAGTTATGGGAAGCGTTCTAAAAAAAAGGTAACATATAGCTTGATAAAAGCCTGTGTTTATGTAGTTTAGTAGCTCCTGCAGGTGAAATCATTAGACACTGTTACAGGAAATATTTGTTTCCTATTTTTGGAGAAAATTTTGAAATCCTTGCTTCTGAAATTTGGCTGTCTAGTACAAACTGAACACCAGCTGTGTTTTGATTGAGGGTAATATGTGGCAGAATGTTGTATTTTTGGAAGAAACTTAGCACTTATGTCTGTTTTGCCTTGGGCTTGAAGTCTGGATATGTAGGGGTTTTTTTGGCCTTCAGATTGTTTACATTGAACTGGCTTCCACTGGAGAAAAACTTACAATAATTTGGGGTTTTTGTCTAGGTGGAAATAAAAGGTGGTGAAAATGATTACTACAATGTGCTTCCAAATAAGAGCCTGCAGAAGATTTACAAGGAGAATGGAAAGAAGCTTGGAATAGATTTTATATCAGAAGATGCTATCTTGAATGGTTTGTCAGGTAACTCCACCTGCATTTTTCATTGTGACTTAAGCTTAGGTTGATCAACCCTGATGTGTATAGAATAACAAAACAGAGCTAAGTTAAACACAGTTTGATCAGAAGAAAAAGCCAATTACAAAGCTGAAGCTCTGTAGAAGTTTTATATCTCTGGCTTGTGTTTCTGTATTTGTTGTAGAAGCTAAGAACAGGTAAGAAAAGCAATAAACACCTGATAATAGTTCTGAAAATATTTCAAGTAATAAACAGTTTGGTTGGGGAAAGGATGGAAAGCCAAGAGCAGTCTTTCTGAGAACATGAGAATATGTAATGAATCGTGTCTCATTCTGTGGCTTTAAAATACAGAATCCTGGTTTGCTGTAAATGGGGATGTGACTTTGTTTTTAGGAGCCTCGTTCAATAATATTTTCCAAGCTTATATATAAACAAATCTACTAGACTCTAACAATTATTTTAGAGAGAGTTTTTGGAGAGATTTATAAATGGAAGTTTAAGGATCTCACTAATTTAATATTTTCATTAACAGGTAATTACATGCCTCTAATTTTAGTTCATGAGTTCAACAGATTAGTTTTCCAAAGGGTGCTCTTCAAGTAGGTGTTCACTTTTGGGTCTTGACTATGTCTCAAATTACTTAACTTTTTTGGTCTCCAAGCTATAACAGAAATGGGAATTCTTGAATGCTTAGGTGGGTTTCTTGTTATCCTTCACACTTTTTTTTTCAGACTCTTCCCATAGGACCTCTGTTCAAGTCTCAGCTTCTGCTCATACTTTTAGCCTTCCCTACTGATCTTAACTCTGTTTATGACCATTTTTACCCCATTCGTGCTAAAGGCTTTTCTCTTAGAAAGAAAATACTGTTCTCAGTAAAAAGTTATTTTAATTAGTTTGTGGTACTCGTCTTCTCTATATTAAATGGAGATTATCTTTGAAGTTTGGACAAATTTGGTATTTACAAACAGCTCTCCAGACTTTTTTGTGAGTAGGGGAGACATTGTGTCTAATGATATTCTTGGTATCTAATGGTAATGGTTTTTTTTCTGTTTCTTCCTTCCCTTCCAAATTAAACACTCCTTCATTGTCTTGGTTTGAAAAGACAGGAGTCTGCTAAGGAAGTCAGGAGCCTTTCTTGAATTGGAAAATGTAAACCTCCTCCTTCCGAATTATTGTAATTTTGAAATTAAGGGACTCTCAGGCAAAGATATGGGAATAGGAATAACAGTTCTTTACTAGGAAAATTAAAATAATGCAGTAATTTAAAAAAAACCAACAAACACTGACAGTCAAAATACAACCTGACACCCTGTTGGTCAGGGTGTTGGTAGCAGTCTGATTAAATGGTGACTGCAGTCTTCTTGGAGTGACAGATGTGGTTTTGTTCAAGCAATGATCTTGTAGAAGGGTACAGTTTTCCTCTGAAGGTCTAGTGGTGGTATAGATGGGCCTGGTCTTCCTCCAGAAATCCAGTGGAAAAAAGGCTGCTGTGATGTTCCAAATCCAGATTTTTATCTAGGTAGGAAATTCCTTCCTCCTCCCCCTGGGTGAGACATCTCACAATGGGATGATGTCATTTTATCAGTCATGCAGTGAGACTCAATGGCCCGTTAAAAGAAGATATCTCCCTGGAAAACTGACCCACCTGGATTTAACAGCTGGCTTATTAACAGAGGATATCCCATAACAGAGTTATGAGGGATGGGTTATGGAAGAGATAAAGAACACAGCTCCACTTGGTTTCAACAGATGGTGATAGAATACATATTTGTGTTTACATCTTGCATTGAAACCCAAGACAGTGTTTAAAAACAAGTTATAACTTAAGGCAGATTTCTTCCTCTTTCTTCGGTGTAATACAAATAAGATTTACTACTTTGCTTGTTTAGTCAAAGAAAGCAGCTGAGGATCTTTAAAATGTTTACTGTAGTGCTACTTTATGGAGCTCTGCTCACTGGTTCCTCCAAACCATAGTAGTAAGGATGGTCATGAATACTGGTGATCTTGCTTTTGTTCAGAGGTCTTGAAGTAACTTTCCACAGGCACCCATTAGGGCTTTCATGTGTAAATTATATGATATGCTCAATGTTAACTATTAACTTGCTTAAACCAAAACTCCCTGTATCACTATCCTGTGCTTGAATTGCATGTCAGATGTCAAAACGTGCTTGAGCAATTGCTTTTTTTATCTCACACTGCAGTAGGCTTTACTGAATTTTCTTTCCACAGCTTCTCCTCTGCATTTTTGCAGTGGGAATTCAGGAGAGATAACAAAGCACAGTCTCCAGAGTCCGGAGTGGAACTTTGTATGCTACCCTTTTCTGGGCGGGTGGGGTTCGAGTATTTTATGTCATCTTTTTCAAGACCTCTGTTTCTGTTTAGTTTTCGTGTGGTTTTCAATGTTTTCTTCTAGGATATCAGTTTCTTCTGTTGAAAGGGAAGAAAGATAGCTCAGTTGCTTCTCCATGTCTGTGCAGCAGAACAGTCGTTAAGAGCTGAGCGTACTCGCTGCCACCTCTGCATGGGTGTTAGTGTCGCTCTGCTCCCAGTTATCGTTCTAGGCAGATAAGCCTCACCGAGGCTTCCTTGAGTACCTCGAACCACAGACTCCAGGTGTGCCCCATGCTCTGTTTGCTGGGCACACAGCCAGGGGGATGTGACATAATGTGAGACTGAGCTAGCTTGGACCAGGTGCCAGGACCTATTCTCCTTCTACTGGTCGTATGGAGCTTTACTACAGGATATCCATAACCTCCTAAAGCAGGTGGCTTAGTTAAACATGTCTTAGTTGAGGTACCCATGCCTGTGATAACTTAATCTGGCCAAAATGTAGTATTCATGGGGGTCATTGCCTTCCTGTGAACAAAACTGATAAAGAAAATCTTAAGAAGTTCTCGTATATTTGAAAATTCCACTTTTGAAGCAAAGGGCTGTATATAAATATTTCCTGGAATCTTTTGTGTTTTCCCCTCTGTTCATGTTTGTGGTAATACTGATTCCATTAAATATGCAGTGACCTGAACAGGCTTCAGGATATATTTTTGAGAGGCTGGAACTCCAGTATCTCTCATTGAAGGCAGCACAAGATTATGTATGTTGCATTGATAACTGCAGTTACTTCCAGAAGGATTCCCCATCTGTATGTGTCTAGCAAGCATACAATTTCAGATGTCTTTATGGAAACTTTTGGAGCACTGGTGTTCTAAACATACCTCTGTTATTCTCATAAAGGGTGTAATATTTTGTCTGATAGAGGGAAAGATTTAACTGTCACATTTTTATTAAAAGCTGCCTGGATTTTGCCTCTCCATATTACTAGAAAATACCCAATTTAAATCTCTTCTATTCAGCAAAAATAACATGTCAACTGGTAATACATTGAATATGGATATAAATTTAGGAGGAATGACATGACTGAGAGCTACGATGCAGTGAAATTTCTAATGTTTCATTTGCTGAGTGAGAGTAGGGAAAAGGGCAGCACAGTCTTTGCAGCAGTTTGTGTATTGGGACTTAGTAAGGTAGGCCTAGAACCCTTGGTTTAGTCTGGAGTATGCAGAACTTCTGGTTTGTCTGTCCAGATTGACCAAAGAATGAACTGGTAGTGCAGACTACTGGAAATGAAGATAACTTATTGCTGTGCCAGGAGTTGAATTTTCTTCAAATGCATCCTGAATTTATGGGAGGAGATGTTTTTGAACAAGCTTCACTGTTTCCATTATCTGTAAGCAAGATAAATAGCAAACACTTGTCCTCACTCATCATGTGGGCTCTGTGGACTCACTTTCAATATCTATAGGCTTCCAAGTAAAATTTGTGTTCTTCAATCATTTAATTACTAAATCTTAAGGCATTGGCAATATCTTCCCTTCATAGAGTATCATGATATAGAGGCTACTTGATGTGTTAAAATTAAATTTTATACACCATCGCTAAAGAAACAAATTCTTGAGTCTCTGGCCTCCAAGAAGTTAATTGAGATCTTAGTGGGTCATCCCTGTTTTTCCTGGCCACAAAACAATGCTTCCCCTGGTACCTGGATTTCATAATAACTCATATGTTGATTTCTCTAGCTTTGAAATGTCATTTTAACAAATAACGAGTGGATTGCTTGTTTGGGTAAAAACAAACAAAAACCCAAAACCACTTGGGATGTAGTTGTAGACTCTTGGATGATTTATTATGAAGAATCTTCTGCTTTGGGATGATATAATTCAGTAGAAAAGGCCGTGAGATAGGTGCTAGATAACATATTAAAAGCGATAGGTATGAAAGAATCATCATTACTATCTGCAAGCATTGCTATCAGATGTTTGTCTACAAATGCTAGGGGCATTTTGTCTAGAATTTAGTTCTGATTTCATTTCAAGGGTGCTTGTGCCATTGAGATTTCTGTAACTGAGAATAATCAAAAGACATTGGGGGGAAAAACAGTTGCCCTCGATCTGGTTTTGTTTAATGATAAATAGATAGTTTCTGCTTTAGTCCCCTCCAGAATGCTGAATATTTGCATATTGGTGAGAAACAGGAGTTGTTGGGCCTAGTTCTAAAAGGCTCTAACAGGCTGAAATGCCTGACACTCCCAAGATTTGCAGCTTTCCTATTTCTGAATTAGCAGCTTACTATCAGGAGATGCTTGATAAAAATGAGCGGTAAAAGGAATAGGAACGTGCTGATACATCTTCCTTGCAGTCCAGTAACTGATCATTGTTCAGAAACACACTGCAGAGCAGCACCTGAAGATGGCTAGTTAGGGAAAACGCCTTGGTGACAGGAGATAATTGTATGGATAATGACTCATTAGAAATGTTTTTATTTTAGTATTTGGAGCAAAGGATACTCTAGATATGAGAGAATGTCTATCATGCATTTTCTTACAGCATTCAAAACTGCCTAACACATTTTCATTAAGAAAATCTCTATGCTGCTTCTAGGTTCCACAGACTTTGGCAATGTTACATTTGTGGTCCCTGGGATTCATCCTTATTTTTATATTGGCTCTGATGCATTGAATCATACTGAGCAGTACACAGAAGCTGCAGGTGAGTGGAAGTGAAATGGGTTAGAAGTTTATTTTTGGAATCCATAATCATTATATAGTCTGCTTGCTGACAGCTCACTACAGCAAATCTAGGAATTAGAAATATTTCAAATTCCACAGAATTAAGGCTTTCCCATGTTCCACTGGCGTTCAAAGCTCTTGTGTTAGTAAATGTTTAGAAGCACAGTACTAGATCTGAAATTGGCTGCATGTGAATACCTATAGAAACAGGGTTGCTTTTGTCCAGCATGATGTGGTCTGAGCTGAATAAGGACCCTGAAACAATTAACAGTAATTGTAATTAACAGTACAATTAATAGAGTTGCAGTAAAAGCTGACAAATGTAGAATTTCTTGGTTTGTGTTTGAGGTTATATGTATATGGGTAGGATAACCACTCCTTATACTAAAAGCCTGATTTTATAATCTAAACAAAAGAAATTAGAAGGATTATCCATAACAGCATATTCAGAAGAATTTCTAAACATGAGCCAAAAGATAAAATACATTTTTACTCCAAAAAACACAGTACGTAGGAAACATAAGAGTTCTAGCTTATAAAACTTTATTTTCTGAAGAGCATAATGTAAACACTTGCTTTCCTGTTCTCAGTCTTAGTTGTTTATATCAGTAGCAGAAAACTAACTACTTGCAAAACAAAAAAGTGTTTTGAGGCATGGGAAAATAGGTTTATTTCATGCAAGTAGATTTTTAAGAAAATGTTCTTGTAGCTGAAACTTACGATCTTATTTTATAAAATATCCCTTATGAAGTAAGCAAGTTGTTTACTATTGGTAATCTAACCTGAAATTCCTCTTATTTTTTTTTCTGCAGGGTCACAGACCGCTCAGTTCTACACCTTGCGCACAGCAAAAGCTTTGGCAATGACGGCACTGGATGTCATTTTCAAGCCAGGTCTGTTAGAAGAAGTGAGGCAAGACTTTAGAAAAGTGAAGCTGAAAGAAGAAGAGCCAACAAATCCAGTAGAACCTAAAAAAGAATCTAGTGTTGGTGTAGTAGCGTGTGCATCACACTAAACTTGATTAAAATACTCTCAGTAGGATTGACTTAATGGAGATGCTGGATTTAGATCCCAGTAGGGGCTGGATAAGTACATAGCTGAAGAAATTATGATTTAATTTTATTTAGACTTTAGGAGAAGTAAATAGTGTTATTGCTTTCAAAAATGTGAAATTTCATCTAGCTTCAATGTGTGTGTTCACTATGGGATGATTTTCTTACACCGATCTCAAATATGTTCTCTTTAATTTGCAGTGTTGAATAAATTACAGTGTTCAGATCCCTTGTCAGTGATTTTCGATGTAGTGCTATAGTGATATTCCTTATAAAGGAAGTACGGCAGTTTTCTCTTCTAAAATAAGCACTTTTCATTCAGTGATCGTATGCTGAATCTGATCTGTGAAACTTTTATGAAATTCCTGGTCAGTCAGTTTTCTTGGGACAAGATAGACACTTAAAACATGAGAAACATGAGCCAGTTTCACAGGAGAGAAGGGGCTATGTTTGTAAGTATACTTCGTTTTGGTAATAGTAGCTTCTAGCGATGGAAGAGGACTGTTTGTATGGGAATGCAATCTGTAAATCTTGATTGTCCTGAAATGCATTGGTTTTCCTCCTAATGAATTTTGAAAGTGTTGTGGAGAAGTCATCACAAAATTGGAAAGCAGCTAAATGTTTATTTGATTAAATTAACACATTTTAAACTACTGCAGGAAAAATTCTGCTCTGAGGCAATACAGGTGTAATGAAACACAAGGTGTTTCATTAGCTTAACCTCTCTGAAGGAGGTGTATAAATTTAGCTAAACCAGTGAAAATCTTTGTCACAAAGCTGCAAGTGTGGTGCCATGAAGCAATAAATGGTTGTGTGCGAGGCCCTGTAGTAAGCTCAGAGGAGCTTGCAGTGAGCACTGCTGGTGCCAGTAACTGTCTTCTTTAACCTCTTGTTTTCATGTTCTAAGCAGTAGATCTGTTAAGTCTTGCCAGTTGTCCTTTCTGTGTGTTGCATAGTTACTCTGTTTAGTCTTTATTTTTCTTCCCAGAGACATTAATAAAACTGCAGTTTTATTTAGGTGATGTTCTGTGTGCCCAAGCATGTTAGGATGTCTTTTAATTCACTGGTTAAAGGATTTCGTGAGTACACAGAAAATAAGTCAGTGGGCAGATGGAGTGAGAAAGCAACTTACTGATTAATGTTTTCCTAAGCATAGGTATTACTGTAAGCTTCAGAAAGGAAGGCAGGCAAACTGTATTCCTCAGGAAGTCAGAATAACTGACTTTCAGAAATATATATTTTTTTTAACAGTCTCTGAATGGGAAACTCTAAAATTCTGTTCAGCATTTTTAGTTAATTGATTTCTATATTCATTTTAATTTTCCACCAGTTTGCTTTCATTAGCAAACGGTTTTCACAGATGGATGTGTGAAACAGATGAAGGTGGGACTCAGAGCTATAGATGTATCTAGGATAGTAAGTTGAATACTAAATCCATCTGACATTTGTTCTAAGGTTTGTCAAAGGGACTTTGTCTTAACTTTTAATTTACAGTCTGTCTTGCCAATTCTCGGACACAGTTGCAGTTCATTAAAATCTGCTGGGTTAACAGGCTAGTGCATTGATTTCCTTAGCACACGTGACTTTATTTCCTCCTGCAAGAACTGCTTAGCTCATTGCTTTGCTGTTTCTAAGATGAAGTGTTTGGACCCCACATAGTTAGCACATGCTGTATTGTGTTTCCTACAAGCTGATGTGCATTAAAACCTTCTCAGTTCTCTTTGTCTGGACTTCTTGGCTGCATCATATCCAAGATCAGTTAATTAAACTATGAACTAAAAAGCGTGTCTTCATTTTGTTGTGATCATTGCTGGAATTAAAATGGAATTGAAGTACTGACTAAAGATGAGTTGATATTAATAAAGGAATTTGTGATTGAATTTTCTTGTCCTATGCTTGACATTGGAATGCTGCTTGATTTTGAGTAGCATGTTTGATTTTTTTCTTTCCCCCTCCCTATTTTTTTATGATTATGTAAGATTGAGGATGTCTTAAGCTTTCCATTTTGGTCTATGTTTGTGAGGGTTAATGCTGTTCAAATACATGTTCAAATACTTGTTTTAATGTTAGTCTTTAACAGTTAAAACAGCCGTAAGATTATAAAGCATGTTGGAGTTGATAGAATAAGTCGTAATGTGAGCTTGTGAGTGATCACTGAAGTATCTGTTAGTCTAAAGCTGGTCTAGTTTCCAGTTTGAAGTGGGATTAACACCAGCACTAGGTCAGGTGATCTTGGCTTCATTTGCTAAATCCTTGAATCCTCATTCAGCCTCCTTTCTCAACTCCCCATGTGAGCCAATTCCAGTTTGTCTCAGAATGTCCTAATGAAATCCACATGGTTGAGGATAGTGTAAAAATATGGTGCTGTTGTTTATGATAGCTCTAGATTTTCAGCAAATCACAGAATGGTTTGGGTTGAAAGGGAGATTAAAACACCGTCTAGTTCTTCATGCCTTCTCACTATTCCTAGAATCATACAATTTATTTTCCTACTCCAGCCTGGCCTTGAACACTCCCAGGAATGGGGTACCTACAGCTTCTCAGTTGCAGACTGAAGTTTGCCTCCTTGCTGCTTCACCCTGTCAGTAATTATCACTGTCCTTAAAGACTACCAAAGGTTTCAGACTCCAAAGCTAGACCGGAGCTAGATGCGCTCACAGGCAGAACCTGTGTCTATCCACAATACACACAGACCTGCCTTCTGTACATAGCCTCATTCCAGGCCAGGCTTTGGGTTAATCTCAAAGAAACTGCAGATGGGCACCCAAAGCAAGAAGAACGAGGACCATAACACAATCTGAGAGGGAAAGCTGAATGTCATCTTCATGGTGATCTGGAGTTTGCATGCAGAGTTCTTATCAGAGCCCTGCCTGTGGAGTCCTGGGGCTCTCCAGCCCTACCAGCATAACCAGATTTAAGGATGTACTTGGTATTAATCTGAATCAACTGCTGAGCTCTCTGTGTATAAACTCATGGATATCGTGCTTTTGAAGGTAGAAAATGCACGATGCTGTAAAAACTTGAAGTTTTATTGTGATTTCAAGTGTTTCAAAACTTGAAAAAGCAAACAAAAGCAAACAAATCTCTGATTTATTGCAGAAGTGGAAAGGAGCAGAGTGTTAATGATTGGATGCAAAACCTATACAGTGAAAGGTTAAAAGCCAAAAAAGTGCATATGTAAATATGTTTAATGAGTACAGTTGCTGATAGCAAATGCTGACTGTATATGACATATCCTGTATTAATAGAATACATATATATACACATTTATATAAGACTGAAAAGGCACTAGATTTTCCCAAATAAAACACAAGTAAATGAACAGTGTCAATCCAAACACTGAGGTTGGGGAATCAGGGAGTTGTGCTGGAAGGGAAGTTTTGAAAAATCGTATGGGAAGTTAGAAACTAGGTTCCCACTGAAAGCCAGGGAGTTCAAAAGTCCGGCTCCCATTTGTGTCTTCAAAATCTCCTTTAATATACCGATCAGATGCCAAATAATGTATGTAGTATGAGATTAATGGGTCTATAAAGGAATGTACCGTACTGCAGCAAACTACATAACATTAAGCTTCTTATGGAGCTGAAGAGCTTACTATAAAATCTGGCACTCCTGTTCATGCTATTCTTAAATTGTAGAAATAAATGGGTTCTTGTAATACTGAGAATCTAAATACATTCCTGTGCAAGTTTGCCCAAGAAATCTTGGAGCTATTTTGAGGGAAGGTGCCATCAGAATAAGGAGTAAGGTAGGGTGGGCAAAGCTTGTAGTCAACCTTTTATCTGCTTTTGCTAGAATGACCTTTCTATTTTCATTTGACTGAAACATTTACAGCTTAAAAAAAAAGGCATTTTATTAATCTCTTGAAAAAACTTACAGGAGAATAATATGATATGAAGGGGACTTGATAAAACAAAGGTATAATAGTATATGTGCATGTGGAAAAAAAACTTGTAGAAAAAAGTAGAACTATCTTATGGGTGGGTGTGTTTTTCAATGATTTTTAGCTTTTGTGATTTTACTGCCTTACCTATGGAGTGTAGGCTGTGTGAGATGCGTGTAAGTGGTTTTTCAGGTCACAATTTTAGCAGTTGTAAGAAATGCTGAGTATGTTTATGTAACATTTATTTACATAGGAAATAAAAACAACAACCAGCAGTGTTCAAACAACTGCAATGACTGTGTCACACACCTGATGGTAGAGTGACAGAACAGGCAGGCCAGGGCAGGTGTCACATAAGAAGATTCACTCTCCTTTTGGAGACCAACTGCTTTGGTCTGAGGCTCAGAGCAGCTCCACCTGCAAAACACAAGGATATCTGTTGTGCAGGCAGTAGTGAATTCTGTAACTGTGTGCCAAAGAGCGTGTGTGTTTTTAAAGTCTGGTGGAATGCAAATCCCCAGGTAGCTTTGTGAACACAGGTGTATATTGTGTAGCAGCAGAACAACTGAATGATCACAATTCTGAGACACCTTTGGTGCTGCTGGTGTTGTAAATGCCCCTGATTCCATTCAACTGATTCTTGTTATTCTGAACTGTTCTATCGCATCTGTATTACAGATTCTGCCTTATTCCCTATGGAGTGTATTCACACTGACTGGCTGCTCTGCAGATGCTGTGTTGGAGAGTTGAGACTGAAGTCAAGTCAGTACCAGCTGCCTCCAGCTCCAGCTGTGTCCCCTAGCTCTGCCTTGGAAGGCATGGCTCTGAGGGCATAGTGGGCTGCAGGATGCTGGAGACAATGTAGCACGAAAGCAGATGGTGTTGTGCCTGTGTCTGCAGTGGAGCTGCTGTCTTATGGTGGAAGCTGTTTTCTTACTTCATTCCAAATATTTTGGCATGGTATCTCTTGTAAAATCCTTATTACTGCTTTGTCAGCTGTTGAGCACCTTTCTATTATGCTTTTACTGCAAACAGATGAACCTGGATTTTCCTGGAAGCGAGTACAACTACTGCTGGCATTGCAGGCTGCAACAGGTTTTCAGGCTTATACAGGCTGGTAATGCCCAGACTATATCAGAGGAAAGAGTCTTCTCCTGAAGTGGTTTGGGTTTTTTTTTATAGACAACAGATTGTCTTGACTGGATCATTTTGTAGAAAAACCCATTCTCAGGAAACTCAAGAGCAAAACTACCAGTGACTCAAATAAGAAGATCCAAGGAGAGCTCCTGTATTTCCCAGAGGATTTGGTCAGCATTACAGGAAGTCTGGCTTTTGTTCATTCCTTGTTGAATGTACATTGCAATCATATTTTAAAAACTTAGTCAAGACCATTATGTCTGTGTTTTAAATACTGTTAAGATAAAGCACAAGTCTGAAAGCTACATGGACCTGTCAGTGCAGTACCATTAATGAGTCATGCATTAAGCTGTGAAAAATGTAGCCATCAATAACCTTGCCAAAGTGTTTCCCAGTACTGAATAGTTTGTGTTTGTAATTGCTATTTCTGACCTCATCCTGCAAACATGCAAGTATTTGCATATTCTTGTGTTTATTGGTATTGAATGTGGTCAGTCTGCTTAGCTGAGAGATGTATGCATGCACTCGGGTACTCAGAGAATTAGGATTTCAGGGGCACAAAATGGAGGATGCACCATATATAAGCAACTGGCAATTATAGTCACTTGTTAGTTTACAGTGGCCTGTGAGGCACAAGAAGGAACATAGCACATCTTTAAATAAGTATAAAATTTTAGATTGTATATCCTATATTTTGCTGACATATGAAACTTCCACAATTATTTGTGCCACAGATGAGTTGCCTCTAATAAAAAAAAATTAAATCCTGGAAAAAAAATCAGTCTTCCAATTAAAACAATTCTCTATTTTCTTTCTGTTAGCCTATGAGACTGTACTTTCATTTAATGTCACAACACTCTGTGACTAGAGAAGTTATGAATCTTTATGAAAAAATGGACCAGTATATTAGGTTAAATAAAATGTACGCCCCAGGGAATATTATCCTGGAGTACTTGTCGATGGCGTGGGTGTCGATCCGCATGCTGACGTATCTCTGGTTTTTCCTCCTGGCCGAGCCCCTCTCCGAGCCCAGCGCCAGCTGCACCATCATGCGGTCCTGCTTGTCCCCATCCTCATGGGACATGAAGTGCCCCAGCTCGTTCACATCCCCGTCGTTGTAGCTGCCATCCACCATCATGGGCCGGGGCTGAGGTAGGCTGCATGCACAGGCAGGCTGTGGGCACAGACAAGAGCAGCAAGGGTTTGAGCTGTGCCCACACGGTCACAGACATCCCTGTCCTCTTTCCATCCCATAGAGATGGAAAGGCCTGGGGGATTCAGGCTGCTGGGATGCAAAAGGGAGAACAAAACGGTTGAGCTGGGCTGGAGCTTTTCCCGTCTCCACTTCCATGTCTGCAAGGCACAGGTGCAGTCAGGGGAAGAGCAGGGCTGTCTGGAAAAGCTCCTTTGGCTTAGGCACAGGTGTCAGGGTGTCAATAAAAGTTGGACCTGCACATTGCAGCTGAGAAAATCAGAGGAAGACAGGGGGAAACCACAAGAAGGAATGTATGAAGCCTGCCCCATTTGGAGAGATCTTAGGCTGTAATCTACAGTATAAAAAAATATTCAGAAGTAAAATCCTAAGACCCATCCCATCTACACAGGCAATGTAGAGGGAGTTAACCTGCTCAGACTCCAAAGAAAGAGAAGTGAGCTTGGGCATGGATTGTGTGTGGCAAATCTTTATAATGTGCCATGCCTCAGTGCTGGTGTTTTTACACACACTGCATTTTCCCCAAGCAGCTGAGAGCAGCACACTGCAGTTGCAAAGCTTTGGACATTTCCAGACTTTTGCCACAGCTCTCCCCAGGGGCAATAACGTTGGAGATAGAAAACCTCACCTTGTCCCGCAGTTTCCTCTCCTTCCGCTCTTGCACCGTTGTCAGGTAATTCACAGCCGCGTACTCCAGCACAGAGAGGAAGACAAACACAAAACTGACCCACAGGTAAATGTCCACTGCTTTGATGTAGGAAACACGAGGCATGGAGGCATTCACCCCAGTGATGATCGTGGACATGGTCAGCACGGTGGTTATCCCTGGAAATACACCAGCAGAAGAGACCATAAGATGCTTGCAAACCAGACTCTTCATTACAAATACAGCAGCTGCTACAATTTCCTGACATCTGAATTTACCTTGCAATATTTTTTTTTCCACTTTTGGGCAATGAGTTTCACTGCCTGAGAAGAGTCCAGGCAGACCTGATTTGTAGCTGGGGTTTTCTCCTCTATTTGGTGAGCACAGCTTTAGTTCTGGTCTTAGGTGTTACTAATCTGGCTCCTCACCACACTAGCAGTCTCCCACCCTATGGCCAGGCAGTGGCACTTCGACCCTGTGCTGGCTGCACCCCATTCCAGGTTCAGGACAGTCCCTGGAGGGGTACAAGTACATGGATTTGAATTCAGTGATCCTTATGGATCCCTTCCAAGTCAAGATATTCTATGACTACGATTCTGAGTATCTCTACAACAATCCTGAGCTTATAGTTCAAACCCCTCCACAGCACAAGCAAAGCTGCTGCTTTTACCTGTTTGCCCTGTGTTTTCTGTGTGCTAGGCTTCTCCTGGGAAGTCCTGCTTCATGAGAAACCACAGGAGTCCCCAGCTGACTCTCACACCTGGTCTGTGCCTTCACTGGAGCAGAAGCAGGGAACATGGTGCCCCACAAGGCAGTGCTGCCCCACATTACACCCTGGGTAAGCATAATGAGCACCTGAGCAAGGGCAGGAGCCCCTGTAGTTCAGCATTACCCTGGCTGTGAGAGAGCCTCTCCATGGCCCTCTCATTTCAGGAGCTAATTATGTCACACTAGTGATTAGTCTGGAAGTTGAAATTATATATTATATATATATATTATAGATAAACACAAAGGACTGAATTAATAGGAGTATATAGGTGCTAAAAATACTGCTAAGGCAGTGCCTACATCTTCTGAAAAGCCATGGCCTTATGCTTCTTTTAACCATGTCTTGAGGCAATGAGTGCTGTTTCTAAATTCAGACATGAAAAACTACTCTATTGCCATCTCTATTTTCTCTCTCTATATTCTCTCCACTGAGGAATATGGTTTTAGGAATAAACAAAATCGCGTGTTGCCTGGAATAAGAGGAAGCAAGCTTGAGTTCAGAATCTGCAAAAAAACAATCACCACTTTGCTGAGGGCAAAGCATCCACTTTAGATGAAGATTTATGTCCATATCACAGTTCTGCTCCTATGGTGACTCCTGTGACATATGGCCTCATGTCTCAGAAAGATGCTGCAAAAGGGGAAGCTGAATCCCTCACACTGCAGTGAAAACTCATTTAACACGTTAAAGTGCATGGCACAGTTCAGCTGAGTTACCTCCTACTTCCCTCCTCTAGCAAAACTCAATAAACTGAAATTTTGTCTGGGCTGCTGATAGTAATTTTCACCTTCTCGCTCACGGAAGTGTCTGAAGGATACTGACACCTGGGCTGTACGCATGCCCTGTCTCTTTTTAGAGAATAAAAGCAGAGTGGGATATTTGCTCTCAGATTCATTCCAGGTGCATCTTGTGCAAACAGGGAAAGAAACTCGCTTGGCACTGCGAGGCAGGAGGAGAGTTCACAGCATGAGGGGACACACGCCCTGTCCCTAGGGCACACGGGTATGGCACAGCTGATTTCTGTGCCTCACACGGGTATGGCACAGCTGATTTCTGTGCCTCAAGGCAAACACGGGGGCAGTGCATGGCACCAGGGATTTCACCCTGATGGTCAAGGCTTTGTCTCTTAGCTCTGCTGGCTACAAGATTGTTTTTACCTAGCGGGACTCTGGCAGGAACTGCTCGTCGGTCGATCCAGAAGGACACCCAGGACAACATGACCATGAGAGTGGCAGGGAAGTAGGTTTGGAGCAGGAAGAAGAAGATGTGTCGGCGTAAAGTGAAATTTATATAGAGGCGATTGTACCACCCTGTGAAACAGAGACAATGAAAAAGAGAAGTTACACCAACATCAGACTACTTTCAGATAGGGTGGTGCTGCACCAGGGGAAAAGTGCCTAACTTTATTTTATCAAAACACAGTTAATGGCTGCAGATCATTGCAATTTACAGAAAAAACTCCATACTGAACCAATTATCAAAGTCAAAGCATCTCTTGGGCTGATATCTTCCAGAAAATATAACCTCTGAAACAGAGAGTTTAATTCAACTTAAGACTTGAAGATCCAGACTGCATGACCATTAAGATGGAAATGTATGGCAGGGACAGCCAGTTTGGTAGAGAAGAGTGGCAGGTCTGGTGGGACACAGAGAGACCCTCCAGTGGACAATCCTCCATATGGCCAAGGAGGCCATAGACTCAAGACTCATAGGATCAAAAGAGACAGTTTTCACCCCACCTTCCCCCAGCTCTGGCAGGTGCTCTGGTTGCCCACCTGTGCTGCTGTAAAAGGCAAGCTTTGTGGTGGTGTGAAACTCCTGAATCAGGAACTGGGACAACGATATCCTCTCATCTGTTTTTAGGGAATCGTTCCCATTCTTCCAGTAGAGCATAAGGTCATCTTCAGTGTAGGCATCTAGGGAAGCAGAGCAAACTCAGGACAGTGCAGTGAGACAGCTGCTACCACCCCCACAGCCCAGGGTGTTCCCACACAGCCCTCCTGGCTCCCTCAAAGCTCCCAGCTGGAAAGCTCAAATTCCTGAATGCCCCCCACCTAGGTCATGGGTATGGCTGTGGCAAAGAGTGGACTAGCTCATTGTCACAGCCCTCAGGATTGATGCCTGCTACGTTTTGTTAACCCTCCTGTTTTTCTAATCATAGTTTCACACATATTATATGTGTGTCAAGTAACCCACTGCATCAGAACTTGAAAAATTCTTTCTTGTAAACCTGCTAAAATCAAAAGCAAAGAAAGAGAGCCTGAGCAGAAAGAACCTGCTTGGGGTGAGGAGGGGAACAATCCATCAATGGTCTGAGGCATGAAGGAGAAAAAACTCTCAGGTAAATTTTCTGCCTATGATATACACAGGAGTATTACTTCATTTTTTAATACATGTGGAAGTAACAGTAATGTTAATCCTTTCAGATGGGTTTTGTAGCAGCTCTTTTCACATAGGGAGAAAAAAAATCACATATAAATGTATTAGAACAGAATTTAGATTGTAATTTCTTATTGCAAGCTTAAGAAGGAGAAGAAAACAACTTGAAAAAGCTGAAAGTTTAAAGTGTTGCTATATTAAATCTGTCCAATTCATATGTGCACCATACTTGGGACAAAGGGCATAAGCTGGGTTTATCTGATATAGGACTAAGAAGCGTAAGAGGAAGGCAATTAATGTCACTACCCCATCGTGGTTTCTGCACCCTGGATGAGCAGATGGTGCCATGAAGGTCATGTGGCCATTTATCCACGTGTTTGAGGCTCCTGGGCAAACAGGAGCTGTTGGAGACTGCTGACCTGCAGGCAAGTGGCCCAGGGCCCCAAGGGGTGGGGTGGCAGTGGGGCAGCCTGGCTGGCATTCAGGGCCACTAGCAAGACAGTGCTCACAGCTGGTTTTTAAAAACACTTGTTGCAAACACCATCTAATTCTTGTGAAAAAATACGGGCAGGGAGCTTTTCTTAGTATTGAGGTCTGATGACTTTGGTTAGAGCTCCCATGAATGTAGCAGCAGTTTAATTATGGGTATAATTAATTATTGGTATAACACAGTTTGGGTGCCCTTGAGGTCCCCTTGGCTCCCCTAAACTTCCACTTTACTTACAGCTTTCAATCTCCAGGGAACATGTCTGCGTGTCCAGGGGAAAGCGACTAAAATCCATATTGCACATTGCTGTTACTGTAACTCTAGGAATAATAAAAATCTCTCCATTAAAATCTTGTCTCCTTATGTGACTGAAAAACAGTGAAGTTGTGAGTTTGGATTTTTATTACACAAGTACAGCCAGCACCACACGACTGAAAATAAATTTCTTCCATTCAGCTAAATCCATTCCACTTTAGTTAAAGCCATTTCTTCCTCTCAGGAAACTACTGTTAAAAAAGGTGACTAGAAAATTAAGTCATTAGAAATTGCAATTATATGATAAAAGTATTGGAAAAGAAAAAGAAAGGGCAAAAAGGACAACCCATCCCTCCCCCCCGACAATCAGCAAAAATATCTGAAAGGCATCTGTCCTTTAAACAGATGTTTTATATGATAAAACAATTTGCATTTATCAAAGCCATCGTAGTGCCATGGGGGATGCAGGTAACTTCCTTGCACACGGTGAATTTCCAGCTGCTCAATGGGAACCCAGTGATCACACAAGGGAATCAGCCACCAGATGGCAGAGGGCTGGAGCTGTGAGAATGCAACAGGGATCACCGAAATGCTCTGGCCCATCAGTCAAAATCTCTGGACTCGCTATAGTCTGATTATCACATTTTTAATAGTATAATTTCATATTTGAACCAGAAGCAACCATAAATCTTGACTCGACTGATTTGGACTCTAGAGAGTAAATTAAAGTATAAATCATATTGGGGAAAGAATTAATAAGTTATAGAAGGGTTAGTGGTAGAGAGATGTCTGTCACATAGTGATAAACACATAATGCAATCCCTTATGTTTGTAGTCCTTCTGCACATGTGGGTTCTGTCTGATGTTGCTTTCCTGTCTGCATTTAGCCTTTGAGTGAAAGTTCTTGGCTCAAATGGAAATTTAGGTGCCAGTGAGGTCTATGCTGGTTTCCAAGATGAGGAAACGACGTCTGGCAAAGAACCCTTAAAAGGCAGACACCAAGGAAAAATACAGTCTGCAGGCAAAGGCATTCAGCAAGGCAGACAGCAGGAATGACCTCTTTGTTTTCACGGGGAGCCTTCGTCCTTCCCGGCATTCATGGAGCATTGCAACCTGCACTTGGTGCTGAATAAAATACTGAAACTCTACCTATTTGCCACTGAAGGCATTCACCACCACTTCGTACCAGGCAATTGTTTAAGCACAAGGCTGTGGAGGATCTGAGTACTTTGATGTCCTTCTGTTCCCATCTTAGATAACCCTAAATGCAGAGGATTGGCTGCTAAATGAGTGTGTAGGCATGCATGCTATAGCTGAATATTATGTCATATTCTTGTCCTTTTTTATTGTACTCAGGACCTGGCCAAACTTTGCAAAGGCCTAAAGAATACCTGAGCCTTGTCTAATCTGCTGAGTGAAGAAAAATCTTTGATAATGAGAAGGTAGACAATGTTCAGGCTATGAATTCAAATGAACTGTAAGATAAAAATATCAAAGAACAAAAGCATTCTTGTCAAACTGATGCCCCGTGGGGAATCAAGAATTTCTTTGCTTGACTTTTTTTATAGAATCATAAAATGCCTTGGCAGGCTGAGAAGTTACCCCCTCACCTTGTGGCAGGCTCAGCTTCACCTCTGCCAGTACCAACATTCCCTAAAGATCTCCACAGCCCTCACAAGCAGTGTATTCTGCAACTTTCTCTCTCCCTAGTTAAATCTATGAGTCTTGCTGATACTGACCTCCTTTCAGTCAGGTTTTCCTTCTCTCTGTCCTTCAGAACATATTATCTATCATCTGATGCTTTACGTATTTCTCAGGTATTTTGTTATTTCATCACTGTAGAGATGATGTTGACATTCTTGCATCAGAATATAGCATAGAAATTTCCTTTCTAATAGGTTTTTATGGGTCTTTTGGCAATACTTGTTTTCTAATTGGATGAAGCTGCAGCCAAGTAAAAGAAGCACAGATTTTTTTTTTTTTTTAATTGACAAACTGATTGTCTGAGTTAATTTTTTTTTCACAGTAGCTAGTGTGGGAATATGTCTTGGATTTGTCCAGAAAGCAGTGTTAATAACACAGGGATATATTCATCAATGCTGAGCAGGGCTTCCACAGCATCAAGGTCTTTTCTGCTTCTCAACCCCATCCCAAAAGGCAGGAGGTTGAGGATGCACAGGGAGTTTGGGGGGGGGGGACAGCTGATCCCAGCCGACCAAAAGGACATTCCACAGCATATGGCATCCTGCTCAGCATATGAAGTGGGGGAAGAAGAAGAAAGGGGTGGAAGTTTGGAGTAAAGGCATTCGTGCTCCCAACTGACTGTTATATGTGATGGAGCCCTGCGTTTCTGGGGGTGCCTGAACACCTGCCTGCCCTTGGGAAGTGGTGAATTAATTTCTTGATTTGCTTTGCCTGTGCATGGGGCTTTTGTTTATCTAATTATCTTCCTTTATCTCAGCCCACTAGGTTGTTTTGCCTTTTACTGTTCCAATTCTCTTCTCCCTCCCACCAGGAGGGAGTGAGCCAGCAGCTATATGAGGCTTAGTTGCCAGCTGGGGTTAAATGATGACACAGATGCTCCTCACTTAGCATCTCCAAGCATGAAAGTGTTACTTATCACTATCAAATTTAAAAATCCCAGTTTAATAACATTCAGACTTATGTCAACTGATGAACTATTTGGAAAATAAGGGAGAAAGCAAGGGCTGGGACCATCCCTCAAGCCAGAAGACAAAGAAATGTTTACCAAAAATGTCTCCTGCAAGGACCTTTCATCGATTTGACATGAAAGGTGAGCAAAAAGCAGGAAGAGACAAACCAAGTGTTTGGGTTGCTCTAACCATACATGGGAGTCACCAGGAGCTATATATCCTTGCTCTGAAGCTTGTCACTTCATGTGCTGAAGGATGTCCCATGTGTTTTTTTGCTTATTATAAAGTGGCACTTGGTATAATTTATACCTCTTAATTATTGCTTTCAAGAATAGAAACTGCACATTTTGCTTAGCCCAGAGACTTTGCTGTGTAGTGATGTGGATAATTATAGCTTCCCTGGGCTTCTTTTTATTACCAGACACTGCCCTTTTATTTAGAATGTGCCCTGCCTCTTCAGCAGTGCCCCATGGGGATTGAAGCCTCCTAGCCCCCATGGAGCTGCTCCAAGGAACTGCCATGTCTGACTGCAGTTTCCCAAAAGGAACAAGGGCTAGCCATGCCCACAAGGTGAAGGGACAGTGATGGAACAAACAATGCTGGCACAGAAACTGTGCTTTCTACAGCAGGCACTTAAATGTACTCATCCAGGCACTCAGAGGTCTGTGGATAGCCAACACATTCATTCTTTTTTATGCCTTTTTTTTGTATGAAGTCATGCAAAAACACAATATAGGAATCAATTAAGCCACTTTCTCTTTCCACTAATAGCTTTTATTGACCGAATGCAGTTTTACCTGAGGCTATAAAGTACCTTCCCATCTGGCTGGACCCGCAGCATGACATTGTCTGTGGTGGTGTCGTGGATGAAGGAGCGCTTGGAGTGCACGAAGAACATGTCAGGGACCCAGATCTTCTTCACCAGCCTGCCATCAAAGGTCATGCTCTGGTTGTTGGTGCTGGGAAAGGACAACCTCTCGTCTTTCCAGTAGTGCCTCAGATAAAGCGTCATGGTGAAGTCCTGCAGCAAACAGGTTTCTGTCACGGCTTACACCTGATCAGCATAGCAGCGATTGCTCCTCTCTGGGACAAGCCATGAACTGTAAATCACCTCTCCTGAGGGCATATCCCCTCCCCAGCTGCAAGGGGCAGCACCAGCTGCAGCTTGTTCATTCATCGGGTCAGAGAGATTCACTGGGTTCAGACCAACTCACTTCTCAAGCTTGAACTTAGTACACAATGAGTAACTCTGTCACTGATGTGTATTCGTTTAAAAAGCAAGTCATGATCTTGCTAAGCACCATGGCATTTTTCTGTAAAGCTTCATGAGTTAAAAAGTATTGATTCTGAAAATATAAAATCTTCTCCATTATTATTTTGCTAACAGCCAAAATCGACCCTGATTTTTTTTTAACCCAAGGCCATCTAGTGGTTTTCCCATGTTGATAAGTGTTGTAACATGACATTAGAGGAGGAACAGGGGCAATATTCAAAAGCCATGAGAGCTAATTCAAGATCATAATGTTTGATTAGCAAAAATAAATAATAAAGAATGGGTTTGTTGTTTGGGTTTTGTTTGGTTTGGAGTTTGTTTTGGGGGTTTGGTTTTTTTCTTTAACTTCTAAGTCCTCAATGTTAATTCGTCCACTTTGCTTTCCAGTCCCAAAGCTTTTTAGGGGCCCTCTGGCCACCTTCACAAGCTTTCTCCTCAACCAGAACAGGTGAAAGCTCGGGATACCCATGGCTAGGTGTCAGGGTGCCAAGAGCATGGAGTCAGGGAGTCAGCTGGAGGGGTCCCCAGTTCTGGGGGAAATGCTCACCCCTGAGGTCAGATGACTGCAGATCTCCCAGCCTACACAAGAGCTGAAACAGCTGCAGTGAGAGGAGCCTGACATGCCACAGTGTGTCTGCCAACCACCAGATGTGCTACCACACACATGCCTCGGGCATGGGAAGAAGTCCAGTGCAGGCTCTTTAACCCTCTGTTAATGAGGAGCACAGAGAATCTGGGGCTTCCTGGGAAACCTTCAGAGCTGTTTGGTGACTTTGTTGAAAAGCCAAAACATTTTGAAAAATATTCTGTACTGGAGAGTAATTTTTTTTTTTCCTCTTCCAAAGCAAAACCTGAGTTACTGAGACACATTGTGGGTTCTAGAATGTTTGGACTGGAAAAGTGCCCTTAAAATCCATCTTGTTCCACCCCCCTGACATTGGCCAGCTATCTTCCACTAAACCAAGTTGTTCAAAGCTCTCTCCAGCCTGACCTTGAATGGGATGGGGCATCTACAACTTCTCTGGGCAGTCTGTTACAGTGCCTCGCCACGCTCCAAGTAAAGAATTTCTTCCTTACTTCTGATCAAAACCTACCTTTTTTCAGTTTAAAGTCATTCTCCCTTTTCCTTGGGAGCTCTCTGGCCCCTGACTACCTCAGAATGTCCAAAGTGACACTATGTCTGCAGCATGTAAGTGCCTTAAAACAAACACATTCATTGGTCTCCTCGGAGTTTTTTACTATGTTATCACTATTTAAGAAAATATGGAAACCCAAATCCTTTGAAACGGTCTTGGCTATGTTTTGTCATTTTGTCCTAGAGAAAAGAAAATGTCAAATTTCTTCCTTCTGCTTCAAGGGCCATGAAAGAGTTGCGTGAGGTCAATAAAAGTAATTGTTGGCAGATTCTGATCAAACCTGAATCTCCATCTGGAGTGTTTGTCCTTGGCAGTATTCAAACCCCATGGACACAAACCCAGGTAGCCTGCAGAGTTTTAGTCTCCAGAGGTCTCATCTGTGACTTACCATGTCCACCTCAGAAATGCTGTCCAGACTTTCAACTTGGACATCCACTCCAACAGGAATTGCAGGGCCTAGGGGAAAAAATAAATTAGGAGTTCACAAAGTACAAGCCTAGTGAGACAAAGCAATCCTCTGACTTTACTATCTTACAGGTAGAAATAGATGCTCAGTCTAAAATAGAAACAACAGTAAGCCAATAGAAAGTGTAAATGATTGGAATTGGCAACAAAAGTCTCCTAATAACAATTAAAGCCAGTAATGAGACTGACCCACTAATAACTTTCTCTTTTTATTGTGTCATCCTACATTTGTCTCTTCAAAATTTAAAAGCTACTTTAATTGTTTTTATCTCTGGTACTTGAGTCCGGGACTGGTGAGACAGATTACTGGAAGAGGATCCATTTGCAGAGAGAGCAGTGGTGGACCAGCTAAGGGAATGTAGGAGATTTTCCCTCACTTTTGCTTGCCTTGCAGGCAAATAAGTTCCATGAGAGCTACTCTGTATATTTGACTTTCACAAGACACAGTGGTCAGCTGTGGAAAAGAAAGGGTGACAGGAGGGGATACATTGCAGAACACAGACATGTACCTTGGAGCCTGAGGCTCCTGAGGGGAAGAATCCAACTGTGACCCCATGTAATAGGGATTCTGAACTTTTTTCCCATCTCCAAGCTTTGGCTAGTCCCTCATATACCTCTGGCAATTACAGTCCAGGAGAACTGTCAAGTAAAATAATGCTCACATTTGTGAACTGCTGTGAAACTGAAATGTTTTTAAATTAATTGAACATGCTGGTATTTGGTATATTGAGCATTTAGCGATAAAATCTTCTTTCATCAGAGTATATAATGGTATCCTGGATTTGAATGACCATCTGTCAGCCAGAAAGGGTAGATAAATTACAACATTCTCTAATCCCATGGGCTGAAAGAAAGCATGTTCTCCTCCGTCCATTTCCCTGAAAGCTTAGGTTGCCCTAGCACACAGCCACAAAACTGTGAGCAAGCATTAACACGGGCAGTCAAAATATTTTATTTTGGGTTATAAATTAATTAAGTGCAGTGTTTCATTTGATTATGCATACATATGGCCATACTAAGACAAAAACTTAGATTTTCCCCTGTCATCCAGGAATAAACATAAGGTGTATTTGCAGATTTTTATCAGAGGAAAGTGTCACTGAGCACCAGGAATACTATATTGCCTGTTAATCACATTTCCATGCCTTTGACTATGCTTTTTGCTCATCCAGAAGGCTATTTCACTGAACCTATGTTCCCGGGAGTATTCACAACTCAAAAGAACAGAAATTAGAGACAAAAAGGCCAATCTGCTTCTTCACTGCTGTACATGTTACAATATAAAGAAGTGACAGTGTAAAACAGGAACAGTGACAAATGTGCATGTTTCATACCTCCAAAACCTGGTCTCATGCTGAAGTCATGGTCATCTATTCGCAGCAGCTGCTCTGACTTCGTCAGGGGGGATTTGGTGATGTCAGGGCTTCGTTTTAAGATTGGGCTACCAGGGGGAGAGAAGCAGAGCTGTGAGCCCTGAGCAGTGCCTGCGAGAAGTACGCGCTTGTTCCACTCCATTTCCTGCTCAGAACATCCACCCCTTAGACCATGACCCTGTGACTGCAGCAGTGGATGGCAGCACGTCACTAAAAACTGATTCCTGCGCTCAGCATACAGTTTGGGCACCTGTGGTAACATTTGTTTGGTGGCTTTTTGTCCCTGTAAAATTCTCTCTGCATGCAGCAGTCTGGGGACAGTCATTAAAACGTGTGGGCTGGAGGAATAGCATGTGGGGATGAGCGGAGAGGGGGAGGCATTCCTGACATTGAGTTGTGATGGAGTGTGAGGCCAGGAATTAGGGAAACAATATATCAAATAAGTTACTGGCTGTTGCCCAGGAACAAAATGGAGACAGTCTGGGAACCAGGCCAGGAGGCAGGCCATTCCCTAACTTGGGACAGAATGATTAGCTTCTGCCCCAGATTTCCGTCAAGGATAAAAAGCAACATTATAGACCTGGGAGGTCTCTGAGCATTAAAGATCCTGGGAGGGTAATTCCAGAAGCTATTGGAGTTGCACTGGATGCTGGACAGAGGAATCTCTGATCCCCTTCCACATCCAAAATACAAACTGCTGCTCAGTACCCCAGTGCTGTGGCTGGGATGGTGATGGCAGCAGCTCCTTGGATGCTCCCTCTTGTAGGGAAAGCCTTTGCTGCCCCCAGAACCAGCTGCACCCCAGCCACTTGGGTGGCAGAAGGGCTCCAAAAAAACAGGCAAGGTTTTGCTGGTTCTTGATTTTAGAAAAGATGGCACACTCAGAGGCACTTGTCTGAATATACATAAAACAAGTAAGGAATAGATTAAAGGAGAGCGGGTGGACAAAGAAAATGGATGAGGAATATATTCCTGAGATAATGTTTCTCCTAAATGCTTAGCCATGCTGTACTTCTCAAAGACTTGTTGAAAGCTGTGCAACAAGAAGCCAATACAGCAATCTCCCAACAGAGGCCAGTGGTGGTGCCAGCGGCTCTCCTCTCTCAAATCTTTTATCTGGACTTCAAAGTATCTTAGAAAGATGCTTAGTCTAAGTTCAATAATTGCTAAGAGGTTTGAGTAGTCTACTTCCATCAGTGAGTTCTAGTCATGAATTATCCCTCAGGCATTTTAAAAGGTAGCCCTGCTTCTGCTTGAGATCTAGTTCAGCCTCTGAATGACCTGGGAGTGTACACTAGGGAAGGTTTATGCCTTTAGGCAGAGGAGCAATATTAGCAGGACAGTGGCAAAGCAAACATTTGAGAGCAGGTCTGCCTGTGCTCAGAAAGGTGCCTTCTCCCTGCCACTGGCAGTGGGAAGGACGAGTGGTATGATGGAGAGCCCATGGAAGGGGCTCAGCTCTGCAGAGGGGATTCCTGGAGGGAGGGCACCCACTGGCACAGCACAGGCAACACAAACTGTGCATCGGTGCCACACGAAGCCTGAGGGGACATGGCAATGGCCTGTCCCCCCTGAGGGTGTCAGGCAGTGGGGTTTCCACTGGGGGCTGCTGGATCCCACTGCTGGCACGGCTAACACCTAAAGACAACTGGCACGTCCTTCCCCCGGCCAGCCCAGCCATGGGCATGTGGCTGACAGGCCTGGGCCAGCAGCAGCCCCCTGTGGGTTTTGCTTACCTGCCTTGCTTGTGCACCTCGCCATGGGCTTCCCGTCTCTGCCGCTGGGGCCGGCTGCAGGGAAACAAGGGATAAAGGGAGAGCTGAGACAGGTGGACACGGGCAGGAGGCTCAGGGTGTCAGGAGGGAAGTACCAGATCCCTGCAGAGTTACCTTCTGTCACATGTGAGAAATGATGCTTACCTTTTTTATTTACACTTTCATCAAAAGCCACTGCCAGGCTGGGCATGGTAGAGGGTGGGGAGGATGCTCGGGCTCACAGTGGGGACAGGGCAAAAGGAGGGGAGCCATGATTTTCATAAGGTGGGATGCCTCTCTTTTTGACTGTCTGGCAAAGTACCCAGGCAGGCAGCTCAGGCCCCACCTGCCCAGCTTTGGCTGGCAACACCAGGGGCTTTGGAGACAGGAGCTGCTTGTTCATGAGAAGAAAATATTTTCAAATTATTTTCAGAGGGTGTAAGAAAAGGAAAAAACCTGTGAAAATAGTTTCTGGCTTCATACCATCTCCCAGCTGGCTGTCAAGAAAGGTCTTCTCAGGTCTTTGGCCAATATTTGATTTGATCACTAAAGGCAAGAATATTGCTTTTGGCACTGTAAGCGCTAGTTTGAGCAAGAGTAATGTTTTAAACATTTAACAAGTTATCTTTTACTAAAAGTAAAAACATTAGTTTCTCTCTGTAATAAACGCTAACTCCAACTTACTAATGAGGTTTTCTGCCCACTAGCATACATTTCAAATCCCTCTGTAGAGATTTCCAGTGGCAAAACTCCTTTTGCAGTAATGGTTGTCAGCACCTGAGCCCCATCATCACTTTGGTGTGTAGTGGAGGAACCCCAGGCCTTGTGGGACAGCTCCTTTCTAGGCTGGGAGCATTCCAAAAGCCAATAGTATGGAGGGAAATTAATCTTGCTGCTGCCCCAGAGAAGCAGACAATCAGGCCAGGACTGGGCACGTGGGGCTGCAGCATTGACTCACCCTGAAATGAAGCACTGGATGAGTAGGATTTTTTCCTAGAATCTGCTCTGTGCTTCCCAGAGGAATTCTAGGATAAAGTGCACAGGCAAACCAGTGTCTGGGGGAGTCTTTGGGCCATGCAGCACCATTGCCATTACAAGAAACAGCTTCTGTGGCACTGCTTGGACCTGGGTATCACACAGCAAAATAATTGCAAATGTAAAATGCACATTCTGGACTCTTCTGCCTTGTCCTAAACCCCCTTTCTGATATTTCTCACTGCTGCCTGCTTCTCATCTGCTGGCTGTCAGGAAGTAATTTCTCGTGTTTTGGGGATAAGCAGATTCTGGCAACAAGCTGACCGATTTACATGACTTTAAGTGCCCTAGTAAACTCTTGGCTGTTCAGGAATAATGCTGGTATTTGAACAGGGATGAAGCAGGCCATGTTCTTGCAATTTCTAATTTTCATTTCCTTTGTAGGTCTTATCTAATGCTTCCTGGTGGCTCTGTCCCTATTCTGCTTGTCAAGGGAGACTTCAAGGCATGGCCATCAAGGATTCATGACCAACTCATCCGCATCCTCTGCACTCAGCAACCCTGGGTGTTTCCTTTTATTTCCTCAAGATGTTTCTCTCTCTCCTCTAAAATTAGCTTTATTTCCATGTCACAAACAAGCATAAAATGTCCCCCATGCTCCATCCACGGCCGAGTACTGTGTTCATTTGAGCTTTGGTTTGGATATTTTGCTTCTTTTTGCCAGCCTTGTTCCCCTTGTCACAGCTCTGTGACAGCAAAACATTTTTACCTGTTACCCAGTTACTTTAATTTGAAGCCCCATTTCTTTTTACTCAATATCTTTTCTGCTCTGGTTCCTGGGGAGTCCTCTGCTGGCTCAGTGATCAATGGCAGCTCCATCATGGGACCCCATTACCCTGCCTGTCTGGGCTGTGAATCGATGAAAGCTGCTGTGGCTTCTGCTGTTTCTGGGTGTTTGCAGTCGACAGCCTCACCCAGGAGATTCAGCCCAGACATTGTGCACAAATTTCTGAGTGTCCCTCCTGCTTCACTGGGGTAACAGGCTCCTTAAAACTAAACAACCATTCCTGAGGTAAAATACACTGAATAGTGAACAACCCTTTTTTCTCCCCACACGATGTCAATATTTATCTCCTAGCAGTCACAATGCCTAAAGGTATTTCATGTCTCATGAAGCTCACAGAGATGCTTTGTGAAAAGGCAACCACTGGAGCAGAGTGGTGTTCATTCACAGTTCTCCCTGTGCATTGCTAGAGTATCTCTTGGACCCCTGGCTCCAGATCTACCCTCTGCTTCAAGGGATCCTGAGATGCCTCTGCATCAAAATCTGAGGCATACTGGGGCTGGCAGGCAATGATGTGGCTGAAGCATAAGATAGCTGGGGAGGAAAGTCAGCCAACCGAGCTTTTGATCACTTCTGCTACAGACACAAAGCAAAAAGCATTTTCTCTTTTTGTATTTCAAAGCATGATATATATCTATGTATGACTATATATGATATATAGTCACTCCAACACAGCAAAAAGGGTTGCAGGGTAAGGATTAACAGTGTCTGATTTTCAGAAGAAACAGTCCAGCTATGACATCTGAAGGTCCCAGCAGGTATTTCCAAATGCCCAGCTTCACAGGACATGTGCCAGAGGAATGTCAGGTCCACACTTACAATGTGCACCAGAAACCCCATAGTATTCTTCATCTTGGAAATAAGAGCTTTTGGAAGCAACCAAAATGAGTGTGTGAGAGGTCATTACCCATCATAGCATTTTAGTTCGCAATTACTTCTATTCTCACAGATCTTTATAGTACCAATACACCTTTGTCAATCCCATGTTCATCCTGCCAAGACTTTGTTCCCTGTAGGGACTTGTGCTGCCTCCACTGCCCTCTCCTGCCTTACCCAGATGAAATTTGATGGGAGGACCAAGCAGAACAGGGGTGCTGGCATTCCCCTGCCCATCCTGGCACGAGGTCTGTGCAGCACAGCAGGTGCAGGATGGGAGGCACAAGCTGTCCACCTCTGCTCACAAAGGGATGGGGGGCCCAGAGCTGAGTGCATGAGGGACTTTCATCACTCTCTTTACTTTCCAATTAGGAGTCCTGCTGGAAACTGGCTCAACAAGCTCCATATCTCCCATTGCCTTGCATCAGCAGTGAGCAAATCTGTGGATCAACCTCATTGCAGTGCATCATGTGCTGCAGAGCTCACATCTGACAAGATTAAGCAGGAGAGGGCAGTGGAGGCAGCATAAGTCCCTGCAGGGAACAAGGTCTTGGCAGGATGGACATGGGATTGGCAAAGGTGTATTGGTACTATAGAGATCTGTGAGAAGTGTGAAAATCTTATTAAATACCTATTAAACGCTTATATATTTGACTAGGCTTTGCTTTTCCCTGTTTTATGACCAGTTGGTGACTGGGATTCTTACCACATCAGCATCCTGTTAAAGGCCAAAACCAGACAGGGGAATGCTGGGTCAGATAATGGGGGAGAAGTAAAAAGGAACTGGGGGTTGTATGCACAAACATACAGGAGGTTCCTGCAGGAAAAATGTGGGGCAGAGACAAAGGGAGCTGGGATCTGGAAAGGCACCTGTGTTTTGGGTGAGACTGAGGAGAAAAGAGGCTGGATGAGCAGAGCTGGTGAGGGAAGGGAAATATTGTGTAATGCCAGAAGATACCAGGAACAGGGAAGAGAGGAGACATCAGACTCAAGGAGTGCCTCATCATTTTGTGTGATGGCACAGAGAGCCTGGGCAGTCCTTCATGAGTCGTGGTGTCCCCTCAGCACAGAGTGGTGCTGGACAGAGATAATGTCAGCTCCTAGAGACATGTGAGCCTTTAGTTGGGCTAAAGAACTTCCCAGCCTGTGTCCCAAAGGAAGAGAAGAGTGTTTGGGGCGGGGAGTTCACAGAAAGTTCCACCATAGCATGCCTTTGACTTGCAAATGAATTGGGAAGGCCTTCTCAGCAGGCAGGAGATCCTGGTGGATAGGTGGTGCAGCAGGTCCAGGTGAAGACTGAGGAATTGTCCAGAGCACAGAGAAGAGATTTGCAGGGGGAGGAAAAGTGAGGTAGCTAAATGGGAAGAAAACCCACCCAGCACCTGAGGAAGGAAAAAGCAAACTTGAAATGGGAGGAAGCTGCTTTTACCTGGTGACATGCGCTTCACCAGACATGATCCACTGTGTAAGATATTAATTCCCTGGGGATAATGTAGGATAGAAAGCCACTAATTTGTAATCAAATTGAGAGACTTGCAAAGCCATGAGCTGTAAACAAGACTAAGAACTGAGGAAAATTTATCATGATTTTTTTTTTCATTGGTCAAGCTCTCGTTTGTTTGTTTGTAATTATTTTGGACCATGTGTCTTTATGATTAGTAGGTTTAAAGGTTGTGAAAAAAGGTGATACATTGCTATTGCAATATATATTGTTAATATATGAAAAGAGAAAATAACACTATTTTTGATGTTTACATCATGAAGTTCGAGAAACTATAGGATTCAGAGTTCTTCTACCATCTTTATTTTTTTGAGTGATACAGATAATTTAATGAGAATCCCATTTTAATCCATTATTACTTGAATACAGGTCAGTCTCAGAATCCAAAATATGCAGGAGACACCCTTTAAAAGTTGCACTTCTTTTGCTCTTTGCCTGGACATAAACACTGACTAAAGAAAAAGGGAACATATGTACACATACTGATTACTCACAGAAAAGTCATGCCACCTGAGGTCTTGACATTGTACCTGACGTTGCAAAAATGGAGGAGCCCCTATGTTGCAGGAATTGCATCCAGTGCATGGGTGTTTATTGAGTTTTGTGTTACATATGTAGAAAGAAAGAAAAAGTTGGAGGAAGCAGAAGGTCCATCCTTCCAGCTAGGAGGAGGCAGGCATGGTGCCAGGACTCAACCAAGTGAAAAAGAGAAACAGATGAAGGGAAGGGGAGAACTTATGGGGCAATGCAGAACGTGCTGAAAGGTTTTGTGTTTGACCCAGTCTCAGAAGAAAAGTTGACTTGCAAGCAGACATCAGCACAATGTCGATCAGGGAAGGGCATTTTAAGGAGTATTTAGGTAGCTGGAGATATTTAAGTCAGCAGAGGCTGATGGCATTTCCCCAGGAGCACTGGGAGTACCAGCTGCTACAGACTCTGAGCTGTAAGCCATCACCTCCAAGGACTCCTCAGAGATGGGTGATGCCTCTGTGGGAGCGTGAGGGTGAAAACAATACCTGGTTTTAAGAAGGGTATAAAAGAAGGAAGTTGGAGTTTTGAGATCTGAAAATAAATTGTGACAAACTCAAGTGATCCATTGTCTTCCCCTCCTCCAGGGAATAATGAGATTAGGAAGATCAGTCAATGTGAATCTGCAATAATTGACGTCAAGCCAGTCTGATGTCCTGTCTGATGGTGTAACTGACTGCCTTAGTGTGAGCAGGAGGAAAAGTAGATTCGAAGGAGGTTTTTAATATTTAATTAGTAAACAAGGGAAATAGGGTTGAGATAGGTTGAAACTGTGACTTTGAACATGGTTGAAGTAGCATGGTTAATGTAATGCCATTAATTTGCTGCTGAGAGACACTAAACAACACTTAACAGATTTCATCCTGGAAATAGCTGGTCAATATTTTCAATAATAAGGCAGATGACAGAACTATAAAACTCAGACATGAGGGCATGCTTGAAAGAGAAACAGGCATTTGGGGATCTAGGGTCACAATTCCAAGCAGCCACAATGTGTTGGAGAAAAGGTCTGATGTCGATATGACAAATTGCAATAAAAGATAATACTAAGAACTGCATGGAATATGAAGAAATAATTGTATAAATGATGAATGGGAAATAACTAGCTAAAAAACCTAGAATTGTAATAGAATAGAACAGAAAAAGCAGAATTGTAACAATTCTGCTGTTGGGGCAATGTTCAGAAATATTCCTATTGGCACGGGAACAGAGATAGATTTAAAGTAAATGGATTGAACAGTAACAAGTCAACAGGCTTTTACCCAGGAGAAAGCCAAATAAGAAACTGTTGAATCAATTGTCATTGGTGACAAAGGACTGGAAGGCAGCAGCTTTCTTTGGAACTTTAAAAAGCTACCAACTGTTCCATTGGACTGATTAGCTACAAAGGTAGTAAAAACCACCAAAAGTAGACATCAGATAAATATAGTATGGGTTGAAGAAGAACAAGAGGCAGTTTGACTTTTCTCAAAGGATATTATGCCCTTTAGAATTATGGAAATATTAAGTTTGGAAAAGACCTTTAAAATCGTTAAGTCCAACCATCAGTTTGGGACCATCACCATGTTCACCATTAAATCATGTCCTCAAATGTGATATCCACATGTTTTTTGAACATTTCCAGGGATAGTGACTCCACCGCTTCCCTGGGAAGCCTGTTTCAATGGCTCACAACCTTCCCATGAAAATATTTTTTCTAACATCTAATCTAAACCTCTCCTGGTGATATTTGAGGCCATTTCCTCTTGTCCTGTCACTTGCTACCTAAGAGAAGAGACTGCCACTCCACTACAATCTCCTTTCAGGCAGCTGTTGTAAAACAATGGCCTTCTCTAAAAAGTTGGTGACAACCTTGTAGAAAAGAGTGAGCAAGATGATACATTGTACCTCAAATTCCAAAAGAGTGTTGACAGGTCTTTCTCCTAAAGAAATCAGCCAGAAAGAAACTCCCCACATGTGAATGGTTACAAAACAAGAAACAGAGGAATTATGGAGAGTTTTTACCCTGAAGAAAGTTTCTCATTGTAGTTCCATGACACCTATGATAGGATTACTGCTGTTCAATAGCATTATAAATTATTTTGGATAGAAGAGTAACTACTGAAAACAGTATTTACTGAGAGTATGTAACTATTCAAGGTAGTTAAAATCAGAACTATGGGTGGAGAATTGCAGCAGGATCTCAGGACTTCAGAAAAATTCAGTGCTAGCAAATTCAGGAGAGTGTACTTTGATTTCTACTTTGTATTTTTAATTTCCCCCATTTTGCTTTCAGAAACGATGTTAAAATAGTGATGGCCTCCAAACCAGCTGCTAAGGAAGTGTCACTGTGGTATTTCTTGGTAAACATCAGCTTAATGATGCACAGTGCTCAAGAGGACAAGCAATGGTTCAGCATTATTGGGAGCAGAGCAGTAAACCAGACAGAAGGCATTTCAGTGCTGTTAGCAACACCAAGGCATGTCCACATCTCACACATCCAATGTCCATAGCTAGGAAAAATAGCAGAGTAAGAGAAGAGATCTTGGAGGTGGAGAAGCCTTCCAGGCAGTCTAAGCAGGGCTCTCAGAGTGGGAAAGAAGCTGGCCAAGTGATACAGTGCAAGGATATGAATTCAGGAGTAGCTTGGTGCAGGTGGGCAGGAATCTGTCACTCAAGACTTTCCACAATTCATAGCAAGAAGAAGAAATTTGAAAGAAACTACATAAACATGGTATGTCATCACACTGTGAAATTCACTCTGAAATCTCTGAGTGCTTTCGCACAAATGAGTTTGGAAGGTGACTGAGCATTTTTTAGAAGAAAAACCATTACCATTTCAGATGTGAACTCAACCCTGCAATGAGAAAATCAATCTATATGCACTCAGGAGGGAATAAATTACCTTGCAACATCTTTGAATTGGTTTGAGGTTGGTTTTTATTTGGCTAGGCTGCACACAACCTGTTATGTTCTCCTCACACCAGCTCATAAAACACGTTGGTGGGCCAGAAGAAAACATGAAGCTGCTGATCCTGAGAAAGTTGCAATGTTGCTTGGAGCTTCTTCCACTAGGGGCCAAGTAAAGTTGCAGAGTACTTGGATGTATGAACATAGCTACAGAAGTGCCAGTAGAGACTAGCACTTGTGTTCTGCCACAAATAAAATGAATAAAGTTTGGAAGCTGTGCGGTACATAGACCCAAAAATAAATTCTTGAAAGGATGAAAGGAGGCTAGGGATAATGAAAAGTAGAAAATGGAGTTTTCCAAGCATTATCACTTGCTATGAGAAGCAGAGGGGGGACACTTCTGGCTGATCCAATAAAAGGTGCCATGCACGATTGAAATTTCTTGAAAGAACAACGGGGTGAAAAGGCAAATGAGAGAAATAGCATAGCAATAACAAAAAATAAGCTGATGTACAACAAGATAAAGAAGAGGAGCACTGTTGGAGGGAAGAAAAGGGTTTGAAGTAAGCCACAAAAATAGTACGAATTTAAAAGTAACAGGGTAAATCTTGGCAGAACTGCGTGACAAGGACAAGGGTTCTGGCTAGGGACAAAAAAACCAAGGCAGGTGAAGCAGAGGGCAGAAAAACGTAAAAAAAAAAAAAAAGGAGAAACCTTGAATGAGGGAAAGAAAAAGAGTGGAGGAGATGAAGATAAAAGGAGAAAGGGAAAGGCAAGTTCCTAACTGGGAAAATGGAGAGATACCACTTGCACTGGCCTGAAGGCCGTACTGGGCCTCTTGCTCTCCTGAGACACAGCACTGCTGGAGCAAATGGTGTCCAGACACAACTCAAGCTGATCCTGGAGAGCAATGTCTTGGGAGCTGCAGCTCACTGGGTCTAGATCACCACTGATAATGTGGCAATGCCTTCAACAGGGTTTTTACAGTCTTACCATGTGCTCCAGAAGTCTGATCTAAAGACAGCTTGTGTTAGCAAGATTTGTTTATGCAGATGGGTTACTGTTTGGAGATAAGAGTGAAGGAAAATTATTACAACATTGTCAGGTAATGGTAGGGACATGACTAACAGCATGAAGCGAGTCTTAGGTAAGATTAAACAAACATGATCTGTAAATCTTTTACAGTGAAATCTCTTCTGTTGAAAGCTGAAAGGTGGTTTTAATGCTGTCCAGGGAGATTTTAGTGTTAAAAGAGATTTTTTTTCCCCGAGCAGTTAGCTCTGGCAGAACAACATGGCTCAGCTCCAGGACAGTTCTTTTCCTATCGCTCATCCTCTCTAGTAGATTCTGCAAGACTAATTAGCAACACAGGCTTTGGCCCTTTTGTTGGCACAACGATGTTGTGACTTTTAGTGAGCCTTTGCATCATTCTAGTGACCCCCCCTGAAGCCTGGTGGCTTTCCAAGAGCCTGAGCAGTTGGGAAAACAGCAGACAGCTCTCTTGCCAGTGCTCCAGAACTCAGCTCCTTCCTGTAGGAGTTTTGGCACTCTGGATCCAACAGGCAGAAAAAGCCTTGCAATCCCTGCAGGTTTTGCACACGGCTGACTGCAAACTGTGAACAGGTCTGCAAGGTGAGAAAGTTTTTATTTTTATATTGCTGCTCTTTGAAGTGAAATTCCTTTGAGGTGATTTGTCCTGGAGATTAGCAAAAATAAGCAGTTGAGTCTTTGACTGGCACACAGACATTTTTACAGTGAATTACAAAATTTGAGGGATCTGTAGTAAATCCCATACAATAAAGCTATCTACTATGCTGCTTTCATTGTGGCTGTCTGCACACTTTAACCTAGATTGATTTGCCATTTTCTTGTCACACTATGTCCTAAAGCAGCTTTATTTAAGGAATTATTTGGGACCTTTTTCAAAATTCCTGTCATGCAAACCCAGTCCTCCTAAGACTGTGGTGCATGCATGGACTCTTGTGGACTAAACCTCGCCCGTCTGCTCGCTCTTCTTCACAGCTCTTGTGTCTCATGCTAGAATGGGGTACCTGCAGTGCAAAAATTATGACAAAGTGTCCCTGCAGCTCCCCATATACTCCATTCACCATATCTCCAGTATGTGAAGGCTGTGGATGTGAGCTCAGCTGGATCTGGGCAGGTGAAAAGCCAGGCCCTGGAGCTGAAAACTGCAAATCCAGCAGTGAGTTTTAATTTGAAAGCAGAGTTCAGAGCAAGTGAGTCTCCTTGGAAGAAACTAACACATCATCGGAAGAAACAAGTTAAAAGCCTATGTATTGCTCCATCAGCTGCAGATGAGAATCAGGAGCAAAGCAAAACGTCTGTCAGGGACAGCAGGATGCTGGCAACCCACCCAACGTGGCAGGTCTTTACAGCAGGTGCCTCTGCCATGTGCCAACACCGGTGGCTGGCACTGAGCCCTGTCACTAGGGCAAGAAGATGATCTTTTTGTTCTGTAGAGATTCTGGGGATTAGGGGGGTGCAAATCAAGCCATCCTGAGCATCCTGTGATGGTGTGGAGACAGCCTTTTCCACTTCAAATAGATTTTCCCATAAATCTCCACTGAGGTTTGTGTTTTTCTTCAGAAGGAAAAGGCTACAGTGAAGGGATGGATTTCCATCCTGGTCCTTACTACAAGCCTTATGGAGCAAGAGATAAGAGTGTTTAGAGAGGAGCAAAGAGGTCAATTGCTATAACTTCTCCTGCTTAAAGGCTGTTCAGAGCTGGGTGTTGAAAGGAGGGAGAAACAGAATCAAATCCAAAATGTTCAGGAGCAATGTTCTCTGTAAGTTTTTCTGATGTAATATGGCACCTTCATTGCTCAGTTTTGAATCCAGGGTCTAACTCTGTGATGGAAAAAGGCATGGACTTTGATTGAAGTGTAAGGAATCATGCCTACTTCAAAACCGTTTCATATAACCAGCATCTTAACATGTAAGAGACCAACCATGAGAACAAAGACTGTACCTCTGAGATGAGGTATTCTGCCATACAGATGTCTGGTAGTGTTGGGCAGGCATATCTCCCCATGGGGAGATCCTGACTGCAGTCCCAGAACGTCAAGGGGATTACCTCTGCATACAGCACCTGCAGGAGGGTTGTACAAATACTGCACCTAGTCCTGATGTCAATCCTGAAAAAGCAGTGAAGGGACAGGAGGAAAACAAGCAAATGGCTGGGGTCAAAGCTTGGGAAACATCCCACACTGAGAAATGTAAGAAGCTTAATCTCCTAAATGTATGGAAGCAGAGATGAATGGAGGCTTGATCCACCTGCAAATACCTTGATGGAGAGGAGACAAGATAGCATAAAACAGGACCAAATGGATGGAAACCAATTGCAATCCCATTCTGTTTGGCATTGAAGGTTAGGGATTTGGTACAGAAGGATTTGTTGTTTGTGCTTAGGAGGAAATCCTAAGGTCCAATGGTCATCCTACCATATGGATGGCCATAATCATCTTTTTTTACATACGTGGGTGTCTCACAGGCTGTCCCATCACAGGGCAAGGTGGGCACTGTACTGAGCACCATGCTGCTAATGGACAACCCTACACCCACAGCCCAGATTTGATCCTCTCTCACCATCAGCTCTCCTCAACATCACTGTCCCCTGAAATGACCTCTCAGGCCAGCGTGGGAATTCTGGCAGGGCAGTGGAGCCAATTGTCCAGAGCCACACCACCTCAGGGCTTTCTGATGGCCTTACCCTGGAACAATTGCACCTCAAATACAAAGTATGGGTGAAGAGGTAGCTCCTGCATTTACTGAATAGGTATTTTTCATTTTCACATATTTTTAACACTTTTCTGCTTTGATTTGTTATATTGTCACTTCATTGCACCGCATTTCGTGCAGTATTGAGCTTTTCTTAAAGATGATAAACAAGAAAATGGCTGTGTGTGCACATTCCTCTCCTCTGGATGCTTCCCAACTCACACAGTGGTACCTTGCTTCTCACTCCTTTCATTTGCTACAGCCAACACATCACCACTGCTGTCACTGTCATGAAGCCTCAACAAAAAAAAAAAAAAGGGATTTTGTGCCTGTCTTGTACCCATACTGCCTCTGGTAATGCATCCCCTGGGGCTGGTCATGAAGAGAGCACTGCATCCATTTTGCCAGTTATACCTCCATGGAGGTGGTGTCACTGCTAAAGCCACTTCCTAGGGATAAAATGGTTCATGGATCCCCAAGTACCAACTGGGACACTGTAGTCACTCTGCAAGGTGCCCCTCACCTGCTACAAGGGGCTGTAGGAAAATAAAAAGACACAGCACTTTCCATCCCTTCCAGCTTTTCGTTGTTATTTCTGAAGGCTAATAGGAGTGGTTTGAATTCCTCAGGACTCTGACATTCCTGCATTTCCATCCCTACACACTTCAGAGTACTGAGGCTGATACTGAGTCTTTACAAAACTGCACTATAGTAAAGCAGAGACAACAGAGGTTCTGTTTGTCACAAGCAGAAGTACCCAGCATTTAAACAAAATTAAATGTGGCAGCTATATTACATTAAAAAAAAAGTATTTTTCCTCCAAGCTGTTTTGTGCCTGAGCATAAAAAATCCTCACACAAAGTTCCAAATATTTCCCAAATAGAATATAAATAATCAGAATGCAGTTGTAGCAAAAAACTCTTCCTCAACTCAAATCCTCCTAAAATGGCTGTCTACAAGATAGTGAGAGCAAAATATCACAGTCTTTTTGTCAGAGGGATAGAGAGACAAAGAGTAAACAACGTTTTAAATTATTTTATCAGGTTAATACAATATACTGAATGCTCTTTCTCTTTCTTCTGATAACTCACCATTGCCTTCCTGAGAGACTTTATTTTTTCCTTTTTAAACGTCTATAAAACAAATTACATGGAAACAATAAAACAAATTCTAAATGTTTTCATCTGAGATCTCAAGTCCATCTAATCTTCAGTGAATACAACAATTCTCATGGACCTAAATTTCATTTTCACTTTCATGTAAATATTCGGTCACATTTTAACCACCATAAATATAAATACTTCTTTTTTTGTAGCCTTTCAAACTTTGAGACACTTCAGAAACCTATTTTTTTGAAAGAAGCAGTGATTTTCACTGTAGGAAATGCATTAAAACTTACTCATTGGCAAAAGAAACAACAGAAAATATTTTTCCCTGAGAGATCACAGTCTGCAAATGCAAGCTCGTTTTATCATCACCCAAAACATTACATTTATCCAAACTGTAGCTATTTGAATGTAAAAAAATGAGACTCACCTGCCTTTTTTGTATACCTCATGTATTTCTTTTCCTTGTCGGTGGGTTCTGCATTCAGTGGATAAAATCCATCCCCACAGCAGGAGGAAGATGCTAAAATGCATTTTATGGACAGTCAACATGTTACCTGAAGGTTCTGTATCCAGAAATAGTCCATACAAGAAAAGGAAAACCTAAATGTAGATCCTGTTTCTCTTTTTAAGACATTATCGGTCTGATCGTTATTGGGAGGATGTTTACTCATACAAAAAATCATCCTGCAGTATTTAATCTGGACAGTGGGGAAAGCAATTTCCACTAAACCTATAAATCCTTCTACGTCAGATGGCAGGGATTTTCTAGCAGTGCTGAATTCACGTATTCTCAGAAAACAATTATTTTTAGTCCAAACAGGCTATTTTATTAATTGGTTTAAATTGAACCCTATTCAAATACCTGTGGCACATATATATGTATTTCCGCTTTGTTAAGTGAAGTAGTGCACTTGGTCAGATAGGTGTCACTGGTAACTCTTTAATCACCAAACTTATCTGTGTAGCAGTAATGCTTGTTACAAGCATTGCAATACATTGAAAAGTATTAATAAGCATATATCAGTTTACAGAAAAAAAAATTATTTAGCTCTACAAGTAGCATTTGATCCTGTATGTTCTTCTACATTACTTTAGTATCCAGTGGTGCTGTGGCCAGAGTGGTTGGTGCTTTCACAACTTGTGCTCTGCTGAGCACCGTGTGTGGGAAGGATTCAGTGCTCAGAGGAGCAGGGGAGGACAGAATGGGGAAGATGGCTCTGCCCTCTGCACAGGGATCTTTGGAGCCATCCTGCTGAAGTGGAGCAGCAAACACCCACCAGAGCTGCAGGAGAACTTGGGGGCCTGGTGTGTCAGGTCTCGTGTGGCTGGCATCTGTGCTGAAGAAAATAGAATGGCTTGGGCAGAAATAGGAGTGGTTGAGCCAGCCACACTGCCCATCAGCTTGGAGCTCACATCCTCCACAGCTCCCTGTTCACCCTCCTTCTCCTCTGTGCCTCCCCCAAGCCCTCCCAGCTCTGGTTCCTACTTGTGCCTTCTCATGGAGGCCTCGCCTGTTCCTGCTGACACCACCGACCCTTTGCTGACCAGACTCTTCTTCCTCTGCCTGTTACTCGGGGATTTCTATTTCAGAGCAGTTGGTCAGGTCACCCATCTCCTTCTACAAAGCCTGAGGAGCAGATCTCCACCTGGACTAAGCTGCTGTGGCTTTACTGACTTTGGTCAACATTTACTGTAAGAGCCAAAACGAGCGATGCGTTCGTCTGAATCCTCTTTTAGTTCTGGTTACAATGCATGATAAACTTTTCACTGCAGAGCATCTTAAAACATGACAACCAATCAATAGTTTTACCATTACCTATAGCCTATCATAACTACTATCATTACCATATTCATGTTACTATTGTCCAATTACAAGAAGTTAGTATGTTACAGTTAAGCTAGAAGTTGTTTTTCAGTTTTCTTCCAGTGGAAGATTTTGAGATCTTTCTTTCTACTTGCAACATGGCATTTTTGTTTGCCTGTGAAATCTTTTTGCTTGGTATAAACATTTTTTGCTTGAGGTGGATTTATCTTCTCCTTTGAGTCATAGAAATCCCTTCCAAATCACTTTGCCCTTTGTCTTCTAGTTATCCAGTAAAACTGGCTCAGCAATTCTTTTCTTCTATATCAATACTTGCTATTTTTTAAATTCGTTCTTCAAATTCTACATTCAAAAATCTTTCTGTTATACATATATATCTCTGAGACCTTCCTGTCAAATCCTTCTCCTTTCCAACAATTTACACTTCCTCGGGATCCACGGGAATGACACACTGAAAGGCACTTACATTTCATCCAATCAACAAAGATTCAACTTCATGATTTGTGGGGGTAAAACATTTCCTACACAAACTCACACAGGCTTCAAGAGATGGGCAATCAGCCACCAGCAGTTTGTTGTGATAAATGATCAGTGCTACTGCTCAAAGAAGTTGTACTCATTTAACTTTGAAAATCATCTGCATTCCATTTACACTGATTCACATATCCTTCTCAAGGAGAATAAAAATAATAACTGTTATTTTCACCTGTGGGGATATTAGCTATACTCTTCACAGTCTCAATAACCTATATATAAATATATTTTTGATTTCTACATATTTTAAAGATACTAGTCCATTTTTTATGCACCAGAGGAGCAATAGGGATTGACAAGCAATGTGTAGCTTTGAATTCACTTTGCTGCCCTAAAACAGCTGGAGGTGCCTTGGTACACAGGAGCGGGGGGAAACAATTATCCTCCCACTACCAGAGGGAATTTGCCAAAGGAATATATCAACAAGGCCAAAAATTCTGTTCAATTTCCCTTTTTTTTGATTTTTGTTCATAGAAAAGTTCAAATGTGAGCAATTCATAGAAAGATCCTGGAATAAATCATCAGACAACTTCCAAATTCCCCAAAGAAAATGTCTAGACGAAGAATAGACGTGGGCTCCTGAAGAATAAACATGTGGAAGAAGCTTCTTTCCCCGACAGGCTTCAGAGCTGGGGGAGAGGTTTTCAATACCATCTAACACAGCACACTCCTAAGCAAGACAGAGAAGCATGGTCTTGCTGAAATGTCTGTAGGACTGGTGCAAAACATTGCAAGTTTTAGCTCAGTTTATCTTGCTGTACCTACTGGAGAGCAGCCACCCCTGACTCGCTCCTAGCCTGCAAAGTGTGCAAATGACCTGCGAGGAAGCTGCAAACCACCTGGGTGATAACCCAAAGGCAGGGCTGGAAAGGGTAGGAACGGCACAGATTATGTCTCCAGGTATGGAAAGTCACTTCAAACAGAAAAATACTCTGCTCCAAATGTCCATGAGATACAGAACAAAAAGGCGACTGAGAGATTAGTAAGGGAAAAATGAGGTTAGGTATTAGATTAGATAATAAGAATATTTTCCAACAGTAGGGACAGGGAAGCATTGCAGCAGGATAAATGGAGAGAGTTTGCAATTGCCATCATTAGAAATAATTAAGACACGTACAGCAGATCTTGTCATAGGACCAAAGGTTAGACTACCTTACTTCCCAAGGTCACCTCCAGCACTATTTTTTTCTGGTTTTCCCAGAGCAAAAACGATGGGAAGTTTCCATATCAGAATTAGAAAAAACGCAAAAATTCAAACATCCAGGAACAAGAAGAGAGATGGCCAGGTGCCTTGTATACGAAAAATAAAGCAGAAAAATTGAACAAAACAACATACAAAAAGTTTGTCCTCCAGTGTTGCTTAATATTGGTCTTGAGTAGATGGACAATTAATTTTGCCTGCTTTGTCCATGAGAATGCCTAGAGATTAAAGATATAGCACTATTTTCATTCAGTAGGTAAAACCGTCTGGGTACCAAATATGAAAAGAATTAATAATTTGCAGTGAACAGTATTTTTAACAAATTCATCTGTTTCTACATTTTGTGGGCCAGCTGTGAGCTGACTGCAGTTTCCTCAAATGACTTTACTATTTATCATATTAGCTGTTAGATTTGGTGGGAATATCCTGGAGATACGTGTCAAAATATTTGCATTTTGATTAATTATTTAGTTTTATTTGATATGGCTTTTTTTTTCTTGTTGACCCATCAAATGAGTGTTCACAAATATAAAATTTAACATGCACTCCGCTTTCCAGATATGTAACTAGTATAACATAAGTACTGATTTTCCACCTGCATCTGATGCTCACTAGATCTCAGAGCAAATTTTAAAATGGAAAAGCTACAATACCATTAACTTTCCTAACTTTAACACCAGTTCTATGGGTAGGAGACAGCCATTTGAATGGGAAATGATTGCATCAAATCCCTCAAAGCCAGCCAGCAGCTGATCCAGGAATAGGCCGAGAAGTGGGGATGGACTGTAGCCATGAAGTCAACTGAGCAATGTTGAGTTTTGCAGTAGGAAAGATCAGCTGTTTCCTTTTTATACAGAAGCCATCTTTGCTGGAATTCTTTTGTGCTTGAAGCCAGACTCCAGGCTTATTTGGGTTAGAGCAGGAGCTGAATGCTATTGATAATCCACACGAAAAAGATAAAAGTCTTTCAGAGAGATTAAATAAATGATCTTGAACAGGAAGGGTAAAAGAAACCAAATTTCTTGAGTAAGTAGCAATGAATAAGGTTTGAAGTTGTGTTGGAGAGCAGTCCCTAGCAGCTGCCCTCGCTTAGAGCAGCTTGATCTCCCCTCAGGAATGCCACCCCCAGCTCCTGCTCAGCTCAGTGCCCACTCAGCTCCTGCCACCTGGTGATGCTTTCCTGGCTCGGGGATTTTATCACTTTGATCACTGTGTTCCTCAGAGGAGTTCAGCAGGGTCTTGGGCTTTTACTTAATTGCTGAGGCATAGAAATGCAGGTTTCCCATACTGTTCAGGACTTCAATCCTGGATTTCCTGGATTTTCATTAACAAAACATGATAAGAAATGTCACAAAAAACCATTTTTCATTCAATTTGGCACAACCAAATTATTATCATTTGCTAAATATACACTTTTTCCGTTGGATTCCAGAAGAGTAAACTATTTATCCAGTCCTATTTATAACCTATCCATCTCCAAAAAGAGAATATAGTCAGAAGAACAAATTGAGACTTATTTTTTGCCTTTGAGTCAACAATATACTGAGGTACTGAACTTGTCAGGAGCAGAAATCCAGTCTGGAGAATATCACACAAGTCACCAGACACCACAGGAACCCAGGAATACTTTCAGTGCCTTCAGGGCAAGGCACAATGTAGCGAAAGTGTCTGACACAACAATAACTCCAGTCAAATCACGACCCAGCCTTCTCTTGTTTAACTGGCTACCCAAAGCTTCAAAAACGCAGCAAAATACAGCACACTCCCTTTAAATACTCTTGGAGTTATAATCAAGCTACAGCAGACACACATAAAAGAGCATTTAGATGTTCTAACCTCTTCCCAGCAGGTGTCTGCCTTTAAAAGCTGTTGACGCAAGCAGGGACAACTGTGTCACTGTATCTGCTGTGATTTACGCTTGTAGGAGCTGCAGGAGCACAAGAGCTCCTGTGTAACAGGTCAGGTGCTGCTTGACTTCTGGAAAGTTATTTCCCCTCTGCAGCTCTGTTTGCTTCAGAAATGATACCCTGTGTTCCAGGACTCTATGGTTAGAAAATAGTTTTCTACTTCTTTAGTGTCTTCTATCACGAGTGTTGTCAGACACTTTGAAAATCTGACTTAATATGAAGTTAGTGGGGTTTCTGCATCCATTACTTGTGTCCTTTTTAAGAAAAATGCTTCAGTTCTTTGGGACATTCACAGGAGGCCCACGCTCACCCCATGTAAGGTGAAATATATCAGCAGGATCCCTCATGTTTGTTGGATTACAGGACCATATCCAAGTAGGATGCTAGTACAGATGAGGAATACAATATGATCAAACTAGATATGTGGCATTTCCACTGAGTTTCACTATGGTGGTATCAGCAGAGCTGGTGGCCATTCCTAGCATTCCTAGCTCTCATAGCTCTGCTCTTTGTATCACTCGAAATCAAGCTCCCCAGGAAGCTGAGAGGATGAGAGAAGTCTGAAGATATGTATTTACACTGGAATTAACACACTTGCACAGTTACACTGGTTAAAACTAAAGAAGCCCACACAGAAAGGGAGACAGTATTTCCTCTTCAGGCACAAGAGGTAAATACACCCTTTTCCAGGCTGTAGCTGGATGTGGTGTGACTGTGGAGAGCAGAGGTCGGGAGCTACGGGCCAGAAAAAATGTCCCAACAGGAAGATTTTAGTTTTCAGTCTTAAAGATGATTATATGAAGTGACATAAGTGTGCACCAGGATGGGAATCACCTCACTTTATACTGCCCAAGGTTTTTACCACAAGTAGCCTTTGCACTTTATTATCACATTCGTTTTCATGTCCCTGCCCTTCTCTGGTGTCTCTTGCACCCCTTGCTTACAACATCACATCAGAGCAGGTTCACATGCTTTTTGTGGCAAACTCTGGAACTTCTTCAAGCAGTGGCCCTCAAGAAATCATAAACACTAATGAATCGTTAGATTTCCGTGCAACTTGAATGGCAAGGAGGAGCAAGTGCCAATGAACCCGTGACCCCGAGCCTTCTTATCACAGAATAAAAATCAGATAGAGACAAAGCAGTGTACATGGGCCTCTAAGCCGCTATAAATCCCTAAATGGATTGTGCACTGCATGAAAGAAAAGGGAAATAGGCCAAGCCCGCGCTGAGCAGAAACCTGAATGGCTACAGCAAACAATGTGCCTGAGTGAATTGCGCTGCTCGGGGACTAATGCAGTTCCTCGCTGCCAAATGAATAACAATGCACATCTCCCCGGCCAGGCGGTCTGTAATACCACTCTCCTTTCATTAGAGCTCTTCCCTCAGGGATGTCTTTCCCCACCAAATGTGTCTTTGCTGCCCACACGGTGTGTCTCTGTGCCCGTGGAGGCATATTTGAGTTTGCCAAGTGCCTCTCTGTGTCCCTACGCTCTATCTGCGAGATGATGCTCGATGCGTGCTGAGCTGTGTCCTTTGGTTCCAGCCCCTCCTGCAATTCCCCGGAGCTGCCTTAGCTGGATTAGGGCTTTGTGTGTATTTGGCCGAGGGGCACCTGACCTTTTGCGTGGAGATTCTGCTACTAAAACTGAAGAAAAGATGCAAAAAAAAAAATACTAAAAGGTAAATGAGAGACAAAGAGACACTTTTAAAAGTATCCTTTGCTGTCAGCAGTTTCACAGGGTTGAATTAAAATATTGAAACTACATACATATTGATACTACATACCTAGTGCAGCCTGGTGGAAAGGATTTTTGTCTGCTGCTAGAAGATACACTAGGGGATACTACGGATGTCAGAGATTCCCCTGATGCTCCCCAGTATGTCCTAATCCCCACAGTACACTCATTCACTAGGAGAGACTGCTCCCTTAAAAGGAGTTCTGTTGGAAGATCCAGAACTAAAATATTTGAAAGCTTTCAGACTGGATCAAAGTTATACCCTGGACATTGTAGACAGGGAGTAATTTCACTCCAGCTACTAGATTCTGGTCCTTAGTCCCCCTATCCAGCCCATGCCATTCTGATTTTTTTGCAATAGGTACATTTCTTACAATAAAATCCTAGCTTAAGAAAGGTTTCCCAGTTTCCACTACTGTTCTCATAGTTCATCTGCAGCACCCCGTGGGGAATTTCATCAGCAATATGCTAAGGGACTCTGCCTATCAACAAGAAATTGTTCCAGATGTTTTTCAAAAAACTGCAACAAAATGGAAGGAAAAGAAAGGTGATGAGTCTGAAATTCTTACACACAAACACTGAGATTCCAGCAGGGCCATCTCAAGGCAAAAGCTGACATGGGTATGAGTAACATCTACAGAACTGTCAATAGCAATTCAGCAAAGGCAGCAGTGCTTAATAACAGAGTTGTTCTGCCAATATTCAGAGGGGATTAAAGGAACAACTGGACTAATTACAGCCCTCAGCCTGACAAAATATTGGAAAGGCTGATATGGCACTCAATAAATGAAGAGTTAGTGAGTAATTTGATTAATGTAAATTAGCATGGCTTTAAAGAAAAATAGATCTTTCCAAGTTAATCCTTTTTTGATTAATTTAAAATGTGTTTGCCAGAGGAAATGTAGCTATGTGATGTGCTTCTGTAAGGCATTTAATGTTGCACCACATGGCATTTTTATTAAGGAACTGCTACAATACAGTACTAAGATAAAAAAAGGAAAATATTAAATTTTTTTACAACTGGATAAACTCCCCCATATTGAATATGACTGCAAATGGCAAATCTTCATCAGGTAATGCAATTATCTCCCCAAAGAGGATGGTTCTTTATCCTATGCTGTTCTTGACAAAAAGCAGGAATAAAACATAGACTGTTTCCTGAATAAGCATGCAACAGCATGAAGCAAACCAGAAAAACTGAAGGGTCAGTGACAAGGAATAAATGGAATATTATAGGAGAAGGCCCAGAAACTACTAGTGTCATTTGACCTCAGCTTACTACAAAACTGTCCTCTTTGTAGATACTAGAATGTATCTAATAGTCAAGAATGAGGCTTATAATTTTAGGATAAGGAGAAGAAAATCTGGACACCAATGGAGAGTTAAAAAAAAAAGTATAGACAAAATTTGTTAGCTTTTGTGCTTTAAAAAGGAATATCGTAAGAATTTGGAGCATGAAGGTTATATTTCCTCTTTATGTTTTGATGCAAACTGAGCAAGTCTTGAAAGTGAGTTCTCTTCTGTCAAGCCAAAGATTTATTAAAATAGCTTTATTAGTTTTGTTACAAGATCCAGTGCCTGGAAGACCACGAAACACGAATTTGAAATAGAACTTTTTTTACAATAGCAATGAATTTTGTTTCACTATGCATGCATTTATTGACTAAAGATAGTATGATTTTTCTGAAGGATTTGGACTAGTTCTTGGACAGGGATGAATCTGGAGAAGGACCATAACAAAGAGATGATTAGATGAACAAATACTCAGTGAACCAGGCTGAGAACCATCAACTATTGGCACCAGGTAAGTGATAAATTTGAACAGTGCTTTTGAAATTCTAATTTGTTTGGATGTGACAAACTTTGCTGAATTTGGCAGTGAATTAACTTCGAAGGGCAGGATGTTATAACAATTAACTTTTACATAATGATTGGCCAAGAAGAGTTTCCTAAACAAATAACAGGCCATAACAATTTGTATTTTTAAAAATAAAGACAAAAAAGGCAAACATTCTCCCTCAATAGACGTAATCTGAGGCACTCATTGGTTGTCTTTTAGCTCCTTCTTGGGATCACCTCTAGGATCTCAATTAGGAAAATATTGATTTGCTCAGTTTGTCTTACTGCTGTTGTCAGTGTCTTTATAGAAATAGTGGGCTGAATACAGTGAAATGCTTTGTGTTTCTCCACCAGATTAACTGCTGCTTGTTGTCTGCAGATACCATATGGTGTAATATGGGAAGAGATAAGACTCTAATTAGTAGACCATTAGTCTGATTGCAATATTTAACTGAAATAAAATGCTAATAAGAGCTCTTGTTCTGCAGACATTGACTGCAAGTGTACAGGAATCAACAGATGACTGCATAGCAAAGCAATCACTGCCATTGGCAAATGACCAAGTTTAATATGTAAAGATTCTTTAGTCACAGCATCCTACTTATCCCTCTGCAGAATGAGGGAGTTCATGACTTTTAATCCTGTCATTTCTCAGACTTCATGGTCAGTAACAACTATTATTTGTCAAGTCTTAGTGGCATAATAGATTTGTGTTTGGAATAGATCTTTCATTAATTTTGGTCTTCATATAATATAAAATCTTTTATTGGCATAATTTTGATGTTCCTTTTCACAGGACAAATTATCATTGATCTCTTGAGATGTAATTGAAGATTTTGATCGGTTTTTTTCACATCAAAATCGTAAAGCAAATTTAGTTCATTGGATGGGAAATCATCAGCCTTGGTTTCTGGTTTCTTGCTATAACAAGAAATTTTATTATTAACTTATTATTAACTCAACCACTGTCTGGAGATGATGTATTTATCCCATGCCATAGGTTTAATTTTTCCTTTTGGTTTGCAAGAATATTTGAATATTTGAATCAGTATGAACTGAGCCTTAAGAGGAAGTCTGGATGTGTTTCTTTTCTGATGATCATACACTAGTGAACAGGCCTATTTTCCTATACAATATACTAAAAAGTTTTGGTGGTAATTTCTGGTCTTTAACCTGAGAGATCCAATTAGACCAGGTTTCTCAGGACCTTGTACAATTTAATTTTTCATACCTCCAAGGGTGAAGTTTCCACAGCCTCTCTAAACATCTTTCTCCTTGTATCTTGTTGCAGCTTGTCACTACTGACACTGCTTGTCCTCTGCCAAACATGTCACAGAAAGGAGATCAGCCAGATCAGCCCCCAGACTGCACCCATGCTCAGAGTTATCCTTCCTGTTATAAGTACATATTATATTATTGGCTTTTTGCAAACGTTACAATGAATGCTATATGTATAATGTTGGAAAACTTCACTGAATTAATATCGTTTCTTTTAGTTCTGCTATTAACAAAATTTAGAAATAGTAATGTGATAAATGTATTTTTTCTTAGACTATAACATGGTAATGTAAAAACCTTCTGTTCATGTAACTAACTCAGAAAATGGTAAAAAGATAATCAGAAAGTTCTTCACATTCTTAAGTTATCCTATCCAAATGAAGACAGGGGTAACAAACACCAAAACTCCAAAAAAAAGATTTATTGATCCCTGTTAACAAGGAGTACACCGACAAAAAGCAGCCACAAAAACAAAAACAAGAAACAAACAAACAAACAAAAAAGGTTAAAAAAAGTTAATTTACAAGTTAGAAGATGATTTTTTAAAAGCATGAATCTATAAACATGCAACAAGTTAATGCATTTAACAAAGTGTTCTCTGAGTTAAAGTGTGCTCTTGGTGAAATGCCAAGGCCGTTATAACCTTTTGCTTTATTGTCTCTTATTGTCTTTCATTAAATTCTTCAAAAATCTACCAAAAAACTGAACCTCGTTTTTCACACTTCCCTAGATGCAGGACCCTGCATTCACCTTCGATGAATTTCAGAAGGTTCCTCTCTGCTCATCCCTTTAAACTGCCAAGGTCCTTCTGAAGGGCTGCACGGCCCTTTGGGATTTTGGCCTCTCCTCCAGCTTTGTGTCATCAGTGAACTTGCTGAGGAGGCATCTGCCCCTCCACCCAAGTCATTGATGAACAAGCTAACTCAGCAGGCTCAGAGATGCCTTGACCTGCTGTGAAGCAGAAGTTGCACAGGCAAAACAGTGTGCCACACATTGAAAATGAAGGTGTGCAATGTTGGGCTTGTAACATGTTAGGTGAGCTGTGTTACAGAAAAAAACAGCCCTTTCATTTTTTAACGTTTTCCACATGATTTCACCATGGTTTCTTCTTTCCCCCTTCCAAACCAGGTCAATTCCAATTATGAATCCATGCATGTACCACTAAAGCCATCATGTGTGGAGGCCATTGAAAAGAGTCACTGAAGTATATGAGCAAGCACAAGGCACATCACCAGGGGAACACAAAAGATCTATCAGAAAGGTCTCAGCAGCTCACTGAGGTGGAATAGATAGAAGAGGCAGTCTTTACCTTACATGGTTTCATTTTCAGATAAAATAGAGAAAACTGGATGTACACTTTGTTGCAAGCACACTAGCAGACGGCAGAATTTTAAAAGTATTAGATAGACCATAGGAGAGGAAAGCCTCCTCAAAAAAACAAACATAACTAATACAGTTTTTGCTATGACCATTTTAGTTTCTCACATCATTGATTTCTGCACATATTTCTTCTTCCACAGATTTATCCTCTTTAGCCTCTCATAGCTAGCACATTCCCTTTCTAGTTCAACCTCTTGCTCTAATTCCATGGCACATCCAAGCCAGGGCAAGCAGAAGTAAAAAAGCTGCAGCAGCAGCAGCAGGACAGCACGGCCCTGAGCAGCCTGTCCCCAGGATTTGTGTCCACGTCAGGACTGCCCCACTTCTGCCACCAGTGCCATTTGTTTGTGTCCCAGCTGGGGACTGACCTCGGGGATGAGACAGGATGGGGGTGTGCCTTACACCCAGCACTACACAGACAGGCCAAGTCCTGTAATGGCAGTCAGGGGAACAGAATCACCTGTAATTTTTATTTCCTTTGGAGTACAGAGATGTGGAGGTTAAGGATAAGAAAGGAGGAAATTTTGCTGTCATTCACTCTATTTTTTCACTTGGTTTTCCATCTGGAATACCAGCTTGGTATTTCTTCTTTGCCAGTCTCAAACACTGCAATAGGCAGCTGCGTTAGGAAGAGGCATCAACCAAGGATAGGTCTCTGCCTCTTGGAGCATAACTTGGGCAGTGGGACTGGCAGGGACATGGGAAGCAGTGGGGAAAGGGTGACAGTCAGGCAGGCAGGGGTGAGGCTGTGATGCTGAGTGATGGAGACAGCCACCCATGCAGGCAGCAGTGCAGAACCAGGCAGCATCGGTGCAGGCAGGCTTCCATCTGCTGGCCACAGGCAGTTCCACAGCTCCTTCTCCGAGTTGCCTGAGCCCACCCCAGCTGATGGGTGCCTCGCCGGAGTGACCACACTGTGGCCAGGATGGGTCAACGAGGAGTTTTTTGTCATGAGTTTGGTGTATCAGGGGAGTTTACCCCAGCATGAAAGAGATCATAAACAGATGTGTATTTGTATGTGGAAGGAAATTACATCTTCCTGATAGCCTCTGGGGAAGGCAGAGGACTGGAAAGGATGCTCGCTGCCCAGGGTGGGGGAAGTGTGAAAAAAAATCCAGATTGCCGTAGTGCACACTCGCTCCGATGTGTGGGTAGCTGGAGGCTTCAGGAGAGCCAGCTGAGCAGTTCCCATGGTTGGTAAAACTCACTCAAAAATGCAAAAAAAACAAAATAAAACATATCTATCCCTCCTTCCTCACTCCCTCGTCAAAAGGCATCACTCTCTAGCTATGAAAAGCTGCCTGGCATTAGTAGGTTTGTTTATGGCTTTGGTTTGAATGACAGTTTTTCTTTCCTCTATTGAACTCCCAGGCACCAGAAAATGGGCTCTGATTTCTTAGGCTAAATCCTTCCCACTCCCTCTCTGGCAACAGTGAATTTGTTGTCAGAGGTTTGATACTAATAGCATTTGAATGGTTTATGTTTAAAGGAAAGGAATGTCATTATTTCACAGAAAAATACAGAGCTAATAGAAGGGGAGATAGCGGTTTGAGATGCTCTGGGCAAGGACCCAAAAAGCAGACCATTAGCAAGTGTAGTAGCAAGTTTATGGCTTTGCAGCATAGCATGCTAATGTCAGCCCGAAAACAGTCCAGGGAAATCAGAAATCTTCTCCAGAAGTTCAGTCTGTGGTATGTAGGAACACAAATGGATGAGGTTTGTGCTGAACATACAAAGCATTACATATATGGGAACACATCATGCCCTTTCCATGACTGTCATCAGTGGTCAGTGCAGGGTGTCCTATGCTACCACCCAGAGTCGAGCTCTGGGAATGCTGCTTCTCCAACATGTAAAAAAAAAAAAAAAAAAAAAAAAAAAAAAAAACCAATCTTTGCCTCTACAATGTTTTGAGCTAGGAAATGTTGGTGAATTTTCTTTAAGATTTCTTTCTTTTAAAATTACAAACTCAAGTTTATATTGAGATTTCTAAAAAAAAAAAAAAAAAGGTAGTATGCTTTTTGGGTCTTTTTCTAGTGCTGGAGGTTGTTATTAATCTGTATATGCTTTTTGCACATGATTTCTGTAGCTCCTTATGAGAACTTATCTCTCCATTTGGCATTAAATACATTGTGCAGTGTGCCAGAGCCAAAAAAGCCATTAACAATCTTCAGACTGGCATCCCTTTAACAGTAACTTCTTTCATAGCCCAAAGTACTAGAAAACATTCAGCATTTTTGAGAGATGATTAAGATGATCTAATGGGGTTGTTTCATCTCTGATGTCAATAATTTTCATCTCGTTGCTCACTTTGTATTGGTGTCACAAATTTTCTCTTGGCTATAAATGTGGCCTGTGATTTCCATTACAGCATATGCAGAGCTTCCATGAGTAAAATGTAGTTGGATTTTACTTTGTGCTGAGAAGAATAAACATGCTCAGGGACTTTACTAGTAAAAAGCAGCGTGTGAAAAAGGCTCAGAGAGGGGCTGTTGACCATTTTCTCTGCTCACACTAGTACCCAACCCGCATTGCTTGCATGGCAGCCTGCTGGGAAGCCTCCTTTGCACACCCAGGTACTCTCAGCTGACAGACTTTTGGTTGTTAGGGATGATTTCTGGACATGTATTCCCTGAGCAGCAGCCCAGTGGTGTTTCTTCCCACCCCTCTCACCTGCAATGGTGTGTAGTTTAAGCTGCAGAGCAGTTTGGGGGCTGCTGGCCAGGCTGTTGTATTGGAATTACAGTCCCTCAGTGGTGGTGCCCCTGTCCTCCCATCCTCAGGAGCCGGGGAGATGGTCTCAGGGGCAGCATCCTGCTCCCAGACATGAGAACATGACCCCTTAATACCAGTGTACATAAATGGCAAAAACTCTAAGGAGCCGCTTAAACAGAAATCTGCAGAGTTCAGTCTCGCTCACGTGTACCTTGCCCTGGCCACGCTGATCAGCTGCAAATTCAATCACCTGCTGTGCCTCTTTTGAAGTCTCTGCCTATGACAGTATCTCTGCCACCAGCCTTTCTCCCTGTTTGAAGTCCTTTGCCTGCACGGAACTTACTCTGTTCTCACACTTCTTACAGATTTAATCTGCTTTCCACAGCTTGGCATCACTGCAGAAACGCAAGGTGAAACGGAAAAGAGATGAAAGAAAACCCCAGGATCTGAGACATCCCATTTTACCTGCTGAGCATCTGTGCTGCTCAGGGGGTACAGGTCTCCTTTGCCTTCTCCTGTGCACGTGTCACAAGTTGTGGAGCTTCTCCTGCTCTATGTACATTTATTTTGTGTAAGTCAGTGTTCCGTAAAAGATAAGATGCTCAATGGAATAATTCTTGCTCTAAGATATTATTGTAAAATTCCTCAGATCTTCAGTAAATTAGTAGGAAGATTCTTATCAGATAATGAATAAAAACTAGCAAAAAAACAGACCTCAGAAGTACAAATTACCTTCCTGCAAGTGAAGCAGTTTTATTGTATCCGTATCCTTAGGTCACGGGGTAAACGATAGCAATTTTGCTTTTTAACTGGTAATTCTTGACTATTTATTGGTATTCCAGGGGATTTAGCTTTTCAGTGAGTTTAGCTTTTGGTCCCATGACTTTGAGAGAATATCTCAGACCCTCTGCTGGGGTGGGTGCAAGCATCTCTGCAAGTTCCCTCTGCAAGGGTGACACTGGCACAGCCTGGAGAGAAGGTGACACCTGTGGAATAGCCCAGGAGCCAGCACCTAAGGCCTCATCTCAGGGAATGTCTTGAGGGAGGGAGAGGGAAATCAGTGAGTCAGTGGAATGTCTTGCTTCCATGCAAGTGGAAATAAAGGTCCTGGGAGCCTCCTGATGGCTGCAAGGGTGAAAGTCTCTGTGCGTGCATCCACCGCAGCATCCGTGCCTGGATCTGGGCAGCTGCACAGTCCCCTGCCAAAACCCCTGATGCTTGAGCTGCCTTTGACCTCCTGCTTTTCACAGCCCATCTCACAGCCCGGTACAGCTGCATCCCTGCTCCCTGCACCTTCCCAGGGCAGCTCCTTTGGCACAAACACCCATCAGACAGCCCCAAACCCCCGTGGCCGAGTGGCACCAGCTCTCCAGCTGTCAGAGCCATGGTGTGCCCCCACAAGGCCATCTTCTGCATCCCTGGGGCACAGGGCCCTTCTGCTGCCTCTCACCACCCCCTCTGCCACATCTGCATCACCAGACCACGGTGTAACATATTGTACTCTTTAGGAAACAAGCTCAGCGCTCCTGGAATTAGAATCTGAGTGACGCTGGCTGAATCATAACCTTTAAAAAATAGCAGGGTTTGGGTTTTTTTGTCTGTTTTTCCCACAGAGGAACAAAGCCGGATTTAAAGGTCTGCTGTGGGTGGATGATTGCAACCCTTGATCCCCAGCCAGAAGCATTACATTACATAAAGAGTTTTTTTCTTCATTAGGAATTAATCTGTGCTAACCAACTGTCAGCTGCTGGTAACGACCCTTTATTAACATGCTGCCCTCCCCGGACTAGGGGCATTTAAGTGACTTATTACATTAGATGTAATATGAAAATGCACTTATCCATATCCCAGGCATTCACATGGCCCAGCTTTCTGCCTGTCTGCCCATGTGTGTGCTGGTGCAGGGCAGCAAGGACAGCTGGGCAGGGCAGGGCCTCAGCCATCCTCCAGCATCTCCACTGCAGGGTGGAACCTCAGCTCACCAGCAGTCGAGCTGACAAAAGAGACCTGTCAGTAAAAAGTCCTGCTCTGGATTATACTGGGGGCATTATTTGCCTCCATGGCAGGAACCAAAGTTTGCAGCAATGCTGCAGGCATGCAAGAGCCCTTCTATGCATTTATGGAATGCATGAGTTCATTGATTGGTTTATTCTGCCTGGTGGGAGTTTTTTGGATGTGCAAAATGAGTCATTTCTGGGCTGCCATATAATCTTAGCAGGTGTTATGCAAAAGCCAGGGTGTTGTTCATGAAAGAGTTACCACCTCTCTGCAGTATAATGAAACATTTGATGAAGTAGGTGAAAAACATGTACACAAAACCCCCAACCAAACAGCAACAAAAAAAAAAAAAAACAACCAAGAAAGAAAGCAAATTCCAATCTCAAATCATGCCACTTCTTCTGCAGAAGGAAATGGTGGATGCAAGCAGGGCTGTATAGGTTGATAGCAATAGGACAAGGGGAAATAGTTTTAAATGGAGAGATGATAGCTTTAGATTGGACATTAGGAAGAAATTCTTTACTGTGAGGGTGATGAGGCACTGAAGCAGGTTGCCCAGAGACGTTGTGGATGCCCCAAGCCTGTAGATGTTCAAGGCCAGGTTGGATGGGGCTTTGAGTGACCTGGTCTAGTGGAAAGTGTCCCTGCCCATGGCAGGGGAGTTGGAATGAGATGGACTTTGAGGTCCCTTCCAACCCAAAACATTCTGTGATTGAAGTAAGGCTGTTGTGAGATTTTTCTGTAAATAAACTGGGGCAGTCTGAGGAGGATCTCAGACAAAGTAGAGGTCACTTAATCCAGAGAAGTGAAGAGCAAAGTAAACACGAGATATATCTGCACAAATTTAGACACATGAACTGTACATAAACTTTACTTCATACCCACAGGGCTTAACAGACCCAGCAAGAGAGATTCAGCTGGGCTACCTGTGAACACTTCCTAATTTTAAGGCTGGTTAATCACTGCTAGAAGCTCCCTGGGGAGGCTGTGGCATTGCAGGTTTTTAAGAGCAGTCTGCACAAGCGCCTGGCAGAAATGGTTTAAATGTGGCCAATGATGCCTTCAGGCACAGGAGCCTGTGTTTAGGCTCGCTGTGCTGTGCCTCAGACCTGGCACACACTGAGCCCTGGTGCCAAGTGTGTATGCTCCACCCAAGCACTCAGGGAACCCAGCTCAGCAGCTTCACCCTCCTTCTTCTTCCTGGTCATTGACAAACATTTTTCAGCCTCTTTCTCTCTTCAGCTTGTTTCTGGGTGACTCCTGATCTCCTGAAACAAGGAGCAGGGTAGACACCAGGAGACAGCTGGAAGGGTGTTTTTGGCTGCAAGTGCATGTGAAGCCTTTGAGTCCATGAGCTGCTCTACTGCAGCCTGGATAGGCTGCTGAGCCTGGAGGTTCATGAGAAATTAATATTGAGGCATTCTGCTCCATACAGGCTGAGCCAGGGCCCAGAGACATGCCTTGGAGTGGCCATGAAGCTTTGGGGCAGCCTCTGTACTGGAAATGGGTGTGCCTGTGAGCATTTTATAGCTGAGGTACCATCTCAGCAGCATGGGATAGAGTGATTGAGGAATGAAACTCTGGGTCTACAGTTCATCCTGGGTGGCTGCTCCAGTCCTGGGTGCACTGGTGGTCCTCCTGTGGGATGCCTCCTGGACCTGCACCCACCATCCAGCCAGGCCATGACTCCTCTCACCACTTCATGTTGTGCATCCACACGGCCTTGATTGAGACCTGAAGTGAGGGTAAGCCTAGGATTTCTTTCTGAGGCTGCTTTCTCCTCCATGAAATCAAACAAATTCTAATTTTTATTTTTACAAGGTCGTTTTACCTCTTCCCGATGAAATTGCTTTAACTAAATGGATTCACATAGTGAGGAAACCTTACAGAGTTGTTATTTGTGAAGCAGCCTCAATGGTCCCTTCCCATGGCAGAGCACCAACACAAAGGTTTTGCACTGGAGCTGTTAGTCACTTATTTTCATGGCTTTTGTCACCAGAGACAAAAGACTGGGAAGAATACTGACATTCTGTAATACTTGTCAGCTGCCAGAGAACAGAGGAGAAGAAAACACAAACATTACACCTGTGATTAAATAAAAGCTGGACAACCAAGGAGCAGCTAATGGCTTGGCAAAATACTGCCTTTGGCACAGTCACAAAAATACTTAGTTTCATTTGGTGGAAAGGACTTTTTTCCTCTTCTTGCCTCTTTCCCTACCTTTTCCTCTGTTCAAAGGAAGCCATGTCCTGCTAAGCAGTGCATAGCTGCATCTGCACGAGGGTGGGTAAAAGATGGGGAGAGCCCTTCCTTGGGAGGCTGAGCATGGGGAAGGGGAAGCTGATGGGCAGCATTGCTCCTGGGCAGCATCACTGCTGGGTACCATCACCACCAGCCAGCTCCAGGCATTTCTGTACAGGTTAATGGGGTACAGAACCACACACACAGAGCTCCTGTCCCAGCCTTACTCTGTGTGAGCAGAGGTGAAGGCTTATGGCAGCTCAGTAAGTGCCATTTCCCTTTAGCAGCTCAGTTCAAAACTGAATTGCTTCTCCTCTGTCACTTAAGGTCCAGAGTGCCCAAGAGCCTGGGACAGATCGTGTGACCCCACGTAATCAGCAGGGCCTCCCACTTCAATCCTTTCATTTACTTTCTGTGTCATACACCAGCCCTCCTCCAAACAAAGGAGCCCTTAGAAGCAAGAGGTCCTCCTCCTCTTCCTCTCCTAGGTCACCACTGGGATGAAAGGAAGGTCGGATGCAGCAGGAATCTGACAGGAAGATCCTGCAAACAGACACCACCTTTTCAGACTGAGCACCAACCTCCCTCATGGATGGGGCACAGAGGGAGAACCCCCACCTCAGCCTCAGAATGAGAGAAACATTTCTTTCAGTGTGCCGCCCTGGGAGCACTCAGAGACCTTTGGAGCAAGAAGAAAGTATCTCACAGAGGTACAGAACATGGATTAATCCCTGAGGAAACATCATTTGTCACCTTCCCCAGGGTGGCAGTTTGCATTCATGGTGCCATCATGGATGGGGGCAATGGTGGTTAGGGGGTTAGTGTCCCCAGGTGTGGCCAAGCAGGAGTTTCCTTTCCTTTCCTCTCCTCTTCACAGTTTTGCAAAGTCCCCTCTAGCACCATACCTGAGTGCAAATGATAGGATCTTTCTCCTGTGCAGCTCCTTGGAGAGCATCTTGTGTCCCTGCCCAACAGGTGAATAACTCTGCCTTTCCTGTTTTGTGGAACAAAACTGCTCATTTCTCCTGAAACTCTAGATGTAAAATGAGCAGTATTTTTACTTGGAGGCTGCTGCAATTATAATCTCTGCAGAGCACTGAAGGTCTCCTCCTATCTGTACCAATGAAAGTGTGGTCATTATGCACCTTAAAAAGAAAGGTTTAAAATTTCATTGCTGAAATTAATATGGACCCTAATAAAAATCCAGATAAAATGGAAAGAGCCAGGAGGCTGGAGAGTTTTACAGCTCTAATGTTCTGTCCCGTTTCCCAAAATATATTTGTTCAAGTAATTCAAACTGTCGTTACAATTATCTTGTCCTTTCATTTCCTGCTCTGAATTCCCTCTAAGCTAAACACACAATTTTCTTCTATAAATCTGCATGACAAGTAGAGCAGTAAAATCTTTCCTTCTTTTTTCCACATCATTTATATGCATTTTGCACGGGTTGAGTTGCCAGGCACTTCTCCTAAGCTAATTTCTATGGTTGCAAGTGCATATATACACACTCAGAGACCCCTAAAAGACTTGTGGAAGAAGTCCAATTTGGACAACTGGCCAAAAGGAGTCCTCAGCATTTTCTCAAAGGGAGGAAATACTAAAAATCAGGTGTCAAATTGTCTGCTAACGGCTTTGGTGCTTGCTCTGGGCAATGCAGGACTGTCCTGATCCTTGGCTGCCTTGCAGAGGGAGGGCTGGGGCACACATTCCATGCCATGCCCACGATGTAATTTCCATCTCTTCAGTGCTGCAGGATGAGCCGAGAGGTGGGAGCACACCAGGGAGCTGTGCTTGTCTCTGTGTTGGTATGGAGGGGACTCTGCCTGTGGCTCCTGTGTGAAACCCTGGCCAAGGACCAGCTAATGACACACATGGCCAGAACTGAGCCCAAACCTCTGGCCAGAATGGCTACACCACTTGCACTGCACCACCTCTCATGTGGCTGGTGGGGATCCCAGCCCTCCTGGCAGAGGATAACCTTTTTGTGCCCAAATCAAGGAGTGCCACATGGTGATGTGTGATTCCCAGGCATCAAGTACCTTGGGAAAGTTGGTTCCCCTCACCTTTGCCTCCACAGCAGGCCCTGGTCAGCCTGGTGGTCACTCCTGCCCTTACACAAGAGCTGGATGGCAGGAGCGGCACCTTTTCCGTGCTTGTGCACAAATTCCCTTCTCTCCTCATCTGAAATGATAATTCCTCTGATCAGGAAAGTAATGACCCTGATACATTATTTCAAATGTCATTTGTGCAAAGTAATTAATCAGCTTAATGTGAGACTGGATTACATTTTAATTTTAATAGTGCTAAATTCTCGCTGTTTTTAAAATAAATTTTCCTGCTCTTTACATTTCAGCAAGGTTAACTAAGTATCTCACTTAGTTAGGCTGTACCTTGCTATAATCTCTCCACTGTGGAAATGTGACAGACAATAACCATTATTCAGTAGTTCAGACATCAGCCTCACCCATGCACATTTATTTTAGTTCCATAAGTCTGCATTAGAGATAATAGCTGAGATCTGGCAGCTGGGACCTTGGAGCAATTTTATCTTCCGTTGGGAAGTGTGGAGACAATGTTTTCAAAGGCACAAAACAGGAATTAAATGACAAGTTCTCATTTGTAGTCAGAGGGAGATTGAGATACATACCTGCCACTTGAGCTTTTGAAAATGTGCCATTAACTGTAAAGCAATTATTAAACTTTCTTCAGTTGTGGGTTGCAGTTTTCACAAAAGGTCTCCATAGCTAATGACTGTAATTAACAGCTCCCTTTTCCCAAAGAGTTTTGCATACTTCAAAGTACTCACATGCTTCCACTACATTTCTTCCACCTTTTGAAATTTTTTTTAACTTGAAATCAATTACAAATGAGGTGTTTATTCAAATCCTTTGCCTCTGGGTATCAGCTTATAGGTAACAGATTTCCAAACACAATTGAAATCACATTTTAAATTTCACACCATGAAATTGACTCTTTTCCACCCTTTCCATCTGTTATTTTATTACCAGGTTTGATTACAGCAATCAGCGCAGTGGATTGTATCCACTGCACAAGTTTAGCATCAGCATTGCTTGTACTCTTCTCAACACCTCCTTTTTCAGAAAAAAAAAAGTAAGAGAACTCATATTTTTGCCAATGCCTAATTTCTTGGCCCTTGACTGACAATAAGAGCCATTTTTTCCATTCAACTTAGTAAGTTTTCTGGGCATAATAAATGGTAATTTACATACAATATATTACAGTTTCACATATGGACACTATTTAACATAGGTACACATCCCAGTGTCTTCCTTTGTTATACATTATGCTTGCATATACATTATACATATGTGCACATATCTATACAGTTATATTTTCTCAAAGACATGATTTGGTTAGAAGTAAAATTACAGAGGAGCCAGACCTAGAATGAGCAGAGTCGACATTTTCCCTCCTCACAATTGGACCAGGTTGTCCAGAGAAAGCATTTTTGTCAGTGACCTCAATTTGCCCGGATCTCCTGTGCTCTTCTGAAAGCCCTCTCCTTCAGTAGGTTCACTGTCCATCTGCTCAGTGCTTCACAGAATTGGGTTGCATCCATCAAACAGCATTCACAGCCCAGCTTCAGACACTCTCTCAAAACACTGCTTTTGGCATCTGGCAACTGGAAGTTACACAATGCTCATGGAGTCTCTTGTAATCCAGGGGAAGTCAAAGGTGAAATACATTATCAATACCACACTGCAAATATTTGTTCTATCTTCATGCCCAGCCACTCTCCTCTGAATAAACAGAAAAATACGATTCGCAAAGCTGATCGAAGGAGAAGTCTTGGCTTTATTTGCATCTATACTTTTAACTTACTGTTTCAATTAATAATGAGCTTAAGCAATGCCTAAGATAGAGAAGGACTTTTTTGTTTTGGTTTTTTTTTTGTTTTTTTTTTTCTGCTTTAGCAGAAAAATACCCTCTTGATGGTTTTACAGGCTGACAAAAGCAGGCATCAATTTCTATAAGTTATGTACACATGCAAATAAAATAACAGTAAGGTATCCTCTCCAAAAGATGCCTATTAGACATTAAGACTGCTGGGTTTGTTAGTACAAAGATGATAGGATCTAAAGGACATCTTTGCCCTTCACATAACTTCTAAGGGAACAGGAGGTGTAATAAAAAGAAATGTTGAAGTAAAGCACTAGGATTTCCTGGGTTATGTATGCCAGGAGGCATTATTCATCAACAGTGCTCACGTTTTGGCTGTTTCTCTACATTTATCCCTGGTTTAATATCATTGTAATGCAGGGGAGTTGTAATAGCATCATAAGGCAGGAGAGATACCTGCTTGCTTCCAGCTGGACTGCTTCAGAGGATGCATTTGAAGAACTCACTAATAACTAATTCAAAATTGGATTCCCACTGAGTGACCTGATCAGAAATCACAGGCATGCCCCACACACGTGCTATCTAAGCCTATTGAGTCCCTCAGCACCTTATGAGGTAGGCAAATCCTAGTGCTCCTCCCTTTCCAGATGGAGGAGCTGAGGCACTGCAAGGTTAAATGGCATGTGCCATGAGTAATGCCAGAAGACTGGCAACACAGGGGTGCACAGGAACCAAGTTTCTTACTCCCTGAACTCTCTGGTGGCTTCGTGGTGTAGTTCTGCTGCCTTTCCCCAGCAAAAGTCCCTTTGCTGCAACTGCCCTGCTGCCAGCTGGGACACTGGTTCCTGTTTTACACTCAAAACTGCTAATGCTGAAGAATGCACAGTTATGCCCAGGCTTTAACCTCTCAAAAGATGAGTGGTCTATTTCTTTAATAATTTTTGTGTCTTTCTTGCAGTGATCTCCACCTGTCAATGTGAGAAGTATCTAAGTTTCAGCTCCATGAGCAATGAATGCACTGACCTGGTGGCTCAGGAGACAAGTGGCAGGCTGGGCAATCCTGCCCCTCAGACACTGTCCTTCCTCTTCTTGACAGCAATTTCAGGGCTGTGGTTCCTTACTTTTATGACCAGATAGAACTCCATTCATGTCAGTTATTAACATGGCTGATTAAAGGGGAACATAGTTTTTAATTTTAGCTTCTCTCATCAATTTTGTTTCCACTAAATCAGTGCCATCATCAGCTTGACTTAGGCAGTAATATTTGGGGCACAAAGGAATACCTGGGTATTGTTGACAGTCACGAGCTGACATTTCTCTGCTACTTTCTACATCCCTTGAGATTTAGAATGTAAGAATTCCTACTATGGTAAGGAGAAAATTTAATGTGCTGACAAATAATTATGGTTACATCAGGATTTTAGTTTGCTTTTTCTTTATTCTAACCTCAGTCCTGGCTCTTCACTCTTCAAGTTCTGCCCCCACTGCTCAGCTTCAGCTTGGTAAACAAGTGTTTTGATGCACATAATCTCCATGACAGCCAAAAAGTCATGGTGTTCTCTTAAAATAAGGAGAACAGAAACCTGAGCATGGCCGTCTTGTTGCTATCATGTTTCTGCATTTGGGTTCTGCTGTCAGTGTTGTTAGCAAAAGAAAGGGAGATATCATGGGATAGGAAAAGAGCTGCCAAGCACATAAGCTTGTTACAATGCTGTGCAGCAGCTTCAAAGGACTTACATTGACCTTAGACCCACAGTATTATTCTTGGCCATTTAATCTCTGACATGCCTCTGCTTCTGCAGAGAGGTTCTGGCAGACATGTATCCCTTTTGATCCCAAATGCCTGAACAGAAGGGCATTGTGTTGATTGGGGGAGGCACATTGGGATGTACAGTTTGTCTGTGAGCTGCACTTGGTAGTTTAGGAAAAAACCCCTCTAACTCAAACATACCACCTGTGCTCTGTAACCAGCCCAGCTGATCCTGGCCAGCCAACTGTCCTAATGAAGGTCCTATCCAGACAGAAAGCAGAATCTCTACCCTTCAAGGAGATGCTCTTCACCAAACAATGGGAAAATGTTATGTTTATATGCCAAAGAAGAAACAAAAGAATTTTCTCAACAGAAGAAGCACTGTCCAGACCTCCCCACACAAGTTGTATTTATTTAATTCCTTACAGCTCACATGAGCACTGTCTTTGGTTGTCCATTGCACAGCAGGCACCACCAGCATGGCCAGGCTCAAGTGAGCATCCAGCACCCTTGGGTGTATGGTGAACACGTATTTTCAAGTATGAGAAATGGCATGTGTCATAATGAACACAGGACCAAGGGAGTGGGCTGGAAACCAACCAGCACAGCAAGTTCCTCCTTGAGGCCTGCACGTGGAATTGCCTCCTGGAGGATGTGTCCTCCCATTTATCCTTCAAAAAAGCAATGAAATAATCAGGTTTCTAGCTCTGTGTACAGATTAGAAAAAAGAGTACCAACAAAAGAGTGTTTTGTAGATGTCTTCTGATTCAGTCACTGCTGTGCCAGCATGCTTAGCTAAAGACAGACCAATATATCAAATTAAAAAATATATAGGTGCCTGGGAATATTAATCTTGAATATTTATCGATTGCATGAGTGTTCTGGATGATGCGCAAGCCCACATGGCCCTTCAGGCCTCTCTTCCTTGATGAATTAGATTCATTGCTCATAGCTAAATGCACAACCATCTTTTCTGGTTTTTCTTCTTCTGGTACCATCTGGTTTCTTGTATACCCTGCCAGGCTGTTGGCATCAGATTCACTGTAGTTTCCATCCAGCATCATAGTTTTCGAGTGAGGCATTCCACATGAGCACGGAAACTAGGGACATAAACAAGAAACATAGCTGAATATTGGAAAAACATGTGAGCAATGGAAATGATGCCTTTCTATTAACAGACAGCTTGTAAACAGTTGAATTCAAAATTTTGATTGAGATATTTTAAGTTTATCTTAGAACAAAAAGGTCTTTTTATTTTTTTTTCTTGTTTTATAAAAGGAAGAAACAGGGTTTACCTCCACTGCTTGGATAAGCAGCTTCAGAAAAGATTAGAAAAATGCTTTAGCAGACATATAGTCTAAGTAAAAGGTTTTCTTAGCTAGCTGTTGTTCAGCCTTACTGTCTTGAGATTCTTTGTTATTCATTCTTTGTGTTTATAAATATTCATGGACAAGATGCAGTTTAATCTGAGGAAATGGCTTATCCAGTACATGTTATGAAAAGGGCCAAGCTCTGGTTTTACAGATGCACACGTTTTCTTCATAAATCTGATTTTAAACCAAGCAGAGGACCAGCTAAAAGTATAATGTAAAATCCTAGCTCTGTTGGAGATAATAGCAAAACTTGTATTGATTTCAGCAGTATCAGCATGCATCCCACATGGCTAAAAAATTCCAAGGCATACAGATAGAATTTTGAATAGGAAATGCAGTCTTCAACCATTCAAAACCTTCAGTTCTCCTGTCCCAGCAATATGGATCATGTGTTTGCATGCAATGAAAATGGACTCCAAAATGTCCTTTCTGCAAGGAGTCCCTGTCTCAGATTTCCCACAGACCAATTTCCTTACCCAATCATACTTCACCAATGTGGAATATTTAATGTGTGGATTTTCCAAGATCTTGTTTTCAAGGATATGTTCAACTAAAACAAATGTATATATCTGAATATATATGTAAAAATGTATATAACATCAATATGCAATATTCAGGATGCCATTGGAAAACCCTGCAGTCAAGGCTTTTCCTTCAAATTATTTAAACAACACATCACATTGCTTATTGAAAACCTTAAAATCAACTTAAGAATTGTTTTCTGTGTTCTTGGCATAACCAAAAGATTTGGTATCAGCAGGATATGTTCAGAAAAACATGACAAGTTAGTAGCCTGCTTACTTTACTTTTTTTGAGCACTCCATGAATACAGCTGAACATCAATTGCATTTTAAGACATATTTTATTCTAAGCAGGCACACTTTGAAAAACCCACACCCCAAAACTAACAAAACCAAACCAAAACAGAACAAAACCAGAGTGCAGCTCCTCAAAAGAGACTGCTGTGATTTAACCCCAGATGACAAATAAGCATCATGCAATCACTCACTCAACCCACCTTCGCCCCTGAACTCTGGAGGGTTGCAGAAAAGAATAAAATGTGTAAAACCTGTAGATTGAGATAAGAATAGTTTCTTAACTGAAGTCTGTTCTGTGGTGTGGAATATCCCTTTGGCTCATTTGGGCCACCTGTCCTGGTCGTGTTCCCTCCCGACTTTTTTGTTTACCTCCTCACTCGCAGAGCATGAGACACAAAAACATCCTTGACTCAGGATAAACACAATTTGGCAACAACACCAGTGTGTTACAACATTATTCTCACACTGAATTAAAAACACAGCACTGTACCAGCTACTGAAAAGACAGTAACTCTATGCCAGCCAAAACCAGAATAATACCAAACAACAACCGAAAAAAAACAACAACAAAAACCAACCAAACAAAAAAACACAGGGGAGAATTACACATCAGGCTCTTTATCATGAGCTGACAGGTCAGGAGATGGTGGCTGGGTGTGAGGGACAGCAGTTACAACAACAAGATAATTTCTGAAGGACTCAGCAGAGAAAGCAATTCTGCAGATTTACTGTCAGCCCCCAGGTCAGACTACAGCTCCCATGGCTTCATGCACATATGATAACAGCCACTCCTGTGAACAAGAGTGCCTGACATGCTAGAAACCCAGATCCACAGAACCTAAAATTCCAATCATCCTCACAGAGGCATGTACACACAGAGATGCAACACATAACTTCACCCTGCAGGACTTTTACCCTATGTCTATAATAATAACAACTCAAAGACTGCCAAAGATCCTCCTTGGACATGGAATGCAGCTGCCAACACTATTCAAGTGTCAGAAAGGTCTCTGGCCTCTCTCAGCCCAGCAAGCACTGAAAAGTTCCCAGGTATGGGCTGGGAATAAACATGAGGTCATGGATCTTTTGCCACAGGCATTTCACAGCAGCTCCTGTGATCTTGAGGGAGAGAAGGTTTAGTTTTAGATAGGGCATGTCTTTATCCCTGGCACAGTTCATTTCTTAACCTAGACACAACATTCTGGGCAGCCTTACACGTTCATACAAGAAATTTCGGGGTCTTTCATAGGGGAGCAGCACTGGCTGACAAGATCTACATTTACTGTGAGAAATGTCTCTTCTGCTTCTTCAAGAGCTTCTTCCTCAAATAATGCTATTTGTAATCTCTCTTCCTCTGTTTCCATTTTCCCTACTGAAGAATAACATTGTCACACTTTGAAGACTGGGTACAATATTCTCCCTTGGATGGTAAAAAGTCATTTGCTGAATATAGAATTCGATGTATAAGACTCAATAGAGGGGAGATTTAGGATATAAATAACAAGCTACACCATCACTGGAGGTGGCAAAACATTCCAGAAAACTTAGCAGAAAATTAACAAATCCTCTTAAGTTCATTTCATCTCTCCAGTGCAGTTAAAATAAAGAAGAGTTTTCATCTTAAAAAAAATTAAGGTTTGTTCTAGGAAAGTTAAGCTTAGCAAGGATGTTTCTTGTTATTTCCCATGACCTGCCAAGACACCATATTCTTTGGGCATGGGATGCCTGAGCAGGGCTGGCTAAAGTGCCACAGTCCACTGCTCACATGCAGCAAGCCAGACACACTAGAGTCACTGAGCTTGCACAGAGCATCTCCATCTTGTGCTGCAGAGAACTGCTGGGCCCCAGGTGGGGACTAGGAGAGGCATAGATAAATTAAGGACCTGTTCAAGCAGCTTTCCAGAATCATAATGCTGTTGAGAAGGCCTGGAAGGGAGGTAAAATTCCATCACAGAAGTCTGGTCAATTTATCCAATTTTTTTTTAAATATATCTAATTGTATCTGAGAAAGGTGCTGGGCTATTATGGGGCTCGTGCTGTTCTTCAAGAAAGTCATAGGCAGAAAAGGAAGGGAAAGAGAAGGAATGCAAAACCAAAAGAGTAGCTCATAGAGGGAAATAGCATGCTTAAATTGTATGAAAGATGATGTCTGCATTGGCATTTCCAACAGGCTTATACACTTTTCTCCAGGAGTAAAAGACAGTAGGTTACCAGTATTACCAGTAGACCAATGAGGTGAGTTCCTACTGGGAAGAAAGAAACTATAAAACATGGTGATGCCCTGGGTGCATGGGCACTGAAAAAAATTTGGTCCCAAGCCTTAGTATTCAAAAGGCAATGGTGCTTTGTGTAATCACAAAGAAGGGCCTAGAGGTCTGTAGGACTTCAGGGCATCTCTAGTCCTATGTCCTGATCACACCAGGGCCAAGCTGCTCAGGGTGTATCAGATCTTGAAACACTCCAGGGATGCAGGATAAGACCTTTCATAGCACATTAAGAAATGCAAACAAACTTGGCTGACTGTTGTTTGTGCTTGGTGATGGGGAACACCTCCACAATTACATCCATTATATCTAATTTCCAGAGTAAATTTGCCTATAGAGACAGGAAACTAATTTGCACCAAATAACACCTTTAGCTTACTAAAAAAGAATCCTGGCAGCTGCAGCGAAATATCAGATTTTATACTTTCCCCTCTTGCCATTCCCTCACATTTCCAGGCTGCACTCTTTCCCAGTTCAGATCACACTCTCTTCTCTGATGTTTCTATAAGATCACATCCTGTTTTTCTGTGTTAGCAATTCAGCCTGAGGTGGAGCGGTCTAAACAGACCCAATTACACACATGGTTGTCAATGTTTTCCCATTAACAGACAATCAATATAAAGACCAGATCAGCTGTAAGGGAAAAAAAAGGAATAAGTAGATGACAAAAGCTTTTCTCACCCTCTCCCGCAGTTTCCTCTCCTTCCGCTCTTGCACCGTTGTCAGGTAATTCACAGCCGCGTACTCCAGCACAGAGAGGAAGACAAACACAAAACTGACCCACAGGTAAATGTCCACTGCTTTGATGTAGGAAACACGAGGCATGGAGGCATTCACCCCAGTGATGATCGTGGACATGGTCAGCACGGTGGTTATCCCTGGAAAGAACCAAGAGAAAGAAATGTTATTGACTGATACAGTCCATAAGGTTCTTTGTCTCTAGAAACACTGAAGTTATGGTCTACATGATGCTGTAAAAGATGTTAAGTATGAAATAAATGTGTGTAAAGTATCTCTTCTGCTAATGCAGAATTGTTCCCCTGCCTACATTTTTGTGCTCATGATAGGTTGAGTTTCGAGAAGCAATGGAGCAGCCAACATTTTGTATTTAACAAACAGCACTTAACTCCCTCCTTAAACTCCAGGGTTTAAACACGTTAAACATATGCGTGTTAAAACATATTTTTACACACCTAATCCTAAGACCAGCGGTGACAAGGACTCCTGTTTCCTAGCTGTACCATTCCACGTTACAGCTTTATTTTTAAGACCACAGCACTTTCTGTCCTGAGCCACATGTAAGTGAGGAAGACTGCTAAATAATGAAGGACTCAAGACAGAGTGCAAGTTATACATTATATTAATCATCAGATAAAACTACCATTTGCTTGCACAATAGCTTTAACCATCAAAAGGAACAGTTCCCTTTCCTGCCAAAACCCTCACATTCAAAGCTTTTCACACAGCCATGCTTTGTTGCAGCAGTCCTCACCCAAAGAGACTCTGGCAGGAACTGCTCGTCGGTCGATCCAGAAGGACACCCAGGACAACATGACCATGAGAGTGGCAGGGAAGTAGGTTTGGAGCAGGAAGAAGAAGATGTGTCGGCGTAAAGTGAAATTTATATAGAGGCGATTGTACCAACCTTTGAGAGAGAAGGAAAGCCAGGATCAGTGAGAACAGCAGGTACAGAGACACTAGATCTTTCTTTGGTTCTTTTACTTCTAAGACTAGTAAAACAAGAAACAGCTTTCAAACAGACTGTGGAGACTACAATTCAGTGACATAATCCCAAGAGCCCCCTCAAAAGCAGTTAATACAGTATTAGATTTAGCAGTAGTATGACATCAGAAAAGGTCAATACCTGTGCTACTGTAGAAAGCCAGTCTTGATGTGGTGTGGAATTTTTGTATCAAAAACTGAGACAAAGAAATTTTCTCATCAGTTTTCAGAGATTCATTCCCATTTTTCCAATACAGCATGAGATCTTCATCAGTGTAAGCATCTTAGGGAAAGAAGAAATACAATGTTATGTGACTTTAGCTTAGAGGTTTGAGAGGAATGTTGAATTTGTCTTTACAAATGAGTTGTGGATCAGCCTATAGATAAGGCTAGCACTGAGAGATAAAAGAAACAATGGGATGGATTCCACTGATTGATGAATGGAAAGAGATATTTGCCTTTGCAAACAAACTGTAGGGCTGCTGATAAATGAAATTGGATATCGAAAGATGAAAGAAGCAACGGGGGGAAACTATGAATTCTGTAAGAATTAAAAATTAAAAGGAATACATTAGAGGGGAATTTCAGGTATCAGGCGTTCCGGGAAGTCTGTGCCTCTCAAGTACCTCAGCCAATGGGGAAAGAGAGAGGGAAATGCGGCCGGGAAAATAGGATAAAAAGGAGGCTGCGTCCTCCAAAAATTTGAGAGATCCCAGGGGAATGTCCCATGGCCTCTCCCTTTATTCGAATAAAGCAAAAAGGACTCCTCTGTCTCCTTTTTGGACATAAACCTCTGGTGTTTGTGGATTAATTTTCCTGACAGGTTCAACAAAAGTTAATAAATCCAGTCTTGGGCATGAACTAATGCCACAAGTAAGTTTGCCAACAGCAAGGGAGATCAAAAGATCTTGTCATATGATATACTGTGACAACAACAAAAATCCAGATTCAAGACTGAAGAAAATAAATCGTCTTTTTACTTCACATTGAAACGATAGTTAGAATGACACTCTTCTGAATATCATAGACTGAAAATAGATAATAGTTCAGGAAACAATCATGGGTAAAACACCTTAATTTAGAGGGAGGACGAAGCGTGGACAGTCAAACTATCTTAGAATGATAAAAGCAAAAGTGACAGGTGAGAAGCAAAAGCTCTGAAATATGTTAGAAGTGTAAATGAAAAACTTACAGAATTTGTGCACTAAGTAACAGGAATGGGGAATGAGAAGAGGTTTATCAAGATCATCAGGGACAGGAGTGTTGGGAAGAATAAGGATTTAACAGGAAAGTCTCACAAATATGTATGTGTAACAAAAAGATCTTTGAATGTAGAATTTGAAGAAGGAATAGAAATGATAGCAAGTTTTGATATAGAAGAGAAGAATTGCAGAGCCAGTCTTACTGGGTAGAAAGCAAAGAGCAAGTGAGTGGGAAGGGGATTTTATGACTTAGAGCAAAGGATAAATCCACCTTAAACAAAAGATGTTTTTACCAAGCAAAAAGATTTTCACAAACAAGAAAGCCAATGTTGCAAGCAGAAAAAAAATCTCAGAATTTCCCACTGCAAGAAAACTGAAAAACAACTTCTAGGTTAAACTGTAACATACTAACTTTGTGTGATTAGATATAGTAACATAAATATGGTAATGTTAGTAGTTAGGACAGGCTATAGGTAACAGTAAAAGTATTGATTGGTTGTCATGTATTAAGATGCTCTGTAATGAAAAGTATATAATGCATTGTAACCAGAACTAAAAGAGGCTTCAGACGAATCCAAAGCTGTGGCTGAAGAGGCTTCGGGCTGGGCTCTTGTCACTCATGATCCGTGAATTGCTGGATCATTTAGATTATAATAAACAGCATTTTAAAGAGCCGCCTGGAGCCCCGCATCTCTCGTTTTTGGCTCTTACACAGGAGCACAAGGCTTGGGGACAAGAGGCTGGGGGATCAGGGCTTGTTCAGCTGGGAGAAGTGCAGTCTGTGGTGGGTTCCTGCTGCTGCCCTGCTGATCCTCATGGAGAAGGTGCCAGCAGCCTTTTCCCAAACACTTTGACAAAATGTAGAACGAAAGGACAAGAGGCAAGGAATGCAAGTCTCAGCAAAGGATTGTTCCCAAGCAGGTAAAAGGAAACATTTTCAGGATCAGGGCTGTCAAATATTAGAGCACGTTGCAGAGAAAAGTTGTGAAGCCTGAATTACCCTGCTTAAAACCCAACTGGACACAGCCCCAATCAACCCATCATGAAGAACTCCCTGCTCTCAGGAGGGTATTGGAGCAGCTGACCTCGAGGTCAGTGAAACTTAGTCTCTGATTCTGGTTTTTGCAGAGGAGCATTCAGTTAATTGAGGGAGAATCTCAAAACAGCCAGATGTTAGGCTGGAGAAAATCTACAAAAAATCTTACTGCTCACATTACTTTCTCCACCAAAGAAGCTGAGCCCAGATCAGTGTCTGCAGAATCAGGATTGTGTCATAGGATGTGTTCCTTGCAAATTCTGGTTTTGCAGCACAAGGACTAGATACACAATGCTGCTGAGTCAATAGGACTCCTAGTAACTCTGATGAACTATTTTTTCAGGCTCTAAAATAGACAGTATTCTGAAATGTGTCCAGTGAAATGTTTGTGCAGCCAGCCATAGAACACATCTGGCTAGAAACATGGATACAACGTACAGCTTTCCAGCTCCAGAGAACATGTCTGGGAGTCCAGGGGGAAGTGGCTGAAGTCCATGTTGCACATTGCTGTCACTGTGACCCTAGAAATGGAAAATGAGAAAAGCTGGTTTCTATGAAGAGCAATCAAGAGAGAATGTTATTGCAGATAATTATTCTGCATCTTCTAGGGCAGAAATATTGCCTGATATCAAAAAATCCATAGGAAAATGCCTACCAATTCTCCATGTTCCAGCTAGATGGATTATACACAGAAACTTCAAAGAAAAATGTAATTTCAATATCTATCAAGGAACTAATGCACTATCTTGGACGTTACTGTTATACTAATGTCAGTACAGATATTTCCACTGTGTTTTATATCCAACTATTTGCCAACAAGACTACAATGTAAAGTAACTTCACCATTTACATTTAAATATTCCCTTATGTGCAGTTTAATTAAGGTTTCCACATTTTCCCCATTGCTCAGTTCCCTCCATAGTCATCCCCAGAATGACCCAAGCCTGAGAAATATGACCATCCTTATTGCAAGCCACAGAATTCCTTCAGTACATATATTATTAAGGCAAAAGCAGTTTCTTACAGCTCTCAAAAAACCCTTTTAATCTGAGGGGTGTATTTCTGGGGCAGGGGTCGTAAAGCAGTTGCAGCTGGTTTTCAGCAAGTGAGATTTGCTCCTGTTAAGTTTTTATGTTAGCTAAAAAGCTGCAGCAATCACAGCTCCAGTTGTTAAACTAGTCCAGTTGTGCACAACGTTACGTAAGAAATTTTCCAGTGGGTCAGTGAACGTTCTCTTGCAGACGGATTTGCAGTGGAGCTCCTGATTTAGGGGGGGCTAATCAGCTGTGACTTATCGTTTCAGAATCCAACTTACGTTGGCTGTGACCATTTTCTAGATTCATTGCAGATGTTGATAAAGAACTTTTCCTCTGTTCCAGGGATTGTGATCCAAATCCTACCCTGACCTATGCAGTCATCACCCCTGAAAGGCACATGCTGTTCATTTTGAATATAAACTAGAGCAAAATTTTACCATTTGAGCAAAATTTAAAGAATGTTTTGGGATATGCACCAGAAGGTACCCTGCAACAATGATCTCCCCTAAATGTGTAGCATTTAAGCATTTTATAATTCAGCCTCACTGAAGTGTGTTACTTTCTTTCCTCTGGGTCACCTGAACTGTGGCACAACCTGTGGTCAATAACAGTTTGTTAGTCGGGGGCAGAACAGAAACTCGGCTCATCAATATGATTTTCCTCAATATCATATTGTGCAGCATCCATGTGGCTTTGGAGGCCCAAAATAGGAATGAAATGTTCTCCAGTCCAGTGTCAATCCCATGCACACATCTCACAATATCTGAGGGCATTCCCAGCATGACTGGACACCCATGCTTTTTCAGCTGGATGTTGTTCTGAGTGTTCTAAACACCACCAGACCCAAATGCCATGGAGATTTCATTTCTCCTTGGATTTTATGTATCAATTCATCAATTTAACTCTTGTGCAATCAGCTGTGGTTAACTCACAGACTTCTCTCTTGTGGGTAACATTAAAAAGTCACATCACCTCCTTAACAGATCACAGAAATAAACTTAATAGAAAGCCTTTCCAAGTTTTTGAAAATCATTTTACTCTGGCTGAAGCAAATAAGTTCCAGAAAGATCCTAGAACAGAAATCCTTGGCTACAAAATATTCAAAGGTCACCGTAAACTGAGAGCATATTTTCTGTCCTGGGGAAATAGCCTTTTTTTGGGCTCTTGAGCTTTTCTCCTCCGGCAGTGTGTTTTTCTTCACTTCTCTTTTTTCATTCTTCTGAAGGAAATTAAATCTGCTGGGATGCTGATATGAGCAGCCAAAAAGGGGGCTTGGTTAGAAGGAGAAACTACTGAGCAAAAAATCTGTCTGATGAAAAATATGGGCAGAGAAAGGCTTCCCAGCTTGGGAACAAGACAAATCCTTGAGAAGCACAGCTGGCTTCTTTGACATGCAGATAGGGTACCTAGAAACTGGAGATATCCTGAAATACCTTCAATAACTGCAAAAAAACCAAAAACGATTTAACAGGAATTTTATTGTCAGAAAAGGCAGGAAATGTTCTTGGAAATAAAAAAGGGTCTAAGAAAACAGAAAACATCATTATCTATTGGCTGTCACAGGTGAGAAATAAAAATTACCAGCATCTATTGTCTGTTCAAAGTGGTGGCATCCTACACCTTATCTCTCTGGACATAAGGAGGCCATAATTTTTATCCAAAATGAAGCTTTCCTTTGAGACCTTTCCATGCTGCACATTTCTGTTCCTTAGAAGGTTGAATTCAGTGCATGAACTCTCTACCACCTCTTGGATACCCACTGAGGACACCTGGCTGACTCCACACCCTATGACTCAGAGCATCTCTGAAATGAGACTCTGCTGTCTCACTGGTCCCCTCTGAGCACACTTTGGAGGCTGTTTCAGTTTGTCCTTCCATCTGTTGGCTCATTGGGATTGTTTGAAGGTGGTATCACCTGATACCAGTACTGTGCACCCACACAAGCAACCTGTCCTAAGTGTGCCTGAGGGTATGCTGTGGATGAGTTGCTCCACCAATTTAACGTAACCTGTAGCAATAAATATCCTGGTTATTGGCTGTTGCCACGTGATTGATGGATATTAAATTATTGATGGCTGATAGTAATTTGCTATAGTGCAATATGGATATACAGTCACTTTATTAATCATGGATGTAGTTGCCAGTGGTGATTTTAGCATATAGTTTACTTGCTAGTGGTGATTTTTGTGGTATTTTTGATAATCTGTAATAAGGTAGAGAAGTTTAGAGGATTTAGCCTCCATGTCCTTGTGTATTACAGAATCCTGCAAACCCATAGGCACGATTAGTGTACACCTGCAGGATGGATAACCCTCCAGGCCATGACAGGCATGTCTCAGGATTCTTCCAGCCAACAAATCTACTGGAATACCAGGATGTCTTTAATACTGCCATTTCAGCTTCGATAAACTTAAACATTTACATTAACAGCAAAGCACCACAACTGAAAAAAAAAATCTAGACAAACAAGAAGGAAAATAGGATAATTATAGAGGTCACCATCTGGTATATCAGCAGCTTCCAGTTTAATCACACACTGACCCTGGGATGAACATTCCTGCTTGACTAAGCCTTGCACTGACTGCAAAGAGTTGGGGGCATGCTTCCCCCAGGAGGAGATTACCCTGTTACTGCTCACAACATGGTTTCTCAGAGCTCCCTGCAAAGCATTTTGCACTGGACATTCTGGAAACGGGGCTCTGCATCAGCAGCGGGAGTAGCAGGATGGGGAGTAGCAATCCTGGTGATTCCCAAAGCCAAACCTAGAGCAAAACTGGCAGCAAAGCCCCAGGGGATGCTCAGGGGAAGCAGGGCTGCTCTGTTACCTCATGCTGTAGAGGACGTGCCCATCAGGGAACACTCGCAGCATGATGTTGTCTGTGGTGGTGTCATGGATGAAGGATCTCTTGGAATGCACGAAGAAGACATCAGGGACCCAGATCTTCTTCACCAGCCTGCCATCAAAGGTCATGCTCTTATTGTTGGTGCTGGGAAACGAGAGGCGCTCATCCTTCCAGTAGTGCCTTAAGTACAAGGTCATAGTGAAATCCTTCAAAAAAGGGAAGAGAACCAAAAAAAGGAGGAGTGTCAGTGCTGCACTCTACGACGAGGACACACTAGAAAGAAAACTCACTCCCACCAGATAGATCTCTCCACTCTCAACTCCCAATTCTTTCCTAGGTCAATGATGTCTGTCAGTAGATTTTCCTGACAAAATAATTTCAGCCAAAACAAAGCATAGCCGACTAATGAATTTATTACAGTCCCCAGTAATGTTCAGTCCCAAACAGGATATAAATATACCCCAAGAGTAGCAATGCCCTCTAGAAATTATTCTTTAATTCTGGCAAAATTATTTTACGGGACTATGGTACCAATAGCATAACCAAGAGGGAAAACAGAAAGTTAGCTTAATGGTCAGGCTAAACACTAAATAATTTATCCCCAGAAGGACTAAATTTTTGCAAACAGCAACCAAGTGAGGGAACTGTGTTTCTTACCATATAAGTGTGTAAATAAAGTTCCCTTTTAGGCTAGTTGATGGAGCAGGAGCTTCAATCACATAAAGGAAAACATTTGTTTGTTGATCCCAACCTGGCAGCTGCAGCTTGTAGAGCTGAACCTATTCTCACACTGAGAGATCAAATACATTTATTTTCTTTATATTTCCAATTAAGCAAGCGATTATGGGAGCTGCAGTTGCTAAGCCTGAGCAGGTAGCAACACAGGCCAGAGTCTCTCCCTAACCACATTCTCAAACCACAACCAGTTTGGTGACAATGAAAATCAGCTCCCCTGACTCTGCTTCAAATGGCTGTCTCACAACAGCCTTACATTGCCAGTAGGTTTCTCATTTGCCAAAGAAGGCTCTAGTGCCAAACCTCATCTTGCTGCCTGGCACAGTAGAGAGCTGGCCAGACAGCAACCTCTCTGACCATGGCAGAGACTGGCCAGGGGGACACTTGTGCTCACCCACCTGCAGGTCTCCACCTTATCAAACTGGGCCCGGGCTCCCTCAGTGCTCATCCCAGGGATGCTGCTAACTCCTGTTTCCTACTGGACACTGGCCACCTTCCCCTTACATCTATAGTCCCAAAGAAACACTTCCAGCAGCTACTGCAAGTGGCAGAGCTTAGGTTACAACCTAGCTAGAAGAGTCAGCTTCAGGGGCCAGACATTAAGCACATCAGTTTGATTAGAGATGGGAAAAAGGAAACTGAAGAAGAGGCACAATTGCTGCTTTCTTAGGAGTTAGTGCAGGTTATAGTCGAAGTCAAAAAAAGGAGTAAAGAAGAGCCTGACAATGACATGAGATAGAGGGACATGGGGCTCCAGGAGAGGAGAGCCATTCTCGTGATTTAACTCCAGCCAGTGGCTCAGTACAACACAGATGCTTGCTCATTCCTCTCTCCCACCACCTCCAGCCAACAGGATGGGGAGCAGACTCACAAGAAGTTGGGTTGAGATAAAAACAATTTAATAAATTAAATAAATAGTAATAAGAGTAATGAAAAGGAAGATGAAAAGAGAGAGAGGGGCAAAACTCTAGAAGAACAAGTGATACACAATACAGTTGTTAACAGATGCCCAGCATGTCCTCCAGCAGTGATCAGCCAACTCCCCCCAGTTTATACACTGAGCATGATGTTCTCTAGTGTGGAATGTCCCTTTGGCCAGTTCAGGTCAGCTGTCCTGTCTTCTTGTGCCCCTCCTCACTGGCAAAGCATGAGACACTGAAAAGCCCTGGACTCGGTAAGCACTGCTGAGCCACATCTAAAACACTGTGTTACCAGTATCATTCTCATACTAAATCCAAAAGCAGCACTATACCAGCTACTAAGAATAAAGTTAGCTCTATCCCAGCCAAAACCAGGAAAGACAGGCAGCCTGAGGCTGTGGCTGCAAAATGCCTCTGGGCAGCTCCATCATCTGAGCATGGGGGAGCAGGGACCATTAGCCAGGCACCTTCAGCATTGCTTACAGCCACCACAGAGGGAGGGAAGGGACTGTCTGAAGGCACAGCACAGGAAGGAGCTCACTGCTTTCCAGGCCACCTCTTTCGTTACCAGACAGGAACTTCTCATATTTCACCATCAGCCCCTTTCTCTCTCCAAGCAGCCAACACAGTGGCTGTTCAATGGCCAACTCTCTTCTCTCTCCAATGCCCAACACCAAATACTGCAAACAGAGACAGTGGCAGCTAACAAGAGCTTCTAAGTATAAAACCCAAATTTAGGAGGCTTTTTCACGGCATGATTCAAAAGAGGCAGTGTGCTGACCGCTTGTCCCTTTCTGACCAGCACACACAATATTTACAAGCAAGAAAAGTGGTTTATTTCCGCACTCATGAATAGGAAAGTCCCTTGGAAAACAAGGTTTTACAGCAAATTGGGAGAATGGTAGTACCTGCCAGAGGCACAGCCAATGAGTCTACACAAGTGCCTCAATTTTGGCAGCATATTTCACATTTGTTCCGTGCTCCAGGCAGCCTCAAGAGTGTGTCCTGCCACTGCACAAAACAACAGCCCATCCACATCAACCAGACAGGCATGGGTTTTAAACCCATATGCATTAAAGAGCCCCTGGCTGCTCTCACTGTCATGCACAGTCTTGCAGGTACAGTGGGTTGCAGCTGGTAATGCTTCAGTCTGGTCCTTCTTTGGGGTACCAGGCCATTGCTCAAGCAGTGATGGGTAAGGAGTGCCCAGCCCTGGGTACCTGGTTTTCCAGGCTGCTTCAGAGCAGTTTGAAACAAGCCCTGCCTGCAGTGGGGAGACAAGGAGGGCACCCTGCTGCAGGCACAGCCAGCCCTGGTCCCCTGGCCATGCAGAGAGCTTACTGCCTACTCTCCTCCGTGCAGACACCCATCTGGGACAGTCTGTTGGAAAAACACCCCAACATAACTCAGACTGACCTGGGAGAACACTCTTACCCCCCAAATATATGTCAGCAACTGCTGTAGAAAGTATTTGTCATGAGCTGGGAAAATGGGAGCTACCAACAGCCGAGGGAGAGAACAGACCTCGAAGGCTTCTGATAGGCAAGATTTTTGTTGAATCCTGACAAAAAGCACTGTGAGTTATTTACTTGCAGTAATTAGGCCTCTTTGCTGCTCTGACATTATCTTATCGATTAGAGCCCCTGTTCTCCCCCTGGCAGCAGTTTCCTGTGCTCACAGCTCCCTCCCACACCTCACTGCATGCATATCCCCAAACCCTCTCTTTCAATATCCAGGCAGGCAAGCTGCTTGGTTTCAATCCCAGAACACAGAATAATTTGAGTTGGAAAGGACCTTCAAAGATCATCTAAACCAACCCCTCCAAAATGAGATGAAGATGTAATTGCACCACATTAAAAAGCACCTAAACTAAAGCTCTTCCTTTGTCTTTATGTTTTGTCTAGACCACAAAAGGTGCACAAGAACAGGGAAGAAAAGGCAGAAAGAGGAAGGAGCCCAGAAGCTTCCTCTTTTCCTCTATGCTCTCCTTTCCACTTCTCTTTCAAGAGGTTTTTATTCCATTTTACTACGATTTAAAAAAAAATCACCATGAAACAACCCAAAACCAAACAGTAAAGTGTGTGTGAGCACTCATGTGAATTGAATGGTTCCTTAAGGAAGAAAACTCCTGCAGCAAACACAGCTTTTGTGAATTTTACCATATAGTTTCAAACCTTCATATGCAGCTGCTTATGCTTATTTTTAGTTGTGATACATCTTTCACAGTACTGATTATTCTCCCATTCAAGGTCCCTTTTCTCTTCAGGCTTTTAATCTTTATCTGGAGGTAGAGAGGTAAGACTTTGATCATCTGGTTTTATCAAGTCTTTGATTCTGATTATCAACCTCTTTGAATTTCAGAGATGCTGCTATTACTTTCATCTGACCAATGACTACAAGCCCACAGGTTTCAAGTCAGAAGGTCTTTTTATGACTGGAAGTAACTGAGGCTTAGAAAAGGATTACATACCATGTCAACCTCAGAAATACTGTCCAAGCTTTCAACTTGCACATCCACCCCAACAGGAATTGCAGGGCCTGAAAGAGAATGAGATTTAGATATGTAAATAAATGCTCTTTCATATCATCTGCATTTAATTAGCACTTCTAAGGTGACATGCAAACATTTCTGAGCTTATGTTGCACATTTCTGTCAATGGTTCTTCAGAATGGGGCTGGGGAAAGAGATAGTGAATAACCATGTAAGGGCCCTTTTGAAACATCGAATTATCTTCCCCTTGGCATGTGCTGCAATGTTGGCACTTTGCCACTTCATCCAGAGCTTGGATGAAACATTTGCTTATGTTTTTAAAACTTGAGATATCCCATCTTAAATTTTAGGCCTTAATGAACAAATTTAGCCTCAAGGACAGGAGAATGAGATGAAGACATGGCAAGCAATGAGCTCTTTCTTGGAGGTTTCTCATTTTTTACCAACAAGGCAAGCCACTAATCTCTCAAGGGCTCATCACCATTTTGATTCATATTACCCACTGATTATATTGCTGGTTTTCAACAGTAGTTTTAAAATTAGCAACCAGAGAATTCACAAAGAGTAAATAAGCAGAAAACATGCCACAATGAATGCACACTCCTCTATTACTAGCAACCCTGTATAAAAACTTCACTGTACACTGCTGGTCATTAATGCTCAGGACCTGCTCAGATGACTCAAGCTCCCCATAATGTGCCCTCATGCAGCTTTTCCCAAATTCTGGTGATAAGTGCCCACTGAGCCAAGCACACCAAGCATGATCCAGCAGGGCAGCTGAGCAGGAACTGCTGAGGAGCAGTCCATGTGGATCCAGTGCTGCCTGGTGCTCTCAGTGTGGGGCAGTGGGTCTCACAGGACTCACACATACAACTCTGTCCAGGACGTGTCTGCAGCCTGGGCACTGACAGTGACACAGAAGGAAACCAAAGGAAGCAGACATGTCTGGGACTTGTCCAGCAGAAATTAATTTTCCAAGGACCATTGTGGCCTCCACGAAGATTTGCAAAGACTTTTAGCACCTAGATTCTGAATCTGATTAGCAGTCAGATAATACATAAGGTGGACCACAATCCCTTTGTGGACTCAGACCCATACTTGCAGCATCACAAAGAGCAGGGTCTGCTGCATGCATACGTTTAGCTAGAGCAGCATCTTCCTCAAGACCACATCGAAGCTGTGAATACACTACAAGCCTAACCAGAGAGCAGAAATGTTGCTGAGAGAGCACCACACTTCTGCAAGCTGCTATCCATCCTTCTCCTGTACCTGCAGCAGCAAGTACAGACTTGCACACATCTTCAGGGCCTTTGAACACAGCCTGATGTTTGCCTCAGAACCACCGATTCCAGTCTAAGTTACTGCTGCCCCAGCAATGAAGCTCAAACAGGGCTAACCCAGCACTTTGAGACGACTCCCAGACGCTTACAAACACCTACATTTCACATCCGGACACACGGCTGTGCACTGCGTATTTTTAAAAAATTGCCAACAATCATTTGCAATCAAGAGAAAGAATTTTTCTGTGACATTTATCTTGCTCAGTAAAACATGCTTTGGTTTGTTTGGGTTTTTCTAAAATCTTTTTTTTTTTTTAAAGGTAGCAAAAAGCACTGTATCTGTGGTGACAAGAGACATTTTGATATGCAGTACGATCAACAGAGAAACAGCACAAGCCGAGGGCTGTGTGCCCAACACACGCTGGGCAGCCCCCCACAACTCCCAGACTGCAAGGGAGACTCTCTGTGCACGAATCCTTAATTTAGCCTCGATTCAGGAAATCAACACCCGCGCAAAGTCTATTTACTGCTGCGACTTCTATGCTTCTCTGAACACTAATCACAGATTAAAAAATCCCAAAAAACAACAGAAAACAACTAAAAGATCAATCCCATAAACATAAGAACGCTGCCAAGTTCGTATCTGTCCCTCTTTCCTATTCCTTCCCTATCTGCCCTTGAAGATAAAACACCGTGTTCTTTTCTTTGTTCATGTTCCTGCATCAAACACTGAAAACCCAGCAGTTATCTCATTGCAAGGACAAAACCTAAGGTTCAGTGTGGGGCTGGCACAAAGCTTTATTAAATCCAAAATAAAGGGTGTTCCACATTAAGCTGAATGGTCTGGAAAGCCCTTGAGAGAAGAGGTCCAAGGCTGGATTAGGTGTCTTTTCTCCAGTTAATCACAAATTTGGGGGATGATAAAACAGTGATTGTAATAGAGAGGGAGAAATTATTTGAACACTGGACTCAAATGTTCAGTGCTTAATACTGAAATGTAAGAATGAGTCTGTAAAACCAATTTATCAGCAGAAATATTTACTCTGCCTTTTTTGGGAAACTCCTACTACAATCAGCAGGAGTAATCACTGCTTTTTGCTTCTCCCTTGATCAGCATCTGGGGCTGAGGCAATGAGAGAGCACACAAATGCGATAAGGATACTTTGAGACCCCAAGACTCTTTGGAGGAGGTTTAGAAGCTGAAGTGAGCAGGGAAGGGTGAGTGAAGGGCCAGTGGGAACAGTGCAAATGTTGCTGCCTTTGAGGTAGTGACAGGAATCAAATGATCACCAAGTCCTGCCCTCAGCAATGAGCATAAGTGAAAATGATAATTACATATTCACTCTGCCCATCACTCTACAAAACTTTAAGTCAGGTGCTGTTTTGCAGAGGTACTTGATGCAAGCAACATTGAAAGTGCGTGCAGCTTCTGAAGCAAAGCAGGAGCCCTGTCCAGAAATTACCTCTTTAAACCACGGAAACAAACCCTGGGTTTTATTGAAGGTCATGTTGGCTACAGCACATACCATTGAATTAAATGGCTGTTGATCACTTAAGAGAGAAATGTCAGGAGATTTTTGATCTCACTAACCCGTGGAGTCAATTAGGAACTGCTAGCTTTTTAATCCTGTCCCTCTGGAAACTGAACAGTTGAACCACAGAGGCTCAGGGTGTTTTGCCAAATTCCTCATCAAATGCCACTAGGGATGAGCAAAAAGAAAAAAATCCTCTGTGTTGAGAGAGAGCAAAGTATGATGAGGGTCTGAATGTAAAGGAACAAGAACAGCTCAGATGGTATATGACAAACTGAACTGGTAGACAGAACAATTAACTTTGATTGATTAGATGCAAAAAAGCCCTCATCAACCAGTCTTTCTTTGTCATAAACAATGTTTTATAAATAGTCATCTTTTCCTCAGAAAGAAAAAATATAGAAGGATCATCCTAGACAATTATAAGCAATAGAAGACTTGAACATGTTAACACTGGCGAGATCTCAAAGCTCAGGCACCTCTCTAGGATGTTCACTGCTGGACAGGAAGCTAAATGGATCCATGTGAAAGCTGGGGATACAGCTCATAAAAGGGAGCAGTGCTGCTTTGCTCAAAGCCTGCAGTCCAACAGAGATTTTCAGATCACACTTTAGAGTCTCTTAAAAGTATCAATCAAATTCATAGAATTTTGGGTTGGTTCTCACACAAAGAAGACTTTGTGGCTTGTTTCATATTTCAAAAATTACAGTTTGAGTATCAAACCCTGCCCCAGATTGAATGGGATGTCTGGCCTTGGCCTAACCTCTCCGGGGAACCCAGGAGGTTTCCACAAGTCCTGTGAAGGAATGACTTCAGAAGGAGGCTAATATTAAAGCCTGTTACATCCCAGTGTGTCTCCACACCTAAAAACACCAACCAGGGAGCAGCATGAAAGCTTCAAAGTGTGAGTGAGTTCCCAGTTGGAACTGGGCACAAACATGTTTTTTATTTCTGAACACTGGAGCAGGCTTTGGAAGATAGGGAAGAGTCTGCTACCATGAAGATGCCTGGACTCAATTTTCACTCCAGCTCTGAGACTAAAGCTTTGTGACATCTCTTTAATTTTTCTCTTTGGCAGTGCTTTCAAAGGCTCGTTGTTTCTCTCTGAGACAGTGTCCACTCATCTATCTTTGAAGGAGGGAGGCAGATGAAGAAAAAAATATGTACATGGGAAATGAGTAGGTTTGAGATTTCTTTACTGGCAGGTATCTCATGCACACACAGAGAGATTGCAAACGTCTGTAAGAGATCCCAGGTCTGCAAGATGCAAAACAGCTTTCAGTGTATTTCTGTGTATATGTGTGTGTGTGTGTGTGTATATTTACTTTTTAATGAATGCATATCTGATTGAGACCTCTTAGGTGTGGGCAGCTCCCAGGCAGCCAGCACCAGGACATGTTCATCACCTGCCTCATGAGTGCAGGGCTTTGTCCTTCTGCAGCTCATGGATGGCTGCTCATCAGCAGAGAAGCAAGTTCTATCCCAGCCCTTGTCACCAGCACTCAGTGAACTACTCATGCTTTATTCACCCCACTGTTCATCCATCCTGGCAAAAGCACTGCCCAGGAAGGGCAGCAAGGACCAGCTGACGTTAGGCTACTTGGCTATGAGCAAATATAATAAAAGTAAAGCATTAGGCTGGTCCTCAATAAAGAAGATACAGCTATTTTAAGTATCAACTAAAGCTGCTTATTCACAGGCTCCCTGTAAAATATGAGATGTCATAAATGAAATGCTTAAAATGGGTGTTTAAGGAAGGCAGCAAAACAAACATTTACATAATCTTTAAATATTAATAATAGTAAGTAATACCTGAACATCTGCTAGCTAGAACAAGGTCACTGTCATGGAGATAACTCCCTAAGGGTCAAAAACCCTGCAGTCTCATTCAGCTTATTGAGGCTCTTTGACCATCAGCAAAGCAAAAAAACTTTGTCATTGCCTCTGTGCACAACTGCCTGTCTCTAATGGGCTGAGGGCAGGCAAGACAGGCGTGCTTATTGGGCTGTTAATAACACAACTTACACAACATTTGTTTGCTCACTTGCTCTTTACAAAGATACTTTCTCTTGAAACACCCTTCACCTTTCTCTAATATTGTTGCGGTTTTTTTTCTTTTCACTTTGCATAACCCAAGCCTGCTCTGCCCAGTAGTCACAGCTATTTTGGGCTGGCTGGTTGTGTTACTGACTGTCCTGTGCAGATCAGCAAGAGCCACCGTGGCCACCATAAAGCAGCTTATATCCTGTCCCCTTTTTAGCTTAAGGTGGAGTTGCAGGCTGGCCTACCAAACTTGGGAACCGTCAACCATCAACCAGGTTTCTTTTAGTCCTAATGCCACTCACTATTTACTTATGGTATTATTTTAATTTTCCAGAAGTGAGACGCCTTTCCCACTGGCAAGGTAACATCACAGGCCCATTGCAATGCAGCAGAGCTGGAATCACAATTGGACCAGAGAGGGTCTTAAGGCAGTGACCAGTTACAGCCACGTGTATCCCACAGGCTCCTCTTCTCCACTTCTGCAGTACAAGAGCCTTTTTATCCTCCACGGGTCAGACCACATCAATCTGAGTGACATTGCCCCAGCAAGAGGCTGGAAGGACTCATGGTGCATAGAAAATCACTGTGACTGCCTGACGAATAACGTTACAGACAAAACTATGAGGATCACCACTTATCAGACTTTTGTTCCCTTTCCTTTATGTTTTTTTTCCATTAGGCTTATCATCTGTCACTAAAAACACACCATGCAATTCTGCAGCTGAGCAAGAACCTGTAGCACCCATCATCTCTGTGCATCTGAGTCAGACTTTCCAAGGCTGGAACCTCAACCAAGCTGTTTCCATGCTTTGCTCCTCATTACATGCAATTTCAGTACAACTTTGCTAATACCACACCTTTGTCCCAAGAATGTCTGCAAGTTAAGGAGGTTTTAAGCAAAAATTTAATAAAGAAAAATCATGTTTTTCCTTTATAAAAAAGGAACTTTCTCAGCAAAGGCGCTTAGGGTATTTTTCAGTTATACAAACGTTATTCCAAATTTTGGCTCTAGAAGAATCTTGATGCTGTGATGGGGGGAAGCATGGGAAAACAAGGCAAAAGGAAGATTAAATGTAGTTCCATGAAGACTAGAAGAGTGACTATGTAGTTATGTCTGTCTGGTGTTAGCTTTGCTCAAATATGTTCTTCAAGGACCCTGTGACACTGATGAAAACAGTTAAATTCAGACCTGTTTCCAGAAATACAGTGCAGTGGTGCCACTGGGTGCCAAATCATCAGCACAACAGAACAAAACCCCACAGCTTCTCCCCAAAACAGGCACGATGCCCTGACATACATCCAGTTAGGGGGGAAAAAAGTTTAAAAATCACCATGGCTCCCCAGCTGTCTCCAACTGAGTCAAGGCAGCGCATTCAAATATCCTCCCAGAGAAGCCCTATCATCCCACCCATCAGACCAGCAGGTCTTTTGTCCAGAGGACAGATCAGCTGCAGAGAGGACAGATCAGCACCTTCAGTTTGTCCATATCAGGACCAAGCTCCAAAAATTGAGGTTGGCTTAAAAAAAGAAAAAAAAAAAAATCATAAAACCTAAGACAGCATGGAAGGGCATACCTGGGATTTAGGGAGGCACGTGCACTTTGGTGAATTCACACTTTTACAGCCGATTCATAAAGAAGCCCAGTGCCTCCAAAGCCAGCTCCCAAACATCAACCCTGAGCCTCAGCTATACCCAGGGCTCAGTGTGTTCCCACCAGCCCCAGAGAGATCTATGCCTATGCTCCACACAGAGGGCAATTTAAGGCAAACTCTTCACCACTAGAAGTAGCAGATCAAATTTATCACTGATTAGAAAAAAGTTACCTCCAATGTTTAGGCTGGACTACAACTTGCTGGTAAATAACACTGGGGGGGCAGGAAACATTGGTGATAAAACTTTGGAGTTTAAAAATACGTATATAAATAGTGAGCAAGGTGTGTGCTCTCAGAAGAGCACTCCTGCACTGAGGGGCAAGAAACATCATTTCAGCCACACCAGGAATGGGCAGGTCTGAGCAGCTCTGTTCTATGGACCAGGTGCAAAAGGCACAACACTCTTGTGTCCCACTGGGCAGGGAGAGGTAGCACTTCACCCTAGATGGCCAATTGGAAAAGGATGAAGAATTAGTCATTCGGTGAAAACCACAGAAAACTCTGTCCTTAGCTCTGGAATGATTTGGTTGTCGATGTAATCAGAAGAGGGATTGCCATACTGGTATTCCAGCAGTTTTTGTTCAGGTACCCTCTTATCTCTACAGCAGTGAGTCTAGAAAGGTCAGGCAAGCACATTCCTATAACTGGGTGTGACCAAAGGCAGAGTGAAGTCGGCAGAAGTCCCCCCTCCCACTCTTTAATTTGCTTATGAGAGTTTAAGACAAGATTTTTTTCTGGACAAAAGTATTCCATTTTCTCCTAGTAATGACGGGCTGTGATCCACCCAATGAGTTCTTTACTTTGCAATTTAATCACATGAGCTGAAAAACTCATTGCAACTTCTCAACCACAAGTGAATATTAAACTTGCAGCTTGTTCCTCTTCTCACTCAATAGAGTCAAAGACTTACTGGGAGCGTTCATCCTGAGCTCTGGGGAATGCCAGCCAAAAACAGAGCCAACTGCAGCAACAGGAAGGAATATAGGAAATGTACAGAGCAGAGAGAGCAATGAGAATGAGCACGAGGCCTCTCTGAATTGGCACCAAGTCTTTTCCCTTCACACTGATGCATCTGGACAGAAGTTTGTTTGCTTGTTTTTTAATTAAATTGTTAATTGGATAATTAGATTATTCTCAATTAGATTAGTACAAAATCAAGAGAACCATTTTATTCTCACCTCCAAAGGCTGGCCGCATGGTGAAGTCATGTTCGTTGACTCTGAGAAGCTGCTCCGTCTTTCCTTTCCAAGCTTTGGTCAAGTCGTGATTCCTCTTAAAGATGTGACTGCAAGAGACAGCAATAGCATTGTTCCCATGTCTCTGCCCAAGTGCCACCACTGCCAGCCCCGTTTTGGAGCCACGGGAGCAGCAGCTTTGCAGGCACAAGCCCAGGGAGTGTGGGGAGACTGCCGGCACCAAAACACAGGCACAGTGCTGCCTTTCCACAGCATTACCTCAGACCTCTGTGCTCACAGGCAGCCCTGCTTCCTCTGCTTCCTCTGCTTCCTCTGCCCCCTTCAAGGACATGGTTCTCCCTCTGCCACAGACACCCTGGCTCCCAGGGAGGCACAAGGCGGAGAGCACAGCATCTCACAGGGGAGCTGGATGCAGCAAATGCTGCAGCTGAGAGCAAGCAGCAGTAGAAGCAGCTGGCTGCCCCACGTTACCTGGCCAGGATTTGGCCAGGTACCAAGGCAACATTGTCATGAAAAAGCTCTTTTTAATGCTGGTCACGCAATGTCATACACTTCTTGGAAAGTGCCCATGAACTTCACCAATTCAGTGCCAGCAGTTTGTGTGGACAGAGGGTCTTCTGGCTTTCAGCGACAACAAAACCACCCATTCCTCCCCACAACAGCAGGAATAGAGGACTTTTATCTAAAGAAGCCTTCAGTCCCTCACTTTCCTGAACATTAAGGTAGGAAAAATTCTAGCTTTTTATTTGAGATATTGTATGATCACAGTGGAACAAGGATAATAGCAAACCCCTAAGAAAAGTGCAGGATAGTCACTAAAATCACATAAGGGGATAACTAACCAGCAGACAAACAAACTGGATGCCCTTCTGGAAGAAAATCCAGATCAGCATCCCTGACTGTTCTCCAGTGGTGCAAATGGAAAATTTGGACCATTAAGGTTCCTCAATCCCTTTGCTCTGGATGTCAGAGCTGATGATAAGTACTGCTGCAATTAGCTGGTTTCCAGTAACTTACTAAAAATAATTATGATAAATAGGAGGAACTTCATACAAAAGGTTCAGATTCCCTTCCCTGTATGGAAGAAATATTACTGAAAATAAAGAATAAAAAATCTTGGAGGAAAAATAAAGAGACCTGTTAGTCTTAAAGGCTTGGTCAAGAATTCAGAACTTACCAAATAATCACCTCACTCACAAGCGTGGGTATGGAAAGGATGTTCTTAGCTTCATTAAAATATAAAGCACAATAAGTATGAGCCAAAGGGAGCATAAATCACAAATCAGAAGAAAAGTTTCCCATCGGAGTACTCATTTCAAGAAAGAAATGATGAAACCTAAAGGATGTTGATAGCTGCTGCTAACATCAATAACCCATTTCCTTACAATAAGGAGGTGAAAAGGAAGTAACAGAATTTAAAAATAATTGTATCAAATAGATGTTTTGAAGGAATATAACCCCTTGTACCCCAGGGCACATGCTACGTAGAAAAAGTTAGATCTCACTCAGGTTGTTTTGAGCTCCTGTTTCACTTGGAATGTCAGAGCTTCTCTCCCTGCCGGCTGTGAGGAAGAGCCAGCTGGAGCAAGCACCCTCCCGACAAGGCTGCATCAATGGTTACTTAAAAGCAGGGTGTAAAACCAAGCACAGCCATTAACGGGAATGGTTGGAGGCAGAAGTTAAGCTTTTAACTGCTTGCTGCAGGGGGGAGCTTTGTTTTGCTGTAAAGTTAGGGCTACTGCCAAAGCTCTCCCCCTCACCATTGGCTGCACTGCCTCTGTGCCCGAAAAGCTGGAAGTCCAGAAAAGGGATCTTCCTGTGTCTGCTTGACTTTAATCATCAGGGAAAAGCCAAAGGACCAGTGAACGTTCAATCAAGTCTCTCTCCTCAAAGAAGGGGGTAAAATGTCTAATTAAAAATCCGATAAAACATTGGATTGCATGTTGTATAAGGAATTAGTGTGGAAAACCCTGGCAGTATTATCTTGTAAATCAATGTCTCAGCCTCACTGAAATTCTACATTTTGATCAATTCTTTAATTGATCTTTTGATCAATTCTTAATTCTTTCTGTTAAAATCAACAAACAGCAAAGAGCACACAGGAGAGCTGCTGAAAACATTCTGTGGCCACAGAGGCTTCAGAGGGCTGGCTGGGGACACAGTCTTAGGAAGAAAAGAGGTTTTCAGGCACATCCTGAGCCAGGGGTTGCATTTAATAACCATCATTTAATTATCAGTTCGTGCCCAATCCTTCAGGTATTATGATGGCCAATTCAGATTTTACAGAAAGAGCTCTGACAGTCTCTTTGTAATCAAATTAATCAATTTTAAAAGTTTTTGTATTGAGATATTTTTAATGACAGGAAGTCTACACAGCCTTTAAAATTTATCATTACTTTTATCTATTTAATCCAATTCAAGACCAAGCTTGTTTGAAAAAAGAGATTTCTTTATAATAGTGTTTGACATCAGCTGTGCTGTATCTTCTGCCCTGCTCTGGCAGGTACCCCAAGCCAGCCCCACTGCTGTTTGGCATAGGGAGCACTTTACCTGCAGCAAAGGTGACACCAGCTGCCAATGCTCTTGGGAAGCTTAAGGGTGTTCTGAACACTGCTGCCCACAGGGTGCCTTTGCTGACAATCTGATCACCAGTATCTCATAAATCCTCCCTGATGTACTTATGGTCTGTAGCATTTCTGATTAGAGATTTGACAGGGTTTCTTTCAGCTTTATGCACTCTCTGCAATTCACCACTATTCACTTAAATCCACCCATTTCCTTTTGTCTTTTTTTGCTATATTTTTCATATATAATTTTATTGCTGTTTAGATTTCATTCAAGGGGAATGAATTTGATAAATCTGACTGCTGTGAAGAATTGTTTCTGTTTAAAGAGGGGACAAGGCAAGAGATAGCTCACTGAGCTTCTGTAAAGGCTTCTTTATTATTGCCCTAATTTTTAAAATATATGTTTTCTTTTCCAGTCACTTTTACTCAGAATTGTCTCAATTGCATAAAATAGAAGCCTTTTCTATTGCCAAATATATCAAAGAAAATTAATTCTTGATGGCATGAGAAATTCCAGATAACAGCTCAGCAGGACTCAAAAAAGAGCTGGTGTCTATGTAGACATTCAGAACTTTCCAGAACAAGATAAAGAACTTTCTAATTGGAAATAGTGCTCGTGCTGTCAGGCACAAGGCAATGGCTAAGTGGTGAGCCTGCAAGGACATGTGGTCTCCATCCCGAGTGTGACACAGCTGTTGGCAGCCAGAGTCTGGCAGGTTTCTGCACTTTCCCCTGCAGAATCCAGGATAGATTTTGGTCACAAGATGGGGCCTTGGTTCAAATTACATATTGGGAAGAAGAGAAGCATTTCTACAGCTTCAGTGAAAATCTTACCACTCTTCAGTATATTCTCTGAAGGGAAAAAAAAAATCCCAAGATGTATTAGGTGAAGGCAACATTTACTTTGCGTAGCAGCACAGCAAGCTGGAGGAGATGCATACTGTGTAAACTCAGCACCAAGAAAGGTACAAGACCTGTTTTCCTAATCACCAAAGCAGTAACTGCTGTAACACAAAGCCCTAGAAGCTAAATTTAAAAGAGAAGGTACAAGAACAGTTTATGACTGTCATTAACAATTAGCTCGCTCCTAAATGAGAATTCCAAATTTATTATTGCCACTGTGTCATGAGTGTATCTTTAATCCTAATATGCATGGATCATATGGGATCAGATATGGCTGAGAAATTTCTGGCAAACTGATAACATCAAGATCCTCGATTTTGGTAAAGTCTCTTTCCAATGCCTGTCAGGGCCACCAATTCAAGTGCTTTAGGAGCCCCAGCTGGCCAGGAAGGCCTGGCATCTCCACAAGATAGGTCTGTCTTGGGTTGGGTGGCCACACCAGCCTCTATTGCTTCCAGAGCCTTAGGGAAAATGTACTCTGTTGCCCTACCTCTGGACGTAACAAGCTTCACATTTACTCATCTGTGGGTACATGTTGGGAGCAGGAAGGACAGAAAGGTGACCTTCCTGGACAAATTTCTAGAAAAACTAAATCCAACTCTGGAAAAGGATGGACACAAACTCAAAGGTGTGCACAATCACTGCTGTCATACACATTCTCTCCCTGCTTTTGTTTCACATTGCTCTTTGGGCCCAGCCTGCAATATTGGGAAAAAAGCCTCAGGAGACATCAAAGGCTGCACCAGAGGTTCAGCAGTGCCCTGAACCTGAGCCCCAGGCTAGCCATACACCTGTAAAAACTGGCTATCATATTTCAATCACTGAAGCACGAACAAACTCCAAATTTTTTTAGAAACCCCCATAGAGCAAAGGGTATCCGTGGGGACTGGAAGGTACCACAGGCTAGAGAACATGTCTGCAGTATCCAGTTGAAAAACGGGGAAAAAATGCAGCTCCACTAGGCAACGGAGGAAAATTACTGCTGGCAGCAGCAGTTTCAGCAAGGATCAACAAAATACTTGCTCCGGTGGAATGCTGTGTGGAAAAACAGTCTGTGTGCTGAGCCATGTGCTGTTGTGTCCTGGTGGTTGCCTTCTGCTTCTGGGTCCCAAGCTAAGGCTGGCATGTAGCATGCCCTGAAAATGGCATCTCTAATGAGATTCTCCAAAGGACTGACCACTTCCAGAAACCTTGGCAGGAAGTCTTTAGCTAAGAAGAGCCCAAAGCCACTTTTATATCAAAGGCAGTTTTTCTGCTGTTGAAGCACGAGGCTTCGCACGGCTGGTAGGAGAGAGGAACACGCAGACTTGTAGTTACTGTGCTGCAGAGAGAGAGAAAGGACAGCAACACACACGGACCTCTTTTGGGGAAAAAAGGCCAACTTTATTGTACAGACAGCCCGTATTTAAAGTGTGTTACGTGCAGCTAGGACAGGACAGTAGTTCATTGGACAATTGGGACAAACATCCTTGGGACAGCATGTCCGGATGTCCCACGGGAAAGACACCAGGTGTTAATCTTTATTATGAATTCCACTCTGTTTTTCACCATATTATCACCTTGGGAGACTTCCTCCCTAACTGAAGCTGTAATCAGCTTGTCAGCCTGGGAATGGCCTGAGAGTCAGAAGAAATCCAGGCCTGAAAAGAATTTCCAAGCTGTAATTGCTTAGCTCTGTGAATGTGTGTGTCCACACAGACTCGGAGTCGGGTGGTCACTGGAAACACGGCATTCACTGGCACAACAGAGAGAACTCCTGAGTTCTCAATTTATGCAGAGCAATAAACATTACTAGAAGCATTATCAGCAATTTTTATAGAGCAGTAAATATTAACAAAACCACTGATTTTCAGAGTTTCTTTTTGTCTTTTGGAAATTCTGTCCGGCTGGATAATCTAGCAGGATTGCCAGAATTTGTTTACCATTTCTGAGAGGTAGCCACTGCTGAGCTACTGTAGAACACTCTAAACTGTTTCAAAAACTCAGTGCTGGACATACCAGTAGCACTTGCTTGGCATTTGAGGGAAGGCTGATGCTCTGATGAAGTTCCAAGCACAGCTGCATACACTGTACAGCCAGTACTATGCTCAACAGTCTGACCTGCGCTGGCAGCACGAGCCCAAGCTGTGTGCACAGCTCTCTGGAAAATCCCAGCTATCAACACAGCAGCACAGACCATCCGACACACACACACCTGCACCTTTCAACACTTATGCTGTTTCCTGCAGCACCAGGCTCTTCTTCCTCTGTATAAATTTATTCTCTGGTGTGCACGTAAGGCTGGGGCAAACATGCCCTGCCCAGCAGTCACCCAGGTGACTCTGAAAAAAGCTTTTACTTCACAATTCATTCATACCTGAATTCTCCAAACAAAATGAAATCTAAAATTTTTTAACCAACAATGCTGTTACAGTTCTAGAGCCCTTGGTTTCATCCACCATTTGTACATCTTGCACATCAGCAAGAACACCCTCAACTTCATAGAAATAAGTATCACTGATATCCTTAAGTTTATCAATATAAATGGTATGAACTGCACACCATGGAAAATGTGAAAAACTACTATCAAATTATAAAGCCAGGAGCTGCTACTGGATGAGCACACACCAATTTCCTATGCAAAGCCTGGGCTCTCCAGAGCAGGCACAGTCAGGGCAGTGCTGTATCCATGCAGTTGTTTATGCTATACTTCAGTCTGTAGGAGTAGAGACGTGTTATCAGTGAGGGGGGATGCAAGAGTAAGAGAAAATTAAATGCAAGCCAGTTTCTAATCAGGCAAGGATTATCCATTCAGCATGCTGAGCGGGGCACTGCTCATCGAAAAAAATAGTGTTACAATGTATTAACACAAGCAACAGGGAGTAATTAAGGATGCACAGGCAACCCTTTAAACTGGCAATTCTTAACTTGGCTTCCTAACCTGACTTTCCCCATGTTCCTTGCCCACTTAGGCACAGGCTCAGCAACTTCTCCACAGAATGGTGGCAGAGAGCTGTCCCACAACCGGCAGGAGCAGCCACCCCAAGAGCCCAGGGCTCCAGGAACCTCTGTGCAATGTCCAAGTAACAAACTACAGCACTGAAGGAGTTCTGCACCTGCACAACCCAAGCTTATATCCTTGAAGTCTATATAAAACTGATCTTTAGATCAGGCTGATTTATCACCTCAGTGGACATAAAATATCAAACTCACCAACTTTAGATTCCCAAATATAGGAATACATTTTCTTGAATAAGAAAGTTTTACTGTAAAATTTACTATATTTTTTACGGTAAGTCAGCAAGAGAAATACTAAGCAGAAAATGTGATGAAATTATTTAAAAGATCATTCTTTTAATATCTCTTACATGATTAGGAAACCAGCCTAGGAACTAGTTTTAGTTTCCTTTTACTAGAATGATCCACCATTCATTGTTGTCTTAGGGTCAGACTTTCTCCTATGTAATCGATAATGAATACAAAATTTAAAATAAATATAATTGAATATTGAAGTATTAAAATTGAAATATAATTGAATACAAAAATAAAAATATTAAAAACATTGTTCCATATAATACTTTTTGTTGCAACATTGCAGAATTTTCTGTATTTAAAATGTCATTCTCATTTGACAACCCCTAAAACCTGATTTTATAAACTTTGAAATAACTACATTGCACAGGAATTGTGTGTGTGTGTGGTGTATGTGTAAATATATAGCATATAGTTCCTCAGATCCCACCTAGATGGAAAATAGTTCATTTAAATCATTATACCACAGAATACTAAATACTATTCTTTATAGTATATTTATGAAAATAATTTTAGCAGTGCTTTGACGTCCACTATGTTAAAACTCATGACAGTATTGGCACTGTAGAAACTGTAAATTATTTTCTCCAAGTTCAAATTAAGTACAAAACCTTTACAGCAGGGAATAGCTCTACTTCAGGGCAAATTGATATTTAAAGAAGGATTTACATTATTTTATTACTTCAAAACACATGATCTTTACTACTCAGAAAGGTTTACAAGGAAGTGCTACTGTTCAATCCTCCACATTCCTCAGAATACAGACTTTGGAATATTTTCAGAGTCCATTGAAAGATCGCATTCAATAACTGAGATTCTGTGAACATCAGTGGTAACACTTCAGTTGACTTCAGGATTTCAGGATCAGGCCCTGGCTGTTTCAGCTTTTTGACATTTACGTCACTAAAAGCATATGCCACTATTTTTTCAATAAGTAGTGTAAATCTGATAACATACTATGTTTTCTTTGCTTCCAATTACATCATATTTCTTTTTAAAACATTCAAGTTACAACACTCCCTATAAAAGTGTTGAGTGATAAACCAAAAGGTCCACAAAAATAAATGAAAATCTGAAAGTTTACAGCCATAGTGAAACCATTTAATAAGATGGATTAACCCAATTTTATTTTTGAGCCCTTTGAACAATGAATAGTCTTGTAAGATATAATTGCCACTGGATGACATAACCACAAAAAAGGATAACATACTTTGGACTGTCTGGCAGGTTTGGAAGATTATCTTTTCCAATGTAAACCTCTAGACAAATCTCAGCAGCGGTAAATCTAATAAACTTTACTAAGACCTTTAACTCATTCTTGTGCTCTCACTTAACTTTGAAATACATTTTTAAAGCACCCATGTATTTCCTCAAAAAATAATTTTGCAATCCCAGGCTAACTTCCAGGGTTTGTTATCAATTACCACGATGTATGCTAACCAACATCCCCTTCTCAAATTGTCAGAACATAACAGACAATTCCAAGTGCACATAAGTAACAAAGACATTCCAGCAAGCACATGAATAACCTGCCCGAAACAGTGCTGAAATATTAAACTGCATGCACATTTGAACATCTCTGTTCACTGCAAGTCCTCTGAATTCTCGCAGAAATTTGCATGTATGGCTAAGAACAATTTTGCCACAATCCAGGCTGAAGTTCAAAACCTGCCTCACTCATTGTTAATCGACGTTAGCAACAGAAGTGTCCACTGACACACACAGAGACTGTTATAAAAACATCATATGTTAAGCTGTTTGCATACAATACCCACGAAGACATTGACAGAGTAGGTTTTTGTAACTCTGTAGTAATGTATTTGTAACACTGCAGGAAAAGATACATACGTGGTTTAGTAACCCTTACCTCGCCCTCTGCACATCCAGATGGCTCGTCCACCTCCTCCTCCTGTGCCTTCTGCTTTCCACAAGAAGAACTAAGCAGAAGATTAATAAAAGGAGTTTTGCGAAATAAGGCATCTTGCTGGAAATGGGAGCCGGGCACTCTGCACTCCAGTGACCTCCTGTAGCACAAATCCCCCCGGGCTTGAACATTGAATCAACTCTAATTCTGGAGCGTCGTGTTGGTCGGCGATCAGCGGCAGAAACGCTGCGCTCCCGGCGCGGTGCATTCGACAGGCTCTCCGGGGCTTCGCACTCGGCGCTTTTCCCTCATCACCGCTTAATGATTGGCCATTACTCACCAAGTTTGCCTCACCGAACATTTCCACTGGGTCCTAAAGGATACTCGCTAAAGCCATTATATAAAAACCCGCAATTCTGCACGCCGGCTTTTTGCTCAATCCCCTAATCTCAGTGCTATCCCCCTGCCAGACTGTAAAACCAGGCTGTCCCTTTTCATTAGGCTTTCTACATTTTTTGATCCTCTGTACAGCACCTTTTTCAACTGGTAACTGCTTGTGCTGCATTTCAGACATGTATCTCATTGTAAAATGTATGTATTTTAATGGATTTAGGGCAGTTGAGATTTTATTTTCTGTCTGATTTTTCATATTGTTGAAGACAGAATATGAGCTACTTCCTCTGAAAAAAGTTGAAAACAGTAACTTTGGTTACCATTAACTTAAAAGGAAAATTGAAACAATAACTCCCACTCCATACACTCAATTGCCTTTACATAAACCACATCACCATTTTTTTTCCCAAAAGGCATTTGCATAATCAAGCATTTTAACTTTTATCAAAGAAGATCAAAACTAAAATTAAAAGCAATTCTTAATCACAATTAAGAAGCTGTTTCCAAAATCCATTCAAGGCTTATTTCCTCCAAGCCTGGTCACAGGGCAATGCTGATTTAGTCTCTCTGCAACACCGGGCTGTGCTAACAAGAGCCAGTGTGTGGTACTCCTTCCTAGGGGGCAGAAGTCTGCTTGGCACAGCAGAGATTCTGCAGGACAAAAAAAGCACATTCAGAGCAAAGACTCCAGAGGAGCAGGGAACCCAAAACGCAGTAGAACGATCTTGTGAGTCAGACCTCTTCCAGAACTCGCCTCTGTGAACCCATGTTTGCAGTACTTGAACAGGGATTCAAGCACTGCACCAACAAGGAAACAGTGCTTCTATCTTAGAGGCTACAGAATCTGAACCTGTTTTTTAGGGTTGTGGTGTGGGCTTTTTTAGGGGGGAACTGTGTATTGGATTTTACTTGTTTTTATTTAGTTTCTAATGAAATAGACAAATTAGGTAAAAAGATGTTAGTTAATATATTGACATCAAATTGGTCTGCAACAGAAAGTAACTGCTGAACAAATACATACTTTTGTCTGAACTTCTTATAAAAGTTTTTTTTTTCCACCTTTTTTCAATTATACCTGCAAACAAGATTATCAACAATACAGAGTAATGCTAAAAGTCGCAGATTTTGGGGGTTTTCTATACTTATCCATCTCCTTTAGACACAAAATGTGTTTCCCTTATTTTAGAAGTTGTTATAGCTACTTTAATGTTGCAAAACAGTAATATATATTATAGTTGACAAAATTTAGGAAAGCTCTAGGTAGCTTGATAAACACTTGCTGAGAAACAGGATGAGAATCTTACTTAAATCAGTGTTACTATGTTTGACAGCAACAAAATGAAACCTAGCTAAACTTCCTTGTTTTTGAAATAAACATGCTGAACAATAATTTGAACAATAATACAAGAGGAAAATTATCCCACTTTCTTTTACTTCAGTATTTACACAGTCAAAGACAAAACTTCTCAAAACCCTAACAATTGTAGGTCTACTACTTGTATATGCCTTTTCACAGTATTTATTAATATTACCAGGGACTTATAATAAATAGATCACTGGGTGCAAAATATTGATTTTAGGTTAAAAAAAGAAAAAATAGACCAAACTGAAACTCCCCCCAAAAAAAACCAAGAAAAAAAACCCAATCAACCAACCAAAAGAAACCCCCTTACAAAAACCCAACCAATCAACCAAAAACCTTCAGACAAATAAGAAACAAACTGCCTTGTGATACTTGAAACATATCCAAAGACTGGCTTGAAACTTTATTACTAGCAGGATTGTAATAAATACTTCTCTTAAGCATGTTCATATATATCTGAGAATTTAAGTATAATAAGGTTTAAATTTTCTTTCGTAAATAAAACCACATATGAAACATTCAGTTCAACACATTATGTATATTTCTGGTATAATTAAAAGACAACAGCTCTGGGTAAATAATTATATTACATATTTATAACTATTGCAAGAATAGACGTGTTTTGCATAATCTTCAAATTTTAAAAACAAGATATACAGTTGAAAGTACTAGAAGAGGACATTCAAATCTTTCAAAAGATTATCCAATCTTTCTTCCAAAAAAACAAAAATCAAAATAATGCAAGTAGTTTTCTGGCACCTGCTTTCCTCCCACAATCCTTTCCCCCTTCCACACACACAAAGTAGCATCACAACCAATTTGTATGTGTTTTTCCTCTGGAAATGTGTCATGGCAAATAAAAGTGGTTAAAGTGGTTACAAAACCGTATTCCCTCTAAATTAAGAGTTCACCAGACACAAACACATAGTAGTGTTTCATTTTATAATTCCTTCTCCAATGTCCAATCTTATACTAACTTAGATGGGGTACTTACATGGGCATTTATGCCCTATAAAAAATTTAATCAACCATTTTTTAAAAATCGTCTTTTTCTAGTTTCTAAATTACTCAAATTTAGGCCCATCCCACACGCCTTAATGTTACTATTCCACTGCACTGCTTCTCCAAGTATCTAGTGGGCACTCAATTAAAACTCATAGTTTACATGTCCAACTTTTTTACAAGTAATGTATCTGTAGGTACATTAACATTCATAAGGATTTAAGCGTAAATACAAAAAGTAACCTTTGTAAACAGTTCTCATGTCTTAGCCAATACAGAATGTTCAGTGAAGCATTCAAGTCACTGCTGTTAGGACAAACAACCCTATAACTCAAATACATAGTCGTTAGCCAAACATATTCTGCGAAATATGAGAGCTGCCAGCGCAAAGGTCAGCAGGACAATGAGCACAGTTGAGCCCGTGTGGTTGGTGTTGACTCTCGGCTGCTGTGCCCGGTTGAAGTCGCCTGAAGTTGGGACCCGCCTCTGGCTCTGCTGCTGCGCACGGCGCTGCCGAGGACTCATCGAGGTGGTGGTGCTGGACACAGCTGGAGGACGCTCCTGCCCAGCCACTGCACTGCTACTCTGAGCTTCAGACTGAAAAAGAAACGTTGAGAGAGCTGTCAGACAATACAGCATGTAAGATTGGCAAGAGATAAAACCTTAAGGACTAAAATGTACTCTTCAGATAACTGTTAATATATGTCTCCAATAAAAAGATTGCTAGAGCTGGTTGGTTTTGTCCATATGCTATCCTGAATAGAATTATATTTCAAGTTGAAAATCAGCAGTTCTATATACAAGACAAGGCTGAAGGAAGTCTGTCAAACCGAATTTGTGTTAGAGATTTAAAATATCTTTGTCTAGGATTTATTTTAACTCTCTGCTGCTCAAGAAATCTTTGCTAATCCTCTGGATAGTTAGATCTCTGAGGATTTGCAATGCCACCTATACTGAAAAGGAAACAAGATGGGGAAGCCAAAAGGAGAATGGAGAGAAGTCCAAGAACTGTAATTAAGCAATGCTGCAGTGCTTCCTGTGGACAGCTGGGTCCAGAAATCTATTCTCACCACCACCATGAAAAAACAAAACGAAAATCCTAACTACAAACCACCTACCAACCTGATCCCAGCAGGACTTCCCGAGCAAAGCACGTGTGCACGCACTTGCCTATTGCCCTCTACTGGTCAAACTCGGTCTGACATTGCAAGTACTAAAAAATAAACTTCGGCTAATGATGTTCTGCTCATAAGAATTTTACGCCGAAGAAAACAAGTTTCGACCTTATGAGCTACAAAATATGATAACTCATCTTCCACCAGACTAATCCCGCTTGCAGTACTAAAATGCTCAAACTTCCAACGTTTAATATTAAAAATAGTGATGCAGCACAGTCATTAGAAACAAGCATTTTGACAAGTTTCAATTTAAAAGGTTTTTTTTTTTAAAAAAAAGCTCTGAGAAAAAATTGAAGGTTTTTAATTTTTTAAATCTTCTTTTCAGTCCTCAGAAAATAAGGTTTTCTGGTATTCCTACTTAAAGCAATTTGCAGCTATTTTCCAGAGTTAGCTTTCTCCTCCTTTCCTTCTAAAAGATTATCATTACATCAGGTAAAACTGAATTCTGGACATTTTAGATTTTTTTCCAAATCCTTTTAATAGACACAATATCCATAACCTCAAGCACTGCTTCATCTACTATATCCATAAAAGTTAACCTTTCCATATGACCAAATAGGGAATGCCCTCAACTGCATATCAGGTTTGACAATCCACGAGAACAGCACTTAGTCTTGGGACTCTTCTGTGTGGACAAAGGATTCAAAATTTTCACCTAGTCGGTTTTGCCCTGGGAAGAGGCCTTCCACTCCCACCTCCTCATCATTAGTGTTTCCCACTGTTTATCATCAGCAAGGAAGTATTGATGCAATTACTTGCCACATTTGACAACTTGCCTGTTTACACAGACGTCTTGCCTAAATAAGTGAAGCAGCTTGGGTAGCTTCAAAGAAAAATGTTTTTAAAAGATACATTTTATCAGCAGAGACAGCCAAGAACACCACAGCAGCCTGTCATGATTTCCAGTACACTGCAGAAGACAGTAATTCTGCTTCTCACTTGAAAGCTCCTCACGCCAAGGAAAATAAAGACTTGGGGAAGCCAAGTCTTTGAAAAATGAATTCCTAGATTCATCTACATTCCTCACCCAGAAGGTGAGAGGGAGAGAAATGAATTCAGGACATAAGAACTACCAATTCAGTAAGCAGTGTTTTTCTTCTTCAAACAGTTTTTAAAGATATAAAAAAAAGTCTAGAAATATTCCTAATCCTTCATCTTACTAACAAAAGTAACTATCACTGGCTGTCAGACATCTTCTCAATACTGCAAAACTTAAATTTAAAAATAAAACAGAAAGGCCCTGTTCTGAATAGAACAAGCTGTCATACACTGATATGAACAGACCTGTGATTCAAGAGAAATCTCACTGACAATGTCAAGGCTTTAAGCTATTTTTCTGAGGAAATTATAGATGGATTGTGGCAGCAGCAGACCAACGGCTTCACCCAAAGCTCAGCCAATGCATCACCTTGGGATTCCCAACATAATCAATGGCCAACTATTACCGGACATGCAGAAGAAAGGTAAGAAAGGAGTGATCATGACCCGATATAAATTTGGGTCCAGGTGCAAAAGTATCTTAAATAATATAGATAGACAGACAGATAGATTTTTTGTTTGTTTGAAGGCTTAATTACTATGAAACCCAAAAGTGGCAGATGGGCTGCAGCATTAAAAAAAAAAAAAAAAAAAAAAAATCACAATCATCTTGACATAATGGCAAGTCTTTAAACTCTTTGTAAGCAAACATTACAAGATTTCTGATTTTTAGATTAACACAACACCTCAACACCTCACATGACACAATTTCCATTGTTTTTGCCAAACTATACTGGAAATGTGAATGAGGGCTTAACAGACTAAAAATAGACATTTCAGTAATAGTTACATTATAGCCACCTTTACCATCTGATCTTTACATACAATACACATGTGCCACATGATTACATACTATTTATATTACTACATGTCATTATTTCTGAAGCTTCTGAAACTGTTAGGACTGATAGAAAACTTTTCTCCAAGGACATCTTAACAACTATCAATTTGATGGATAAGCTATTTCAGTAAAATATATCAGAACTAACAAAAACTTATATAGTCTAACAAAATGCAAGTAAGGAAATTTATATCATCATGTTCAGTCTACTGAAAGATAGCAGAATTCATAGCATCCTTTATATCTCCAGGCCATTATTTTTAAAATTTTTATCAGAATACTAGAAACATCAAATAATCAGAAGGGATGTTTTAAAATTACAGCAAACTCAGAACCACATAAATCCTCTGGGTTACTGAAGCCTCTTTCACTTATACTAATGGTGTGGGGAGAGATGCAGAAATCGAGACAGGTCAAACAGTTGTTTGTCCGTACAAGTTCCAGCAGAAAAACCGCCCAAGTTTGATACAGCATGGCTTAATGGCTAATAAGAAAAATGTCTATTTTTTAATGAATCAAATTCGGGCCAAGCACTCTCAATTGTCAAGACATTTAAAATGGTTGCTGTAGTATTACGAAATTAAGACATCACAGAGATAAAAGGAAACACTTTTTACCAATACATCATTCAGAACTTATGATTAAAGGTAAGGGCTTTTATAAATCTCATGCATCAGAGCACAGCCTCATTTTTTGACAGAAACCTCCTTCATCAGCTCAAGAGTAGCTGGCTTCAGTTACACGATTTTATCACCCCTCATAATGCTTCATCCAGCCACTATTGTCAGTGCAGGCCACTACTTTAGGATATTGTTCAATAACAGGTGCACTGAGGATTAAAGCAGCCGAACTACAGTTTTTACCTTCTTACTTAATAAAGCTCATCAAACATCAACTTTATTCATTAGCTATAAGCCCCAAGGTGGGGCATCATTCCATATTGTGATAGGTTGACTTGGGAGGAAGAAACTCAGAAGAAGTTCTTCCTGGGGGAGTTTCCTTTGTGGGGGGTTTTGGGATACCTGCAATAGCCAATCGGAGAAAGTCAGTTCGCTCCGTGCACACACATTTTGAAGGAGGTAATCCGGAACTGGGGCTCTTTGTCTTTCCGGCGGCTGAGCAGGTAACACCAACCCGAGCTTCCCTCTCCCCCATGCGGGGGGGAGGCTCGGAGGCCGCTTGGGCCCCGTTTGCCAACGAGGGGGACCCGATGGCCGAGGGGAGGAAAAGTTGTGTGATAAAACCTTCACGGCTTCTTCCTCCACCGGCCGCTGCTCTGGCGTGGGGGATGCTGACTCTTTATGCTGCCGGCCGGGCCGGGCCTGCCCGGGTGGCCATGAGCCATGCGGGCTGCAGCCCAGCCCCACAAAGGCTGATTAACAACTCAGCCGCCCCCCTCCCCAGCGCGGCCTGAGCCTGGCCCAACTTTTGTAGTTGTGTTAAACTTTAACTCTTTAGTGTTCAGATAAGATTTGCAAAGCCTCCAGCCTTTCCTTTGAATATGAAAGGAAATAAGGAAAGTTCTGAAGTCAGTGATGCAAGAGCTAAGTATTTTAAGATGGAAGGAGAATGAGAAGATGCTGAAATGACTGAAAATCTTTTTGGGAAATTGTAGGAATGAACTGATGTACTGAATATTCCTATAAACCATGGAAAGAGACATGGGGGGATGGAAATGTTCCTTTTTAGGAGATGATTTGACTAAAAAAACACCTGTGTTGAGAATTTGAATTTCTGCCCTGAGAAAAGAAGGGGATTTCAGTTTTCTGAAGATGAAGCCTGAGCAGAGAGAAAGGAGACAGAGAGAATCGTTGCTGTCGAACATTTCATTCTTAAAAGTAATACCCCATGGAACAGACATGACCCACATCTACAACTTTGGGACGGCTGTAGAATTGGGAGGAGCATCACGGTTGCAGATTCCCGGGCGGATGCAAATCGTGAAAGATAAAACCACAAGAGAACTTTTTTTCCCTTCTTGTGGGAAACATCCCTACAAATTCAACAATAAGAGGCTTCTCTCTTAAGAAGTGAACAGAGAAAGACTAAATTGGGCACTGACCGAAGTATTTGTTATATGTTTGTTTTGTTGTTATGAAGATTGGGAGAGGGAGGGAAGGAGCAATCTGGAGAATCTTATTCTGAATTGTTTGGTTTTTTTTTTTTCCCTTTCCCCCCACTTTCGTTTGTGTAGTTAATAAATTTTCTTCTATACTTTTTTTTTCAAGTTTAAGCCTGCCTTGCTCTTTTGCTCCTGGTTCTGTCTCACAACAGAAAGAAATAAGTTTATTTAAATTGGCAACTCAAACCTAAGACACATATCAATACACCAAATTTATTGCTACAGATGTGGTGGGAGTTCAGACACCCATAATCCACACGGATTTGGTCAGTGCAATCGGGGGGAAGACACAGAAATGCAGCCTAGCAGCCTCTGCTGTTGAGTAAATTGCAATGCTCTCCAGCTTCCAGTAATGAGTCCCACGGAATGTGACTGGAATTTTGGTAGGTGACCACTGGACCCGAGTCCAATCTAAGCATCTATTCCTAAGCATATTCCTTCAAAAACATTGTTTTGCTCAGATGTGGAAGAATCTCACCTTAATACTCAGGGCAATTACTTTTATCTAGCCAATTTTCAGCAGCAGTACCTTGCTTGCACTTTGAATACTCAAACAAGAATAATGTACCATGACTTTGCCCTGAGTAGACATCAACAGCTACTACAAGTAATAAAAAACCCCAGTATTGTCAGAAGTAGTCTATTCAGAGATGCCCTCTGCACTGGATTCAGACTCCTCAGAAGTACAATGCTGCATAATGCCTTAGGTAGGCTATTGTTTTAGTTTTATTAATGCTAAAGACTGGTCTCTGTATCCTTTTATACAAGTTGCCATGGCAGCATTTTCCAGAGCAGCATTGTTCCTTTCCTTGTTCTCATGCTGTTATACTCATTGCCTTGCACCTGGCAAACCTTGATAATGTTGTGACAGGTTCTGTTGGGAAGCAGGTCTCACTGGCATGAGAATCAATACCCTCCCCTCCTTCTTCCTTCAAAGATCAGCTGTTTAAAGGCTGCATAAATGTTCTCTAATAATACAGACACTTAACACCCAATGTGCAACACTGACCAGTCATTATTAACAGGACAGTGAATGGGAATAACCACTGCTGGTCTGGCAAAAAGACAAGAGACGGTGGGGAGGGAAGGGAAGTGACCTGGAAGATGTGGTCATGCAGGGAAAGCCCCAAAGTCAAGAGCTCTGAGTGAACTTCTCCCACAGCACAAACACATCCATGCAATTACACAAAGGGTAAGAATCTGTAAGACTGAAGCACTGAGCATCATAATGACAGCCAAAACATAAACAACAGTTTCAAATTGAGTTTTAAAGTCTGAAAAACATACGCTTAATGGAAATACTGAAGGACTTGGACCTTCTTTAGTCAGTGAGGCTATAATCCTTCCCATAGGTGAAAGCTGACTGAAGGGAGAGTTAATTCAAAATATCATTTTTTCTGATGGAAATGAAAAATTCTCTCTTCAGGAATGAGGCTCCGCGTGGAACAAAGAAATGGCCACAAAGTGATGCCATGCCAGAGTCATGTCAGCGTGCTCTTCACACAAGAACTAGCCCTGTCCCAGAAAGGACATTACTGTGCTCACAAATATCTTCCCATTAACACATTCCAAAAATCTCTGGCCTTTCAAGAAACTTAAAGGTTAAAAAATCATGGAATAGAGAGCTGTTGCTGGAAAGAACAAACTCGACTATGAAGCAGTCCCATAATAAAACACAGTCTACAGATTCCTTCACCTTCACGTAGAGATGACCCTTTCCTTAGCACCTGTTTACCACTGTGTCTTTAATGAAGACTGGCTACAACTGTTCTAGGAGCAGAAGAAAGGTAACACTCAGTATTTTCTGCATCATTACTTCTAGTATTCACTTCTGTATTGTCTAGAAAGACAATAGGTTCCATGGCTTCAGAGTAAGACACATTAATCTACTGTATCAGAAGGAATTACACAAGTTAATACAAGAATTCAGCACTGGCCCTACCTCTCCCCTTTTTACTCTCAAAGACAGTAAAGCCAGCAAATTTTCTACAATAGCTTTTAATTAAGTACACATTTGTAGAGTAAGTGGCAAACATTTTATCCACAAAGAGAATAGTATGTTCTGGTATTGTCCACATCTAATACAACCTAGTAAGGCAGAATTAGGTCTTTACACAACAAGAACTCAATAAATGGATTTTACACATGCAAGAAACCCAGCTGAGTAGAAAAAATCTGAGGTTTGCATGGGTATTCTTTCACACCTCTAAGCAGATCAAGGCCCAGAGTGCCCTACTTTGAAAAGATTTCTATTACCTTTCACATGAATAACACAAAAATAGCAAGCTCCAATTCTTTAAAATAGTCTTTCCTGTTACACATTTCTTTCTTCCACTGTGTCACTATTTCCCACTACTGAATGGCTCCAGATAATTCCTAACACACAAATTGTGACAGCTCAGAAACAGGTGTTGGTACAAACTAAAACTAACAATCCTGAACATTAGTTCAACTCCCTAAAACATGAACCCACTTATCATTTACAGTTAATCACATATATGAATATTTTTACATACATTTATATGTTTAAAGATCTTATTTCCCATGGAACTGATCTTCTGAAAATTAAATTAATCATAATTACTAAATCAGTATAATTGATAAAAAGTTTTCTTAAAAATGTGATTCATTAAAAAAGTCTCTCTCCTCAAGAAAATGTCAGCAATGCCTTGGTGTGTCAGCTCTTTCTACTATATTAGCCAGGATTTGCAATAAGAAGAATATAATAAAATGGTTTATTAAATCCTGAACAATCTGGAAAAATCCTTATTGTGAGGGAAAAAAAGCATGCTATTAGCATGTTTATATTTCTACATAACTTGAAAATACTTTGTTTAAAAAACCTACAACATGTCCAATAACATCTGTTGTGTGTTGGCAATCTGTAGCCCCATCTTCTCCAAAAAAGGCAGCTTAGCTGAGATTTGCCTGCAATTTATCAGTGAATTTAGACTGCATTTGCAACAGTTTTAACAGCAGTGGCCTTGGCCCATCACCAGACCTCAGTCACTTCAAAAACCTTTATGTAATCCCTACACCTAACAGTATTAAAATATAAATGTCATACTTCAAATGGTAAGAATATTTTAGACTTACTTAAGAGGTTATAAAATCCAAGAAGATAGTATTGATTAATATTTAAAAGCCACAGGTTATCACTGAAACATTTTTTGCCTCTGGCTAAGAATTCTGTAGAAAAAACCTGTGCTACACTATGCAGATGGTAAATTGTAGTGCTTCAGACACCATAAAGTTTTAATGAACTTTTAATGTAATTAAAGGAAACACTGGGAAGAACTACTGCTAAAAAAAAACATTATTTATTGCTTTAAGAGAAGGAAGGGAAAGCAGAGGCGGCTATTTGTAAAAATGATTCAGCATATTATTTGCTGATAGATTTTATATAAAAGTTTATATATATAAACTTATATATTTATTATATAAGTTTATATATATAAACTTATTTATTTATGTAAAATTTTATATATTCAGGAGTTCCAGAATAAATATGCGAATTACATACTTTAATCAGGACTCCAATCAGCTTAGGAGAAACAATTTCATGTTCAGACTATGCCCAATAAAGCTCAAAGATGGGTCATACCGTTGCACTTGCTGGATCTGGGAATGCTCTAGCTGCACCATCCTGCTGGGGCTCACGTGAAGCAGCAGAGTGGTTCAGTCCTGATGTGTTTGAGGGCCCAGCATCAGACCTCCTGGATGAATTGACCTCTGCCTACAAGAAGCACATAGGTACACTTCACAGACTAGATCAAAATTGCTCCAAAACAATTTGGCTTATTTTGGAATGTGTATTTAGTTGAAGAGAATGTGAGGCTTACCAAAACGTAATAATCAGGTGTGCAAGCTGCATTTCAATCACACAGCAACAAGTTTAAGAAATTTCCATTCTTTAAAAATAAGACTGCAAATGTGCAAACAATGGTTTAAAAAGCAATTTTTTTGCACATAAAAAATATAGCATTCAAAAAAAGCACCCATGTAGAGAGCAAAAAATAAAATTCTTTAGAAGATCCAGGACATTATGCCAGAATAACACCATTTTTAAAGCTTTTGTTTTGCACGTCCTTAAGACAGTGCTGACCTACTATTTGTGCAAGTGAAGCAGCACACCCTGTTCCCCCACAGCAGTAAGGAGCCTCTTGTGACTGCCACTGTAATGTGGTGATACTAGTTTCAGTACCAAAGTTGCCACAGAGTGGGCATATATGCATGACACTACACTGGATATGCATATGCAAACCAGTGTCCAGTATTTAAATTTCAGCACAGAGTAAAAGAAAAAAATAGAAGTCTTGTAAGACTGCTTTCACACACATTTACAAAATGCCTACTGTGCAATATTTTCCATAATTTAGGTTTCATGCTTAGGAAATCTGAGACAAGAGATCAGTAGGGACATGTAGAATAACACAAACCCCAGTATATATGCCAGCAAAAATCTCTTGGGAATGGAAAAGGACATACATAGTGCTGAACTGAAATACTTTTAAAATTTACATGTCAAAAAACAAGAAGTCATGACCAGATAAAAATTTATCAGTAAGCAAGTCACCTCCCAAGTCATGTGTCTAGATCCCAATTTATTACAAAGATGACAACTTCAAATCTAGTGACTGTCTTCAAATGCAGACATAAGTAGTGGTGGTAGTAGTAGCAAGAAATACAAACAGTGTATTAGAAAACAACCAGTTACAGTGATAACAAACTCTAAGAGCATAGCATAATAGTCTTTCATTATACTACTTAGTGTGAGGAAATTAAGTTCTCTGTTTCTTTATGTGTATTACCTCAAGAGAATCCAAAAAATATGGCACCAAAACAATCCGGAGACGGATTTCACATTTGAAAACTTAGAATCTGACAAAACTGCTTGCCCTTTGCACTTGACTATTATGAACTGTAATATTAGACAGGAAAAGTTAAAATTCAAATATGGATCAACAAAGCAACATAGAATTATGAAACATTTAGACTGGAATGGACCTCTAGATATCCCTGGTCCAACTCTCTCTAGAGTCATGTCCAGACAAGTTTTGAGCATCTCCAAAGCTGGGGGTTACAGAGTCTCTCTGGGTAGTCTGCTCCAGCATTTGACAACCCTTGGGGTGAATCTTTCTTTCCTATATCCAATCATAAGTTCCCCAGAATCTGTGAGTACTGATTTCCAAACTCTTGCTTCTTCTAAGATAAGCTTATTTAATCTTTACTGTTAATCTCTATAAAGCAGTACCAAATGTGCATTTGATTTACTTCAGTTTATGAAAGCACTAAGTCTAGCATCTAGACTGAAGTCAGACTAACATTCAAAAGATGACCAACATATTTAAACACAATAATGAGGGTGAGAAGAGAATAAATTTTACTGCAAAATACGCCTTGTGATGGCAACATGAAGGCAAACCATACTGTTTTACAGTGATACACATGTTATTAGTAATTTCTTTTTCCTTTTTTGTTTTTTTAAAGCAAAATGGAATTTTTGCTGTGTAACACCTAAAGTGCAGAAAACTATTTGGAAGTCAATATAAAACTGATACAAAAAAAATAATTTACTATTAAAACAGACAGGAACAAAGGTGGATGCCCAAAGAAGCAGGAAAACCGTAATGAGAAGATGTGTTAGGGTTTTTTCCCCCCTCCTCAATACAAGGGGCTTTGTAAAAAGTGACCATCTTGTTTAAAGCTCGTAGGAAACACAAGAACCCTGGGATCATCTACACATAGTTAAGGAATCTCTTATTTAAGGCTGAAGCAAATGCAGAGGTTGCTAGTATGTCTGCTAGTAGAGAGACTCTCTCAAATTACACACTCATCAGCAATCAGATGTTACATCTTACCCCATAAATTGACATGAAATGTATCCAAATGATTAAAAACATCTTTATTTTGCTAGTAATTCATACTATTAGTTTATTATAAATACATCAATTGAACACCTCTGCCTAACAACACACAGATAAGAAAGTCAAGCAAAGCAGAGAAGTAGGAAGCTTAAAAAATCCTAACCCCTAAAATTTGATTTGAGAAGGGAAGAAAGATGCAACAAGAGGACAGAACTGATTTACCTTATTAAAAAAACAAAAACATACCACAATGGATGATAAAAGGCTGTAGAAACCTACGACTGACAGGTGTTTGTTCTTAGGAGGTGATGTCAAGCATATAGATACATGGAAAGCACCAATATTCTTTAAAGACTGATTTAAAGACTTTGAAGACTTTAATTTTAAAACTGGGAAAGGTATGAAATATAAGTTAAGAGCTCTCTCTCACAAAAGAAACCCAAAATCAAACTCCGATATTTCTAGAATTTCTTTGATGAAGATTAGCAGTTCTTAAGTAAAAATCAATCCTACAATTTTAAACCCTTACATATTGTAAAACAGCCAGGAAAAGGCAATCCACTGTTTCTCCAAGTAACTCAGCTTTAACACTCTGTCCCTTTAAACATGAGAAAATGTTTTTCTCATTTTTGCAAAAATATTTGGAGATATTTATATCATAAGCATTATGGCAAAGGAATAAGCATGTCCTGTAAACCTGGCAGGAATGCTCAGAAGAAGACAATCTTTACTTTCATGGCACACACAAAAAAAGTAAAAGTAGCCTTTAGGACACTATTAGAAGAACATGGGTGATAAAAGGGGACATATTGGCAGCCCCGACGTTAGTGAGGATGTGTTCTACACTAATGCCACATTATCATAATACAACTGCAGTTCCCTGCCCTCATGCACAGAAGTCTTCCTTAGTGGCTTTTTATTTAAGAGTTTAGTGGAAAACCCAGTGAAAAACAACACTGTGCATGCAAGACATGCAATTCTCTAAGGAATGTATTTGTCTAAACAAACCTTGCTTTCACTGAAACACAAGCTAGAGAACACATTTTTCGGTCTCAGCAACTTCCATACCAGAGTTCAACTTTCAGTATCTTCAGATAGTAGCAGAGTAGTTCAAAAGAATTTGCAACCATTTTTCAGTAGTAATATGTTTTATTCCTTCCATAAGCCAAAAGGAAAAAAAAAATCACAAAGGTAAAAAATTTAGGTTAGCTTTGCCCAAACTTTCCTCACACTTTTACGATAAGACTAATTCTTTAGTCTTTAGGAGAATTTAATCAAGTTATTAGTGTCTGAAAACGTGGAAGTAAAAGCAACATAGACAGTTTTTACCACAGTGGTCACCACTGAAATTGAAACTTATCAATCACTGAGATGCACAACTTATTAACTGGCAAATTTCAAGAGATCCATTATTTTTCTCTTTCAGATTATACTGAGGAAACAGGCTTCTACATAGCAATTGATGAAGGTTTTCTGAAATGAAGAATGTTTCTGTGATTTACAGGTTCCTCCTCACTCAGTATTGTTTTTTTCTAATTCTATACAACGGAGATGAAAGTTTAAACAGTGACTTTACCTTGAAGCTAATTTGTCTGGCAAGTTCTTTAGCCTCCTTGTCCGCCTGGCTTGACACGCTTCCAGATGTCAGTGGTAAGAGGGCTGTCTTCATAGATGTGCCACACATTTCACAACAGAAGTCTTGTGACCTGCCCACAAATGACATAGCTCAGAATAGCATGTTCCTGTGTGCTTGTTTAAATAAACTATTTGCAGAACAATCCACAGAAAGACAAGTAGTGTTAAGGCCAGTAGCTTAGAAGTACTTCCCTCTGCCTCAAATCACACTACCTTGAAAAAATACGTTGAGAATTATCTACATTACTAACACAAATTCTCTCATTTGGGAAAGTATTAACAACTGAATTAAATATCACTATTATTTATACTTTATTAATAATTTCTTACAATTAAAATATTTGTATCTGCAGCAAATAAAAATTATAAATGATAAAGATTTAACTAGTATTACAAATGTTATATTGGATCCCTGAGCTTGCACCTCCAATCCAGGAATTTCAGCTTCTTGGAGAACACGACCTTCCCACATCATCCCTCTATAGGGCACACTGCAGGTGGCTCTCCAGGGCCAGTGAGGAACCACAGAGACTTAATAGCACAGTATCAAGACCAACCCACCCACTGACTCACTCCTGTTACTGAATGCCACTGAAAAGAGCCTGGTTCTACCTTTTTCACAACTTCCTTTCAGATAATTGAACACGTGGATATGATTCCCCAAACCTCCTCTTTTCCAGGCTAAACAGTCCCAGCTCTTTTACTATCTCCATGTATGAAACATGTTTCAGCCCCTCAGTTACCTTTGTGGCACTGCACTGGATTTGCTCCAGGACATCTTTATCTTCCTTGTACTCTGACCTGGTCACAGCTCCACCTGAACCCAGCACTCCTGATGTCTCACCAGTGCTGACTACTGAAGCAGAATCACTTCCCTTGACCTGCTGGTAATTCTCCTCCTCATGCAACCCAGGACACCATCAGCCTTCTTTGCTGCAAGGGCACACTGATGCCTCATTATCAGCTTAATGATCACCAGACTCTTCCCTTCCAAGCTCCCTTCTAGTCAGCTAGTCAGCTGGTGTTATTCCTCTCCAGGTGCAGGACTTTTCTCCAACATTCCTCCACCCCACTGAGGCTCTTCTGGATGGCAGCACAACTTTCTGGTGTATCAGCCACTCCTCCCAGTTTTGTATCACCAGCAAACTTGCTGAGGATGCATCCTGTCCCAGTATCCAGGTTATTAATGAATGAATAGCACTAGCCCCAGTACTGACACCAGGAATACACCAACAGTGACCAGCCTGCAGCTGGATTTTGTATTGCTTCTCACAATCCTTTGAGCCAACTCAGCCAGTTCTTAATTCACCTTCTACTGTCCCTACCTACCTAGGCTTTACTTCATGACTGAGGATAAGGAAAGGACACCAAAAGCCTTGCTAAAGTCCCTATAAACAACACCCACTTCCTTCCCTTTGTCCACTAAGCTAATAATTTCATCACAGTCACAAAGCTAATCTTCAGTTAATTTCTTAACGATCATTTAGAAGTTCCTTTAGAATTTTGAAATAATTTCATTATTACTATTTACTTGAAGACAATTATACTTTATTATTTTGGTTGTTTTCTCCCCCACTTACTATCAATTTCATCATACCCACTTTCTCTCCATCCTGCAATTAGTATTGTATCACAATGTTAATTACATCTCCAAATCTGAATTTCAGACAAACCTCTATGACCACACAATGCTAGAAGGAACGGAGTGCTCTCAAAATATTTTGTTTGACTGAAAGTTCCAAGTTTGTACAATATTCAGAGAAAAAAGCAACTACATATACAAAGCATCAAACTTGTTTTATTTGGAATAAATGCAAGAGAATAGACTGAAGTAGCTTATTTTCTACTCAATGCATTACCCTAAAAATTAGTGAATGTAAATGAACCTACAGTAGCAAACCTAGCACTTACTTCTTTGCAAGAGCTCTTCTTTCTTCTGGTGTGTAATCAAGAGATCCTATTGCTCCTTCACCTTTGGTTGGCATAAATCCAATGATGGCTAGTAAAGCTGTTCTTACTAAAACGGGAAAACAGATATAAACAATGTGGCAGAAACAACAGTTATGCAATCTCAATCCACACTCAGAAAAGCTGCATTCCTGATGGCAAAACTTCATTCTGCCAAGTCTGAATTTCCTACAGGAAGCACTGGTTTGGGGGCTTTTTTGGTACACTGCAAGGCTTTCTTAATTCTCTTTTGACATCGTGTCATAAACAAAGAAAAGGCCACCAGCCAAAAGAGAAGAAAAAATCAATTGTCACAAAAATGTTGCATTAAGATGAATGTTCCAGACTTTAAGAACGATGAAAAAAGGTAAAGCAGAACTAACATATAAAAAGGTGGGGGAGGGGGGAGAGAAGGGGAGAAAGGGTGCAGGGGGAGAGGAAGAAGATAAGAAGGTTCACATGGAATTCTTCTTTTTGCATCTATTTTCGATTAGATATGAATTCAGCAATTTAGTGTACACATGCTCAGAGTTTCTTTTTTGCAAAGCACTGCAGAATTTGTTCCTTTTATGTCATCATAATAGGGGAAAGAGCTCACTTAAAATATTAATGACTGCTTATAAGAGCTGCCATCTGAAGCATCTCTTTTGACATTTGTACTTGGATTCTGTTTTATAGAAGTAATGAAATCTAACAATTCAAGACACTTTGCTAATAGATTTGGTAAATAAATATCACATCAAAATAAGTACCACAGAAAAGAGACAGGATATTTACAACTACTTAGAAACACAGTATTTTCTACTCTTTAAAAAAATATAAGCGATTTAACAAAAGTTGAAGAGTGGTCTGCTAGAAAACTCCTAAGATCTTACTAACATATTTTAAACGTGAAACTGAGTTAGAATTTATATACTATACTCAGCAAAACTAAAATTACTTGAACATAAGTATGTTGCCTTGGATGAACTGTGCCAGCTCTCAATTTCTGTGATAACAGTATTTTTAAAAATAAAGGTAGAGAAGATTCAGTTATACTGAACCCAGAGCACATTATCTTTCCTCTTGAGTGCTCAGAACCACAGCATTAAAATTGAAAACTTCCCTCTATTAATATTCAAGCTGGCTTACTGATCATGCAAAAACAGAGTAAAGTAATAGGATTTGTTTTCATAAGAACAATTTTAAACAAAATACACAAAGAATATTCTAAGTCGTCTGAGAATTCTTAATGCTTATGTATCCAAGTAAAGAAGAGCTTACCATTACCCCTCAGTTTCTCAGCCCTGGCATTTACTTAGTATCATTTCCAAACCATTCAATTTCACTCTTTTATGACTTTACATTTGACAAATTCTCCCATAATTTTACATCCTCAAAATCTGTCCCCTTTTCCACCATAACATACTTTACGAGATTTTTTTTTTAGTTTAAATAACAAGTTGTTGGGGATAACATTTTTCAAGGAATTGTTACTTACTACTCCATGAAGGCTGCCATGTTTCAGGATGATGCCCTGAGATGCTTAAACAAATTTTCTTCCCCACTTCAAACCTGCCATTTGGCTTCAAAGGAAGAAGGAGAATATAATAAAACATGCTAGAAGTTAACTCGAGTTTTGCTAAAAGCCGTAAAAAATCATGATCAAAAGAATTCCATATGCAAACAATATGTGACAATTATACTACTGTTCAGCTTGCTGAACACAGAACTGTGTCATCTGACTATTAATACATGAAGAAAACCTCCTACAAAACTATGCACAAAGGAAGGCCTTTGCCCCAAACTACAGGTCTGCCTTCCTACATCTGAGCAATGTTTTCAACTGAAACCAAGAGGGCCCATGGGGAGAACAGAAGGTTCAGCAATCTGATTTCTCCTGGAGGAAAAAACTTCCAGTTATTAGGCATAAAGCTTCATGCAGTTAGAGATTACCAATTTAATCTTGGAAGACTTTGGATCTTCAATTATACTATACTGTGCCACCTTTCTTACAAAAATAACATTATGCTAAATGCCAAGAATCTCTCTCTCTCTCTCTACTCATTATAAAATTGATAACATAAAAAGGAAAAACTAGTAAACATGCTTACTTACCGTCAGCAAAATAATGCTGGGTGGTTTCATGGGATATTCAGGTGGTAGCACTATTCGCCCATGATAAATCCCTCCATCAAAATCTGAATCTGGAGGGCCTCTAACAGTGAAGTGCCATTCAAAAAGATTATCCTAAAATGCCCCCATCAGTGGAAGAAGTGGAGAAAAAGAAAAAAGAAAAAAAAAAGAAGCATTAATCACAGAAATAGACAACTCGATGTCGTTTTCTTGCACAAGGACAGGCTGAAGAAACAGTATAAAGGCAGAAGTTTTAAGAAGCCAAAATCAAATTGAGAATTAAGAGAACTCAGCACTAAGGATAAAGCATTGTAGGTTTCTGGTAATTTCACTGAAATCCTCAAATTCATTATCCAAATTCTTTATGTTAGCTATATAAATTATGACAAGAGTTTTATTACCCAACAGATGGGAAACTGAGTCAATTAAGAGAAAACTGTATCTTTGCCTCAGTGAACAGTAACTTCTGTACAACCAAGGGCAAATCTACACCAAGAAATAACACTAATGACAGCCTCCCCAAAGCTTCTTTTGTGCCCACGTCAACGCAGGGATTTGACTCACACCCCAGAGAATTCCTATTCTCCCTCCTCCACCAATAATTTTGAAACAGCTACTGTGGTTTACTGCACAACTTTGAAAGGTACACTTTGAAATAAATCTAGAGTTTTATCATCATTGGACATATAAATAACTTCTGTTTAAACATTGTTTCATTGGTCTTTCAATCTGGGTTTTATATATCAGAACTTGTGCTGCCAACAACTTCCTAAATATTTAAAATCAGAACAACTCCTACTGTTAGGACAGGAGCCCAAATGAAGCTTGCTGTCAGTGAATGAGATCCCTTAGCTAATGCTAAACACTGGCATTACAGCATTGGGACGGCCCACCTAGTTACAGTTTTTTTAAGTACAGGAGATAACTGTGAAGACTTCCAGCATTTTCTGTCATCTGTCACTGCTCTCTTCTCAGTGAGACACTGTTCTAATCCAGAAATAAGATCTTCATGTAGGTTATAAATGATAGCAAGAATTAAACCTCTCGTTTCACCACAAGGAGGAGAAACAAGCTACAGATAAAAACTAGTAGACAACAAGGAATATTTTATAACACCTAGGAACATACATTATTATGTGAGCATATTAAGAGTGTTAGTCATTTCTGAAAAGAGTTAAAAATCAAACCTCCCAACTGAATACCACAGAACGCTGCCTTTTTAAATTGATCCAGTGAAATCAGAAGGATTTTCTGTTTAAGCTTCTAACCACCAGAACTTCATTGTCCTCTCAGCCCAAAAACTTAACCGGGTGTTTAGACAAGAAGCCACTCCTTAAGTGAAATCCCTCTCTCTTACAATGCATCCAGAATTGCACACATTTATGTTTTTGACAGGTTTTCTTAAATGCAAAACAGCAATCCTCAGAGATCACCTTAGGTTAAGTGTTTCAGTGAGCAACTCAGCAACTGAGCCAGATTTCAGGTTTGGGTATAAAAAGCTTGACTTAAATATTAAGTATTTCCATAGCCTTTGGAAGGAGATGGGGGAGTAAACACACCCATGCTATAAAACTACTTAGGTGCAATGTAAATTACTTTCACCAATAACCTGGAACTACAAGACCATTGAAGTTGAATTCTGCTGCTGATTTCCATCATAGGGAAAAAAAATCTGTTTGCTTTCATTTAAATACATATATTTTAAATATATATGCATTTTAGAGAAGTATATATTAATTAAGAGTATATATGAATAAAACTGCCTAATTACAAGCTCTCACAAACATAGAGAAACAAACCTCCAAAGGCTGTGCATGATAATGATCTGTAGGATCCTTCAGTTCTGCAGCCTCTTTCATTAAACGTTTGACAGCTGAAAAAAAAAGAAAGCATAAGACATGAAAATGAGGAAAACAACTTAGTACGCATTGCACAGAAAAATACATAAAACATTTCCTGAAGAACTCTTTTCAGCTAACTAATCTTCTCCAGCATATTCCAGCTTCTTCAGTGGAGTTCATAATTCAAGACACTATATAATTACTTACGATAAATAACCCTTAAATGGGTTATAGAAGCATAAAGTTATGAAAAATATGTACATGGTCACAGAGTTTCTCAACACTGAACACTAGGACTAAAGTAGTTTTATATCGGTAAATGCACCAGACAGGAGGAAAAACATACATATCATTAACAGTTTCAGACTACAAGATTTACATAGCTAACAACCTCAATATTTTATGATACAGGACATCATGTGCACCTATAACAACTGCTGAAAAGCTTTATCCTGACACTTCCCATGACAATTACATGATTACTCCCTTAGTTGACCTAAGGGAGGTCACAGTAATATTTGAGAGAAATCAACACATCAACAGTAAGAGGAGATGAAGTTTTATATTAGATTTGAAAACACATATATATGCCCAGCCAGAAAAATTTACCCAGGGCCTCTGCAGTTGGAACCTGCCACTGAGTGTGAACGCCCAGATATTTTTCTGTCAAAACTTCAGGATAGTCATTAGTAACCTTCTCCAACCTTCCACTTCAGAAATACCAGCACCATCTGTATTTTCTACATCTTCTTCTTGTGGCCACTTTTGCAAGCTCTGTTTCATCACTTCTACTGCCCTCATGTGCACCATACATTAATGTCTAACAAAAAATTCTAACCTCCCTGCAGAGGAATTTTCCTTCCAATCTACTGTGAGAAGTTATTTTCCTTCTTCACACTTTTGGATAGCTATAAACAATGGCTCAAAGTTTGAGAATTTAACTTTTTACAACCCAAACAGAAAACTGGTTACGTGGAAATTTCCTGCTGCCAGTTACCTCAGTTATGCTGCTGCCACTGCCGCAGGGAGGTGTCAATTAAACACCCTACAGATCCCACCAGGTCACGTCCCAGCTAGCAGCATTCAGGCTCTGCTGAGTAACAGTTTGTCTGTTTCCTCTTCATTAAGGTTTACCAGTTCATTAGAGAGGAATAAAGAGAAAACCAGTCTGGACCAGAAAAGGCTTTGGACCCAGCATTGCTTCACAGCCAACAAGGCTGGACACTTGCCTTTAGAAGAAGAGTGGCATGCACCAGGATGAGCTAATTCAGGAGTGAACACCCCATGAAGCAGAATGGTGACCATGAGAAGACTGAGAATGTATGTAACAAAACCTAATAAAGACAGATGAGTCATGGAATAATAAAGACATGGCAGACAACTGTTACTGAGATTTCCCAGCTGAGGGATCCAGACACAAAATAAATACTTTCCCCCATACCAGCATCATGTGCAGTCACCCATGTTCACCAAGGGAAAGCTATTAGAGCATAATACCATTCCACTACCGGGGCATGAAACACAGTAAAATCTAATTTAGCTCTCATATATCATAATTTGCTTGTAAGAAGTTTTCAGTATTAAGCAACCCAGGACATCTTAAAAGACTATCAGGTGACCTCACTTCAGTGTTCCAATACCTGAAAAGAGCCTGCAAGAAACATGGGAGGGGGACTTCTATAAGAGCATGTAGCAAAAAGACAGGAGGAATAGTTTCAAACTGAAAGAGAGTAGATTTAAATTAGATATTAGGAAGAATTTCTTTCAAGTGAGGATGGTGAGGTGCTGGATTAAGTTATCCAGTGAAGTTGTGAATGGCTCATCCCTGCAAGTGTTCCAGGGCCAAGTTGGACAGAGCTCTGAGCAACTTGGTCTAGTGAAAGGTGTCCCTGGCCATGGCACAGGGGTTGGAAGCAGGTGATCTTGGCGCCTTCCAACCCAAGCCTTTCTATTATTCCATGATTCTAAGCCGCCATTGTGTATGCAGAAAGGCTGGCAGCTGAGGTTGTTCAGCCTGAAGAAAAGGCGCTGGGGAGACTTTACTGTGACCTTTCAATACCTAGAAGATGCTTCTCAGAAAGAAGTAACTTTTTACCACAGCCTCTAGTGACACACAGAAGTAAATGGCTTTAAACTCAAAGAGAGTAGGCTTAGATTGGACATACAGAAGGAATTCTCTACAGTGAGGGCAATGAGACAGTGGAACAAATTGCCCAGAGAAGCTGTGGATGCCTCATCCCTGGAAGCACTGAAGGTCAGGTTGGACAGACCTTTGAGCTGTGATCTAGCAGAAGGTGTTCCTGCCTGAGGCAGGAATATGAACTAGACGACCTTTAAAGACCACTGCTAACCCAAACCATTTTGTGTTTCTCTTCCCACACTGCTGAAAAGTACCATCTGAGAGGCTTCACAAAAAAGCCTGGAGCAGTAAAGGTTCATTCTGAGAATGTGTGATCCAGTGAAGAAAGCATGAAATTTGTTTCTTCTTTAAGCACTGCGGCAGTATTCATGAAACAGTTTCTCCTTTGGCTACCAAAAACTGCAGTGGAAGAAACACGTGTAATTCACAAAGTCTGGTATTTCTGCAACAAGTCATGGTATTTCAACCCACCTAAGTTACACTGAGTCACCCAGTAAACATTTGGCAATGGCAAATCTGAAAAATCTGAATGGTTTGGGCCCATTTGAAATAAAGAATAGCAGACTGCCAATAAAGTCAAAGAGTATAGTTAATTCAGCCAAAAATAAGGAAAGTCAAGACATTGAATTTGTCTAAGACAGATTTTAGAAACAAAATAATCAATTTATTTTTTAATGTGACATAACCATCAATGTAAAAAATAACCACACTTTCACAGATACGCTAGCAACACTTTATCAATGTTCATCAAAATTAAATCCTGATGAAATTAAGTTTCTGGACTAGAGATTACAGTAGAGTTCCCACCAAGCAGAAGGTGTGGGAGCTCTCTACTGTTTTGTGGAGGAAAGACAAAATACTACAGGTCAGAGGCTCTACATGACAGTCTGCCTCTGGTGTTACACTGAACTTGACAAAAATTTCTGAATTTAAAGCCACCAGTTTGCTTTAGGATTGAGTGCTATCGGAATAACAATTAATGAGCAAAATTTGTACAATATATGTATATATGATTCCAAAATCCACATCCCATCAAATACCACTTTCATCATCATTTACTTCAAGCTACCCTGAAACTCCAGTTCACACAAGTGCTTCTTTTGATTGTATCTGCAGGTCACATTCAAGCACTCCTGCTATGCAGGCAACCAGACAAGTGGGATGCACCTAATGGATGGGGAAACCTTCTGGACAAAGAAAGCACAAGTGATCAGTCTTTGTAAACATCAGTGTAACTGCTTAAAGGGATGACAGGATTTGAACATCACTGGTGTCTTCTTAGTAAATCATGCCTTTTTTTATATAAAAACAAAAGAAGGTGGTTGTGCAGTTGTGCATGACAGTATCTTCCTCAAACGTACAGCAACCTTTAGATTTTGAAATGAATTCTCAAACTTCCGTTTGAAATTTCAGTTCTACTGTTTGAAAAAGAAAGCACATAATGAACAGATAAATAATAGAATCCAGAATAGTTGGCATAAAGCTAGAGATCTCTCAATCTTTCAAGTTGACTTATCTAAGCTGGGAAAAGAACAATAAAAGGACCTGACAGCTTTTACTGCTTTGGCAAATGTTTCCTACCTTTTTATTTATGGCTGCTATTATTATTTTTTTTCACTTTAAGCAAGATTTAGAGGTCTATTCAGGAGAAATACAAAAGAAGTAATAACTTTTTCCCTATGACTCCACTGACTAAAACAGCACAAGTAAGGATGCAATTTATTTATTGAACACAGGTTTTCCAATGAAAGTAAAACTCTCATAAAACCCTTAATCTCAGAGAAACTTTTATAACTACTCAATCCATTTAAGTGACTAGTAAAACACAAGTCATCTTTGTTACGTGTTTTTCTATTAATTAGGCTATTATCTACAATTAGGAAAAATATTAGAAAATAGTAATATAAAAAGAATTTTAAACTTATTCACATAAACCCTTTGAGACAAGCATCAAATCCCTTCAGTTACATGCATGTGTCATGGATGACATTTTGGAAGGGTCTTCTTAAATCCAGCTGGCTTTGTTTTCTTCCCACCTCCACTCTATACCTGACCATTGAGCCAAGAGTGCCTGACCCAGAGCTGGTGTAACCATCAAGTGACACCAGAGGTCACAGTGCAGAATCACCTGCTGAATCACCAGTCCCCACAGCAGCCCAAAGCTCCTGGGAACCCAAACTGCATTGGCATTTAAAAGAAAATCTCATTTACTAAAGGTAATGTTTAAATTTCTTGTAAGGGGAAAAATAACAGTGAATCACACTGTCAGTAGTTCCACTGCATAAAGAATGGATCACATCATTTAAAAAAAACCATCAGGATTAAGTTTATGTGTAAAGTACCTAAGATTTCTTGTAAAATGACAACACCGGACAAGCTTTGACACTTTAAGTAAAAAGAAGAACCCCACTTTAAATGGTGTGGTCACTGACGCAAGTAAGAAAACATTTAAAGAAAAAAGTCACAATAGCTCTTTGATATGGAAAATGGTATTTTTTCAATTTTTTTTTTTTTTTTGCTGTACTCTCTAGAGAATGGTTTATTAAATCTAAACATACAGCAACTCTAACAGGTTCACAGCAAGCTGCACAGTGTCACTAGGACCTATGTGTCACCTTGTGGCTGTGATTCTCTTGGACAGCTTAGAACCTGTGAATGATGTGTGATCATTTGTGAACTAAAAATAACAGAAATAAATCCAAAACACAGCACTGAACCAGCTACTAGGAAGAAAATTGACTCCATCCCAGCCAAGACCTGGACAGTCCTTTAGCAGTTCCCTTTTCTGCTACAAAACAAATGGAAACATTACTTGCCAAGAAACAGCCCAGCTGTTTTCCATCGTCAGGGTCTCGATAAATCTCTTCTGAAGACCTATAAGCCTCCTGAAGAGCTGCTTTACATCTTCACAGCCTCATGTACATTCTTTCACATGACTAACACGCTTCCTGTACTCATATAAAGTATTAACAATTATAAAAAAACCTAAAAAACTTCTAACTAGTCTTGTCTTGTTTTCCTCTCACCCTCAGAAACAGCCAACCTTTAGTGCTCATTTCCCTCAAGGCAGCAGGAAGTACAGTACTCCTCTTGTAGTTAAAATTGAAAACAACTGTTCAGTCAACACAAAGGGAGGCAAAACTTACAAAATTCAAGGTGCTTGTTGAACATGCCAAGATCAAACAATGTCTTCAGCCTTAATAAATTTTTAACATCTGTTCAACTTTTTATTTTTAAACAATCTATCCTTATTTCATACAGGGAAGGTACTAAGCAGCACAACAGCTACTGGCTATTTCCAATTACCTCTGTTTTGTTAACAAAGAACTGACGCAAACTTGTTGGCATAGAACACTTACTTGTACAAAATACGCAGTGGAGAAAGAAGTACAGTTTACAGGAAAAGCAGCAATCATATTGAAGATGACAGCTAAGAGGATCACAATCTCAGCATTATTATGCTCCCTAAGCCTCCAGGATCCCAAAGCTGTTCCCCTGAGCAACAAATGCAAGACAGTATGCCATGCCTCCCTCCATGTGCTCTTCCTAGGCCTTCAGTACCCTCACTAATCAAATTCTCCATCAGGTGGTCTGCTGAAAGCAAGACAAACTCTGCTCCCCAAAAAACTAAAAAGCACAGTTGTTTGTGGGCTCTGTGTGCGGCACTGTAAGGAGCTGTTCGTAATTCTTCAAGTGTCTGTGCTAATACTCAGACGCCTGGTCACAGCCTACACAAAAACGAGACACTGTCACTACAAGAGCAGTAACTACAAGATTTACTGTCTGATCTTATAGCAGACTAAGAGTCACAGCTCTTCGGGAAAAAAAACCGTAAAGAGATTATTCCAAGTAGCTCTCTCATAAATTTCAAAAAATAGGGATATTCCTGAGGCATGAAGAAGATGAAATCTGTACTTTAGTCACTCGAGCTTTAATATTGATGGGAGAGGTTTATCAGCTATGTGGTAGCAGACTGATATACGTTGACTAATCCATTCCGAAATCCTACAACAGAAAATACAACCTTTTACAACTGCAAAAAATACACATAAAAATATGAAGCTTACAATACTTTGCCTTATTGAAGCAATGCAAAGAAGCCTGAAGTGTCAGTGTGAAATTTCATCCCTTCGAAAATTAATGGTCTTTTTTGGCAGAAATAAAAAAGAAACTCAAGTTCATAGGCAGCTTGAAAAATCAGCATCAGGTGAATGACCCCTTGGCTCCTTGCTCTTACAGAGGGTGACAGAAGCTGCTTGGCCGTTCCAGACCTGCACTGGCCATGGCCTGTACCAATGACAAACCCAGAGAGGCCAGAGCTGCACTGCCTCACATCAACAGAGATGTGGGGAACAAAATGCTTTGTGCTGTGCAGAGTTACCATCTTTCAGACACGTTGGGATGAACTATTTAGCTGTAGAAACAGGGATAAGGAAGAAGATGAACACATTGCCTAGCAGCAATCAGCAGCAGGACAAAGATGTGTAGCAATGTTGCTCTTCTGTGGTCTGCTTGAGAGCACACAAAAAATATGGCAATGGAGAGCCTAACTGATCCCCATTCATCAGTCAAGTCTAGCACATTCACAGATGAGTGATCCGGGTATTAACCACAGATGAACTTAAGCTCCTTCATAACTCTATAGCAGAATTGTGCTGAAAATAATAATCAATAAAGGTACATGTTTCTTTTAACAATATTCTCCTATTTAAAATGTGTTTTCATCTATAACGTTACATTAAAGCAACTTATACTACAAGGGTTAGTAGGATCTGCCCTTTTAAAAACTACTGACCAGACGAATTCACCGTTTGCAGTTTGCTCAACTCCAAAAGCAGATTTCAACAGTAGAAGCCTCTTGTACAGGTATAAAACGATTACTTTTTCCATTCTGGCTCAAGACAGCATGTTCCAAATCCCTAAAGCTGACCTAAAGGTTAGCTTGGTTCTTCCTCTATTAAAGGCAAAGCAACAACAAGAGGCACAAGGACAGCTACTCATCCTAAAGCCCTACAGGACTCAGTTACCAAAGTAATCCCTGCAGTTCACAGACGACACAACCCCTTGAAACAGAAAATATGGTGGACTTCTTTTTATGTATTTTAGTGCATTTACATTAATTAAAACCACCTCAACATTAGAATAATTTACAGTTCCATCATAAGCCTTCAGTTGAATGGCAAGAGTAAGATACCACTACTAAACTGCACGTGTAACTGGAACGAGACACGAATTTGTAAAACATACAAATAAATATTAAATAATTGCATATGCTTATCTACCTGGCTAGCAAGCAAAGTGCCAAACCAAAAGCAGTGGCTATACATAATTACCATCAACTCATTTTAATGGACAACTGTTAAAGAAACAATATTTATTTAAAATATTTTTGTTTATATTTATTCAACACCTTTTTGCCCATCTGTTCAGTGAATGATTTCATACATCTTGATATTGATTTCAATAGTAAAGTATATAAATAACTTTTAAAATTTCTTATAATTGTTTTTAAGTTATTTATATACTTTACAAACTTTCACTATCTATGTGGAAAGAAATAGTTTAATATGTTAATATGCGACTGAACATGATTAATTTGGAGAAATAATATTAAGCCACTGTATGAGTTATTTATCTTTGCCACATAAAATTCATTTCGCCATGAAACAGCTGGTTCCAGCTGGTCTTCAGCACCAACAGGTGCTGAAAATCAAGTCCAGTAAAGGTAATTTTCTCTTGAATATAGAGGGGACATGTAACAACAACGGGGAAGAACATTTCTAAATTAAGCCACAAATATTTGTACTCTCCACCCAGATCCCAGGTGCTTGTCATACACCACACCACCACTGTTTCCCATGACGTGGCGAACCACAAGCAGTGAGCATGTTTGTGTGGCCTTGTAAATTCACATACGCCACATATCCTGCACATCCCTCTAAAAAAAGGATTCCTGATATTTAAAATGACAAGAAGTTCATCATTTGCTTAGTGATCCTTCTTATCTTTCAGTTATGCAACTTGGGTGTGAGGCTAAGTGACATAATTTAGCAATAGACACATCATCCGCAGGAGATATGTTTGTAAACAAGCGTGTCACTGACATTTGTAAGGTACAAGTCATAATAACATTCAGTTTCTCCCCACCTCTCATGCTGGTAACATGATTAAAAAATAAAGCCACTCTTCACCACAATAACATGAAGCTGAAAATGCCTATTTCTCAACAGCCGGTTAGGGGAAAGCAGGGGCAGGACAGCAACACACACACAACCAACCCTAGCAGCCCTCACAAGCTGCGGAAGAGGTTTTGTTTCGGCAGTGTCAGGCCTCTGGCTGTGCAAGCAGCTCCCAGGAGGTGAAGCCCTGGCACAGCCGGTCAGAGGCCACTGCTCCAACACAGCCACACGGGGGACATGGCCTGTCCACTGCTTGCTTCCTAGGAATCAAAACTTGCCCTTCCAGCGCTGCTTCTCCACATCTCGAGGCGCCTCTCTCACTTCAAGGATTCAAAAGAAAGCCCAGGAGTTATAGGCATGAATTTTAACATGCAAACGTGTCAAACCAAACATGCGAATACGAACACAAATAAATAGAGCCGGTACAGCAACAGTTCTGCAAAACAAACTGACGCCACACAGGCCAAGTTACCCTTGGCAAGCCGTCCCCTCACACGCACCCACTCACAGAGAGAAGGCGATGCCCGGGGGAACAGGGCACGGCCACCTGACTAAACGTTCAAAGGTACGTTTCCACGAACTACCAAAAACGCATGGGCACACAGACATACACACACCTGGCGGTCAGGGTGTTTTGAACCGAATTACAGCTCGGAGGAAGGCTTCAACGCCATGGCACTGCGAAGGCGAACCGAACCCGGCCGGCCTCCGCTGAGCGCCGCCACCATCCCGGCGCAGAGAACCCAGCGCCGCGGCCCCCGGCCCTCCTCTCCTCCCCGCCCCGGCCCCCGAGCCCTCCACGACCAGCGGCAGCCCCAAGGCGGGCTCGCCCGCCCGCAGCGGCCCGGGCAGCCCGTAAAGGCGCGGCCGCCACCCCCGCCGCCTACCCGGGCTCTTGAGGTTGTACCGGCCCTCCATGGCAGCGGGCACCGCTGGCTCGCTCGCTCCCTCCCTCCGCGGCAGCTCCGGCATCGGGGGCAGGGGGCGGAGGAGGAGGAGGAAGGCCGGCCCCGGCCCAGCCCGACTCGCCTTGGGACACTCCCCTGACGTGGCAGTGGCAGCGGCAGCGACAGCCCCGCCGTGACCGCGGGGGGAGGCACCTGCGGCGCCGGCACCGCCCCGGGCCCGGCCCCGGAACCGCAGCCGGGAGGGGCCGTGGGGCTGCGGCGGCCGGGCCGCGGTGCCTGCGCGAGGGAAAATGAAATGCTTCCTCTGCGTCCCCGGACCGGCTCCGCCTCCTCCGCGAAGGTGACGGATGGGCGAGGTCTCTCCGGGCCGCGGTGCGTTTGGAAACTGCGGCTTGGAAAAGGGGCTTCCAGATCCCGCAAACCCAACGCACTCCCCTCCCAACACACTTCACTGTAAGACTTCGTAGCATCTGGTTTGTTGGTTTTCAGGATCATGAAAGACTGAAATGGTGTCATACGTCAATGATTATTATTTTAGGCAAGAATTATCAGCAAGAGCCTGACTAGATTGCCACCTTTTTCATACCACAGTGACAGATACCTACATCTACAATTGTTTCTCTTCCACTTGGTGTAATATGCTTGAGATAAAACTTTTGAGAACATATAGCTAAGAAAATACCTAAATTAAAGTGGCCAGAATCTCAGCAGTCTTTTATTTCAGTGCAAGCTGTAAGAAACAACCTGTTATGTACTTGTTTTCTGCATAAGTTTGAAGCTCGTATCTAGCTCATACTGTCCTTAATTTCATCTGTGAAATGAATTGTTCTTAATTTCTTGTTACTTTTATATTCTTTATATTTCGAAAATTTATTTATTGTTTTAGTGTCTTAGTTCTCTTTTTCCCACTCTGATTGAAAAGAAATGGCAAACAGTAAATAAAAACATTTGAGTAAGTACATACTTTTCACCTCATCATATTCTCAGTATTACAAGACAGTGTGTTAGTCTTTCCTTTCCTGTTCTGCTGCATAGTGAGGTGGTAACAGCAATAAGTAAAGAAAGCAACGTTACTCATCCTGAACAACTAGCAGAATTTTCAAAGGGGCAAGGTGATTGTCCTTTTCACAGGACAAAGCAGTATGGATAATATAAAGGGTTATTAATGTGTGGAGATGCGAAAAGATGGCATCAGACCTTGGGGTTCTCTCTTACAACGAAAGCACCCTAGGGAACATTAAATGGCCAGCAACTCTTGATGACATTTCAGCATTTCTAGCTAAGAATGGTTGATCTGACCACCTGAGATGGTGAGCTGCAGGCACTGGCTGTTGGGTTCACAAACTATTTTGTTCATACGTCCAGAGCCACCTTGCTGTGCAGATGGAGAAGGGCATTGGGACAATCTATCACTAAATCTTGCCCTTCCCCAAAGTAGGAGAGAGGTATTTTCCATTCAGAAGTCTGGCTTTCCGTGTATAAAGTTCTGGAAACTATTTTGCTTAAAGATAATTTTTGAAATTGTATTACAACATGAATAGTATGAAGTGGTAGTTATTATGAACTGCTTGAGTCTAATGTGGAGTTCTGGGCTCTGGCCTTTGACCCTTGGATGCACTTGCAGTGTCATTTTATATAGTTCAAGGAGGAAGCACCTGCAGTTAATGTGAAACTTGGGCTTTCAGCTAAAAAAAGATATACAGTCACTCTAACTGCATGACAGGTAGGCACTGTTGAAAATGAGCTGAATAGACTTAAAGCAAGAGAAATACCATGAAAGGGGGTGCACATTTTCCCCATTTAAGTAAGCTACAGAGTGGCCTGGCTAAAAGCTGGGGGAATTGTACATGAGGTATTGCGCAGAGCTAGCAGTACAAGACTGCTTTAATTTTCAGATATACTATTAGTTAAAAGTCAGAGCTGTAGGATGTGAATGCTGCCAGATGAAACTGCTGATTCCTGCAAGGTAGTCAGCATACAGTTAGAGATCTGAGGATTAATTCCTAACCCCACAGCAGCTGCTTGGGCTACATGAAGAGCTGGCCCTGCAGAGCTCTTGTGCAGTCAGTGTTGCCAGTCCAGAAGCAGCAGCCTCCCTCCTCTTCCTGCCTCTGGTTAAAAATACCCTTTGGATTTTTCGTCTGCCTTTTGTTTAGACTTTTGCAGGAAGAAGCCATTTTGTACTAGAACTTGTGGCGTTTTAAAACCAAACACCAAATATAGTAGCAAAATTGCAGTCAAATCCTACATGCTGGCAGCACTTCATGTAGCTTGTGTATCCTGTCATCTGATCTAACTTGGTGAAAAAATAAACATGCTCAGCTGAAGCACATAGAAACTGAAAGTTTGCCTGAACACTGCCGCAACAAAGATTTTGTTATTTAATGCCAAACTGAATCTCTACTGAAAGTTTTTACTAATGTTTATGTGTACTTTTTTCTCTAGTTTTCTTTGGATGGAAACTGATAGATCCACCTAACTTCAGAGCAAAGTAGCAGATAAACCCTTCTGGTACAAAAAAATTTACAAAATTAATGACAATCATAAAGTTTGATAAAATGAATACTTTTTCAATTGAAGGTGTTTTTATTATGAAAGAAAGGCCAAGTCAGAGTAAACATATGGGCAGAATTCTGCTGAACACTTGCAGACTAAGGATACAGATTTCTGAGCTGTTTCCTGAGGCTCACTTTATAGCTGATGGAGAGAACTGGGAGTTCCTCTTGCCTAGAATAGATGTTAGCTGTACACTCAACAAATCATGCTTTAAAAGTTCCTGCATTTTTCACTTATCTGCAAAGAGAGATTAAGCTAAGTCCTCTGTGTTCTAGACCACCCTAGTTAGGTATTTTTGTATGTATGTATAGCTGCATGTGATACCCATAGTCTCTATACCTGAAAGAAATGTATCCTGCATTTCCTCTCAGTTTAAAAGAATTACAAGCATTTAAGTCAATACAGCCTCTTATTTTTAACAGTAAGATCCTTTAATAACTGATTTTAAAGGTCCAAGAAGGGAGCTCAGCCAGTAGGAATGGGAATCATGAATGTCAGCATGCAGAATTGGAGGGATGCACAATAAGAAGCATCCAGCAGAAGCCCACAAAGAGGGATTTACTCCCAAAACCTCCTCTTTCTCTGGGAGGCAGAACACCTGTGTGACACAGGGATTCAGTTTTTGACCTTTCAGACAAAATATTACTTATATATGTAAGTATACTCTTACATATACTGTAAGAACAGTATATGTTCTTACAAATCTCAGGGAATTATGCTAGGTAATGTGACATTGAACTATTATTTATTTTTCTGTGCAGGTCATATAATTGTATGAGATGAGTGTATAAATGTGTTAGGTGATTACCTAAAGTCAGTTCAGAGTGGGGTTTATATGCTTTGTAGTCTGTCTCATAAATTCAGCTACAAATTATTTTTGTAGAGAAGGATTGAGATCACAGAAGCATATGATAATACAGTAGTTCTTTGTACAGAGCACTCATACCCTGCTTTTATGAATTCACAAAATGTAGAAGGGTTTGCCTCATTTATAATGCTAGCCTTTCAATACAGACAGTTGGCTGCAGAATTAAACTCTTAATGAAATTAAGGAAATTAATATTCACATGCCTATATTGTCAGTGGGAACAGATACGAATTGCAAGAGAAATCATCATGGTACTCATTGTGACTAATACAGTCTCAGCTTTTAAAATCCTCTGTGTGAATTCAGACTTTGTAAATCTGGATTCAACAAGTGCACCTCCTCCTCATGGATAAAAACAAGCGTGGCATTGTGTAACCAATGCCCTGTAGCAATTGCACAGATGGATGGTACCTCAGGAAAGCAATTACTGTCTGTTCTTCAAGCTTAGTTCTAAGGCAACCATCTCACAAAACAGGGGGCCTTGCCAGCTGACTTAATTAGCATTATTTCAGAAATGAAGAAAGATAGTGGGGAAAGAAGTTACCAGATTGCTTTAACTGATGAAGCATGCGAGTGCCTGATTTGGACCATTGGTGCAGGGTTAGTGTGAACTAACAAGATGTTTCACAATGTGCCGTCAAAATACAGGTACATTTTTTTCACCTTTTCTTTACTCCCTGAAGCATGAGGACAATCACGCAAATCAGCTGACTCACAGTCTTCTGGCATCATTGCTGCAATAGTTCAGATGCTCTCCTGGTTCAGAAGACATGCAAAGACCCAAGTCAAAACTGAAGCTGTGTCCAAGTGACAGCTGTTCACGACTCTGAACGTCCCTGATTTAGTTACTCTATCTTTAGCAGCTACAAATAATGGCAGAAATTTTCTCTGGTGCATATTCTTTACCATGCAAATTGCAGAGAACGCTAGATAGCTGGAGACAGTTGCAAACGACTGAAATTAAAAAATATTTTGCTCCTGTGCCACTATTTAAGGAGAAAAGGCTGGGCATAGCCTTTGACCCATGCAGCCAATTTTTCATGATCTCTTCAGGGCTTCAGGCCCCAGATTTTCTCGTCACTTTTTCTGTATGTGAGTTCCTCTGCATTCCCCTTCACTTCAACTTACTCCCATAAGCTTCCTTCTGGGAAGGACGCACCTGTCCTCACAATTACACATCAGGCAGAGGCAAAGCAGTCAGGGTTATGTCTGTTGGACTGCCATCAAGTAGTCTTTCCACCCCATCCATTCCAAAACTGTTACTCACTACTTAAATGTGCACTTGCATGTTCCTGCTTGCATACAGCTATTTGCATACAGCTCTGACTCAGCAACATAAATAAAGGATTGCTGAGCAGGCTCTTAATTTAAAGCTCCTCAATAAGCATTTACCAATTGATGTAAGCTTACTGTGTCATTAACCGAGATATATTGAGTTACCAGCTGTCTTCACCAGCCTCTTATAGATACACAGGAGTTTCTCAGATGGTTAGTGGAAATGTGGGGCTTGATTCAACTGCACACACATAAGCATCTGATGCTGTCTGAGATATCCTAAGGTATGTCAGATATCCATACAGAGCAGAAAGGTATGGGATACTGGTGCCAGTCTGAGCAAAGCAGCAGCATGAGGCCAGGTGAAGTGCCTAGAGTGCCTTCAATGACACAAGGGATCCATGTGGACACTTGAACTAAAGCCCTAATCACAAGAGTCAGGAGAGCCCAGAGAGTGGCTCTGCTGACCAAACATGCCTACCTTCTGGCAAATTGCATTGCTTTTTGGGCTCCAGTTGACTGTACTGACCTCATCTACACTGCCTGATACCAGATCATTCTCCTCTCCATTTTCAGCTTCTTGGGCTCGACTGCCCAGCCCTGGTAGGGCTCAATCTCAGAGCCTTGGTTCAGCACTCTTAGAGAAAGAACTGCACAGTAGAGCCATGCAAGGTAAGACAGACCCAGAGATGGAGGTAGGGCTATTGACACAGGGTCCAGGGAAAAAGCACCAGTGTTAAAAAGGTGTAAAATGCTGGAAGGAAAAGGCAGAGTCAAAAGATGGAAGTTTGATGACACTTGAGCCAGAGAATACTCATCTGTTTTCTTGCATGGAGAGGTGAGCATGTTAATGCTTAGTCTAGTAGCTTGTTAGTCATAGCTACCTATATTAACCAATAAATTACTACTTTACACAGCTAAATTGTCTGTATATGCTTGCAGGCTTTTTTTTTACCTTGCTGAAAGGTGTCTAGCAAGGTGACTCATGGGAATGCAAACTCACAAGGGATTGCAGGCTGCACAGGCTACTGTTATTCTGAAAGAAATAACAAAAGCTAAAAACAATTGTGCAGTCTGGTGTTGTCATAACTATTCAAATTACAGATTTATAGCTTGGATTTTAATAGGGACTATTAATGGTAGCAATATAAAAAGGAGAGGGAAGAAGGAAAGAACTTCCATCCTGAGGAACTTTTATGAATGCATTTAGTTCATGGGAGTAAAGAAGAAAGGTATTTATTATCTGTCAAGAGAATATTAAATTTAAAGCCAATAATCAAGTTTCTGCATAATGGACTTTATGAAGAATGGAAAATTTGAATGACAACTGCTGCTTTATAGACAGAAAATGTGGAATTGAAATACAAAATGAAATTACTGAAGGAACAGAGCTTGAAACTGCTGAGTAAGAGGAACAGGACTGGTGGGAATGAGCTGTGTGCCTCTGCTGCAAAACTTGCATTCAGCACTTAGGATATGAGACCAAGACAGCATGATGAATGGCATACTGACAGTCCAAAGAAGCTGAAGCAGCTGCAAAGGGAGTATTGAAAGAGAAGCAATTTGTGGATCAGACCATTTGGTTCACCAGAGGACAATTCAGTCATGGAAAAGGGCATTGCAGAGAAACAGGGTATGGTTCCATTTCTCAGTACAGGGTTTGGAGACAAAGATGGTCCCAGGACCTTATGATCTGGCACTATTGGATTTCCCAGAAGGCACACCTGTTCTCTCTGTATACTGCTTTGCAAAAGGAGTTGAAACAGGTTACATTTCCCACATCTCAGATGGCTCTCATTATCAAAGTAGCCTCAAATCCAGATGTAGATGTGCATAAGCAAAAGGAGAATTCAATCCACAGCTGGCTTAACCTCAGAACAAGTTGGAGTTGAATGATACCACTGCACTGGATGGTGGGGCTTCTAGAAATAATGGAACTGCTGCTGAAAGGTTTTCAGTTTATTGCTGGGGCATTCATTATTCCATCCAGTTAGGCAGTTTTATCAGCAGCATTAAGAGGAGCTCCAGCTGCAGAAGAGAGCCTGCAGCACTAGTTGTGAAGGAGTCTGAAAGCCCTCCTGGCTCCCAAACTGTTGGATGATTGTTTTATCTGGATAACTAAAAGCTGAGGAAGGACTAGGGCAGTATTTATCAAGGAAGGATACACTAGGTATGAGACTGGGAGTTTGTGTGGGAAGGAGTAAGGAGGTAGCACACTTTTGAGGACCAAGAATTTGCAGTGATGCATGGATTGAACTGGCTGAGTGGGCACCTACCTGACACATAAACACCTAAATGCAAACACGGGTTCATCTGGGTCAGAAACTTGCAGTGCTGATGAGTTAAGACTATAGCATTCCCTGATGCTAGCACTTTCAAGGAATTGACACACCACAGCTTACACCCATTTTCACTGACAAGCTGAGGTTCCTCTTGGATGTAGTCAGGCTGTTTGCTCTCCCTATGCTGCTCTCCTGCTGTAGAATTCTTTTTGATTTCCAGTGTGAATGTGTTGATATGGTTTATATTTGTACTGACACTACGCTTCAGTTCAGCACAGTTCAGAATGGCTTTTAGTTTGCACTGAATGGAGATAAACACACAAAGGGTAAATCATGCTATAATAGGAAAGGTAGCTTTGATACTGTCCTGTTGTTCCCTGTCAACTACTTGGACTTTTGAGGACCATGTGGTGAAACAGACCTCACCCACACCACCTTCCTGTGGCTGACCCTGTTGTGATAAGCCCATTATCTTTCCTTGGCCTACATTTTCATGGAACCACAGAATCAATTCAGTTGGAAAAGACCTCTGCAATCATCAAGTCCTTTAACTAAACACCACCAGGTCAATTAGACAATGGCATTAAGAGCTATTCCTTAAATATCTCCAGGGATGGTGACTCCATTACCTCCCTGGGCAGCCCATTCCAATGTTTAATCACTCTATCTGTGAAGAAATTCCTCCAAATATCCAACCTGAACATTTTGTGTAAGGCAGCTTGAGTATACTGAAATGTTCTGGCATACACGCTGTACCTTTGGCCACACTGTACTTTTTTTTCTTGCCTCTCATGTTTGCACTCATCCATGTGTCTAATCCCAACACTTCCCAATTTAGGCTAGTGTATATTAGTTTTTGGCTTGTTTTTATTTTTGGTTTGGTTTTTTTTAAAGAAAGGACATCAATGGGTTTTTTCTCTTTTTCTTCTGCTATTTAGCAATTCTGAAATAAATAATTCCTCTCACTTGTAGCAGCTCCAGGTATTCTGGGAAATATTCAGTAGAGTATCTTCTCATGAAAATCTTTTACCTTATAAAAATGTGTTAGTTTAGTCCAAGAGACATTGTGAAAGGCTGCTGCACTAGGAGTATTTGTCCTGGACATATTTATATATATTTTTAAATTTTAAACTACATTCAGGACATGATTAAGACATGTTTAAAGTCTGACTGTGAACATAAACTGTAACTTCAATATGAATACATATTTTATGGCATGCATACAAACCAGGATTACATAAATATGTTGAGTCTTTTTAGGGATGTTAATAGCATGTAATGGATTTTTACAATTTAAATGTTTTTGTACTTCTTTCAGTACACAGGTCTTTTAGCTCAAGACCTAGCCTGTGGCTCAATGCCTACATGCCAAAGGGAATAGTTTGGCAAGTACCATGGAGACTGGGTATCAGACCTGGCTACAGTGAAATGTGAAATTCAGATAGCAAACTGGGAAAGGTAACACAGAAGATACCAGGGAGAAAACAAATTAAAAGCAGCAATCTGGTAATGTCATTTTTAAATGTAGCTATTTGAAGATATGTGAATGAGCTAATATGCAAATATTAATGCAGTGAGAAATCAAGTGGGATGCCAACCATATGCCACCATGTAAGAGGAGCCCAAAAGAACTTGCCAACCAAGCTTATTTCTCATTTTCCCCACAGCTGAAATGGGAGAATTTGATGTGTTTATCTGTAATTGAGTAAATTCACATGCAGCTATTGATAAACATTTAGAATCTGAGTAAGGAATTTTGCTGTTAATGTATCTGTCCATCGAACAGGACAAAGCTGCAGCACAAAAATCATGACATGATGTCCTTTATATCATTCAGTACAAAAACAGGAAAACCTCAGTGTTCAATTTAAGAGAAAAATATTCTACAATGACTACTGCAAATGACAGCACGGTAAATATGTCATTAAAGAAAACTGTTGCTACTGTGTACAATGACAGGGGTTATTTTCTTAAATTCCTCCACTTGATCTGATGATGCATATAAAAATGGAGGGAGTTCATAGGTTAACATCTCTTTTAAAAATTGCTGCAGTACTTTCACAGAATGAATTCCTCTAGTATCAAACCATCAGGAGTGCAATTTCACATGCAAGAAACCACAGAATTTTTGCAAAAAAATTTTTTTTTTTTAAAAAAACCTGTTCTATCATAAAACATGAAATCTCAAATGATCCACTTGAATTATGCTTTATGAGAGTAGTTTGCTCCATCAATTACACTTCCATGCTAATGTGCAGCATATTGGTAATCACCGGATTTATAAATATATTCCAGCACTGTAACATTTTAAACAGCCATTCCAGTGCCTGCTCAAAGGTGCATTTGAACTCTTCAGAGAACCCTTCACACACTCTGAGCTGCTGCCTTTAACTACAGGGATTTTCTCAACTATAATAAGTTCTTGGAACCAATATTTTATAGTTATCTAGCTCCTGACTTTAAAATGTCTACAGGATACTAAATTGGTTTGGGTTTATTGTTACCCAGTGTTTTAAAAATACATGGCTTGTTCATTAATGGTCCCTACCATTTTTAGTCAACTTCAATGATAAATAAGACATGGAGACTCGTGGATCAGGTACTTTAGGAATACGAGACTATTTGGAAAGTAATTACTACTTCCACCATTTCTAATTTTAGAAAAGGTGTATCAACACTGCCTTAAGTGACTCTTGTAGCACATAGGGTATTTAATTTCTTTGAAATAAAACTATAATCTCAATAAAATTTAGAAGAATTTTTTTAAAGTAAAAGCAAGTTTTAATATATGTTCTTAAAAAGAACCTTGCATGTCTCACTCAGTGCTCAATCACTTCAGCTAGAACATTAGAAAATGATTACTCAAAAGTGAAATGAGTCATCACATAACCTGAAAATACCAAAGTTAAACACTAAAACTAATGAATTTTTAATGTTCTTTCAATTTTATATTTGAAACATAAGTAATCTGATGAAAATTATACTTACTCTGATAATACCCAATTGGAAGTTTTATGATGGCTAGTCACCTTCACTAAATTATGACAGCTGGTCTGTTCTAAATTCTAGAGGGGACTACAAGAGGTAACTTCACTATCTTAAACAAGTTGATGGTGTCTAATAGAAGGGCGTGCATGGCTACATAGAACTCAGGCCAAATATATGGAAGCTACATTTAGTTATGACTCATACCATAGCCACTATGATGAGATAACTTACACAAAAAAATAAAAAAAAATCTGGCCCAGCCTGGTAGGGGTTCTTAGTCCCACATAGCCACCTACACCTGGTGGGCTGAAGGGAGAACAGAGATTGTGACCCAATGGGGAATCTCAACAAAATGAAAGACAAACATATGGCCAGAAATTACAGCAGTCCTTCAATGAAAGTCCTGTGGACTGGAACGCTGCCAAAAGATGTCTCTTACCTATCACTGTTTTGGTGAACTCTGAAAACAGCTTTGCATTACTTTAACTGAGGGGCTAGTCAGAAGAATCGTCCTCAACTAAGATGATGGATGGTGGCACTACCAAAATGCATCTGAACTCTGTGGTTTTTAAACACTCTGATTTGACTACAGCTACTGTCACTGTTCTTCACATCAGCACCAGGATCAGTGGTTTTCACTATTATCAGTATTTCTTACCTTCCTGAGCCCCTAGAACTGCATTTATATCACACAACTCTTGACAGAGCTATTGGTTCTATCTTCCTGCTCGCCTCCAGAGCTATTTTATCTAGGGGCAGATTGGCTGTGAATAAGGTACATTTCCCCTTACCTGTTTCTGGTGTACAGCAAGCTGCCTCCCATTCTGGTCAAGTTCTTCTCACTCCCAAAAGCTGCCAACAAAACCATTGGACTGTGCATGCAATTGGTAAAAATTAAGAGTTTCCCTTCCATCTAAAAATTATAATTCTGTATCACTAATTAAACAAAAACACTGGATACAGAACATGGAAAGTAAGTGATACTTCTTTTTAGGTTTGAGAGTGCTCTGCTGTCCTGGCTGATCTTGTGGTAAATCTGCCCATGTTCAGTATTAAAATAAAAAGTAGTGATGTACGCTGATTATCACAGCAGGTATATTGTCCAGTCCTCATTTTAATGGTCTCGTCTTGATTTCAATCACAGATGTGAATCAGAACCCAGTGCTCACACCTTTATGACTTATCAGTACATCAGAATGCCAGGGTGGAAATACAAACAGATTCTTCATTGCACCAACTGTACATGTACAGGCTCTCAACACAAACTTAGCAATGTAAATCCAGCCATACAGATACAACATACTCCTCTGAAGCCTTATAAAAATACCAGTGCAACATAGAGCCATTTTACAAAACAATCATCTTTATAGAAAGGTATTTTAGTGGTATATGCTGAGGTAAATAATAAAACCAGACCCAAGAGAGGGCATGACCAGTGTTAAGGAGAAGTCCGGATGAAATTTGGCCAAAAGCCTGTTTTATAAAAGCTAATATTTACTTACCAGTTATGATCCCTGGTAAGGTGCTTATTGCTGTAATACTTCAATATTATTTTTCAGTTTACAAATTGAAAAATATATGAAATTAGATTTGTATGAATGTTAGGTATTAGCTGTCACAAATTTAAAAAGGCATTGTACCAAGTTTTCTTAATTGTTTACTAACCAATTTGATTGTAGCAGGTAAATAAACTACAGCATACATTTTACCTGACACCATGCATCAAAATCACCATAAAAACTAAGTTTATCAAAGTCCAAGTCCACAAGAAAAACATGAAAAAGTGCAAATTATGTACCCAGTATTTCTGTCACAGCTGTTTTTTCTTAATATGGCATGAAAAAGGTTTACAGCATATATTAAGAAAATTCTTACAAGTGCTCACCTCAATGTTTATATATACAACATTTTGCTCAAAGTGCTCACTATATGAAAAAAACTGATTGGATAAAAATATTTAAACAGTGCTTTCTGAACGTTCAGGGAAAATTCATATAATACATCAGTCCCATTTGTTTTCCTCTTCACTCAGTGCAATGAGATGCAGAAGTCACGTCAACTTCATGAAAACTTTGCTTGCCACATTGCCAGAAAACCTCAGTTACAATGGCATTCTTGGTGTCCCATTGGGAGTGGGTCTTTTATTTTTTTGCAGGTGGCTTTGATGTTTTCGAGATCTTACTACTTTCATTCTTACTTCAAATACTTCTTGTATGGCTTTTCGAAAACAATGGAAATTGTAGTCTATTAATCCTACAGAGACAGAAGTGTTTTACATATTAATAAAGACATTCACATAAATAAGGTAATGAAACCATTGCTTATATTCTGTGTTTAGTGAAATACCATACTGTCTGTCTGGAGATCATATTCAGTGAACTGTCCAGGAATTTTTTCTGTGCTAAGCAAAAGCGTATTTGATAAATACAAATAATTCAGCAAGCATTACAACTTGATACTATGTCTGCTATTAAATATACTTTAAAGTTTTAAGAGAAAACAAGTAGAAGTTATTGGCAGATAAAATATCCTTAATTTAATAAAAGGCTTTGAAGAAGTGCTAAGTATACTAGAAGAAATACTAGATCTTTCATAAAATATGGTGTAATTTTGGAAATCTGCTTTACAGAATAACAATGATAAAAATAAGTAGAATAAAAAATGTTCATTTTTTGACAATACATAAACTTTGAAATGGATAGTTGATAGCACTATTAGCAAATCTCAGCCAGCTATATTTCATCTTACACTGTAATTAAAAAGTAACACAATAGACATGCTATTAGATGAGATACTTACATAATAGGTAGATAACATTACCATGTCAGTGGGCTGAATGTGATCCCACAGAAAAGCTGTAAAGCCATATTGGTAGTCAATTGGAAGACTTACTGAGTGCTACAATTCTGTAATACCACAATACAATTTTATAATTTTGGTACTGAGCTCATGACCTCTTTCAATGTTAATGCCATAAGCTTTCTTAACTCAAATACTGCAGCATTTTCCACTTAAGTTTTCCTAACAGGAGATACATATTTCTAAGTGGTTTATATCCACCATGTTACACTTTGTTTTTTTTTTTCCCAGGAACTTTTTCCATCTCCCTACAGTTCAGACAAAATATTACTTGGAATTCATAAGGCACAAAAAGCTCATCTCCATTATAATACCAGAATTGTATTGCAGAAGAGTGCAGGGTACCAAGTGTCCCAACTATGCAGACACAACAACCTCACACAGTTATGGACAAATCTTAATGGATGTTTATTTAACATGGTGTCCTTCTGAAACAGTGCTGTTAGTAAATATGCAGAAGTAATACTTCTTATTCTTTCAAGAGAAAGTGACTGCATTCAACATTCATATACAATAAATGTGGTAGGGGTATGGAAGAGACACTTGACCAGTTTAAGTTCTATCAAAGGCTCAACAGGCTGTCAAAAAGCCCAGTAGGCATGGTACAAGTGCTGCATTCACAAACACACCAACACTGACTGGTGAAATTACTATCGTAAGATGGGGCACACAAGCCTAGATGACAGCTTGCTCTTCCACTGCTGAGTTTTGGTCTCAGAGCATGTCACAAAGACCAGCAACTCAGCGAACATCGTGCCATTGAGCAGAGAGGTCATGAACTAAGGGTTCAGTATTGACTTGGACCAGGAAAGATAACAAAGAAATTTTATGCACTTTAACTGCAAAATATTAAAGCACTCCTAAATAGGACTAGGTCCTAAATATGCTATTTTTCACAAGGCTCCTTTCAGATATAAGAAAAGCAAGAACATTCTATCAGTCAAATATTTTCCCTTGGTTTTGGCAGGCAAGCTGATCCAGATGTGTATGTACGTGACAACACGTACAAATCAGTGTTAGTCAAGATAAACTAACACAGTCTACAGTTGCAGGTGGAAGCTTTACTGCATTGGATGTAAACTTTGAAATGCTTTCATAGCAGAAAGTTGTCAAATACATTTATGATTTCATCCCATCTTAATGTTTGCACAAGTACTTTCATCCCTTTAAAAATGTTATGTAAGATTTATCAAGCTGTACTTACCTCAATATTTATCATACAGTTAGAAACTGTTATCAGCTACTAACAACCTGAGTTAATCATTAACTCACTAATATAAGGGAAGATTAAGAAAAGGGGAAAATACCTTTTCTCTCAAAGCTTTCTTCTCTGACAAAACAAACAAGAGCGAGGAACTTTGTCACCTCTTTTAAATAAAGGACAGTTGTATTATTCAGTTTTATGATTGCCATTGATTCTTTGTCATAAGGAGTTCCAGTGCCATCATCTTTAAGCCTAAAGAGCAATATTCAAACAAACAAACAAGAAAAGACACCAGATTAGCTAACAAAAGTACTGCAGTGTTTGTTAGCTCACCAAAGAATCTCAAACTTTATGAAATCTTCATTTTAATCTTTCAGGGAGACTCTTCTTCAAACTACACACCATGTAAACTAAGAAGACAAAGTGATTAAACTGTTTATTCCATCCCACAACAAATTTTAGATCTGGGGCTAGAAATCAGATTGTTTGATTGCCAAGTGCCTGAACTGGAACCTTATTTTTTTCCTCTGTAAGTTACCATGCATTTACCACAAGGCTGCTTTTCTTTTAATCAGTGCTTTATATTATGACTTATCATAAACATGTGAAACAGTAGGCCTGTACTTATAACTCCAAACCCCAGTAACCTTGCTTGAGCGGGAGCAGCTGACTGATAGTTTAAGACAACATGAGACTTTCTTCATTCAATGTTGGCTTTTGCAACATATTATGAAAAAGAGATTTCTCATTCACAGATGCTGTGTGATGATGATCACTGTATAATGTTTTTGTACATTGTAACATTGTAATTTTATCCTCATTCCTGAATGCACACACAGATATTGTTAAATGGATAGTTATCACCAACCTCCCCGAACAATTACTCTCCACTATGTTAAAGTGGCAAGTTCCATAGATGCTCCAGGAACACAAGACAAGAAATTATTGTAATGTTGTGTCTTCAGTCTGTAGCTAAAAAATGGCAAGCAGATCTCTGGTGATAAATGCTAAATGGCTACACAACCACAGTGTCAGAATGATATTTTGTAAATAAAGAGCCCCACAAGTGGTGTTGTACAGATGATTATTAAATGCACACTCTTTTGAACTACACAGCAGAATCTTTCTCTTTACAAAAATCAGCATCCTTTATTTTATACTTCTGTAAAACAAGCTCTTACACAGTTACTGAAGTGATGACTCCAAAATCTGAAACACACAGTAGAATATACAAACTTCACAGATTTTAGGTCAAGTATTCAACAGTTTATTGTTCCAGTATTTACTGCACATCTGTACCAAGACTCTCCCTTGCGTCTTCTCTAAGAGTGCAAGAAGTCTGTCAGTGGGTACAAATGCAAAGCTACCCCAGTCTACCACTCTCTAAGCATGTTGTGCATTGGCCTCCAAGTGTAAACACCTTCATGCACTAATTCTTAAATGTGCCCCTGCCTTCCCCAGGAATGGCTGGCATTACATTTGGCCAAGTGCCAAGCCACTGAACACATAACTTGCAGAGATGTACGTGCCGGCCCAGGAGATTTCCACTTGCTAATGTACAAGAAGAGGAAACTGAAAAAACCAAAGAAAGGTCATGTAGGAAATAGGGGACAAACAGAGAACTGAAGTGAAACAACTCTCTGAAGCTATTAGAGGCCACTGGCTATTAAATAAAACTAAATATGGCCTCACTTCTTTTTAAAACAGGAGGCATCCTTCTGTTGATTTCATCCCTAGGGAACAAAAACATGATGTTTCCCTTTATTTTAGGTTGGCTTCTTCCCACTTCTTCCTCCAAATAAAGTTACTAGCATAGAAAGAGGAAGATGCTCACAAAAGAGACTGAACAGGGAGCAATGCTTGTTGCTGGGAAGGATCAGTCCCTGAGAAGCCAGCTGTTTCCTCCTCCCCTGTCCTAGCAAATTACCCATTCTCACTATTGTTTATACCCACATCACTCTAATTTTGAGGCTATTCAGATTCTCAGTACACAGCTTTATGGAAAACATTCACAATTTACTTACCCATATATACAAGAAATGTCAATCACAACATCTATCATATCACAGCAGAGCTCGTAAGTTTGCATATCCACTGGAGTGCTGTCTGTTGCAATATAGATCTTACTGACTACATCAAATAAAAATGCTTTTTCAATCCCAGAATTCTATTCAAGAGAAGAAAAAAAGAAAAATAAAGTGGAATCCATGTTTTCAAATTAACCCCAGGCTTTTCTATTCCCTTACTTGCCTGTTACACAAAAAGGGCTAGGCTAGAAAATATAAATTGCAATCAAGCTCATTTTGAAAGAACTGTACATAGAGCACTGTTGTATTTGTAGCAAACCATACTGCTCACAAACCCTCCAACATTTTATGCCTATGAGCACACCTAATGCCAAGTGACACTCCCAAACTTCTCCACCTGGAGAGATTACATTTCTTTTCAGTGGAAAATGAGGGAGGGCAAGAGTGGAGCAGAAGTTCAAGCTTTTGGTGTTGTAGCAACAGACATAAAAGAAAGCTGTAATCTCAAGTTATTCTAGCTGGGCATATGAGAAGATAGAAACAAAGGAAAGAAAACGCTGATGGACAAAGAAGACAGTATTGTTCAGGAACTGATTTTGGTCTGTCTGGTCTGATTTTTCTGTCTGGTTCTGTAGAACATCTTTTAGGATCACATGAGAAAAAGCAGTGTTCTGATGGTGCCTTCAGGTTTCATGTAGCACTGGTAGTTAAAGCCATATTTAAAATGCTAAGGCTTGCTAAAGTGATGACAGCTATGTTCCTGTCATCCTGCCAAGCTGATTAAGACGCTCTCCATACTGGAGATGTATCGTATTCACAGCTCTGAGAAGCTAGCCAGGAATGCTAGCTCTTACTCTTTGTGTAGATAAGGTAAACTGCCATAAGCCTCTGCTTCCTGGAAAAAAAAGTGTAATGCTCAACTGAAAACAGTAGCCTTGCTGGCTGATGTCAAGGGATTACACCTGCACAGCTGTTCCAGCATAAAAAAGGGCGATTTCCCAGTATTGCTAAAGCTCAATCTATCAGTATCCACCTATATGGGAAGACAAGCAACTTTCTCCATCCAACTGAATTGTCTCCATATATGGAATTCCCATTTTAACATGGTTTGGGACTGTAGTTCTGTAACCACCAAAAACCACACTGAAAATCCCTAACAAGTTTTAATAGTTTTAGCTTCATTTGTACAGTTACAGAACTTTTCCATTTTTTCTTTCTTCTTTTCTAAGTCAACTATTTAACATATAGTTAAGTAACTAAAGTGACTATCTGCTTATCATATTTCCTGAAATAGGCAGAAAAATTTCCAACACTAGATATGCTACTGAACAATGGCCATCAGTATTTTTGGCATTTTCTTCATTCTTCCATCACTGCACACAGAGCTTAGTAATAACAGAGTATAGAAGTGAATTTCTTGCATTTCCTAATAGAAAAGACTGAGTGGCATATTTCAGTAAGTCAATAAAAAAAAAATATCCAAAACGAAGTATATACTGTGGATACCTTAGGTAGATGGGCTGAAGCACAGGATGTACAAGGAGAGTCTCAGAGAAATGGCTTTGTTCATCCTGAAGAAGACTCATTGCTATCTACAAATACCTAATGTAAGGGCTCTGAGAAGTCAGAGCTAGAGCCAAACTCTTCTCAGAGCTACAATGTTGAAGGACAGAAACCAAAAGGCACAGGCTGGAATTCCAACTTGATAAAAGAAAAGAAAAATTAACATAACAGTGGTGAAGAACTGGGAGCATGTGGACCTGAGAGTTTGCAGAGTTTCTATCCCTCCAAATGCACAAAGCTGAACTGAAACCAGCCATAACCAACTTGCTGTAACTGGCCTGACTCTAAGCAGTACCTGACCTCTGAAGGGCCCTTTCAGCCTACAAGGTTCTATGTGTCTGTGTTCTTTGAGCACAAAGAACAAAAATGTATGCATAATTATACTGGTTGTTCTGGCCACATATGGGAGTTCTGTAATTTTACTTTTTAAATTGTAATTCTGACAGCACCTCACACAGTTCAACAGATGCTGTCAAGTAAGATTAATTACAAGACTCTCTTGAAATATCATGTAAGTACAGAGCTGTAACTCATTGCCAAAATTGTACTTGAAAATACAAGTAATACAAGTAATTTCAGACAGAAGAAGCTTGAGCCCTGCAGTGTCAGTCATGAGAAGTCAATTACAAAGTTTTGTATTACACAGAGAGACATTGCAACAATTTCAGCTGTACAGGTAAAATGCACTTTAAATTATTAAGATGCCAGTGACAATAGAGTAACATTTAACAATGAGAAGTGATTCTTTCATCTCAGAGCTCCAGGTGCTGCAGCCTGCCCGTACTTGCAGTGAGAGTTCAGAAAGTTTTCTGAATGTTTGCCACAAAAGTCTTGAGACATTTGCCATGCCAGCAGTTACACCTGCTGGTTAAGGGCAGAAATTGGTCTCTTAACTTCAATTATGCTTGTTTTCAATTGCAACTGATCCACTGTGGTAGGACCTGCTGAGAAACTGCACAAATTTGGTTTTTTATAACTTTTTATGGTGACAGAAACCTCTGTGAAACTGTAGGATGGACTGCCAGGAGTAATAACCACTAAATTTACCCACATGCCTTCAAATATTTCATTTGCCAGGGTTTTTTGTACAACTGTAACCAAAGAATCAAAGGATTTCCCAGAATTTTTGTGTGGAAACTACTCAATACCCCACCCCCCACCTGCTGCCCCTAGTCTGCAAAAAAACCCAAACAGAAATTGTAGAAACAATAATAACAAGTCATAAAAAAACAGGAAAAAGTACGCTTCGAAGAGACATTATATCATTGATGCTTAGGGAAAATGACAATAAGAAATCAACTGTTTCTGTTACTAGAGCTGGTGGGTTCCTTATGAATGAAAGGCTGTCATTGATTAAATGAGAGCAGGGTCTGAATAAGCACCAGTTCTCTCTGACACAACCCTACAGTCTGCAGAGAAGATGCAACATGTGCTAAAAGCACTCTGAATCAATGTAAGAATATTCCATGGTTAGTCTGAACCAAGAGAGTCATTGTGAAAAATATGCAATGAATATATGAGATTTTATTTTGGATAGGTAAAAACCATGAGGTACTTAAAATTCAAACCATGTTTCTTAACTACATGGGGTGTGATGATGTAGAAGACAGTTTCTATTCCTTAAATAGAATGGCTTCAGTAAAAGTAGTAGTATTCCTCCAATTCCTAGGATAGGTAAGCAGGCCTGTCTTTTTCTGTTTTTAATGTATGAAAGTAAACCAGAATTTGGTCCTAGAAAGTGACTCTCAAAAGAACTTAAGAGGGTATTGCCAGTAATATCCAGTTAGTAGTGAATTTTGGACAATTATTTAAACAGGCCTTACATCACACAGCAAATTCCATGAATTAATCTTAAACACTACATTCGAATTTACAGATCAAAAAATTTAAATCATTAAATGATCAAAACTGTATATTATTTTATTTTACTTGTAATAATTGTTTAATACATACTCTTTAACATCCCTTAAAACAAACCAAACAACCCTTAAATGAAAATTCATTTTCCCATGTCACACAACTTGATTGGTTGATAAGGCCACAGTAATTAAGAAACAGGCATCCTTCTATATGAAGCTGGTAAGTGTGTTAGTCAGGTAAGAGCAACATGTATTTTGAGTGCCAGTTATCTAACGACTTACAAGCAGTTACATTAAAAAACGCAGAAGCAGTATTATCACACTGATGGTTCCTCAAACATGATCACACACTGTGGCATTGTAAACTTGGGCAAAAGCCTGCTGTGAACTTAACAGTGATCGCAAATCTATTTTTGTACTCATCAGCTTTTTGTGTTGGAAGTCTCTGTGGCACAAATGAATGCACTTCCTCATGAATGCTGCTGCAAAATCCAAAGTAGAACACGAATACACCCACACCCTGATATCCAACACATTGGCTTCCTGAGGTAAGGCGTGACCAAAATCCATGCCAAAATTTGTTGTTCCTAAGTTGCCAAGGTAAAGAGGCACCCCCTAACTAATTGCATGAGGGAGAATTATGTTTAATCTTCCTTGTGGTTGCCAACAGTCATTCTGAGTCTCTCTGTCTACAGACAGAAGATACTTGTAAAAACAGCAAGCATGCTGAGGACATGTGATGCAGCTACACATGGTCCTAGGTCACTAAGAAACTGGAGCAAAGAAACAGTCCGAGACTCTTTCCTGTATTGAACAGGGGAGAAATAGCACACCTCCCTCACTTTTCTGGACTTCCCATTTATTTGAACTACTTGTCCTTTCTTACAAACTATACCTGATATTCTAGGTATGATCGGAGTTGGGTGTTCCAGACACACGAGCAACTGGCATCAGTCATTCAGGAAGCTGCCTGTGCTCAGTTCATGTTCAGCTTTCTCTGTAAGACTGTGTGCCAAAACCACTATCTAATTGCTCTAGAATTGTTGTCATCATTTCTTCATTACCTTTCTGTTGTGGAGTTTTGAGACTACATGAAAATTAACTGGTATATAGTTCAGCTGTTTTGGAAGAAAGAAATCTTTGTAGCAAACTATTCATTATGAAATTGTATAAATATGCTGTTTAATAGTAAGACAATAAGTTTTGGAATGACCTTCCTTGTGGTCACTGCACTAAAAAGAGAGAGAAAGGACAGCAACACACACGGATCTCTTTAGGGAAAAAAGGCCAACTTTATTGTATGGACAACCCGTATTTAAAGCATGTTATGTGGAGCTAGGACAGGACAGTAGCTCATTGGACACCTGGGAAAAACATCCTTGGGACAGTACCTCAGGATGTATCCCACGGGAAAGACACCAGGTGTTAATCTTTATTATGAATTCCACTCTGTTTTTCACCTTATTATCACCTTGGGAGACTTCCTCCCTAACTGAAGCTGTAGTCAGCTTATCAGCCTGGGAATGGACCTGAGAGTCAGGAGAAATTCAGGCCTGAAAAAGAATTTCCAAGCTGTAATTCCCTAGCTCTCTAATGTGTGTGTCCACACTTCCTCTATTCCTAGCTTTCCCTTTCACATCCAACTTTTATCTCTCTCCATTTTCACACTGAGAAACCGCGAAGTCTAATTTTATCTTACAGGCTGTTGAATGATATGAAATAATTTCTTATGTCAAAATCACAAAAAGACACAACAAAGTATCTTGCTTGGAAATTGAAGTTTCAGAAATTAGTGCCAGATGCCAAGCGCAAAATTAGAATACTGTAAGAAAGGGTGCAGTTTTTGGAGCCACTATGACCTGATTTAATGACCTCTAAAACAGAGAGTTTCCCCTTTTTACAATCTACTCACTATGCTCTCCTTCACTCACTGCCCCATGTTTCCATTTCTTACCTTTTGTCAGAATAAGAGCATGTAGGATTCCTCCATCACTTGCTTTTAACTAAATTAAACAATGCATAAGTGCATGGTATAGTAACCTCATAAGGGAACAGGGAGTGTCAGAACCAGTAAGAAGGAAAGGAAGGGATCAGACATACAGGATAAGTGGAGCAAGCAATCTCTTCCACAGTGGTAACAAACCACTAGATATACAAAACTCCCTAACTGGCCTTCAGAGTAACTATAGAAGCAGTAAAAGCTGTGGTGGACTCTACGTCTAAAAATTTCACTACATAAGATTTTCTTAAGCTCAGTAAGCCTCCGATACAAAGTAAAATTAATTCTGGGAAGCACTACAGACAGCTCCCCATATGAGGTCAGACTAGATTATGTTCCTTTAAATATTTATTCATACAAGTTTTAAGTGCAACTTAAACAAATACATGCAGCACAGACTTTTGCAACATTCAGACGGATGTTACAAGCAGAAAAGCGATGGCTGCTAACCCACTTTATGTGACTCAGGAAATACTGTGAGTAGCTCAGCACCTCATCAAAGCTATTTAATAGACACGGAGGTGAGGCCAAGCTGCATGGAGGTGCATTTCAACTAAGTTCTGATAATTTCTCTGAGAGTTCACATTGCTCATGATCTCTAAGAAGGCAGTGAACAGCGTATCTGAACATGCATGTTGGACACAGCCAGATCTATGACAAAGGATATAGTAAGTACTTACTGAAATAAAGATGTTAAGCAGGTTTTCCAGTGTTGGGAGCTGTGGAATCAGTTTCTGTACCACTTTGCTAAATGCTTCAAATATAGAATGATCATATATGCTTGTCAGATAAAAGCTGGAAAAAAATGTCACCACATTTTCCTTTTAGCCACATACTGTGAACATGATGTACCTTTCACAATATGAGTGAGATAAAATATTGTCATACAGTAAGTACCTACACTAATGCAATTAGCCCCTGTGATCAAAAGTCATGATATGATTGAAGCACAGGACTTCATCTCTATGCTAAAAAAGTCCCCAACCTAGACATTGAAACCTAGAATTTGATGAAAAACTTTTAAATGCAACTCCCATGCTGCTATTCTTACAAAAATATTTATAGAATTTCAGGAGAGGAGTATTACTGAATATATCTGTTGTGATCTACTTTTTGAAACTTGTGAACCCACTTATCAGTGCAGTGATGCAGTTGAGTAGTTAAGAGCTCTAAAGAGCTGGCATGCTCAGGGAGCACGCCTCTCTTTTTAATATATTTTTACTTGGCTTTAAAGTGCTAAAAAAGCTTTGACAACTTGATGTCCTCTGGTTCCCAGTCTCCAAATTCACTACTTGTCACTATTTGCTACAGTAACCCATTTTACCAGAAGACACAAGGCAAAGATACAGCACAGGTCTTCCCCAGCGGCTCCAAGCAGGCTGCAGCAGGGAAGATGAGTCACTGGGAGGGGACCGTGCAGCAGAGTTTTCAAAGAAGGCAAAAGTGATGTAGTGGCATATACACTCCACTGCCTGGAACTCTACTGGTTGTTGTCACTGTCCAAGTAAACTTATTTCAAGACAGCAACTGCAGCAAAAACTGATAGGATTCCGGCATGTTTATCATCTGTTATTAAGCAGCTCTCCATCTTTCTTTTCAAGATAGCAATCAGAAATAGGATACTTTGGCTCAGGTCAAATGCAGTATCTCTGATTATCCCTCTCCTTCATATAGCTAAAGCATGTTGCTTTCTACTTCAAGACGACAGAAAATGGTACCTTGTCAAATAAGCTGCTCTCCTCTTAGCATTCTCTGCACAGCAACTTTTCTCACCTGAGGTGAATCTTCTCCAATCCAGCATCTGCAAGGTCATCATTTGCCCTCTGGTGAATATCCCTCTGCGTTTCAATCTTGTGATCATCAGATAAACCATCCACTTTATGGATAAAGATTTCAAAGTTGATATCTGGATTCACTTTATAGGCTCTGGTCACAGTAAGATGCAGCCGAGCTAATGCTTCCATGTAATCATCCTAATAAAGGGAAAAGAAGAGCTGCAAGTTAGGAAAGTATTTAATATATATATATAGTAAATGTTATGATACTTATTTTTATGATACTTATGATACTTATTTGGTACTACAGCTCAACAACTGCTTGATTTTTTTAATGTTTTATAAGTAGAAGCCTGAGCCTACATCCAGCATGTGCACCAATCTCATGCTGTCAGCACTCAGGAATCTGAGCAAGAAGCTTGAGATTTTAGAACAAATTAGTTAACTTCCGAACACACTGCAGAGAGAGATTAAAAATAGCCAAACAGCTCTTCAAGTTTTAATGACTTCTTTTAATATGTTTGTGATGTAGATTATTTATTTGCTTTGAAAAAACCTGTGCTTTCCAACCCATTTGTCTATTGCTGAAGGAAGAAAAGAAAAAAGTAGCTTAAAGCCCCTTTTTTTACCTGAGAATCAATAACAAATATCAGTGCTCCAGTGCCTCTGAAAATCATCTCATAATCAAACGTAGGGTCAAAGAAGTCAATTTGCCCAGGAAAATCCCATATCTGAAAGTTGACAAAGGAGCTGTTGGAAACGTCCTCTCTGCAGATCTTGTTTGTGCTCTCCAAGAAGAGAGTCTCATTCGGCGACATTTTGTGAAAGACAACTTTCTGAATGGAAGACTTTCCACTTCTTCTCAATCCCATGAGCAGGATTCTTGGCTTAACTTCAGTACTGAAGGGATCATTGAAATCCAAAACTGAATAAAATCACACAAGAAGAAAAGGAATATACTATGGCAATATAATTAGTAACTGCCAGATAACATGCATTTGATATTTATTTTAATGAAATTTTTGTATGAATTTATGCAAATGTTACCAGTGTTTAAGCTTAGAGAGCAGTGCTACAGGCATTTTGACTTGAATTGTTTGCCCCTTAGGGCATACTATCAGAAAATCTACTTCTCATCTCCAAGACAGAGACTGCAGAAGGCTTGACTGCTCTGTTTGTATGAGAAAAATCTGTTATCACACATAGACATCTTAAAATACCTAATTTACTCTAATTAACACTATGCCACATATATGCTTCTTTAAAAGAGTATCATCTGATAACAAATACCCTTTTCAGCAGATAGCTACATCACAGTGCTGGAAGAACAGAGTAAGACTGTGTTATGTACCTCTGCATGATCTTTCTACCTGAGGGCTTCCTTTCTCTAAAATCAACCAACCAATAAATTAATAAATAAATGGAATCACACATGCAAGGAGCTACAAGAAGATTTCAACTCAGCAGGCACACAATGCTTCTGTGTTGGAACTTACAGTACTGAGCTCATGAGGAGTCCTTTTCTAAGGTGCTTAGGATTTCACCTGCTGCTCAGTAATTTATGTTACGATCTGTAAAGGTTTGTTATCCAGTAAATAAGATCACAGCGTATCATCTGCCTATTTGCAAAACAAAGGCCTGGGAACACAGGAGTTTCATTGTGTTACCTACCCCAGTTTGAAACTGGCACCACTTTTTCTGGTGCTGATGCAGTTATATCAGCATCAAGTAGTTCCAACAGTAAACTATGCTGTTATATCTGTAAGGACATGAATGTATAGCTGTGTATTCCTGTAGGCATACCCACTCTAGCTTCAGGTATCTCTAATCAAAACACCTAAAGCAGTCTAAATTGCTGCGTTCAGTTGCCTAAAACTTTGAAATGTCCTTTGGTGCTGAGGTGAAATGGCACTGCCCTTATATGTAAAAAGCTTTGAAAGACCTCTGTGAGTCTGCAGTGTCAAACACAAGCAATGCAAAAAATTGAGTTGTCAGTGCTAAATCCACAGAGTACAACTCAGAGTACACAGAGGTCAGGTTTAAAATACTGATCATACAACAGGCTAAACATACTATCCAGTGAGGTTTGGTAGACGTTCTCCCAGCCACTGCACTACAGATCATTCAGATTATACTTCATAGCACAACATAATTGCATTTCTTTTTCTTTTTTTCTGCTGGAATAAGTTTTGAATTGCAGAAAACTGGCAGACATTTATTCACATGCATCATTCTTGAATATGCCCTGCATACATTAAGTGGTCAGCTTTACTCCCAAAATATGAAAATCCAAAACAAGAAACCTCAGCAACAATTTCAACCTGCCAAATTTTTTTATCAGCCAAAAAAGATGGAAAGCTTAAAGGAATCCTTTGCCTAGGAGCATGTTTTGCACCCAGGGGTGGCAACTACATCTTGTGTCTTCCTGTGTGCCTGAAGCCTCACTCATACCTTTCAGAAACACAGGAGCAGGACATGTCTGCCAGGAGGGTACAGAACCTTGTCCAGGTCTGTTTGTGCCTCCCAAATTTGAAGGACAGACAAGTATAGCTTCTCAAGCTGAAGGAATTGAAGCGTTATCATAAAACATCTCCTGGCACCATCTACTGGCTTGTGAGAGGTTGTGCCTCTCAGTGCAGGTCCGTGTCACCAGTGACTAACACAAGTTTTCAACTCATTATCGGAGGGATCCTGTCCTGTCCCTTTCAAATACAATTCAAAGGCCTTGACAAGTATTACCACTTTCTGTGGTCTTGTCAATTATCACATATGAGCACTGCCAGGCAGGAGGAGTGAACAGGGGAAATGCTTTCAGGCAGAACAGGGATAGGTAACTCTGCAAGAATCTAATCCTATAATCTAATCTAATCTAACCCAGCAACGGCCACTTCTGCTGATCGACACATGACAAATTTAGGAAGTAAGAAATTGAGGTCAATATTCTTCTCTCCTCTTCTCATCAACTTGAGCAGTGGTAGTACCTCCTGTGGCTGGGCGAAACATGTGCCTACAACACTTCACACCTCCAAAAGAATAATAAACATCTGCTCTAGGATGATGTAATGATATTTTATGTTTTGGGGGTACAGTTTTGTAAATAAATCAAACCAAATATGCAAGATTTAATGGTGTATTCTCCATCTCACTCTGTTTTTTTGGCCATCAGAAGAGAAAATAATTTCTTCAAAGCTTTATAAAGACTTTATAGAAGCATATAAAGTACAGTCTTTAAACTGAGGCTTTATTGCATGCTTCAAAAAAATAAAAAGCCTCCTATTTGCTCTGTACGCAACTGAACGTACAAAGTCTCATCTACCATGGAATTGTACTTTGTGTCCCCTTCCTCTTCCCACCACAATAACACCAACTTCCTCCTGTATGTCTTATGACATCTCCAAATAATAGATATGACATGCTGTGGCTGGTCTGGAGCTCAGCACATTTCAGTTGGCTACACTATGTACACCCATCTGCCAGCTGCTGCCACAGTGAACACACAATGCTGCTCACCTGTCCCTCTGAGGACACTTCATTTAGCTTTCTCCTCTCTTCTGAATGCCAGTGGGAATTTAATAACCTTTGAGACGTCTTTTGTTCAGATTTTGTTCAAGATGGACAGCAGTTTCCAGGATTCTGACCATTGATGAGACAACCAGAGGACAAGATATCTACCTTCCTCCTCTTTGAGGAACAAGCTAAAACCCCACATATATCTGAAGCAATATTTTAAATAACTTGGAGTTTTTACGTTGTGGTATTAAATTATTCCAGTTAGATTTTTACCGATTGTAATGCTTAATAGCAGGAAATTGCTTTCTATTAAAGTCATACTAAAAAAAATACAGTTGCAACTGCAAACAGAATTAGCTAGTGATGAGAATGAAGACCAGCTCTTCTGCTAGTAAGACTGTTACTTAGCTTTTGAAATCCTGCCAGTTCAAAGACAGGGAAATGTAAGAGTATCATCCAAACCTGATGAGATAGCAAGGCTTCTACAGCACTTCCCTCTCAGAGAGTTAAGAGATTACCTTATATGTAAAGGAATTGGACGATGCATTGCCGGCCCACATTCCTTTGCAGGAGTACATGACAACTCCTTTTTTAATTTGCCACAGAAATGCCAGTAGATGTATCATTGCAACTTCCCAGACTAGGTTACTGAGTGAGATCATAATATGCCCAAGAGAAACACTAAACTCTTCTCTATTCTATAACGGGAAAGATAATTTTCCCTGTTGTGAGATGCAACACATTTCCTGCTTTGTTCACTTTTGCAAAGAGTAAATGTTGCAAAATGCCAGTCTCTAATGCATCTCAACAGCCCTTCATATTTCAGCTTTTCTAAGCAGCCATAAAGAACAGAAGCCATGCTGGTTTAGAGGCAATTCCTTTGAAGTATTCAGAAATTTAATTCAACAAACCTAAAAGCACTTTTCCCCAGAGAAGCACTCAATTCCTTACAAAACTGCTGTTAACTGCAGTTGTGTCCTTTCTTATGGAGTGCGTTTTGCATGCATTGCAACATGCAGAAGAGCACAGCTCCGAGGAGTTGAGAACTGCACGTAGCAGTCCCGACCTGTCTCACCAGTACACAATGAATACTTTAGTATCTCCTTTATGCTATTAGATATATTGAGATAACTAAAACAGTTTTTGAAGCCCATCCTGGATTCCAGATCAATTGCAATTAATTGTCAAAGCAGGTGACTATCCATGCTTTGCAGGCATATGGGATGGGGATGCTACATTCTCTACATCCCACCAGCTTTCAAACATCCAAATAAAACATCACAGCTCATCTGTTCAAGTAGCATAAAGTCAAAAGGAATTATTTTTCTCATGTTACCATTTGCACAGTAACAAGCCTCTGAGCCTAGTTTTGAATTAATACATCTAATAATGATTTTTTTCCCCACTAATACAGTTATATTAAGTTTTAACCATTTTTGTATAAAGGAAGGTAGCAGTCCCAAACTTTCTACTCTTACCTTCGAACCCATTAATCTTGTAAGCATTTCCAGTACTGCTGTGACTGTGGTATTTGCAGCACTTTGGATTGCTGTCAAGACAATGTCCTTACAAAACATAAACAATGAACATCTTCAACGCTAACAGATGGCCTGAGACTAAAGAGTTAACAGAAAAGGCCTGTATGCAATGAAGAAGGCTGTTCAGCTACTGTGGGCTCATAAACATTGCAGAAATGCCTGGTGGAAGGAAATTCTTGTGGCTACAGAAAAGACTCAGAACCAGAAGACCTGGTTCCACGCTGCCACAAGTGCAGCACTCCGCAGTGGTATGTCTTAAAGCCACTTCCTTGGACACTCTGCAGAGGGCTTTCCTGCTTCTAAACACTTCTTAATTGCATCTATAAAAAAATGACTAGGCTTTATGTAAATTTAAGTGTTTTAAGGTCTTGGAATATGACCCTAAGTGTAAACTAAGGACAAGAGCCATGGTTTCAGCAGGGAAGCTGGAGATACAAACCCCGTATAGGGTGAGGGATGACCAATATGAAGTTTTGTAATCTTCCACATGCTTATAAGAAGATATTACGCTTTTACTTTTAAGCCTGGCTTTTCTCATCACTGCCAACAGCCATGCATTGAAGTCGTCCTTCTCATACTGCCCTTTTTTCATCCTTTCTTTGCAGAAAAGTGGTGGCTGTGACACTGAATTTTGGACTACTTGCTGTACAGAGCCAGGAAGAAAGGAGGAAAAAAAAGGGGAAAGCCCCTTGCCCTGCAATTCAGTTTTACACAAAACACAGAACTGAATCCCAACCCCCTCCATTTCAGATGTTGTATGCCTCTATGCCTCTTTTTCCAGAGAATTCAAAATAAAACAGAAAACCAGGGAATCTGGACAGTTAAAATGGATTTTGTTTTAATCGTGTGTAAAATAGTCCCTGCATGGACTGTCTTCTCTTGCTATTGAGGATGGAAAGGTTCTTTTCTGTTAAGTACAATATTCTGGTGTTACTATAAAGAAGCAATTGGAATTCTTAGCAGTCTAACAAGTTCCTATTCAAAAATATCCAAATGAATTTGTCTGAAGACAGTATATGGGTTACTTCTCTATGGAAAATACTAAGTGTAGCACTAAAGAAACACATTAAAATTTATTCTCTGCATCAAAATGAAGGCAATTCTTTAGCAGGTTCATGTAAGACTTCATTTAATCTCAGTTATATAGCTCCTACAGTCTAACATTCCTACAGCTTTCAACCATGAAGGCTTATACTCAAAGCACTGATCTTCCTCCACTCCCCAAAATTACATTACTCAATGCAGCACCTCCCATGGCAGCCTGGAGGACTGGGCCTTTAAGGAGACGGGTTCCGCACGCCAGTATCTAAGTAGACTTAAAACATGTGGTGTTTTATTATGCTCTTATAAAAAAGCACTTCTTTTTTTATCCTGCGATACTGAGAGTTCTCCAAGCTCCTTTGTGAAATATGTCTCAGAAGAATGAATTCAGGCTCTGAATGAACGCAACAGGCTCTGAGCTGGCATTTCCTTTTTTTACTGAATGAGACTGCTTTTCCTGGTAAGCCCGTCCTTCTCAGCATCACCATCCATACTGACACGGACAAGCAGTGAGTAAGGCGGCTCCTCACAGGCACAGACAGATGGACATTTAGCAGAACCTGACACTGTGGGACTGACACTCGCAGCTGCGGAGCAGCGCCGGACACAGAGCTGCGTGTGGCCGCTGCCTTTTATAGCGTGACACCCAACCCCCCACCTCCTTGGCACACTCGGGTCACATCATCAAGCTGTGGTCTCTAATAACTAATAACTCTCACCCCAGACACGAAGAATACTGATAAGAAATTAGACACACACACACACTTTGCCTGCACTCCCTTTGCCTCCTCCTTCTTTCCCAACGCTTCCTGCTACCTGTCAGCCCTTGCCCTGCTCCTTCCTCAGAGCTCGCTTCACGGTCTGACCCACCGAGCACCCAGTCCCTGTCCCGGCCCTTCCCATGGCCACCTCCGCAGCATCCTCGCTCCGCACGGCCTCTCGGCGCCCAACCCTGTCCCTAGTAGGGCCTGCCCTCCCTCTGGACGCCTTGTCTTCCTGCACCGCTGTCCCTGGCTCCCCTTGTGCTCCAAACCCCGCGGGGAGCCTCGCCTCCTCCCTGACCCACATCCACGGGCCGCCAAACCTCACCTCCTGGCGGCGGCCCTGTGCCCCCGCGACCGTCCCGGCCTCACCCCGGCCCCCGCCCCGCCTCACTCCACACCCGCACTCGCTGCCCGCCGCTACCCCGCGTCCCCCTCCGAGCCCGGCGCTGCCCTTCGGCTCTCCGGGAGCAGCCCCAGCCTCCGCCCCCGCAGCCCCGCGGTCGCCGCCACGCCGCTCCCCGCCGCCCCCGGTGCCGCTGCGGCCGCCGCGAGCGGCACTCACACGCCTCATCGCCGCCGCTCTCCGCGTCGCCGTCCGAGAAGGACTCGGCCCCGTCTGCATAGCCCGCCAAGCCCACGATCTCCTCCTCTTCTTCCTCCTCCTCGTCCCCTTCTTCCTCCTCCGGCAGCTTCCTCGGCACCTGGCTCATGCCGGCCGCGCTCCTCGCGGGGCTCCGCGGCCCCTCTGCGTGCGGCGGGCTCGGGGCGCGGGGGGCGCAGGTCCCGCGCTGGCGCCGCGCCCGCCGCCGCTCCCCTCCTTCCCCCCGCACGGCGCTGGCGGAGCGCGGCGCAGCTGCCGGCGGGGCGGGCGGGGAGGCGGCGTGACCCGCGTCACCTGACGCGCCCGGTCACGGGCCGCCAAGGCCTCCGCGCTCGCCCGGGCCCATTCCCAAGCCGGGCCGCGCCGCTGGCACCTCAGCGCCGGCGGGCATAGCCGGGCGCTGCGGGCTCACCGGCGGGTCCGGGGCCCGCCGCCGCTCGCCCCGGCCCTGCTGTCCCGAGAGACACCCGTGGGAGCGGTGCACACGCGAGGCGCTGCCCCTGGCGTTCGGAGCGCCACGGTGGGCGAGCGGAGTGGCCAGGTGTGCCCGGCAGCGGCACCGAGATGGCACCTGGCGTTTCTATTACAAGCATCCCTGCTCAGAATCCTTACAGTCACAGCGTCAAATAGGTTGGAAAAGACCTCTGGTATCATCGAGTCCAACCTGTGACTGAACACCAGCATGTCAACTACACCATGGCACTAAGTGCCATGTCCAGTCTTTCCTTAAACACCTCCAGGGACAGTGACTCCACCATTTACCTGGGCAGCACATTATGAATCTAATCACTCTCTCCTCACAGAGAAATTCTTCTCTGTGAAGAATTTCTGCCTAATGCAGAACCTAAATTTCCCCTGAGGCAGCTTAAGACTATGTCCTCTCCTCCTGTCACTGGCTGCCTGGGAGAAGAAAATGACCCCTCTCTGGTTACAGCCTCCTTTCAGTCAGTTTGAAGAGAGTGGTAAGGTCTTCCCCGAGCCTCCTCTTGGTCACGTCCTGCAACCTCACCCTGCACAAACGCCGAAGACAAACTTGGGACTCTCCTGCATCATCCCTACACACTTCCAGCATGTGGGAGACTCTTGGACATGGGCAGGACCAGTGCGTGCCTGGTGCTGCTCAGCTCGCCCATCTGCCAAGCCCACTCCAGTCCCAAGTGTGCCGTAGGCACTGCCTGCTGCCTGCCCCGTACTTCCATGCCGACTGTCATCACATGGGCAAGCCCAAAATGTTAAGTCAGGCACTGATGGTGGGAGGTAATGTATTTGCAGTATGGGTTAGAGAGATTATTTTAGAAATAATAACTTGATTAATAGGGAACACTAAAGAGAGACATGGTAGTGAAAGAAGTTGAGATTTTGATGCCCCTGACAGACCAAGGTGCACTCATCTCCCTGACACTGCTTCCTCCAGGCCTGCTGTGCAAAGAGAGACCTCCTGCCTCTCACCGGGGCCTCTTCTCAGGAGTTTCCAGTGCTGCTGTTTTTATCTTGTACCAGTCTAAGCTCCAGAGTGTGTGTGTTAGCCCCTGGCTGTCATCCCATGCTTCCCACTGTGGTGACTGGCAGCTGAATTCCTGATTCTCCAACACCAATTTTCCTCTGTTTCTCTCTTTCTACTTCTTCCTGTCCCATTCTCCCTCTTTGCACTCAGTATATTGATTAGAATTCTGTTTGGAGTCTCCACACTTTTCCTGCAGCTGATTATTTTTCCCATCTCTGTGCTGCATGACAATCTTCTTATCATCAGGCCTTCCAGGTTGCACCAACCCACTGGAGATAATGGAGGTTATCTGTTCAGAGGTGGGAGAAATCCCCCTTGCCTATTAATATACAAATTTATTGAAAGGCCTGCCTTTATTCTCAACTTATCAACCTGCTTGGAAGTTTTGCTTGAACAGATTAACAACGTACTAAAAGATTATGGGAAACCTTTCAAAGTAAAATCCTGTAAAAGGAATTAGGACTTAGGTTTGGAGCAGGATTTTTTTACCAGTCACGTTTTCAGCATTGTGTCTTGGGACAGCCCTGACAGGCATTAGCCTGCTGAAAACTGATGGAAAGAGGAAGAGTGTTTCCAAGTGTGCAATGAAGGACCATCTGTCTCACGCACCAGCTGATCACCTATGTACACAAAGGGCTGTTAGGTTTCAAGACCAGCTTTGGATAGTGGGTCTTGCCCAGAAATGTCTGTATGAGGTTTCTTCTGTACAAAGAGCTATGAAACATGACCAATGAGAGAGAGAATGATTTGGATATGTTAAAATACCAAATTGGGGTGTAGAAACAAAAAAGAGGACTGGTTGCAGTGCAGCTCTTCCCACAACCTTCCCACAACTGACATCAGTGATCTCCTACCTGACCACAGCTTCAGGTTCAAAGCCACATAGACTCCAGGCCCATTGCCAGATAGGTTTTTAGAGTAGGGCTGAAGCATTTCTGCCAATCTCTTGACAATATACTCTCTCATGGACTCCCCATAAGCCTCAGGACTTACTCCTCCTCTGTCTCTTTGCCACCATGGTGTTTTCAGTCCCCTCTGCATCGGGCCTTTTTCTTCTTTTCCTTTTGTCAAGTCATTTGACTTTGAAGCTGGGTGCACATAATGAAACTGCACCCAGCCTTCAGTCACAGGACTTGTAGTAAGGGCAGGTAAATAAGAGGTTGAATCTTTCCATATATGACATGTACAGTAATAGATGTGACTGGATTTTGTCCATGGCGAGCTGCAGTTCATATTCTTTCCGTGTCATTCATTTCTCTCCCCACTAGAAAAAAAATCCAGAAGAATACAAAATCGACTGTCTGCATTACTTAAGCACAGTCCCACTGACATCCACCAATCAAGGAACCTATCTGCACCTAGGTTTGCAGGATCACGATAAGGTCTCATCTTGTTTTTGTTAAAGAGAGAAAATTTCCATGAAATACATTGGTGACAGATTTGTGCCAAGAAAGCTTTTTTCTACAATGTGCTAACATCTTGTTTCTCAGTTGTAATGATCAAACATAACCAGAATAGTTCTGCAAACTTTTACACATATGGAACTTATTTAACATACAGATTAACTGTTACTCACACAAATACGTCTATTCCTACATTCCTAACTACACTTTAATGACACCAGACTTCAGATTAATGCTGTAGTTTTGACAAAGCCTTGCTGAGATCAGGGAGGCATCAGAACAATAAATCCAGTCAGTCAGTCTTTCCTGGGAAGCACCTGGGGTTTTGACATGAACCTCTGGTATGAATATTGCCACAGAACAATGACTACTACAGTAATTGTTTAGTGAAAAAGGTGTAAGTAGAATAATCTGAAAAACACATTCAAAAGAATATATTCATGACATAACTAGGAAGTGTCTGTGATACTTCAATGTTTAGTTTGTTTAGGGCATCAGTTCATTTAAGGCATTTTGAGAATGCCTTCAAGCCAGAGGAGCAGCCTTTGAAAGTGATGTGCCTGTGAGATCAAGCACTGTATAGGGAACAGCTCCTTGTTTTCTATTTTCTCCTTCTCCCAATCCCACTTTTATAATTTTACTCAGCCTGCTCATACAAACTCCTTTCTCATCTCCCAGTGTCTACAGATGGTCCTGTCCAACTTGCCTCCCTACCAGTTTGTGAATTACTGACATTCACCCATAATTGCCCACACAAACACATGACTTGGGTGAGCAGAAGGTCCCAGTGATATTGTGATAGCTGCAGGGGTGGGTGAGGCATTAAGCAGAGACAGTCAAGTCTCAAGGCGTCCCTCTCTGACTTTCAGCGCAGACTTCAAAGCCCGCTGACTGTCTTCCTGCTGGAGGGAAGGGCATCCAACCTCCCTGAAATTGGGGAACTTTTATTGTGTTCAATTCTGGGCTCCTCGGTACAAGTGGGACATGTAGCTGCTGTGGGTCCAGTGGAGGGCAACGGGGGTGACTGGGAGACTGAAGCATCTCTCTTATGAAGAAAGGCTGAGGGAACTGAGCCTAGTTGCTGAAGATGTGACTGAGGGGAGACCCCATTACTGTGTATAAATATCTAAAGGGAGGTTACCAAGAAGATGGAGCCAGGCTCTTCTCGGTGGTCTCAGCCACTCAATAGGAGACAGCAGGCAGAAACTGATGCATGGGAAGTTCCACCTGAACATAAGGAATAACTTATTTACTGTGTGGATGACCATGCCCTGGAACAGATTTCCCAGAGAGATTGTGGAAGTCCCCTCACTGGAGATATTCAAGAGCTCTCTGGAAGCAGTCCTGTTCCACGTGCTCTAGGACGAGCCCGGTTAACCAGCGAGGTTGGACCGGGTGACCCACTGTGATCCCTCCCAACCTGACCCGCTCAGATTCTGTGGTTTTGTAGCGCTTCTTCTCCCATGCAAATTATTATGAGCTTCCATAATTAAGCTGCAAAGGAGCTGCGGTCCAGGAGAGCATCCAGTCCGTGTGGAACCCAGCTCCGGCCAGAGCCCTGTGTTCCCCGGGGTCCAGGGGTCCGTCCTGGCTCGGCCGCGGCCGGCGGGGCGGGAGGTGGCCCGGGCCGATCGGTGGGCGCTGCCCGCCCGCCGCGGCCGCTCGGTGTCGCCCTCGCAGCGGGCACGGCAGCGGCGGCGGCGCCTCCCCTGGGGCAGCCCCGGCCCGGCGGCGGAGGCGCCGCTGGAGGGGCAGTGCCGAGCTGAGCTCAGCCCGGCGGGAGCGGTGCCGCTGGAGGGGCAGTGCCGAGCTCAGCCCGGCCCGGTGGGAGCCGTGCCGCTGGAGGGGCAGTGCAGGTGAGCGAGGCCCCCCCGCCGCGGGTGTGTGTGCCTGCTGTGGAGCGGGGGCCGGGCGGGGGCCGGGCCGGGGCCGGGCGGGGCCAGGCGTTCCCGGCGGGGCCGCACAGGTGATGGCGAAGGTGGCCGGGCTGCGGTGGGGCAGCAGCTGGGGACGACCGCGGCGAAGCCAGTGCCTCGGACCGGAGTAGTGAAAGTGTTCCTTTATTCCAGCCCGGAGAGGCACCCCCCGCGTCCGGCAGACACGGACTCTCCGGGATGCCGCGTAGGTACCGGAGCCTGTGTCGACGTAGGGGTTCAAATGCAGGTTTTGGGGTGAAAACGAGGAGTCTTAACGCTCTTGTTCCAACTTTTAAGGCTGCGTCTGATGAGAAATGGAAATCTGGCTCAAAGTCATCTTTCCTGTTGTTGACATCACCTGAAAACTCCACTGGAAATATTTCCACTAGTTTGCTGCAAACATCACCCTCTCCTGAGGTCTCAATACCTTGTGAGTACACACTGGCTGCTGGTAGAGCTCTGATTGTGGAAATCCATGGCTACGGCATGTAGTTGTTCTGCAGTGTTTTTTTTATTGCAACCATTAATAAATAGCTTATCGTGCCCTGGGGTGTTGTGTGTATTACAGCATAGGCTATAGACAGTGCTCTGTTTTTTTCAAAAGGCATGTCCAATATCTTAATATTTTTATAATTATATGTGAAGTGATTGTTTGGGTTTCTGCTTGGTATTTCTGCAATGCACATGACCAAAAGGGCATGTTGTCTGCTACTGAATATCTTTTGTTCACAGGAAAAACATTGAGAGGGTTAGAAAGCAGCTTGCTGGTAGGTGGATCGGTGAATCTTTGCCCCATGTGTTGTTTAAGTGAACTTAGAATGTCCTACCAATGTTAAAGGAGTAATTGGGAAGATCAGTAAGTCCGTCTCTGTTCAAAGACAGAAAAATGTAACCATGTCTTAACTCTTACGCAGCATTGATTAGGCGTGGATCAGATCCTCTGGTAGGACTGTTTTGAGTCTATGGTTTATTCTGGGGAGAATGTTATTTACTTTCTTTCAAGGTGATGTGTCAGACTGCGCAGCTAGTTTTATAACAACTTATTTTGGCAGGCTCAGGTTGCAAGTATTGTGTAATCTTCATTCTCTAGATAGTTGGAAAACAAGGTGTTTCTGGAGATGTGTGATTACATGTAAGATCTGCAGTTTCATTGCCGACCACAAGACATGGTGTAATGACTCTCCCCCAGAACTTCATAACAATTTCTGAGCAGAAAATACTCAAAAATAGTTAAATACTGTGCATGTAGCAAAACCTACAGTTGGGTGGCTACATAAAGTATTTAGATGCCTGGTATGTAGATGAGGTATGCCTCTTTGTCTGTGAGGACCTATTAGTCTGCAAGGGTAAACAGGAATAGTATAGCAGCAGCAACAGTAATGTCACTACTTTTCTCCTTGATTTTTTTGTTTGGAAAAGATACCATAAAATTAAAAAGGGGTTTTGTGGTAGTATTCAGTTGGAAGGTTTTCACTTTCCCTTGCTCCTTAATATTTACCCAGAAGTGCTACCAACCTCATGTAGGAGACTGACTTTGAACACAAGAAATGAAATAGCCAGTAAATTATTGGTGAAAATGAAGGGAAAACCTCCTGATCAGGGAGGTACTTTCCTTCAAGTTTTTTTCACAGAGGTCTTTTTTTTTGGGGGGGTGGGGACCAGAAATTGTGAGAAGTTGTCTGCACTAATGGGTCTCCCATGTTGGCTGATGTAATGTAGTTGCAGCACCAGTCTTAGCATCTTGTCCTGTCACAGGTGGCACGTTCTGGAGTTCAGATTATCAAATTTATAATGTTCTTGGACTACGTGAGATGAATGATACCTTAATAAATCAGGTGCTTATAGGGTGTGGCAATGAACAATTGAGCCTCAAGCTGCATTTCTCCATATGTCTTTAGCTTCATCTCTGTTTGACTTTGCCAGTGAGTCATTTTGTGATATAAAAGAAAAAGACCTTACTGTCCCTTATTCACTGAATCTATATAACACGATGAACAATGCTTATTGGTTTGAATAGGTGGTGTACCCGTGAATGTATGTAAAGCACTTTCAGGTTCTTAAATTAATTATACTGACAACTATATTTATTCTCATTAGTTTCAGATATGCAATTCCTCTTTTTCCCTCAACAGTTAGGACTTTGGATGAACTTGCAGAGAACTCACAGTTGTATCTTTTTTTTAGAGATATATCAGTACAACATGTCCCTGGTGGAAGTATTTTATTTAAAACCACAAATGAGGTGCCATATTTTATTGGCAAGATTGATCTAGGTAGATATTTGTCAAATACATAAATTGATTGTAATTGCTTTGGGTAAATAAAAGTTTGAAATAGGTATTTTTAGTTCTTTTTGTTTGTTCAGGAATTATATATGTGACTTCCTCAAAAATGATCCAGCCAAAAATAGGTGTAGAGCTGCACTTCAGAAAGACCTTAATTCATAACAGCAAGGGGCTAATTTTCTTCCCTGCATTCTATCCAGCTATTTTGATCCCAAAAATCTCCAGAATAGTTTCTGAAGTACAATACTAGAAATATTATTGCATACCACTGCTAACTATCCTAACCCTTTAGGAATAGCTTAGTTACTTCTCACTTGACTACACCACTCCCTGTTAGCAGGTGCTGCTGACTAATAAATGGTTTGTTACAGTTCATTGACAGCACTTGTGAGAATAGTGAAATCCTGAAATACCCATTTCTTGCTGTAACCTGTCACTGAATTATGTGTACAGGTCTCTTTCTAAGCTTTTTCCACTCCTTTTGTCTGTATTTGGTTTTTCTCATGCTGCCATTCAGAAGACTGTTGGATTTGTGGAGGCAGGTGCTCCAAATTTAGGAAGAATCAGAATAAACGTATGGAGTCCTTGCTTAGTTGTTGCATAGCTTTCAAATGCATGAGTGTTGGGATGCTCCTTGTGACTGGGATGTTCTCTGTGTATTGCTTCCTTTGACAGGTTGACACAGTGATGCTTTGTATTAAAAGTGCTGCTGATTTGGCCAGACAGGTATTTTTCTTGTTTTCTGGAAAACACTGAGGTCGAGTTGGAGATGTGCAGGTGTTGAGAGTGAAGCAGGAAGGATTCTCTGGGTATGCAGAAGTTTGATACCAGGATCAAGAATGCTATTAAAAAAACCGATGATGAAGTGAGCATCAATTTAGGACACATTTTTGAGAGGTATGTGATAAATGAAACATTAAGGCTGCACAGGACTTTGAGGCTCAAAGCAATCTAGCTTATTAACACTAACAGTTAGTTGTGTATATCCTGTTGCAATAAATCAATCCCCATTGGATGGCTTAATGGATACCACAGCTTGAATTCTTGCATTAGCCAGTTGTGGAGAGGTTGTCTTGGTAGCTTCAGTGATGTACTTCTGATGCAATATCGAATGCATAGGTAGCTCATGATACAATGCAGGACTGTAGATTGATGGCTTGCTCTTGCACTGTTTTACTTTTGATCCTTTGTTAGTGATCATGCCATGTGTGAGATGAAATTAATAGTCCTTGGAATGAACAGAAATACTCTTCCAGCCAGCACTTGTGTCTTCCTGCTTTTCCTCTGTGGCTCTCTCCTTCCTACTCCACACCCACTACTGATCCTCCAAACCCTACGTACATCTCAGCCAAGCCACAGCCATGGAGAGGAATCTGGCTGTGATTAGGGGTGGGATTTGGGCACATCTGTGGCGAGTGGTGGATGGAAGTATCTGGTGTGGATGCCAGCCAGATGGAGCATACTTGGCTACAGGGTAGGTGGAGTGTGATGTGCTGAGCATAGTGGGATTGCCGTAATCTGAAGAAAAATTAATATACTCCTATGTAAAAAAATCCTAGGCTTTTTAATCTTATGATCAAAAGCGTATTTAGAGTACTCTTCAAATCATTAAATCATAACTTCTTCTAATAGCCTATTCCTTACTCTCTCATGATTTGCTGCCTTCCCCACCTAAGCATGATCCCCTTTATGAAGTGAGCCACTGAAGATACGGGCATGTCTTGGCATGCTGTTGGACAAAAGCATTTTCATTTGCATTATGGAAAATGCATTTGGAATTGATGGAAATTAGTTCCTTAAGGGTGTGCATCTTCATTGTGTCTGCATTGCAGTGGGATAATTCCTTTTCCAGTTTGAGATGCCAATTGCTTTAAGCCAGTCAGGAATATTTTCTGTTGGTTTTAACAGCATCTGTATTGTGATATCTTAGGAAGAACTGTTGCTAGGTATATTTATATTGTGCCAATACACTTCTGAGTTAAAGTGCCCTAAACTGTCTTGGTTGGGTCAGTCACTGAGGAAAAATGCCAGCCTTATAAAATGGGAAAGCGCTGTGAATGTATGGTAATTATATATGAGCTTAATATTTGAGTAACTTTTTAATAGTGGTCACAGTAAATCATTTTAGATAATGTTTTACTTCTGTTCAGAGTTTGATGTCTGTCTGTGCAACAGATGCAGAAATTGCAGCTGGTTCAGAGTCTTGGGCAGGATGTAATCTTTTCTCACTGTATTACTACTGTTGTAAATAATTGCATTAATAACTGCCAGGCAAACCTGTTGATTAACTCAGTTTTTTAGTATTTTGTAAAGCTTACAAATGAGTAATTTTTTTCATTTTCTGTCTGAGTGCTTTTGGGATTTGGCTGTGTCTGGCTGAAGTCTTTCAAGAGTATTATGGGATGGAGGGAAGGGAGGTGTCTTTCTTCTGGCTGCAGAATTATCTGCCTGACAACTACAGTTTTTCATTGATGTTGTTGTTCTGGTTTGAATCCAGGAGCACTTTGTTATCAGTTTGTTTTTTCCTGATTTTGCAGCAGCTCCTGAACTTTTGCAAGTATGCGTTGTTCTTTTCTCACAGCTTCTGTGTAAAATCTGGCTGTACTCTTTCCACATGCTCTTTTTTATTTTTAAGCTTATGGTAGTTTTTAATGTTTATTTTTAACTTATGGTGTAAGTATTGGTAGGAATGGTAGACTCGGGTGTGGAGTAAGCTTAAACATGAATTTGAAGTAAAGTATATGGTTAATGAACAGTCAGCTACTAAGTTGGATTCTCTTCTTTCCCTGAAAGAATACATTTAATCAGTTTGGAGAAGCCAGGGTTTAAGAAATCCTGACCTGGCATGCACTGAGTGAGGCTGTCATCCATTTCACTTATTACCTGGTGTCTTGACAGAGAAGTGGAGGTGCCCCTGCAGGTGAGCAGCTTCATTGTCAGCATGCCTGATAAAGCAAACTGGATTTGGGGATGAATGAGGGCAGCTTAGTCAAGAGAGGGTGTTGATGTTAGCTGTCTTAGTTACTGCTAGCCCAAAATAAACAAGATCAAATTTAATTTATTTAAATTCTAATAATGTGAAGAGTTTTCAAAAACTTACCAAGTGACATAGATGCTTTTGACATGGTTGGAATAACAGAGTGCCTAACATCAGCAATTTCTCTGTGTGACTATTTTAACAAATCATACTTTGGTTGAAGGCAGTGGGAGGTGGGCATCTCTCACTGACTAGAACAGTACTGTCTGTCTGGGGAGATTTCTTTCAGCTCTTCCTGCACTGTGGCCAGGAGCTGAGCAAGTCCCATGGCTGCAGGTAGGATGAGCCTGGTTTGGAGGTGTGGGTAAATGGTTTTCATGGTCAGCCTGGCCAGTTCTCAACTCTAAGTTGGCTGCATTTCATTTGCTGGGAAAGATGACATATACTTTCTTTAATGCGGTTCACTCTTGTAGGGCATCTGTATCAGTGACTCTCTCAAACTAAGGAGAGAACATGAGTGAACGAGAAACAACCTGAGAAAATCAGAGAAGGAAGGCTGTGACAAACACAGCTTGAAAGCTGCAATTTAATAAGAAGAACTATTTCTGCTCACTTATTTTGAGTTTGAAATATGCTGGTTTAATCTGATGTCTTCTAGTATTTTTCCAATCTGATTTTCTTCTACTTAGTTATGTCCTACCTTTGGTTGTCTTATGTGCTCCTTCCTTTAAACTTTTCTAGTTTTGCTAAACCTTTTCAAAGAGGAGAAGGCCAGACTTACAACTTCTAAGATGCAATTGAGTTTCTTAGATGATTGAATAAAGGTAGGTTTGGTTGTACTTTCTGCAGTAATAATTTTTTAGCACCCTTCCTGCTATTTAACTGTGCTGATGCTTTTGTAAGAACAGTCCACTGTCAATCTAGGATTTCATTCCTGAATCATCCCAAGCCCATCATTATGCATATGAAGTTGAGGTGTTTTTTCCCACCACAAATACCAGATACTGTGTTTAAATGATATTGAAATCTACCAGCCATTTTAACAGTTGTAATCTTTCCCTGTCCCCTTGTGATTCATTAGTGGATATAATGAACACAATATATGCTTAATGCAGATGGCCATGGAGCTGCAGGCTTAGTGTCCTTCTCTTGGGAAGACTGACCTTGTACTATTTATTTCCTGTCTAACTGGTTCTCTGTACAGATGAGGACTTATCCTGTTATCCCATGAATGCCTAGTCTATATAATACTGGGATTTTTTTTTTTTTTTTTTTTTGTGAGTTGGCTTTTTTTTTTTTTCTTTTAAGTAGCATTCCTTCCTTTGAAGGGACTCTTTGGGAACTGGACATGGGTTATTGAAGAATAACTTCACATCAGTGCAACTATGGTAACAGACTATGTGTACACTCACCACAAATGTGAAGTAGCTTAATTTAAACATCTGTCTTGTGTCCAAACAATCAATATTCAGCTCCATCTAATCTACGTTGCAATCACATCCCAGCTTGCTTCATAAAAATTTAAGTTTCAGTATTCTAATTGGGATTTAGTTTTGGTCAAAGAGAGCCCTGCATGTATTGCAGTAACTCACTTCTGCTTCTCATTCTTCCTACTTGTTGGAACAGGTTGACTATTTCTATATTTAGCTCTGCTTTGCTTATTCATTCTTGCTCAATAAATAATGTTTACCTGGAAGCAAGATGGGTCGCAATGGGAAAGTGAATGGCAGAATTAAGAGTGGTATGAATACTTGCACTAAGTAGCATGCCATATCAATAAATCAAAGCAGAATTTGTGGGTGTAAGCTCTGGTCCTTGGCAGAGTCTCTTAACTGAAAAAAAACCCTATTTTAAGAAATTGTTCCCAGATTCATAGTCTCCATACACGACTGATTTAGGTCAAAAAGAACAAACCCATATTTTTTTCTGCCTCTTTTCTGTTCCCCTTATTTCTGCCCACCAACACATGGTTGGGAAGTTTAAAAGCATACTTTTGGGTTCCATATTCTTTTAGAGAATTTAGCCTTCCATGTCTATAACTGCAGACCTACAAATGAGGAGGATGTTGCTACTTCATTTACTAGAACCGTGCCAGGTTTTTCTTCTTTTTGTTTGTAATCGTGAAAGTAGGATACTTGGCATGGAAGACAGAAACGTATTTTATTCAAAATCAAGCATACAGAACTTGGATACATGTATTTCCAGCTTTTAAGAATTTTTTTTTTGAAAATTTGTAATAATATGAATTCGCTTATGTGTCATATGTGGGTTTGTACATGCAGCAAGTGTCTGAATATACTTACATGGGATGAGCTGATTTTGGTAAGCAGGCACACCAAGGAAACAGGTAAGGGTGCATTCAGAAGAACTGAGCACAGCACTTGAAAGAAAAAAGCAAACCAACATTTTAAAGGTTTATTTGTTCTTCTCACGATTTGAAATTAAGACTCTCTCCTTGACTAGGCTGAAATTAGTGCTGAGCTACTCAGGAGGCTGCGGTGTAAAGCTAGTTTTGTCTGGGACCCATTCTCAGTCTTTCCCAGACATGGAATAAAGAGTGTCAGTGTAATTGAGAACTTGCTCTGTGTTTCAGTCCTGTGTAACTCTCATGAAACGCACGGATACTCTGCTTTAGTGGAAAAAGCACTAAATGCGCTTTTCAAGTAAGCTCAGCCAGGGAGGGTTATCAGAGGAGAGTGACACTATGATGGAATTTCTCAGCACATTAGTAAATATGTGCTACAGTGTTTCACACTAAGATAAAGGAATTTTCTGTCATTCTATGGAGCTGTATACTTGTCATCTTCCCCAAAATACTGAGAGTTTAGAAATCATTTACTATACAGGCAATATCTTAGTTTCATTTTTATTAATAAACTCACATAGTAAATTTTAATATGGCAGCAAGCATCTGTTGTATGTTTGTCCTTTTTACTTGTAAAAAGCAAACTGACCTTCAGTTGATCAGTTGTCATGATTCAAATTTTGAGTATAAGTATCCACTCTTCTGCTAACAAAAGTTTTTCATGGTTTGTATATGTTAAGCTTAGCTCAAAATATGGGTGGTGTTTCAGGGAAAACAGAGTCAAGTAAAAGTGTCTGTAATGCAAAAGACTTTACCAAGTACCATTTGAAAATCACTTCCCTTACACTCTGTAAGTAGGATTTTCAGGCCTTGCTTAATTAAGGATCAAGAATAAAGTGATACTGAAATAATGATTATTTTAAAAATTCCCATGATTTATACTCAAATAGCAGTATGGCTCACAGAGAAGTAATTATAAACAAATTGTGTGTAGGAAAATTATAATTAGTTTACTGTATTGAATCTCAGAAGGGTAGACCTGGAAAACAAAACTTTTTACTAGTTTTTGCATTATTAGATAGTTCAAAGATGGATGCTTATTATCCTGGGGGTTTTTTAAATTGAATTTTATGTCGTATTTTGTATCCATAATGCTGGATCAGAACCTCATTTCCCTGTTTCTGTGGCTGATCTGATTCAGTTCAATGACTGTTTATGTGAATAAGACCCAAAGAATGTGGCTTTGTATGAAAAATATCCTCCCAGAGGGAGTTGTAGTAGGCTCACACTTAATATAAAGGGAAAAAAAGACAAAAAAAGAAATGAATATTTGTTTCCTTGTCTTGTACAATGATTTTCAGTGAAGTTTCATATTCCGTGAAATTAAATCTGTAGCCAAGATAATGTGATATTGGACAATTTTTATAATTCTGCATGCAGGTCTATGCTGTTGAAACAATAGGCTGAGTGTTTTTAGGTGTAGATAATCTGACTAAAATAACATGTTGCAAAAGAAGTTGCAGTGCATTTTCGATAACGTTGAGCAGAGAGATAATTGTGAACTCTGCATAGTGTGTTACAGTCATGGGAGTAGTTAACAAGATAAAGAAAATCTCAGCTTTCTCTCTGTTTACAAAACTGGCCTTTCTGGAAGGACTAGAAAACAAGAATACAAATATATAATCTGCTTGCATTCTCTTTCTACTCCTCCTTTTTGCCTCACTGTATTGAGCAAAAAAAAAAAAAAAAAAACCAAAAGGGGAGACTAACTGTAAGAAAACAGCACTAGAGTCAGTCCTCCTCTTCCTCAGTTTTCTCTCTGTTTTATACACCACTGGGAGCTGGTGGTTGTGTGGCAATGCCACTCCCCTGGTAAGGTGTGATTCAGTCCTGGAGTTCCACAGAGCAGAACTCAGCTGTTAACTCCTCCTTTCTCACACTGCAGTACCTGCAAATCCAGAGATGGAGCCACACAGTTCAGGAGTGAAGCTTGATCTTGTCTGCACTGAAACACCAATGCATGTTTCTACCATATTAGGCCACTCCTGTGATTTTAAGGTAATGAAGATGTCCTTGACCTTTTTACTATTTAATTTTCCCATTTTCTCTTCATTCTGTGCCATTTCCAAAAGTTCTGCATTGTTCCCCAATTTCATCTTTCCCCCTCTTTTATCCTAGTACTTTTGTATTATTGATTGAGAATCATCTAATTTTCTTTGATCTGTTCCTCATCCCCTACAAATTTCCTGTTGTTTTGCTAGTTGTGCTCCTGGTTAGTTAGTGCTGAGTCAACACTTAGAACCCAGAAGAGATGTGAATAGAGCAAAAGGTTTTTTGACAATCTTTTAAGAAAGAGTTTGTGAGAGAATGAAAAGGATACGTGTCCTTCTTCCATACCTTTCCAGGTCATCTTTACAGCTCAGATTGATTGTTGTGACACATCTTGTGAGGCTTTTTAGAAGCTATGTTCAGTATTTTCCTCCTCATCCTATCCTCTAGCCTTTACCTGTCTCAATCTGCAGTCTTATTTTTTCTGTTTTCACTTCAACTCTAGTATTTTTTTGGGTCTTGGAGCATGTTTTTCCATCTCTGACTGCTTTCAACTCTCTCTGTTCCAACATCAGTAGCTTATGGGCTTTTCTGGTTGTGCTTCTGGCTTTGCTAGGCTTCTAGTCCTTATCAGTGTGCGGGGTTTTTGATAACAATGGTCCACTGTGTTCCTTGGTAGGAGTGATGGTTAAGGAATATCTCCTTCTATCTTGCGGGACTGGAACTGCCCCCTCTTTGAGATTTTTATTGTGTTTTTCTTGTATGTTGTAAAAGTGAAAATGGAATCTCTTTTCTAAAGGGTGTCCTCAAATATAAGAGGCACGGGGTGCTGGGCTTCATAAGGGTAGGAAAGGATGGCCATGAGGAAAATCCTGCCTGTTTCTGGGAACAGTCCAGGAATATCATGTCCCACTAGCATGATCCTGCCCTTCTCTGTTTTTCCGTCATCAGGTTTGGGGGTTTTTTACTTCTTTTTTCTCTTTAGGACCTGGGCAGTCTTTGTGGGCAGATAATGTAAAATGTTCTATAGGTCTTAACACCATCTTGTATGAGCTGGCCTCTTGTAAAGTATGAAGAAGACTCAGATATGCTGAGATTTCAGAATATTCATTAACTATAACGCAGATACACTGAACTGCACAATGCTTTTCAGTACTCAACAGGGACCAAATCATCTATTTTGACTGAAGACAAATAAAAATTCTATGAGAGTTTAAAAAAAAAAAAAACAAACCTAAAAAACCTAAGGAGAGTGAGATGGGTGCAACAAATAGCACCATCCTCCATGGTTTCTATTCGTGGTTGACCAAGGATGTGCTTGTACTAAGGGATCCTGACTTTACCAAGGTGCTGTAGATAAGGCCATAGAGAATGCATTTTCAGATTTTCCTTTCTTTTAGGCTGTGGGAAATATCCACAAGCATTAAGAGGCTGAGTGTCTTTAAAGCCAGTTTCAGTTCCCAGAGAGATGGCTTCCACTGCAGGACTACTCCTTTGGGTTCCTGTGAGCACACAGGGGAAAGGAGGGGAATCGGAGAGCAGTGAGGGAGAGTGGGGTCTTTTGTGTTCACTTTGCACTCTCAGCTCTCTGTACTTGACACAAGTACGAATATTTCTGGATTATGAACCTGTGACTTCTTGTGTGCAGCCATGAGGGCAGAGTCTTCACTAGGAGCTGAGGTTCTGTCCTACAAGAGGAGAAGCAGAAGCTTTCAAGAAATGCAGTCTCTATAGCATAGTTTCTTGAAACACCTAAAATTATATTAGTGGTGATCTTTTTAATCTGTACAAAGAGCCTGCTGATATAGGATATTTTTATTTTACCTGGTTGGGTATTGTGTTTCAATGCAGCAGATGGCATGTGTATGACAAGTGCCCTTTGGTAAAAGAGTAAACACAGCAAGAAATACATCCCAACCCCCTGGCTTTTTTTTTTAGGCTTTTTATAACATCAAAGCACCATTGTGCAATGCTCATTTCAGTCACCTGATGCAAGAGCCAAGGTTTTGTGATAGCTACTTTCTTCTGTTGTTCCCATGTTAGTACAGCTGGCAAGATTCTCAAGATACAGGGAAGAGGAATGTGATATTCAAGGTGAGATTTGTTAATTGAGCCATGGCCTGAGCTGAGAGAGATTAACTTCAGCTACTTGTCCTGGAAGTATTTTTTGTTAATGCATAGCTTTTTAAAATTAACTGAGATCCTAGTTTGCAATATAAGTAGGATAGGACCGAAACATGGTTTTGCCTTGGTGGGGAAGCATTCCTCATGAATCAAATGCTGAGTTGAGGCTATTGCTCTGCATGGCTTGCTCAGAACAGATGAAGAAGGACATTTTGGGACCTGGGCTGTTCAGTTGGGTTGGGAAAAAAGAGCCCTTAGGTAGGGAATCACTTTTGTTATCTGACTGTGATTCCCACCAGTGAACGTCTGCATGGAGTGAGGAGGAGTCTTCTGCAGAACTTCCAAAGAATTTAGCAAGTAATAAAGATAGCACAGAGGGTGCCCACAACCCACTGAGAGATCCTTCACCTCCATGTCTGCCAATGGTCCAGGCAAGAGGATCAGAATTTCCGGTTTTGTTTGCGTGACCTGTTTGGAGATTACTCACAGATACAGCTGTGAAGGGCAACTTGACCTTGTATTACAACTTTATAGGGGAATTTAGATTAGTTTTTGCAGATACTGTTTCTAGTGATAGCCTTCCTTCCAGAAGAACTTAGAGAATGTCTGTGTAGCATCAAACTCTGTCCCTATTTATTGCTAATGGTGAGTGCATTAAACATCAAAGTCTTATCACTGTGGGGAATCAAGTCCCTAATCTGGTCCTCAAAGTGCAGAACCTGCTTTATGGTATGGATTATGCCTTTGGCCAGTTCAAATCAGCTGTTCTGGCCATGCTCCCTCCTGGTTTCTTGTGCCCCTCCTCACTGGCAGAGCACAAGACATTGAAAGTCCTGGACTCAGGATAAGTGCTACCAAGCCACAACTAAAACAGCAGTGTGTTACCAACACTGTTCTCATACTAAATCCAAAACACAGCACTGAAACAGCTACTAGGAAAATTGTCTCTATCCCAGCCAAGACCAGGACAAGGAGAAGATGTAACAAGAGTGGGCAGGGCGTGAAATGGACTGGTGCAGCTGAAGGCTTTTTGCAGATACTTCTTCAAAACAATGTTATTCACCCAATGCCAGGACTATCTTCAGACTGTGTCTGCATAAACTGAACTTACTCTGAAATTCTCATGTTGTAGCCTCTGAGTCAGCAAATATATCCTACCACTATATTCAGCCCAGTATGTTTTAATGAAACAAAGGTCTTGTATCAAAGCTGCTGCTTTCTTTATTGTGCAGTCTGTCCCAGCTCATGGCTTTTCTCAAGTGAAACTGTCCTTCCCCCAAAATCTACAATTGCAGAAGTCTTACTGGCCTGCCACCACATGTCTTCAAAGAACCCAAGGGGCATTTTTAATGAGAATTGCTTTTGAATACCTGGCTTGATTTTTGAAGTAAAGAAAAAATAATCACTGAAACATTATCCTCTTGTCTCTTAAAATTTTTGCCTTCAACTTTATGGTGATAACAGCTTAATTTTTTGCAAATGGAATAACCAAATGTTTACCTGTTTTCCACTTAGAAATATAGACTCTCTTTGCTTAAATGCAAGACAAGACAGTTCAAGAGAAAGGGAAGTGGAATTGTAAAGGACTAGATGTCTTTGTTCTAAACTGTGGATTAAATAGACATTCAGGGCCTCAGCATTGGATGTTTGCTGAAAACTTTTCCTGTAACTTTGAGAAATAAAACTGAAAAGTTTTTTTAGCAGTTTGCTGTTCTGTTCTAAGGAGGTTTTTGTAACTTGTACAAAGTGAGACAAACATGGCAACATGTCTTCGCTTTTAGTTTCCTTTCATCAGCCCACCAGTGTTAATGTATGCATTTCTTTCTTTCTTTTGAACAAGACTGCATTACAGCCACAGAAATAAAGCAAGTACAATCGTTCTGCTTTATTTATACTTATGCATTCAGAATCATAATTCATAAGCATGTTCACAGGTATAGAAATCCACGCCAACCCATGCTGAGGTCACTAGTTACAACAGGTGCCCTAAGTCTTATCAGCATTCTTCATTGCCTTTCAGAAAGTGCCAAACCTGTTCTCATGTATGCTGCACTCAGCCACTAGATGTAATTTCTCACTATTCAGTAACACCTCCTTCTCTTTTCCTCCTTCTCTTCCTCCTCCTCCAAAAAAAAAAGCTCGATTCCCAACATTCCTCTCATGTCTTACAAATATGTGTGAAAGTCTGTGGCGAGAAGCTGACTCTGTTCCTCACCCCTAGCCAGTCCTCTTCTGCTGCCTTGTATGCCTGTGTCTTCCAGCACTTATTCCTGTAGTTCAGGTGCTGGAGGAGGCGAGTACCGTGGTTTCAAACACCCTTGAGTGCAAGTCCTATGGATCATTAGCATAGCAAGTGGTGTGAGCGAATGCAGAGGCAAGGAGTACTGCTGGGTATTTGGTTTTTCATGGCTTTTATTTAAAAAGGAAATTAAGCATGAAAAACCGTAAGAGGAGAATGCTGTGCTGACACCTTAAAGATGTCATCGAATATTTGTTGCTGTGTGGGAGACGTGCCCTGAGTGGTGCATGGGACAAGCAGTGACTGGGCAAGGCTTTGGAGAGGTAAGAGTGCACTTTTGTGTGGAAGCCCTGACCTGGAACCCAAGAGCAGGCTCGCACCATCGGGAGAAACGCTTGACTAATCCTGCGCTCTCTATGATTTGCTTTGCAGCTTGAGTGTTACATTAACTCTTCCTTGGTGTTCCATTAATCCGGGGCAATCAAGTTCCTTAGGCTTCTTGTTGCACTCCCAAACAAATACATTCATCAAAACTAGGGTAACTTTCTGCACATACCTCACTTTTACTGTATTCTTTTGCATACATTTACACTGCACACAAGTCTGAAAAAAATGTGTTTCATGATTTTTGTTTCCTTGTTTTAATATCTCTGTAAGTACTATACTGAGGGGTTAGATCTCCTGGGAAGTTTGTTTACACTGCACTAGCGAGGATGAATTCACATGAGTTTAAATCCAAGGAATGAAACAATAACAACATCAATAATGGTATTATTATTATTACTATATTTATAATTATAACTATAATTATATTTATTTTATTATTATTATTATTTTGTTCCTTGTGTGGTCCAGAGCAGAACTGTGCCTGAAAATGCAGAGGAAGTATTCTTTGAGAGGAGACTGGCACTCTGTTGCAAAGGTTGGTCAGATGCCAGGTCCAGTACTCAAATAAGATATTTCTTGCCCGTATTGGTTCTGCTGACTTTGTTTCAATCTCTTAATTGGTTTTTATAAGCTTTGAATCAGAGCAAGAAAGAGCAATATTCTTCTCAGAAAAATGGTTGTAAAACCTCCTGTTGCTTCTGAAGTGAATTTCTGTGTATTCTCTTCCTAGCAGGTCTGTCAGTAAACCAACATGGAGTCTAGCAAGGAGGAAACTTTTCAAGTAAACTTTTCCTAACCAGATGAAAATACAAATTTGTTTTTGTCAATCTTCATATCTAGTTTATATAAGAACTCAGATGCCTTGTAAGAGAACAGCTACAAGTCTGTTGATGTAAAATTGCAAGTATTGTTCTTGTGTATAAAAATTCTGTCAGTATTACTGGAGGTACCAAAAGAGAAAAAGTGAAAAGAAAACCGTGCTCACCAAGGGGATAGTCCTGATCTGCTTGATGCTTCTGACAGAAGTTGTGCTGTGTAGGACAGGAACAGGATTGATTTCAGATTCTTCATTTCTTTACCCACTGCTGCTTCCTGCTGAACTACCTTTCTTTTCCCCCAGTAGCCTTGAAACACATTCCAGAAATGTCTGTTTGAGGTAGAAGAGTGCCAAGGCTGCTGATGAATAAGAGACTTTGTGATGAATCTTGTAAAATGGGACCTTTTCATTCAGAGAATAGTTCTCAATTACCAAGTCTTTTGTTGCCTTCTTTTGAATTGCCGGGAAGAGGAGGAGATGTTAAGTGTTGTCCTGCAACACTTCCCTACAGTGTACCTGAATTACAGAGTGGTGAATTGCTTTGACGAGGGGAGTGGTGGGGGTGAGGAAATGAGGAGGAAATTGCCTCTGTTACATCCGAAGATGCAGCACTTGTATTACTTCACTTCTAAAACTACTCAGTTTTAGGATATTTAAATTTACGTTGGAAATTTGATTTTGAACTTCTAAGGTTTGGTTTATTTGTTGATACTTCATCTTGGAGCTTCCTACAAGGAGAGTTTGGATTGCGTGTATATTTTATCTAGGCTATGTCAGTATCTCAAATATACATTTTTTTTTCCTGCATAGAGTTTTCCTGTAGTAACAGGAGAAGTATGGCAGTTTCTATCTTAACTGGTGTGCAGTGTGTGGTTAGGGCTGCAGCAGCTGTGTCCCAGGAGTGCACCTTGGTGAAGTCAACCATCATGCCTCAAGTGGTAGTATCTGATTACTAATAGGCAAGAGTAATGTATATACATAGATGTGTGAGTTGTCACTTCGAGAAGGGGCACTTGATGCAATGGAGGAACTGCCTTCTAGTTTGACAGAAATCCTTGCTTGTGAAAGCTTGCAGTTAGCATAAATGAGTCTCATAGACTTCTCTCCAAACCCTTAATTCTTCATTAGGTCTGACAAGGTATCATACAAACATCTTTGAAATTAATCCATTATTTGAAATTCCTGTGATGCTTTTTAACTTAAACACCTTGAGAGAGAGAGAAAGTGTCTTTAAACAGTTCTGTATTTTCCCCTTCAATTATTGTAGGAGCTCCTGTTGTCTCCATTTGCAATGTTTTCTTCTCTCCCAAGCTGAAGTGGGCAGCTCTGCTGCAGCAAACACTGTAGCATCCTTTCAGCATTGCTGCCAGAGCCATCAGTTTCCAGCTTCAAGGGAGCTGCCCTGTCTCCACAGATTCTTCCAGCTTTTTATATTGGCTGCTGGTGCATTGGCTTGGCAGCCACTCTTGTCTGGGAGAGCTTTTTAGAGACTCCAATGCTTGTTTTGTGTGGAAATCTTCTGGACAAAATGTCTAACTCAGGAGGTAGGCAGCTGCTTTCCATACTGCACCAAGTTTTGTGTTTCACTTCTTGATTATGTACAAGGGATTTGATTGTGCTTGCTCTCTGTGCTGCTTGTTCTTCTGAAGAGTTGCAGTGGCCAGCATCCCTTCAGATTTCAGGGGAGACCTTGGAATGCAGTGGAAAACATCCAAACCTTTTCAGTGCTGGGGGAATGCCCTGGCAGGGTGCTTGTTGAGGAGCACTGCAAGATATCTGGCTAGATGGGGCTACTTATCTCCATCACTGGGCAAGAAAGGAGAGAAACCAAGAGTGGGTACAAGTTTCAAGAGCAAGGCAGCCTCTTCTCCCTGTACCTGTGAGGGAAGTGCCCCAATGGTCCCTGCCACCAGCTGCACCTGATGCAGAGCTGCACTGATGGCTCTTTTCTCTGCAGTCTGAAGATGTCAGATGGGCTTTCTGCTCTCCTTGATGGTTTTGTTGTGGCAGGGCACCTCAGGAACACAGTCCTTCTGAAAAACTTCCCACATTTACAGGGACAGCAGACCTGCCAGATTCACATACCACAGATGAGTGAGTAGTGTATGGTGAACTTGCTCCTGATTTCTAATGTGAAACCTTGCTCACTGATGTAGGGGGAAGACCAAGCACTTTCCTCTTTTAAAAAATGCTTTCTGTGACCAGTTTTGTCCTCCACTCTGTAAAAGCTGATATTACAGGCATAAAGCATTTTTAAGGGAATGAGTTCTGTCATAAACCAACATTGCTGCTTTTGCTCACATGAGAAAATTCACTGTGGAGTCTGTTTTCCTTGCTGGGGAGTGCAGCACTGGCCTCTTGGGAAGCAGATAGATAGACCCCTGCAGAAAACAGAGCTGTAGACACATGGTTCCCTGCAAGTGTGCTGAGATACCCTTTTCTCTTGTGCCAGCAGTTGACAGTCTCCCCTCTCAGCAAAGGGACTTCATCAGTCTTAACTCTTTAACATTACTGTAAAAGTAATGTTAAAGGTAATTCTTAAGGCAGGATGAAGGAGCTGGTATTCTCAGTTTTCTTTAGACATTTCCTAGGTATTTTTATGGGCTCATAGAAGCTACTGATTCAAGTCAGAAAATACTGAATATTGTGAAAATTGCAATGCTCACTTGCCCAGAGGAATTTGTGGCTGTATATTACACTTTCTGCAGAATGGCATGGAGAGGAGGAATTTTCTGCCCATTCTGAAGGTTTGGGTGTTTTGTTTCTTTTTTTTTAACCAAAAGACTAGGTTGTTGCCTAGTGTTGTTGCTACAATCTCCAAGACGTAACGTCCAGGACTGAACATGTTTTGCAGGATGTTTGCTGCCCTTCTCTCTGTAACCCAAGCTTGCCACTTCCTCATTCACTTAATGAAGACAGAGGGTTCTTTATTGTATGACAGTCAAAATGTAATATGATAGTGTTGCAGGAGAGCTGGTGGAATGGTACCAGGTGTTTGGTGTTTTCTGTTTCAAGATCTGTAGCTGTAAGAATGGCTTCTGTCTTACTTGGTCCCTGTGCAGGAAGGGAAGGCAGGTTGGGAATACTTTGTGGTGTGGCACCATTTGTGCAGCCACGAGCCTTTCCAGGGGCTGCAAGTTGATGTGGTTGGTGTTGTGAATTAGGTCCCTTCTAACCTCCTGAGTAAGAGCAATGCCAGCTGCTCACACAGAGGTAAATGTGGAGCTGGGTCTCACATGTGAAAAACTCTGAGCTGGCAAAACAAATAGATGTGAAAACAAATAGAATTCCAAAAGGTCCAATTTTAGATCACATGTTTTCATGAGGGAAATTTGGGCAGATCTGTTTTTGTATGAAGGCATCAGGATTGTTTTGTCCCTGGCCTCTCATGGAAGAAGCAGTTGAGGTTTTCTTATAGAATGTGCTTTTAGTTAGCTGGTGCTGATCATATATTGTAGATATTCCTGCTGTTTCTGTTTTACCTTCTATTTGTGCTCCAAGTGAGCCAGCACATATTACAGTATTGTCTTTCCTGATGAGCATATGATTAAAGCAGGGCTGATAAATTGTTATTTCAGAACTGCTTCTAGAAAGACACATCCATCATTTTGTGGACAAATTAAATAACCAGAACATGATTTCTTCATTTTTGAACATGTGTATCAGGAAACATGTTATCCTATGTGTTAATCCCACCAACATTGTTCTTTGAAAGTGATATTGAACTGTGCTTATTAATGCACAGTGAAAATCTCTTACAAAGAGAACTTGCATAGCCTATATGGAAAAGTAGCTTAATTCTCCTGTCTTTAGAGATTAGTTTCATTTTGGAACTTCTCTCTCAACAACAGGTTTAAAATAAGTCACTGCCAGTAGTTGTCTTGGACAATTCAGCCATTAAGGCAGTCTCAAAATGAGTTAATAGCAGTAGCAGTCTCCCGTTCTCTCAGAGAAGCATGTGTAACTTTTTCTTCTAGCTAAATTGTATATAGAAATTTAAAAAAGGTTTCTTGTAAATATTCCCTTGCTGAATATTCTGAATATGCTGAGTGCTCAACCCACCACTGGATGCAGTTATATTCCCATATGAAACCATCCTTTGACCCACCAGTATCTTGTATTTTTTCTTGCAAGTAAAATACATGCAACATAAGCCCTGAAACTGAATTCTTACTACAGTCATTGTACAAATTAGTTTATTTTAGAAGTGGCAAAGTCTTTCCATATTCTCCCAGTATATATGCTGATTAATATTTTCTAATCTCATTCATACCACAAAATAGTTGGGTTTGGAAGGGATGCCTGGAGGTCTGTGGAAGCTGCACACTTCATTTGCTGGAACAGTGCTTTAAAATCCTGAAGGAAACTAAATCAGGTCCTCATACACTGTGCTTTCCTGATTGAAGATGAAACCACTTTTGGCTCAGTAGCTTTCAATTGTACAGCTGATCTCCCAACAGTAGCACACTGCTATCGATTTCATCTCGGGTAATCATTTCATAGCTGCCTTTACATCATTGCTATGTTTTTGTCCTTCACCCTTGGCTGAGCTTTAGAGCAATGACCATCTGGTGAAAGTGATGACAATGATGAAAATGTAACCATTCAGAAAAAAAAAGCAGCCAAGGGCGTTTGCATCAAGAGGTTTGTGTTAGGTATTCAGCTTCATAGGTGAAGCAGTGAAATGTTGTCAGGAGGTCATTCACTTTGAGAGTGATTGAACAGGGCATTTCAGGTTTTTATCTCGTGTTATGAAGAGTGGTCATGCTGGTCAAAATTTCAAGCTAGTAAAAAGTCATCTCTTGATTTTTGTTTTAAAAAGAGATCAACATCTCTTGCTGCCACAAAACTAGCCTCCAAAAAGAGAACCTCTCCTGCTCTTTTTCTCTCATTCCTAGATTTGTGTTGGTGGTTGACTATCCTGATGATCTTGCACTTGTCTCTCTTTTCTTCATGGCAAACTTACAGCCTGTGTATATTTGAAACAGTGGTAGGTGTCTCTGCAGGCATTCCCTCTTCTCTTACCTTTGCTGTCTGTCAAATCACTGGTGGTCAGATGTTTAAAGAATGAGTGAATGAGTTCTTGATAGATTTTAGACACAGTCCCATTGACGTCTGGTGCAGGGTACTGTATCAGTCACCAGACTAATAGCTCATTTCTAAGTAACAGCACAGTAACAAATACACGTTGCTAGTGCCCTTACTCAGGTTCAAATGGCAGCATACTCCTAACTTACCAATGCAGACCTAAGTTTAATGTCCAGGTGCATAAAGACTTACAGGACCATAATGACCAGGCAGGCCAGCAGGAAGCTGGGAATGGCTCTTCTCCAGGTGAGGAGTGCATCAGGCTTGCACAGCCAGGTTATGGTAACAGGTGGGCTACAGGGATTGCTTCTGTGAGAAGCTGCCAGAAGCTTTCTCTATGTTCAATACAGGCAATGCCAGCAGGCTCCAAGATGGGCCCCTGGCAAGGCTGAGCCCATCACTGATGGTGGAAGTGCCTCTGGGATATCAGAGTGAAGAAGGGGGGAAAGTTACTGCACAGAGGCAAAATTGCAGCCAGAGAAGAGAGGAGTGAGAATATGTGATCAGCAAGGAAGGAGGGGAAGGAGGTGCTCCAGGAGCTGAAGCTGAGATTCTCTTGCAGCCTGTAGTGAAGCAGCTGTGCTCCTACAGCCCATAAGGTCCGTGGGGGAGCAGAGATCCACCTGCAGCCCATGCTGGACTCCACGCCGTAGGTGGTGGATGCCCAGGAAAGGCTGTGATCCCATGGGAAGATTGACCTGGAAAAGGCTCCTGGAGCCCCATGAGACCCCATGGAGAGAGAATGACACACTGGAGCAGGTTTTCTGTCAGGACTTGCAACCCCACAGGGGACCCACACTGGAGCAGCCTGTTCCTGAAGGACTACACCCCGTGAGAGGGACTGACACTGGAGCAGTTTGTGAAGGTCTGCAGCCTGTGGGATGGACTCACATTGGGGAAGTTTGTGGAGGACTGTCTCCTGTGGGACAGACCCTAGGCTGGAGCAGGGGTAGGGTGTAAGGAGTCTTTCCCCTGATCTTGGTTCCCAAGAGGTGAAAGGCAGAGAACCAGGATTGACGTTAAGCCCAGGAAGGAGGGAGAAGTGAGGGGAAGGTGCTTTTAAAATTTGGTTTTACTTCTCATTGTCCTACTCTGATTTGATTGGTAATGAGTTCAAGTTGAGTCTGTTTTACCTGTGATGGTAATTGGTGAGTGATCCCTCCCTGCCCTTAGGTCGATCCGTGAGCCTTTTGTTATATTTTCTCTTCCCTGCCCAGTTGAGGAGGAGGATGATAGAGCAGTGTTGGTGGGCACATGACATCCAGTTAAGATTAAGCCACCACAAGGAACAACTGGGACCAGCAAGGGAGCTCAAGAAATGCCAAGTTCTTCAATCAGATGATTTTTTTTTACTGCTGAGCTGTGCAGAAGCAGTGCCTGGACTTGATAATCAGTGACCATGTCACACCCCCACTCCCCCTCTTTGCCACTTCTGTCCTTGGTATGCTCAGGTGAGGAGATATCTCATAGGGCAGTACTAGTCCCATGCTTACACATCTGTCAGCAGCACCTGGGAACTGATTATTCTGTTTTTTGGAAAGTATTGGTGGTGATGTTGGAGGCAGATGTTTCCCTGATGTCAGAGTTAAGCTCTACTCCCATGGCAGTGGATGGTTATAATGGATGATCTTTGTCTTCACCGTTCAAAGAGATTTATTATATGTGAGCGTACTCAGTTTTCTCACTTTCCATTCATATACTGGAAGGAAGGCAAGCTTTCATTTCCTAATATTTTTAAGGAAAAAATAAGTGGGGTGGTGAAGGGGATCATTTAGTCAGTAATGGAAACTGGGGACAGGAGTAGGCTGACCACAGTGTGCCAACCACCTCTAGACACCCAGTTTTTTCTCAGAAGTGCTTTTGACTGTGCTCACGTTTTATTTCACGTTTTTAATATTAGTATTTTAAAGGTTAGGGCATAAATATAAAGCTTGTTAAAACTTCCTTGAACTAGAAGGGGATCAAATTTAGGATTCACCTTCTCCCCAGCTGCCCCTTACAGGAAATGTTTGGTGCATTTGTGGCTTTCCAAAATGGACAAGGAGAGGGGAGTTGATGAGGGGAGTTCATGAGGGTTGTTGTTACTTCATTACTAATTTTCCAGCTTGTCCTGTGTATTTGTTTACCTCCTGTATGCTGACATCATTTGGATCCAGCTGCTGCTGAAATAAAAGGCCATTTTGCCACCCGTGTTCACCTGCCTAAAAAGCTACTGTAAGCAGAGAAGAAAGAGAGAAATACTTTGAATCCATCTGTTAGAATGGACTAACTGCCAGGTTAGGAGGGCTATTCAGTCCCGTGGTAATCTTTGCTGTGGGCATGTAAGAACTGGAATAATAATTGTAATAGTCTGGTTTCTTTTACAGCCCCTGAAGGCAAGTGTTTGTCATTATTTGCTGTAAGATACAAATCAGAAGGAATATGTCCACTAAGATTTGGGAACCATCTCATCACCCTAGTGTAAGAGGAGAAAAAAGAACCCACATAAATGTCCTTGTGCTAATGGAATTTCTTGCAACACCCATTATCTGCAGCATAGATATCACAAACTATTTTTAAAAGATACCTCTTGAAAGCAAATTGCTGAATTTCTCTTTTTAGTTGGATCACAAAGCCATTAGCCTCTTGTACAGCTTTTGCTCCAGTATCCTGCATAGTCATTTTGCTGAGCAGCGGAAGGCACAGAAGGAAGGAGGGTCACTGCATGCTATGAAACCTCTCCTGCAGCCCTGCATTAATAGGCTCCTTTTCTCTGGCCTGTGTAGTACCTGTCAGCTGCCCCTTATGCCATGTTTGCACAAGGGTCATTCCTGCAGTGTATTTGGCCCAAGTTTGTGCTGTAGCTAAATTAGATGAAGCCAAACCCACATATAACACTTTTTTCTGACCCTGGGAGTAAGCCTGTTCCCTGGGGCTATGTCTGGTTTTATATATGTGCTGGGTCAAGGTATTAACTGTTAGTCAAAGTTGCTGGCTTGTCCATGGTTCATTAAAAATAAAGCAGACAAGCTAACACTGAATCACTGCTTCAAAGCTGTGTTAATGTTTTCCTTCCTGACACAGGTGGGGACCTGACGTCTTTCCTCTTTTCCAGTGGTTTTGTGTGCAAGAAGCTTGACTTGCCTTTAAAATCTCACTTGTCAGTAAAAACAGCTGTGTTATGAAGTACGAAAGCACATCTCATCTGGTAAAGGAAAATACTCTTTTGCCCTATAACACAGTACATAACAGGGCAATGTGGAAGTGCAATCCCTCTGCCTAACAGAAATGAGTAAGTCAACTCTAAACTCTGATGTCATTTACTGACCCTTGGTGCCTTTCTCCCCTTCTGAGCATGTCCCCTAGACAGTTTGGGAACTGCCAGTGCATTAAAGGACACCTGAGATGCTTTGTGTTCCTGGGCAGTGCAGCTACTTTTGTGGATTCAGTGAGAGCTGTAGTCCAGTTTTAGAACTCCTTTTACCCAGTGGGGGCAACAGCAGCTTTTGATGCTGATCCTGAGCACCAACAGCTGTGAGTTGCTTCCAGCCTTGCCTCTTCACTGCTATTCAGGAGTGGTGGTACCACTCTATAACTCAGATGGTGCAACTTTATGGAGGTTGCATCTGCTCTGTAACTCCTCTACCCAAAGCAGGATAACTTCTTGTGACTGCTATGCTCCGCTTTTGTCACAGCGGTCCTTGCTGTGCCAGAAAGCATCCAAATGAGACTTTCCATCCTTCTTTGGCTTCCTCAGGGTAGATGAATTGCACCCTTGAGAGTAGTAATAAATGTGAGTTTGAATATTGCTTTTTAACTTCTATATTCCTTCCTCAGTGTTTTGATTAAGGCAAATTAAAAATTAATCACGTAGCGGTTTGTATTCTAAGGTCATGCATGTTAGCAATTTGAATTCAATGAGTATAATAGGGGCATAAAGATAAAATGAGAGGTTTCAGGGGGTCTTACGAATTCTTTAGGGATGAGCAAAATAGCAAACTGAGATGTGCTAGATTCAGAGGGATCCCAGGATAATCAAATCATCCACAGGTCTGGAATCCTGTACAGTGAGATCCTAGATAAACATCCAGACCTGCAGACTGAGAGATATTTCATATTACATTGTCATTTCTTTCTCAGTGAAAAAAAATACACCACTACCCAAATGGGGACAAAATGTCATGTACATTTTCATGTGTATTACCATATCTGCTCTAAGTATCCTGTGCTTATTTTAATTCTGTCTGGATATTTGTCTCTGGTTTCACCCTCTGCAGGGTGGGATACTGGTACCACCATGTACCTTTTTGAACAGCTAAACTAGATGTTACCTTTTTTGAAAAAAAAGAAAGAGGTAGTCATTCATCTTCTTAATAATAATGATAATGTATTTTTATAAAGTATCTTACATAATTTTCTAAAATCAAAGCACTGGGGCCTAAATAGCTGAGCTTCATTAGGATGATGAAATGAAAGAAGAGAAGCATCTGGCAGAAGAATGGAGGGCAGTGTAAAAATAGAGGCATATGGTTGTTTGAGTAGCATTAGTAATTTCTGAAATTACATTGCATATGAACCTCTGCTCCATTCAAAGTAGAACACTGAATCAACAAAGCCAGTTTTCAGGACACTCACACAGTGTTCTTTCTTCCTGAAAATAAGTGGCTGAAGCCTGGGGAAATCAGAGGTACCTTTTGGCGAGCAGAAAGTTTTGCCACATGGACAATTTTATAATGTATCCTAAATAAGTCTTCTGAAAGCAAATCAGTTTTGTTTGGTTGGGGTTTTGTTTTGTTTTGTTTTGTTTTGTTTTTTTAAATATGCTGTTTTCCTAGAACATGTGTCCTGATTTATTGTAATTGGTCAGTATAAGGATCCCGGAGAATATTCCTTAAATAAACACACCCCTTATTTGTACATCTTTACTTGTATAGACACTATGAAGAGGCTGGCTTGCTTTGTGCTGGGTGGTGGAGTTCTTACCATAACATGACTTAATAGAAACCTGCATTTCTAAAACATTAATGATTTTCCAAACTTTTAATCTTGAGTTAAAGAGTCAGTTTCAAACCTCTATTGTAAATACCTTGTTTCAGGGGGGTTTTGTTTGTTTATTTGGGGGGATTTTGTTTGTTTATTTTTGCATTCCTCTTTGGTTTTTCCTTCTCCTGTCTTACATCATTTTCTTCTACTCTCTACTGTCGTCTTTTATGTTCCTTCTGTGAAACTTAGCTGGGTGTAAACGGTAGTGCATTATTTCTTGCCTCAGTAAATCTGGAATCAGGTCTCTAAAGTTTGTAAACCACAAGTGTAGGAAAATTAAATGGCTCTCTCAGCAGCACAGAGAAAGCCTCTGTCAGACCTGAGACTGAAATATAGATACATATTCTGGTCATATCACTGGACCATGCTACTTCTATGTCTAGTTGCGTATTTTATCTGTCCATCTGAACTTTTCATCTTTCTCATCCCATTGCTCTCCTAATTTGAGTCCTCTCAAACAATCTGGGTTGCTCCAGACCTGGCCCCTCTGGAACTGCTGTGGTGTACGTGTTCACCTGGCTCTCCATAATGCTTTCCATCATGGTTGTAACACAGGCAGGACACTGCTTCTTCTGGTATCATAAATTTGATCAATAATAATATGGTGGGATATGGATACACTGCTTATTAAGAAAAACTGCAGAATGTATAACTGCTGTTATCTGTGGAGAATGGAGTCTTCAGGATTATTTCTGATTTATGTAATTGTGGATACCATTCTATTTAGAGATTGAATGTTTCCTAAAGTAGAGAAAGTTTTTTAGGCACTTGATTGAAAATCTCCTGGTGTCTCTAACTGTACTGTACAAGTGATGTGGTGTAGTCAGTAGGGGATTATGTTAAATGGGAAATGCACATTTTGCTTTAATAGTCAAAGTGCAAGAGCGCCTTATTCCACTGTAAGAAGGATGGCAATTAGTAGCTTGCCAGAGGAGGTTTTCCTATTTTTGAGATTTTAATAGTGATAAATACAATGATCCTGTATGCTGAATGCTTCTAGTTGTGAAATAAAAGGCTCACTAAAATCAGTTTTCCCACATAAAGGTGGTTAAAATTTATTTTTGAAATGAAAAAGCTGTTCAGCTCTGTAGAAAGTGGAGAGACATGTGCTGGTTTGGAGTTAACACTGGAGAGGTTCAACACTGGGACTGTTCCATTTCACTGAGTTTCCAATGAACAGCTGCAAGTGCTCAGCTTTTCATGTACATTTTTAAAGCAATTTGATTAGCAAAAATGGGATGATGTAAAAGTTACTTCTCTCAGAAAACTCACTGGTGAGTTTTACTGTAATTTAATATGGTCCAGTGGTCGCATTCAAATATACATTGTAAGTGTTCATACTTAGTCCTATTTTAGAGGTGAAGTGATCTGGAGGAACATGAGTAACTCTGATAAGTAGTCTAAGATTTCTTTATCAAGCTATGCTAAATTAATTAAACATGGACTGCTTTATAACAACATCACTTTATTTCTTGTGTCTGTTTAATAAATTTGTTTTTAAATCACAATCTAAGTCACACTGGCATATCTTACTCTCACACAAAAGACCCTCTGCATTTTTCTTCCTTTTCCTACTAGAACCAGCAGTTCTCTAGCCATTTCTAACGTGTCCAGCCTGAGAGGTATGTTTTATCCTTCAGCACTGTATTCTTTATATCCATTTAGGTTTTGGTTCACTGTGTCTAACAGGTGGTTACCTCCAGTATTCCTGCTTAGTCAGTTAGTTCCTATTTTTGCATTTTTAGAGCTGATTGTTCCTGTGTAAATGGGGAACTTTGCACTTTATTGATTGCATCCTCTTTATTACAGACCATTTCTGCAATTTCAAATTATTTTGAAAAGTGACCTGTCTCTCCCTAAAGAACTTGAAAGTTTACCCATTCTGATATTAGAGACAGATTTCACAAGTGTCATCTCTGTTTCCTTTATCCCAAATGGGACTGTTGATCAAAACTGGACCCAGCATAGGAGCCTATCAGAAATTTCAGGACAGTTTGATAAAGAAACTTCCAGAGATAACTACTGAGCTATTGATTTTCTAAACCACTTGGGGACCTATCTTGCACCCATAGGTTGCATTTTTTAGTTCATGTGTCATTATCAAAAGCTTTACTGAACTCAAGATGCGTACACTGGTTTTCTTTTTGCCTACTGAGAGCTTACCCTGTCAAAGAGAAATATTACATCAGACATAATTTTTGATGATTTTTGTGCTGTTAGAGTTTTGTTATCTTACTTCCATTCTTGTATTCTACTTGTGGCTGCTTAACCATTTGTTTCTGGGTGGTAAGGGCAGGGTGGCAGTTTGTAATTCTTTTAGTTTCTCTTCTTTTCACCTTTTCAATGACAATTTTGACCTTCCTTTGTAGAATTTGTCAATTTTTTCTCTTTTCAGCAAGTTTATAAATATGAACCTAAACAGGTGTAGGCACATTGGTTGAACATTTTAATTTATAATATTTTCCAGAATGTCCTGACCTCCCCCTTATTTTATCTCATGGGCTTTCTTTGGTATAGCAAGACAAGGCAGGAAAATGAGCAGCTGTATTGGCTTAGCTGGACCAAAAAGCTCCTCCTCTTGCCTCACACAGTGGCCAGAAGTGTATGGCTAGGAAGAGAAGGAAGGAAAACTATCTCTCCCTTAACTCCATATGACCCTTCAATACCTACATCATCCTTTTTCTAGGTAAGATGGGGTTGGATAACAATGACCTAAGCTTGATTTCCTAAATTCCATAAATGAATGTTTGTCTTCATTTCTGAAAGTAAAACAGTTCTTTTGCTGCAATGTAATTGATGCTGGATTTTTAAATAATAAATTCTTAGATCTTCATCAGAACTTTCTGGTAATTTTTCCTGATGTTACCCTATGACTGCACTAGTAGCTGCAGTGTTCTTTTATTCTAAACTATGGCATGACTTTGGAAAGGGTATTACTATAAGGCAACTACTTATATATTGTGTGAGAATTGAATGACTGCAACATTATTTTGGGGATATGAACATGACTGATAAAAGGTTTATCTAAAATAAGCATGGTTAAGCAGGTTAAGCAGCATTGATGTATTTTAAATAAAAACAGTAAGCTGCTTTTAGGGAAGAGTGATGAAAGAAGGATGACAGACTGATGAAACAATAGGAGAGAAATATAAGGTGCCAGATACGTTTGGTACAGCTGGGTGAACATACTGAAGTCATGGTGCTTTGAGCTGAAGAGCTGTAAATTTGTATAAGTTTTAGAGATTAGTCCATGAGACGTGAATGTCAGCATTACTTGTGTGTTTTATGAAGCTGATGATTGGGCAGATTAGGCTCTGCAAACACCTCACCAGGTCTAGGAATCTAACCCACTGCTTTATTTGCTTGTAGTTCATCTGTGAATGAAAGAAGAAAACGATATAATTTTATTTTACTGTTGCTTGCAGCAAGTCTGAAAGGGTCTGCAGTTTCCCTTGATTGCTATACTTTTCATTATAACAGTGTTTCAAGCACCACTGTCTTCTCTGAATGTGTTGGAGGTCTCCATGGAGAGTCAGCATGGTCAGGATGGCCAATGTCCAGCTCTAGGCTGCAGTCTGGTATGATGCAGGAAACACTTTGGCAATTGTACTGAAGTGATGCATATTCCTGAACATAATCCAAAACAAAACAAAGTAACAGAAAGGATTTTTTCTTTATTTTGGCACTTCTGCTGTGATGCTTATTCTGACATCACCTTTCCAGTCATTCATGTGGCATCCCAGGAGAGGCAAGACATGAATTTCTAATATAAGTAATAAACAGGAGCTTTCCTTCTCCTCCCCTAAATATGTAGTTTAATATTGCAGGGACAGAGGATATGTTTTCTTTGGAAGGTAGTTTTTAAGAATCTTCCACACAATTTTTATGCCAAAACACTTCACTTAAGTAATTCTGTTGCAGAGGGACATTAAGAAGCTCAGGCAAGAAAGGCAAGGCATTTTCTCCTTGGGTTTGAAACAAGTTAGAAAGAAGATGAGGGAGGTCTACAAAGGCTTTTCCAGATTCCATGAGCAGGGAAATGTTTTGCACTAGCAGTGCATTTGGATGGGCACAGAGGAGGCCTTCAGCCAAGAGGCAGGAGCATCATCTGGGGAAGAGACAAAAGCAGGCTCCCAGCTCGAGGGATGTGAAGGCAAAGCTGTGCCGTGGAGCTGTGCAGACTCATTTTTTCTGATGCTCTGGCTCTGTCTCTGTCCTGCATGGCTACCACCAGTCATGTGGGGATCAGTGCCAGAACAAAATGTGGCCTCATCTGAGTTGCTTACAGATGAGGAGCAAGTGTGTTGGCCTGTCATGTTGTTTAGTCTGTTTAAATTTGTTAATGCATAATAATGTGAGAATTTAGCAAGGAATCCCATTCCTTCCCACTTCCCTCTGCACTGAGGCTGCTGCTTGTATTGTTTCCTTTCTTCTTTTCATTCTTTCTCTTCTAATGTTCACCAGAAATGTGGAATAATGGAATTTTACACTGCTACAGCAAGTATAGCACCTGCCATGTGAAATCTCTCCTTTTCTCTTTGAGTGAAAGCTTTAAGCAACACTTCTCCCAGACTGAGATTAAGGCCTTGGCATTCCTGTCTGTGGTGGACATTTGATTAATACAGGGTCCCTTTATTGTCACCCTGCCTTTCTGCTCTTCCTCATTAAAAATCAGTGACTCTTCCCCAATTCATTCATGACACAGAGAAAAGAATGCCTAATGCTACATATAAATAAAGAAAATATATAGCACGCATTCAGCTAGTAAAATGAGCTATTTTCCCACATGGGGAGGAGATTAGGCAGGGGGGCATTTGCCTCCTGCAGCTGCTGGTAGAAGCCTCTGACAGATGGCAGTGCAAAATATATATATATACATATATACATGCATGTAGGTGCACACACAAATAGGCGAACTAAACACAATTGCTGTTCATAGGTAATTTTGTTCTGTATTTATGTTTCAGTGAAGGGATGTGGTGGCCTGGAGTTGTGGGGGGGTTTTACCTTTGATTGTTGGAAATAGTTTTGCTCCTGCGAGCTATTGTTTCTGTTAGCACTTGACAGCACCTTTGCACAGGACAGGATTTATTTGCTGGGGATTATCTAGGGAGGCTCTGCAAGGAGGGGTGCGGGGGTGTGTTTTGGCCACAGCATGGTGCTCTGGGGACATAACCCTTCCCGTAAGGAATTGCATAATTTACAGAGATAGAAATGGGATATGTTGATAGTTCTCTGTAACCCTTTTAGCCCTTATCTCCAAGGTTTTCTCCAGTTTCTAGTGATGTAGTCCTTCCAGACACAGACAGGGTGAATATGTGCTTCAGTTCACGTGGGGTTAGTGTTCCACAAGTGCTTTTCCCTGCTGCCTCCCAGCTGAGCAGCTGCAGGTCATGCCAGGGCTGGTGTTTGGGGCTTGCTGCAGTTCCCTTCAGCCTGGGTGGGAGCACGAGCACAAGACCTATGGTGCAAAGCCAAACCAAAACCAAGCTCTCTTAGACTCTGCTTATCGTGTGCCAGGGCAGTGTGGAGGCACTGCTGATGCAAAGAGAGGTGGGAGTTGCCCACAGGAGACATCTCGGGTCCAGCTGGTACTGGAGGGGATTTGATGGGGAGCAGAAGCTTTCTTCTGAAATGGCAGGATGGTCATGGGCAGTGTTGGTGGTGGGAGCAGTGTGGCCAGGGCTTGCCTTACCCCTGGAGCTTGGGGCTGCAGGGTTTGGAGCTGGCTAGAGCTTAGCTATAGGGACACATGCCAAAGGTACCCAGAGCAGGGTTACCAGGTTCAGTGGGATAGGTGGTGTTACAGAACAGAAGGACGAGGGAGAAATCACCTTATGTGTGTATATATATATATATATATATATATCAAATTGGTAAGGAAAGTTTCACTTTGCTCACCTTGTTAATCTCCATACTCAACTCTGGTGGTCTTGCACTTTTTGTCATTCAAGTGTCTGACAGAAGTAAGGACCAAAAAAAAAAAGCCCACAGCAACTGTGGTTCAAGATGAGTTAAGGTGAAACAAACATGAATGAGGCAAATGGACAGGTGCTTTGTGAGTGCTTTCTTAATGGAAAATGCTTGTCTGTCTACTGTGGAGCTTCTGCCTTCAAAATGTACTGGATATACTCCAAACTATAAGGTGACAGTAACCATAACGTGCCTTCCTTTATCTTTCAGTTGGTTTTACTTCTGTTTTTAATGTTTCAGCATACTAATTGCTGAAATTAGCACCACCCTGAGAAGCTTATTCTACTGCTATATGAGTTGACCTGGTTAATAACTCAATTTCAGTATTAATTTTTTTTAATGCATTGTTGTGTGGGTACCTGAAACTGTCAACTGTCTTCAGTAGTGGTGCTACAGATCAAGAACCCAAAACTAAGACCTCATAAACAGGGTATTTCCACAAGCACCTGTTCACTTTGTTTATGGAGGATTCTGTATGTCTCCAGCACAGAATGAGCTTCATTCTTGCAGTTCTGGCAAATGAGCTGTGACACACTTTTACTGCTGCTGCTGCTGCTGCAAGTAATCAGCTAGAGGTTACTTTCCTGAATGAAATACATTTAAATGACAGGGAAGGAATAGACTGATTTATTTTGGTTGCTTTTCCCCATGATATTTCAATACTGCAGTATGTAAGATGAACAGTTGTATACAAATATTTTTTTCTCAATATGATACCATAAATCAAGAGAGAGTTTTAAAAAAACCGAATTGCTTTTAGTGACTTTGCCTTTTCCTCTGAAGAGCCTAAGAGCTTATATCTGAATGCTTTGCGGGAACAAATTGTTCTATTTATGTTGAATAAAACTGTAGATTTCTATGTTGGATAATGTATCTCTGAGGCAAATATCATTACCTGAATGTACTAGACATTTAGAGTCAGCCCTCTTTGTTTATGTTTTCATTCCCAGATCAGTGCTAAAGAAATAGTTATAAAACTGCTCATCAGAGGTTTTAATAAGCATTTCTCTATAGTTGCAGAATGATTAAGATGTAATAACATGTTTGAGATACGTTTGAGGAATAAAGTGCTTAATAACCTAGCACTATACTAGCTGTTACAGAACAGCTGTGGGTTTCTTCTCCTCACCAAAGAGGTGATAAATTAGAGTGTTTCACTGTGCAAACTCCATCCTTTTTCTTAGGTTCAGCTTATTTTAAATTGACAAGAATGGAAAATAAATATGACAAAAATAGGTATAATCGCTCAAAATTCTTCATTAAGAATTATGCGTGAATATAAATTGGGGGCACAGGAGTCAATTTGGAAAAACAGAACATAAATTTACTCTGTAATCTGTTTGTAACAGGCTCAAATGATACCAGTTTAAAAAGTGTGAGAGCCCTTGAAGGAGCTGAGGCAGCAATGGAAGCCCTTGCTCGCTTGTAGCTTGTGCATGCAGGCGTGTACGGCTGCTTGTTTTTCAGACAATTGTGCCAGCACTGTAACAGCTCTTGTTTGGCACAGCACCACTAAAATGCACTGAGACTGGGCTGCTTGTTTCATCCCAGCATCTGGTGAGATTAAGCATTAGTGCTGCTGTTTAATGAACAGTGTGCGGATGTGCATGAGTATTTGGGGTTGTTTTTGTTTCCTCTGGGTTGTAGCCGACAAAGCTGTAGGGATGAACAAAGCCTTCCAGACTGCCTACTATATAGATTAATTTACAGCTGCCAGTTTATATTAGTTGTTCTATTTATTCTGCTTCGGTGCTTTTTTGAGGAAAGGAGTATTTCTTATTCAATTGTCTGGCAAAGAGAAAGGAATTCAAGAAATGTGAAGCAAACAAATTTGCGGTAATTAGACAAGCTTTTGGCAGATGAACTGTTTGCTCCCTTTTCCTATGATATTATGTTACACGAAAGACTGAAGTTTGAAAACAGAATTTAAGTTGACGTCTGAACTTTGTCTTTACTCTCCTGTTCTCTGCGTTGGCGATGCTGAGGCTTGATGAATAGCAGCTGTAACCACGTCTCTTGTCTGCCTACTTGAAGCGCAGCCCTACGGGAGGTTTTGACAGGCAGTGCAGCTTTTATGATGCTAGAGATTTATCAAGAACCTCTAATGTTCTTTATTTTTGTTTCCCTGTAACTTTTCTTCTCTCTCTGTTTGCACCAAGTCCTGTTGCTGTGTGCTGACCACCTGACACAGCTAGGGAGTGCTGGCTTTTTCTGCTGGAGATGTCCAAAGCTGGGCACAGCCCTGCACACCCTGAGAGGCAACTCTGTGCATTAGCTGGTTATCAGTGAGAGCACAAAAGAAATAGCTGAGAGTTTATCTAAGAGCCTTATGGAAATGTCTGAATATTGATAATACAGACTGTCTGCTGTCTCGTCTGTCTTCTAAAATAATTGCTTTGGAGGACTCAAGTAGTTCAGAAGGGGATTAGTTGGTTTACTTAGAGCAGGATCAGGCACACTGGGGCATGTGCTCTTCTTCCCCACCCTCAGTGGAGCCAGTTATTTGTTGCCCAAATTACGGAGCATAAGATCAAACTGGGCTAAATATAATCTCTAGTGATCCTGCACAGAGGGTTTCTTTTCCTGCTTTCCTCTGCAGGGTTGTAGGGTGGGAAATAATGCATTGTGGGCCTCTTTGGAAATCAAGTGGAGGCTAGGAAGACATGAGACATCCCAGGTGCTAAGAAAAGACCTTTCAGGAACAGGAGCTGCTACTCCCAGGACCCCACAGCATCAGAGCAGCCAATTCTCCACGGAGGTGTCCCTGATGAGCTGTCAGCTCTGAGGGAAGGCAAGGAAGTGAAATTCACTCTGAAATTCACTCATAAACCTTGGCAGGTACGAATACAGTATCTTATGTGCTTGGATGAAAGTGTCTAATAAGAGATCTATCATGCAGAGATAGATACAGAGGCATATGCACATATATATATTTATTTATTTTATTTTTCCCCTCCTGTTGAGAAGGTAGTTTTTGCTCCATAGTAGGTGATTAGTAGCAGGCACGACACTGATACTGTTATCTTTGCTTTCTTCATTCTTGATTGGACTTGGGCTTTGGAGCTGCAGGTGTCTGTGACGATGGTGCAGGTGTTTGCTGTGAAATGGGCACCTTCATTTGAGAAATGCTTTCTACTCCTCTTTTGATCTTTATCCTTTTGAAGGTCTTTTAGTTGATTTGGAAATGCCCTTTAATGAATGTTGTTTTTTTAACTGTTTCATATCAGATGTTTCAAGTATATGTGTGCTCCATCAATATCAATTTTATTTGTTGACTGTGTCAAAAGTTACTTGATATGTCCTATGTGAAAGATTACAAAACCTTATTAGCTAACCACATTAGCTAGTTTTTATGGTTGTGTAGCACATTGGAGCTGGTATTTGATTTCTTCAAAGTGTACTTTGACATATAGTGGGTACCTAGAGTTAAAAAAACCCGAACTTTTAAATTCACCAAATCCCAAAACAATCAGTGAATTATCAGAAAGAAAAATGTTACGTGTTTTTTTTTTAATTGTAACCAGTCTTTAAAGTGGTTTGGAATAATTAATAAAACTATTTTAAACCCACTATTTTTCACCATTGTAATTGAAGGGTCATTCCCTCTGAAAACAGCTTTGCACAATATTGGGAAGTAGCATTCTTATTGTATAAAAAATACACCAAACAATTCACTGCTTTCTAATACTTTTCTTTGTACTGAATAGACATTTGTGAAAATATAATACCTTTTTGGTTAAAAAGTAGAACTGTCAAATTTTACTTTAAAATTTATATTTTGTTGCAAGTGATCATGTCTTTATTACCAGAGATGCCAAGCTTTCCCATTTTTAAAATCACATGTAAAATTAGTTCTTAAAATTAAATCAGTTCCTCCCAATGTCTCACTTACACACCAGTTAAATCTGCCGCTCAGAAAAAATTCTTAAGGAATCTTCTTTTTGGACATAAAATGTCAGGGCAGGTTGGGTCATCTTCAGAAGGTATGAAGCTGAGTGGAATGCATTTTTTTTCTGTTGCAGTCACTTGTGGGAGGTTTTATTCCTGGGTTGAAATGGCAAAACATCAGCCCAGCCATGTATCCATTTAGCTGCTGGTAGGGATTAGATGTTCAGAATTATTTGCTCTGTGGCTGGGGTGGGTTTACAAGTGCACTGCTTTGCTTTGGTCACATCCAGGTCCTCTGCCATGAACTACAGCTGGTGACAACCTGGGTAGCTGTTGGCTGCTGCACTTCTCCTTCTTAATGAGATGAGAGTCCAGATATGGGATACTCTAATTAATTACTTTCAGGCAGTATTTTCCTTCTTGTTTTTCATACAAACAAGATGACCAATCAAATGGTTTTTACTTTAATTTGTGAAAAATATACGGACATTTAAATTGCTTTGCTATTAAATCACTGGTTTTCCTTTAGGGAAGCACTTTCAGAAATTCCATATGGTTCTCTTTTGTCAAGGAAATTTTATTTATTATTTTTATGATATGCATTGTTTTATGTTACAGCTGAATAAAGAATCTGATTTCTTCATTACTACATGCCATACAGCAATCCTGAGTAGATGGGAGAGAACCAGAGTATATCTCAGTATGTGGCTTCTTTATTTCATGTAGTTTGTGCTGCTTTGGTAGGCATCTAAAATCATTGCACTTGTTTTGATTGTTATCAGAAATCAAAAAGTCTGATAAAACTGCAGAGATATTTGTTTTTTTTCCTTTCTCTTTCATTCTGCAAAAACATCTGTTAGGTTCTGTTACACCATCTACGTCAACAGAGGCTTCATCCTTGTCTGTGTGTGAAAGTGAAATTGCCCTCCTGTGCAGGGGAGCAGAACAGGAATCAGTTATCTCTGTTAAGCTTCCTTAAACATTTAGTGAGAGTTTTAGAGTAAAACCTTTGACAAATGTTGTGGTTGAAGACCTTCACATCAAATGGTGGTATGGATTTCCTGGTTTTCTTTCATATGGACAAATGACTTTACAAAAATAATGGCTGTTGACTGTATTACAGAAATATATATTCAGAATGTACATAATTAATAAGACCTTGAAAACAGCTGATGTGTATAAAAACTCTAAAAATGCCACAAAAATTTAAATTACATTAATTTCTTTTGAACATTTTCCTTTCTACTCCTGAAAGTTTATTTTGTGTTGCTTCTTTTGTTTTATTTTGTTTCCTTCTGCTGTTTCTGTTGGAGTTTACTCTTAAAAGCACAAATAAAGCAGAAAGCATTTGGGATATTTTTAGGATATTGTTTTGCAGATAGCCAAGTTGTAGTTATCCAGTTGTGTTAGCTGATTTAGAACCTTTTGCCCTTTTAATTTGTGCCACAGATGGAAAGCAGGCAGTGTGCTGAGCAGGTATGCAGTTGCCAGCATAGCAGGTGTGCCTTCACACAGACCTGCCTTGCCTGTCCAGATGTGTCTGTGCATCTGCTCAGAGTTGGATTCTTATGGAAAGACTGGAAATGGTCAGTAGTGGCAGTACAGTGGGACCCACCACTGAGGCTGAATCCCATATTTGGGTTTCAATGTTCAGAACTGAAATGAGACCAATCTAGTGCCCTCACATACATATACAAAAAGTATGCTTTTTAGTTTAAATGAGGTGAGGAAAAGTAGTTCCTGTATTTGCTACTGTATTTTAAACATGATGATTTGGAATGAGTGTGAGAAAGTGAACAGGTCACTTTGCCAAGTCTTTCAGGTGTTAGTTGAAACATCGGGCTATTCAAATTTGGACATTTGAATCTTAAACCAACCTGTCTGCCTGGGACTCTTTCAGTGAATAGAAGGAGACACTTTTTCCTCCAAAGGGATGTTTAGAATCTCCAAATTAAGCGTCTAGTGTGGACTGCCTTCTGTTTCTACCTCCATAAGCATGCTCTGCAATTATTGAAGAGAATGGGTCTGGGCTACCTGTGGTATGTATCCCCAGTCCCTTGTCTTTCCTAAAGGGTGGTGCTGAGGGAGAAAGGTGGGGAAGTGTGGCCATCAGATTCTTCTAGAGGAAAAATCTAACAGCCTGTTCATTTGTTTGAGTTAATTCCTACACATGGTGGTCGTACAATTCCCCATCTTTAGAGAAAGCTGAGTAAGTGACATTTCATAGGCTGTCCATTCTGTTATCTAAAGAGCTTTTCTGTTTTCATGTGGAGGGCACCTCATTCCCATGGTCATAGTGCTCCAGAGCCCTTTGTTCATTTTTGCCTCTCTTTTTGCTCTCTTTGGCTGGAGGGGCATAAATCTCTTTGAAACATCCAGCTAAAATGTCAGGGTACTTAATGAAACAGTGACACAGCTACTTGTGCTCATCATGAAACTTCTAAACAGAGAACAAATAAACAGCCAATAAGTTCATAAATATAAAGGTTTGTTTTCCTGCAAGAACCATAACGATTCTCTGGTGCCTGTGCCTTGCAGACTCTCACAGTATCTGGTTTTATTGTGTGTGCCCTACAGTGACTTTGCAGGTAGCTCAATTGTCCTTCCTTTGGCTTCCCTGGCTTTAAATGGACTAAGTTCTATCTGCTTAAACTTCCCCTCTACTGTTTCTCCCCTTTCTCATTTGATTTTCTTCTGAAAAGCAGTAAAGAAACTAGCAAAAGAGAGTAAGATATAATGGAGAAATGCCATAATTCAGTTGAACCCATACTTGAAATAAGAACTGTTCCTCTTACAATTCCTATTTTGGAGCTCTATTGCATGGTGGAAATCCTTGTTTGCCTCAAGGAGCCTACACGGATTTTAATAACAAACATTAAACCTAGCAGAAAGAATTCTTCAGCAGGCTGTGTTATAGATCGATATCCACAGACTAAATATTCCAAGATCCAAAAAAGTAGCCTAGAGATTTAAAGCCATTTGTAAATATGAACAATAACAAGCCCTGTAGCTTTCTGAGTATCAGGAGTTGGAGTGAAATCATCAAAGTTAACAGCAAATTCTCTGTGATATAATAGGTTCAAGGATCATACTTATTTTCTACTTAAAGTTTTGCATATATAAGGTTAGATATTGTTAAGGTGATACCAGGAATGGCATTGCTGCTTTAATGACAGCAAAATAAATGGTGGTAAAAAGGTGCTGGGAATCCTGTAACTTCAGGTGGGAGCTAAGGACTATAATGACAGTTCAGAAGACAGTCTAGAAAAATTTTTAGTTCTTTCTCTAAGAAGATGGAAGCCTTGACTTAGCAAAATATTTTCTCTAAAGGATAGCCAGGTTGTTGTTACATATGAGGTTCACACTGTCTAAGTAGAGGTGTGTGAAAATTAGAGTTGATGTCCCTTTGTGGTCAGAGGAAAGGGCAAGAAAGAAGCTGGGGTGCTCCTGTGCCTACTTTACAGTTGTTTGCCGTTCTCCATCCACGGAGAGATGGAGATCTAATCACAATCAAAACTTTTTAAGGATTTAAGTTTTCCAGCTAAGTGTATCCAGTATGGTGACTGTTGCAAAGCTTTGTGAGCAACTTGTGTGTTCAATCGGCCTACTGTTAAGAAAAAGAAGGGGAGGGAATGATTAATGTATTGCCTGTAAATAGTGTAAAATAATGAGTGGGAGGAGCAGGGAATTGCAGAGAATTTGGCTGAAGTCTCCAGAGTTTTGTCTTTCCCTTCCCCCTTGCACCTGGGTGGATCAATAGAAAGGGAGAGCAGTTGTGTAATGGCTTTTTTGCCCATCACTGTGTGCTGTTAGTTTGACACATGCAATTTACTTGGAAAAGCTTAAGTAGCCTTAATAACAGAAAGTCCCAGCAGAGCTGACACTAATGGTCTCCCCCGTTGTCAGTCTCAACAGAGAGATTAAGAACTGAATGAACAAAGAGACCCAATTACCACCTCCCCCCTCTGGATGCTGCCGCATGAAAACAGGTACGAGCTATGACAGTGGCTCTTTGGACAGACTCTGTCTCTCTGCCATGCCCTGGGGTGTGAGAGGGGTTTTTACTGTGCCCTCAATTTACTGCTATTACTGAGGGCTGCTGCAACATAAACCAGGTTTTTTGCACTAATAGTGAAGTCCAGTCATCATGAAAGAAATTTAGTATATCATGCCCTGATAATGCATATTATTGAACACTCTTCAAACACTCACCATCCAATACACTGTGCTAAGACTAGTCCAGCTAAGTCTACCGTTTTTCTACTCAGTTTGCACTGAGTAGAATAATCTTTTCATAGAATCTTATCAAATCATCTTTTCTTGGCCTGAGCTCTCAGGGAGGTATGAGAGTGCAGCTCTGCAGGATATGCAGCCAGAGACAGACATGTCCCCACTGGGTTAGACTTGCAGAAAGGTCTCAAAGAAAACAGAATATCTCTTTCTGCTTTCATCCAGAGCTTGGAGTGACTTGGTTAATAACAAAATATGAGCACCATCTGTGAATGGCTACACACTACCCTTTATGAGTGCTGTTCCTCAAATATATTATAAAGCACAGTGCCAGCTCTCTTTTGCCTCCCTTCACTAGGACAGGTCTGTACAATCAATCCAATATTCAGTTGTAAAAAATTGCTACTGTGTGTGCTATAATTTTGTGTCTGTTTTTTATGGCTAATTTGTGGAAGGCTTTAATTGCAACTCATTTCTCAGTAAGACTGACCTTTTTTCAGGATTTTTTCTCTTCTGTTTCTCTAGCATGGCAGCCCAAAGATTTCTCACCTTCACAAAATAAAACAAATATGTTTCAAGAGGACTTTAGGTGGGCTTTACCCACATAGGGTTTGATCAATGATGGTGATTGATTGATTGATTGAGATAAATATGTACCCCACTTTATTCACTCTCAGTATTGAGGAAATACATCATCTTTCAGTGAACAAAGAAATACATCATCTTTCAGTGAAGAGCTGATTTTCAAAGATATTGTCTTGTTGACAAACTGTTAAACCAAACCCATCTCCCCTAGATTTAGAAGATTAAAACCTAAATGATAATTATAGCATCAGTATCAACATTGTGTAGCCTTGTCAGTCTTTGCTTTATAACTCACTGTATTTTCCAACATCACTTAAAATACTTTGCCAGGTACACCTGGTGAATGGTGGAGCTCAACATATTTGTAATTCAAAGGCAGTGAAATAGATGCTTTGCATTTTATTAATTTAATGTAAGTATATGAACATTTAATTGATGTATATGAACATATTTAATTGATGATTCTAGAAAGGAACGACTGCTCTTGTACAATATAATAACTAATATTTATGCTGCCGAAATATATTTAATATGCATGAAAAACAATGGGTTTGTAAAGCTTAGTGTGTTTTTCTGTGTGCATACAGTGTACAAAGGAACACAGCACATCGAATGAATGCAATATTTAATCTAAAGTGAAATGTTTAACACTCATAGCAGCATTTCAAAGATGAGGACAGCTTTATAAGTGTTTTAGAGTCACGCTTTCTTAAACTCAAATTCTCGTCTTACTGTGGATAATTAAAGTTTTGTTGTTGATCTCCAGCGATTGAATTGGTTCCCTTATATATCACAGTTACAGTGTTGGTTTTTAAAGTGATTTTTGCGTATATCAAAAATGGCAGGGAGGGATGGGAAGTGTTAATAATCTTTATTAACAAAGACTTGCATGACTGATACAAAAGGGAGAAATATATAAACTCTCTATTTCTACCTAAAGACAATTTGAAATACCTCCTCCTAAATGGGCTGGAGTGCGTTTTGGGAAAGACCTGTGTATTTCTTAAATCATGTACACTAAGTAAATATGACAGTTTATAAAGAAGTAGTAATTTATTATAAATATTCACTCTACAGCCCCAATGAAGTTTTTGACAGCATGGGCTTGTCCCTGGGAGATTCCCTTTTTTCTCCCTCCGGTTCTCTCTCAATGTAGGAAGTCAGCAATTGTTCTGAAGAGAATACTGGCAGAAGAAGCTTTTTCATTGCTTGTACTCTCTTCCCCATTCTTAAAAGGCTTTCATTCTTCAGCAAAGGCAGAAGCTCTTTGCCTGCCCTCCTTTGCTAACCTCTCCACTTGCCCTGATGGTTACAATCTCAGACCATTTCATTGCTTTTTCATCTCTTCTCTTAGTATCTACCCTCACATCTCATTCCTCTGGTTTTGTGAGCAGCATAAGCTCATCTGAACCTCTTCCAACATGAAAAAAGACCAGACCATCACCAGTTACATTTGCTCTTCTAGATACCTTCTGCAATTCTGTTCTCCTCCTTATTGCTCAATGTGCTGTCAGTAGTTGTTGGTGGTTGGTGGTACAGTGACTTTTCCAGTCCAGCTTTGCACATTTCATTCTGGGCAGTGTCTTTCCTGACCTCAGTCCTCATCAAAGGTTGCAATGTGTACTTCCTCCTCAGCCTCACATCAGCTGTCACCTGTCTGCAGTCCCTGATGTCCTTGAAATCCTGCCCATGCTTTTGTTCTCTGATCTCATACAAGATGCTGGGTAGCATGCCTGGGCTCTTAGACTGTTCATGGCATTGCTGCTGGATCCCTCCTGCACTGTCTGCCACTCTGTCCATTGCTGCTCCTTGCTTTTCCTCACAAATACACAACAGGGATCTGTTTCACCTTTTGGACCCTTTTCTTTGAGCTGAGTTTCAAATTGTGAGTAGTCTTTAACAAGTAATGTGTAAATTAGCAGCACGTTATGTTAGTTTCATACTGTAGATACTATTTGTATTGGAGTTACTTCTGTTAGTACAGTTTTCAAAGAGTATAGATAAGAGATAAGATACCCAAGTGAAATCACACTAGCTGTGTTCCTGATGAACCTGTGGGGTGAACAGAATGATGCAGCTAATCAAATTATCTTGAATTAGGCTTAATTATGTTGCTGCATTAATGTTTCTGGTTTGTTTGTGGTTTTGCGCTTTTGTTTTTTTTTTTTTTAATGAAAAGAACTTTCTGTTTTTCTAGCTCCTGTATGAAATTGTGACAGCACATAGCCTATGGAATTTGCACCACCTCTGAGATATTTTAGGAACCTGTTTTCAGAATAAACTATTTATTCCTAAACAGAAGTAGCATATAAGTTCATCCAAGCTGTAAGAAGGGAGGAGCTCTGGAGATGTCTCTCCAAGTTCCGTTTCTTGATTCTCAATTTAGGCTGTGTCTTTTTGCACATCATCTTGAAAGTGACTGTTGATAGTCTACCTGTAGTTTAAATACAGGTTATTTTTTTGTTTTTTTTATATTTCAGTTGGTATTTCCAATTAAAATGAAACAATAAGGTGTATCCACAAGACAGTGGCATTGTCATTGACAAAATAGCCAGCAAAACAGTACTAAAAGGTCAAGTCACAGACATAACTAGTGCTTAGTTTTCCAATGTCTTTATGTATTTTCAGGTGGTTTTTGTACTTAAACACATCTGCTGATCCAAATGTATTAGGAAAAAGGATAGCAAAAGCAGCTAAATTATGTGGTGGTATTTTAATTAGTAGGAAAGAGGGATGGTAAGGTCTTCCAACAGCATTTTCTAATTGAAGTCACTGAACTGGCATTTCAGCAATGATTTCTGCTTCAGAGATCAAGAGAGATTATTTATCTTTAGCAGTTTTCAGCTCTCAAAAGTTCATGCAGGCCAAGTGACTTCCATCATTCATGAACACTGTTGTGAACTTGTCCCTTTCCTGATTTTACTGATTTGTCACGTGATTTCTGGGAAGAAATTAAGGTCTCTGTTGCATTTTCCTCATCCTTACAAAGCAGTGAGAGCTGCACAGTTTTATTTTCAGAGGTCATTTAGTGGGAACCAAACTGGAGAGCTGTGGTTGGAACTTGTTTATAATGGGAAGTGGGTGTATAAACCTCAGGAAGAAATGCCTGGGTTTGCCCAGGTGTATGCAGAAAACACTGGTATTAAATCTCTGTGTTTCTCAGTCTGCTGTGATGCTCCGTTTCTGATGTGTTTCTCCTCACCCAGGAGCAGTTGTCATCAACACTGGGAATGGTTGAAGCTGGCATCCCCATAGTCCTTCTCCAGAGGTTGCCTCGCAAGACGCAGCTATAAAATGTTCATCAGGAAAAACTGAACCATAGATCCTTAAGAGTGAGTAAAAAACAAATGCGACCTTTTAGAATTTTGGTCTAAAATGTATAAAAATAATGCCATGGGTTAGCATTTTAATAATGCCATGGATTTGCATTTTAGAAATGCATTCCAGTTCCTGGGTAAGTAGGGATTTTGAAGAGCTTGGACTGAGCCTGTGGCACTGGGTTATGGTATTTACTTCACACTGCTGTGTTCTTTGGGCTGTGTAGTTCCTTGCCTCCTCTGCTGTCCTTCTACATATCTGTTGAGCTGCATTTTTGAGGACCAGTGGCTCGAGGAGTGCCAAACATGCCATTGAAATGGGATTTCCCTAGGCAGGAGGCTAGTTTAGCTAGCTTGAATTCTTCAAGACAAAGTCACAGACTGTCCCCTAGGAAGCTCTATCCTCTGCACAAGGAGGAGCTTTCCATGCACTGAAATGTTTCATTTTTTCTGGAAAACAAGGCACTCTCAATGCTGGAAGACTAGCCATTCTTGTGGAATCACTGGCTGGGGCTTAGAAAATTAGACTCCAGGGTGTGATGTGTTTTCTGAAGTCCATGCAGAAGATAAGTCATTATTCACATTTGCTGATACTTCCTGCACTGGTTCATTTTTGCATTTCTTTTCCAATCTGAGTGTTTTCCCATGGTAAGTTAGAGTGCTTGCTTCAGATGGTTACTCCAGCTCTTTGGTCCCACTGTCCTCAGCTTCCACAATGGACACCTCTGATTGAAGAGGTGAGTGAGTTCTTTGAGAGCTATTAACAGTCAGTGTCTGAGGAGAGTCTTTTCCCTCGTAAAGCATCCCTCATTATCATGCTATATCAGCAGTGCACTTTCTGGTCTCACCAGAGACTTTTCCATTGAGATAATCCCTGCACAGCTGTCTACTGTCACCCTTGCAAGCCAACATGAAAGCAAGATCAGCCATGCCATCACCAAGAAGATACCTTCAAGTTAATAGCAGAATACAGTAAAGCAACAAAAAACGTAATCTGATGTGATGCATACAGCCCATAGAATGTATGCAAAACACCTTATTTTTTTAGTTTTATTTTTAAAGTTATTCTTATCCCACAGACTTGTTTTTCTCAAAGATTTGACTTATTTAGGTACTTTGTAATGTGGGATGCTGCTAATTGAAGTAATTGCTTTGTTCCTGAGGGGACTGGGGCATGTTGTAAGGCAAGGATGTAACAATCCTTTAATGCAATATAAAAGGGTTTTCAGGTAGATACATTCCTTGTTTCTGCCTGAGATGTTTGTGGGTTTTGGTTCTGCAAGTTATTAGTGCTTCTGCCCCTCCTACTTGTGTAACTACAGAGAAATGAGTGTTACAACAGGACTATTGGGCTTGTCACACTCAGTTGTGTTCTTCTTGGTGCCCCCAGCTTATGAAAAATAGAAACAGCATTTAACCCTCAATTCACAAATGTGGTGATGGGACAGAAAGGACCTCTAAGAATTGTGGGAGGGTAGAATAGGGAGGAAATGCAGGAACTTCAAAAGGAGAGGAAATCCACAGGGATTTAGCTCTACTAGCTCCAAAATCAAGAGGATTAAACTCTGCTGAGTTGAGTGCCAAGCACTACACTGTAAAAATTGATCTCTGATTCCTACAAGGCAGAGAATTACTGTTTAAGCTGCAGAAATAAGTCTGAGAATTGGGAGTGTGCTAGGAAGTGAATTTGATCTGTCTGATGCAGTTGCAAGGAAAGGCAAAGCCCAGCTCCAGGGCTCTGGGATGCAGAAATTGGTCTGTAGAGGAGATCAGAGGGAATTATTAATTGTATGGTTGTCATGACCTGAAGGATTGACTGGCCTACAGGAGTAAGAAGATTTTGACCATGGGGAGTTTCAGGGATTCTGTAAGACAGAAGTGGTCCCAAGGGAAGACCAGTCTCACATCAATGATGAGCCTCTTCACGAAGCTGGGAGTCAGCCAGACATCCCTAATGAGGATTGAAGAGTTTGTTTAGAAGATCTTCTGGAAAGTTAGTGAGGGGAGCTCAATCTGTGTTGGAAAATGACAAGCAGTGCAGGAAATAACCAGAGGATAAAGCTCCATTTTGGGTAAAAAGTAAGTCCTTTCTGTGGCACAGAGACATTAGAGGGTGTATGACACACTCCCTCAGCAGCCAAGAGGTGCTGTTGATTTCTGGTTTTCAGCTGGGAGAACCAGTAGATGATGATTTCTCATATCTCAGACCACTGTTTCCTGTTCTTGCAGTTAGAACAGCCAGTAGCAGTTGTTGAACCTTATTTTCTCAAGATGTTTTCCCCTTTTTCCATCTTTCCCACTTCTTTCACCTTTTCAGATGATAAGTTCCTTGGTTTTGTACTTCTTGATGGTATTTCAGGATGCCTCTGGTTTCTGGACACCCAGCTGCCCTTGAAAGATGCTGACTGCACTTCTCAAGGATGTTGCTGGTTCCCAGGCTCACAGTCCAGCAGGCATTTCCTATTTCAGCACTTATATTCTGCTCAGTATTTCTCTCCTTGCAACCAGGTTGCACTTTAGGGCTGCTCACATCAAGAGCCCTCTGCAAATACTCTGTGTAGTTTTGAGTACCAAGCCTCAAAACAACTATGTCAGGGGATGAACGAGCAGAGAGCTGGAGTAAGTTATCTAGAGGAGTGTGGCAAAAACACTCCAGTGTTTTATCTAGATAAGAAAGTAGTGAAGGATATGGAAGAAGGAAAGGGGACAGGGATCCTCTAGTGATCTTCCATGCTTCATTATGTTTGTCAATATAGTAGATAAATATTAGGTATATAATTTTGATAAACCAGCTTATTTTGTGGGGAAGAGAGTGTTGTAATTGTCTGGGGTACTGACAGTATTGAAATCTCTGTTCATTGCCTCAGTTTCTGTGCCTTTACATGCCTTCACGTGGTAGTTCAGTCCATGTGCTGAGACTGCTAACAAATGTATCCTTTGATATGTGTTGGAATCATACACCTTTGCAGTAGAATTGGAGTAGAGACCTTCTGTGGGTGTCATGTAGGATTCTGCACAGCCAGGAAACAGCAGTTTTGGGAGCTGACTTGGCTTGGCTACCAAAACAGAATTGAGCTCATGGTCTCAAGAGGAAAAGCTTTGTCACCTTCAGCTGCTGCTGTGTAACCCAAGACACGGAACACCATGGGAAGTGTGCAGCATGGAGGCTTTGTGCACTACATCAGAGAGCCTTGGCTGTCTTTGGCCCAAACTCATGCATAGGATAGGAAAAACTCCCTAAACCTACACTTTTCTCTCTTTACTAGGATCTCCTCAGACATGATTTAAAGTTGCTCCCCAGTTTTTTCAGGTCTCTTCCAAAGTCGACTGAGGTCAGAGTCCTCTGGCAGACTCAGCAGGTCTTTCCTGGAATCTTTCCTAAAGTGGTTCCGTGTGTGAATCAGATGCAGCTAATTTCGCTCATCAATAATGTTTTTTTCTTGGGACTTACAGCCAGTTTCTCAGCAGCAGCACTGGGGGATCAGTGCATGGATTTAGGAAATGAGAATTACTGTCCTAGCTGTACTGACTGGGGGGAGGTTCCATGCAAAAAGACGTGACCTCCATGTCTGCTTCCCTGCCCTGTTCAGTTTCTCTCACTTGCCCATTTTCCAGGGTGTGTCAAGTCCCTGGATATTTGTGCTTCCTCTCGCTGTTGCAGTACCCTGTGGTGGGAGGCAACTGGAAAAATCGTGATCTCTTGATGGTAATGGTGTGCATCATAACAGGGGCACACACCTCTCTGGGGGTTACAGTGCACATACTCAGCACTTCCACCCATGCTTCTCTGAATATATCTTTCTCCCACCCTGACAACTCCATCCCTAAGATTTCATCCACTGACTTTCAGCTTGAGCCTTGTTAAGCTTTTAATTGACACATCGCCTGCCAGGCTCTTGCTTTCATGCCAGAAGCCTAGCAATATTGAGGAATATTGTGCCAATATCCAAACATCTCGTGTACTCACACTGTCTCCATGATTCAGTGCTGAGCTGGGTGGCACTGGTCCACCTACCTCACCACATCTCCCAGTGCTCTCCCAAGACATCAGCTGTGAGGTACCGGAGGGGCTGTGTCATCACTGCTGGCAGCTCCTAAGTCATGTTTTTCTTGAAGAAGATCTCCAGTGCTCTTTTGCCAGCTGGAAAATATTTTGAAGCTGGTAAATGTGTTCTTTTCTTCTCTGCTCTGTCAGTCAGACCATTTCCTGATCACTGCCTGGCTGCACATCTTTAATAGTGTGTATAAAAGATAGGATCTAGCTCAAGTAGGAGTTCATGCCTTGGTGCTGGTTGGCATTAGATTACTGTAGTGGTGTTTTCTGGCCTTGAAAAAAAATCTGTAAGTGTAGGATTTAGTTTTTTCTTGAAATTTTCTGGAGTGTCTTTTGCAGTATTAACCTGACTTACTGTTACATGCTTTCTGGGAGGGTATGGGGCTGCTTGTGATAGCAGGGAAGAGGGTTCAGGTCGTACATGGGCAGGAGGAGACCTCTGCACCAGCACTCTGACATGGCAGCAGCAGGGTCCCCAAACTGGATGACAGATACTGTCTATGCTAAAGATAATCTGAGCCCTTGCAGCAGAGGACATGATTTGGGATAAGAAAGGGAAGAACAGCAGACAAGGAGAGGGAGCTGGTTGTGGAAAGGGTTATGGCACCTTCTGCTCACAGTGAGGTCCTGCAGTCACTTTAATTGGCTCCTGCACAGAAAGTGATGGTGAGGGACAGTTCTCCCACCCAGAAGCCCCACTGTGTGAGAGGGTAGCATAAACCCCCACTCTCCCATGAGCACAGCCATGTGTCTGCTTTGTTCCCAAGGCTAGGCTCTGGCACTTCTGTTAAACAGCAGTCAGCTGGAAAGATCTCCTAACTGGTTTTATGCAAATGGGAGCAGATATGTCATGCATGTGTGTTTGCACACTGGCACTGTCCCCTACCAAACAATAGATATTGTTTTGTCATGTAAATAGTGCTCAACTGACAGGGCTTGCTGGGAGTTCAGCTTGCTTGTAGTGAGTGGTTTTGACGTGTGTGTACACGCAGGTGTTGAAAGAGTGGGGAGTAACAAAGCTGTGAAACTTCAAGCCACATAAACCCCCCAAATCCTGTTATATGGAAAGTGGTAAGTATATAAGTTGTGTTTTGCATAACGGAGGTCAAGATTACATGGCAGAGAGGTAAGTAAGAGGGGAAGAAAAACAATTGTTTTTGTACAAGATTAGTTATGTCTAAGTCTATGCTGCTGATCTTCATCACTGGTCTCCATGTGTCTGTGCCTCTCTGCAAGAGCATTCTGCCTGGCAGGTGCAACTCTGGAGGTTGGTTTTGATGGTACCAAGGCATTGCCTGAGAGCTGCCAGGCAGCTGAGGATTTACACTGATAGCAGCCAGCAGTGGAGGCCAGGCAGCAGAGATGGACTGGACAGAGCAGCTGGGGAAGCTGTGGTCTCTGTGTCCCTGTGCTCGTCGCCCAGCGGGGCTGGCTGTGGGTCCGGCTGCAGGCGGCCACCTGCAGCAGAGCAGTGACATCAATCAGTCTGCTCTGCTTGTGCTGGGAAGCCTGATGAGCAACTGTCATGCAGATGCTCCCTGGGAGGCTGCTAAATAGTCATTGTTGTAGTAATTAATAGCAACAAGTGGGGAAAGAAAAAAAAAAAAGCTCAGAAAATGTTTTCAGATGTCCCAGACAGTGGTGATACTTAGGGTGATGGATATGCAACTGTCCATGTGAAAAATGAATGTTTGTACTTGCTACAATAAAATGCATAATGAAAACAGTACCCCCCCACCCCAGACCAACATATAATTTACTAAAAGTCTATGTAGATGTCCAGTTCAAAATGTTGGTTGGTATAAAACCTAACTCCAAAAATGGTATAGATGATATTGTAAAGGAGAGAAGAAAAGTGTGAATCAAAAGCACATTGTTCTCGACCTGGTGGGGGGCTTCACTGTTTTCTAGATAAAGCTGCTGCTGGCTTTCACAATTACACCTTTGATTTTTAAACTATCTTTTGGGGCAGGAAGGGGTGGGAGGCAATGTCCTCCCTTTGGCAAAATGTATCGATATTTATCTAGTTTATACTAGATCCACGGTGGAACTAAAGAAAAATCACTGAAAGGGAAGTAGTGCTGCATGTCTCAGGCAAATCCTTTTAAAGTCAGCTGAGAGAAATGGCAGATATATCAGCATCGTGCAGTAAGTGATAAACGAGTTCCAAGAAACCCACTCTTTCTAATGCAATAATCCACTCTGCTGAAAAATGCTGTTATTCTAAAGTGAATACAGTCTTACTGTTTACGTCATATTTTATGTATGACAAACTGCTTTGCAAAGAGGCTGGATGAGACAAAGAGCATTTTATAGATCTTATACTGTTATGTACTAATAAAAAAAGAAACACATTTTGCTGTGACAGTCAAGCAAAGAAGAGATGAGCAGTATTTAGATGCTGGAAATTTTCTTAGAAAGACTATTATTATAAATTAGTAGTTTTTATCTTCTCTCCCATAACAAAATGGTCTGGCTCCATATCTTAATATTGGGGTATTCCAAAATAATTTAGACTAATTTTATTCCATTATATGGGTTGAATAAAATAAAGGTACCAGGTGCTGAGATTTTTTTTCTTGGATTGCAGGCTCCCCAGGGCAGTGGTCACAGCCCCAAGCCTGCCAGTGTTCAAGAAGCATTTAGACAATGTTCCCAGGCACATGGTGGGATTTTTGGGGTCATCTTGTGTGGGGCCAGGAGTTGGACTTGGTGATCATTGTGGATCCCTTCCATCTCAGGAAATTCTGTTATTCTGTGATTCTGTGATTCTATTCAGCATAATTTCTTGTGATAAACTAAAAAGAGAATTTGGGATCCCTTGCAGAAAACTGCAGTCCCTTCTTCTTTTTTTCCTCTTTCATCTTGTACTTCAGTACACATGGAAACTTTTTGTCAGCTATGTAAGCGTTCTTTTATTCAAATACTAATTTAACTTAGTGATTGCATTGAGAATGACCTGTGCTCTGGCATTTAATCTTTTCCATTTAGCACAGGGAACTTCTTAAAATTGATTGCTCATAGCTCCTAAATCTTTCATAGTTTTGGCTTTCTTTCTCTTCCTTCAGTGAGGCAGCTGCAAAGGGTTTTAACCCTTTGCATGAATTTAGGAGAGTCTATCGCCTAGCCTTTCAGTATCTGTGGTGTTTGATGTTTCCTGGCCTGTCCTTTGGCTTTTGAAAACCATCATTCCTCTGCTTTTTTTTTTTTTTGTTACTGACGTGTAATTGCTAGGGCCACTGAAAGCAGCCTGGCAGCAGTTTGGAAGGGAGGGAGCTGGGGAGGGGAAAGGTGCAGAGAGTGTTTTTCGCCAGCTCTGCCAGTTGCATGGGAGAGAGGACAGAGCTGGGGGAGCTTTACAGCCCTGCCACCAAGCAGCCACACGGTGCTGTGCCGCCCCAGACAGATATCTCCCGTGGCTCAGTGAGCTGAGAGCATAATCCGTGGGGATGCAGCTGGACCTCCGTGCCTGGGGACGGTGCCTGGCGGCTGCCGATTGAGAACACTAATCCACAGTCAGCCTGTCCTTTTCCACACTCCACCGATGGGGTGAGCACGTTATCCTCGCAAGGGATCGACCCACAGCAAAGCAACTGCACCTGTGGGCATCACATCTGGCCAGTTTCCTTGGAGAGGCTTGGGAAGTAGGTGTTGCATTCCCAGCCTGCCCCAGGTAAGTAATCTGATCTTAAACAAGGAAACACAGAGATGGCTGTTTTTTATTTAAAAATATGTTAAAGCAAAATAATTTTTGTTGTTGTTGTTTTGAAGGCATAAAGTTTGAATATTATCATGCTCTGTGCCTCCCTTGAGCTTCTGGATCTTGGGGGTGATAATGAGGGATTTAATTCTGGGCAGCAGGTGCTGGCAGCAGGGATGCTATGCAGTGCCTGTAATCGTGTTGTCGGGTTCATTTTGCACCATCTGGGTGTGAAAGGAGCAGTCAAGCTTTTAATTGCAGTCCTTGGGCATCTGGTACCTTCCTCCTGCTGCTGGGGGTGCAGACGTGGTCAAGGAAAGACGCACTGTGTGTCTGAGGCACGTAGAGAGTTAAAGCTGGGGGGAGCGATGCCATTGCCAGTGTAGCCACTGTGCTGGGGATGGGTTCCTCGGGAGGGGGATGAGAATGCTATTCCCAATTCCTCTGTTCACCCATCACCTTCTTCTGCCAGCTTAGGAGAAAAGGAAAGTTGGTCTTTCAGTTGTCTGGGCTTCCTGTTCTAATTGGAGGCGCTTTTCTGAATTGCAGATAATCCCAGCTGAGGGGATGTGAAGCAGATGTGGTAGGGAATGTGACCTGTTGTTCGAGGAGGAGCCAGGCTCGTGCTGTGACTGCCCTCGGGTAACAGGACCGACACCTGCTGGAGACACGGCAAAAGGAGATACTCCTAAAAGACGAGTAGCTGAATCAGCTCCTTGCTTTGCTTTTATATATGATCCAAGAGGTGGAAAAGACATAAAGGCAAACTCCATGATAGCACTGATGCGGTGACAGTCCATCTCTCCAGTGTGGCAGGGCATGGCAGGAGGAGGCTCCTGATCTCACTGTGCTGCAGTAATGGGAAGGCAGCATGAGAGAGGGAGAACAATCAAACTAGGGAGTATGATTTCCAGCATTTACCTTGCATAGGTTATCCAGACTTTTCCAGCCCTACATTGTTGAGATGTTAGTGTCTTTCTAGTGGTGTGGCTGTGATGAGCGTCTCTGGTTTCTGCGAACTTGCTCAGTATGTCAGTGTGTCTCCACACTGACAGGAAATGTCAGGAAAATGTCTCCATTGAGTGAGACTGAGATTTTTGTAGTCAATACCCAAATCTGTCAGTGACAATGATGTCACTGCATCGTTTTTGGTTTTAGGGGCTTTTTTTGTTAGTTTGGGTTTTTTTGTGTTTTGTTTGTTTATTTGTTTGTTTGTTTTTTTATTTAAGAGATAAGAAAACCAAGCAGGTTCTGACCAGAGATGTTTTAAGATGTCAGTGTGTTGTACATGCCTCCAGCCAAAGTGTTGGCAGCCAGCTTAGAGGTAAGGCTGGGGACAAACAAGTGATGGCACAGCTCACCTGGAAACTACCACTGCACAGCCAGGGGCTGGCACAAAAACACACCATCCTCTGCCTGAAACGTAAGAGTTGTAAGGGAGTTGTGCACCCCGTTGTAAGTGTAATTACTGCACTGTGTACTGGTCATGGAGAGGAGCTGCAGGGTGTACTCCTGGCTTATGGAAGCACCACTTTGGGATGTGATGGGAGAGTCAGGGATGTGTTGGGAGCAGGGGGCTGAGATTATGGGTGGGTGGTGGGGGGTATGGAGGGAGGGTGGGTGTTCCACCTGCTTCGGAAGCATGAGCCACTGGAAATCAAATCCTTGAGGAGGTAAGATTGAAACTTAGGTAGTTTGTCACAGATCAAATTACTAAGTGTAGGCCATCTGTGTTTCTTGGTGCTTTTTAATTGGTTTGTACTACAATGTGTACAGCATTCTGCCAGAAGAGCAGAGTATGATGTGCTAGTGAAGGTCATGAGGGGTTTGTCTTCTATCTTGCCTATTTTCCATGTTACCAGGGTACAAACTGTGCCCATCACATTGATGGTGTGGGTGAAACCAGTCCAGTGGTACAGAGTACAGCACCACTCCTCTATTGTCCTATGTTACACTGACTTTGGTGCCCAGAAACTCTTTGTCTGGTTTCTCTGAATAAATGTGCAGCTATTTCCATGTTGGTCCAAACATATTTGCACTTAGAAAGGAAGAGAAAGCTGGGGAACACAAATGATATTGCTCAATGCTTATCCTTAGAAACCAAGAATCAGTTACCTGGAGTTTTTACTGGCTTTGGCATCACATTCTATTGACCTCAGAGAAAGCAGTAACTTTTCTATACGTTCAAGGGCCTTGTTCTAAAATGCATGTAATATTCTTCTGCATATTGTTCACCTTGAAGGATGTTATAAGAATTAAAGCTCATGAAGCATTCTAAGATTTAATATAAATTACCTTAGGAGTGCAAATTAAATTCTGTTACCGTCTACTACTACAAATTAACCTACATTTTTAGTAATTGTTGTTCTGAGATGGATTAAAAGGATAACATAAAGGTGAAAGACATTGCATTCCAGTATCGATCTCCAAGATCATCTGGACCCTGTACCTATTACTCTTCGACTATGCAGAGGGTTTAGTACTGGTGGCTGTTAAGGAGCAGTGCAGTGATATTTCAAGAGAGGAGGACAGGTAATTTGTAAATACACTGGATATCTTGAAGGTGTTTTCCCTGTACTGAAACAATTAAATACTAAAGTAAGAAAAGCACAAATAAAGCTGAAATCTTCCCAAACTGGGCAGGTTCTGGATCCCCAGCTCAAAGTGATCAGTGGATACATTTTTTGTAATTATCTCAGAAAACTCTTTTCAGCTCTGATGGCTCGTTGGATGGGTCAGTGGAGCCTGGGCAGACAAACGTACAGTTTGCATGATGAGTGCTAAATCTGAATTGTTTCTGTGGTTGGTGAGGCATGATATCAGCTCAGTGAGGAGAACGTAATTTCTCAGTGATGGCAAAGATGAGTGTTTCCCAATAGCAGGTTGGGATCTCTCCCAGCAGTGTCCTTGAGATGGTTCAGGGGAGGCTGTGAAGCATTTTATACTTGTGAGGGAATGGTCAGCTGCCTTTAATTGCTGGCTGCACTCAATCCTTCCAGGGCAGAGGTTTGGATATTTATATCAGCAGCCAGTAGCTATAACCTATTCTTGTTTCTTTGGCCAACAGTAGTTAACCCATCCTTGGCTAATTAAAGACCAGGAAACCTGACGGGGAGAGAGAGGATGAAAGGGGACCACACAAATAGAAGTTACACTGAAAGAGAGTTAAGCTCTCAGAAAGTTTAAGGATTTTTGTCCCAACCAAGCAGAATGAAAATGTGCTACTGTCTACGTCCCTCCACCTTGCAACAGAAGTGTAGTGTCTTCAGGAGGTTCTGGGGAGTTTTTGTGATCCCCTCCCAAACCAACGCAGAGATGAACGGTCAGGGAGGAGCTGCTGTAGTTTCTGAGCTCTTTTTCTGAAAGCTGGCTGACAGCAGTGCTGTTTTCTGATCCATAGGTCCAATGGATGGCATAGCAATAGCATCACTGTCCAGGGAGCTGGAATCCTTCGCCTGCCTGCATGCTGCTTGAACTGATCCCAAGCCTTTGTTTTTGGACTGAAGAAACCTGAAAACCTTTCTCTCCTAATTCATGAGCCAGCAGGATGTGGTCGCCGTGCTTTCAGAACGCCTGCTTGTAGCTGCCTACAAAGGCCAAGTGGAGAATGTGGTGCAGCTTATCAACAGGGGTGCCAAGGTAGCAGTTACCAAGGTAACGAGAGAAAAACGCTTTGCAAAAGCCCTGGGAACTAATGTAACTCTTCTGGAGCATTGTCTGTGAAAATGCCCCCCTAGCTTTACCAATCTGAATGTGACTGAAGTTAGCACTCAGATTTCCTGAAAGTTTGCACTTATTAGCTCACGAAGATTTGCAGTATAGTGCATGTCTGGTGTTTATACCCTTTGCAGTGGGTGCAGCTGTGATGGACACTTAGTCCTTGCAAACACACTGTGTCGACAGAGGGGAGCAACGTTTTTCAAAGCGTGCATTGACTTTTGAACATTGTGTGACCTGATGAATGGAGCGATTCATCACCGTCAAGGGAAGGCGGTTCAGGGCACCCATCTCCCTGGGTGAGGGGATGGGGAAAAGCCACCTCTTGTGGCAGGGTAAAGGGATGCAGAAAGTGTTTCTTGCTGCTGAAGTCTCTTGGTGCAGCAGCCTCACTTATACATAACATCTTCAATGATTTGTTCCCTGTAGTCCCTTCTAAACTTGGGGGTTGCAATTTGTGTTCTTTGAGAAAAGTCAGAGTCAAAGGATTTCTGCTTAGATACAACTGAGTTCAAACTGATATTCACCTGTTCCTAATGTTCAACATGTTATAAATACTACTGTCTTAGAAAAGATGAAATGTAATTACCTGTTGCAGAGGTTTCATCAGCAAAAAACTTAAAAAGAACTAGGTAAGTCAAATCTTTAGAACTGTAACATAAAATCTGGGGTGTGCTGTTTTGATGAACTGTTGTTCTCCATCCTATCTACTTTTATTTGTTTTTCCATATTGGTTTTGAACATTACATATGTATGGAAGCTAATATTTACAGATAGAAAGCACATTTGATAAAAAGAGGAAAAGGCAGAATGCTTATCTGTCAATGATAGTTGTTTTCAGTCCCTTCACAGTGTTTGAGTTGTAGATAACATTTATTTTGAAAGTTGGAGTGATCCAAGGACAACCTGTGTTTGTCAGTTTTGTTTGCCAAAATAAGTAGTCTCTTGCTGGTAGATACAAAGCACAGAAGTAATAAGCATGCGTAGTCCCATATAGATGGCTGGCTGGTTCTGTTGTCCAAGTAGCTCTGTAGCTGATGAGCAACTATTAAAGGTAGGCAGTTATAGATCAGGAAATACTGACTTACACATACCTGAATGGTAGCTCAGAGTTTTCTTTTGTTTGGTTGGTTTTTCGTTGGTTTTTTTTTAAGATTATGAGCTTTGAGGCTGCTGAGGGACCTCTGTTAATTACAGCAAAAACAAATAGTGTCGATTTGACTTTGAAACACAATATCAAGTTAATTTGCTGTAATGCAGATTTCCTAGAGTTGACAAGTTTTTCTTTCCTATGTGACGTAGGTGGCTCCCTTGCTTTGTTGTTCTGCCCTGTATGGAAAATCAAAATAAAGCTCATTTGGCAGCAAAATTGCAGCCGGGTGCAAAGTGCTGGTGTTTCTGTGGAGGCATGTGCTTGCCAAGCATGCTGGAGAGCTGTGAGCTCTGAGGCCATCCCTGTAGCTCACCAGGTACTACAGCATTGTAGCTATTCTTTCCTAGAAGTTGTGGCTCATTCCCGTGGAGCCCAGAGAGGGAAGATGACAAAAGTTGTCCCTGTTGTCATTCTGGATGCATCCCAGCACACTAACAGTACAGATGAGGTACTTGGGTAGCCTGGTGACAAGTCCTGCTCAGAAGAGACGCAGTCAGATCTGCAAGGCTGTGGAGGAGAGCACAGAGAGGAGCAGGGACTCTCTCAGACAGCAGCCAAGGCTGTGTGTACGGCGTGTTTTGAAGGCACACAGACTCTTACTCCTCCCGTGCTCAATGCTCAGAGCCAAGAGGTCTGAGACCAGCCTGGTGCCCTCACCAGAGCCCATGCATTCAGGCTCTGTGGTGCCTTGTCCAGGTGTACACAGTGTGGAGTTTGCATCTGGCTCTCACCCAGTCAGCTGCATGGGGAGACCATGTGCATATTTGCCTACCACAGGCTGTATAAACATAGCCTGGAAGAGCTTGGCTTGCTAATCTGATGACACACAAAGGCTGGAAGGAGAAAGAGCTGTTTAAAGTTAAGGACAAGGTTGTCACAAGAGCAAGTATTTATAAATCAGACTCAAGTTTACTGAAACTGGAAATCTGGAGGGGTTTTTTAGCCATCACAGCAACAGGTTCTTTTGTGCATTCTTCTACTAAGCAGAGCAAGCACAAAATAAGAATAACTTTCAGGATATAGGTTCTTAATTTTAGAATGGAAATTGGATGGCAGACTTTTTGCTGTGCAGTAAAATAGACCAAGCTTTCAGATAAATTGAAACCCAGAACTCTCTTCTCCCCCAAGATAAAACTCATTACACAATAAAGCATAAAAATAAATTTATCCATGTGCATGCCTTAGTTCTGATTTACCTGGATGTCTTCTGCTTTTATTAGTAGTTTTCAGTTTATTCTGCCTAATTATAAATTATAGGGGTTTGCTTCCAAAAAAGAAAAAAAAAGAGATTTGGTACTTGTCAAACTTCCTGCTGAATTCTCTGCATTTTATTGGAGGAAGATACATGAAGACAAAGCTCTTTGGAGGGAGAGAAAAAGTTCCCCCATCATAGCAGGCTTTAAATATATTTGTGATCCGCATCTGTAAGCACAGACCAATTGTTGTGAATAACCCTGCAGAGCCACAGATTAAAGTGTCCAGGATCTAGAGATAAATGCTAGAGTTCTTTATTCAAAAAGGATTAATCGAGCATAGCTCAAGAAAAATGAAGGATATTTTCTGTAACAAACCAAGTGCTAGTAAATACCTTATAGCTTACTTGTCCAGTTCTGGTTTTGTCCTGTGTGGAAGGTCATATGATGTGGTTAATTGTTGCTTCAGTAAACAACAATTCAGCTGCAAAATAGTATTTCATTTTTGTCACTTCTAAGTAGATAATTTCAGAAAAAAAGAGGAAGAATGTGAAAGAAACAAAATCCAGTGGAAAATACACAAACACATGTCCAGGTGCTGACTTCAACATTATGGTGAGGATGCATTTGTTTCATTTTGACAGCATTACTAGCAAGGCATCTGTGCAGATGAAGTCAGTATGGAAATGTGCACCTCCTCCGACTCCAGTGAGGGACACTTGGGCTCATTCCAGATTTGGGGCCTTTTAAAATACATGGAGAGGAGCTGATGGCTGCTAGGTCACACGACAACAGTCTGACATCAGGGAGCCCACAGTGGAGAGGGCTGGTGGCACTGCCTGGCACAATGCATCGAGCACTTGTTGTGGTGCTGGACCTCTGCCACAGCCGCTGGGGTTGTGGCCCAGGGCAGGTGTGGTGCTCAGCACAGTGGCTCTGCTCTTCTCAAATGGCACCTGCTGTGTCAGAGTGCTCTATTGCTGCTCTGCCTGATGTGACAAAGGGATAATTTCCGTTTTTTACACCTTTTTGTCTGACATTCTTCACAGGTGTGAAATGTGTAGCTGATTCCTTTATGGAAAGGGCAAAAATACCCTGAACAACTGGTCATGCATACTGATTGATCCAACAGGCCTTTATCAAGTACTTTGGTGAATAAGCTACAAAAACTGGAAAACTAAGAACTTTTCTTCCAAGCAAGAAAGCTGATCCCTTCTTTCAGTTCTTTTGTAGTAAAACTCTCTTTCAGTGAAACTGACAGCTGCATCTTTGGCACAAAAGCCCTAGGACTTTTGCTGAGCTGATGGGCCTTGCTGTTCTCCCAGGATGTTGTTGTTCTTTTCCTGAGGGTATTGGGTTTTCACAGCCAGGTTTTGGTAGCAGGAAGGGCTACAGGTTTCTGTGGTTTCTGTGAGAAGCTGCCAAAAGCTTCTCCAGGTCTGGCAGAGCCACTGCCAGGGGGCTCCAAGATGGATGTGCTGCTGGTCAAAGCTTGGCCAATCAGAAATGGTGGTAGCCCCTCCGGGATAACATACTTAAGAAGGAAGAAAAAAAAGTTACAGAGAAGATGTAATTACAGCCAGGGAGCAGCAGTGAGAACATGTGAGAGGAACAACTCTGCAGACACTAAGGTCCGTGCAGAAGGAGTGGGAGGAGGTGTTCCAGGTACTGGAGCTGACATTCCCCTGCAGCCCCTGGCGCAGACCGTGGTGAAGCAGCTGTGCTCCTGCAGCCCATGGAGGTCCATGGGGATGCAGAGATCCCCATGGAGGCAGACTCATACCAGAGCAGATGGATGCCTGAAAAAGGCCTGTGAATCCATGAGAAACTTGTGCTGGAACAGGCTCCTGCATTGCTCATAGCTGTAAAATTGAATTCTGCAGAGAATGGATGATCATTTGGAAAAAAAGCCCTAAAGAAATGCAAAAGGTAGTGCTTCAGTTTTGATTCAGTATTTGTTTGATTTAACTTTTGAAATATTCATGTTATAACCACACCATATGGCAACACTTTTGTAATGCTGGGATACTTCGAGTCTCAACTTCAGAGCATGTTGAGTTCTTTAAAGCAGTCTCTCTCTTTCTTTTTTTTTAAGCTAAGACAGAAACAAAAAAATAAATATATTTTGGTGCTTTCACATTTTTGCACTCCTTCAGTTTGAAAAGCTATTTGTGTCTGTTTTAAACAATAAATAAAGATAAATTAAAAGGGACTAACAAATACTAAGGAACTTGCTGAATGCCTGTTGAGGTCAATGAGAAACTTTCTGCTGACTTGAGCGAGCAGGTTATTCATGGAGAACAGTCTAACAAATCATCAGTGTGAACAATGTGACAGGACTTGGATTTTGCTTTCAGGGTTTCCAATAAAATGTAGACAGGCATGTTGTTTATGAGTTCAGAACGGATGAATAAATAACAGTCCTTGTGCATCACAAGAGTAGGGTGATATGGAGAACTGAGTGTACCTGCAGAAAAGTACCTACAGATGCAGAAACACAAGGAAAGGTCATGGAGCTTATGGTGCTAAGGTCCCCCTGTATGGGTTTGGAGTGCATGTGCATTGGCAGCGATGCTGACAGGACTCTGCTTTTAAGTGGTGTGTATCGACAGCTGCCTGTCAATGTCTGGAAGTTAGAGCACAGATTTAATGCAGACCAAAACCTACCCTTGCATTTTACTAATGAAGTTCACGTGGCTGCTCACAGTGCTTGGCTGCGACCAGATACACCCCACAGCTACAGCAGTGTGTCACTGTGGCTGGAAGTTGCAGCCTTAGTCCAATAGGTCCCATTTATTTTGTCAATAAGTCCGTGACACAAGGCCATTTGTATGATTTGTTGCCTGATGAAGCAATTGTTTACATTTGAATAGAAGTCCAAATTGCCTTTTTTTTAACATATGAATGACTGCTTTATTGGTTCATTAATCCCAAGTTGTAGCAGTTTCTCATTTGTATTTGTAATAACCCCCAAAACATTACAGTTCATATTTGGCAAGGCTTACAAGCTTCTAAGTCAGTCCCTGGGTTTGGTGTTGTGCCCTTGAAGTGAGCATCTAGGAGACACTCTGGTTTGTATGTGTTCTTTCCCTTTGGGACCCTTGTGTGTATTCAGATAAACCCTCTCTTTGTTGCTGCATTGAGTGCAGAATGTCTTTATGGAGGAGACACACAGAGGGAGTTTTGTCTGTCTGCCTTCATCTCTTTGCCCCCTGTATATTTTGGGTAGGATGAATTGCTGTGAGAGAAAAACTTGGTGGGCTGGTGGTTTGACTTAAAGAAATGAAGGCAAGAGCAGCCCTGACTTGCTGCTGTGGCATGGTTCAGTGTTTGTCTCCAAAGCTTGCTCTGCTCCAAGTTCGTCATCACAGCACGAGGAGCATCCAAATTGCCTTGTGTCTTCCTCACCGTTTGTTCTGGATTGATGTGTGCATGTGTGTGTACATTCACACCTGTGTGTGTGTTTGTGTGGGGATTGGATGTTTGTCCAGTGTTTGCACTGCCTGCACTGGAACAGTGTCCAGCTGTACCACCCATCTCTGCTCTCATTTTGATGTTGCTGGGAAGAAAAAGAAAATCTGGCACTGCTGGCTCTTGCAGGGTTGTGATTAATCTTGAGATGATCGGTGCTCTTCCAAACGCCTGAGCCTCTAATCAATGTAATATGCTGGAATTGATCTTCCTTCCCAGTCTCCTCTCCTGGTTAGTGTCAGAGTTTTTGTTTATAGTGTCCCTTTAAAGTAGGAAGAACTCAAAGACTGCATGTGTCTGGAAACTCTGGTTCCTGAAGGCCTCTCTTCAGGGTTCTCCAGGAGGTGAGATGCCTCTCAACCTATGTTTCTGGATAGGGAATCTGAAACACACAAACACTCTGGAATAACAATGATCCTTTAGTCTTCCAGCTCAGCTGTGCCAGCAGGCATGGTTCATGTGGCAATTGCCCAGGAAGGTGTTTGGTGTGGAAAATATGTCCCTTATATTCAAATAAACTCCTGTTCTGCTTTCATAGCTTACTTTTTAAAAAGTACCTTTAACTGCCTGTCAGCATTTTTTTAGTGGTTAGAGCTGGTTATCTTATCAGAAAGTTTCCCTGTGGGAATATATATTCATATTGTTGACACTTTCCTTTTAAAGCACATAACCTGGCTTCAAGTTGGGTTTGTTTGGGATTTTTCCTTCTCTCATCGTTTTCATGGTGTATTAATAACCTTCCAGGAAGTGAGATAGATGCCTGGATTAGGTGATTTACTTATTGGCAGTAAGGAATGTAGAAAGTTAGGACCTGTAAATATGAATGTGCTGAAGCCTATATTCATAATCCAAACATACTGTTCATTGTTGGGAATTATTTTTCCATTTGGTATTTTTTTTTATTTTATTTTTTTTCTTTATTTGTTTATTTTTATTTCTTATCCCTCTATTGCCTGGGGATTTTATTCCTCCTGCTATTGAGTTAGCTGGAACAGCAACATACTCCTGACTCTCCTTCAGGCTGATGGAGAAGGAAGTGTGGTCAGTGCAGCTCAGTGCCCTTCGATATAGGGACAGGATTTTAGGGACCTGTGGCCAGATCGAGCCAGAGACACCCAGGCAGGAGGCTGGATGGTGCCCAGGGGCAGTGGTGACAGCAAAAATGAGCCCTTCCCATGCCTTTAGAAGGGCAAGAATGGAAGTTTCTCTCACGGGAATGAGCTGCTGCTACCAGCAGGGGACAGCCTGCAGGTTTTGAGAGACCCACGTGTCACAGTATGAGTGAGGATTTTGTCCCCAGATCTGCCCCTGTAAGTCAATAATGTAGGACAATTAATCAACAGTGTTTCTGAAGCACAGCACAACTAATCAATAATGGCACGTTTTGCCCTCAGCCATTCTGTTGATTCCCAACAGTGTTTTTCCTTTCTGCTCTGAAGTGGCTGAGTTAACAAAACTTTACCAGATATGTGGGTATGGGGTTTGCTGTATGAAAACAATCTTGTCTGGAGCTTGGTTTATTATATACTTAAAGTAGTTTCCTTACTGAAGAAGTTGCTTAAAATCAGAGAGCCAATGGTTGCCTTCTGTGTACTTCAAGCCACTAGTCAGACAGCTCTTGAAGTGTTTGCCCCTTCTGTGGTGGATGTATTAGGGCTATTTATCTTCCTTTGCAGGATAAATCATTGGGTAGAAAAATGGACAACAGCACTGGTAGTGAAGGAATAGATACATGATACAGGTGAAGAGTCATGTGACTTTTAATGTGACCCTCACAAAATGCCTAGTGGAGAAAACTGCATTCCTTGGGAAGATACTTTGTGAATTTAGCAATTGCTGGAATCCCATTTTCTTTACAGACATTAAATAATCTGCAGTGAATAGTTTTACTGTTGTTTCACAGATCTTAAGGTATTTCACTCACTTCAAGATTTTAGAGAAGGGTAAAAATAAGTATTGTCTGAAAAAAAACCTGGCAGATCTTTAGCAAAGTGAAGTTGGTTGTCATACACATGAAGTCACTTGGAGTGACTACAAGCCTTCCATTCCTTTTCAGGGAAGCATCTGTCATGTGCAACAGCTCAGTAATTCTTATCTCTGTTGCAAAGACAGTGCCCATTACAATATATGAATTAGCCAGTTATTGCATCTTGGCTGTACAGAGGGAAGGTGACAGCAGTTGACAGTTCTGTGCTCCAGAGAGACAGAAACAAAAGGGCCATGAATTCTGCTTAGGCATGGACACAGGATCTGAATTTGTAAGGAAGCACCTTTACGTGAGTATAATACCCCTTTTGTAGAGAGTCACTGAAATGTTGCAGAAGGTGGAGGAAAAGTTTTCACTTTCACAAAACCAATGTAAAGCCTTTGTCACACTAATACATGTCAGTTGCTACTATTGCAGGCTTTAGACAGTGAGGTACACACAGAAGAATGATGAAAAGGAGATACAACTCTATTCAACTACTATGCATAAAAATTCACCTTAACGTATTATTATTTTCTTCTCATTCATAGCATGGCCGGACCCCCCTGCATCTTGCTGCCTACAAGGGCCATCTCCATGTTGTCCAGGTTTTGTTGAAGGCAGGTTGTGATCTGGATATTCAGGATGATGTAAGTAGATGCAACCTTCTAACTTGGGGTGGAGGGGATAAAGTGATTTGCAAATAACAGTAGACATTCACTTCTTTGAAGTAGGATTAAAAGGAAACAAAATCTCTCTATTTTCCAAGTCAGAGATGTAACCTCTAATTTGAGAATGCAAAAGTGCATGGGAAACAATGTAAAATGTGGTGGTTTTCAGTGAATAGCTTAGTCCTCTTGTTCAAGCTGCAGAACTTTATAAGAGCTCTGCTTGTGCCAGGCAGGTGTGAGAGTCATCATCTGCTGCTTCTGGTAGAAATGCACCAGGAGTTCATTGTGGGAACCTGCTGGAGGACATCAGGTAGGGGACACAATCCATTGTGATGTTTGCCTGAAGTGGGAGATGCTTTTTGAGTAGACACATCCCTCAGCATCCAAAATAGCTGCCCATAGCACAGTGCTGTGTGATGGGGAGATCATCCTGAAGGCACCATGCTTCATGTGGGGTGGTCACATCTCTGAGGTTGCTGTGTGGTGAGGCATCAGCACAAAAAACATCTTTGAATTTAGCAAAGGGTAGTTTGTGTTCATTTGGTAAAATATGTAAGCTGCTGGAATTTCCTGGGTTTCTGAAAGAGTAGTTCTAATCTAGGACTGGGCTTTAAGGCACTTTGGAATGACAGGTAACATGGTTTTAGTTCCCTCACTGGTGAATAAAGGTATATGCTGAAATGTGCAATAGCAGTAGAATAACCATGATTTCTTCAAATTAACTGCTGACTTCTGGTGGCATGCTGGAAGAAGTTTGAAGCAGGGTTGCTTTTGTTCCCCCTGTAATATATAAAATGGAGAGTCTTCAAAGGCCACAGAGGTCCAAAGGTGTTAGTAGAGGCACTTGTATGACTAGTAGAAGGACACTGGAAATGTCTAGGTGCCTTTTAAAAATGCCTTTGGGCATTTGCATCTAGAGAGTTAGAAGTCTGTAGCAACTGGAAAACTGGTTTGTTTCTCTGCATGAGTAGCTCATTCCCTGTGAGATGTGAGCAGTCTGCCTGTCAAGCTTGGGGCTGGGGTACTGATGTGGCCAGCTTTCTGCAGGGAAACTTGTTTTTCCAGGAAGAAACTTTGTTTCCTGCGCTCTTTATTCTTTCCCTGTGCCCATCTGTGAAATGGAGCAATTTGCAAGTGCAATGGGAGAATCAATTTATTCAGATTCATCCTGGGTATGCTTTTTGACTTCTCCCAGCAGAAATGGTTCATTAGGTATTTAAGACAAAATTGTAGATACTTTACAAATACTGCCGGTTTTCCTGAGAAAACTGCTGTTTTAAAAAAGCAAGAGGTAATTTGGTCAAATTGAGTTTCTGTGGAAACTGTTTTCGGAATAAGTCTGTTTTTTTAATCATCTTGGAATAAAGTCTATGCTGTTTATATGTAAATGATAGCCATGATGGAAAACAGTAAATCAGTGTTTAGCATCATTTCAGTTCAGTGAAGAGTCTTGTGCTTGTAGGCTCTCAGGGACTTTGTTCACAATAATTGGATAATGCTTCTAAGTGTGGTGGTTAATATGAGCAGAGTAGATGCATACTGGATTCATAGATACTGTTCCTTTAAAATGTATTTTGATGTGTAGCTCTGTATTTAGTAGTAATTTGGTTGGGATTGAGGAGAGCATCAGGAGCTGCTGAATTTCAAAGGATATGTTTGCATTTTTCTTATAGGAGGAGGAAATCTAAAATTCCAAATGAAGATTTTTGCTTGCAATAGGTATTAACTAAAATATTTGTGCTTTCCTTTTACATAGGTCTTCAAAGAAGGTTCTCTGCTTATGGTTTCTCCTTGTATAATTAACTTTTACAGTTTATATCCCACAGAATGTGTTTGTAGTCTCTTTTAGTTGCAATCTATTGACTATGCCTTCAGTCACTTTTACTGTGTGCTTATATGGCAGTGAAGGCATCTTAGTCTCAAGTGTTGAATAACATCTGTATGTTTCATTGCTGTTTTTCAGAAATAGAGATTTAGGTTCAGATATAAAAATACCTGTGATAGTGGGGAGTATTATATTTAATTGAAAAGCAAATTATTTTGTTGAGGCATTGTTGTGATAGCACACAAAAATCCAAAAAGATCACCTACATTTTAATTTTCAAAATAACAAGAGAAACCTAAGACATTATTTCTGAGTTTTGATCAAATTCAAGACTAAGTTTTAATTTGCCAGATGATAAGCAGAAACTTAAAAGCTGCTAATTGTTGTGGAGAGATTAAAATGCTCCCTTTCATGTTCTACAGATATATTCCCTAAGCACGGTAAGAGCCTTAAGAATTAGTTGAAGAATGACCTCCAGTGGCCTGGAGTGGGATTATTATGAATTTCAGCCGGTGGAGTCCAGCTCTGTAGAGTATGCCACTCCGGGAGCTGACTCCTTCCTTCTCCCTGCCAATGCTGACAACTCTTACTGGGATCCCAGTGCCATCTCTGAGTGGTCCATGAGTGTCCACACAGCACAAACCTCAGAAATAGTCCAGGAGAAAATTGCCCCGGTGAAGGAAATCAAGGATGAAAAAAATAAGAGAAACCAGAAGAGAAAGGCTAGGAAGGAACCTAGAAGATCAGAGAGAGAGAAGGAGGTTAGAGCTCTTGTGCATCCATGCTGCGCTGCGCCCATCCCGGTGCATGCTGCGACCCCCGGTGCGGCGCTGCGGCGTGGCCGAGCTCCCCACGCTGCATGGCTGCACGGCTGCATGGCTGCTTGGCACTCCATGCTCTGCATCCGGCCTCTGCCCTGGCTGCACCCTTGGAATTATAACGGGAAAACAAGCTGATTTAAAACAAAAGACAAAGGCCCCCAAACTTCCTTTGTGGAAGCTCCAGCTTAAGAAGCAGAAAATTAGTTTCAAATGGAACAATAGCCCAGGGTTCATAATCATTTCTAGCTGAATGAAAATATGCAAAGTGGCTTATTCCTGTGGTCCCATTTCATTTAAGCTGTAATTTGTTTTGTTCACGATGATTTTTCATGCCTTGATCGCTTCTGCTGGTAATGCATCATCATTTATTGTGCAGAGTGAAGTTGTTCTTAACTGTGTATCATGACTGCCTCTCTAGCAAAAGAGGAGAGCAGCACAGAGACACTGAGAAACCTGAGAGCATATTCAGTTCCCTTTCTGTACAGCTGCTTCAGGATATCCACATAATGCTTGTATGCTCCTGCAAATATTTAACACTTGGTGATATTTTAACTTTAGAATATTTTGATACTTTTACTGTGAATTTAGTGGTTTGATTTTATATTATATGACTTTACAAGTGCTGTTCATCACTTTGTGTTAGAGATTGAAGCCATGAGTTTTTTCTGGTTGTTTTGGTTGTTTATTTTTTAGTTGGTCAAAGTTGTGGATGCTTTATCACTGAAGTGTGCAAGGCCTGGCTGGATGGGCAACCTGGTCCAGTAGATGTCCCTGCTCATGGGAAGGGAGTTGGAACCAAATGATCTTTAGGGTCCCTTCCAAACCAAACCATTCTATGATTCTGGTGCAATTCTCCTGTGGCAAGATAGTCTGTTGATTTCTGCAAACACAGAAGTAAGGAGGCAAAGTGGGAGACTTTTCTCCTTTCACATAGGAGAAGGGCTTTAAAGGAGACTGTACAACTGTTGGATGCTCTGGAGAATAGGAATGTGCAGGAAAAAATGTGGTTATAGGTTGGGGTTTTTTAAGTCAGAGAAAGGAAAAATTAACATGTATTACAACCTAATGTAAACCCAATCTCATTAATTTAGGTCCATAGAGTCTAAAAGAGAGACTCCAGTAACCCAGGAGAGCTGTCAGAAGTCTACCTGAGACTGTTTTGGAAGTCACTTGTGTTGTTTCCTTTCCCTTGGGGTGAACTTCAGATGTAAATAGATACCTGCCCGATTTCCAAGTGCCTGGTCCCAGTAGTTGCATTCACTGTTTTAAGACAGTCAGCACATGAGGAAGCTCAAGGAGGTAGTTGCAAACACCAGGACACTGAGCAAATGCCAACAGCCATGCCAACAGAGAAGTGCTAAAGAAAGAGTAATGCCAAAGTCCATGGGGGAAAATCAAGATTTAGATGTCTGCCTTTCTTCAGGACTCCCGGCCTGTAAGCCTGTCCTTAAAGCAGGTGTTTAAGCCCCCTGTAATGAGCGTGGTTCCCCCCTCTGGCAATGTACCTGCTGCTGTGCAGGAGCCCTGTTACAGGTAGAGCTCTCAGATGTGCAGTCCTGCATTCTCTGCATAAGGGCACGTAGATTTCTATCCCAGTCTCCCAGCGTCAGCCTCTTACTATCCCAATGAATACCAGGATTTTTTCCTAAAAGTGGGGAACTTTTAACACTTCAGTGCTGCCATGGCAAGACAAAGTGAGTGAGTACTCCTAGCTCTGGACTACTGTGGAAGAGCCAGCGGACACTTCCTCCATGGCTTAATTTTGAAGGGTGGTGGCTGTACCTGCAACATGTGTGGATCTTCTTCCATCAGGTGTGCAAGGCAGGCACTCACAGGGCCAGACAGAGGAGGGGAGCTGCCTGCATTAGGGCTGTGCAGGGCCAGGGTGTGCCATGCCACCATGATGCAGTGCCCTGTATGTCTTGCAAGCTGGCATGTTGGAGTGGAATCCCCTGAGTTTGAGCTGTCTTCAGGACTAGGCAGAGTGTGAGGAAGGGGTTTGAGATTCACCAGTGTAGACCTTAGTGCTTTACTTCTATTGAGCCTCACTTAAGTCTTTTTGGCTTTGGGCCCACATCTGCATTTGGGCAGATTGTTGTTTCTGTCAAGGTCATGTTTCTGTGACACAGCACTGGAGTTGTCTCTCTTCATTGTTACTGATCTGCAGTCTGTTTCTAAGGCATAAATCTCTTGGAAACAGGATCATAAATTGTGCCCAACATAATAGTCTGGACAGTTAATACGCATTTACCGGTGTAATTGCTCTCTGAGCCTCTGGAACAGACCCCTAATGCTTTGCTAAAGGCAGAATTCTAGTGAGTGCTTTCAGAGACATTTATTTCAGCAATTAATAAAAGGTACACAAGTCAGTGATTATACTGCCTGAAAATTCATGCTGTGAAAAAAACACAACTAATCTGTTTTGGACTCCATGAAAAGCAAGGCAGGGATTTGCTCCACTACTGATGGGGAGGGAAGGCAGGTTAGAGTGCAGTGGTGCAGGCACTGTTATTTATAGGATGGCTGTGCTCTCCATGCCTGGGTTGTTCAGTGGCTGTCACACAGAAGCCATCACAACCTGGCAGTTCAGCTTCCACAGCACTTTAAGCAGTTTAAGGTTAATGTTTGTGCTGAGATGTAAGAGAACAGTGGACCAGGTGCTGCCCTGTCCTGCTGGCTGAGGGGTCTGGTGGTGGTAGGGACAGACCCTCACCAGGACGATGACACATGCCCACTCTTCACTGGGAGGTGCCTCAGTTGGTGAAACAAGGTTTGAGACATCCTTTGGCACTCCTGGTTACATGGATGAGGTGCCTATTTTGTCCAGTCAGGGTGTGGGTTGGACCTTACTCTTGGGTGCTTGTGTGGGGAAGATGTCATAAGCAAAGCCCATACCTTGGGCAGGAGGCACCTGAGCCTGCCATTTGCAGGACTTGTGTCCCTTCACCTACTTCAGGGACCAGATTGTATTTTGGGACAAAGCTTAGACATGGCTGAAGTTGTCCCAGTGCTGCTCTGCAACCCCAGTGCATGGCCCCCCAGCACATGGGTTGGGATTACCAAGGGGGACCTGGTCTTGCAGCAGTGAGGCGTGCTCCCCACTTTCCAAACAGACAAATCTGTTTGTATAAAATTTAAATGAAATACTGTTAGAAGTAGCTGTCATATCAACAAAGCCCCAAAAGCTGAATAGTCTTTAACCTCACTGCAGTTACTGTGATGGGGACAGGAACAGCCTTGATTTAAACTGTCCTAGTAAGAAGATAATTACAAACCAAATCCTGTACAGTGCATTCCTTCCCCAAATTTGTCTTCTCCACAATGATTTCCCTGACTGTAAAGCAGTAGGAACCAACCATTCATTGTTCAGATTCCATCCATTGCAATGGCATATGCCATTTTGTTTTGGTCTGTTTTTATAATATCTTCTGTAGGTTTGCTGGTGCATCAGTACCACTTGGCAGGGGTAGCTTGGCAGATTACTTTCCGTTACATGATAGTCAGATAAAATGATTTTTGCATTGTCCCACATGACTCACTACTGCAGTAACAGTAGCTGTGCCATTATCAAAAATCAGATCTAAAATTCTTCCTCAGTTTGTTGGTGAGCAGATTTCCATGTTGTCATAGTAACTGATAACTATTTGACATTTGTGAGATGGTATAATTTGGACATTTTCCATAGCATTTTGGTTGTCTTTGAATTTGGAACAAATACAGAAGTTCAGAGCACTTGCCATGCTGTCAATTTTCCAATACATTTTGTTCCCACTTCCTGGAAGCTTTACTGTCTTTGTTGAAATCTTTTAAAATACATTTCTAGTCGCAAGACCAAAAGTAAAAATATGTAACCTCTAGAAACAACAACAAAAAAAAAGAGATAGCAGGTTTTTAAAAAGCACCTTCAACACAATTTTTAAAAATTAACTTCATGATTATAAGCCAATTTAATGATTTGATGGTAGGGGTTACTGAAAGGTTGTGGTTGGCAATGCTCATTTTTTAAGAGATTAATAACTATTTTGGTGTCATTAGCACAAAAGAACCCCACCAAGAGCAATTTTTAAGTCAGCTGCTAATTGCCTTTGAGAACAAATTGTTCAAATAAGCCAGTTATCTAAAGACTTGGACACTCTAGAATAAAAAATACAAAAATTCTTCTAATTTTAGTATTTAATACAATATGCTATTAGTATTTAATACAATATGCTATTATCTGATAAAGAATTTTAGCAGAGAAATTTTGTGTCTATTTGGGACTTGGTTTCCTGCAAGCTTTTTTAGGACACATGGCATATCTCTGCCTTGCATATGTTTGTGGTGACCATTATCTAGATAAGCAGAAATGGATTGGATTCCAAATCTGTTTATTCATCGCAAAAAAGTCTGTGTGCAGCTTTGAAGCCTGTCTCTGTTCCTGGACTCAGGCTGTGCTTTGGCATTGCTGGTTCAAAGCAACTTCAATGGAAAGCCAAGACCAGTTGTTGTGGCAGCAGTGGAGCTACTGCAGCTCATTTTCCCATTGATCCCTGTATTACATCTCTACACACTGCTTCATAAATGCTTCTCTTGCCTCTCTTTTATCAGGTTCTCACCAATATGTACATAAAAACATACAGATAACCCCTGATGGGCAGGGACAATGGTTTAAGTTTCCCTAGTCTTCAGTTTCTGGAAGGATTGCAGAAAATTAACCTTGGGCTCTCTAGCTCAGCAAATGAGTTCAGGGGTTGTTAGAGAGGAGATGGGCAGTCAGACAAGATGACCACATCAGCATAATTTCTGTTGGAATGGTGGGCCTTAAAGGAAATAAACTGATGTAGGAGACTTGCTTGTTGCTGCTACATGGCAGGTCAATGAGAAATGAAAATCCTTTGGACCTCAAGATCGCTCAGTTGCTCGAGTGAAACAAGTGGATGGTCCTGTAGTTGTGGTTCACATCATAAATTCGCCTCCACTCTTAGCACTAATTGGTAAATTCATCAGAGGTGCTGAAGAGACCAATCTCATCTCATGTTCCTTATCCTAAGCAGGGCTGATGGAGCAATCAGAGCCAGAGCAGGAGAGCCTTATCCAGTTAGTGTAAGTCCTGGAGGATCATTATGATGAATTACGACAGCCTGTAATTCCCTTTAGTTCCCCACAGACACTGATGACTATTAGACATGTAGAGCCAAATGTGTCCAATTCATTGCCTTCTTATACTGCCATGTTTTTAGAATGCTTCAGTGCTGTATATGGGATTGTGATGACTTGCAAACTTCTGTAAATGGTTTGTAGCTCTGATACTTGCAATAACTTCATTAATCTTGAAAACTTTTATGGTAGTTGTTTAGGGGGGCTGTTTTCAAAGGCAGCTTGGATTTAAACAGTATATGTGTCAAAGATGCAGCCCCTGTGTGTGTTGCCTGCATTTGCATTAAGTCAAAGTAAGGTGGGAGTTGTACCAATCACAAATTTTCTTCTTTTTGCAGGGTGACCAGACAGCATTGCACCGGGCTGCTGTGGTAGGGAACACTGACATAATAGCAACTCTGATTCAAGAGGGCTGTGCCTTGGACAGACAAGACAAGGTAAGAGACAAAACAAAAGCCCTATGGATGGCAGCTTTGGCAGCCGGTAATGTTAAGGTCTCAGAGAGAAAGTTACAGTTTATACTCCTTATTAATAAGTGTCTGATGCTTCAAGAGTAATTGGGACGATTACATTGGAAAAAAAAGCTGTACCATCTCTTTAATACAAATTACTGATGTAATTATGCTTTTATATTAGGCTGATAGTTTGTGCTTGAAGAGTCTGTTCTCAGCTCATTAAGGGATGGATTAAAGGAATGTACAACCATACTACGCACTATGCAAAAGACTACACAGTTCCCATGATTATCACAGAAACTTGAGAATCCCAGGTTGTAAGTTTAATTTAGGAGTAAATAAAACTAATTTCAAGTGCCAGACAAATAACAGTATTTTTACCCTCTTCTAAAAATAAAATAGAAAATAAGCTAGTAGGAGATGAAAATATTTTTAAGGGAGTAGGTTGGTCATACAACCCCTAATGTTCTCCTCTTGTGTGTGTGCTCTTCAGGATGGGAACACTGCTCTTCATGAAGCTTGTTGGCATGGATTCAGTCAGTCTGCCAAAGTGCTTGTTAAAGCAGGAGCCAATGTTCTTGCCAAGAACAAGGTGAGACCCATGGAGGAGGAGCTTTCAGTTCTGGTCTAAGGTGGCTGATTCTCAGAACTGGAGATTTCTGGCCATGGCATTTCTCAGCAGGTGGGGGACCAGCTCTTAGTGGGATTTTTTTGTTCTTTTTCTTTTCATTTATCACGCCTGGATGGTTCATCCACAGGCATTAGGAAATTCATATTTTGACAGCTGACGCAGGAGAAACTCAATAACGTGTTGAATGATACATTAATTACAGCTGAGGAACACTGCCATTCCTGTGGAAATCTCCATGGTGCTCTAATTTATACTGAGGAGATTCAATGTGATTGGGGCAATTTAAAATGGAAATTAATTGTACTAATAAGAAAATAGTATTGAAAATATATTTTTTTCCAGAAATTAAACAGCCAAAACAATGTAAGCCACAGAGGGAAACAAACAAAAAAAAAAAACCCTTTTGTTACTAAGTTCTTCCTAATGTATTAGCACAGTCCCTTCCCAGAATCTTGTAATGAACCTGGATTATGTTCCTTTTGGCATTTATAATACCGTGAGAGCCATGTAGAGGAAAGAATAACAAAATAAAGGGGTTTAGTTCCACTCTAATTGTTATAACCGAGGGGCACTTCAGTAATTCAGAAGTTAATGGAATAGTCCAGGAAATGGGGGTAGCAGCCCATGGTGTGAGCAGAGTCAGGGTTTGGACAGCTGTGCTGCTGGGTTGGTCAGATCACACGGCTGGCACTGGGCCCTGTATGAGGGCTTTGGGATTGCTCATGGGGATTTCTGAGCATTTTTGGTAAATGTGTCTCTAAAACAACTGAAAGGTGCTGGGAAAGAAGAGAGCTGGTCAAAGTCTAGGATTTAGAATAAAGAGGCATGTTGCCTGCACATAGTGTTTCTGTACGTGCACATGTGTATAGGCATTATAGAAGCATATGTTTGTACAGTTGTGGTGACTTTGTGGTCTGCGATTGCATCATCTCTGATATTATTTTATGTGTATTCCTTCTTTTATATTATTTCAACTATCAATTTTTATTTACTGTAATTATTTTTGCTGTAATGTCCCCATAGATTTGTATCAAGGGTATTTTAGCAAACTTCCCATGCTTGACCATAAGTCTTGTGAACCATTTTGCTGCTATCTCTGAATACGCTTGTCTATGTATACACATACACTTCTGCACAAAGGTGTGGGCTTAAGATGCAAGTCTGGTTATCCTGCATGCTTGGGTGCCTCAGGGAATTAGAAGATTTAGTTTACAATCCAGTTTAAGTCAGCTGGAGGCAACCTCTCTGGGAAAGTATGTGCACAAAATAGCTCAGCAGGATTGATGGCTGAAATATGACTAGCAAACTTAAATACTGCCTGAGCAGCTCCTGTGTTCTTTGATGTCTTACCCTTTGCATTTCATTCTTTGGGTGGTTTTTAATGGACAAGATATATTCTCAGGATCTGCTGAAAAATGTGGGAATCATGCATGCTTGCACGTGCTTTTACCCCCTTTGTTTTCAAGAAAAATGAAGAGCTTAAGTCTACTTAATCCCAAAATGGTTTCTCTGTTCTCTCAGCTTTCTGTGTTACTGATGACAAGGTATTATCCTTCTGACAGCTTTTCTGTCAGCCAGGGTTGAGTGCCATGTGCAGGAGCATCCCACAGTCTGTTGACGTACACCTGGGCATTGTGTGATTTTGGATAGATGGGACAGATATGGGCTGCTAGATTTGCCAAACCTGTGAAGCAGCAGAAGATGGGAAGGATTTGACACTGTGTTTTGGGTAGCTGTATTCCTTCTGCACAGCAGTCACCCTGGAGGTGCAGTTTATTTTCATTTAATTTGGTTTAATAAAACCTTTTCAGCTGTGATAGAGCATTCAGTGAGATCAATTGTAGCCTTATATTTAGATTCTCCATCAGTCTGTACATTTCAGTGAAGATTCCCAGGCTGGTACAGCTTGGACCATCTCCCTCTCTCAGAAGCTGGGGAGAGATTTGTCACCCCATGGGAGATGAGCCACTCTGTGAGCTCTGACCCTTGGCACCGTGATTCTCCCAGAACTGAGGTCCTCACCTGCTGCACAGGACCTCTGCCTTCCCACCAGGGCCAACCTGACAACCAGCAAATGATAAAGGCATTGCAGAGGCTTTTCAGAGATAAACCTGTGAGGGAAAAAATTAACACTTAAACACAGTTGAGCTGAGAAGAAAAATATTCATGTCTGCCACAGCTTAGAGACTACATTCAGGTCTGTAATATGGAAGTGAAGACCTAAGACCACATCTAAGAGTTGGCTTTTGTAATTCAAGCTCTGTAGCTTTGACCTGTGTCTTGAAAGCAAGGGGGACAAATCAAAGCACACAATCAAGGTGAACAGGCAGTGTAGTAAGCCTGGTAAATATTTTTACCTGAGGTGATTTAATTTCTAGCTCCCAAGAGCCAAAAACCCTGAATGTTTTCAGACTAGCAAAAGCGAAATGCTGCCAGAAAAACTTGTCAGACCAATAAAATTATTCACCATGTTAGAAAGACAATACACAAGCCAACACTTCTTTGATTTCTGCACATTTTCTTCTTTGAGGAACCATAGCATGTGATTTTCTGGGGCTTGGGTGGCTTTTTGCCCTCCCTTCCCATCTTGGCTGGAGACTGGTGTGCCTTCTGAACATGAAAGCTTCTTGATAGCCTAAAATCTGTATCCTGCTCAGTGAGAGCACCTACAGACCCAGCTAGACTTCAGGCTGGTTTCAGTTACATTTCTAAGGAGACAGAAGTTGTGACCCTGGTCTGCACAATGCCCTGCAGCACTCGTGGCTGGGATCAAAGATCCCGTGCCATGGCAGTTTTGTTTTTGTGTCTATGCATGGGAGAAACCCAAAACACAAGTATTACAGTTCTTTACATTAAATAAAAATAAATATTTAACACTGCTGTTTGAGACCAAAAAATGAGACAGTTTCTTCCAGTAAACAGATTTGATCATTATCATTAATGATCAGATATCATTATACTGTACTATTTCTGCCTTTATTATATGACAGGTAAGCCGCTGCCAGAATGAAGTGGGATTTTCAGTCTCCATGTTCCTTCATCTCACATCTTTGGAAAAAAAAACAGTTTCCCACCCTCGGGTGGATCTTCTTGCGCGAAGATCTGTGAGGTTTTATGTTTTAATGCATATGTCCAATTTCTAAATATGGCTTTTATATTTTCCTATATTTCTCTAAGGCAGGTAACACACCTCTTCACCTGGCTTGCCAGAATAGCCATTCCCAGAGCACTCGTGTTTTGTTACTTGGAGGATCTCGAGCAGACCTCAAAAATAATGTGAGTTTTGGGAATAACATGTTCATTTTTGTGTGACTTTGTTTTAGGCATATTGCTTTAACTTGTAGAAATACTCAGAAAGGCTTTAAGCAATGATTTTTATTATAAATTATATTGAAAAAGCCCCACTACCCAACCATTGTATTCATCATGTACAGGAATGCTTTTGGTAGGACTGAGCGATGCACTACTTGTACCCATCTTTTGAGCAAGGATAGAAGGAGCCAAATGGGGCTTTGCTGTTGCACAGACAGTGGTGAAAGGCTTTAGGTTTGCAAATCATATATACTGTGTGTCAGTCTGTCAAATGAGGTAGATTCAAGGTTTCAGTTTCAGACAGCTTTCCTCCTATTTTATAATGATTCTGGCATGATAGATAAAGAAAAAAACAATCTACAAAAGGAAGCCAAATATTTTTGCTTGATAACAAAATGGGCAGAGAAATGGAAATCTGTGGGGTTTTTGCACAAGTGCCACCCTTCATGGGAATGCTGCTCTGGCTGCCACTCATGCTTTCTACATTATGTGTAACCCTTAGCTGAGATTCCAAATTGCATTGGTTTGTGGTTCAGAAGAACAGATTTAATGGGTAAATATAAGGAACTAGGGATTTGTAGTCCCAGTAAGATAGCATTTTATTTTTCCAGTATTTCCCATTAGTAGTTAAAGAATTCATGCTCTCACCTTGCCTGACCCCAGCTCTTGCTAAACTTTCCCACCCATAATAGCAGATTTTGTACTGCAGAGAAGACAGCATTTCTGTTCTGTGGAAGTGTGTGGTGTTTACTGCTCTTTCTGATTTAATAGGGTTATTTCATCCCTGAACATCATGACAAGTACAGGCTTTCTCACTGTGATTACATGCTCAGAGCTTTGTTTCTGTTTGCAGGCAGGAGATACCTGTCTGCATGTGGCTGCTCGTTATAATCACTTGCCCATCATTAGGGTGCTGCTCAGTGCTTTCTGTTCTGTCCATGAAAAGAACCAGGTCAGTGCATGAACCTCATTGTGACTCTGTGCCCTTTGCATACAGCCAATTGTGGGGAAGAGGAATTCCTACCCAAGTAATCCTGCTTCACTCTGTGTGTTCCACAGTGCCACCAAATGCCTAAGCTTTTAAGAATGGCCTTAAAGTAATGGCATATCAGTGGTTTATTATTTTGCCATCGCATTTGCATTATTTCTTTAAAGCATTGCTTATTTATGAGGTGATTTAATGGTCTTATAGCCATTACAGAGACATTGTGAAGCACAACTCACTGACATTTAGATGCTATTAAAATGTGAATTCCTCTGGAATACTTTTATTCATGGCATTTTGCAGTAGGGAGAATTAAGAGGATATAAAAGTGAAGACAAAGCATGCTCTAAATTCAAAGTAATGATTAGTCCAGCCTAGGATTAATCATCCATAGTTGTTTTATAGGGAAGTAATTGATTGCTGTACCTATAGCATAGCCTAATTGGGTGGTAAAAGGGAATGAAATTAGTACATTAAAACATGTTAAATCTGCTAAATAAACATATTATATGGTGCTTAACCGCATTTTCTCATGTTCCTGGGAAATCTTCCATGTGTAGTTGAGTATCATAAAGATGTTTTCTGAACTGTACATTTAATGTTCTTTCTTCACTATGAGATATTACTGCAAGCAAAATGGGTTTCAGCATGTTAAATTTACTGTGTAATTTTATTTGGAAATGAGTTTTTTAACTTGCAAAATGAGCTACTGAATATTAAGATCAACTGATGTGAACCTGGCCCAAAGAGACATCCCTTTCCTTCATTCCCCAGCACTGCCTCAAGTTGTTCCATATTTGCCCATAGAATTATTTGATTTAGGAGCACACCTCATCTAAGTTAGCAACAGGCACTAGTCCTGAGGAAATCTAATTTTATGAAGGCAAAGTGCAAGACCAGGGGGACAGGAAAGCATTATACATACGTGTTCAGTCTCACTTGAACAGTTGCTGGCTCTGTTACCAATGTCCAAATCTGATCACAGCTATCTTCACCTCACTGCACCAGGACAAGGGCAGGGCAGTGTGTTATGCTGGACCCAGATTGCATCCTGGCTCTGATCCAAAATCAGTTTTTCCTGAGGAAACCTGTGAAGAGAATGCCAACCATCTTGCTGCTGGTACTTACCCGAGTATTTCTGAGTAATGTGATACATGACCACCTGCACACCAAATAATCAAACCTGGGGAAAAAAAGAAGATAAGATTGTGGTGGGAAAACTTGCTCTACCCTCAGATGTCATATCCATTTGCTGGAGGTGGATCTGGGCTGTCTCCAAGCTGCATCATGTGTCACTTGGTTTAGATAAATCAGATCACCAGCACCCCAGCTGCATTTCTCAAACCCAGGCTGAAGTAGCTCTTTGCCCTTTCCTGTCATCTTTCTCCCCACTCAGTCATTTTTTTATTGACCAGGACTTATTTAAGCTTAGTTGCTGCATCAGTAAGTATAGGTTTTTTTTCATCTCTGAGCATCTTTTAGGAAGGTGTGAATTCTATAGTGTCACAAGTTTGTTTTCTGCTTTCTGACTTGCAGGCAGGGGATACTGCACTCCATGTAGCTGCTGCTCTAAATCACAAGAAGGTGGTGAAGCTCTTGCTGGAGGCAGGGGCTGATGCATCCGTTGTCAACAATGTAAGCAGGACACAGAGTTTCTTTGGTATTTTATATTAATGAAGAGTCCCTTCAACATTCCTCATAGGCTTGGTAGAAAATATTTGGTTGTGAAGTGTTGAATTATATCTGGGTAAATTTGTCACTTTTCTCATGTGCTCAGAATATGTACTGAACTTGGTTAGAGAAATTCTACGTTTCCAGTAGCTTGTGTTTTGAAGGAAATGCTGTTTTCTTTTTTTCTCTTAGGCAGGCCAGACCCCTCTAGAGGTTGCCAGACAGCACAATAACCCCGAGGTTGCGCTCCTGCTCACTAAAGCATCACAGGTACATTACACATCTCTCCCCAACACACACATACACATGGAGCTGAGGCCACTTAATCCTGGGAGGCTGCATCCCCTGCTCCTTGTCTTCTGCTATGAAAGGTTTCTGCATTTCTGCTGGCATTGTGGGCTGGGCTCAGGTCTGTTGACATAGAGCATTTCAGCCCCCAAGGTGAACAAGGTGTGCAGATTAAGCCTCAGCATGAAGTGGTGTTAGAGGTTTCTGTGTCCTGACTGGCAGAGGGTGGAGCAGTCAGAGGCACTTGTTCCCTGCAGTGGCCCAGGGGTTAGAAAGTTGCCCTATACCCAGCAGCTCCTGAGTTGTGTCACTCTGCTGCCTGCCTCAGGCATATCCCTTCCCTAGAAGGGTGGGTACCACTGGAGGATGCTTTGCAATGGGGACAAAATGTTTATGTCCTGTTTATACTTTGCAGCTGTGTGTGAAATGCTGCAATGCTCTTCAGGTCAGAGGGCAGAAGGACATGAGACCAGGCACAGTCCTTCCCCTCCTCCTCCTTGTCACCTCTGCATGAAAAGGGCTTGGCTTGGGAACCATCCCAAGGACAACAAAGGAGGTGCTCACCTTTCTGGGGGACAGCAGAGTGTCCCAACAGACTGAGCTCAGTGCTAATGTGTTTTCACAGCCATAACCACCCACGTTGCTTGGCTCATCAGTGTCCATCTGGCAGTGCACTCTCCTTTATCCGTTGCCTTTCAGACAGACAAGGAAAAGGTCTGCTCTACTACTTGTCTTCTGTGGTAGGAAAGAGTATGACACCACTGAGTAACAGTGTGGTCTGTCTTCAGGTCTCGCGTTTTAACCGTGGGAGAAGCCTGAGGAAGAAGAGAGAGAGACTGAAGGAGGAAAGGAGGGCTCAGTCAGTGCCACGGGATGAAGTGGTACAGAGCAAGGTACAGCCTGGCATTACCAGCTGGATCTGCTGTGAGGAGGGACTGTCATGAAAACCCATTGAGGACTCAGTCTGTTTGGAGCCATCATTTGTGCGTGGCGCCAGCAGCTGCCTGAGGCAGTCTGTCATGCTCTGCTGCTAAAGCATTTCCCACTCACATGTGCAGAGCAGCTTAAAGCTGGGCAATCAAAGAAGAGGCTCCTTTTGCCCATCTCTGCAACTGCTCTGAACTCCCTGTCTTTGCTTCAAGCAGGGCAGCATCTCAGCTGCTGATGACACACCAAGCAGCGACCAGCCCCCAGAGAGGAAGAACAATCTGAAGGATAAACCCCGCTCAGCCTCACCAGATCCCAAAGGGAAAAAGAGCAAAAAGAAAAAGCCAAAGGAAAAGGTATCAGTAGATTTAAAATAGCAGAGAGAAAGAAGGGAGGATAGCTGTTAGAGATGGTGTGGGTCCCTTTGGTGTGTTGTGACACCAGCCCCACCATGCTCCTGGGGCAGAGATACTCTTAAATAAAAGTGATTTTTGCTGTAATTGTCACAATGGATGTGTCCCATTCCCACCAGGAGCAGCATACCAAGGTGCTCATATAGGCAAAACATCGTGTGTATGTTATGCAGGTTTCAGCACTCTCAGACCCCATCTCCCCAGCTGATCAGCAGACACTCCCTCAGCCGCAGAAGAACGCGCCTAAGCGCAGAAGTAAACACCACTGCTCCTCTCCACCCCCTCCCCACGAGGTCCGAGCCTACCAGCTCTACACGCTCTACCGAGGAAAGGACGGGAAGGTGATGCAGGTGAGTCCTCACAGAGGGAGCAACCTGCGGAGCTGGGACACAAGTAACAGATGGAAAATATGCTCCACTAATATGCACTCTCAGGGGCATGAAATCATGACTTGGGATTGGTTTTCCTTGCTTGGGCTTCAGCTGCATTTTGGCCTGAACTCTGGCAAACAGTAAGCAGGTTTTGTGCCTGTTAAAGAAGACATACTTAAGTGGTTTTGATCTGCAAAGATAAGGGGTGAACAGTGATTGGAAATGACATGAGAACTTCCATTACATACCTTAAAACATTAGGAGTTCTGACAGGAGATGCAAAGATATTTTCCAAGGACAAGCAGTGTGTGAGCACTAAAAGCTTACTACCTAAACCAAGAGGTTGAGTAAGCTCAATAGATTTTGTTCCAATTCTTTCTGGTTTTGCAACACATCTCTGGGTATTCTATGTTTACTGGGGCAGGATTTCTGTAGAAACTGGTAAACAAATAAACCTGGAGCTACCAGGCCATGTGCATTCCAGTTTGGAGAATAATATTTTAGTCAGTTTATTGCACAATTAATTACCAGTAGACATTTATAAGAAAGCATAAAAATGGTCAGTAAGTTATCCTGTAGACACTGCAGACATCTGTATTGTTGTTTTCTTAATATTGCCCTTCTGTACTCCTGGAAGGTCTATCCTTTCATTTCCATAGCTTCCTGCATCCATCCATCTGCTCTTGTCAGTCTCTTCCTGTAGTTCAGAGTTTCAGCAGATTGTGAAGACCATTCAAGTCAGACTTCAAAGGTTTTACTGGTTGTTTGCTGCTTTCCAACCTCTCCATGTAATGTTTTAGAAATTTCTAGGCAGGGGCACTATGGAATTGTCCTACAGCAGTCATGAGGAAGGCTGGGGGGGAACCTTTCATATATTAAAGGGATAAAGGAGCAGAGAGGTGCAGAAAGCAGGACTTGTATACAAATCTGATCTATTCACAAAGATTAGCTTAATAGAGCTAGACTCCCATACAGTATTTCCTAGAATACATGACACTCCTCTCTCCTTTTCTTATTTGCTTGTCTGTCTTCTTTGATGCCCTGAGGCCATGAGTAGCAAACATAATTTCTGAAGTATGTGTACTTCTGAAGCTTTCTTAGGTACTCAGAAAACCACCCACCTTTCCCTGCCAAGGGAATAATCCCCAATTTATGAAACACTGCTGTGAGGCTAAAGAAGAGAGGGAGGCTCCTCTGCAGACAGATTCAGAGCAGCTGCTTTGGGCTACTGACACAGCCCCTGAAGGAGCCTTTGGGCTGCAGAGGAATCTGATGAGGTTTAGCTGTCCTCGCTTAAGAGAGCCTTTTGTGACCATCTCCCTGAGAGATTTAAATATGGTCAGTGCAGCTGCCCTTGCAGAGGGACCATGAGATGGTGTCACATGTGTCAAAGGCAGGGGGAGGAGTGCCTAGCAGGCAAGGGGCAGCTGAATGACAGGAGGTTGAGGGCAAACAGAAGCAGCTAGGCCTTGCATGCAGTACTGAAAAAGGACAGAGCACGTGATTGGTATTACGTTAAAAAGCAAATGCACACAACCCACATGCATCCACAAAATCGGATTCTTTTATTTTTTACAATTGAGAATTACAGCATTGAGACATGGGGTATAAGCCTGTGATGTATTCCCTCAGCCAGCACACAGGGTCTGAGCTCAGTGCTGCTTGTAGCCCCAGTGAAATCAGCACTGCTGTGTTAGGGTATGTCCATACACATCAGACGAATCCTCGTGTAGGCTGTGCTTTCTCAACTAACAGCCCATTTGCTGAGTTGCTGTAAGATACTGTCAGGAGGGTGAGATACAGTACATGGGATAGAAGAACCCAAGACTGGCTGAAGGAGGCTGTGATAATATTCCAAGTGTGTGAAGAGGGTGGTGGGGTGTAGCAAGTAAATGTATGATCACTCTTTCAGGCACCCATAAATGGATGTCGTTGTGAGCCCCTGATAAATAAACTGGAGAATCAGCTGGAGGCAACAGTGGAAGAGATAAAAGCTGAGCTTGGGACAGTACAAGATAAAATGAATATTAAGCTGGGCCAGATGGAAAGCAAAACTCAACATCAAGTAAGAACATGACCTGAAGTTCTGCTTGCCTATATGATTTAGAAACACATCCTAAACTTAATTAATATTTTCATTGTAATGATTCTTATTTTTCTTCTTATGTTATAAAAGCAAACCTGAACTCTAATACTCAAGTCCAGGGAACTGACATTCCACTGGGAACTGATGTTGCAGACTAGGGTCTTGAGTGGCTTCTGGTGCATCTTTAGACAATGAATCTTAAGGGCTTGAGCCATTAAGAGGGAAAGAAGGCAATCCTATGACTGGTCAGCTCATAATTGTCAAAATCCCTCTTGCAGAATTATGTATGCATTGAGATTTGAGATCCTCAAAATAACTTTTAATTTTAATTTAATAGTTATTCATTGGTAATTTTGTGATTGAGCCTCTTTGCAAGCTACATCTAATTGTAGTTGGCAGCATTCATAGAAACGAAGACTGAAAGACAGACTGTACTTTGATTTACAGGGCTCACAGATGGGAGTTTGGTTTCTAACATGATGATCTCAGCTGAACATTGTTTTTCCCCACAGCTCCGAGTTTTGGACAAGCTCATGGCCGAGCGACTGTCGGCAGAGAGGACAGAGTGCCTTCACCGCCTGCAGCAGCACACGGAGCTGGAAAAGAGTGAGGGGGAGAAGAGGCAGGTAGGGCTCGAAACAGCTACTCCCTCTTACTCCCTCTACATCCCCTGGCAGGTCAGCTCAGGAGTTCCATTCCAGCAGGCAGAAAATGTCAGAGATGTGTCACATCTGTTCAAACAGGTAAAAGAGCTTCAAAGACCAAATTATTCCTGCCCACCATCTTAGTCACTAAACCAAATTTATGAAGTTTTTGCATTATAAATGAGGAATGTGAAATCCAGTCCCACTGCTGTAATTTAATTTGGTGTATCTGTAGTGTGGGTTCTACAACAAAATGCCATTTTTCTAACATAGTGATTTACAAAAATTTCCAGCACTAAATTTTTCACAGTTGTGCTTTCAGCTTTTGCTTCATTAGAGGACATATGTAGAAACATATCCAAATAGTAAAAAAGCTAAGATCTGTATTGTTTCTTTTCCTTCTCATCTATTTGGAGACTGTGGGCCCTGGGAAGCTCTCCCTTCTTCTCTGTCTGAGCTTTTTAGCCCCCATGTATTAAAAGGCTGAAGTTCTTTCTTCTGATGTCAGCAACACAGCACCATCTCCAAGCTGTGTATTAATGCCAATAGGAAAGTCCTTCCTTTTATGCTTGTTCAACCAGCAGTGCAAGAACAACTGCTCCCACAGAGATGCAGCTCTTGCCCTTCCAGTTTCTGCAAAAACTCACCATTTAAAACCTGCTGAGAAATTTGTGTTTCTCCACTCACAAAGGTGAATTTAAAATACAGTTTGTTTTCTCATTGTTGGTATTCTTCCAAGAATTGAGAAGTACACATTGTGCTAGGAAAATGTCTTGAGTGTTTTTAAGACCATTCCAAATCCATGTAGGAAGACTGACAGCTGTGATAATGCTTGCATAGCTACTGATCAAGATACTTGGATCTAACATCCACCAAACACTCTTCTCCAAAGAAAAGTACTTACCAAACTAAGGCAGCTTTAATTTTTATTTCATAAAATATGTAAATATTCTATTGGCTTCTGAACATCTAGGCTTTTGCTCCATCACCTTGTAATGTCCATTTAAGACACAAGATGCTGGGGTGATACATCAGTGAACTGAATTAAGTGATGTCAGCTGTTCCTGCACAGCTAGGTCTAATTGAAACATCTGAAAAAACAGAATTGGGCTTTACCAAACACACCGACTAAACATCCTTGTGCCTAGGACGGCCTGACCTAAATTCATGATGTCATATGAACAACAGGGTGAAAAAACCTACTCTTATTTTAAATTATTTAAATGCATCTGCAGCTGACACTTGTTAAGCATCTTCTGTGTAATCTGAAAGCTGTTACTGATTCATCATTTAGTGGGCAACTCACCTTTATCACTGAATGAAGAGAGAAGCAGAGGTAGGTAGTTGTATAAAGCTCCCCAGAAGTGTCTAATTTGAATTTTGCTCTTAAAAAATGACTGTGTGGTGTTCCTTGCACTTAGAAAGTACCATTGACTGTATGATTAAACAAGTCATCCCTGACAGAGGACTCAGAGTTGCATTGGAAGTAGCATATTCATATCTAAGAGGTGGTGGTTTGGACTAAATAGAGTGCCTTTCATAAGCTAGTGCATAGTTCTCCACCTTTTTTGATCTGCAGTCCTTTAAATATTCCCAGTGGCAGCATGCACATCTGAGCAGGGAGTCTAAGCCCACAGATACCCAGCTTGCTTGTCTTTGTCCCTGCCACATGTCCTCAGCAGCTCAGGAACCATAGGATCTCATCATAGGATCATGTAATTTACGGTCTCTTTCTGATAGATTTCCTTGGTTGATGAGCTGAAGACCTGGTGCTTGTTGAAGATTCAGAATCTGGAGCTCAAGCTTTCTGGAGATTCCAGGTCATCAAGACCAAAATCAACTTTGTCCACTTGTGAGTCTCTCACTGAGACCCTGGATACTGACAACAACCCCCACAGTGCCAAGGACTGTAAAGCCAACCAGCCTGTGCTGCAGTCAGAGGGCTCCCACCAGCATTCCTATATCACACTTCCAAATAGCCTCTTGGAAGATGGGGGAAGGAGCGGAGTCCAGATGCCAGAACAAAGCTTTGGGCAACACTTTTGTGTTAAACAAGATGGAGCATTGGGTACAACCACGGCAGGTACTTAGCTGTCATATCCATTCAACGGCAAACTCATTAACTGAGGGGTACTTGTATTACCACTACTACATAATTCTGGTGGTGTGCTTTCCCCCCTCCATATGCCTAATGTCTTGGGATTTAAATACACTTCAAGGCAGCCACTGGGAATATTTTAAGAGGTGGCTGGGTGGAATTCCACTGACTGTTCCTGATGCTTGCACTATGTCTTTGAAGCAAAAGTCCTTTGGTGCTTTGAATAACTCTTGGCCTTGGATGCTTTTGAGGGAAAAAAAAGAAATGTGCAGAACAACCAGGTGTCTACAGCCAAGTAGAATGCTATCTGAGCCCTGGCTTCTATAAAATGAAATGCATATCTTCCCTAAACACTATGCAAAATGTGGATGCCCCATCAAATAGAAAGGCATATAAGAGATCTTGCGCTTCAGTGTGAGCTATTCTGCATTGGAACACTTCAAAAGCATAGAAACGTGTGACCTTTCCAAAATTACTGGGACTTCAAGTTCTGTAGAAGCAGGCAGTTCATAAATATCAGCAGGCATAATCTACTTTGGAAATCTAGACTGACACTTATTACATCTCCTTCTAACAAAGTCACAGAATCATAGAATGGTTTGGATTGGAAGGGACCCTAAAGATCATCTCGTTCCAACCCCCCTGCCATGGGTAGGGACATTTTCCACTGTACCAGATTGCTCAGAGCCACATCCATCCTGGCGTTCTGAGGATGGGGCAACCACAACTTCTCTGGGTAACCTGTGCCAGTGCCTCACAGTAAAGAATTTTTGGCTAGTATTTATGTCTTTTGCCTGTTATCCATCTGTAGCCCCACAGCTGCAATGAAGGACCCCTCTGCCTGGGCCAGCTTTTCTCCTTTAATGACTACCTATTACATCACCTGACTGTGAAGGTGTGATTAATATAAGTCTGTACACACAAAACCCTATCATTCATCAAAAAACAGGTCTTGTGAGTGCTAAAATAAATGCCTAGAGCTTTTCTTAATATATTGTCTATAATTTATTCTATAGGTACAGAGCAACAGGTAGTGACTGGTGGACCAGTTTCTTCTTCTGCCGCTGCTCAAGATGTCAGGCCAAAGGACAAAGCTGTGAGTGCCAGCACGTTCCACAAGTTCCAGCAGGACCTGCCCTCCTCCGAGCTTTCGGGCTCCAAATTAAGACACGTTAAAGTTCAGGCTGCTTTGCAGCCAGTGACTGAACCTGCAAAGACTGAACCACAGAGCGGCTACTTCATTGACAAAGGAACTCAGACGAAAAAGTCCAGCAGAAGTGGGCAGTCGAGGCACAAAGCTCTGCACCACGCCGGGGCACAGCAGGGCCAGGAGCTGCAGCCCTCAGCCCCGCCTGCCCCTCCGCTCAGAGACACTTCCCAGGCCCTGGAGATAACCCAGTACTTCTTCGAGGCCGTTTCCACGCAGATGGAGAAGTGGTACGAGCGCAAGATAGAAGAAGCCCGGTGCCAAGCGAACCAGAGAGCGCAGCAGGACAAAGCTGCGCTCAAGGAGCACATCAAATGCTTAGAAGAGGAGCTGAGCAAATTAAGGACTAAGGTGCAGAAAGAGAGCTAGCACCTGCCAGGCAGGTAATCAAGCAACAGGACTCATTCTGGAGCCTGCTGTATGGGAATTTGGAATATTGATAGATATATGTAGTGCCTGTTACATCCAAACACAACACTCTATTTCAGGAGTAGAAACTACTGTGGAAACTCCATAACTGGGGAGAGTTCATATGCAAACTGTATTGATAACAAAGAGATGCTGCAGATCAGATCCTTTCTTTGTTATTTCCAAAAGTCCTTCAATATTGCACTCTCAGTTTCCAGATGCTGCTTGAAACCAAACTGCATTAGTAACCAAAACTGCTTTCTGAAAAGGGAATTCCCTTACTTCCACACAAGACACAGACTAGAGGGTTCTACTGTATGCCACATGTAAACATGTTGTAATACCAGTACTGAAATAAATCCAGGATGTTTGAAAGCTTTTGACAGAATTACTTAGTGATGAAGGGCTATTGATCCTATTTTAGATCCTCCCAGAGCCTCTCTTTAGTCAGTGGAGAGAAGCTAAAGAACTCACTCCAGTTACAAGCCCAGGCAGGTGACAGATGCAGGCTTCCAGCTGGGAGAGGGCAGGCAACCATGGAGGGAGATGCTAAGGCAACTCATCCCATCAGGTACGGAGGCTTCAGCTACCACTTTGCTTTTCTCGTCGTTTTCCATTATTAAAACAAGTGCTAAATCTGATTTGTTTTTTTAACGGTGTCCTGCAAGCAGAGCTCCTTGTGGTTACACTATTTTTGGGGCTGTACTCCAGTAATCTGAGAACTTTTGTTTAGGGCATGGATGGCAAGTATTTTATGTAACTGTGGTCTATTTGTTAGGTTGAATGTTTATATAAATCTTTTTTCCTTCAAGCAGGAAATGGCTGAATTGTCTACTATTGGAGAAGCTTGAAAAAAGTCCTTTATCTAAGCAAGTGAAAGCTTGGCTCCCTGTATTCAAATGTTTCTTGTTCTGCAGTCAGGATTTTTTCCCAGGCACCTTGTCCAGACTGTCTACCTTTGTTCCTCTGAATGATTCCTCCTGTGTTTTTTTTTTTCCCCCTTCTGTCTCCAAAAAGGACACCAGGCCCTAGTGAGTCTACAGGTTTTAGGACAAACAGCCCCACAAAACAGTACTCAACATTTTAAAAGTTTTATCGATGTGTTTTGTTTTAAATTTGGAACTTCCATTGATCAATGCTGTCCATGCTGACAGACTCCAAATAATCTCAAGGCATCATAACTATTGCATCTGCACCCCTTTAGGGACTCTTCCTTACACATCTGAGAAGGCTCCATCAGATTCTGCTAGAAAATTAACTTTACTTACCAGATCATGACAGAACAACTGTTCAAAATCAGTTCCAACACAGGATGGTACTGTTATGCCAAGGAGAAAAATACTTTTTTTCTGTACTAAGGAGCTCTAAAATCAATACAAAATACTTTAGTGTTGAAAAACTCCATTCACTAATTAGTAATTAAGCTTTTGTCTTCTTAGCAGATGTATAAAACAAAAAAAAGTCATATTATATAACACTATTTTTAAAGTTCCTATTAATGCACTATCACGACAAGAGAAGTGTATCTGCAGCTGTGGAAATACTAGTTTTCTTGCTCTGACTTCTGTAGTCTAATATAGACACTTTGGTGTGTTTACAGTTTGAAGCTACAGTAGGAGCGCAGAAGCATGCTGTTGAAGTTTTGTATCACCTGGATGAAGTTAATGTTTTGCCAAGCAATTAAAGTAATTGTTGCTCAGAAATGTGTGGTGTAACGATTTCTAGCCACAGGAAACTGACACAGTCCCCTCACTTGACTCGGAGCGGGGAGCAGAAGATTGGACTTCAGCTTCTAAGCTTTTTGTTTGCAGTTATAAAACACAGAAATGGAGTCTGCCATCTGTGCCAAGGGAGGTTGCAGGGACTGAGTACTCTGTTGGCTGGTGCAGGTGCCCCTTTCAGAAGTTACAGGCACAGGGCTGAGTTGTGCATGGATCACACACACGCTCCTGAGCTTGCCCAAGCTCAGGGGAGAGGCTGGGGCTTTAGCTCTACTTCTCATACAGGCCACACTGGACCACACTCATAGGTTCACATAATTTAAGTAAATCTAAGTAATTACCAAGCAATCTAAGGCAGTAGCCACGCTGCAAGTTACTGATTTTAGACGTTCTCTGAAGCCAATGAGTGTATGGTAAAAGAAAGAGAAGAATTTTCTGCTAATTCCTTTCTATACTTCTCCCTTCTTCAAAACTCAGAAGGACTTTATAAACAGGTGTGATCTACCTACTTTCTTTTCAAGTAACTTTCCTTAACCTCGCAGGCTGTTTACTTGGACTCTTTAAGGCTTCTGGCTGGCAACTTTATCTTGACAAGCCCACAGAGCAGTGAAGGGCAGTAGCACTCAAGAGGTCAGCATCTGTCCAGGGCCCTGCCTGTCAATCCTAGCTCTGGATTATGTGCCCACAACCTGGAAACATACAAACTGGGAGTCAAAGGAGTAATGCAGGCTCTGGGATCTGAAAGGAAAGCACCATGGTGAGGCAGCAGGGTAAAGCCTCCTCACTAAAGAACAGAAATCCAAGCACTGGCTGAAGGGGAAGGGAAGGGTACTGTGGTAACAGCCAGTATTGGTTATGGCTATTCAGTCAAAATACCTTTCTAAGCAGCACTTTTTCTTAACATGAAAAATAAATCTCCAATACAAAAATGTTCTGTCAGTCTGTTCTACCAGAAAATTTTAACAAAATATAAATTTTTCACGAAGCATTTTTAGATACGTATTTTTCACTGACTGATTGAAGCTCAGAGGCTTCAGTCTATACAGATCTGAACCACAGCTCCTGCTCCCAGCTGGGGTCGTTCCTCCTGTAGCCTGGAATTTCTGTCCTGTCCCTTCCCTGGTGCCAGTGGTGATACCTATATACCGATTTGCTGTCACTTTGTGCAGCTTAGCAACTCTGCAGAAAACCACCTTGAAAAGCAGGGGTGTTCCCTCAGGGAGCTACAATAGCAGGTGGGAGAGGGAAAAGTTCCTGCATGTCTTGGAATCACAACCTAAAAGAGTCAGGCATCGATCTACTGCTGCCTGTCTAGTAATGTGGAAAAAAATCCCCATCTTGTCAGAGCATTTTTAAATTACATGGGAAAAAAAGATACACTGTGAGAACAGTTTCAAGCTAACTATTAAAAGTAATGTAACATTTGAATAAACCCCAACTTTTGCAGTTAGTATTTTCTACCTGTAACTCTTCTTTATATATTTACTTTTAAATACTAGCTTGAAGGTACTCGGTAATAAACATTTCTGGAGCTAAAATCTCCCATTTTCATAAATAAAGACCTCCCTTTCTTATTTACCTCCTACTGAAAATCAACATCTACACACAAAACATTTTTTTAATGTTTCTGTGTTCTGGGCCAATTTATTTATCCCAAATTCTGTTTTAATCACAAATTTTGGTGAAAATTCTTGGCACAGCACACGAAGAGGTGTCATTGTGAATATTACCAATTACAGCTACCACAGTAAAAAGCAGACAAAATAATCTGGCATATATTTATTTTCCATTGCACTGGCATTAGCACAGCTGTTGTAATTTTTGGTGCTTTCTGCTTTTCCTGCAGCACATGCTACATTTTCCATCCAGTTCTTAAATGTCCTTTGTGTCCAAGGGATTCTCCCTTCAGAGGGTAGCCAAACTGAGAAATGTATGGGGAAGGGGAAAAAACAAAAACCCCTCGGTGGTAGATTCCTCCTTCAAACATTACCAGGTTGCCAGCAAAAGCTGCCATTATAACCACATTCTGGAAAAAACACTGTGCCTATTTGCAATAGATAAAAATCCAACTGTCAACAAAATGAAGATCAGGATTTTGCCAGCTTAAGTGTTCTCTGAAGTTCCTGAAGTTGCATGTTGCCTTGAGTAATCATCATCCTGATTGCATCCTATAAAACAGAATGAAATCTAGTAAACTGCCCATCCATACACAACACGGGTTTTCCACAAGCATACAAACTTTTAGTGCATTAAAATACATACAATTCTTACTGGCACTACTGTCATTTACTTATTTGTGTGACCTAACACTGCTGTCTCTGAGATGGTTAAAACCAGGTAAATAAATGGATCATTTTCTCCAGTTCCTTAACAATGTACTTGGTTGTGGCTTTGCTTTGAAACTCAGTTTTTAACAGGATTCAAACTCCTAATAATGTTTTCTTTATGCTTGTGTGTGTACTGCCTTTGCAAGCCAGTAGTGAGAACGGTACATGAGCATTATGGAGATGGGTTTTACAGAGCAGGTGTGGGTTTCTCTCAAGGCTCTCTGAGCCTTTGTCTGATAATTCAGCCACCAATTCCTTGGGCACTGGCTAGAAAAGGGAATGAACCAGGAAGCAGAGAACAGGAGGCGTACAAGAAATGTGAAGGTTTTTGCATTTCGCACTTGCTTCACATCCCATTTGATTGTATTCTGCTTGAATATAGGTAAAATTAAAGCTAAAAAAAAAAAAGCTATAAAAAGCTTAACCATTATTAAGTTTATGTTAGCTACCATATTATTCAATACATTTTTCCTGATCTGTGGTTTGAGTAAGCAGAGTATTTGTTTTTTAGGTTTTTAATTCCAGATTATTCTCCTGAAATTTGAGAAACATTAGTACAGCTAAGAGCGGGGGATAATATTTAGAGACGCTGGATTATTTCTTTGCATAAATGAGGAAATAGTAACAGGAGACTTCTCACCAGTCTGGGAAGAAACACCCACAAAAGAAAACCCCATGACACAAGACAGGGCAGTGCAGTGACCATTCCCGAGGGCTGGCGATGGGAGCTGCGGATTCCCCATCCTCACCTCTTCTGTAGCATCCTTATTTCTCTTGAATTCCTCCCGGGCCCAGTCCTTTAAGTAGCGGCGATCCTGTTCAGCAGGGACCTCCCGGATAGCCCGCAGGATCTTGCGGTACAGCTGCAGGACCTGCTGCCGCCTCAGGAACTGGCAAGAAGAGAGGCAAGTCTGCCTCAGGACAGTGCTGCAAGCTGCACCCTCGGCGCTTTGCTTCGAGGGATATTTAAACAACCGCCGAGCTCCCCATCGTTTATACAAGACACTGCCCTGCCCCATCCCCCAGCCCGCCCGTACCTGTTTGAGGGTGAGCGCTGCCGGCGGGAGGCGCCCGGCGGCCATGGCGCGGCTCCGCCCCTTCCCCTTGCCCTGGCCCTGCCCCGCCACGGGGCCGCCCAGCCCGCCCCGCGCGGGCGGGGCCACGGCCGCCATTTCCTGCCTCGTCCCCGCACTCACGGCCCGGGTACGGTCGGTCGCTCGCTCTGCGGAAGCTTTGATCAATTCAAGGCACAGACGTCGTAATTACAAAGAGCGGTACCTGTCTTTATTAGTACAGACGATACAAGATGCATAGCTTTTGCGATGAAAAATCACGTCCGTGCTCCAAGACACCGGATTTATGAAAAATCCCCAACGCCTGCCTCGGACTGGGGCAAACTTCACAGTGTAAAGTGGTAAGGAAGGGATCAGCATATGGCAAGATTCAGAAAATTCCCTGCTGTTATCGTCAGGCAAAAATCGGCAATAATTAAAAAGGCCATGTTAAAACCGCAGAATAGTTTCAAGTATTCGAGTACTTGTCTTTTTTTTTTTTTTGGTTGATTCAAACCATCTGCCTCTCCTGCTCCGCACTCCTTCCTTCCCAGAAGCATCTCCACATGGGTGATAGTGAAGAAAGCTTTATTTGCAAGACACCCCAACTTCTAATGCAGAAATACCTTCCCAGGAACAAGACTGGTTTTACTTAGCAGGGAGGGAGGAGCATGAATAATATTACCTCTGTTAATATTACAATTTTTTTTTTTCTTAAAAAGGTAATAAGTTATTACAAGAGAAGCTGAGACAAGTTTTATGCTACCTGTGGGAACAGCAGGAGACAGCCTCACCATTGCATAATTGTCCTCTGACACACTGGGAGGATGCACCCAAACCATTCTGTTCTTACACAGCCTCTGCCCCAGGGCAGCTCCCACAGGATAATCCCATTTGGGAAGAGTTTTATGACAAGAGTTTCTTGTATTTCAGCAGTTCAGCAGCAGCAATCGGGTCTGACCTTGTCTACCAAAGTCTAAAGAGTGTCGGAGGCAGTGACCAGTTCAAACCACTGTCTGAGGGCATCGCTCAGAGTTTCTGGGAGCGCATTCACATCTCTAAGGATCATGTAGAACGGGAATGGGAATTCTTCCATATAAGACCTGATTTCAGGCAGTTCTCCAGGTCCTTTGAATATAGGTACTTTAATGTCCAAAATAGAATCCTGTAAAAAAAGTGCTGCTGTTACTATTAAATGACACACATACTCTATGACCAGTGACAGAATTTACCCTATTTTCTAAGTACTTCTAATTCTCCCCCATTAGAATAAAAGTTAATAAAATACTTTCAAGCTTTAAAAGCTCTAAGCGTTCAATGGTAAATCAGATCAGAAGCTGAACATAAAACAGTTAAATGCTTTTGCCCTTTTAGATAAAAGTGTACTAATCCATGAATTATAGGCTAGAAGAGACTAAGCTTAAGCTTCTGCAATACCACATTCTGTAAATAAATTCTGTCTTTTCTTAGCATTTTATGATGTGAGTTTACTGTTGGCACTTTAGTGTTACTAATTTGATGCCTTCCCAAGAGAGTCTATAAGCTCTTTAGTGCTGAGTTCAACTAATACTTGTGCAGTGCTGTAATAGAAGATTCTTTACCAACTTCACAGTATTTCAACAAATACCTTAAAGACAAAAATCAGATTAAACTCCAGCTGTGCTTCTTGTAAAGCAACTTTGTAGTTGCTCAGTGTAGCACCTCAGAAATTAATAAAGATTATGGAAAGCACCTTTTTTCCCCAGAAAACAAAAAGCTTATGAAAAACACCCAGTTTTGCTTGATACTACAGCCAGGTTTCATCAGAACCTTTCAGCTGTTTGTCAGCAGAAGAACTTTTAGTTTTTCAGCAATAAATACAGCAGATGAGTTTTGTATTCAAAAATAAAGATACAAGAAGAAAACACAAGCAAAAAACCAACCAAACAAAAAACCCCAAACAAACAACGAAAATTAGAGTCTTTACCACATAATTTACTGTCAGGCTTATGTTTGCTTACTTACTGCACTACAGAGCCTTCCTGAAACACTCCCAGATATTTCAGCTTCTCATCCAAGGATATCTTAAGTTTTCTTCCCCCATTACCAGATGCAGGACTCAGCTTTCCCAACTGAGGCGCTAAGTAACTCTCACATATTCCCTTCTGTCTAATGTTTAATCTCATACTGGCTCCAGCTGTCATGTCAATTGGGGACTGCTGTCAGAAATTATCAAGCTGAATCAGAGCTGAGATGGAACAAAGCATCTCTCAAACTCCAAATCTGTCAACCTGCCAGCTGCTTCCCTGGTGGCCAAGAGCTACAACCATTCTGTTTGAAGACGGGAGTCCTAGCCTTTCTGTGGCTTGGAAGCTGAGATTTTTTTTTTTTTAAATACAAAAGATAAGAAGCACAGTAGGAAGAAATGGCAGATGTAGCAGACGTAGAAAACTGCAACTGGGTTCAGTATCTCTAACCTCTACAAAAGATAAGGTAGCTGTATGGCACTATGAAAGACATAAAAAGATTTGTATCAGTTTCTCATTCACTGCAGTTGAATACTTCTCCCTTGTTCACTTACCCGGGAATTAGGGTTGTCCAACACTACGAAAATAACAAAGATATTGGCATTCCGAGCTGCTTGAACTGCTGCTGTCACCCGTTCCTTGCCTTCCAAGAAAAGGCCTCTTCCATCAGATACAATCAAAAGCAGCTGCGCTGTTTCTGAGCACAAAGAACATTTGAAATTCCAGTAAGTTCAGAGTAATGAATTTAAAAGGCAGAAACTCCTATTTTGCTGTTTGCCCTGTGGGTATAATGGAAAAAGGAGTATTCCTAAGGAAATTAACTCTTTGATTAAATAGAATTATGTGACTTAACATTAAGCTGCAGTTACTAGTGGGTCAATAAAGTAACTAAGTAATGTGTGACGCCCTTGAAAATAATGGAGGGAGGGGGGTGGTGACAACCCCACCATCCATCAGTGCTATAATCAAGGATGAAAGTCAAACAGACATGGTCAAAGTTTTGTCTTTCATGCCTAGAGGTTAAATACTGGCTGAATACTGGACAAGAATCCAGCTACTAGCTCAGGAGAGCACCAGATGCTGCAATGAAATAGAACTCAAATCAGTGCCTCTAGAAGCAGGTACCTATAAGTCCATCTGTAGGCTTTGTACCTACTTTTACAGGCTTGGCTTCCATCAGGGAACAATCCTGGACTGTCCAAAATGGGTTATTTTTGGAAGAAACTAAATGAGAAGATAAGCTCAGAGGCACAGTCAAGGCAGTTCAATTAGTCTAAAGTAAACCTCCTGAAACATCAGACATAGCACCCATGCTGGGTTCCTCAGTACCAGCCATTTCTGGAAACATGTTACATGACCCAAGTTGCCCTTAGAGACAGATACATAACTTAGAATATACCTTTAGAGGGATGTATCTGTAATCCTTTACACGTAAAATCACAGTAATTACAGTCAGGAATGCAAGCCCTAATTGTTACAGAGGGATGCAGAACACACTTGGGCAGACAGGCCCCAAATGTGACAGGGCTTTGTCTTACAAAGAGGTCATGGACCCTACAGCCTTTCCTCTTGCCAGCTCCCTAATCCTAAGAAGCTGATTGCTGCTGCATCCCCTGTCAGAATATGACAGCCCGTCAACCCTGTGGCAAAGCAGCTGTGGATTATAAATCCCAGACTCTCAAGTTCTTGGAGTACTTCAAAAACAAGAATTTATAAAAAATACATGTGCCACCATGACAAGCTTTTAACTATCACAGAGCAATCTTTTAGACTAACTGTGGGGCAGACAACAGGCAAGCAGCCTTCCAGCTTTCCTTAGAAATTCAAGCACCTCATGACCTAAAGAAGCAAGACAGTGAAAGGCAGGTAGGAGGCAAATTCCCTTCTCAGAGCAGTGTGCTTCGGGATACCTAGAGAACTCAAGCTCTCAAGCAGGAGCAGAAGTGTCTAGAGAGTCAGGGGGCTTAGGAAGGTGGACAATGCTCCAAGCTGGCACTGTCTATCCTTAGCACGGTCTGCAAGCAGGAGGTAAAGGGAGACAGGTAAGGTGTGTCTTTTTAAAAATCTTACACAAAATTTTAGTGAATTATTGACAAATATGAAGAAGGTGTTGCTTGGGTTTTGAGCTAAATTTCAACCAAACACTGCTTTTGACAAAGCAAAGCCCTAATGCAAGCGATGTTTCAGTCCTAGCTAGGAGTCTTCCTGGCAGGATCCTACTTTGGGACTGTAGTGAGCATTCTGCTGCCATGGCAACAAGCACAGTAACACAAGAAAACTCACCCGGATTAATATTTTGAGACAACTGCTGTGCTGCAGCAAACATATTTGCTGATGATTCTAGAAACTGCAGAGGAAATAAATAAGAAATTCAAGTCATCTCATCATAAAAATAATAAATTTTAAAATGAAAACATTTCTAACAAACACCTTTCTCTATTTTAAATGCCAAGACAGTCTTGACCACCTAACACAGATACAGTTCTTCGCATTTTCCTGTATTAACTAACTCCTGCTTTAAATTTATTAAGTACTTTTGAACTAAAGAATCTTCAAAGAGCCTTCAAAGAGAATTTATTTTTTTTCCCGTGCTAGCAAAGCAATCAACACAGTACACTGCTGATGAGATTAATGGCATAATTGAAAATATACATCCTATTTCTAGGCTGAACTTCTTTGGCTTCAACTTGAAACAGAAGTATCTAGTCTCATATACACCCCATCAAAATTAAGAACATCAACAGTACCCAAAAAATACTTTTTAAGACCCAATACAGAGAAAGGTGAATGCTTAAAAGTGGTATACATCAGAACAAAAAGTGAGAAAACACTCTTCCTGTTACAAAATTATGACCATTTTATTTCTTATCTAACCTGCTCCCAGACTCTCGAAGACAAAAAACTAGTGTTACATAGTGATCATGAAACCATGAAGCTGCTGATATCTTGTCTGGAAAAGATTGGTCAAACTGTTGCCCTAAAAGCATTCTTGTGTACCTGGGCTATTTTTGTTTTCTTCTGCTGAAACTTGCAAAGACGCAATATCCGTGTCCCTGACTGGTCACTGAACTGCTCGTGGAACGGGTGCAGCAGCTGAACAGTTTCTCCAAAGCTTTAGAAAAGAAGAGAAAGTTACAGCATGAAACTGGTGTTTACATTCTGCTCTGAAGTACTGAAGGAAAGTCAAGATTTCAAATAAACTCACCTACACACAGCAATCTGTCCCACTTCTAGAAGAGTCAGAGCATTTCCAATAACTGCCAGGGATTCATACGCAAGCTATTAAAGAAAAATGTTGCATCAAAAGTAGCATAGTCAATGTTTTACTCAAAGCCCAGTATTAAATATGAAGAATGTTACTGAAATTATTTTTCATCATCTAGAAATATAATTGAAGAGACTGCCTATCTTTCTGCCTGTCTAATGTAACACAGTCAGTGTAATAAAGATACACTAGTTCTGCTTGAGGGCTTCAGCTGATTGATTTAGAGACACGACTTTAGGTAGGCTAATGAAATAAATAAGTAACTGTTCAGAAGGAAACACACCATTTTAATTAATAAAAACCCTACACGTGTGTTGCTCTTGGTTTTTGCCTTCTGATGCTGACATATTCATGTTACTCTTTCTCACACTCTCTTCTGATAAACAGAAGGTTGTTTTGCATTCCTCTTTGGAGGAAGCAAACACTGAAGGACAGGTGATAAAGCCAGTGAAGTCAAGAAGTTTTATCATTACTGTCCAATCCGTGCTCATTGTTAGATGTCTATAAATAGACATCTCACGTAAATAAAGTTCTCTTTTACTGTTCATCCAACTTGAAGCCAAGTTGTGTGTGTTCTCTCTCTTTTGTGTGTGCGTCACAACAGACCTCACAAGTGGGCTAAGATGAATAGATATTTAGTGCTCCAATGAATTGTCAGGTAAGGAAGTTTCAGCCTTTTGTAGGCCACAAGAAGTAATTTTACAGTGGATATGTACACCTCTAACAAACTTAACAGCTCATCCTTTCAGCTAGTTTTCACTGATCTTTTGTTAATAAATCCCTTAGGCATGAAGTGACAAGAGTTTAAGCACATGGACTAGAAAAATAGGTGCTTTGGAATTCCAGCAATTACCAGACCTATATGAAACAAGTCAGCAACTGCCGTACACATCAATGCCAGGTGGTTTCTCCGTACTTCTCCCAAGGTTTTATTTTACCTGTTTAGAGTGATTGTCAATCATACTAGAGGAATCATCAATAGCCAGGCAAATCTGATACTGTCGTTTACTGGGCTTGGTCCTTCGCAGCCAGATCTTGTCTTTTCGGAACTGACTGGCAATGTACGGGATCACTTTGCGCATGTTCAGTCTCTTCCCAGTTCTGTAGTCTCCTCTGAAAGGTGAGAAAAAAGACACAGTGACAGGGGTTATCAGCAGATATCTCATTGTGGAAATCCATGGCCTGTGCAGAATATACAACAAATAATTTTTTTTTAAATACAACAAATCCAATATTGGTAGTTTTAATACTGATATTTAGTTATAGATAAAAAAATGAATATTCAATGTTTTTAAAAGAAGTTTATATGTAGGTACCTAAAATGGAAGGCAGACCTTGAATTTACATCCCACCAGTTTGAAACAAGTCTGAATCTCTTTAAAAAAATAATCGTTTAATGTTATAAACAACGTAAAACATTTTGACATTTAATACAATCTTTGACTTATCTTCAAACGGCGAAACTGACTGATCACCTGTTGCACAGGAGAAAAAAAATAGCAGGCAATATCCTCAGGATGAGTGCCTACTACTATATATCATGTTTGCATTTCATAAAATAACCTAATGTTCCCACACAAGGAAACTGAAGGCATTTGCAAACAGGAATAATTACTGTAATGCAAGAATGACAAAGCTGCAGTTTTACACAGGTTAAAGCACCTCAAACCCATGAGTTTAAAGAAATCAGAAGTCTCAGAAAGGCCCAACTTACTTCAACTTGGCGGCCTGAGTGGGTTCCAGTATGAGTCGCAGCTGTTCACAAAGCTGCTGTGACAGAGGAGCTGTCAGTACTAAGTACTTCTGCCACAGCTGTGCTGCCTCCTTCTCCTACAACATGACACAAAGAAATTAAAGTGAATTATGAAAAAACAAAACAAGATGGAGAGCACTGTCTGAAGAAAGAAACCAAACCTAAGTGCACTAAGGGGAAAGCAGTAACCAGATAAAACTGAGGGTGTCTTGTATGACAGCCTGCATCCACATTCAAAACAAGATCTGAAACAACATCCAGCTTCAAGAATAATGTAGTATGTTTTTCAAGGTAAGTTAAACATAGCAACAAGAACAGTATCAATGTGATTTTGAGTATTTAGATTCCAGCCTCCTTGGATTCCTCAATGTTTTACAAGTAAAAGAAGATGAAATAATGCAATGAAGGATTCTTATGACAGTTTTATATTCAAATGAAGTCACAAACCTCCTCTGGAGTTCCAGGCTGTTGTGTCTGCCAAGCTTCCAATTGCCTTTCAAGTTCCTTTCTTAGCTCTTCGGGATCTCTAATGATGTGCTAGAAGTGAAGTTACGAGTTTTATGAGACAGAAAATTAAGTTTACACATCTGGTGATCTACAAAGTATAGCAAACTATAAAAAAAGTGTAAATGCATGTTCTCATTAGAAACACAAAAATACCTGAATACCTAAATGAAGATTCTAAATCTCCATGTTTTTTGGTAGCTTCCACATATGTGAAGGATAAATACCTCCCCACAAATATCTCCATATGTGATCTAATCAATATAGAAACAAAGCTAGGAACATCTATGATACTGACATTGAATACAATAAAATAGAGAATTTCAAATAAATCAGTGAAATGCTCTTGACAAATACCAGATTTATCAACAGTATAACGGAGACAAAACTATTGAATGATACGCCTAACTAGTGTCCTTGAAAACACAGAATGTTTCACTTAATTATATTTTTTACAAGCTTCCTTCAAACCACTTGAAGACTGAATGACATCATCCTCCTTACCTGGCACCAAATATTATTTGCTAAGCCATTATGTTAAAGAACACCCAAGCTTTATGATACTTCTTTTACTTTCTTCATGCTTTCAGTGACAGCCCCTGTCCCTCACTTACAAACCCCCAGTTTGGCCAAACAGCAGTACACACAGTACACATCATCTGCAGGCCTGCAGACTAAGCAAAATAAGCCCATGACTCCAGACTCAATAGTCCCAGTAACTTCTCATTCCTCAAGAAGCAGCAGCTGTCCCACTGGCCACCTACTGCATATTTAAGGAAGGGAAAAAGAACATACATGGAGGGAATTTCTCTCTTCTTCCTTTTGCTGAAAGGTGAGAAGCTGCCAGCCTCTTTCCCTTCCCCTTTAAATGGTGCTGCAAGAGCTCCCTCTCCTGTTTCACATTTTGTGTGTCGGTTGGAAAAAACCTACTAAGCCCAAAGCAACAATTATTCTGACAACAGGAGAACACTTGCGTTTAGTAACCTTTTTCCAAAAAGCTGCAACACTTGGCATGAAGACAGAAATACCCAGTGTAGCTGGCACACAATCCGTTCTGTGTTATGTGTACAAACAGTAAAATAGCACCCTCCAAGTGCTGTACTTAGGACACCATACTGTAAGAATGAAAGATCAATCCTTCTAAAAAAAAAAATCCATATATTGAAAATATTTTTACTCTATCAACTGGTTATCCACTACCAACTGCTTCTTTGCCATAGGTCTTTATGATAAAATGTGCTTTTCCCCAGAAGTTTGAACTGGGAAATGGGAAGTGTTACATGGAGCCATGGTATTTTTTGAATTGAGACATTCATAAAAAGCTCAAAAAGGTTCTGTAATACCTGCAATCAGCTTTTAAAAAGTAGTAATGTATTTTAATGAATTAAGTAAGGCAGATTCTTTGTTTTAAAGTCAGTGATGCCTAGTTTTCTCATCACTCTGTATGTACCCTTTTGTTATTTTCAGACCACACATCCTGACCATTGCCTTCCACTTTACCCAAGCATTTGATCTGCAGATTCATCTGAGCAAAACAATTCTTGACAGTTAGAAAAACAAAATCTTTTTAAAAAAAAGGTGAGAAAATTCCATGCTAAGTGTGGGTAGAACTAGTAATTTTAAAGGCATCTTTCAGCTGCATATATGACAGTATATGTGTGTTACTTTTCATTCTGCCATTAAATAATAGCAAGGTACGGAGTTGGCTGAAAAAACCTAATTCTTTTGCATTTACAGTTTCATTAACACAGGTCAAGTAAAGCCATCTGTTTCTCCTGCTGTAGCTAAAGAAGACAGACTGGGCATCCTACCTGGGGAATGTCCATCAGAAACTGGTGGGCTGTGTGTATGGTCGAGTCCTTGCTTCTCTCTGGCTTCTCTTCAGTCACCTTTAGTAGTTTTTCTGGTGCAGAGTCATTGACATCCTCTGAGTCAAAAGTCTGGAGCTCTGGCTCCACATCACCTGGTCCTACAACCACAGAACTGGTTAATGACTTCATGGATCACACAATAAAAGAAGCAATATTGTATCTTGACTCTTTCATAGAGCATCTCATATGCTTTGTAATGCAACTGTTATTTTCTTTTAAAAGAAGTGCCAAATTTTAAGACATTTAATTCTAGAAATAGGATGAATACATCTTGCAACTCACTAGAACAGAAAACCATGCATTTCCTAACGCAAATTGTTTTTCTGTCTTGTAAACTTCTTGCCAAACAAAGTAATAGTTAACAAATCTTTAACACCTGACAATTTCACTGATGAAGTACATTTATTGACTCTCATAGCCTCTATGACAGAACAATAGGAGGTATAAAGTTATTTGAGAAGAGTCAGAAAATCATCATTAAAAAATGGTAATCTTTGCTCATCTGTTATTCTCTAATTTTTTTCCTATAAATCAAAAAATCAATTTACAAATTAAGGAATGGATTAGAGAGTTTGTTTTATTACTGTTTCTACTGTACTACACTGTTTAACAACTAATTTCTTAAGAATTATTCTAAAGGAGAAGAAGAATGACATTGTAGGACATGTTTTGAGGACTAGTTTTTCAGAACATACAGTTGGCGAATCATGTGGAAAAACAAGTAGACTGATTACGTGCACACCTGTACCATAAATAAAGAGTCTAGCAAGAGATTTAAGTGATTAAAGCTCAAGGGAGTGGGAGGCAAGAATGTAGGCCTGTAAAACTGGTCTCCCCTCTCCAGCTGTGCTTTGCATTGATCAAGAAGAAAATTCTTCAAAATTCCAAGCTACGGTGTCATCTACTTAGAGTCATCAAAATTACAATTTCTGTTGCAATTGGCAAGTATCTATTTTTTGGGGGGGGGGTTCGGGTCATGTGTGGCTGACAAGTCAGACTTATCTTCTCTACCAACTACTTCTGTTAGCTGCTCAGTTCTGTTCCCATTTAAGAAGGAAGGCAGTGAGTTTGGTGCTACCTCACCAGAGTTGTTCAGACCAGCTCCTCTACTTCTTGCTGGTTTGTTTTTCTGCCAGAAGTTAGTTATACATAAAACAGTTGAGCTATGTGGTGCTGATGGTGGTGACACTGGAATGCATTGCTAAATGCCAATTAATTAAGTGAATTGGCACTGTGTTGAACAGCAGGGAAGTGTTTGCTTTTTATTTCTTCAAAGTGGTGGATAAAGATTAGAGACCATTAACTTGAAAGAAAGCAGCAAACCCCTCTGTCACTCAGTCAGTTTAGCAAAGGCTAATGCTGGTTATTAGGCAAAAGTAAGAATACTGCTGCAGAGGAATCAATTTGGATCAGGCATTTAATTTAGCCTTATGAAAAATATCCACTACATGCAAATCTAAATACCTACATATACATCTAAAGATCCATATCAACATGTATTTAGAATGCTTTTTAAGTTAATGTACCAGGAGGTTTAGTGGCAGTAGACTTCTTTTTTTCTGGCTTCAGCTCTTCAGTGTCTACTGCTCTGAGATCCTCGTCCTGCATTTCTGTTTCCATTGCTGCATCTTCAGAGTCTACTTCTTCCTTTTCTTCAGGAGGCATAAATGGTTTCTCTTGCTCCTTGCTAGCTACATCTGCACAAAGACAACAGTACTTGTCAAGAGGAAAGTGGAAGGAGAAGCAGTCAAGTTTAAAAAAATGTTGCAGTCTGATGCCACTGCACATCAGTTACAGTGAGAAGGTATCTGAGGCTCAAACCCCTGTTTTATCTTTCACTCCGCTGTGCTGTGTCATGTCAGTAAGCTATTGCCTGGATTAGCTGAACAGAATAGATTGTAAAGATATTTATTAATATAAAACCCAATATTTGTAAGTCAAATCAGTATTTTCAGAAGTGTTATTAGTTTGAATCTGAGTGCCAAAGAGTAGCATTTATTGTAGTGAAATGGTGCGGCACCTTTAACCAAAGCAAGGATTGTTAAATGTAACTTGAAAAAGCAAACAGGGAAAACTACAGCAAATATGAATGTTTCAGGATTTGATTCTGCAATGACAACTCTGAACACCCAGAAATACCACTGTACCATATGTCTGTGCATCATAGTGTTCAGAGCCTTGTTTAATATGTTCAAATGCATCAGCCTCCTCTGCGTTTTGTTTAGGCTGAGTTGTATCCTGCTTTGCTTCACTGCTGGATTCCACGGTTCTCAATCTCTTGTGGATGTGTTCATTGTGATCTCCCATCGAGCGCTCATTGTCTGCCTGGCCAGGTTTCCTCTTGAAACTCTGAAAAGGAACGAATTAACACCATGAACTTCAAGAGAGGTGTAACCCACCACTAATGAGAACAGTGTTCTAACAAGGAGAAACCGAGTCCTGCCTATATGCTAGTTAATATTAAGATATTTAAACAAAAATTTAAAAGAAGAGATGAACCTGTGTGTTTTTTCTGCTTTGCTTCTGAGAAGCCATCCGGGCCATGCGTGTAGATTCATGGCCTTCTGACTGATTTGCACTTGAAGCTCCAGTTCCACTTTCCTGAAAGAAAAAAAAAAAAATTTCAAGTGTAACTGAAAATAGAAACTACTGTAAACAAACTCCAGATGTTAAACTGCAGTGCTTTGCTACGTTCTGTTCAGAATGCCCAGTGGCTCATAACTGCAAGTGTAATTCCTAAGGAGAGCAGACAAGCCACTTCTACAGTTCATCAATTACCCTAAACTTATCTTTAGAGCAGTGAAAATGCAGGGTATCTACCAGGTTTTTAAGTTTTTTTTCAGTGAATTTATAATTGGTATAAACTAAGGTTTTGCACAATTCTTAAAAACTATGGCAGCAGTTCTCTGACTTCAACTTGAAAATATATTCACAAATTTAGCATTTTTAACTCAGACACTTCCACATAGTTTACCTCTTTAGACTGGTCTTTTTCTGAAGCCTCTCCAGCCAGCTCAACGGCACTGTCACTCTGCAGATTTTCTTGCCCAGTCTGCCCTTGTGTTTCATGCTCCATTCTTTCCTCAGCCTCAGGGATTTGTTCATCCATCTCTGAATTATCTTCATCCTCCTCTTCCTGAAATAACATCAAATTATTTTAACATTCTAAAAAACATTGATAACTGTATGTTATGGGAAGGCACTGAAAGACAAATAGAGTTATCAGACACAGTCAGGATGGCTTAACTAAGGGAAAGGCCCATTTGACTGGATACCTCTTCTATGATGAGGTCACTGGCCTAGTAGATGAAGGGAAGGCAGTGGATGTAGTTTTTCTGGATTTTTAGTAAGGCTTTTGGTAGCATCCCTCACAGCATCCTTCTGGACAAGTTGTCCAGCTGTGGGATGAGTGGATTCACAGTGTGCTGGGTGGGTTCCAGGGCTCAAATAGTTGTAGTGAATGGGGCTTCATCTGGTGACAGTCACCAGTGCTGTTCCTCAGGGTTCAGCTCCAGGACTAGTCCTGTTTAATGTATTTATCAATGATCTGGATGCAAGAGTTGAATGCTCCATTAGCAAGTTTGCTGATACAAACTGGGAGGTGCTGTGGGCTCTCTTGAAGGACAGAAGGCCCTTTACAAAGGGATTTAGATAGATTGGGGCTCTAGACTATGATTAAGGGGATGAAATTTAACAGGTCCAAATGCTGGATTCTACACTGAGGGCAGAGTAACACTGGGCTAAGTACAGACTGGAAAGAGGAATGGTTGGAGAGCAGCCCTGCAAAAGGATCTGGGGATGCTGGCTCACAGCAGGCTCTGTGTCAGTAAGCACTGAGCCCTGGCAGCCCAGAGTGCAATCCTTTTCCTGGAGTGCATCAAACACAGAAACACCAGCTGGACAAAAGAGGTGGTGAATCCACTGCATTCAGCATTGGTGCATCCTCACCTGAGTGCTGTGTGCAGTTCTGGGCCCCACAAGTTAAAAAGGATGTGAAGGTCCTTGAATGTGTCCAGAGGAGGGCAGCAAAGGTGGTGCAAGGGCTGGAAGCAATGCCCTATAAAGAGTGGCTAAGATTTTGGGCTTGTCTAGTTTGGAGAGAAGGAGGCTGAGGAGTGGTCCCATTGCTCTCGACAACTTTCTCAGGAAGGGACACAGAGAGAGGTACTGATCTCTTCTCCCTGGTACCCAGTGATAGGATGCTTGGGAAGGGTCATTAGGACTCTAGTATCACATTGAGGCGGGGGTCAAACACTGGAACAGGTTTCCTAGAGAGGTGGTCAATGCCCCAAAGCTCTCAGTGTTTAAGTGGCATTTGGACAATGTGCTTAATAATATACTTAAATTTTTGGTCAGCCCTGAAGTGGTCAGGCAATTGGACTAGATGATCACTGTAGGTCCCTTCCAACTCAAATAGTCTGTTCTATTCATTCTAACACAAGACCGAGGAGGCAGCAGGAACACAGATAGCAGAAACACATGTTCAATAAGCATAGCTCTTGTTATCTTGATGAAGACTCTCATTAACTTTGTATCTATTAAATGTCAAATCTGTTTTGGAGTATCACAGAGGACATAAATTTCCTAAATCTTGTATAAGGCAATTAGAAGAAAAAAAAAAATAAAAAAAATCACTCTTCCGTTTATTATACTGTACCCGAGGTTGAAGGCCTTGGTCTTCATTAGGGATTCCCTTATCTTCAGCAGATTCATTTTTTTTCTCATCAGGTTGTTGTGACTCTTCCTCTTCTTCTTCTGCATCCTCAGTATTCTCTGCCTTTTCTTCTTGATCATGAGCATCTTTGTCTCCTTCATCTTCCTTCTCCTCTTTATCTTCAGAAACGCCTTCTTCAGCTGCTTTTGCATCTTGATCATCTCTTTCTGTCTCACCAGTATCCTCTTCATTCTGTTCTTCTGTCTTCTCTGCCTCATTTAAATCCACAGGTTTCTCATCTATTTCAAAATCATTCTCTTCTTCTGGATTAAAAAAAAAAGAAAGGTATATAAAACTTTCAGTGAAGTACAGAGGCAGTGAATATTACAGATATTTGGAATAAAACTGCCCAGCCTATAAAAAACCCATAAAATACTGAGTTCTATAGACAAAATCTGTTTTTTCTATAGCCAGATAATTCCTTTAAGTCACAATTGATTTCCAGCTAGGAGTACAACAGGATGAATTCCTATTAACTTCCTTTAACCTAATATTCCTGAGGGTCAGTAGACTTTTAAGAGTACAAATACTTTAAAGTGTAATAGGAAAAAAAATGAAACCACAAAAGCAACTGGACAATCAAATAAGGAGATTCCAGCATAAGTTAGGCTGTATCACTTGAATTACATGACAAAGCATGCTCCAGTGTGCATGAAAGGGAGGTAAAGGAAAATGTAATGCTGACTTCTTGTCTGGTCTGCATTTGTTACATTGATACACAAATGAATTTGCAGCTTCTTGCTGGTTATACAGACTCCTACCACCACCTCTCTCCTTTCTATAGACAAAAAGGGCTCATGATCTGATTGACCCCCCCACTTCCATGTGGCTTTCTTCTAGGAATCTGTAGAGATTTTCTGCTGTACCTTCATCTTCCTCATCATCACTCTTCTCATTACTCTCCAGATTCAAATTATCAGGCAGGTCCAAAGGTTCAACTTCAGGCTCCTTTTCTTGCTGGCCATGATAAGGATCTACTTCATTCTCATCATACTCACGCTGTCAGCAAAAGAATGGGGGAAATATTAACAGGCATGGACTAAGTGGGAGGATAGGCAAAGATAAGAAACAAGATACTTCTGTATTTTCTAGGACAAAGAAGTGCTGGATACAATATTACATTCTGATCAGTTAAAAGTGGATGTCTAGTGATACACATACTCCTGCATGAAGAGCAGAAAGATCAGTTTCAGCAAATGCATTTACATAAATTGGTGGTACTTAAAGCCAGCATGTTTTGTGTTCAAAAGCCAATTTTCCTAGCTGAAGCATTCTGAACAGAATATGCACTCTTGGAGATGCTAAATGTACTCCTGCATACGAAGGTGTTTCTGTTGCTAAACACAACAGAATTAGAGTTTTAAAGCTTTGTCCATCAAAACATCAATTCAGTGTAAAGCCTGTTTTGGCAGCCATTAAAAGTTGAGGGTACTGCAAAAAAAATCCTTTCTGGAATATGAATCAGAAAATAAATGGGTATTATAATGGATACAGTATGGTTCACTTTCAGCTCTGAAATGAACTAACATTTTCAGGGTGCTTCACAATAAAAAAAAAAAAAAGGATTTCAAATTCTCAGAGACACACAGTATAAGCAACAGAATGTGGTTTAACAGCAAGGTAGTCCATATAGTCCAAACAATTTTTACCTCATCAATTTGTTCATGGATTTTCTCTTTATTTCCACTCTCCTCTTCCTGTTGCTCTTTTTCCTCATTCTTGGGAGGCTGTTTTTTATTATCCTTGTTTCCTGTCCCCAGATTGTCATCTTTTGCAACAAGCTCTGAATCCTCCTGTTAATAAATCAAAAAGAAACTCTATTACATTACCCATTTTTCAACATCTCAGTGACATCACCTCCTACAGAAAAAACAAGACAACATTCAATAAAATTTACTCCCTGAAATTATCCCTTTCTAATGCAAAGAGCTAGGAGAGGCAATTCCCATTCTAGGTCACATTAAGTTGCAGTTCAATTCCTTTGATACTTTTTTCCGCCCACCCCGTTCCTTATTACCTCATCCATTCCTGGTCCAGTTTCTTCTGTTTTACTACTAGCATCTTCATCATCATCATCATCATCTTCATCCCCCCAGAGCCTTTCATCTAGTTTCTCATCAGCTTCAGCATTATCAAGATTGCCCATCTGCTTATCCAGTTCCTCCTCTTCATCTGAATTTTCCTCATCTTCTGTGTACAGTTCAGAATGTATTTCAGTACAGAAGAAAGAAAGATAATGTTTTTGTTAACTTTAGAAGCAAATAAGCAATCATAGTTTGACCCTTAATTTCATCACCCCATTCAGTTAATTGATACATGCTGAAAAAGACACACATGCACATGGTATAGGAAATCATCAACCATTACTGGACTGATCTGTAACTTTTCTTATAAGATTGCCATAGTGGAAGAACCAAACCTTTTTCCTCCCTTTCTCCATCATGCATCTTTCCTTCAAAGTCTTCAGACATTTCAATTGCATTGTCTTCTCCTTCAATGTCTGGTTTAGAATCTTGATCCTCTTTCTCCTTCTCTTGACCTTTTTGGAAACTGTCTTCTATCTATAAATCAATGGTAAAGCCAAAAATTACAATGGATCTTGCCTAAATATTAAAAGCTTAAGTATCCCAACAACATTTATAAGCTGAGATGCAAAGATAAAAGCCAACATAAATAAGACACTGAAGGTAACTTCGTGTTTCTTTTTACCCAAGACATCTAGATCATGGATTTCAAGAGCTTTTTCAGTTTCACTTCAATTAAACAAGATTAATCCCAAACACTTGCCTGATCTTCACTTTCTATTTTGTCGCTCACATCCTTCTTGCCTTCCCCTTCTCCAATACCGCCATCCTCATAGTCATGGAACTCTGTTGCTCCCTCTCCTGCTTCATCTTCAAGTAATTCTTTTGGCAGACAAAACCCCTGCAAAGGAGAACAGAAACTCAAAATCTACCTCAGTAGTAAGTAATTTTTCAGCTTAGTTTCTACTCAAGAATTCACACATTAAATATATGCTTGCCATATATCCACTGTTACCTCTAATAACTTACCTTTAGAGCAAGCTCTGTAAAAATGCTGGTTAGAACAGAAAGCAGTTTTCCAGTACTCCTGTGAGATGCCAGTGAAATGGTGAAGTAGAACAGGATGATGTCTGAATACTTGTAGAGCATGGGCTTTAGACGCACCAGCAAATAGCAGGACTGGTTGAAGAACTACAGTTAAAAAAAAAAACAGCTGTCAGTCATTATTTGTACTTACTGACATGCACCTCAGAGAGGGTCATGACAGTGACTGAAAACAGATGCTCAAAGCAGAAATATCAGCAGATGAGTTTAAGTACAATTTCTAGCATTTCTGGAGCTTCTTCTAGATTTTTCACAAAAACTAAAGCTCTGTCTTCTTACTGCAAGAACATCTGGCTTTTGCACTACAGATTACCTTTATTTGTCCACAATTTCTCACGTGCTTCTATAGTTCTATGGCACTGGGCAAGAAGAAGCAATGCACGTTTAACCACCAGAGTAGTTCACAATTCCAAATCTCTCAAGACTCCTAAGCCAAAAAACTCATGAAAAGAAAAATTTTACCTTATGTTTATGTGAAGTACAGTCTTCCCTGTAAGATTTCAGGATGTCCAGGAGTTCTGAAACACCTAAAATTGCCTTCTGCACATGTAAAGACTCCAAATCAGCAGACAGATCTTCATCCAAAAGCTTAGTTATATGTCCAGCTTTAATCACATCAAGGAAGGCTGCATCCTCTTTGTTTCAAACACATTTAAAAAATGGAGATCAAGTCAGACATGCTAAAAATGTTATAGCAAGCAATCTAGAAATATCCACCCCTATCTGCTTAAATACACAATTTCTATTAAAACAGCAATTTCCTTGTGTATTGGTACTTCTGACATACACTATTTAAGAAATTTTAAGGTTTGCACGGTTTAAACTCTTCTGCTCCCCAATCAGGTATATTGGCAAACTTACCATTTTCCTCTGAAGACTTTTCTTCCTCTTTTCCACCTTCCTGTTTTCTCTCTACCAAACACTGAACAGCATACAGAACAGCACGGATAACAGTTTCCACTTTTGTTGAGAATTGCTCCACAAACTCTTCATCCGACTGCTGATTTCCTTTTGAACCTTAACACAGGCAGTTTTACATGGAAACACATCAGATTACAGGTTTCTATGTTTCCTTTATGCAAGGGCAATGACAGCACTATGCAACTTTTACTACACAGTTCTACCAAAATCTCCTTGCTAACCCTGACCTACAACTACAGTACAAGACACGTCACTAATAGAGATGGTAAAAAAAATTATACTGCACAAATAAAGTCAGGACTAAATTTTTCAAGTTTTAATTTAATAAAGTTTTTGGATATCAGAAGAAACATGGGACCACCTTCAGCAAAAACCAAACTAATAAATTCTTATGTCTTTACCAACATTACAAATCAGGTAGAGAAAAATTATCCATACCACTGCAATCGGACACAGAAGCAAGCAGCTGTGTTCTCCAGGCTGTGAAGTCTGAAGATGTGTTATTAACTTCTTCTTGTATGTACTTTAGGCTCTTGATTAGGGACATCTGATTTGCAGCTTCCCTGTCTTGCCCATTTGGAAGAAACAGGGACTCTATGCTTTGTAACTGGGCTGAGACTTCCAGCAAACAACTCACAGCTGATGTGCAAACTTCAAAGTCACTCCTGCAACAGAAATACCATAATACTGAAAGAAGAACAAACAGCCCAATAGTCCAGTTTAAGATTAAAACTTTTCTTGGGCATGGATAAAGGAGAGGCAGCATATCTCCATCCTGAATTTATCAAATAAAAAGTTTGACAACAAGCTTATATTCACACTGTCTGAAACAGAGAGAAAATTCAAACGTTGTTATTAAATAGGCTACAAATGTCTTTTAGAATTAGAATTTCTTAATTAAATTTGTATTTGAAATTCACCTTATTAGCTAAGGAGCTATGGGGATAAAATCCTGAGAGACCAAAGACAAAGTGGGAAGCTGAGACGGAAATTCTTTTCACTTGTCAGGAGTGGGAGAAGACACACATTTCTTTAAGGAGTCAGGCACTGCCTTTTGCAAAAAAAAAATGAACGTAAAACCGTTTGACGAGTATTTGAACGCACTTTTCAATATATGCGTAGGCGAAAATTTTCAAAAATTACTTCACACATATTATATGAAGATGAAACAGAAGAGATGTTCATGTGCAGAACTCACCAGGAATAAAAGGAGGTCTCACGTGACTGTTGTCTTACTCTGTCCACTTCTGCTTTCATGGCCTTCACATTTGCCATCATTGCAGTCAATTGTGCAGCTACCTGCAGCCACAACTGATCCTTATTTCGCATCCTGCATCCAGGAGGCAATCGCTCAACTGTTACTGGAGACAAGTGCTTTAGATCTGAGGGAATCAGGTCAGGTACTCCCACAAGAACATTTCCCATTTCAGGCACTGAACTCTGAGGAATGTTGGGTTTGACATCAGTCCTTTCACTGTCATTGCACCCGGCTGACTCTTCTTTTGGGCAGCACTGGATAAACCAAGACAGTTCCTGGAGAACCATCACACACTGCATGGAAAGTTGCTGCAGCCTGTCTGTCCAGCGTTGAACACTGTCTTGAGGAGGAAATGCTGCACTGTATTCTCTGTCAGCAGTCAACCTAGAATCTATCTCTTGTATACAGCTCAGGAGATTCCTAGTTTAGAAAGAAGAAAGAGAAGTTATCATCACTGAATTTTATGTTGGACTTCCTTTTTTAAAGCCCTACCTTTAACTAAATTATTTTTTTAAAAAATCTAGATAACAGCTTCTCCTGGAAAGAGTAAAACAATATGTTTTTTTAAAAAAAAGTTGTTTAATTACTGATTTTTTTCCCTCCCTGAATTATGAAATACTACAAAGCCCTTGAAATCTGATTTGCTATGAAAGTCATAGTAATGCAGATAAGTGTCCTTAAGGTTTTACTATTCCTGTGACTGTAAAGCTGAGTAGTTTGTTTAATTGGGGATTTCTGGTTTGTTTTTTTTCAAGTTTTCAGAGGCTGGAATAAATTTTGCACCAGTAATCTCCAGTCCAGAATTCCTTCTCTGTACAAAGGTACTAGTTCCTAACCTGACTTCTAAAAGTTTTATGGACTACAGAGTGTTGAGCACAAATATGCTCAAGAAAGGTGGCATTTGCAATGACTCCAATGACTCAAGCAATGAAATGAAAAGTCACATCAAGTAAGAAAGATTCTTATATATTTTTGCTTTTACAGTTTTGACACAACATCGAGTGTGCCCTGGAATTTTTAGAATTTTTCTTTGTAAGCTGTTGATGCTTTATTTATTTTGGCTCAAATTACCACCTAGATCGTTTAATTGCCCCAGGTGAAGCCAACAACTTGAATGTAAACAAAATTAACTCAGGCCAATACCACATGAGAGAGATATAATAATCTGTAAGTTTAATGGTTTAACTGTGTAATTAACTACAGAAATTATTTCACATATATGCCTCACTTGTTTTACAAAATTATTTTAATTCCTAAATACTGGCTGCAGTGATAGGATAATTTTGAATCTTTTCAATCTAGGCTTAATTGAGGAGAGGAGAAATAAAGGGAAGCAGAGGAAAAAGTTGTTATTTTCTTCTACCTTATTTTCCATCTTTCCTGAACTGATTTGGTTACTGTCAAAACTTCTTGCCAACATTTGAACGTTGGAAGACAGAAAATACCTGAGTAAGATCCACTGTTCTGTCAATGCAGTAAGAGATCGTCTCTGTCTCACAAGCATCTGCAAGAGGTGTGCAGTGAACCCTTTGCATCGTTCAATGCTACCTAGTCCAATATCCTAAACAAAACAGACAGAAAATGTGGGAGGGAACAGTTAGATAACAACAGCATCTCTGTGCCTCCATTTCATTGAACAAGATGAAAGATTATGGCTTAATTGGACAAGTCTTAATATGCAGACTAGAATTACAATTATTACAGTTTCCCCATCTTCATCTTTTCTGCATCTTCCATATCTCCTGCATACAAATTTGCCTTTCAAGTAACTTCTGCAACAGTTACATTACATTTCACTCCACTGTAGCAATTCTCATCAGGAATTTGGTATTAAATCTACCTTATACAAATAATGATTAAAATCTGAAGAGATACCAGCCTAAATGCTTTACATTCATGACCAATGCTACAACCATTCATTTTACCAGATATACTGACAATTACTTGCACTCCTTTTATTAGAAGTGGTCACATCTTAAAGCTCAGAATAAATGGTCATAACACGGAGCATAACTGATCACAGTCACGTTCCACTATTTGTATCCAGTATCAGATGTGACTTTGATAAGATCACGTTGTAAAACAAGGAGTAAAACATAGTGAGAGGAAGAACATCTGGAAAAACAGCTGCTCTTTTTCCCTGAAATGCTGGAAAAGTGGTTCTGGTTTGGCAGAGCTCATTTGTCTGTTTTACTGGTTTTAGATCAATCTTAAAAGGAAGAAATACATTAATACTTCTTGTGTTAGACACAGACTCCAGTTATGCCCAATTATAAATATCAACTGATTTCCTCAAGAACACTGAATAATATTGGGTTCATTTTCCTTACAAGTTTGAATTCAGCATTTCATGTGTCTCTTCATGCACAAAAAGTAGCAATTAGGGTTCTGCTGGGATGAAACATACTGTATATTGAACAGCTCATAAACTTCTTTCCCTAAACAAATTTTGTCCCTTTATAAAACAGCAGGTTTTAACATGCTGCATTTAATGAGTGGTACCAAATATCATATTTAGTATCATATTACACAACATATCTCCCATCACCTTCTTACTACTAGGGAACTTCAGTCCAAGCTGGTACAATGAGGTTAACAGAAGAAAGATTCTGTTTTTACTTTGCTGGTGTTACCTTGGCAGGTGCTAACAATGCTGTCTGGAGCCGAGAGTGACGTGCAAGTGACCGATAGAAATACTTCTGGCATCCATCCCAGGCCGAGGACATCTCTGTCAGCAACCTGGCAGAGCACAAAGTAGTATGGTATTAAAAAGCACCTCAGCATGCTGGAGCCACCAGGTCAGCTCTTCAACCCAACAGTTTTGACTGAAATTTGTTGTTTTGAAAATGGATTGATCTTGCAAATCTTCATTTTCTCTAAAAATATTCTAGTAGTAAGAAAATATTTAATTTTAAAAAGAAATTCTAATGAAACCCTAAGCAACAGCAGCGAGATCTCTATCTTTGAATACCATTTAGTGCTTTAATAATGATATTGTTTTTCTTTCCCCCAGGCAGCTAAATCCAGCTTTATACAGAAGTCTTTCTTTTCACCCTGATACATAAACTAAATGCTTACATCCCAGAAGGACAATAACCAGCATGTCTCAATGACAAAAAAGCACGTGTTGACAGAAAAACATTTAAAAAAAAATCTGAAAAAAAATCTTTCCCCTAAGAAAGCTTTTCCAGTAATGCCCACTTTGAAGTATATGTATTTTCTCCTGAAATATCCCATTATTTAATGAAGACAAAAAGAAGTAATCCCTGAAAATCACAGCTCACCTTCAATAAAATCATTAGCAGTTTATACTCTAATATACAGCTAGCAAAGCATCCCAGGCAAGACTGGATAGTGGAGGGACAATTGAAATCTAATTTATGGAAAGAATGAAACTGAGGGTATAGCTGTTAAAGTGCAAATTTAGAAAAAAAATGAAATTAAAAAACCCCCATATCCTTGCTCAGCTGTACGTACCAAACTGAGAAGTAACGGAAGGAAGGGAATATGCAAATCCTAAATTAATTAGACTGTCCAGAAATCCCAGTGTAAATCAACACATAAATTCGATACATTACAGCTGCAATTCACACAATCTGAGGGTAAAAAGTCCTGTGTACATACGTGGCATCCAGTTCACGTGAGCAATTCACTGCAGCCAATGCACTACCCAGGTCCAGGGGACGAAGGTAGAGAACTTCCTGGTAATCTTCTGAACGGGACCAAGCCAGACCTTTCCGGTAGGACAAACCTGGAATGGTATTTCAGCACACATCCATTGATACCATCTTTTTTTATATGAAAATGTCACTCATACAGCTGGTAGTAAGACATCAAATGTTCTGATTTCGACAAGTCTTTGAACACGCTACAAGTTTTTTAAAGTAAGAACACATTGTAGCTGAGCTATCTCAGCTACACAGCACAGCTGAAAGAAGACTAAGACAGACCTGTGTACATTAAGGACTTTTCACTGCCCCATGTCCTTTTAAGAAAGCTGAGTTAGGGATCATTTTTAAGACATGAAAGACTGATGAATGAGGGAGGTAAAGGTGTTACCTTACATCATATCATGGTGGATTTAGATATATTGGCAAAGACAGTAAAATGCTCAAGAACTCTGTACTTTTGAACCAAGTCGAAGCTCACCTGTTTTAGCGAGGCTTTTAAAGAGATCTGACAAAGCCCGTTGCTTCTGCATCTGAATATGCTTTGCCTCTGATTTCTGCTTCTCCTTAGTTGCTGTCTGATCAAATGTTAAATTTTGAAGTTCAGCTACAGAAACAATAATACCACCTGTATAGAAAACAGCAGGCAAAGGTATGAGATTGAAAATATAATGTATGCAAAGCAGCTGCGGGGAGACACTCTAGGAAGACAACTATGTATCTGCAGGTTTTCCTGATTTATTCCATTTACGTTAGAGAGGTCAATTGTGGTATGGAAATAACAAGAAAATCTAACCTGTGAACTGGTCGAGATTTTCCACCAGGTTAAAGAATGAATTATGTTCTGTAACTGTTGTACACATTTTCTTCATTTTTTTCGTCAGTTTAGACAGACGATACTGAAGAGATTGTGTATGAAATGTAATGACACCCTGACATTCTGGGAGTGCCCTCTGAAAAAAAATGAAAGAAAATTATACACACATATTCAAAGCTCTCATTTGATCACTAGGAGTAAATCACTTTAAAAAAAGGGCTAAATTTTGCATTCATCTGAAACCCCAAAACATGTTCACGTGATTCTTTCATCTGTTCAGCACCAACACTTGAGCAAAATCATAGCACACGTATGTCAAGCAGACATTAGTTTTGAAAACAGTCAAGTGAATGAAAGATGCTATGATCTTACTGTCTTAGGTGTTAGTCATTACCTCTATGAAAAAGGCAATCACTGTTTCAGGTCAGCTTCCCCTGCCTTCGAAGTCTAAAGGCATTAACCTAAATCACTAATGTCCCAGGGTGTCAGGTAAGAACACCCTCACTTAACTTTCCTCTAGACATGAATTTTGTTCTTAAAGAACAAAAAAACCTGTGCAAATAGAAGTCATTAAATAACGGAATGAATTCCTCAGCATATGCAAAGCCTTTCAATTTATTTTTTTGTTCAGTTTATGTTTGCATGTATCTTCTTTAAGGAATGAAGACAACATGGAACTGCAAGAAGTGAAACCAATAACCCTGTTAACTATCATAACATGCTTACAAATCACCAATCAACAAATCAAACCCTCGATCAATCAAACACATTAGATTTGCATTAGATTTCTGCCTCCTCACTCTACCCCTCCTGTACAGAACATGATCAGGATCAGCCCTGCTCCTGGTCTGAGGAAACTAACAAAGCTGAGGGTAACTCAGCATTTCCCACTCACCACCAAATTCTGATGAGTTATGATTGTCTCCTTGCATGTTGTTAATAAAAACTAATGATATGAATAGGAATCGCCTTCAGGAAGGAAATTAGCTGACTTCCTCTCTGAGCTGGGCAAATTAATTGGAGACATATTGAACTGAGACTCTGCGGAGCAGGATTTACCAAGCATCAGCTTGTCCAAGGCAAATGTTCACAGTCCACAAACTGTCACTCAACAGCAAACATACGACAATGTAGTGCATTCCCCTACCTGTATCCAAGCCAAAAGTGATTTAATATTTAATCAGAGCTTATATACACACAAATCCTACAGCGACATCATTATTTGTTTGGGCCTTTGCTTACAAAAAAAAATGCACAATAATAATTTCAACTCCCAAGCTATTTTACTTCCCTAGTAGGGAAGTAATAAATTTCTGCAGACAATATATAAGCAAATTGGAGATGAAATGTGTAATTGCCTCATGTCTATATTACAGCACAGATATAGTGCCAGATCAGTACAGACCATGCTTGTCATTCCATGCTGCATTCCCACCCATCTGCAGTGTTGCATAACACTGAACACAAATAAGATCAAAAAAGTTTATGATATATTCAACAGATTTGACACTTACATAAGATTTTCCTGCATAAATCAGTGAAAAGCAACATACATATAGACGAGAACAGAAAAACTGTTCTTCGCACACTTAAAATAACTAATTCAGTCACCTTGGTAACATCTGTTCTAGCAGACAGAACCTTTCTTAATGTGTTGTTTAACCTCTGAATTTTGGTTTCTTGGTCGTCAGATTCTTCTTGCTTTTGCATGCAGTCCAGCTGCTCTTCCTTACCGATTTCCACCAAGGCAGGCCGACATGGCTCATCCAGAACAATTTCAAACTTCTTCATGAATTTAAAGAGAGTTCTAATTAAAAAATAAAAGCAAAAAAGTTATTGGGTTTTGTAATCCTGGAAATCTCTCAGTTGCTGGACACAAATGTTTTCACTGTGTTATGAGCAGAAGAAACATTTCTGCATTCAAATATAACATCATAGAGAAATCATCCAGAAGGAAGGTTTCAAAAAAGGGAGCTTAATTTTAAGTTCTGACTTACCTCCGTATTTTCTCAACTGATTGCTTTATAGCCCAGAAGCTGACATCATTCCACCTGGAAATCTTCACAAATTCCTATTAGGAAAATAAATAATCAATGGGATTACTTATGTAAATGAAATTAAGTATTTCCACATCGAAGATGATCGACCTTTAAACCTAATCAGCTATGATGATCTGGTAGCCTTAAAATGGAAAACATTTTAGTAAGTGAGTGAATAACTGCACAGGCATCTTATTCTTATTAACATATATATTTGCACTGCATAAAATCTCCTGCATAGCCAGATGTTAGGAAACCCACAGGGGCTTCGCCTCTGGATAGAAACTTTCACAGATAAATGGGACTGATCAAACATTAAAGCTTTCAATCAATCCTTCCCCCACCTCAAGAATTAATTCTTGCCAAAGAAAATGCTTAGTAGGGATTTCAGTGGCCAACAGAACGACGATGGACAAATTCAATCAGTATCTGCTCCACTGTTCCTTTGATTAGACCAATACACTATCTGAGCCAAGTTTCCTTTTACCTTAAGCTCCTTTTCTATGGGCTGACGAAGTTCAGTGATTTTGGCCTCAACACACTCTGAAAACTGCTTATAGTAATTGTATAGATTCCACAGGATGCTGCACAGAACATCTAGAAGGGACAGAAATAACAATAATAATAATAATAATCATCATCACCACCACCATCATCCTTCTTTTACAAGGCAACATTTTTCAGTGTCATTACAATAAACACAGCCCAGTTCTTTTTGGAAGCTTATCAACACAAAGGATGGGGTAAACTGACCAACAGGAAAACAGTAAAACAGCCCCATAGGCTTGTGTTCTATTTATGAGTTTAGTGACCTGTTTGGAAAGTCTGGAACACCTGATGGCGAGATTGTTGTACAGCTAACTCAACACAGGTAATGCTAACAACTTACCCTTTTCTGCTACTTGAGGCATCAGCAAGACATGGCAGTGGAAAACCAACAGTAACTGGAGTCGTGCATGAAACTCTCCCAGAGTAGACCCTTCAATGAAAGCTTGTAATGTGCTGACCAGTGTTTTCAGATCCATTTGCTCAGTTCCTGAACATCCAGAAATTTAGAAACAAGGTGAGAGAAAACAAAAAACCCAGAAGATCAACATGAAAACTGTTCTCTGGTGTTTGCAACTTTCAATTAAATATAGAGTCTCAATGAGGAAAAGTTCAGAACAAAATAGGAAAGCAGCAGAAAGGGGAAGAATTCTGATTTAATAAGTAACACCAACAAATACCACAGTGGAAGAAAGGAAAGGGAAAAAGAAGCAGCATTAAGAAAGTGACTGAGAAGGTCAGTTATAGGTCGAATTTCAGAAATCATTGAGTATTTACAGAATACTTGCTATTCTCCATGAATGAATGGCTTTTTCAGACATTATGAGCCCTACTATAAGTAAGTCACTGTCAGTTCCTTAACTCCTCAAAGCCATGAGGACAGAAATAGATCAGAAGAATCTGGCAGAGAACACAGTGTCTTTAGAGTATTATCTGTGGAAAAAGACATGTTGTCCTCTTGAAGATGTAATTTAACCAAAGCTCATCAAGTGCATTAAGTAGTTCGAGAAACTTGGCCTCAAGCCAGGTGATAGTGCTTTCATCTTTACAATTCCATTAAATCTGTGGAAGGCAAGACGCTGCCCCTCCGTCCCCCTATTTTATGTAACATGAACACATACAGACAGATTTGCTAAGAACAAGTACATACCAAAACCTACTTACTGTAAGAATTCCTTAGGCTTTATGCAGAATGTTAAAAGCAGTTCAGCTGGGATATGAATTATATTTTCTGCAGCTAAAAAATGAGGTGTCTTTTCCAATTGCAGATGGAGGACTCCTAGCCTCCAAATCTGTTTGAAGTGTTTATATGTGCATTAACATAGAGCTATAACAATTCTACTTTCTTTTAGATGCTTTTTACAGACATCTTTTCTTCACATCACAACATAGGCTGTATGAGCCACAAGTGGTTTCAGAAATACATACTAAGTTCACTCCATATGGAAAATCCTACACAGCCATGGAATTTATTGTAGGGCAAAAAACTACACCTGGAAGTGAATTTTCAAATTCCGGCATTTAGGACCTTAATCATACATTCTTAGTATTTACTAGAACTGCATTACATTTCTTTGAAGGTCAGCACTTACCTTCTGTGTTTGCCTCTGTCTGTTCTTGAACATACTTCTCAATCATCTGATAGACTGAGAACCAGCGCTTTGTGGATTTCTCCACATGCTGCTTCATAATATTGTCCAAACTTACTGACCAGCAACTAGAAATAATAAGAAAAGGGAGCGATGTATCAAAAATATCATCAGTAGTTTGGGTTCAAAACAACAAAAATTTGTTTTCTATTACACTAATTAATTTAGCAGGATGAAAGAATCTACACATAAGCTTAATATATCAACTTCTGAGGCTCATTGTTTTGCCAACATTATTAAATATGAGAGAAGAAAAGAAAGGAGGGTAGTAAAGCAAAATCTGTCAGAGGCAGGTTCAAAAGTTTCTTTTCTCAGAAACTAAGGTAGACTTGTGGAACTCCTGATTGTGACATACTGTGGTTATAAAAATTTTACATGGTATAAAAAGGGAGACTGGACAGTAATTTTTAAGGACAATTTAGTGATGGTTATTAAACAGACAAAACCCTGCAAGCTCAGGAAACCCTAGGATGAAAACAGGATGGCATTTGGAAAATACTGTTTCTACTTCTCCTGGGGCAAATACATAGAGCCACCACAGCCTGAGCATGCTCATTCTCATCCACTACAGCTCCTCGGTGGTGGTCTCTTCTCCCCACACATTTTCACCACAACAGACACACAGAAGGCATGTTCCACAATTAAGGCAATTCTTTATTGGAACGTGCCTCCATGTGGAGATGAAAGCTTACAGTATCTAAGTAAAAGCAGCATGGAAGGACAATTCTTACTTCAGCTCCAATCTACGCCACTGAATAATCAGTTGTGTGACCAGATCAAGATGCTTCCGCAAGGACAAGGCTCGACTAGCGTTTTCCTCCCAGTCCTAGAAAAGGAAAGTTCCCCTTTACTCAAAGCCAGAATTAGTCACTGCCTGGCCAAACTCATTGCATTACTTTGGATTACTGGGTTCTTGCTCTTTAAACTTTCAGCATGGAGCAAGTTAACTTCCCCAAATCCGGAAAAGCAGCCAGCTTTCATGCACTGTGTTTGTAACATGGTAGCAAATATAGGTAAGGAAACGTTAAAATGAACTTTCCCTTAGCCTTCTTGTTACCTGTGCCTTTGCAAGAAGAATTTCCAACCCATTCAGAAACTTTGAGAGAGGACTAGAAAGTGGAAAACTCCGGATTCTGTCCATCACAACTAACAGCTGCAGAATAAAAACAAGAACATTCAGCCCTTAGTAAGTGCACTTCAACAGAAAAAGCCATGAAATTGAGTTAATTTCTATGAGCATAACTGACCTCTGCAAGAGATAGTATTTTTTTTCTTTTTTACATTTACGAATTGCTTTCTCAGTTTAGTATAAGCTCACTAGGAGCTCACTAAGGCAACACACTTGGGGAATGGAGCACAAATGACCTAATGCAAAGAGTTCCTATGGAATCTGAGTTTCTACATTACTCCAAGAAACGTAACCTAAGGACAACAACATAGATGCTGTAAGAGGGACCAAAAATAATTATTCTAAAGCATTATGAAAGAAAGAACTTCAGAAAAAAACAAGAGTATAAACGGCATGACCTCAGGATCTTTGAGCTATGGCAGACTGAAGATTGCTTAAAACTTAAAGTTCAGACTTGGCAGAATCCCACTTAACATTTCATAACAAAAAATAGAACAGCTATAATACACACAATAATACCTACACCTCTTATGAATAAAGAGGTATGACTTCAAAACTTCTGCATAAGTAATACAGACAGCATCTAGGCAAGCATATCAATCTGTATGCACATATCTATACACATATTCACACATTAAATGCAATCCTGAAATGCTCCAGTCTCCCCCAAATATTTGCTGAGGCGTTTTTACCTGCACAAGTACAGGATGCTCTGGCCATTCCTGCAGTAACCCATTTATTTCTTTAGCAAAATTGTCAAGCACAGGTTGGCATTGTCGGACTTGCTGAATATTGGGATGTTGATAGAAGTCATATGGGCCATCTTGCTGCAGCACGAGATCTGAAGTTACTTCTTCGAAAAAGGTATTGTGAAGAAGAGTGCTCAGCAGAAGTTGGCTTCCCAAAAGATTATCATTCATTTCAGCACCTAGGAAGCAAGTAAGGAAGACATCACATATGCTACTAGTTCTCTTTTCAGTTGAATAGATAAAGTTGGGGGGTTTTTTCCCCCCTGTATCCCAAGCATGTTATCTTTTACAAGGGTGTAAGACTACATCACTGGAACAGTGAGATGGGAGCACGGAACACGAGAAATACTTAAAGTTTATATTTTCTATTTTATCAGATATTTCAATCAAAGTACAATGAGCATTGTAAAGCCAGGCTGTAATCCTGTCAGAAGAACACAGTTCCTCTGTATATAAATTTACATTAAGGACATACTATTATAAAGCAAGGCTCTGTGGAAAAGTAATCCAACACACAAAAAAACTCCCACATACATTGCAGCCCAGGTGCAAAAACAAAAATAAGGTAATGTAGAAACAACAGCCCTTATTTGCTTCATCTTAATTGCACACATGCATTTATTAGATGAGAATTGAAATATATAGCTGTGCTTTAACAAGTGATGATTCTGAGCTCTCACACACTGTTAAAACAATTTACCCACCAAGTTTTCCAAAATTCAGGGTGGAAAAAAACCCCACGATACCTTTCTTCTTCTTACTTTATATACATAAGGTAAATTTAAACCAATTCTTTGATGAACTTCACTGCAAAATTTACTTCTGAGAAATTTCTTCAAGTGCTTTATCTTCCACAGGACTGTGCAGATCCATATGATCAAAATTTCACTCAGTATTCAATAAATTTTTAAACCGTGTTGGTCTTCTATATTACCAAAAGGATTTTAAAAATGCATAGAAGAATAAATATCAAAGCATTTCACAAGATAATTCTGAAAATGGGGCAAATACTCTGGAAAAACAATTTTCAGTTTTGTGCATTTTCCCCACAACAGGTGTGTTTCATGACCTGTAATGCAATTATTTTGAGATAAATCATTACAAATCTAAACCTGCATATCTGAAATACTGCTAGCAGTCTTACCAATTAAAGGATAGAACTGTGACACCAGGTATGCACCAGTCTGATAGCAAGAAATAAATGTACTGAAATAATGCTTGTCTTGATGAGAAGGCAGACTCTGTTGATACCACAGGGATCGAGCAAAGTTTAAGCACAACTGCTGATGAACCTTCATTACTGTTTGCATAGAGCCCTTGGACAAAAGAGCTCTGTCAGCTTTCAGCTGGTCTTCCACAGGCTCTTCAGTTTCCATTTTTTCCTCTAAGCTTGGCTGAGCTGTGATATCTTCAAAGTCCTGCAAATTACATGATAATCAAAAGTAAATTTTAATCCCCTTTCTTTAATACCTCCTCTCCCTATCTGCTCTTTTGCTTTTTTTGGCATTGCAAAGACATGTTTATGATTTGCAGCTGGTACCATATAGACAGACTGCCAGTCTGAAACTGAACACAGGTGTACAGAACATTTCAGGTGTTAACAACAGCAGGCAAGAGTGTGACCCCTGAGCTGCTGCTAACTAAACCCCTTTGCAGAAAAAGCAGCAGCAGCTGTGTCTGCTGATAAAGCACCTCAACACTGTGTGGTCGCTTGAGGACCTGAACCATTCAGTCCCAGATGCTTTATTTAAACAAGGAGATCAGCCTTCTCCATAGTTAGTAGAACCTCACGTGACCTTACTTGCTAAATAAATAAAATTCTAGCTTTTTTCAATCAACTTTATTATCATTCAGTTATATAATTTGGGATTATTCACCCAAACCACAGTACAGTTCAAACCTGTAAATAAATCCCAAAACCCTTTTTCAACCAGAAGGTAAAATAAACCACAAGCACATAACTTAATACCTATCAAAATCTACCCCCATTTGGCTTTCGGATGAAGGAAAAACTACTTCGTTCCTCATGTCATTTATAGCATTTATTTTCAGGAGCAACTTCAGATGCAATTTTTGTGTTTCTTAACAGAGTTACAGCTATTACCTTTTCATGAAAAGGAAATCTCCTCCTAAATTCTTCTTCTTCCTCTTCTTCCTCGCTCCGTCCTTTCCCGTGACTTTTACTCCTGTATCTGTACAGGCTTCGTTCCATTGCCTCCTGCTCCTGGGCACGGCGCTCCTGTTCATCCCATTCATTCACAATTGCCTAAGGAAACACAAAGCAAGATGCTTCTACACAAGTTCACGTTTAGAATCATCTCCTATCAGTATCTGTTTTGCTTGGCTCTTCCCTCCCCTATGGCTTACAACAGTAGAAATCAAAGCCATCTAACACTTGTGAATTGCCCTCTAAATAAGATAATGAGAAAAATGCAAAGACAATATGCAACAGAGTACTTGACCAAGTTCTAGTTTCCTTTCTTAAACATTTTATGAAGAAGCTCTCTACAAAGTTTGCATTGCTGGTCGTTTTTGTGTATGTGTCCATTTTTGGGGTTTTGTTTGGGATTTTTCTTACATAATAAAATCTTTGCTAATTGTTACAGGCTATCATTTCATGCCTTGATGAATTGAAACAAGTTAATCCAGTATATTAGATTATCTTTTACAATTAATTGGGAAAAAATCAGAAGATTTTAAAGAACATCATACTTATAGTTATCAAGATAAAGACCTCTAAAGATCATCTAATCCAACCCCTCTGCCATGGGCAGGGACATCTTCCACTAGACCAGACTGCTCAAAGCCCCACCCAATCACTCTCAAACACTTTCAGGGTTGTAGTATTTATAGCTTCTCTGGAAAATCTGCTCCTCTGTCTCAACACACATACCCTATCTAGATTTACCCTCTTTCAGTTTAAAACTGTTAAACCTTGTTCTACAAGCCTTAGTAAAAAGTCTCCTTCCCTCGTTTTTATAAACCCCTTTTATATACTGAAAAGCCACAACAAAGTCTCCTCAGAGATGTCTCTTCCCACAGTGAACAGCTCCAACTCTGTCAGCCTTTCTTCACAAAGAAGGGTGTTCCAGTCCCCTGACGATTTCTGTGGCCCTCCTCTAGAGCTGTTTTAACAGATCCATGTCTTCCACAGGGGACAAGTTCAGCGCAAGACTCCCAGTTATGGGCATCCAGAGCTTACCCGACACAGATGTCTGAAAAGCTGCAGAGATTTCTGGTCCATTTCACCTCTGGATAGTACGTGGCATCGAAGATGCAACAAAGCATTCACCAGGAGCTGTTCCAGAGTCGGGGAAGGCTGCTCAGCTCCCTCAGACCCTCCTTCGGAGTGCTTCAGAGAGAACTTTTTAAGTCCATTAAGTACCCCAACTGAATTCACTGAGCATAAAGTTTCTGCCCGAGCAAAGTAAGTGGGAAAGGCACAGCCAACAGAAGGAAATGCCAACAAGGAAGTGAGGAGGTTGGTGAGATCAGCTGGGCACACAGAGCTCTGCAGCACTGCACACGCTTCAGAAGCCACTAATCGCATGCCATGCTGCAGCTGCAGGATGGCAGCCTGCAGGGGAATGATGGCATCAGGGAACACAGCATACTCCTCTGCCAGGTGTTTTCTAAACTGATGGTGGGATTGTTGCCACGATGCCTCTTCATTTAACAGGTTCTGTATAGCCTGCAGCGATTTAGGTCTCTCTCCACGGAGGAACTGCAGAAGGCGGGCTAGAAGGTCTTGGACTGAGGAAATCCGTGCTATGCTGTTGATGTACTGGTGAGTCTCCTGGTATAAGCAATCATACAGTGGAGCTGGAGGCCTGAAGGCCTTCCTTCTGGAAAGACTGCTTATTTGCTCCTTCAACCCTTGCATTCTTTCATGCAACAGCCTGTTAAGAAATAAATACCATTGACCAGTTTAGACATGGAAATATGCTTCATACAAACTTGTTGAAATAGATCTAACGTAGCAGTAAGATTCAGGAAAGGATTAATCAGAAAATACTCTGCTAGTTTGTGTGAAACATCAAATAAGGAAAAAACGAGGGACAGCCTTGTAGCCCACAGGTGTAGATTTCTTCTTTCCCTGCCACTTCAAACTTCAAGTACTTTTTTCTTGCTACCAGACAGCTCTGTGAGCATTAAGAAAAAAAATAATATTACCACAAGCAATTGGTAAAACTCTGCCATTCAGAACCTGCTTTCAGTGATTATCATTCTCTTTAAGCATGGAACTACCAGATCCTCTATATGTACAATAATTAAATCAAAAATTCCTATTAGAAGTGGAAAATAATGAATAATAGACAGTTTTTATCTCCACGTACACAGAACACAACTGGAAGGCTGTAGAAAGGAGAAAGCTCTCTTTGCTTAAAACTTCCTGAGGTCCTTAAGTTCCTCTGATAAAAAAGAGCTACAAAAAGCCCCAAACAAAATAACAATGGCTACAGATTCTGAATGTCAACAGTGTACTCTATGTGGTAAGAAATTTATTTCATCCACAGCAACACAGGCAAAGGCTATGTTAAAATACACATATATAGATTTCTCAGTAATATCAGCTGAAGAGCTTTGCAAAATAGCACTGGCACGTATAATGGCCTTGAGAAACTACTGTGATAGATAATCCATCTCATTTCAACTGATTGATAATATTGTCATATTTTAAGAAAAGTACTGTAATTTAAATGTATGGCATTGTTTTTACTTCTGGGCATGGTTTCAACTTTATCAATGTATGACGGCCATTGCTTTATTTGTGCTATTTACAGCAGTATAAAGTGTACAGATAATTCCTTACTGCAAGTAAAGAGCACAGCTTCTTCTTCTCTACCACCTCAATACGCAAAATTGATACTTTAAAACCAGCAACTCTAGTTTCCACAGAAAGAGAGAAAAACTGTAAAGCTTCAGAGAAAAGTTTCGGAGCCTGAGCACACAAAGATGGCACGTCCACCCTAAAAGAGAGGGGTGCCTGGGTGTTACCTGATATGGGGATGAATATAGTTGCTGACTGTTTCATCTTCAATACTTTTCCCTGTATGCAACTGGGATGAAAAATCATGTGTTTTCCATTCACACTCCAGCTGGTATAACTAAAAAGGAAAGAACAAACCATTCACAGTGGTTCTGATTTTAGTAACCAAGGATTTTCTTGGACATTAAAAGAAGTTCTAACTGTATAGTTTAAAAATCATGACCAAGCCAAACTCTTCTGCATTGCTTTTATACATAACAAGGTAAAAGCCAACTTGGCTTCACACTCACCTCTTCTTTTGAGTACTTGAGCTTGTATTCTCTTTTAACAGCTGGATCAAACCTGGTCTGTGGAAGCCACATCTGGATCTGCACCAAGCCAATGCTCACCCAAAGGCTTCCTCGCCAAGCTGTATCTGGTAACTCCTGAAGCCCTTCTCCATAGAACTGATGCAAACAAGTGAGCAGAAGAAGCAGGAATTCTTTAGGAAGTAATTCCTGATCAGTGATGCTTTCAAGTATCTTTAGCAGGTACTCATATGCAACAGGATCCTTGAAGTAGAGCTTTTCACAGCACTCCAAAAATTCTTCTTGAAGATCCATTGGAATCAGATCTACCAGGGCAGAGAGCTGTCTGCTTAGCATTATTCCTTGCAGTCTAGCATCTGTGTGTCTGGAGAAAAAGGAATGAGAAAACGTTTACACACAGTAAGCAACTTTCTGTAAATGCTTGATTTAAATTAAATATATATGGAAGAGAGGTCTTAATACCTAAAGTCTGCTATTGAAGAGACAGCCAAGTTGGTCCACAGAGCTGCACTGACTTTGTAAAGCTGCTGTGCTCTCTCCATCCATTCTCCCAGTGTTACATGGGACGATGACAAGACAGGAAGCCCACTCACATCCCACTGGCTTGTCTTGCTGCTGCTAGTTAGAATTTCAAAGAAGCACTTTGAGAAAACAGCTCGGGTCAAAATGCCTGGGCCCTAAATTAAAAGATTAAGAGTTAGATTGTTCAGATGCAACTTGCACTGACTATGCTAGAACTTACAATATTGCTTTAGAAAACCTGAGCTAGCCAACAAGAGTATTCACAGAATTTGTTAGTTCAGAAAAGACAAACCTTCATAGAACGGTTCACATGGGATTTAGAGAAGTTGTTTTCCTCAATTGCAGGCAGTGGCCTCCAGGTCAACCAGTAGTCTGGGTCCATGGTAAAAGTACTGCTCCAAAAGGATGCTAACACAGCATTAACTAGCTGAGATGACAGAAGAGACATTTCTTCGGGGCTTATCTAAGGAGAAATTAAAACCTAGATGTGAGAATAATGTACAGGGAGCAAAAGAGAATTAAGCACACACATGTACAAAGAAAGTATGATTCTGTTTTTCAATAGGGATAGTACAAGATACTGTCCAAGATTCTTTCAAATTCACATAGCATTTGCTTGCATCTCCTCAATGAAGAGCAAACTTCCTGAGGTCAGCACTGTCTCCTGTCTGTGAAAGATACAGCATGTCTACAGAGCAAGTTGTTAGAATACTAGTCTATGTAGTCCATGACTGCAACCTTTTGTTACAATACACGAGGGTGCAGAGGCATGAAATGGGTAAAGCCATCCAATGCTCTGCTCTGAAGCATTTAAGGTGAACTCATGTTTTACTGTGCTTTGTGGGAACACAACCACTGTATCATAAATATTAAGCAGTTATTAAATGTTCTGCAGAAAAAGGATCAAGTAGCTTTATCAAATGCATCAAATAGATTTATTTAGTTCTATTTGCAACAGAACTAAACATTTTTAGAGGCATGGGAAGAGAAGAAAGCATTTTTCAGTGCAAAATTAACTTTGAATACATAGATACAACCAGGCTGGCACATGCCACCAAAACAATTTCCCCATTAGGTCACAGATGGATGTATGGAAAAATACTACCAAATAAAATCATACAGAACTATGTTATTTAAGACTTTGTTGTATTTTATCTTTCAACGTTGTGTTTTAATTACATTTTCTTAAGGCTCGCAGTTAATAACTTTTCTTCTTAAAAGAAGGAACAGCTTTTGTCAGGCAGAGGTAGAAAAACTGCACGTCAAAAGTCTTAGTGATACACGTATTTTGAAGAATCTTTGAAAACTTCAGCAAGATTAATTAAACTAAAGACCTGATTTAATAAAATTAAAATAAAACTTGCTCTTACTTCATTAAGGTGTAACAGATGCCACAGTCCAGAAAGCTGGTGAGAAGCAGCTGGTGTCAACTTCAAAGAAAAAGCTATGAACTGAGCAAGATCTGAAGAGACCCTTAATTCTTGACTGCAGTTCTTCCTGTAGCATGTACAAAAAATACAACCTAAGCAGTGCTTAAACAGGACACATGAAATAAATCACTCGGATAGTAAAACAAATGAAGAATGGCAAGCAAAGTCACCAAAAGGTTAAAATGACAGTGTTTCAAACGTTGGGGACAAACAAGCACTCAAATTATAGTCAAAACACTTGAATCCTTCAAAGTTAACAAAATCTAAACACAAGAGAAAGAGGGAAAAGTGTAATATCCTGTAGCTATAAGCTCCACGTTGAGCAAAACATACAAAGCATTTGGAGACAAACTATTTTCTAGCTTTATAGCTTTTGTGAAAAATCAGAACTTTGCTGAATTCAAGAGTGAATTCTAAGAGTCTCATTACACAAAAAATTACTTTCACTGAAATCCATAAATGAATAGCTTTCTTTTAAGGAATGGTAAACCAGACTAAAAATAAATACACTTGGCCCCTTAAAACAACCCTAACACTTCTTAAATTAATAATGTTAATTTAAACTATGATTCTCTGTGTGTATAGTTTACACAAAAGGATGTATGCATACTAGTCTACTTCTTTTGTCTTCAGGTCTAATTCAGTTTTTCTGCAGTAGCCCTCAGCAATATGGTATAAACATCCTCTGTTGACTCTTAATACACATATATTTGTGTGCTGCATGGATATATATACACATACACACAGGTGTATCTATAAATTACAAATACCTACACAGATTTACATGCAGTTGCAAAGCACCAAAGCTCCAGCTTCTAGCTAGGGATTCAGAATATCATGAAAACAATACAGGAGTTTTTTCTCCAAACTTCTTACCTTCTTGCACAAGCCTTGGCCACGTAATCTGCTGTTAGTTTGTACTGCCAGAGCACCCCTATGTATTCCATTGCAGGCCACAGCTGAACTTGACTGCAGAGCTGGTTTAACAGGGCAGGGTCTAACTGGTTGGAGATGGTGTCTTCACGAAGCCTTTCTTCTGAGTAACTATATGTGACTCCTTCTTCTTTCAGCTGTGAATGTACAGCTTTCAGAAATACCTGTAACTGACCTGTTTGACAGAATAGAAGAGGCACATAAATGCACGTACTGTGTTTCTTGTCAGTGAACATTTAACATCCTTTCCATCTGTGTATGAAAGAATGGAGATGGCAGAAATAATCCTGCTGGGCTCTTCACAAGTGTTACCTACCCAGACTAACATCTTCTAAATGATTGGCTCTTATTATCAGACCATCAGCTTGCAGCAATGCTTTCTTCATCTTCATTCCTGTGGCAGCAATTTTCACACAGCACATTTTTTCCTGCCATCTACTTTCTCCACAGGCCAATCTTAGCTCCAAGATGTTCAGTGGTTTGCTGAGAGCTTTTAACTGAGAAAAACATTCCATGCCCAGTTTATCCTGGAAACACAAAAAGGACAATTTGTTTCAGCAGCACTAACAAAACACAAGATTTGTGACTGCAGACAAAACTAAGATTTCAAATTCACATACACACAACTAAAGTACGACTATATATAACCAGCCTGAAACAACAGTTTAAAAATAATCCTCTAGTAGCCTGACTCAATACAGCAGGAAGACAGAAATTGGAACAGGTGGCTACAATTCCTTGCGAAGTCAGGTTTTTTTCCCTTCATGAAGAAACAACATAGACCATGCAAACAAATAGTACTTCAACTTGGCAACTAATCTAAATCAAGGGTAATAAATACACAAAATAATAAAAAAATACCAGGAGCTACTGTCACTTACAAGACATTGCAGTTTATACCTTCAATTTAAATACATTCGGATGCTTAGATACATTAGATACATTTAGATGCCTAAATACATTTGGATCCCTCCCAACTCTTAGTAAGCACTGAACGTTCTTCAAAGTCTCACAAAGTAACTGTCCATGTTTTGACAGGTGAGTATCCTTGAGAGATAAGGTCATAAAAAACTAGATGTAAGTACTAGTCACCAACACGACTGCACATGACTACTTGTACACTCCTTTTAAACAGGGACTTGTATTCTTTAGAAAATTTACTGATTTTTTTTTTTAATTGAATTACAACAAATTCTGAAATATATTAAGAACAAACTCCAAAACTGTCAAAAGTTAAGAGGTCTTATTTTGGGAAGCCATAAGGCAGCCCCACCCTATGCTGTATAAAGGAAGTGCACAGGCTGTTCTAAATACACATATGTTCACTGAATAAGCCAGTGGGACACTGATATTCACAAGTCTCCAAAACAGAGCAAGGAGTAATATTTTTATTGCTCAGGCACCCTATTACATTGAGTAAGTATTTTCCATACATAGCATAACTATTAGTAGAAATGCTATATCTGGATAACTAATATATTTCCCAAAAGATATGTACATTAACACGTGCTGAAATTTTTTTTTTTTATCAATCTAACAAACACAAAACAATTGTGTTTTTGCTGTCCTGGAAAGCAAGTGCTCTGAATATATTAAAGCCTATCTGGACATTGCTGGAAATACAAATCCTTTGCAAAGAGAGTATTGATACCTTAAAAGGAAGGGGTCTTCCTAGAGATTTCTGTAGTATCTTCATATTGGCTGAAATACCAGCAGGATTGACCAAACAGTTCTGAATCTGCTGTGAAACAGACTGAATTTCCCTGGAAATCCTTGTAGAAGAAAAAATAAAAAAGGGAGGGACAGATGGGAGAAAAAAGCCCACAGTTAACAGAAGTTTGAGAAACAAGGCAAAAGGATGCATAACAAAGTCTTTCTCTCATCCTTTCACTAAAGGGGTAAAAATTCTAGATGATCATTTGAGCAAGCAGAAGTACAAAGCTAGGGAACAGGAATTTTAGAAACGAACAGCTACTCAATACATTGTTATTTGCATCACTAATGGAACACTAATCTAAACAATGCTAAGTAGCTATAATGCTAAAGAAAAGAGACATTTATACAGCCATTTAACAGAAACAAATCAAAAGCCACCAAACAAAGCCACTCACTTGTTCTGGTCAGATCCAGCAAGCATCTGAGGAATTCTGTCAATTAGGTGTTTCATAACCCAGTGCCAATGCAGAGCCAGGAGTGACAGCCCTGAGGAATCCACTGTGACTGTGTCAGAGACAGCCCAGAACCGGTCCCGCCACAGCAAGCAGTACAAAACCTAGGAACAAGCCAAGGAGCTCACACTGTAATTCCTCCTTCAAACATGAGGAAAAGCAAAACCACCATCACTTGTGTTAACTTCTGAGTCCTACAGTATTTTGTCTTTAGTGCTACACAACCAGGAGTCTAAAAATACTACACCAACAGGTGGAACTACAGCAGCCAAAACTAACCAATCCCTGCATCAAGTCTACAATGTCATGATTTCAGCAAAATTCTATTCATGGTCTGGAAAGGGAGAGGGAGAAGTGAACCACCTCTGTGGCCTGCATGTCAGCTGCCCAGGTTCAGACATACTCATCACAGATAGAAATGGATACTCTGTTTATCATCAGTGGAGAGAAATAGGCACTCCTACAGCACAGTTCATGCCATCCTAAGCAGGTATTACAGGGCACAAATACAGCCACTGAAACAAATATGCCTACTGTTAGGCATATTCTGAATACAAACAGAAACACTGCAGTTTTTTTCATGGTCCCTGAAACTAAAAATAGTGCTCTGCACACAATCTTATTTCACTTAACTTCCATAAATGTACTGTGGGAAGTCTACTCACATCATGTGTGTCATCATCACTTAAGGCCACCTGAGTAGACTTCACCCAGTGAAGGGCAAACGCATCCCAAAGTTCAAAGAAAGCAGCAAGGTTGACCACGATTCCATGAGGAAGACAGTTGTAACTTCCTGGATCTGAGTTTTGGAGAAGAGAAAAAAAAAGGCAGAGACTGAATATTCCAGCCACATCATACAACACATATGGGTCAACTTCTGATGACTAGAACCTCTCTATGATTGAGAAAAAGAACAGAACCTGAAAAGATCCAAGAAATGAAGCAATAAAAGTAGTCCTTCATTATTTTCACAATTCTCTATTACCTCTACGTATTTTACGCATATATTACAAAAGCCCATAATGAGGGATTCCTTGATCAATTGCTTCTAAGCAGCACACTGACATCATCACTAAATTTCACCCTTTGTTTTAGAAGTAAAACTTCCTACTTATATAAAACAAAAACACATCTGAAGAATTTGGTTATTCTTCTTAGCTAAAGACAGAATGCTATTCCAGTTTCTCTCCACTGTTACCCTGAAGTTTGGTTAATTAAGAGAAAAATCATATTCACTGATTACCTCATAGAAGCAGGACACAAATAGTGTAGCCTAAGGTATATCTAATTTAAGAATAACGTGTTAAGATACCACACTAGTTCTCATTTGACTGCTTTACATTCACATGCTCTTTCTCTGCACACCATGTTTAAAGTACACATTTCGTAACAATGCAAATGAACCATATTTCAAATTGACTACATAACTAAAAGGAACAGCAAAAATCAACCCACTTTTGTGGAAATCTAGAGACATTCTTAAGACACTGTTTCTTGGCTTCTTGCTGGCAATCAAACTCTTCTCAACGTAACTTCTTTTTTCTCGGTCAAGAAACAACATTGCCCTGAAATAAAAATAAAATTCTGATCAATAAACCTTGGCCTTATTAGATGATGAACTACAACATGGCATTTGAACTACAAAGTTACGTAATATATTCAGTGTATTATGGAAGAAGTACAAGGTGCAACACAACTAATTGCTTGAATATGGTTTCTGTAGAAGCAAGCTTCACAAGGAGCAGATTCCTGACTTCATCAGGTGCAACATCACGGCTTGTAGGATATTTGATCAGCTGCTTCCTTACACTTTAACTTCAAAATCTGCGTACTTTTTAATCTTATTAAGAAAACAGTCCAAATCCAAAAGCAGGACAACCATTGCAGTTTTGCCAGAATTCTCACACTGCTGCTTCTGCCTCTTTAATGCTTTATCCCACAGTTCTGATTTGTCCTTGAAGAACTGCAGCTTGTATGGAATGCTGGGAGCTCTGCTCCTGTATTAAGTGATTGTGTTTAGTGTACATTTACAGAAAACAGAAGCAAAGAATTTAAATACCTGTACAAAAACCCCTGTCTGATATTTTAGATCACAGCTGTCAAAACCTAAAAACACACTTGGCAGACATCTCAAGTGTTTACTCAGCACTGATTACAGGCATTGGGCTGTACAAGGGTTTTCTTGTAACCCACCGATTTGCTGCAGACCTCAAAAGCATAAGAAGCTGGTCTGTGTGTTCCATTTCTGTATCAAAGTTCATGGAATTTCTCATGATCTCCAAAAACTGCATATTCCATCTTGGGTCCAGAGGCATCACATGTTCATCTGGAAAGGCAGACAAGACAGGACAGCAGTGAAATTGTTACTCAGTTCTTTTCTTGGTCCCCCTGCCTATGCAAGAACATTAGGGAAAGAAAGCAGCCTAGGAGGAAAGCAGTCAAACTCTCTCACTCCAGATATCCAAAGAGAAAAGCATTAAAGTTGACTGCAGGTTCTGTAAAACAGAACAGTGACAATAAATTAAACAGGGGCAAGAGCACCCAAACAGAGCTTAGAAACCCAAGTCTGGCTCACAGTCCAGGCAAAACATCCAGGACCATGCATAAAAGGCCCAGTGTCACTGTATGCAGCTTTCATGCACCCAACAAGCTTGGAAAGGAAGCCACAGGTCTGGGCTCCCCACAAAACACCAAGGGAAAATTACAGGCCAAATTACTATGGGTTTCAGATGGGCTAACACAAATCTCGAGGAAAAAAAGACCAGGGTGCCTACACTATCAAGTCAGAAAGGCAGTGAATATCTGAATCATTCTTCAGAACATGACTCTGAGCTGTAGGAATACATCTGAGTCACAGATACACAGCCAGGACTCATGGGCAGAGCACTCATCTCTAACTTTAATAGTATGAATGCATCTAATTGCCATATTTGCTGCCCTAGACAGCAAGAAGGTTTGTATTTGTTGTGATTTCTTGTTTTATTGTTTTATTAGTTGTACTTTCTTTCATGACCAAGACAACATATGTTAAGAATTTAGCCTTTGTTTTGCTACATACATTTCCTAAGAAGGGTTGCAGTGTGTTCAGAGAACAAATAAAGGAAGCAATGTCTTACATTCATCCTTTTCAGGAGTACCTGTCATAGTTGGCTGTAGCAACTTGATCATGTTACTGACTCCAGATGAGAGGGGACTGGCATAAAAACAGCCAAGGGCTACAGCACCTGCTTCCAGCTGAATCCGCACTGAATCTGCAGATGAAGAGGGGAGAACATGGGCAAAAAACAGTGTTTAGTACAAATCAAGAAAAATAGCTTCAACTGAGCCAGTACAAGCAGACTGAATCAAATCTGCACATGCATGCTGGATATGCTGGTTGGTCATATTTTCTATTAGCTCCAAAAGGTCTTAAAAGCACCAGAATGTCACAGCTGAAGACAATAATCCTGTAAGTCCTTATATTCCATAAATATAAGGAATTCCAGTTGAACTGGCAATACTGCATGTATGCTAGTATATTATGGTTTGTGAAAATCCATGAATTTATACCTTCAAATCCTCCTCTCAATACATCTTTTTTTTGGGGGAAGGGCAGTTATTTTCTTTACAATAAGAAAAGAAAGAGCACAGTTTTCATTAAACTATTTTTTACATATTTTCTACTTTACAGACCTACCTGCCTGAAAAGATGGCAAAATAAAGGGGAAGTAATTAATACAGGGACAGCATAGTCTGAGATATCAGACCATAGAAGAAAGCTAAATGTGTGAATTATTTGGACTAATGCCTGCCTAAATGTTCCAAAAATAACTAACTCAGAAGTGACACAAGTTACACAAATGGTTGAATAACAAAGGACAATGTTTAGCCCAAATCACCTTATTTCCCTAACACACAACCTAATGCACAACCTGTTTCTGTCCCTCCCTGGAGCCTCCATGCCCTTGAGTTAGTGTGAATAGTTGACAGTCTTCATAACTCATAATTTGGAATGATCTGGATATTTTCATAGAAGACTTACCATTTGCAAAACATAACAACAACTCAGCCCTCAGACAAAACAAAGTTAAATGATTACATACCAAGCCCCTGTGGCAGATTTTTGGCTAAGGAGTTAAGCCATTTAACTCTTAATTTCCAATCTTGATTGGTCGCCTTTTCTATGAACGATTTCACTGAAGCCTGGAGAACTTCCATATTGTCCATCCAGTTTGCATCTATCTCAACAGCACTGAACTTGAGACTCTCAGGATTAGTGCACTGCATAACTTTCTTCAGATCTTCCAGAGTCACTGGTAATGTCCTGAAACACAAAGAAGTCCAGCAATCAAGGGCTTGAATTGCCAGATCCAGGAAAAAATATATTTTGCAGGTCAGGCTATGCAACCATCTTTAGGCATCAATGTAGCAATGCAATGATCTTTCCTCCTTTATTTAGCTTTAAAACAAGTTTCCAGCTTCAAATCAGTTGATGGAGTCTACTATTAGGATCTCACAGTTGCAAAAAATTCATGCACTATCCCAAGAGAATATGCACAAAATTTCACCGAGAAATTTTAATTGATCTGTGCACCAGAATGATATGCAAAGTTAAACTTAAAGAGACAAATACAGGAAGTGTCATTGAGTAAAAAATAAACAACAAAACTGAATAAAAATAGCAAACAACACAGCATATTGCTAAGAGTTTACAATTTCAATTTCTTATCTTAGTACAAACTTCCACAGCTTGTTTTTTCACTGGAAGCAACCTACAGTAGCTGTCCAGAGTAGGTTAAGCAAAGAAAGCAGAAACAAGTTTTTGCACCAGTGTTGTAAAAATTAACAGCTATATTGTACAAAAAATAATTTAAAAAATTCTTTCATATACCCCCTGCATGACAGGTATACTGCTTCTTTCAGACATCTCTGTCTGAAGAAGGAAATTTGTGTTTTCACCTGAAGCTACTGGACCTAAAATTATTGATGAATAATTGATTACATGAAATTAGGAAATCCAGACAATCATTAGCACTTAAACTAGTTCAGTGCTCAAGTCTTTTAAAGCCTAGAAGGAAACTGAAGGAAGAGATTCTGGGGCTCTTATTACCTACTAAATCCAGTGTTTGCATTTATATTTTCTCCTAAACAACTCTCAAAATGAGTCAAATGCACTTACTGAAGATTAAAAAGCCAAGTACTTTGAATGTATTTGGAAGACTTAAGAATAACACAGTAAATAACTAAACTTTCATTTGCAGTGGTTTTATGGAACAGTAACAGGGACAGTTACAGAGTATGACAATCACAGTCTCTACCTGCACAATTTGATGAAGACAGGATTTTGCAATAAGCAATGATGTGCCATGAATAGTTCACATATATTGTTTCTCATTTACTAGACAAAAAAAAAAGTTTCCTTCCTACCTGCAGTTTCTGAGGTTCAGTCTATGCAGACAGTACATCAGGACCTGTCCATCACTCTGGACTGTGGAAAGGAGTGAGTCTTCAGCTGCAAACACACCCGAAGGCAGGGAGTCTGGCCACAATCCCACTGCCAGCAAGGACTCACCCCAAGTGTCAGGGGAAGTCAGAGAGGAAGCATGCCTTGTAACCAACTCTAACACAAGCTACAACAACCAACCAAAAAAGAAGTTTAGAGTCACACAATGTATGTGTTATGTAACACGCATTCAAGCACCACAGTTCAAGAAACTCTTTAATTACATGCATTTATGATGATATTATTATAGACCAAATCCTCTACAAACACTCCATAATGTACACAATAAAAGAACCAAAATATTCCTACCAGAATGAAATAACATACTGTGCAGTTTCAAACAGTGTCTACAGGTGACAGTGTGCACATTGTTACAGGCTACAGATGAATCAGCATGAATATCCCAAAGTCTCAGCTGAAGCTGTTACAAACTACAAGCCTCAGAGTCCAAACAGGATATTGTCTGGTTCATCTCTCCAAGAGCACCATCTTCATCAGTCTCTTGCTGAGGCACTTAAACAGAGGATCTCCAACACTAGACTCATGAAGTTACATTTTTCACTTATGTAGATGATCTAAGAAAAGCTTTCAAATATAGGATTTTTACCTTTTGGTTAATCTGCAGTTGTTGTGAGCGGCCATAAACTTCCCAACAGGCTCTGTAAAAAGACTTTGCTAATCCAAGGCCTCTTTTTATTTGCTGCACTATTAATACAGCAGCCTGAAGCAAAGGTGACAAAGACGACACAGAACCTGAAAGATACACAGCAATTAGAATTAAACAAGTGTTTAGCAACTGTCAGCCCTTTAATCTGACAAACACCACTTTTGGTGTCATGATACAAAACAAATACATCCTTTTGACCTGAAAGCTGAATAGATTCTTTCCAAGGTTGGCAAGAAAATCTTACAAGACTGTAAATAACAGATGACCAGCTCATAATAAGACATCAAACAGATGAGATTAATGAAACTCATCTGCAAAATACAGCTTGTGCAAACACTCTATTTCACTGATTTTCACTTTGAATACATTGCCTTCCCGATAGCAAGGGAGAAGAGACATGTGCCAGTGTCTGATATTTCCCTAACAAAGCACTGTAGTTACCCCTTTATCATAACTTGGGCCTACTTCCTGGGAAGGCAAACAACCAATCCAAAAGTACCTGATTATAGGTTTTTTTTTAATGTGCTTACTCACAGCAGCACAGAACACAATAAAATAACCAGGGTTTAATACTAAAGACTTCATCCATATATATGTAATGAGCCCGTGTTGCTAAAAAATACTGAACAGACTCTTTTTACCTGCTATTGTTGCCTTGGTTTCTGAATGCACAGCCAGAAGTGCATCACAGACACTATCTCCAACTAAACCCAAGCCATGTAGGAGTAACTTCAAATCCAGACTGTCCAACATATTTCCATCGTTCTCCCCAGGAATGTAAATTTCAATCCCTCGATTCCGCATGGCTCTGGATATTTCCCCATGAACTGGATCCATAGAAAGGAAAAGCCTATTGGATATTAGAAAAGAATAATTCAAGTTGGGAAGGACATACAATAATCATCCATTTCAACTGCCTTAAGTTCTTCAGATGTAACTTAGATCCTTAAACTATCCCTCAGGAACTACCAAATCTGCTTCTTCATAAAGTAAATTCATCTTCATAAAAATAGGGACACAATATCTAGAAATCCAGAGACAGCTACTGAATTTAAATGAGAAATCGGTATGAATAGTGATACTTTGCAATTAGATACAGATATCCTGCATGATTTTTAACTCATTATTATCTGAGTTGTCTGTTTTATCACTTGCCAACTTAAAAAGAAAAGTTAGACTATGTCTCTGAGCTATAAAGACTTTTAAAAGTCTTAGCAACAGCTTCAAATGAATCTGTGCTATTTAAAAACCAAATGATCCAACATCTAAGTAGTTAATACTACCAACAGACACCTCTTAAAACCAAGGAGGAAGAAGTACTTCTGAAATACAATGTAGTGAAAACAGGTTTCTGAAGAGCCAAGAATGTTTCCAATTCAGAGAAACAAGAGCACATCAGCCTCAATATCCATGTCCCTAATTTGTAACAGGAATTATACAGAACCCTGTCATGTTCTCCTCCCATCTTCCCCAGAGACTACTTCAGGTCTGAGAAAACAGACTGTCAACATAGGTGGTTTGTTGGGGTTTTTTTAAGTCCTGTCACTGCAGGAAACTCAAATTTATATATGGGACGGAAAAAGCTAGGGAGGAAATTACTATGCCCATATACCAGCTTTCATAACCAGCATATCTCAAGACTTCACCATTCTCGATGCATGTATCCTCAATTTCATTACAGTGAAACAGGGAAGTGCTGAAATCCTAAATTAGAAATGCAAAATCAAGGCAGAGGCACAATGCTATGAATTTTCCTATGTAATAGTTTGTGTTGCAACAGGGATATAAAGCAAAGCCTCTTAAGCTCTCTTTTATATGCTCACAGTGCAGTTCTCTACCCTACAAGAGTGCCACTGCACTACATGGCAAACTAAACAGCATTCAAAATATCAAGACTGGCTCACTGATGATATTTTTATTCTAACCTGCCATTTGACAAAGGAGGGAAAAAAAGGGAACATCAAAAAGCAGAAATAAGTACCTGAAGTTTGGATGAGGAGCTATTGTAGGAATTGTGCCATCTATGACACCTCTCTCACTCATGGTCAGAACACCTCCTGGTTCAAGCAATGCATTCAAGCGGTCCAGAACAGAAGGGCTACATGCAAAACAAATTCATGTGGTCATAAAAAGGTACCAATTTGACCCCTTTCTGATCTGAAATCAAAAGGGTACCAATCTTAACCAAAAGCCAAATAGTTAACTATTTTATAAGGTAGCAGGAAAACTATCAAGTGCTAAACTGTCTGAGAAGGAAGGTACTCTTCCAGAAAATCTAAGTTATTGCTCCTGAGTATTATCAAATGCTAAATATTCAGCTGTGAACCACTCAGTAAGAAGTCAATCAGGGAAGTCAAAGGGTTCACTGAAACAAGGCCATTAAAATCTCTTACTTGCAGAAATTAACATTGTCCATTAAGAGCCAGTCTCCAGATTGCAGGGCCTGAACCAACATGCCATCTACCCACTCAAAAGTGCCATGGCTGTTGCAGTCAGCAGCCTGGGTCTGCTGCAGCTTGAAACGCCGGAACTCTTCTACCAGGTGAGCAAACTCTGAAAGGAAACACATCTTGCACTGAGACTTACATTAATGAAGTAGCTTCCAGCACCGTTCAAGAAAAATAGTAGTTATTTTGTTAATAAACATATATGCTTCCTACTTTTTAGGGGAACATGACAGCAGTGGCTCCAGCTCTTCAGTAGCCTCCCATAGGCAAAATCCATGTGAACAGAAAAGGTTTGCAAGCACAAAGAAATATAGAACAGATTGACACTTTACTCCCTAAGCAGGTACTTTTCTGCATCACTTCTCCCCCATTAGATGAAATTTGATGAGTATTAAAGCCTTATTTAAAAAATGATTGAAACGAAAAAGGAAAACCAACATACATACCCGCCTTTGTGTAGGAATTTATCTTGTTGTTTAGTCGCTGGGTAAGTACAAGTATTCCCTCCAGTTTGCTCACTAATTCAGCTGTAACACTTCCACCTCCTTCTCCCAGAGATTTGGGTTTGTAATTCAGGATGAAATTGCTCCAAGCACGCAGCAGGAGTTCAGCATCATCTGCACAAAGCTCTGCCAGGAGCAGACTGTCCCTTACGAGTGTGCTCACAGCACTCTGCACCTTTTCCAAGAGGCGCTGCCACGGCCTGTTGATATCAACCTGCAAACAGGCCATTAGGGAGTTAGCTCATGCACAACATTCCAGTGCCAGGGCTCCATTTACAAACACTAAACTCACAGCAGACTTGCCACTACTAGGTAGGAAGGAGAAACACTACCATGCTACCAAAACAGTATTTACCTGCTCAAATCCACCCAGGAGCTCAGTCGTATCCATTGCGCTGTTCATGGCCATGATCTTCAGCCGATGGCCGGTGAGATGGGCCAACAGCTCCACCAGACTGGTTTTGCCAACAGCTGCTGGGCCCACCAGGATCACCATCCAGCTCATGTGCACACACTTCATTATGGACTCCAGGGACTGCAGTGAATGATGCAGAAGTGAGAGAGTTCTGCCAGAATGAGGAATATAGTTGCCACGAGAAAGAACTGAATAGCCAATCTGAAAGGGATGACAGACAGAGGCAAATGGACTTCAGCTCCACAAGTTGTTTCCTTTCCCATCACATCACAAAATCACTTGTCAACAGTTTACCTGAACATTATACGGATTGATGTGAAACTCCCTGGTTCCTGTATACACATCAGCCTCCTGCCCAAAAATGCCTCTGTATACAGAAATAACCTAGAACAGTTCAAACAGGCAAAGAGAGAATTATCAGTTCAAGTTATCTACCGTTGCAAAGATTCACTTCTAAAGGTTTACATCTGAAGTACCTTTTCCTCTCAGCTCCACAGCTGTATGACAGTAACTAACAGAGTAGATCACAAGCTCATCTAACTCAAAGTGCAGCAAGCAATGTGTGAGCTGCTCACAGCAACCCTTTCATTAATCGTGGTTTCCTGAGTCTTGAAATACTGTAAGCAATGTTCCTCTTTAACAAAGAACTGGGATAGAATTCACTTCATAAATAAGCTCTTTGGTAACACAAAAATACAACAGTGTTACAGGGAGGGGAAAATAAACCCATGAGGAAATATCCAGTCACATACAACCAGGAACTTTAGTTTTACGATCTGACTTTTCAGTTTACTACCATTTAAATGGTGTGAAATTAAACAAAGGCACGGGATTTCTAAGCAAGAGAGGGTTAAGTAGGCAGCAAACATTGTTACTTACTACAGAATCACACAATAATATGATGTGTTTTATTATAATTCCTTGGTTATTCTACTCGACTTCATTCACATCAGCTGTCTGCTTTTATACTAATTAAATTGGTATTTCAAATGGCAAGGGAAGCACGTATCTGTATTGAACCTCAAAACCCCAAATAAACCCACTTTTTTTTTTTTTTTTAAGATAAATGTCTATGAATGAATTGCAAGGAGTCTTCAAATTAGAGATCTATACTTGGATTTCTATAAATAATGTCCTGAACATCTGAAGAGAAAGGAAGGAGAACAATGGCTTACCTTTTCTTTGTCTTCTCTGGTTCTCATTCTTTCTCCATATACCAAAAACACATGCTGACCTGGGTCATAACATCCTGGTGACTGGTCAACAAGCATAAGCTGGCACCAGCGGAAAAGATCACGTAAGTTGAACTCCCAGGGTCCTCCTTTCTGTCCCCACCTTTTTTCAGCCATTACTTCCTTTTCAATCTGGGAAAAAAAAAAAAAAAAAGGGTAGCAATTTAAAAAAAGACCTTTTATTTCACCAATAAGCTGGTCTTCAAATATTTGTTTTAAAAGTGTCAGCTGAACTTCTGCCTTTAGCACTGCTTACAAGGCAAAGACAACTGAATGAATAGGTTGAATTTACTTTGCTGAAGATGTGTTAGGAACTAAAGCTTGATTTAGTTTGTCTCTTCTCTACTGTTTCTCTAACAGCTCAATTTTGCAGTTTACTCTTGCACTCTTATAAATGAATATGCAGTAAGATGCTGACACGAGATTTTACCTAAGGTCACAGAATTTCTCCTATGTATATATGTTTGATCTTCTGTGAAAAACAGGGCCTCATCCGATATCAACCAAGCATTTGTTTGTCATGGTACAAGAATTCAAGTACCAGGTTTAGTAGTGTTTTATACTTTCTTCTGCATATATTTCCACCCCTCTTTTTTTACCCACACACTTCTCTACAAAAATTCCTGGAAATATAACATTCGATCTTGATTTTTTTCTAATCTCACTGCATTCTGCCTACTTCTACAGAAAAGAAATTAAAATATGTTTACCTCGTTATTGAAAGCAACCATTTTAGCAATAATAGTTTTATCAATAGCAGGAAACAATGTATTCGCAATAAACTTCATATCTTCTGCTGACAGTGGATCAACATACACCTGTAAAATCAAGAAAATTCAGAGTGTCTATAAAGTCAGAAACGTATAAGACAGGATCATAATGTAGTTTAAATCAAACAAAGAAGCTTGCCTGTGTAAATCTATTAAGAAAGGACTTGGGGAGACCCTTCCTTCCGCCTCCTTGTCTGTATGGATTCTGGCAGCCAAAAATCTTAGTCGTCTTGTGCTGTACATGAAAATTCATTCCCAATTCTGGAACATAAATCTCTGCTCTGTGGTCAAAGCATGCGTTAAGCCCCTCTAACACAGACTGAGAAGCCAGATTCAACTGAGGAAAGAAATATACAAGGATACAATATTAATGCTCCACAAAACATTTCTGCATAATCTATAGCCTAATAGTCTATAATTAGTCTATAGCCTAATATATAGAAGGTAAAATTTCTTTTCATTGCTGCTCTAACACTAACACATTATTACCACCAGCTAGACTGTTATTGTACTGGAGCAACTAACACTTCCTTATGTTCACTTGTTATTTGCACTGTATTTTTTCATTGTGATAACAAAACAATTCTCCATTGTAAAATCTGCATGTTCAAGATGTTTCTTCTGAAATTACATTCATACATTTGTGGCACTCTAGCATTTTATTTGTTTGTTTTAATTAATGCAGACTTAGCTGTTTAATTATAGCAGTTGTTTAAAGTGGCATTCTTAACAATAGGGGGTAAAAGGGGCTAAAGAATTGAAGATTTTGTACTCTGAATGCATTATTGCCAAGAAGGCAAATCTATGCACCTGCTTGAAAGCACTTTCTACATGGTACATGAACAAACCTGCAGTGGCAGGATAGCTTATACTGGCAAGATGGAACTTTTCTCCATCTCAATTACATCAGTAACCATGAGAGTGCATTAGCCCCCATAAAAACACCTCCTCTTTCAGTGAAATTGTATCCACATAAGAACATTTGTATCAAAACTCCTGCTGACACTCTTCCCTAAAAACTTTCAGATGTAAATCAAACCTATCCTTGGTTTTTTGCAGTAATTTGAGCTGGGATTCAACACTTGTTCTCTTCTCTCAAACTAGTCTAGTTATCACCTGCCTCCACGAAGGGATGTCATCAGCATTCCAAGCTATTTATTCCACAGGCCAAAGCACCAAATTTGCTCTTCTAGACCATTCCATTTTATTTGTTCCCCAAACCCGAAATTACCTCATCTAAGACAATCCAGTGTCCAGCCTTTAATGCTGCCAACAGTGGTCCATCACGCCAGGCAAATTCTCCTCCCTTCCCACCTTCAACAGGCAAATCTGTCCCAAATAAGTCTGTCACATCCTTTGGGAGTAAAGAACAGAATGGGAAAGTTGAGGAATTACAAAATTTAACAGAAGTTCATAAAAAGCATTTGCTAACTTTATTTAACATTCCCCTTCCTTTTTAATACCTACACTTTAGGTCTATTTAAAAATTTTCAGCAATTGCAAAACGCTGAAAGCTTTTCCATTATAGGACTCCAGTGACCAGGTACTATATTTAACAACAAAAATTTAAATTGGAACAGAAAAGCTAAAAAGTCTTTAAGTTGTTTTCAAGTAATGTTGCAGAAGCCAAGAAAAACACAGTAGACAAAGATATACATGACTTCACCTGAAAAGAACAGAAATATCTGGGAAGTGGCATTCACTCACAGAAGCTTACTGCTCTGTCTGCTTCCCCCTCCCATTCAGCTCTATCTCGAGGGCAAGAAGGAAAAACTGACATTTCTCAGACACAGTGCCAAGGTTAAAGCGAGTTGCACTTCAAAAGTTACACAAAGCTTCAACCCTGCCATAAACACTGAGTAATGAAGATAATATTTTATTCTACCGTTTGCTCAGACAGGTTGATTCGAACAAGACAGTTGCCTGAGGCTTTTGCCAGGGCAGCCACTAGGCTGGTCTTGCCCACTCCTGGTGAACCCTCCAACAAAATAGGTTTGTTAAGCTGCAGGGCTCTTAACAGTCTTTGTGCATTCACTGCTGTAGTCCCAGCATTTAAAGCATAATCTGTCATGTTGTTCCTCTGGAGAACAGGGCCTAAAACAAAGGAAAGATAAACCAGAAAACAATTAAACAGTAAAGAATGTTTATGCTGGAGGTCCTGACAGTGTGCCTCTGAATGAGCTCACTCTTGTCTGTAAATTGCTGATTTCAGTATAGCAGGCAATGGAGGTCCAGCTTGTATGCCATTCTCAGAGATCTGGCACATACACTTTGACCCACAGCCACATCTCAGCCCATCTCCACATATTTATATTGAATTTTGGAAAAAAAGCATATGGATGTACAATTTATTCTGCCATGAAACCTCAGTACCTCCTGACTCACGACTTAAACTAGAAATCTATCCCTGAAAAAACATAAATGTGTTCTTGCACTTTAGTCATGTTGATCTGAAAGTCAAAAGCAGCTCTTGAAAAATTGACACTGAGGAATACAATCCAATCATGCTCTAGAATAACATATTAATCTGTTCCATACACTGTCAGTTCTGTAAAGTTTAATTAAAAGAACCCTTAATTAAAAGTTTGCTTCTCCTTTACTGTTGTTAGGGCATACAGTGGGGAGAGCAGCGTTTGTCTGCCAAATTCCAGCCAGTATAGCTCCTTGGACATCACTCCCCCAAACGTGTAATACAGCATTGCTCATGTATACAAGATATTAATCACCAATGCATCCTACACAAACTGATAGCTGTTTAGTATGAAAGGGATCAAAGAGATTCCTTTTGTGAACCAATTAGCAGAGGGAAACTAATAAACTTATGAAAAAACATTGTACTTTGTACAATTTTATGCATGAGTAACATAATCCATGAATGCCAGAAAGTTCAAATATGAACAATTAGTACAGCATTAGGAACACAGGTCCATGTGCTAAAAACTAACCAGCTGAGTTAGAAAGCTCACAGTCATGACTTTTTAGTCCTATTGTGGTATTTTAAGGTCAAGAAGCAGTGTTTTGCTAGTTCCACTTGCATATTTCTGTCCCACGAGGAACTGAAATGCAGAGACTTAATAATTTTGCCAAAACTGCAGCAAATCTTTGAGAGCTTAGAGCACAGCATGGCATTAACCTCCATTCTGTTTAGCTTTATACCCAGCATCCCTGCTTTCCATGCTTTGCACAAGGGCCAGGATAAACTGCAGCTTTAGTTAGTAGAAGTTAACAGGCACTCTGAGCATACAAACGTGACAGAAAAATCACAATTCAAAACAAAACAAAAAAAAAAGCTTTGTTACACAAAAAAAGCCTATGAAAACTAGGCCATTAACCATTAAGTAATGAAAAAAGGGAATGAACAGATGCATCTTAATAAATGTCACTGAGTTGTAATCTAGACACCTGGAGGCAGGAAAGGCATTTTTCTAAAGCTTAAGAACCAATGAATGAACCTATGACAGTTCAGGTATCCTACTTAGATTTAGTGAATAACAAAACTACTGAAAATATAAATGTCCACCCACTCCCAGTCTCTTGCCTCTTGGAATAAAAAACGGATGAATTCCCATAAAGTTGTCCATCCATATGAACTCTTTTGCCTTTGTTCTGTCATAAATCTTCAGTTCACTCTTCTGATAATCAGTCAGCTCAAAGAATTGACTCATTTTCTCACATAAGAATGTCAGGCACTTCTCACGAGCTAATAAAGCTGTATCAGCTGAGCAGGATGTTGTACCTGTAATTAGCAAAGTTAAGTGTACTTCAAAACAAAATTAGACACATTCATCTTCTTATGACAAGAAACTCAATCCCTTCATGTGCACATAGGTTTATATTTTATTTTAATGTTTTTGCTTGACATTGCTTCCAGTACTATTTACTATGGACAGATCGTTCTGTGAGGAACAGAACTAATGACATCCTATTTCCAACCCCCTTTCTTCTACCATCACAATATCACCCTGATCCCTTGCCATAGGAGCACCCCAGGCTTTCTTTTCTGACATTTCCTGTGCCTTTCACGTTTCTTCCTCTCCCTTATCTACTCTTTATCAGCTGGGCCAGCAGCCAAACACATAAAGATGCATCCTCAGCTATGTGCATGCTACAGGCTAGCACAGACAGATGCTGACATGTGGAGTGGGGGATAGGGAGCATAATATGTGCTCGTGCTTAAGTACTATATCAGCTCAGAACACTCAATTACAACCACAGGTTTTCTTAATTTGTGTGCTAGCCTTCGTAATATTATTAATCCCTCTACTTCAGCTTGCTCTATTACTCAAACTCTTGCTACTGGAACATAGAAAAGGCAAATGACGTACAGGAGGTTGTCAAATGGAAATGAAAACTTCTCCCACCAGAGTACCATGCCACCCCAAAGCATTTTGTTTGTATTTGACTAAGAATATTGATACAAATACACAGTTTCATATTTTCTGCTACCGAATGAGCACTGAAGATTTACCTGATCCTATTCCATCGATATACACCAAACATGCAGCATGGATAAAAGACATCACTGGAGAAACGTTAAGGCGGCTGCATCCCTTGGCAGAACTTGACTCATTCTCTGCCATGACATTCATAAAATTAACCCAGGCCAAGACATCTCTCACACTGAGAATACACTGGCGACCAAACTCTTGATTAGTCAGCCATTCAACAAAGTCCACCATGAGTTCTGCTACGTCTGCCCCTAAAAAAAAAAGTTAAAAAAACCCTCAAATAAATTTGAGTAATAGTTTTTTTGGTCACATCTACTACACTGTTGTAAAAATCTCTCTAAAGTAGGTGCAGCTGCATGAGCAATGTGGATGGGTACTCTATATCCTAGAAACAGACAAGAGAAGAGAAAGCTCCTGGCCTGAGCTGTTGTTACAGATCCTTTTAAATTCAGGTAACAAGACAGCATCAAGTCACTAATACTAACAGTGAAGTTGCTGGCAGAAAGTCAAGTGCCAGTTCTTTCAGCACTCTACATTAAAACCAAGCTGGGACACTGAAGGGCTGGACATAGTTCAACTACCTGGATGGCGAAGTAAACACAGCCTTGAACTTACTTCTGGCTAGAATGATACACACAGTGAAGGAAGAACAAAGTCCAAAATATATCATACTCCTCAGGGAGTATGAGTCCTCAGGGAGAAATGTAGCAGAAAAAGAGTGACAGTGGTGTATATTCTGAGTAAAGGTTGGCAGCCTCCAAACTCCTTATTTTCTTAGCAATATTTGAACAGTAACACACAGAAATACCTACCCTTGTGGTTTCTTGCACTCAGACACAATCCTGGATGAAGATTGTGTTTTACAATCTGTATCAAATCATCCCGGCCATTGCTCTGTGGACACCATATTTCTGTAAATCTGTTGCGCAGCGCAGGGGAAAGCTGCAAACCAGCAGAGTGGCAGAGCAATTAAAGATTCATTACATCATCTTCCCTCAAGGTCAGTTAACAGCAGCTTTGTAGTCACTGTACTTGTAAACAATAAAGTGAACAAGATAGACCTTTCTTTCTAATTTTGACAGAAATACTTTGTAAGAAAATCTTTGAAAGAAGGAGGATTTTTAAGACTTCTAGTAGTGGCATCAATGCAGGAAATGGGTGGTAAAGAAAGTCCCAAAGAATATGGGAAGAAACTGAGCTGATTTGCAGGTACCAAAACTCCATTTCATTCTAGGACACCATGTCTCAAACAACGGCTCTGTAATCTCCCTTTGCTTACAGAAGCAAACCACCACATGGAAATTTGCCTTCAATTACAACTTATTTCTTTAATTCCTCTCTTCCTTGGCTGCACTGGTCAAACAAAAATTAGTACCACAAATGTAATCCAGAAATAAATCCTGTTTAAACGCATGGCCTCACTGAGTGGTTTTCTACTCCAGAAACCACTTTAAATGGAGTACCCATCTTTTTTTACGTAAAAGAGCTTCTGGTTCTTTTTTTTTAGACCTAGCTTCCAACACTGCTTAGAAGTTTTAGGGTTTTGTTGTCTTATGGATTTTCTTTAATATGTTTTAAATTACTTAATTCTCAACTTCAGAAACAATTTTTTTCATTTAATGAAAAGCTTTTTTGGGATGTGATGTTCATTCACTAAGAAACACAAGATGACCATCACTTTCTGAATAGCATTAGCTATGCAACTCTGTATTACCCCAAAGAGCTGGATTTACTTGCTCCACAAGTCACAGTTCCTGTAGTTGAATATTCTATATATCAAGCCTAACTAGAGTATTTAGAGGTCTTAAGTTTCCTTTGACATTTTGCTGACTATTCATTTATAATGCCAAAATGACAGCCCACAGAAGCGGCAGAAAACAGATTCACCCCAATCCTACTTTAGAATGACAAATCAGATATGCCAACTAGAAAGCACTGGATTGCCAGAACTGGCCTGATGCATTTTTGCACTGCACCTCCAACCACTTAATGGTTAGTATGACCAGAAGATGCATGCTGTATTTCCAGATGTTTTGGCATTACCTCTTTTTTCCCAAAGTCACCTCCTGGGTTCATGGTCGCAAGGATACGGAATTTCTTTCCTGCAACTAATAGTTCTACTTCATTCTCCTCATCATCTTGACCACCTTTTTCAGCAAGTACCAATGTCTTTTCAGCTTCAAGAACACTAGAGAGAAGGTTAAAAAATATCACTTATTTTAAATTTTGTTTCACGCTTCAAAAGATCACTTAGAAGTGCAAATCATATTAATTGGCCTGGATAAACTTTCCTTTACCCAATATAATGGGTAACAGAAAAGACTAAAATAGGAATACTGCTGCAAACACATAATGAAGTTATATTTATATTTTAGTTGTTCTGGGGTTTTTCTTTACATACACACACAAAAGAGGGGAATAACTAGATTTTGGTCCTGGCATTTGACAAGATAATTTCAAGAGCTCACTGACAGGCTGAAAATATTAATACTGCAGATGGTAAACTAGAGATTTTACTTTCAAGTTTCATTTGTGCCATTGTCCTTTCCAGCAAGAGGGCAGTTCACCTGTGCCAGAAAACAAATGTGTCTCAAAGAAGTCAGATTTATCCCACTCATGTTTGGATAATGAACAGACAGACACATTGAGGATGCTTAGTACTGCCACATTTCACACATACCTGTTAAGTCGCTCTAGAACAGAATCATCAGCTAAAGAAATCTCATCAAGGAGGAAAAAACCCTCCTCCTTCATTGCTAAAACAAGAGGTCCATCACACCACTCAAAGAGTCTAGAACCATCAGATTCCTCCTAAGAAATGGAAAAGAAAGTGAGAAGTCATAACTGCTACTTTTTACTTCCATGGTCACACCACCCAAGGTATTACTGGTGCAGGACAAACCTGGTCTTTGGACCTCTGCCTGACTGGTCGCAGCCCCCCCAGGAAGTCTGAGGTCTCCATGTGCAGGTGGCAATTCACTGAGTACAGCTTCTGATTTGCTAGGGCTGCAAAGATCTGACAAATGGTAGTTTTACCACACCTGCAATCAAATAATTTAATTGAAAAAGATTAATTAAAAGAAGAAGCAAAAACAAGCAATCAGCTCACTTTGGACAGGATTCATATTTTCATTGAAGAGCTATGAGGCAAAGACCCAACACACAGATTTTCTTCTGCTCCTTTCCTTGAAAGAAATGTATGCTAAGTGAAGCCATTTTTGGCACAACTGTTGCTGACATGCACAAGAGGCCTTTAATTAAATTTAAATCAATAGCTGCATTGATGGGATTTCTGCATGTTCAGAGTCCAATTTATTTCAGCTTGCCCTTGCAAATTACTCAACCAGCCTAACATTTCACTGAACTGGAAAAGCGACATGTCTAGACCAAGCCTAAGTCTGAGGGAATAAACTGCTGAGTATCTAGTTTTGATTTACTATCCAAGTAAATTTTCCTTCTCTTCCGTAAAAGTTTACTCTAAAAATTTATAACCAGCATAAGAGGACACACTACTTCCACAACCTCCACTACAGCATATTAGGTGGAGAAGTGGTAACAAGACTATATTCAAGCTCATAAAACATGCAAATTGAACTTGCTCTGAAAGAGAAAAATGCCACAATATCCCAAAAGCAGCCACTCCCGTGAGGCACAGTGAGATTCTACAGGGCACCTTGTAAAGCTGGGGACAGAAGTCAGTTCACTTTCATTTTACTACTTTTATATAACTATGTAGTTACACAATGCAGATAAACCCATCAAAGACACAGGTTAAATGAGATGCATCTGCTTCCCCTCAAAAAGGAACTGTGAAAAACAGCAGCTGCAAGTCTACCATGAGACAGGCTCAAATGTCCCAGATCAAAGCAGCACTGAAGCCCACACAATCATTTTGTCTCCAGCTCAGCAGCTGGTAGAGCACTACCAAGAACATCATAAAAACCAAGATTACCCAGTGTCTCCCACCAGCAGTACTGGTTCACCGAACTCCAGGGCTCGTCCCACCAAAATGGCAAGTCTCCTCATCCCTTGAGTCCAGACAACATGGTTAAAATCTCTGTCCATCACTGACATCCACGTGGAAGACTTAGCTGCACAACAACACCACAAAGCAATCCATCAGCTTCAGTCACATCTAGAGATCTACCAGTGGGGTCTCTCCAAGAAACTCACCCAGTAGCTTTTTGACACTTTCCCCTGAGAAGAGAGACTCAGGATGTATTTTTTTCTTGAAGTGTTTTTCAATGACATTTTGAATAACATCCACCTCCTCCTGTTTCCTGACTCTGCCTGCCAGAAGCATAAAACCTAAAAAACAGAGGAAGAGAGAAAGCAATTACTACCTGGGTTATCAGCAACAAAAATTTACACTTAAGAAGTGGGGCTGGAAAGCGATTCTACAGACTTAAACAAGCAGAGCTCACCATCATTTGCTAAGTGCTGAAGCCAGTCATACTCCTTCTGCAGCTGCTCTGCCAACCTGTACCTTTCAGCCCAGCGGAACAGATCCCGCAGGGTAATGAATCCATGCTTCCCAGCAAACACCGTCGAGCCTCTGCGGTAAGACTGTCACAAGAGCAAAATGTGAGGTATTTTTTCATCAACCCCTCCAAATACTGCAAGCAAAGCTAATCACTACTCTCTGCAGTGACACTGCAACAAGAAAATTCTATGAATAACTACAAAAAAAGTCCTGTAGAGTCACAACTCCTTAGGCAGGTAATTGATGAGCACCGGAAATAAAATAATTTAGGTAACATTATTTTTTTAAAAAAACCCAACTAAGAATAAAATAGAACAAAATCTAGTTTGTGCTGCAGTAATCACTTTTAAATACGAGGTAGTTTTAGCTACATACTAAGTGTCAAATGCCTATTGAATACAGGATTGTCCTAGCATATCCAAAATTAGTGCTTAAAAATAATACCAAATTTCACAAGACCCAAAGACCCCTACAAATCCAATACTGTACTCTGACTTCAGAGCAAGGGATAATTCTAAACATTAAATCCCACAGTGTCTTGGTTTTTGGTTGTTTTTTTTGTTTTTTTTTTTTTTTGCTCCTACCTTCTCTCAAATGTCACATGACCTTCCCCAGTCTTAGTCTTAAGCTTAGTCTTGGTGGGTTCTCTCCATGGTTTAGGATTTTAAATGTCCTTCAGCTAACAATACCTCCCTCCCCAAAGAAATTTCTATTACTTTGTGCATGTTACTTCGAAGTATGTTTGCATTTCTTAAACTAAAAGAAAAAAGACTCATACTTGCAGGTCTAACATGACTTTGACAAGCTTGCTGCAATAAGAAGGTGGCAAACTGCATCGCTTGTGCAGGATGGTTTCCAGTTCAGCACTCGGCAGTTCATCAAAATGCAACTCCACAAAACGATTTCTGAAGGCTCTGGACAAAACCTAAAATAGGAGACCACACTACTGCTTGAACTTTTTCCTTTGATATTGCTCATAGATCTTCCCCATCAACATTGAAAAAAAGCTTAAGAGACAGTCTGGATGAGGACAAAAGCTTTAAAATGGATTTTTGAGTATTTTAAGGGCATAGGCAGCTAAGCATTACAAAGACACAAGCTCACTCTCCCTACAATGGGAGAATGGGAAGGGTAATAGTGATAAAACTTTTAGGCTGAGACAGTTTCATAAGTAAACCAAAAAGGTGCATATGCAAGCAAAGCAAAATTAGGAGTTCATTCACCACTTGACATCAATAGGCAGGTATTCAGCCACCTCCAGGAAATAAGGGCTTCATCACACACCAGTGTTATTTAGGGAAACAAACACTGAACACCCCTTCTTCCCCCTCCTCCCCCTAGTTTTGACTGCTGAGCACAATGTCACATGACATGGAACATCCCTTTGGGCAGTTGGGGTCAGCTGTCCCAGCTGTGTCCCCTCAAAGCCTTTCGTACACTCCCAACCTACTCCAAAAGTAGTGGGGGCAGTGTGAGAAGCAGAAAAGGTCTTGAATCTGTGTAAGCACTGCCCACCAATAAGTAAGACATCCCTACCAACACTGTTTTGAGCACAAATCCAAAACACAGCTCCATACCAGTCACTATGAAGAAAATTACCTACTCCGGACAAAAACCAGTACAAAATGGACTTCCATAGCCTAAGTAGAATCTCTTTTCCAGTGCTCTTAGACAAGAAAAGCTGATTCAAGTATAATACATATGACCTTTGGTTCACTAAATCACTTAAACTTCAACCACCTAAAATTAATTAGAAATTCTGTATCCATGAAAACAAGCAACTCACCTAAACAAAGCCCAGCTGTACTGACAGTCCATCCAACTCTCTCTCTCTCTCTCTCTCTCGATTCATGTTACACATGAATGTTACAGAACATTTTCACATCACTTCATGTATGAGAGAGATTAATTCCCTAAAGCCTTAGCTACCCAAAGGTATAGATCATACAGACCTTTCTGCCACCATAGAGACCTGGAGGGTTCTGTGTGGCAAACAGCATGAAGCGAGGGTGAGCTTTGACAACTTCCTGAGTCTCTGTAATGAACAGCTCTCTGTTATCATCCAACAAGCGGTTGAGAGCTTCCAGAACATCAGTGGGAGCCAAATTCAATTCATCCAGAACGATCCAGTAGCCCTTTCTCATTGCATCTATGAGGATGCCTTGGGGGGAACAGAAAATTTCCTAGTTAAGTCTTATAAAGCAAATCTAACAGAAGCATGCACTCTGATACTTTGAGCAACCCATTTCATCCAGGATAAACACTAATCCAGAGAAGGAAGCAACAGTATTGTTTAAACTGTTGGCTTATCATCTTTAGGTCCAATAGGACAAGAATGCTGAGACAGACATGAACTTTTCAGAATTCACTGAAATTCACACCAATTATTATCACTGAAGTACAACTACTAACTTTATTACAGGTCATCTCTCCACCATAATAAACCAGACAAATTAAACAGAAAAGAAGAAAAAAACCCAAACAAACAGCCACTGAAATGAGACAGGAATTTGGAGTATACAGAACATGCTCACTTACCTTCCTTAAATACCAATTTTCCAGAGGCATCTGATGTGTAACAGCCAATATATTCCTGGATATCAGTATGTTCATGGTTGTTAATCCTTACACAATGATTCCCAGTAGCAGCAGCCAACCAGCGAATTAAACTGGTTTTACCAACAGAGGTCTCTCCTTGAATCAGTACTGGATGAGTCCTAAAAGCCATGATCAAAATAGTGGGTTAGAAGCATGAGCCATGTCCTTCTCACACACAAGATGTCAACATTATTAAACCAAACTACCAAAATACCACCACTTAACTCATTTGGGATATCCAAGAACACACACTAACAGGGAAATACAAATATCTTTACTCCCAAGTGCCAACAGCTACCCATGAAGCTTTTTGTGGCAGTGCGAAATAAGCAGATTATTTAACTGCAAATTTCTATCAGAAATCTGAATTTAAATAAAACTAGCTATGGCAGTAAGATGGTTTCAGGAAACAAGAAACACATGTATAAATTTCAAGTCACTCTATAATGAAAAGTTAACTGTAAAGTAGAAGGAAAACACACATTATTCATCCAAACAACAAAGATTAGAGGGGCACCAGTAACTCAAGGCCTAAACAAACATATTTAAATTATTTTGTTAATTAAAAAGTTGAAACACTTACCCTGCAGACACAACCCTGACAATGTCTTTAAGATTAAGCTTAACTGAAGGGGTGAGCACATAACTCTCATCTACTGTAGGTTCTTTGTCCCCAGCTGAAATCCAGTACCCTTCTATAAGTATAAAACTCCCTCCTTGAGGTTTTGGTATTTGCTAAGGAGACATGACAGAAATAACAGAATTATACAAACTGGTTTCAATTTGCTAATGAAAACAACTACTGTTACCCCACTGCTACATATTCTCTAAAGTAATTTTAAATTAATCTCTGAGCACTCCTGCAGTAAGTACTGTCCCCTTGTCACAGAATGCAAATTACAGGAAAAACCAAACCAGATTATTTCAGTCATGAAGCAGGAATCTTTGCAGTGGCATGAAGACAAAAATGTCTCAAGAGTCTTAGCACTGAATTTTGAAGGGCATTTACAAACAGTAACTTTGCTTTAATCTTTTTTATATATTTATACACATTTTCCATTATGAAGGGGTTCATTTTGAAACAAATACCTATCTCTCTAACTGGCTTCCCCATCCCCCATGCAAACTCATGCTGGGTTCCCAGCACTACTGACATTCTTCCTTTCCCTTAAGAGACAAAGCACAGATGCTTCTTCATATCCATATGTTCTGCATTCAGAGTCTAAAAATATAAAGCCTGAGAAAGCTCCTCCAAAGTCTGTGAAAGCTTTACAGTTGGAGCCACTGCATTCAGCTGTCCATACTACACAGTGCTTTAGTTATTCAGGCTTCCATATTTTTTCAAATTAACAAATAAACCAGCTAACATATCAACATTCAAGCAAAGTAAAAAACTACAAAAGAATGGTATTAACTTTTTGTAGTTCTCATCTTTGTAAAATGAAAAACAGAACTGCACGAAGAAAATGTAGAGGAAAAAGGAGAGAAGATAACTCAAAATAAATTCTATTTTAAGTACTAGACAGCTCTTCATAATCTTAGTTGCCTACCTGCTTGAGAAGGCTTTTGATGTTGCCAGAGACTATATGCTGGCAAATTAGCTTTTGAACCACTGGGTGAGAACTTCTGTCAAGCTGTGTCAGGAAACTCAAACAGAAGCCCTAAAAAGAAGAATTATTTTCAGTGATAAACATGAAAAATAAGGAAAAAACATACAGATTAAAGAACCATTTATGTTCAATACTGAACTTAGAGAAGATTATCCTTTACCCAAGCAACATCTGTAGTGAATATACACAGAAACAAATGACAGCACAGGTAATCACCTCATACAGGGAGCGAGCTATGCTGCCACACGGATTAGACGCTGCAAATCTCAGTGCCCTGCACAGGGTACGGAGACTGTAGTGAGGTCTGTGGCCAGTTCCATCCACCAATTTTGTTTCTGCTTCCTTTCTCACAGACAAATAAAAGCTGCAAAAATAAAGTTATATAGAGTTGTTACTGATCAGACCATTGCTCCAAGGAATTAAACCCCAAGTATGATCACTTCAGTTTATCCCCGTTACTTTTCTTAAAAGCTCCAGGTTACAAAAATCATGCCAAGCTCTGCCATCTGTACAGTCAGTGAAGCAAAGCAAAAGAGTATTTTTAGAACCATATTTTTGACAGAGCTTGACATACAGAGAGTGACTATAAACTCCAAATACTCCAAACATGAGATAGTTCACATTACACTAGGGGAAAGAAAAGTAACTAGACAAACACACAAGACTTTCTTTGAGATTATCTACAGAAACAAACCACTTTAGTCTGTCAGATGCGAAAGAGGACTGAAACAATGATGCTATTTAACTGGTGCTCCCAAGAAAACAATTCTGAATTAAAAAAAATAAAAATCTCCTTCCCACAAATATGGAAACCTGCAGAACTAGAAAGACGGATGTCTACACTCTTCTGTTTCCTAAAGCTATGGGGAGCATTACAGTGTTTCCCAAAGCAGTCTAACCACGGACTACAGTCACATACTTTTTTTTGGTGACTTGTATCATCAAGAATTTAAAAGGCTACAGTCAACTTACTTCACAATTCCTTGTACTGTATTTTTGTTCACATTCAAGCTTCTCAGATAGTCCATTATAAGAATTTGCAAGTCTCCTTCATTTCTTAATTCTTCTACATAAAGTTCAGTAAACCTGAAATAATCAAATCAATCTGTAACACTTAAGACACCTGACCATACTGAAAAAGTTATACATAAATCTCATGGCAGACAACATCTTAAATTTTTAAGTAACAGAATACTTATTGTTAAAGCTATAGACCTATAGACTCTCAAACCTACAGACAGACTCAAGAACCAGAGCAGTTGAAAAAGGTATTAGTAATATTTTCAAGTAATTTATCTGAATTAGTTTAACATCATAGACTGAAAGTGAACAATGTGACTTAAATTACAATTTTCAACAGTTTGCAATAGATACTCAAATGTTACAGCCTGAACAATGAAGTACTGACACAGCAGTAGCTATTTTTGACAAACAGTAGTAGGTATTTTTGATAAACAGAAATATAAATTCATTTAAACTTAGCAAGTTATGCTGATGCTGAAGTCTCTTTTCTCCTGTATTACACTCACTCTTTCCTTTTACTATTCTGCAAGACAGCCAATAGCAATAAAACCTTGCTTTGCCACTAATAACTACAAATGACTAGTCATACATAGCTAATGCATCTCTACAGTCCTGCCCAGCGTTTATGAACCTGGGAAGAGACTACACATACAATTTCTGGCACTCATGAGGGAAATTGCATCAAGCAGGAGATCTGTGCATATAGGAATAGGTAGATGGTACTGAAGAATGGATTTGCCACAATTCCAATTGCCTTACCACAGCTTTTATGCTTTGAGACCACACATCAAATATTTTGAGTATCACACGTCTGCATCAACATGCAAACCACCTTCCTTTTGAGTGAACAAGACTGGATATGCAGCTTTTTGCAAGGATCATCAACACTTGTAAGTTAAGAGAAAGGCTGCTAAACAGACACCAGGCACTTACCCATCTTTATTACTCCCATCAGGAGTGTAAACTGCTGCAGTAGCATTCCCAGGTGCTGACAGCTTAACTGTGAACAATAATCGTTTCCTGCCCCCACTGATAATACCCTACACTACTGCTAGACCATTTGCTCACAATTCAGCTACTTCAAAGTATTTTGCAAATTCTATTTCATGAAAAACCTTCACCATACATCTCTTACAGGTAGTAAATTCGAGTTCAGACTTGCATCCTCAGGCTTCAGATAAAGCATTCTTTACTGGTGAACTCCTAAAACCAAATAAACTCTGAAAAAGATAGTGACTATTTTGCCCCAAAATCATTATTTCCTACCTGTTTCTTATTCCTAGAGGAAGATTTCTCTTTCCAACATCTGTAGCTGGATTCATGCATGCAAACAAGCGAAAATCAGGGTGACGGACAAGAGGCTCTAAAGCAAAACAGAAATAAAAGACAAAGTTCATGATAAACACAGGCTATTTACATGTTAAATACGGTGTATTTTATCTAAGGCAACTTTCTATTGTTGCACTACTACATTTTCTTAAAAACACCAGCATCAAGAATTTTCAGAGAACAACCCCATGTGATTTTATCAGAAGTACCTGCATCTTCACAACAGCCACAGGTAAGTGAAACCCTGACTTTTTTGTGAGTAGCAAGATGTTGTAACAACACAAAACGTTTCAAAACTTATGTGAGCCCAGAACTCCTTTTGTCTCTTTCAGAACAATAGCCAGTGCTTCCCTCAACCAGGAAGAAAATCCAGCCTGGGATGCTCACACAACATTGGCCTCTCTGTAGCTCTTGAAAGCAACATTCAGAGACTGCATTTTTTTCTCTTTACATCTGTAAAAGGAGTTAACTTTCTACACAGCAGCTCCTACAGTGCTGTTGAGAACACACCAGTGTTTTGGACCTCTTGCAAAGAAGTATGAAGTCTGCAAAGAGCATATTGCTCTCTTGTGCACACATACATTTTAATGGTAAATGATCTCAACTTATTTGAGCTACATAGGATAGGGAACTCACCTGGATACCAAGGTACAACATAAGCAAACACAGAAATAATACCTGTGTCTCCTCTGTCTAGTAACACCAGTGACCCAGATGATCCTTCCAACAAACCACTCAGGCACTCCAAAGTCTCTGCTGCAGCCAAGTTAATCTCATCCAATAAAATCCACTCTCCTTTTTTTACTGCTTGTGCCAGAGTACCCTAAAGTAGGATCAATTTGTTAATTATGTTGCCAGCAATGAAATGTCAACTGAAGCATTCAGATACTGGAAATACTTGGTGTGCAATCTATGGCTTGATTAGACAAATGGCAATTCCAGACCTTTTACAGCAGTAGCAGTTTTACTGCTCTCTCTCTCAATAAAGCAGCCATTTTGCCAGTCACAGAAGTCAGACAGCTATCATACCATTGTATCAGGTACCAGTTAGATTGGCTCAAATACAACAGATTTAAGATCCCTTATTTGCACAGTCTACCACTGTGGTGATTATGTGTCTAACTAACACCTCATGAGAATAAAGTTAATCTGAAGAAATCCAAAGACACAAGCAGTATTATGCTCCTAAGGAATCTGTACCCTGTTAATTAAAACTATACTTAAGTCTGAGGTTCTCCAACTACTCAAAAATACATTTTTTTATAGAGGACTGATCAACATTTTACACGCTTTACATGAAGTTTGAGAGCATATATTCAGATTATCAGGGTGATAATAAACAACCATAAATAAACCTCATGGTTCCTCCTAATCTCACTTAATGTCATTAAAACATATTATGGGTTTGAAATGTTTAGAAAAATCACTTCTAGATAAACAACACAGATTCTTAACATTAAGTCCTTCACAGGAATCCCTAGACAGAAGCATGACCTACTGGAGACTGATTAAGAAGTTTTTCCTAATCTCTTAGAGTTGAAAAGAAGATATGACACACTGAAATTCTTATCATATGAATCCTAATTCCTGTTATACAGCACTGAATTAATGTGCTACCACAAACCAGTCTCCTACTGTCCATCTCACCACTGCTTCCTTGAATCTGCACATTTGATTTCAGAGTTATCACTGCACATATTTGACTTCACAGCAAGGCTCTTGCCAGGAAGCTATTTATATAATCCTGATCACAACATCTTTTAAATACTTCTTACTCCTCCTAGCATCAAAATGCAAATATCTAAATACCTCAACAAATGCAAAGAGAAGAGCATTTTCTGTCATTTTCATCTGTTGATGAGCATGATTCAGTTTAAGACCAAATGCCTCCCACTTTTCCTTCAGTGGTAAGCCTGCAAGCAAAACAAATTTAAGTTTGCACCATCAGAACAATAGCACAAAAAATGTTTGACAACAGTATTTTAAACAAGTTGTTTCAAGCAGAGAGATACAAAAGTAAGCTCGAGCAACAAAACATTCAAGTCCTGCCGATGACACACCACAAATTAAAAAAAAAATTGTCTTGCGTTTCGGTTTTGTGCATGTGTGGTTTTTTGCTTTTTAAATTTATCTGTACCCATATGTCAATAGTGCTCAGATAATTTGCTATTCATTCCTAGATGAGGAACAAATACTTATACTGCACTTTTTCCATCATGACTGTGTCCAGTCTCTGCCAGAAACAGACACGTCAAAAAAATAAATCCAAATTTATAACACTTATGACAGAATAATTAATAATGAACACTTCAGTATCAATAATTAACACACTATTGCTCATCAGTTACAACAATATTTACTATAGCACTGATTTTAATTATTTGTTAAAATCACTACCTGAGCTACACACAGCATCAAAATTCCTTAAGAAACTTCGCAAATTACAGATTTCAGCTTGTCTTTATTGTAGGATTGTCAATTCTTGCAATGAGTGGTCTTTAAACTCCCTTTTTTTTTTAACATTTGTGGGCATTTATTTTAGTATCTGCATATTCAGCAGAACCAATTGAAAGAAGAGAAAAGGAGATAAAGCTCACAATTTTATTTAGCCCAAACTGAATGAAAGCTACAACTGCACCTGTTCTGCTGGTCTAGAACCAGAAGCAACTCAACACAAGGTGAAGTACTGACATCACCTCAGTCCCAAAATGGGTAGCAAAGTATAAAACAAGAAAAACTTACTTGGAGACAAAACCACTCTGGAACAAAATAAAGCCCTAGGCAAGTCAGCATCACTGACAGAGGAACCAAGGCAAAAGCAAGCTCTTAAAAATAATTCCCACCCTAAAACATTTATTACTTTGGCTTTGGTTTTGTTCTTGCTGTTTGGCTTTGTTTTTTAAACAAGACATGCAAGACATAAGCAAGTTCCAGGGCTGAAACCATGAATACATTCACAAAGGAGATTGACACACAACCAACCAGGACTGCTCATCAGCACAGCTAACAAGTGCTGAGTGGAGACCAGATGTCAAGGGTACCACAGGGTATCTCCACACTCTCAGACAGCTAACAGCAGAGATGAGTTAGGAAAAGGAAAAAAAAACCAAAACAAAACCCAACTACTATTCTAACAGCATTCTGAATGTCCTGTTGCAATGTTGACAATGCATTTCTCAAAACCAGAAAAATAAATGTAATATAGGGAGAGGAAAAAACCCCTAAACCTCAAACCAACCCAAATTAAAAAAACAAAAGTCACCAGTATTTATCCACCCTCTACAGTGGTTTAGCACTAATGTGCGTTTGATCCATCTGAAGTCTTACCAGATGCATTTTCTTTTACTTCTTTATTAATAGCAGATTTATGAATATGTTGCATCAGTTTTAGCAGATCATGCCAACGTTTCTGTCTGTAGCAAGTCTGAATGTGTCCCAAGAACGTTTGATTTTTCTTCCTAGAGAATGTCTGAGAGAAGAGTTCTTCAAAAGACTCTCGCAGAGGGAGCCAGATCAGCTTGTTATCCACAGGTTTGTAACTGAGGAGAAGCAAAAGAGTAATTACTTCTGTGAGACAGAGTCACCTGTGAACTTAAGAAAGAAAACAAGTCCAAAACCAGTTACTTGAAACAACAAGCTGCATGGGTGAATGCCTGTTTCTGAAATCTTTTACTCAAGTAACGAACTAAAGAGAATTGCACATATTTAAAGGCACCTCATGAGGTGATTTTGTAAAGACAAGAACACCCTGTCTTTACAATAAGCAAAATATTTGTAATACTACCAAACAATATGTCCAGTGAATATTAGACCAGATTTATATTGAACAGCTTAGCCAATTTTAAAGACATTGGACTGTGTTTTTGAATGACTTCATCACACACAGCTATGCACACAATTCAGTAAAACTGCTCTGCTCCTTCAGCAAGGACACAAAGGTTTGTGCATGCAAACATGTTTATTAAGACATTTATCCTACTACAAAACAGAAACTGCCCATTTGTTCTGCAGAACAACAAAACAGCAGTCAGTGACTCACCCCCCTAAGAGATCTGCTGTGTCACTTTGCTGGTTCATGTTGACAACCCTCAAACGGTGTCCTTGAAACAGAGATAAAAAGCACCATCAACTTGTGGGTTTGTTTGTTTGTTGGTTTTCAAATTATCTTAATGTAAGTTACAATTTTCCCACATTATTTACCTGTAATATGAGCTAGGTACTGGACCGTTGAGGTTTTGCCAGTTCCTGTTTCACCAACCAAAAGCACAGGCTCTCCTTTGGCCACACACACTGCAAGCTGTTCAATCAGTACTGCAGATGGCCGTGTGGCAGCAAAGGTATGTTTTGCCCTGGAAAAACAAAGCATGTTACTCAAAACTAAGATTCATCACGGAGCTCATTTCAATTTTACCTTTAATTTTTTTTTAGCTAAGTAGATTGATTTTTTAAAATATAGGTCAGAAAAGAAATAGTTCTAAGATATCCTTCTAAGATACTTATTTTTTCAATATACAATCTAAAAATTCAGGATTTCCAAATAACTTCCTGTCTTAGGTTGCAATGCAGGATGTATTGGATGTTTCAACCATCTGTTGAAACTAGGTGGGGCAGTGACCTTTATCTCGAGCTGGGGGCAGGGAGGAATATCCTCTGTTAATACCAGGTGGGGCAGTATGTTTCATCTTTTCTGACCCATCCTTTGTCCAGGGAGATATCTTCTGTTAATGGGCCATTGACTCTCACTGCACGACTGCTAAAATTACATCATCCCATTGTGAGACGTCCCACTCAGGGGGAGGAGCCAACCATTTCCTACCTAGATAAAAACTGAGATTTGGAACATCAGAGCAGCCTTTTTCCTCTGAATTCCAGAGGAAAACCAGCCTTTTCTACATAATCTCTGGATTTGGAGGAAAACTGCACCTTTCTCTCCAGGATCACTGCTTCAGCTGTCACACCAGGAGGACTGCAGCCACCATTTAATAGGACTGCTACCAACACCCTGACCGACAGGGAGTCAGGTTGTATTCTGACTGTCAGTGGTTTGGTTTCCTGTATTAATGTATTTTTATTTTAGTTTTCCTAGTAAAGGACTGTTATTCCTATTCCTGTATCTTTGCCTGAGAGCTCCTTAATTTCAAAATTATAATAATTTGGAGAGAAAGGATTTACATTTTCCATTTCAAGAGAGGCTCCTGCCTTCCTTAGATCTGTCTTTCAAACCAAGACACTTCCTGGCCAATGAAGTTTGTGACACATACTACAAAAATCTCCCTCTACAAAGGTAAATCCATCGAAATCAAAGCTGTGGGTCCACACTGCTTCCAAGACACTCTAGCTCAAAGAAGCTGAAAATCTCCATGCCAAAAAGAATGCTGCCAAAAGAACGATGCAGACACTCCTAAAAATTCACAAGGTAAAACTCAGATTGCAAGGGAAAGAGCTCTCATGCTCCTTTCATTAGAGTGAGAATACCAAATTGGCATTTTCCTTTACCCTGTGATCTGCAGTCTATTCTGTTCCACCACAAAATATCTCAATTCACATGGAAACTACAGGATATTCTACCTTTGTACAGTGAGAGCCTGGATCTGCTTCTTTACAAGATTCACTCTTCCTACAGAGACTTCTTGTTCCCGTATTGAAATTTCTGGTTTATAGAGTTCACAGAAGAACTCCACCTGTGAAAAAAGCATCAGCATTTCCAATACTAATGTTGTTTACAACACAGTAAGAACACCCACACCATGCTACCAGTATTACTTTGCAGCAAGTTAATTTTTAATGGCAAAATTCTGTATTTTGCAGGTTTTACATAATCATTACCTAAAATACTGAAGGACTTCAGAAGTGTTTTTATCTGTACAAACAACTTTCAACTTAATAACTTGGTAATAGTCTTTGCCACTATATCTACTTCATCTACTTCCATGGTAGTCCAACTACACAAACTTGAGCAGTTATTTTAACAATAAACAAACAATCTCCCTTTAAAAAGCCCTTTTGTATAAACAAGGATATTTTGCCAGTTGCAGGGAATAACACATTCCTGAAATGAAATAATGCAAAGAAGGACAAAGAGAAAAACCCACACAAGTCTCAGGGACCCATCTGTCAACCTAAAGTAACAATAGAGGGAATTTGCTTTGCAGACTTCTACAGACCAAATAAATTATTTCGTTTAATTCTGTCATTTATAGAGCTCTGGAGAGGCAGCTGATTTTGTAATCAGTGAGTATGGAAAAAGTAGCAGTAAAGACCATGCTTCTCTCTGATCTCTCCATTTAAGTGATTAACATTCACTGTAAACTACCTAAGAAAAAAACACATTCTTTGCTACCCTGTGCATCCAGTGGTATCATATGCTTAGGCAGCTGTGCTGTTCCAGCTGTGAAATCCTTTTGCATCATGAGGCCATTTGCTCTAAAACAGGTTCCCTGGAACTTCCAGAGAAAAAAAAAATGCAGCTGAACATAAAATTGGAGAAAAACAGATCCTGGGCTGGAACAGAAAGCAAAAAAAACCTGTTTGGAACAGAGAGGTGGACATAATTTTAAACAAAAAACAGGATAACATAGTTCAATTAATCATAGAAAAAATGCAAGCTATAGGATACTACAAATTAAGATCATGTTAATTGTAGCTCAACATACCTTTTTTTTGGAAATGTTTAGGTAACTTCCAATAACTTTTGCCATTTTCTGTCTGCTCCCTTGGTTGGACAACATGGCTGTGAAACAGTCCAATGCCTGTCAAGGGGAAAAACAACTTCTTGAAAACTAGTTTTGTATGATTTTATCTGACAAGCACCACCTTAATCTAAATGAACCTAAATCCAATCCAACCATTGTAAATAAAACTATTTCACTGTGCTCTGATTTAGTCAAACAACAGAGTTCATAAAGATGCAGTAGGAACTCCTAAACTCGGTAACGTAGTGGGTTTACACCAAAAATTAAAACTTTTCAATGCCCAGTCACAAAACCTATTTTTAGACAAATGCACCAAAATGGAGAAGGAAGTACCATTGTAAGATCACATTGCCTGTCAAAAGAGCCTCTGACAGATGTACACCCAAAAAGTTCCTAACCTATACTGTAAACTGATGAAAAGGTAAGCAGAAAAGCAGCCCCCTATGACAAGAAAAAGAAAGGTCTCAGCCATATGCAATCACAGCTTGTATCAGTTAAAATTATGTTGCACCACACTGTGTGTATGATAGCAGTAAATTCTTTTAGCACCTTGCTGCAAACAACTTTCCTAGTAGCAACAAAAGCTTCTGATCAGAGAAATCACAAGCATTCCAACTACAGTCCAATTGCTTCAAATAAAAATGAACAAATTCCCGTCTCACATTCCCAAATAGAGCATTTTGTGAGACAACACTAGAATTTGAGATCAACTGGATCAATTCCTGGATCAAGTCTTACCGCACCTCCTGAAAAATATTCACTGCTGTGGCTGAAGAATTACTGTCAAAGTTGTAAGCAATCCTGCTGCACCAATTCAGAAGGTCTCTAAAAAGAAAAACCAAGAAGATTTGGTACAAACATGCCAAAATACCCAGCATCTTATTTAATGCTCAACTTAGGTCATGACATCATCTTCTGGCACTTGCACGTGTAGTTGTTGTGCAAGTTGTACGCGGGAAGACACAAAGAGGATGATAATTCTGAGGAGCAGCTGAGCACAAAGACCAACGTTGCTTATAAACAGATAATACATACACCATTAAATCATAAGGTAACTGTAAAATTCAAAGGTATTACAGAATCCAGAAAAGTATAAACCCCCCTTTTTTCAAGATACAGATTCCTTACCGACAACACGATCCTCCAAAAGGCAAGAAAAGGAAACTTTGTTTTAGAAAAAACTGATGTTCTTACGTTCCACAACAGTATCAGGTACTACCCACACCTAGCATTTAATAACTAATCCACAAACCACTACTGATTACAGAAATTCCAGAGGAGTAGAACTGACATTTGGTAGGACAGGAAAAAAATAATTCGGCAAACTACATTTCATCACAGAATTTCCAAAATTAACAGTACATTACAGACACAGTTATTTTCAGTCACCTTAAGCTATAATGCTGAGAATGTTCAGCATGAAATAATCTGGATAATATACTCAGTTACTGAAAATGCTGTGTTCTAGCTACTGAGAGAACATTATACAGCATCTTCCAGTTCTTAACTAGTACTGACATCTTGTGCTAACAATAATTAAGAATAAATTCATATGGCCCGATGCCAACTAAGTACTGCATATGACAAAACCCATACATCCCCTCACACCTCCCAAAAAGTATAGCAAATAGGAAGTTTAAATAATCCAGAATGAGTTTCTTTAAGTTACATATTAATCATTATTCTAAAACAAAAAATGTATTTTCCAGCTTTTACAAAATTCATATTTCATTATTTAAGCTTTTACTATTATTTCTAAAAAATTAAGAAAAATAATGAAAATAAACCCTTCTATCTCTGTAGCTAGCTGACTTCTTATAAACATATAAGAAAAGACAACCTTAGAGATAGTTCTCGTCCCTCCAGATTTGGTTTCTTATGTTCTGATCTCGATTCTGATGTTGATTCTGGCACTTGACTGGAGCCAACAGCAGTGTTTTCTGGTGCCTGATACTTGTCTCCTGCAAGGTCAATGAAAATGCCTAGCAAGTGATCTGTCACAAGAGCAAGGTTGGGGTATCTCCTTTGGAGGACCTGAAACCAGGAACAAAAAAGAAAAAAACATGAAACAAAACAAAAACCAAAAAACCCATCCATGTTGGAAAAAAATCAACAGCACCCCAGCTTTTACCAGGAGACACTTCAACAGATATTTTAGCTAGCAAGCCACATAAAACTGCTCTTATCTGAATCTCTTATCTTCAAGAATAATCTCTTATCTGAAGAATGTAGAAATTATGACTACTATGATAATGATTTTGATGCCAAAAATGAAACTTTGCCAACTCTACTCCAATTCATTCAATACATTTGCACAAATACCAACAGGAAGAAGAAAATGTACATTCAATCCTATCTGAACGCAAATCACGACCATCCAACTTTACAATTACCTCTTGCCCTTCTTTTGTGACTAAATTAATTTGAGCATTCAAATTGTCTATTCACTCTGCTGACAAAGGCACATTAAGGGGATAATTTTTCTTTTGTAATTTCCTTTCAGCTCAGTTCTCTCCACTAAAGCTTGCCAACCAAAATATTGCTTCCCAAAATTACTTTCCACAGATACAAGCCAGGAAAACTGGTCCTACCCTGCCAGACTGACTTTTAAGATTAACAAGAAGAACGTGAGTCTGTTTTCAAGGCAAGCAGGTGGGTATTCTCTAACACTGTCTCTGATCTTACTAGAATTGTATTGCTTAATTTATACATTTTTGTGACTTAAGTCACAAAGTTGCAGAAAAAGAATAAAAAGAACCTAGTGGTAAGCATCACAGCTAACACTCAAGTTGTTTTTTTCAAAAGGTTTTGATAGCTATTCTTGTCCCATCCTACCAATTAGATGACAAATGTCAAGAAGGGAATAAAACACAGATATTTAAGGCCACCTATAAATGTGCTGGCTGCTGAATGAGTCCAAAGGAGTGAATGAATTGTACTGATAAAACTATCTTCTTCCTTCTAGAAAATTCAGAACTTTCTCCTCAACTCTTCTGCTAGATTTCACTACCTTTTCCCTCAGCCAAGGGCCTTTTAGAATCAGATCCTGTTCTGAGTTCTGTATCACAAGGAGAATCTCCAGAGAATGCTATTTTAATACAAGTGCTGGGCTGCTTTAATCTTCTGAAGAACCACACAAACCAAACACCTCCCAGATACGCTAACAGAAGAAAAATGTTAATAGAAGCAGTTATTTTAAACTGATAATCAACCGACTATTTTTCAACTCAAACCTTAGAATTAAGAGTAAGCTCAATTTTCTTTTTTGCTATTTCTCTCTGCTTTTAAGTCTCTGTGGGCTAATAAACAGCAAAGTAACTTCATTCTTAGACCCACACAAAGCACAATTGTGTCTGCCAAGGCAAGTTCCAGGAATCCTTGTTCAATTCACTTCGAATTTTCCTGACAAACTGCCTGTTTACTTCAAAATTGGCAGCACAAAGATGAAATTGTAAGGGTCTATTGTAGAACTTGAAGATAAAATAAGGATTCAATTAACTACTGAAAAACATTTATTACCCTAAGCTGAAACAATTATTCACATGCCACAATGGAGCACCACAGCCTCATACCTCCTTAAGTTCTCCTTTGCTCATGTTATCCAGATGTATTTTGGTCCAGTATTTGTCCAGAAGAGCAGCATGGCTGCTTTGCTGCCTGTACCAACCTCCACCACAGCTGAATATCCTAAATCAAAACAACAATGAAGAAACACAGCATGCTGAGTGTGGCTGAAGAATTCAGCATTTTCCGTGCATTTCTGTGCATCAAAGAACATGTTACATACAGCTGCCAGAGCATAATGCAACAAATATAAATTACACTGTTTATCACTGTACTGTCATGTATCCCACCTTGCCTATCCATGCTTTCCAAATTACTTGTTATCACAGTGTTTTTCTTCCTAAATGGCAATATCTCCATAGAGATGCTTTCAGAAAGACTTACTGTCAGTTGTCTATCAGAAGCAACATATAGAATTCTTTGTAAAGGGAGAAACCAGACAGGAGTGGCCTGTGAAATACCTTAAAGGATTTGTGATCTTATTGTAGAGATGCAGGAAAAGCATCTTCAGCCCTGTCCCCTCCACAGTGTTTCACAATTATTCTTCCTCATCCTACAGACTCAGCTCTTTCCATCATACATTTCATTCCCTTTGTTCTTTTACTACAGAAATAACTATTCAGCCATGTGTTTTTGCACATGCAAAGCATTAGATTTGGGGTTGTGGTTTGGCTTTTGTTTTCTGGTGGGTTTTTGTTAAATTTTTTTCTTCTCTGTTGTATTGTGTTTGGTTCCAGTTGTTAAATACTATTTCCCAGCTGTAAACTGCAACAGATTTATAGAATCTACTCGAATGAGCCTAATGAAAATTATAATTTGCTGCTATACAGACTGTTCACTGATGCGCTGGTTTTGGCTGGGATAGAGTTAAATTTCTTCATAGTAGCTGGTGTGGGACTGTATTTTGCATTTGTGACCAATACAGTGCTGATAAGACAGAGATGTCTTAGCCCTGAGCAGGGCTTCCAGAGAGGCAAGGCCTTTCCTGCTTCTCAGAAAAGCACCAGCACCACCCCAGCAGAGGAGGGTGAGGGTACACAGGGAGCTGGGGAAGGGACATGGCCAGGAGAGCTGATCCCAGCTGACCACAGGGATATTCCATATCAGATGGGGTGAGCCTAGCATGTAAAGATGTGGGAAGAAAGAAGGATAGGGATGCTCAAAGTCATAGGGCTTATTTGTGTGGAAAGCTTTTGCTTTACCTAAACTCCATCTCAACCCATGATTTTTCCCACTTCTACTCTTCCAACTCTCTCCCCCATGCTGCTGCAGGGGAGTGAGCCAGCCTGTGTGGTGTTTAGTTGCTGACTGAGGTTAAACCATGACAACCATGCATACAGAAATAAAAATTCTTAGCAAATGAGACAACTAAAGGAGTTGAATACAAAAGACTCAATTCCAGAAAAAACAGATCAGAAGAATAAATTTACAGAAGTAAGATAAAAGCAGAAAAATTTGTTAGAGGTTTTGAAATAAACTAGAAAGCCTTTGAAAACCACGTAACTGCCATTCCCCATACAGACCCCCTAATCTTTAACCTTGATATTATGTTATGTCTTCCTAAACAAAAAGTCATTTTGACATCCAAGGCACGAGCCACTACTACAGTGAAACAACCAGGCAGAGTATATTTTATCTTTTTCTGGTTAGAAAACATTACAAACTCCTGTATCAATGCAAGACTTTCATAACTACCAATAATAAACCTTTTTCACACAGTAATTCCTAGGAGTGGTATTTTGTCTTGGTGATGGGCTGATTTTGTAAGGTTCCTCCTAGCAAGGTTCATTCTTTCAGCCTTGTTGAAGTGATTTTTCTGTACAAAGATTGAGATTCACCCCAAAGCTGCTTTCAAGTAAAAAAAAAAAATTCACAGTTTCTATGACTTATATTGCTTGTTAATTGGAAATTGCTAAAATATTCCTACACAAGTACCTTTTTAGTAAGAAATACCTTGAACTGAAAAATAGGATACCCATATTCTCAATCTCATCTAAATTTACAAACCTACCTCCTGGTTGCAAAAAATTGGAATCCTGGCGCTACTTTTAAACAGTCACCACGACCAGGAATCAGTAACTCTCTTTTCTCCAAGAGAGGAATCAGCACAGAGATCTGGAGAGAAAAAGAAGAATTATAAAACTTTTTTTTTTCAGTGACATTAACAGACAGCACAAGCATCCACACTTATTTCACACTTGAGATGCTGGAGCAATGCCAATGAGCACCATCACATTGCCAGCAACTGCTATTCCTAGACATACTTTCAAGTGATGCTAACAGCAATTGAAGAGCTCCCAGCAATTTTAATCAGCGCTGCAAGTCAAAGGTGTAATGTTTACTTACCTTTTTTTCTCCTGTATTCAAATTTAATGATAAGAGAAAAGAAATGACAGCCTTTACACTGCAAGTCCAAATCAGAACTGTTTATTTTTAAATTATCAAATGACTTATTAGACATTCAGATCAGAAGCTCTATTTTGTTTATCTGCCTGAATGGAGATGACCTGTGTCTCAAAAATGTCATTCTCAAACATCAACCTTTTTCAGTGTATACACTGCCAGCCCAGGAGAGTTTAGTATCTATTTAAAGAATCTACCCTCCCCTGGGGAAGGACAGTAATGGTGGTGGAAAAAAAGAAAGGAGGTATGAACACACCAACCCCTCAGCACAGAGAAAGGCACAAAGAGATCCTTTGATTTGGAGAAAGCAGACAGGATGCCTGCAGGGAGGACCTGAAGAAAGGGATTTGACGAATGCAGAATACTACTCAGGGTATGCTCATCATGAGTGCAATGAGTTGAGTCCACAGAAGCCAGTAAGTGCATGACCCCCTAGCAGTGACCTGTCTGTACATACAAGCAATATCCATTTGCTTTCTTATAAATTTTCCATTTCTATATCAGAAGCCTAGAACCTAATAAACAAACTGACAGGTTATTCAGTCACACAAAGGATGCTTTATGGAACAGATATGAAAGGAAACAAGCAGAATGTCCAGCAGGCCTATGCAGCAAAGCATCTCTATCACACCATTCTTGCAAATGACTTGTTTTCAGTAGCCATTGCTTCCAGAGCAAGGATGGATGACTAACTAGTTGCTCTGGAGCCAAAAACACAGGAAATCTGTTAAAACTTATAATGGTAAGTGCAACAGCACATTTTTAATACCTAAGAAATGTGTAAGAAAAAATATGTGGAAGGGAAAAAAAGCCATACAGAACAAAACACACGAAAAATTTCTTATTAACAGCACCAGCCTCATATATTGTCAATATTCTGTGGTGTTTAGGGTCACATTTGGTTTCAAAAACTGTGACATTATTAAATAGACACATTATCAGTGTCAATTCCAGTTTTCCGAGTAGCATCAGTGTCAGGATCACAACTACCCTGCAACAAATGCAAAAACTAATGAGGCATGCAAACATGTGAAAAAAGGCAGGTAAATTCTTTCCAAGCCCTTCTAAAGCAGCAGCATCTGCAGCGTGCTGCCACAGAACCCTGGTGAAGAGACTCCCAAAACTGCCATGATGGGAATTAAGACCAGCACCTTAAAGCAAACAGAAAGGCACATACCACATCCAGAGGAGCATAATCGATGTCCTCCAGAAGTATCCAGTGACCTTTGGTAACAGCTTGTGCCAAGGTGCCAGGCTGCCACACAAACTCCCCTGGCACATCTGTGCATCGATACATCCCCAGCAGCGTCTGTGACAGAAACAATGCACACATCAGAGACCTGGGCACCACCTCCCCAGAGCAAAGGATGGCAAACACGACCAAAGTTGGGACACAAATGACACTCAGACTCCACCTTACTAAACAATCTGTCTGGCAATCTGTGCCCAGTATTGCAATTTTTTTAATTAGGAAGAAAGGTTTCCTGCCTCCACTGGCAAGTTTCACTGAAACTTAATAATTAAAACAAACCAGGTAATTGGAAGCTAATTTATGAGCTATACCATCCTAATTTACAAGCAATATAAAGTGACAGAAAACTATCTAGGGTCACACCAAACTCTAGTTTATGTTTTTGAAAAGCCTGTGACTAAGGTAGTATACAGAACTATACGGCGAGTTATTCAAAGGTAAAATCGAGTCAAAGCTTTGCTTTTCTCTCAAATTTGAACCTCAATATTTAAGCATTGCTTTAAAAATTGTGTTTGTGATTTTACTGCTACATATTTTATACCTTCAACTTCACCACCTTTTCTTAAATATGATGGCCTTAGTCTTGCACATGAGAAGATTCAGTTGTGAGATGGTGAAACCAGGTGTTCCATGCAAGCAAAGAAGATGCTTATGCATGCTAATAAAAACCTTCTGATAACTTCTGGCAGATACTGACCACCTTCGAAAACTAAAAATAAATTGTGCCAAACAATATAACTGAAGCTCTGAAATTCTCTATGCAAAACATGAAGTACATGAAATTATCTACAGATAGAGCTTAATTGTTATTATGCAACTACAAGTCACCTCAATACCCTGGTATCTTACTTTATCTCAGCTTTATCACAAAGAAAGGTATCAGATTAAACTAACATTAGCTCACTTAAACTGAAACAAAAGTGTTCATACAACCTTTGGCATCAGAATCCTCCTTTTTCCAAAACAAATCAATTTTTTTAATTAAAAAAAATCAATAAAGCTCTTACACACAGAAAAACCCTGATAAAACATAATTTGAATTATATAGGTTCAGTACAATTATGCAAAGAATTTAAAACCTACTGGAAAATAGCAATTATTTTTCTTGTTTATTGATTCATTCTCATCAATATTAAGACCAGTACTAAAGAGTTGGGCACTGTAGGGTCCTTGAGTGAAAACATTATTCGAAAATCAAATCCATGCTTTAAGTTAAGTGTCATGATCCAAATATAAAACAAATCCATCAGTTACCTTACTATCAGTTTGATCTCCAAGCTGAACTTTCAAAATATGAGGAGGTTTTGCTCTTCCTGTAACAGCCGCTAAATATTCAATTAAAGAAGTTTTGCCACATCCTATTGGTCCTTCTAATAAAACAGGAGTTTGATATGCTACAGCAATAGCAAGATTTTGAAGATTTGTGAAGGCAGATTCAACCAAAACAAAACCGCTGGTGTAATTTTCCTGCTCAAACATAAAATTTGGGTTACTACACTGAAATTGCTTTTCTTACAGTTGTACAACATAGAACAATTAGAAAAGTGAGTCTAACAACAAGAAAAAATTTGGCCTGCAGATCTGCATATAAAATAAAGGAGTCTAAAGTTGTATTTCTTGACACATATTAAAAGATTTCATCCAAAACCTATTATAAGTGAAACCCTTAATGAAAAGTATACATACAACTTAAACTCAAGGGGAGTTCACACTAAGTTGTCAGTACAGCCATAGTAACTATTCAGTCATAACTCATGTCAATTAAATATGATTTTCAATATGAGCGAAATTAAGTCATCAGAATGGATGCAAATAACAGAACAAAACAAACAGCAGTTGCATTCAAATGATGCAAATATGAATAATAAATTAATGAATGTATTTACTTCTTTCTGTAGAGGCCAAAGTATAAGATCATTAAACTCAGTGGATGAAGAAACAGGTATATTCAATAACATTTGCATTTTATTCAAAATTAAATGAATTCAGTTTATTGAATGGCAATTAATCAATGCTACATATAGTCTCCAAGTATTCTGACACTTGCAGTCACTTACATATCTATATATGGCACAAAAATTAGTGCTTTGTGCCAGAAGGCTCAGAGGAAAGAAATCAGAGCATTGAAACAAGTGTCTTGTATTTAAGTCTGACCTTTTTTACAGATACAGCTTGATGTACTTCTCTGGAAACAAGAGAACCTCCTTCCCCTCACAGTTTGCTCCTATATCTTCATCAGACCTCCTAAGCAGTCATTGGAACCTCCCTATTGTAACTGGAACTACACTGTAGACCAGATCAGTGGAATACCTGTGGCTATTTAAAAAATAAAAGCATTCCTTTCAGGGAAGTTCTCTGCTCCCTCAGAGACAAAGAGTATTCTTTCAGTTTATAGCATGGCCTGGCTTCAGCACAGCTGCAGCAGCAGTGATGCTGCCATGGGAGTAAGAATCTTCTTAAACAGCTCTACAGTTTCCCCTGCTACAGTGAATTCCAAACTATTCTCTCAATCCTATAAAAAATCCCAAAAGGCTAGAAAACAGTGAATTCAAAAACAGAAGTGGGGAGAAAAATAGGGTTGGGGAAGAGGAATTTGGAGGGAAAATCCTCCTCCTTTGCTTCAGCTACTCAAACAATTCTGGACATTGGTAGTCTCCATTCATTTTTCTGTCCTTTTGTAGATCACTGTTACAAAATTAAATAAAAAAACTCAGCTAAGAGCTAAACCTCAAAAGGTACCTAAAGGAGAAAAACAGTCAGGAATACTGTCTGTAGCTACAAAGAGGGATCTGAAGAGCGTAAGTTAAACAGCAATTTAGAAGAAAAAAGGTTAAATACTGTCTGTTTAAAAACGTTTATGCCTTCGATGGGCTTCCCAAAACTGCAAGGCACTATAGTTTGCACTATATTTTCTCAAGTGGCGACAGTAAATTCCTGCTCACTTCCTTTCCCCTTTCTCTGCCTTCTAGAAAAGTTTAAACAGCAGCCTTGTTTTATTTTCAGAGAAGAACTGATATGTTTGGAGAAAGGTTGCATATAAGATGCCTGTATAGCACAAAAAATCCTACATCATGCAGGTAAAAGCAACTGTCCCAGATCGTGGCTTTAGTCAGCTATGGATTGAGACTGGAGTTACTACATAAGGCTGAATATTCTTTGGTAGTATGTTTGTACAAACTGCTAAACGAAGGTAAAATGAACAGCATTATTGCTCCATCACTGCAGAGCTTTTTTTGTGGTGCCTGTATTATGCAACACTAATTTACAGCACAGAAAGATACACACGCTACCCACAGTATCTCAATACTGTCTAATCAGGAAATAAAGTCACTTCACTGTACTTAGAAACTCCTAAAACAAAAATGTACTGATATAACTGTGGATCACATACCTGCTCTTCAGAAACATGCTGCAGTCTAGGCAGCACAATGCCACAGACAGCTACTACATGTGCAGAGAGGTCGCCCGACACAACGTGCCCTTGTGTATAGTGCAGCTCTTTCTCCTTTTGCCAAAATGAGGAGTCTGGATTGGCCAAAAGCAAGGCTTGTTCCACATTCTGCAGCTGAGATTCTTCTAGCAATCTGTGAAACCCATGTTTATTAACTCAGCTGAAAGCCATCAAGGAAAACAAATAGCCTTTAAGATTTTAAAAGTCCTTACTTCAGCCTGAAATGTATCAGCTCCTCAGGATTGAATATCTTCTTCAGGAAAGATAATTTATGCTCATCGTTCATGCATGTAACCAGAGCAAGACAGTTTGAAGTGTACCTAAAAATTACATTTAGAACAAAATATGTCAAAACAGTTTTGAGAAATGTAGTTCGACACATGTCAATTGCATATTAAAATATCAAGTTCGGAAAAAGTGCAGAAAACTTCATTCATAGAAATTATTTTAGCACTATGCTTAACATTCTTTCAGATTAGACAAATATCTCAGAACTGAGGAAAGCAATTCTATCGTGGCACAGTTTTAATTTATACACCAATTAGCTAACATTTCTCTGAAGAACTGAATTATCAGCAGAAATACAATAAAGGAGTGCACTTTCCTAAGTAAATGAAGGTTAACAGATGAGACAAGGAAAATGAAGTAATCTTTTTCATTTTTTTCCTCCTACCATTTCCCTTCCAAAATTGCATTTCATGCTATTTCTAAAGTCAACTTAATGCAATGAAATCAATTCTGAGTGCCTAAAAAAGCCAACAACTCCCAAGTCGTGACTATGTAAAGCTGTCTTGCAACAAAGGACCATTTAATATAAATCATAAACCAGTTTTCATTCATTATAATGCTGTTTTTAACTTCCAAGAACAGAGTTTTCAATGACTGTGATGCGGGAAAGAAGAGTAGGCAGAAAATTGTTTCAGGACAAATGTTTAAAAGCCAGCTCATTCACTTACTTGAGACTATTGGTTGAACACCAGGTAAACCAATTCCAGTCAATGACTTTGAATTACAAGTCCTATCTCTTTTTTTAATACTAAGTATCTCATTTTGAAGAGCTTCACATAAATTATAGATTTGACAACACTCTTGGTTCTGCCCTTCCTAAATTATACACCTTACTTAAATTATGTGTTACTAACACAGTT